>JBAMBI010000201.1:0-2400000 GCA_037043535.1 Drosophila putrida
AAGATAGTTATTTTTCAGAAATCGATTTTTTCGATTTTGGTGGAATTTTAGGTAAGGGTACCCCCTTTACTTTTTCAGAAAAAAAAATTTTTCAAAATTTTAAATCTTGATTTTGTACTTTTAATCAACTCCTGGTGCCAAAATTAGTATAAAAGAACACTTTAAAGTTGATTTTGAGGAGTTTCATTTATTTTGTAAAAAATCATGCCAAAAGTGACAAAAAATTTGACTTGTAAAGTTTCCAGTCCCCAGGGTCCCCAGATTTCAAACTCGCGTAACTTTGTCAAATCTTACCCGATTTTTATGCGGAATGTCATTTTAGTCATGATTTGATATATAAATTTGTTCTACATTTAAAGATAATTATTTTTCAGAAATCGATTTTTTCGATTTTGTTGGAATTTTAGGTAAGGGTACCCCCTTTACTTTTTCAGAAAAAAAAAATTTTCAAAATTTTAAATCTTGATTTTGTACTTTTAATCAACTCCTGGCGCCAAAATTAGTATAAAAGAACACTTTAAAGTTGATTCTGAGGAGTTTCATTTTTTTTGTAAAAAATCATGCCAAAAGTGACAAAAAATTTGACTTGGAAAGTTTCTAGTCCCCAGGGTCCCCAGATTTCAAACTCGCGTAACTTTGGCAAATCTTACACGATTTTTATGCGGAATGTCATTTTAGTCAAGATTTGATCTATAAATTTGTTCTACATTTAAAGATAGTTATCTTTCAGAAATCGATTTTTTCGATTTTGTTGGAATTTTAGGTAAGGGTACCCCCTTTACTTTTTCAGAAAAAAAAATTTTTCAAAATTTTAAATCTTGATTTTGTACTTTTTATCAACTCCTGGTGCCAACATTAGTATAAAAGAACACTTTAAAGTTGATTCTGAGGAGTTTCATTTTTTTTGTAAAAAATCATGCCAAAAGTGAAAAAAAATTTGACTTGTAAAGTTTCCAGTCCCCAGGGTCCCCAGATTTCAAACTCTCGTAACTTTGGCAACTCTTACCCGATTTTTATGCGGAATGTCATTTTAGTCATGATTTGATCTATAAATTTGTTCTACATTTAAAGATAGTTATTTTCAGAAATCGATTTTTCGATTTTGTTGGAATTTTAGGTAAAGGTACCCCCTTTACTTTTTCAGAAAAAAAAATTTTCAAAATTTTAAATCTTGATTTTGTACTTTTAACCAACTCCTGGTGCCAAAATTAGTATAAAAGAACACTTTAAAGTTGATTCTGAGGAGTTTCATTTTTTTTGTAAAAAATCATGCCAAAAGTGACAAAAAATTTGACTTGTAAAGTTTCCAGTCCCCAGGGTCCCCAGATTTCAAACTCTCGTAACTTTGGCCAATCTTACCCGATTTTTATGCGGAATGTCATTTTAGTCAGTTTGATCTATAAATTTGTTCTACATTTAAAGATAGTTATTTTTCAGAAATCAATTTTTCGATTTTGTTGCTGTCGGTTGTGTATCTATGTTTTGTACAAATATACTCTAACACAGGGTCCCTTTCACTGTTCAGAGCCATTTAAGCTTGAATTTTGTAAGGCATTTGGTGACGCAGTAAACTAATTCCAATCTAGTACACATTGATGCAATGAAAATAGACTTGATTAAAAACATTTAAAAATATAGGCATCCAAAAATGTCAAAGGGTTCTTATCCAGACTTTGAGGAAAAATATATTTTCGAAAACACGTGATACTTAAACTTTTAAAGAATAAAACCATGATGAAACTTTCCCTGTGAAAATCGATTCACATTTGACAGAGCTATGGAAAGTTTAAGGTCTGGTAGCTCTTTCTATTTTAATTTAAAAGTGAAGTTCCCCACAATCGAATTTAATACGAATTGGGGCACTAGGAGTTATTTAAAAGTATAAACTGGAGCTAAACATTTTTCTCCTTCTATTGTTAGTTTAGTTTTTGTCAAGAATATTGGTTAAAATCAGTTCCTATTATCTGTGATATGATACGCTTAGTTATTGTAGGGTATGTGCTGTATTCGGCATAATTAATGTGCTTCTTTTCTCTTTTAATTCTCTTTTAGCTGTTGTTGATCTTGTTGGGTTGCCAAATGCGCGTAAGTTTTGGTCATTAACCCTTATGTTTCCATCAGTAATCAGCTTAAACTACAAGTACCAACAACAGGCAAATAATTCTTGAATTCTCCTCAGCAACAACAAATTTATAATTGAGACTCAACGCTTAAGCACACGTCAAACTATTCTTCTTCTTCCTTCTCGAATTGCAGCAAGTTTCGAAATTAATTTTGAGTTCTTTGTTCTCTTCGTTTTAATAATAAAATAATGTGCGTTGAATAATGAGTTACAAAATACATGTTTTCACTTCTGGGTTTACTCATACCCTAAATTTGGACAAGGCTGAAATGACTCAGCAATTTTTACAGGCAGACAGCAATAAAAAAGTTTAAATAAAAGATACTTAATCATGTGCTAAATTAAATGAAGTATTCAGAATGAAGTCTTCTGTTGTTTATCTATTGATATTTAACAAATTGACATTAAACTAATTGACTATATTTATGTAAGTTTATTTGTAAAATGATCATCACTTTCTTGCAAGAATTAAATCTTGGGGCTGTTTGCGCTGACTTGCAACTCGAGTGTTAAAAGGCAACTTTCAATGCAACGTTGCATGCGGCTTTTTGTGGGTCACGGTGGACCAGTTTTTGTGTTTTCGCAGGAAGAAATTTTACTGCTGTTGCGCATATCTCTATATGTATAGACCAGATACAAAAACACTACTTTCTGTCCATCTCCGTCTCTTTCTTATTTTTGGCGCTGTGATGGATGAGAATTTCACAAGATTTATGAAATGAATAACCGTTATGGGGCAGCGGTAAATGCACATGATCTCCTCTAAGCTCCATTCGATGCAGCCAATACACGTCTCAAGACGTGCCTGTTCATAATACTTAACACTAGACTTTGTACGAATATATTCAATCTATTCGTATTTTCTAAGCCGCCGTCTTCTTATGCAAATTATACTCCATAGTAGCTGCAAGGCCTCTCTCAAGACCCCGTGTCCGTCTCTCTCTCTCTCTCTCTCTCTCTCTCTCTCTCCCTGCCTCTGAAATATGCCTAATTTCCGCTGATTCAGCTGCATTGTCAATTTCTGATTCTTTATGGCAAAAGCAGCTCACAATCATCCGACAATCCGTGAGTCGAGAGTGAGTGTCGAGACTTATTAGAGACACTCTGGCATAACTTAGGTGAGGCCTTGCCTCATCGCTACATTTCTTGGGTACCAGTATTACATGATGACTTGCAATGGAGCCTCTCCTACCGAACCCTCTCTGCTCGTCTTAGCCTGTCTTTACTGTCTTACGGTTTGCGTGCAAAGCGCTTATAATATCCCAGAGCGTGCATTTCAAATCTTATACTGGTTGGGTCTTGGATACCGTGTAAAATATCTTGTATGCACATAAGCTGAAAGTTCTGCAGTGCAGATCCGGGCTTATTTTTAATAAACAAAAACAAAGATTAAATAATTGCCGGTTTAGTGAATTCAAGCATTTACTACTATATATACACAATATATATATTTGCATTTCTTATCAACTTCGTAAAGCTTATAATTATTAGATGATAGATGTGTTCAGTAAGTAGTCTGTTACAAACAGTCTTTAAAAGTCTATGCGATCCATTTTGCGACGCATCTTTGACTAAATTTTGCCGCGCAAGCAGCGAAATCAGTGTTGCCAAGTTTTATGAGGCGAAAAGGAAAAGTTAAAAGTAAATAAGTTTATTAACGATAGAAAATTGAGTTGTAAAATTCTCTACTAAATAAAGGTTTTTCCTCAAACGAAAGTCACACTTAAGTTTGCTTAAATTAAATTTATCCTGACTGGAATATAAAATTATAACATAAAAGATATTTGTTTCGTCTTATCGTTGCATGAAGCTCTTGTTAAACAACAAAACGGCTTGAATTATGAACTTTTATATATCTTGTTAGTTTAAAATCTCATATTTTAAATATATTTTATAATTTGATTAGTTTTAAAAATTGTTGACGATAAATGGTAAAAAATCTGATTTTTCTAAGCCAAATTGAAGTTGGCAACACTGAAGCAGGCCGAATCTGAAGCTAAGACCATGAGCCAAGCAAATGACGCCACAGCCAAAAACGAAAATGCATTTTCCCATTTTCCATTTAACAATTTACCATATGCAGCTGCTTTCGGCTCCCAAACAATTGTTGAGTTCCAGTTTGAGTATGGGCTTGGTTTTGGGTCTGTTGCGGTTAGTTTCAGATTCAACTTTGATATTCTTGAGTGTCCAGTCGTTATTAAAGATTTCGACAGTGCTTTTTATTAGCGTATCTTTGAATCATTAAGGAATTTCATAAAAAGATGCGCGCTCCACTTTAGAAACTGAAACGACAGACAGAACATCAACTTGAATCAGTTTCGCATTTGAGATCAACTGGCTGTTGACTGGGAACTGGTTCTCTTCTGTCTTTCGGTTTGCGGTTAAGTGCCATTTACATCTTGGCCAGGTTACGTGAAGCGACGGCTTTTTTTATGGTACTTGTTACCGCAGTGAAAACAGTTAGTTCCGATGCCAATAACCTGGATCCACATGCATTGCGAAGCGTAGTAAACGAATACTTCAAAGTACGTGCCACACAAATATTTCTGGAAAAACTCTACCTAAGAAACTGATAGTTAATATATCATAAATTATATGGTGACTGTCCTGATAGTGAGAGCGTGATAGCAACTAAACATGAGCTAAGCGTCTCCAAACTGGGCTAACTGACGCAATGTCTAATACCTCTGGGTATAAGTCACCCATCTATTAGAAAGATAGGGGAATACTTATTTATAATTGTAGCATAATTGGTGGGTTCAGTTTTGGGGAAAAAGACTTTTACCTCGACATCGACATCGAAAATAGCAGTTGACTCAAATTGAGAGCAAAAAACCCAAAAACTTGACGCTGACTGATACTGACTTTAGTAGGGCACTCTTATTTTCTCGGTCGTTAGCTGTTCTTTCTAATTGGATTTTGAGCAAAAGCGCAAAGACAAACGGCAAATGGCGAACTACAAGATACAATGACATGGGAATGTGTGTATCTTGACACACACAAATGCTGAATAAATGAAATGAAAGGCTAAATGCGAAAAACGACTTTTACTAGCTTCTATTTATGTATGGCATATTCACACTAAATTTTGGTTAGTTCTCTTAAAATCTATATACAGTAGTCATAATCATTCTCTTTGAAGATCAGTGTATTATTCTAATCGTAAATATTCCAGATTCAAATGATTCCATTAGAAACTTGCTTTTAATACTTTAGTATCACTTACAGATAATGATAATAATTTATTAAGTCGAGGTAGCAATATATGGGGAAATAATTAAAATAGTGCTATGCTATCACTCCAATTAGTTGACAATTTCTTTTACTGATCTTCACTAATAGAATCTGTATTCAACAAGTTGGCAAGTGTATTTAGTATTTGGTTTGCAAGTGGGGCCAAAGAGAGAAAAGATTGAGAATGAATATATCAGCTAGGTAAGAAACGGAAATGTCAGGTAAAAATTTACGAGCATTGGCCGTTGGATTCTTCTGCTTTTTCTGCCTTTTGGCAAGGCTGATGGCGTTGAAGCGTTCAGCAACAAGTGGCCGGGTCAACATCACAGTTCTAATCACATTAGCACACTGACCAACAATGGGCTATTAGAATGAACGTTCACGACCCGGCCATAATTACGGCAATGCCGCTGTGCAAATATTTTATAGCCAGGCAAAGATCCATTGTTTGGCTTTGAGGTGTTCACAGACCACAGACCACGCCAATGAGCCATTGCGCAAGATTTATAACGCCTTTGGCGGAGGGGATCTTCAAATACGACTACATACGTATACGTAATGCTGTGAGGCTTCCGTTAGAATCGTCAGCAATTGCTTTAAGCCCCCGCTATACGAATTACGAGTACTCGTACTTATGTGGGTCTAGGTCGACTAGCTGAGGTTGACGTATCGTCGCCTGTGTGCAGCCAGCTGAAAAATTCTTTGGCGTCCATTTCGTTTATTTTCGTTTCGCTAACTTTTGGTTAGTGTGTGACACAAATTTTAGGTCTCTTTGCGGGCTGACGACAAACAAAATTACAATTCGTCGCCTGTCGACAGTCGTCTGTCGACTGTCGTTTGTCGTCTGCCAAGTGACGAATTAAAATAGGGTAACACCATGGGATAGCAATTTAGCGACGCCTCCTGGGTCATATCACTTCATGTCTCCCTCTTCACCATCCTTTTTGTCTGCAATAGAAACTCGTTTCCGTCTACCTTGGCTTTGTTTTTGTTTTTGTAGCTCTTACTCTTGTTGTTGCTGTTGATTACAATTATTTTCAATTAAAATGTGAGAGATGCAAAGCCAAAAGCTTTTTCACAGTCTGTTTACATTTTGTATAAGCTAAACAGCTGATTAGCTGAGCGAGCAAGAGCGAGAGAGTGACGGCGTGAGAGCGCAAGATGAGAGAGAGAGAGAGCGCCAGCTGAGAGAGCGTTTGTGCTGTAAATGAAAAGCTAAGCCCCCAGCAAAACTTTTGTCAATTGATTGAGCACTCACTTACACACACACACACACACACAAGCACATGTATCAAACTATACACTAATACCATGAACGCACATGTGCATGTAGTAGAAGGCAAAGCAAAGGCAAAAAGCAAATGCAAAAGCAAAGCCCACTAACAAAACTCAGCCAGACGACGCTATGCCGCAGTCAGTTGTTATCGGAACTTGCTGCCGCTGTCATGTCCGAGACGTCGACGCGCACGGTTCGTTTACTGTTGGGTTTTCGGTTTTCGGTTAAGGTTTGGCCTGGTCTGGCCTGGTCTTGATTGCGTTTACCTTCTTCATCTGCCTTTTCTATGCCTGTTCTGGTCGCGCTCGCTCGTTCTCTCTTACTGGCTGTCACTCTCCGCCTCTCCATCTTTCATCTCCCACGCGCGCTCGTTCTCTCTGTCTCTCTCACTTGACATCATAAATATAATACATTTTATAGTTGCTTATTTTGTTGCTGACTGCAAAAAAGTTTAATAATAAAATAGTGTCAGCGAAAAATAATAATATATACTGTGCAGTGCATTATACAAAATACATAAATATCTAAAAGAAAAATACTTAAATAACTAAATAATCCATTTGTATTAATTTACACAGTTACCTTCAGGCATACATACATAGAGTACAATATACTAATCAATTAATAGAGAGAAAACAACAATTTCTTGGGTCTGTAGCTCAAGTTCACGGATTTTCGTTGTTGTTGTTGTTGTTACTGGTTGTCAAAACAACATATTTTGTGTGTACTTGCGCAAAGTGAAATTGTTTGAGGCGGTGAAATTGTTTATAATAAAAAATTCAATGTACTTAAGACTCTTCAAAACTAACGAAAATTCACACACCCAAGGGCATACATTTATGTATATTTTGTTTTTGTATGTAGTTATGTGCATAAATACATACATACATATGTATGACATCTCAGTCAGCCGGTTTCGTTTTTTTTCTACACTTCATTGTCACGGTTCATAGTCTGATTGTATGCTATCATTATCATTTGTTGTTCTCCAGTATGCCAAACATGGTAAACAACGTATGAATGAATAAGTACGACTCTGAACTGTACAAACGTGTACTACAAGATGCTTCAGTTGTTGTTGTTGTGTTGATTGCATTGTTGTTCAATTTGTATATCTGCCAGCTCAGTCTCTATCAACAACAACATTTGACAAACCTGATAACACATTTATTCCTATCTCTCTTAGAATTTCCTTATCGCTGACCCCCAACCGGTCATTTGAATACTAAACGTATGTTTGTATGTTTGTCTATATACTAAGTACAATATACAAAGTATCCTCACTTGTTTACGGGTAATTCGCGTGTGCGATATTTGCAAAATTTTCATTGTCGACGTGTGGCAAATTGTTTTGGAAAATGTCTTGATTAGTTGAAGCTCGTGTGGATATGAAAAGTCAACGCTGAATTTAAATCGCGAACCGCGAGTGCATGAATAATAAAAGAAATAAGTTTTATAATCAGTAATAATTGTATTTGAAATTGCATTTAATTCAAAGCGGAAATAGTTACTACACATACACATAAGAGATTGCAATACATGAAAAGAAAATACTTTTAATAAATTATAGCAAGTGCAATAAAGCAAAACAATAAAAAAAAGAGAAAAATAAGATAAAATTAAATAAATAGCTAAGCGCTATAATTTAAGCCGCATCCATATATCGAGTGGTAAGTTTAATCACTAATTAGCTAATTAACCACTTAGCTCCTTTTGCTAATCAGCCCCCAATTGTTGTTGCTTCCTGGAAATTTCTCTTGTGTTCAGAGTTTCCTTTTTACCATAATAAAAAAACTGTTAGAAAATCAATAAAGGTTGACTTATAACGTTGTGTACTCGCAATCACACACACACAGACACGCGTTAATCTCTGTGTGTGATTGTGTCTTGTCTACGTCCCTACCTTAAGCCCGAGGACTTGTTAACGCTTTTCATTAGCAACAGCTGATTGCACAAGCTGCTGACAAAATGACCTCCAACCATTGCAACCACACTTCCACCACCACCATCAAATATCCTGTCCGTTAAACGCCTAACCTTGGCGCGCCCATTCCCAGGAGGTGTGGCAAGTGTGTTGTGGGCGTGAATGTCGCTTTATTTTCCATCGCATGCTTTTCTGGCGCCTTATTAGTTTGTCCCCAGACAACGTGACGTTTGCTTGTTACACATGAGATACTTGGGCACAGTCTCAGTCGCCATTCCCATTGCCCCATTCCCTTTCCCTTTGACACGCCCACTCGGGACTCTGGGTAAAGGGGACAACTCGCTGCTCTCTAGTGCTTCATTTGCCACTTCATCATGTCAATCAATGTCGCAGTCACAGTGCAATGGGCGCTCCTTCTTCATTTCTTTATGCCACAGTGCCCTCGTCAAATCAGGCCAACATTTAACAACAAACTCACACCAAACACAACAAACAATACAAAAAACAACTGCAGCAACAACAACAATAACAAAAGCTTTGCTTGTTTTGACATTAGCCACGCATGCGGAAATCTTATCCTTGCTCCTCTCTTTGCCTCATATCTACTTCTCTCATTCGTAACCACGTGATTCTCTCATGCTCAGCTGTCAGCTGTACTTTGACTTTCTTTATTAAGCTCCAGGGCATTAAAAGCTGCCTCAAAGCTCAAGCGGCTGTTGCCAAGTCCACTTTTAATGCATCCTTGAGAGCTTTTTCGACCATGTTCTGTTTTCTTTTTTACCTACTTATTTAGACACTTGTTGATGTCCAGTTTGTTTTTATTGAAATTAACTGTCAGTTGGTACTTTCTTACCACTTGGATGTTTGGGTACATTATTTCCTTTCTAATAATAAGGCAAGAAACTATGAATATTTGTATTTGTGTAGATCCTTTTTGTGGTACTCATATACATACAATGTATGATTGTATATTATTTGCCCAAGTATGCATTGAGCCAATCTGTAGGCTTTGTTTGCTTGCAATTTTATTTATACAAGTTGCCTGTTGCACTTTCACTCGCCTCGGTCGCATTCTAAAGTGAAAGGAGCTACTTATGTATAAGTTGATGACGCTTTGGTGCTTTCTAAACGATTGCAGCTTACTTAGAGAAGTTGGTAATGCGAGTGCCATTCACAATCCACTCATACACACACGCACAGCACATTGAAAACTGATCGTGTGCCTCTCATGTGATCTCTCAGCACCCACGAGTATTGGATGAATGAATGGATGAAACCAAACCGACACCGAAAAATAAAACTGACCAGCTACATTCTATTTCAATTAGTGTAACTGACCTATGGCATATGTGGTGTGTGAAGCATTAATCAGCACGTTTTCAGCTCTTTGTTGTGTGTTTTTGGTCTTTGTTTATAGTCGCAATAACAACTGGCTCAAACATATGTATATGCGAACGAATCGTAAGACCAGATTGTAAGCAATTCATATTTTGGCCAAGCCATAGAACACCGAGAGCTCGAGCCTCACATTCATGAGAAACCAATGTATTGTTTATTTTTGTTGTTTTACGATTCTAATTTTGAGTTTTAATTTAGATTTTTTGTTGTTACTTTGCATCGTTTTTACTGCTTCCCTTCAACAAAAGTGCTTTAAAAGTAACTAAAATCCATAAACTACAATCTATTTCGCATATATGTCTGTAAAATACTTATTTAAAGGCCAATAAATCTTTCAGTTTATTGTGAAATAATGTGATTTTTTAGACGTAAAAGCTGAAGCTTAAGCTGAGTATTGCGTGCTTATTGTGAGTCTAAAATCAGTTACTCAATACAAGTCATAGTAAATTTAGTTAAATAATTAAGACTAATATAATCAAATTTTGTTTTTAACATATAATTTATAAGTTCTCGCATTCGTACAAATAGCACATACTTATAATATCGAACAACGTGAATTTTTGGGTCACGCAAAGTTTGTACTTTGTCATGAGGCTACGGCAATATATCATCGTTATGTATCTGAAACTGAATCTGCTGTAATTGCCAACAATTTTTCATTTGATCAATTTTAATATAATGTTATTTGCCAGCATTTGATTGTATTAAAAATTGACGAGCTGTCCAGTACGATTGATGTATTAACTTGGAAATTCATATGAAATCATAACTGGAAATTGTAAAAAGCCAACGACACGCCATAAATATAAAAAATCAAAATATAAATGTCCCGTGTATCAAACGATTTATTAAATGTATTTTTGACATTGACGTTTAATACCTGCCGCATTCGGTGTTTTTGTTGTCACTGTCACATGAGGGTCCCGGTTACCGTTACCTAAATGATACCACGACAAACAAACCCATTGCACACGTTCTTTTTATCGATTTCTTTATAATTTTCTGGCTGTTTCTCTTCCTATTAACTGTTATTTTAACTGCAATCATAAGATAAATACATAAAAGAAATAATGCAAGCACGCAGAACTATAAAGTAAAGGGTATTGCTCCACAATTCTGAAAGCATACAAATGTTTGTTGTTTTCTTTTTTTTCTTATGTGTATTTTTTATATGTCCAACGACTCAGTTTATTTTAAAAAGCAATTTTTGTCATTATTTTGCAATTTATTATAATTCTTCGTAACTTTTAAGTTTATTTCCCTTTTCTCTTTCTCTTTATCACAAATTGATTGAGCTTAATGCTTATTTTATGGCACGCCAAACTTTCTAAAAGCTCAAAGCAAAATTTCACTTAGTTCACAAGGATTCATCATAGATGGCGTGTGGAATTTTTAGAGCTTTGAACAAGTGACGCTTAGAAAAGCTTTGTGTTGAATCACCTGTTGCCACGGTGGTGATTTAAATCTCGTCTGCAATTTCTAATCAGAGAATGTGGAACGCAATTACTGATAAGCAGCTGCATGATTTACTGATAAGCAACATCACTCACTGCACTCGAACTGCAGTTGGTTTTGTGGGGATTTCAGTCTCTACATACAGGTGTACATAAGTATATGTACCTATGTATGTCGACACATCGCGTGGGTTGTGAACGTGCGAGGCAATTGAATAAAAGCTGTGGAAACAGTAACAATAACAAAAGCGAATACAAATAACAAAAACAATAAGTAATAAGTAATAAATTATAATAAGTAAAAGAAACAAGTGGATATAGAAAAAAACCCTGTCGCTTGGCATTATAATGGAACAAATGCGGGCTGTGTAAATGTCACGTTTATGTAACAACAATAGTTTGATCGTGTTGTTGTTTTGGAAAATTACACAGTCTTCTATTAGCAACAAAACTTTTAAAACAAATGCAAAGCATCAAAATAAAGGCGAACAACAATTGTCGATGGATGACAATTGCCGATGCCCAAATCTGTTTTGCTTTGCAGCAGGAAATCAAAAAAATTGCAAGCGATATATAAAAAGTCGGCACCCAAAATAAATGACGTGACATCAAAATAACAAAAAAAAAAAACAATAAACAGTGACTGCAAAATGTAAACTACACAGAAACGTGCGAGTTGAGATTTGCATAGAATTTTAATGAACGAACAAGAGAGAAAGAGATATATCTAAAATATATACATCCATATGTATATATGTATCTATGTAGAGTTTAGCGTGGGGTGTTTCACAAGTCAGCAGTTCTAGCCAAATTATACATTTAGATAATTTGTTGGAATGTATCTCAAAGATAATCCAATTGACTGATTGAGAAAGTTCTTAGCATTGATTGAAATGAAATCGTTGATCGGGCCGTCAACAGAATTCTTCTTAGAATTTCTTCAACAGAACCGGTTCGGTTCCGAATGGAGCTTTTATTTTACGGAGCGACCCGGGTAATCAAATCTTGCGTTCTACATAAATTTGCATAAGTTTAAAAAGACACAACGGCCAAGATAGCCAATGGTCTGGCGAACTTTTAGTATTTTTTACAGTTGCAGACGAGTTTTGTCGCTGACATAAAAAAGGAAAAACATCTGAGAAAAAATAAAAACAAGAAACCAAACCTAAAAACTGTGTCAATGAAATTTTCGTGCATTAAATTGCAATAGTCGTACAGAAAATGCCAGGGCTGCCTCTGGGCTAAGCCGACTGCCTTAATACCCTTCAACTACATTCGAGCTAAAACTATAATTCTGTTGAGATGATAATGAATTTGAATCTTGACTTTAATTTGAAGCCCTCAATTGATTTCACTGTCAGAAACATTGTTCTCTCAAGCTCAATTTATGCAAATTGTTTAATAATTTAGCTAAAATTGTAGCTAAAATTCTCATACTTGAGCGGGAGAGCATTAACAATTCGACCTAGAGAATAGTATATTCTTGTTTTCTAGTGATTCACAAACTTGTTTATTTTCATGGGCTGCTTAGAGCGACCTCCCAACACCGATGGCTTTCAATAAGCTTCAGCTGAGCGGGTATCCACGATTAGTTAAACAATTAGCTTGTATCATTTTGGGTTGGTTGAATTTGGTATGTTTGCTAGGCAAATTATGTTCAGTTGAACGTAACTCAAACTAGTCAAACTACTCATGAATCGCACCCAGTTGAGTATCTTTCCATATTTATTGTGCGAGCTGTGTTAAATACCTAAAATATTTTATCTTCTATTAGTATGCAAAGCAACGCATCCGACACTAGAGACCAGGAAGCCGCAGCACATGCCAAGAGAGGTCTCGGATCTCTAACTTGGTATGCTTCGCCCGTTGGCTTATTACATTTGTTGTATCATTGCGTACTCGTACTTGAGGTTTGTTTTGATTGCCCCCAAACAGTTGTGAGTTATAAGTTGCAAGTTGTAGTTGGCTTTCTCCCAGCAATTCCTATTCCTATTCAGTGTGTAGATTATGACTTTTGTTATAAGCTGCAATGTTGTGAACATTTCCGCTGCACATAACGATATAATTTTAATCGGTCGTTGCTCTTGGGAAGCCCTTGCACTCTCCTCTCTCTCCTCCGTCCGTCCTCCGTCTCATTCTCTTTCTTTATACCGCGAAAGTAACTGCATAAGCCGTTAGACAAACAACTTGCGACCGAGTATCATCAATAGAATAGAACTCTGATTTTCTAAAAATTTCCCTGTCTCATGTTGTTGTGTTTCTCTTAAGAAAATTGAAGCACTTTTATTGTTGTTTGTATTGTTTGCATGGATCTTGATGTTATTGTTGTTTATGCTATTAAACTGCATGATTAATCAGAAATCAAATTTTAATTGACGCTGGCAGAATGTGAGAATCATGCGAGACACAAGTCAACTGGAATATTGCCTCAAGTCAAATGAAGCGCATTAAACGAAGCATAAATGTGCTGAGTATCTTAAAGATACACAACTGTCTAGCTGCCCCAGTGACACAGAAGCAAGATATAAGTTGGACAAATATAAATACACAAACAGAAAACACACAAAACACTACAACAATAGCACAGACAAACAAACATTGACAGACGTTTGACTCACGTGGAAAATATTAAAGGTACGTCAGAAAGAATTTTCTGGTCGAAAAGGTTAATGAGCTATTAAGCTTATGTTACTTGCTTCGTCTAGTGTAAACGATACGCATTATTAAAATCTCTTTAGTATAGTGAGTATCTCTGAGTGTGTCGTCCAATTTCATATGTCGGATATAATTTGGTTTCAACTTTTCCACAGTGTGTGATACAGATAGATAGAGAGAGAGAGATACAATTTTCTTGACTTCTTTTGTTACGCTTTCCAGAACATGACTTGGATATTTTCGGCATGGCTTTCATTTTGAGGCTCTTAGAATTTCACGCCAGCATAAAGACATCTTATAGCAGAACTACTTATAATGGCATTTATATAAAGACCAAAGCTAAAAGTCTCAATCTCAGCAGCAGCAGCAACAGCAGCGAAACGACCCAGAAACTGTGTCAAACATTTTTACAAAAGTGCAAAGCTCATGAACAGAACAATACCAAATGGGGGCCAACAAACGGGGCAGCATTTAGGCGGCTAAAAAAAAGCTGAAAATACAAAGCGTAACTGTTTTTCATTCCCTCTACTAGTTACTTCTGTTTTCGGAAACTTTTCTGGCCAGGGCTAGGGCAGGTGAAAGAGGATGAAGATGGCGTAATTAAATCTTATAGAATACTGGATACCAAAATAAAGTAACTAAATTGCTCTACTCTGAGTTGCAACACCAACAACATCTAACAACAGTAACAGTACCAAAGCATTGGCCATGCTTGAGTTGGCTGGCATTACTTACTTTAAGCTTACGGTATATTTTTTGGGGCTAAGCATTTTGGATGTGGAAAACTCGTTGAACAAACAACACTTGAAAAGGCAGCAGACGAACCGCAACCAACGCGGCCCAAAGCCCAACCTTAAAATGCTCGCTTAACAGTGACAGTCGCAAAAGAAGGCGTGGCTCAGCCCCCGTTTCTACCCAAGTACTTCTGTTGCAATATGAAGCAACCTTTGGAGTAAACCTTTGCCGTCGCTCAACCACAAATAATTTTAATTCTAACTGCCACAACAATTTTCAGCTCTGACCTGGCGGTCGAGTTGCTGTTGTTGTTATTATTATTGGAGTTACTGATTGATTTCAGCTCCCAATACTGAACAGTCGAAAATAAAATTGAAATTAATTTAATTTCTGATGAAAATGCATCTGCCGCTGTCATTCAGATTGTTTTGCTTACATTAATTGGGTTGCGTGCTGATGACGCACATTGTTCACGTATTTGATTTTGATTCAGGCAGAGGAATTGTATGTGACTCTACGTATTTTGGATGCCACAAATTAAGTTGAACGTCAGCAATCACCAAATCAAGGTTTGACGCCCACTCAACAACTACAGCTATAATAAAATAGAAAAAATAGACTGACAAATAGTCTATATGTATTTCCTTTTGATGAATACGAGTACGAGTGCACACACCTTCCTTAACAACAGTTTGAGAGGTTTTCGCCATGGCCTACAGCTTTTCGAGTTGCAAATTTGCATATTAGCATAGCAATTAAGTCTGTATAAACTGATGATAATTCAATTTAAATTCAACTTTGGGTTAGTCTTCATAAATATTTGTTGCAAAAGTTAGATGGCCTTAAAAATTAAAATTGAATTGTAAGAGTTACTCCAATTAGTTTTATATAGACCTAAAAGAAACGACAAATTTAATCTAGTCTTCGCTGAGTTGTTCTTTTTTATAGATGTATTTATATTAAGTAAAATGTGAATTTTTACAAATATATTGAATATATTAATTCCCTTTGATCTGCAATTTAATTCATTTCACCTTTTTAAAGTTAAGCCTTTACAATGGCGGTGAATATCCCAGTGTCATTTGTAACCACTGAGAATAGATTTCTTTTTGCAATTTTTTTTTCTGGATGTTACTTCCATTTGCACAAATGTAAAATTAATCGTTAAATAATTCAGTTTTGTTAAAATACAGAAAACTTGAAATTATTCTGAACATAATACTATACTTAAATTGTGGTCGTATGTACATATTTTTGGCAATACATAAATATTTACTATAAAGTCCCATTTTATTTTGGGTTGTGTTTGCTCTGGCATGCATTGGCAGTTCGAAAAGCGCATGTCAGCCAAAAATTGATAAAATAAAATAAAATCATAAAATTTAATTTCAAAATATTACAACATACTCGTACATGTATTTCGGATGTTATTTCTTTGTGCAATAAATGGAAACTTCCGTTTGGCATTTCGTTTATTAAAAATATATATAGAAATGCATAAAAAATGTGAGAAAAATGCAAATAAATTAAAATTATTTAAATGCCTGAAAGCAGATGAACAGCAATCGAATGGAGTGAGATTACTGAAGCTGGTCAAATGCAATAGACTTATACACATTTAAAATGCGGATGAAACTATAGTTATGAAATAATATTTACGCATGACTTAAATCACGTCAATGCATGAAATTTATTTGTTTCAAGTTTAGTTATCAAAATGTCTGGAAGCCATTCAAAATATATGTGAATTCTAAAACCAAATTCAATAAAATGTTTAATGCAAAACATGGATGCATGAACTAATGACTCATAAGATATTTATTTGAAATTAAAGTGTTAGTTCCCATTAAAATTCTCAAATCTTATAGTTTTATCTTAGGGCTTTCACATTATATTAATATTAAATACGTTCATTAATATTATAAATAGCAATTGCCCCATTTTGTCGGCCTGATATTTAGATGGTAATCGCATTACACCTAAATCTAAGTATATGAGACAAGTTCATTTTGCTTGCTTTTCGAATTGCTTTAATTGTCTGTCTTGTCTGTCTAATGTAGATTGAGGAGACTATTGTAATTGTTTTAAATCAAATGAAAATACTAGCCCATTGTCTATAGTCTGTCGCCCCTTTTGTCTGTTTGTTGTTTGGATCTGTTCGCTGAGAGCTTTATAAAAATAGACGCCTCTATTTATAATGCTCCAATTCGTTTTGTGTGCTGCCCGCTTGATGTTGATGTATTTATTTCTAGTTGAAAATTAAACGCGCAACAAATTTTGTTGAAATTTAATTTCGAGTTTCGCAATTTGTTTACTTTTAATTATAAGACCGCAGCGTTGAGCGATGCGGCAAGAGAGACCTGATAGCCCTCGATTGCTTTTTGCTCTTGGTCTTCTTCTTGGTGTTTATTTTTCCAACGCTGCCTGTTTATCAATTTTCAATATTGACCTTTGCCTTTTCCACCTTTTTCGCCGTATTGTTTGCTTTTTTAGTTAAGCTGCATTAATATATATATATAGACACACACACACAGACAAATTTGGTTAGTGTTTTGTTTTTGTTTCTGTCTTCACACCTTTGGCCACTGGGAGTCAACGCAATGTGTTGTTGTTGCTGTAGTTTTTGTGGTTATTGCTGACTACCTGGCGACAACAGTGGCAGTTGCCCCCATAGAGACAGAGAGAGCAATAGAGAGACTAAGAGAGAGAAAAAATCACAAATATTTGAGTTAAGTTTTTTGGATGTATTTGCTTTAGCCACTACTCTTACGCTCCCTCTCTCTCTATTAGTCTTTACCTTTTTCTAACAAGCACATGGCGAATTGTCACGCTCTTTGGCAAAAATTTCAAATAGATTCGCTTTCCATGTCAATTGAATTAGAACAACATTTTCGAGACGAATTCCGAGCAAGCTAATTAATTTGAAGTGCATGCCATAAACAATGCTGTTATTCACTGATTAGTGACCACACTGTGGATGATAAGCGGCAACGCTCTTAACCCAATTAGGTAGTTGGCCAAATGGTGATAAAATAATTGCATTTAATTTAATTTGATTTGATTTCAATTCAATTGAATTGCAACAAAGCGAACACCAAGTCGAACTCGATATCGAAGTCCAAGACCGAGACGGAGTTGAAGTCGAAGTCGAAGTCGAACCTAAACAACAAAGCAGAAACGCAGAAAACTAATCACTTCCATCTTGGATGCCTTGGCCGGCTTCTGTTGTTCTTTAATTTCATTTTCAAGCCGCGCTGATTTCTACTTGAACATCAGTCTCTCGGTTCTGCTCTTACTTTCTAATGAGACTTGAGTTTCATTGAAAGTTCAATTAGCGTGTGCACAGAGCGAAAGTTGACGCAATACCAGGGAAAATGGGAGAGAGAGAGTTTGCAGATAGTTTACGTTAAAGTTCATGGATTTTGTCCCTTTCATGTTAAACAAAAATTAATCTTGGGAGATTACATTGTATGATTAGAATTAAAATTAATTTCAAACAAAAAGTTCTTAACAAAAAATCTGCAATGAGTTTAGAGAAAATATATTAAATTAGTTACACAAACCAAGAGTACGCATTTAAAACTTGTACAGTTCTGTTTTTGTTGTAAATGTAGCTTCTATGATTGACATTGCAATTTTGTTGCATTCCCGGAAAATATACAACAAAAATAGTTTTGCGACACTTCACGTGTGGGAATGCGTGTTTTTGTATTGTTGTGTACAAATTGGTTTAACCATTGCTATTTTTTATTAGTTTTTTTTTTAATTTTCCATTACGATTGTATATCTGTATGCAGAGATTTTTATATTCAATTTTTTGAGTGTTTCTGTTAAATTGTTTTGTCTGAACATGCTTGCATACATGGCGTATGGACAAATTAATATTTGATATATGTATGTAGGTTGCGACGTATACGCAACAATGGACGCGAATTTAATTGCTTCGTGGTTGTTCAGCCCAGTCGAGCTTTGATCATTCTATTGACTTCGATTTGCTTTAAACTTGTTAAATTTCTGGAGTTCTTCCTAATGCAATTAGAATTGAAAACTAGATTTGCATAAGAGAAACACAAATTGAATGAAAATCGATGGGATAATCATTTTTTTTTGCTAGAAGAAGTCAAATTGATCTTCACATGCCATTTCCATTGCAGCATTGAATTGAAAAGCATAAAAATAACTGAATATCTTTTGATTCTTTTGTTAGAGTCTGGTTGGTAATATCAATTGGAAACGCCCCAATTTGCTTTTATTTATCGCAAGCATGACGATTTTAAATTGAAATATTTCTATGTAATTTGCTTGTCTGTCGCATTCTGGAATTTTTTTTAATGTGAACTTAAAATCAATGAAAAATACATTTTTTCTATAAGGCTTTTTAAATAGAAATGTGATTCTGTGAATGACCCATCGAGTGGTTTTCTGGTTTTAATTCCCTTGAATTTCTCAAATGAAATCGGACTGTTTTGCGCAAATTTCTCTTTTTATGTTACGCCAAACGTGATATAAATTACCGGCATTATTAAAATTTAATTAAACTGAATATGAAGTGAATGCACAAAAGTTATTAAAAACATAAAAAACGTGAGTTGGTCATAAAAAATGTCGAGCCTTTGTGAATGACATTTTTATTTACAATTAATATTAACTTTAACAGCAGCATACCTTTAGAGAAAACAATTAATTGTTTTTAATTAAACATTGATTTTTTCAATTAAGCTCCACTTAGTCCCAAAAATATAGAAAAAAATTGTGTTAAATATTTTATAAATAAATATATTAATTGTTCTTTAAAAAGCAAAGCTTCGAATTTGGTTCTTCTTATTACTTTAACAGTTTTCTGCCGATGTCTCCATCACATAATGATAGGCTATGTATTGTTTAATGGATTATTGATACTGTGGCCTATTTGAATTAATGATATTGTAATCATTTATCGTCATGGTGACAGCCTGTATGGTTTCTGTTGTTGATTTTGTTGTTACAGTCAATGTTTCTGTCATTATTAATGACACTTTGTTGGCCACACATCGATCGGGCTTTGGCCATTACCAGCAGGTTGGTCGATATGTTAGCTACTGATTAAGTTAAGTATCTGTTGCCTTGAAGGTGTTTATTAAAAGTAGTTTCAGCATCACTTCTTAAAGTGTTGGTTTATTAAAATTTCAGCATGGGAAGCGTATGATTGTTGCTTCAGCTGTGGAAATATGTCTTGCTAATTGTTGTTTGTGTTTCCCAACAGCTCTTAAGTTTTGCTCACTTTAACCTTGCTCTGGGTATAGCCATGATATTTGAGCTCATTAAACTTAAGAGTCGCATGTCAAAAGCCATTTGAACTCTTGCCTATTCAGCTACTTGTAGCTAAAGTCTCCCCCTTTCTAACTTCCGTCTGGCTAGGCTTGCTAATTATTTTTATGGCGTTTTAATGGTTTAATTAAACAATTTACTTAGAGAGCTTCACGATCGCTTAATTATGTAAGCAGCTGCTAGCACCCAACTATAAGACAGATGCAGAGTCAAAGCCAAGATGCAACCAATTAAATGTTCATTACAAAAAAAAAAAAACTAAGGCAAAAGAAAGAGAATTGCAGCAGCAGCATAAAGAGTAAAAATTGTTTGGCTTTGGTAGCCACAACAAAGAATCTAATTGTATACCAAGTGTAAGTGTAATTGTGGGTGTGATTGTGTGTATGTGGGTGGGGGTGGTTGCTTGTGGTGGGTGTATGTGTGTAGTTGTGTTGAGTGAGTGCATTTTATGCGCCAATAAGCAATTCATAGACGCAAAGGCAAATGCAATGCCTTGCTCGTAAACTAATTCAATTAACAACTAAGCAGCTTAACATTAAGTGCTCACAGTGGTTCCACACACTTGCATATGTAGATGTAATTGTGTGCTTGTGTGTGTGTGTGTGTGTGTGTTGCTCTGAGTTGAGCTGTAAACTCAAAAGGTTCGTAACACGAGCAATGTCTTAATTAGTTTGGCGCACATATCAAACATCAAGGCATCTTGTGGATTGCACCTCAAACATTTGCACATGACTCTGTAGATTGGCCAATGGCCATTAAGCCGATTGTGACATTTGCAAAGCCAACTCTTGACTGAGTGTAAAGCTGCAAAACTATTACCACTATTTACGAGCTGTGGCCTCTTGACTTGTATCTTGTCTCCGACTTCTTGACAGCTTTGGCAAAATGTGGCCAACTAGCCAACTCTGGGACCAAGTCTCAGACTCTAAGCTCGAGTCTGACTTTGAGTCAGAGGCACGTCAAGTGCATTAAGCTCATTTTGTGGTTGCTCATTGAGCACTTTGTTTGCTTTTGTTAGCGGAAAACGTGCCGGCTAAAATGAAACTGGGTGGCTGAACTAGTTAATCAAATTGCTCGGCATTTGCATATTAATCAAGTTTTGTCTTTTCCTCTCTTTACAGACAAACGTCGCCTCGTGAAGTGGAGAGTACAAGTGAAGTGGGTGAGTAAAAGTCGCTCAACAAAGCTGGGAAAACAGTTTACACAGGCAAGACAATTTTGCAACGCTTATCTGGTGGGCGCCAGAGAGAATTGACGTCAGTTATTTGTTGTTAGACTTATCATAGACGCAGAGTATGAGTATTTGGAAGTCGCAGTTTGGATAGTTTCCCACATTTGTTGTGTTATCTAGCAGCTTGTATCTGATTCTACGATACATGAGCCACAAATGTATGTGTCAAGTGCTGTGCGGTAGTTCTCTGAATTGTGGCCTTATCTAACTGCACGTAACGTGTGTAGCTCAAGTGCCGGCTTTTGTTGTCACTACCACCAGTATTTGCCCCTTGGTTCACACTCTTTATTAAATAAGCAGCCAGCTGATAATTAGATAGCAGCCACAACAATGCGAGTATCAAAATAGAATTGCATTGTACTATTAGTCATGTGCTACTTTTGATTTGCATGGCAGCTTTAAAAGCTTATTTTTTATCATCTACTCGTATTTGTCCCAGCTTTGATACTGGGTTCGGGCCGGATCCGGGGGCGAGTGTGGAGCTCGGGGTCCAGGTCGCAAATAATCGCTAGGTCTTTTCTGCGTATCAACTAAGGCATTAGCATGTCAGGGCCAGATAAAAAATGGCGCATGGACAGTGGATGGAAAAGAAAAACACACTCACAAAATACATATGTTTGCATATATGTATGACAAATAAATACATTTGCAAATATCTTGCTTCAATATTTGCCCGCCTCAAATTTGTTTACTTCAGTCAACCAATGAGGGCTATTATTCCCTGTAGCCTAGAAGTCTGCGACACTGTAGGAAGTTTGTAGGAAATTTTATTCAAAACACAAAAGATTCTAAATTCCAGCTGTTCAAATAGTCAACAAGTGAGGGTATCAATATGTTATGCCATAAGTATTGCCAAAAGACATAAGTTAAATACACAATATAATTACTTATTTGCCATTCGATACAGATGTTATAAACCATCTTATCCTGTTGCAAATACGCTTGTAATACTAAATATTTACTTTGCTAAGCTCATAGTATTTCGTCTTAAGCTCAAACTGAAGTTATTTTACTTATCACATTCGGCTGAAAAACTAAGCATTCATTCATTAAACATTGATTTCTACACTCACACTATAGTTGATAGTGCCATCGATTTGTAGGTTTATTTAAACAAGGACTTATGCCTGGCTTATTTACAAAAGCCTCTATAAATGCTTTTATCTTTTTAATGCGATAATTAAATGGCTCTTTTAATACCTTCAATTAGCTAAAATGCATTAGCATAAGTTTCTCTTATTTTAATTTTATTTAAATACATTACAATCAATTGCGTCATCGAAATTGCAAACTAATGGAAATCAATGACAAACAAAGGCAAATCGTTTGGCCTTTTCCTCCGCTCATCTGTTTGTCTGTTTGTCAATTTCTCAGTTTGTCAGTTTGTCAGTTTATCAGTTTTTGTCACTTTTGTCAGTTTGTCAACTTTGTCTGCTTTGTGAGTTTGTCGGTTGGCGGCAGCTTCGGTAAATAAGTAAATATTTGCACATATTTGCACAGACGCAACACATATTGCACATACGCAGCGTGGGCCCAACTAATCGGATATTCATGAACCAACCGGGGTATTGTAAGAGAAAATTTACTCGTACTCAGTTTGTGTAATTGTAAATGATTTGAGCAAAACTCTCTTTGTTTCTTTGTATATTCAATTGTTCCTATTATGTACGATAAACAAATTATATGTTAATTGAGAACGGTTATTTTTCCGATAGAAATAACATTTAGTGTTTAATTTAATTATTTAATTTTAAATTGTGTTTGCTTTCATTGGTAATTGACCCACTTTTTGGGCTGTCTACTTCCATCCACTTAAGTTATAATGGCAGTCGGCACCTGGCCTATTTCCTTGCCTCTTAGCTCGACCCTTGTACCCCTAGACCCACTTACCCTTCTCTCTTCTCCCTCAACTCGCTGGCAACAAAGTTTTGCAGTGCCGAAAATTGAAAACGTGTGCGAGAAAACTAATTTGATTCGCAAATATCTCCGTAGAAACTTCTCCCAGTTGTAGCACAGTTTTTTTTTGTTGTTTGTTGTTCCCTCTATACTAGTTGTTGTGATTGTTCGGTTGTTGTAATACAACTAATATTTGTTTTAATGTTGCCAAAAGTTTCGCTGATTTCGTGCACTTTGGATGGAATATGTTATTTGCAAATAATGTTGATTGTCAGCGCGGGCGGGATTGATGGAATTTTCTTTATGCAAATGTTACGTGAAAATTGGCACGGAAAATGTAGAAAAATTAAAACGACGCAAATTATGCAAATGAAATTGAAACAAGCCACGTCAGAAGGTCAACCCCAACAACAGCAACAACAACAACTCGTAATTAAGCCGTTGTTGAGCCGCCCGCTTGCAATTAGCATCGTCTATTTTAGTTGTTTTTCTGCTGTTTTTGGTTTTTTTTTCATTTTGGTTTTTTTTTATTTGGCGCTCCTCTGGAAAAAAGGTGTCAACGTATTTACCATGTCGAATATTCGGAAACATGAAAAGCAACAAGAAGTGTGGAAAAGTATGCTAATTTTATGGGGTTGGCATTGAAACGGGGCCACAACTGAGCCAAGAGCTCAAGATTGAGGTTTGAGCTGCGTCTTCATTAACATTAGGATTGTAGTCGTCATTAGGTTCTTCTTTTCTTCCTCTTTTTCAGCGCATAATTAGCGTGAGAATTTGGTGGAATTTTCATCATGCGCTGAAACATTGTTCGTTTTTTTCATGTTTCTCTTTATTAAGAGTGAAACAAGATAATTCACTGAAGATTGTTAACTGTAATGGAAATAAAGTTACCTCAAGGTTTGCAATCAAGCCTAATTTCTGACCATGTTTCAATAAGCCTCAATTCAATTCCAAGTGTATTTTCCATTGTTTATCCCTTGGAGGCAATTTACATTCTTGTATCTACACTTGTGTCGGATATGACAACTCTCTTCTTGATGCTTGTGTATTTATCCTTTTTGAATCAGTGTGTGGACACAAAGCACATAAACCGTCATAAAGTAGCAATAATAATCCTTGAGCCTATGTCGACAGAGGTTTACTGAATTTTTATTGACTCGACTGGGCCACTTGGCCAAACAGACACAACCGCCACAAGGACAATGGTAGGACAATGCCTGTCCGTCTCATAAAAGTCGTCATCATAATTTTGTTTGGCTTGACACATAAGGGATAGGGCAGAGGAGACGATGTTGGGAGTGTAATGGGTCGTAAATGCCCCTTGTCCGTTGTCCATGCACATTATTCGCACATTTTGCCACAGCTAATGGGCGTGGCAGTGCCCATCTCTTGACTGTCAGTCGAGCGTATGCCTAATCATTATTTGGCTTGCGGCTTTAAGCTGGCAACTGCCAACTGTCGGCACTATTCAAGCCTCGCGAAGTGTTGATTTTTATTGTTAGCGAAAATAATTTTTTAATTAAATTTTTACGACACGCGCGCCCACAAAAACCAGAAACACTCAATGGCCGATGGCCAATGGGCGATGGTCGAAAGTGAAGCTTGTGACTTGCCTTTTTTAAGCAAGGACAAACTTATTTGTGAATGGGCTGGGCCGCAGGACGACAACAAGGACAACATCGTTGCCTTACGCTCTGTCTGGCGGTTGCTTTGCGTGTTTTCTACATTTCTCAAGTAAAAATAATAATAAAAAGAAAAAAAGAACGAGGAACACAAGAGAAAAACAACGACAAAGAGAACTGTAAATACATTTTACCCTTTTTCTTTCTGAAAGGACATGGCACGTGGGCGTGTAAAATGCACAAAAAGGACACGCATATTTTGCTCAAAAGCATAACTAAAAGGGTATGCTCGACAGTAAATACAAATTGAAACAGCTTGTGCTATAAAGATAACTTAATAATTTCAAAATGATAACAGGGTATTCTCCTTATTTTAGTATTCTGTTCAAAAAACAATAGTTACGAGGTATTTTGCATTTCTAAAATTCATTTAGCTGTTTGTGTTAGTTTTTCACAACTAAAACGAAGCGAAACGTTGCGAGAATTTCATTGCCTTGCTTTTTATTGCTTTTCCTGCCATGCTTCAACATTCCGGCTTTGCTTCCAGTTCCCAGTCCAAGTGCATTCGAGAAATATTCGCATTTTGTTAGCATTTTATTCGTTTTTGAGTCAAACCCAATGCTTTGGGGTCACTCACAGTCCTGTTTTCAGTCTGCCCCAAATAAAATCATACAAAAACACATACAATAGTGAAAAAATGTTTGTTCTCTTCATGACACACCCAATGTCGACCCTTTGATATGTTTGTATATGTGCTGGATAGTGTGTATGTATGTGTGTGTGTGTATTTAGAACTTTAGCTAACCGATTTGTCCTTTGTCCACTTGTAGTCCACTTTCAATGTCTCCAGTTCAGTTCAATGGAAAATAATCGAATTTCATATATGCACATTACGTTGACATTTTGAAAATTATGCAAATTGGAGTTCAATTGATTGGAAAATACTAGGAAGCACCCACCCATATAGAGAGTTACACCCTTGAGGTTCGTTTAGGTCGAAGTATGAATAACTAACTCGGCTTTTGTTACGCATTCAATATGCCTTTCGTAATGACTTCCCCTTTTTCTCTTTTCCTCGATTGCAAACCATATGAATTCGAATGTGATTCTCATTTTGCATACAATTTAATTCCATGTAAATATGTGTAAGCGTAAAGCATTTGCCACGCTAAAATCTGTGCGTTTCCCCGGATTTATTCATTATTCATTATTCATTATTAAGTATAACAGCCATAAATGTGATGACCACGTTAAGTTCTGTTTTGGCCAGACCAACAAGGCAACAATAATTTCATATCTGCCACAGTCTATTTGCTTTTTACACCCAAACAGCTTAGCGTTTGGCCCATTTGTTACGGAGCTCAGCTCTGCCTTATTCAATCATTTAAATGAGTCAAATATTTGACAACTCAAAATCCCTGATTCACGTTCCTCCTCCCTTTATACACCTTTTCCCCCTTGCAAAACCACACTGTGCAAATGTATGTATTACATTAATTTTTCAGCGCCTGAAAGTGACACCCAAAAGGCCTGTAAGGCTCTGACATGGCGCATGTCCTCTCAAGGACAATATAGTTTGTTTATGCGTAGACTCGTCGTGGAAATACAAAGATTTAATTAATTATATTAAATGGTATATAAAGTATAGTCGTCTTGGAGAATAATGGGATTGCATTGCGTAACAGGTTCAAAAAATAACATAAAGAGTTCTGTTAATTAATAAAATAAATAAATTGTGCAACATTTTATTTATAACCTTTAAGATATGCTTTTACGTGAATCGGTTATTCATCTCTGGTCAGTTGGGATTGCCTTAATGGTTGTCAAGTGGCAATATTGCCAGAGGACTTCAAGATATCGTTATATTTTATATGAATTGCGGTTCTTTAAAGTTGAATACATTCAATTCTTATTCTAGGAATATAAAACGTTTAAAGCTCTTCCCTTGTGCCTTCTTTGTGTAACTGTAATTTACAGAGGCTTTTAAGGGATTAACATTCAAGTAAGCCAAAATAATTAGTAGACCAAAAAGGCTACGCCACAGGGGATAACATAAATGCTTCGTTTTGGCCATAATGGAGGGATGACGTCCATCGTCCTTAAATCTTATACGCGTACTTTAAACACTTTATGTATATAGAGACATAAGTACTCTCAATTACGTAAACGCTGTTTGAAAGGAATCACTTAAACAGTAAGTGCTGGCCAGAGTCGAACAAAAGGTATATCATCAATTTCAATTAATTTGATTAATGGCCAAATGTGAACTTGATAGATTTCCAGTTTATTTTTTTTTTTGGGTTGGATTTCGGGCTGTGAGTGGATTTTCGAGTGCTTTATTAATCGTTGCCATTTTGGGAATGTTAATTCGGAAGCTAACTTGGCTGCCAGATGTCAATCTGAGCCATGTCCATCGAATTTCGTTGGTTAACTACTTAATTATGGCAAGTCCACCTCATTTTGTATTCTAATTAGGCTAATACCAGGACTGCAACTCGTCCCTTGCATAACAAAAGCTCTGCGACAAGTCGATAATTTGTTCGGCCGCACAAAATCCAAATAAATGGCAAACGTCAAGTGGAAGAGGTGTTCTTCTTAATGGAAGTACTCCTCCGTGAGTTACCCTACACAAATTTGAAGAGTTTATTTGAAGAGTTGATAGTAATAATTATCAGAAGAAATTCAAACAATTGTGTAATTATCTCAAGAGAAAGCCGTAATTATTGTGTCTGTTTGAATGAAAGCGTAGATACCCCTTAGGTGTCCTCTTACTGGGTATGGCAAATGTCGAATTGGCTGAATGTGTTGACTCTGGCGTTGTCCAGCTCGCGTGGCCAATTACCTGGCAGGAAAAGCAGCTTAAACAAATAATTTGTTTACACAAGCGACACAACGAACTTTTGAACTTTTCCGCGACTTGAGACAACAACTGTCATTCAGGCAGTTCGTCAGTCAGTCAGTCCATCAGTGTGTTAGTCTGTCAGTCTATCAGTCTGTCTGTTGGGCTACTGCCTCCCTGTTGCCTGTCTCAATTGTTGCATTGGGGAGACTTTGCAATTTCGTTGCAAGTTGCGCGTCACATTAAAAGCGTTTTGTGTTTTGGCATGTTTACCTTTGCAACTGCCACCCCTGCAGATGTGGCAACCCCTTCCCTTGACAGCTGTCGTGTTGCAGCTAGACAACAAACAAATTGACAGATGACCTGACAATTGATTTCGTTTGCTTTTACTTTTGGGCCAGCCTGGCAACCTGGCAGCTAAACGACTCCAGCTTGTGGACAATCAACTCAACTATTGGGGCACAACTTGGTTTGGGTTCACTTCAGATACAAATACAATTAAAATGCAGCTGCTGGAAATACTATCAGCATGCAAATTGTATTGGCCAAAGTCAATTACTGCCAGTGAAAAAAAAACAACAACGATAACGAAAACGAAAGCAACAAAACAAAATGAATTGTGCCCTAAAATATATTGAGAGACTAAAATTTGTATATTGGATACCGAAGACTGGATATTGGAATAGTGAAGTTGCCTCAGGCAATTGGAAACCACAATTTTTTTTATACCCTGTTTTTATTTTTTACTGTATGCCTTGGTCCTACTGCCTTCGCTTGCCTCAACAAATAACAATTTCAATTTCGTGAATCGAGCGTCGCGTAAATTCAAATTTTGTACTCGTAACTGCAGCCCTAAGGGGCAGGCCATGGGTGGGTACTATTTTCACACGTGCCTCATTCGCGTTGAGAGTTTTGTGTTGTCTGCCTCTAGGCGGAGCAACTCGTGGCGCTCGTAAAGAGAACCTCCCTTCTCTAACTTGTGCCACACGCCTCGTCCAAAGCCATGCCACAAAAACTAACAATAATGACAGCAAATCAATATCATCGCCAAGGCCCAAGGGTGTTGCAAAGTAAAAGTACCGATTGTAATTCAGCTCAGCGCGTATTCGTTGAAACAAATGAGAGAGAGAGAGACAGAGGGAGAGAGTGTGAGTGATAGAGAGGGGTGGGGTGGAGAGTAGTTGAGAGGGAGAGTTCTGTGATTTGCATTCGTCGCCTGTCACCCGGACAACCATTGGAGATTGTAAGCTGCGGTTGTCGTTGTTGGGTCAGTTGTAGTTTTTATAGATTCAATCCTTTACTTGGGGTGCTGCCAACACTCACTCGCAGAGCACGCATTCATTCACTCATTCACCAGTCATTCACTCACTCATGCAGACCACATGCAATGCACTTGAAACTTTTTTTTTGCAGCTATTTATTACCCCAAGGGGTAGGGTCAAGAGTAGGGTCAGGAGTAGAACCAGAGGTTATGCCTCTACACACATTCTCCAATTCTCATATGAGATGAGAACACGCAATGTGCTGCTATTCAGTCAAGCATTCATGCGGCACAAGATGCAATTGATTGCAGTTGTTGTTTGTTAGTTTGTTTGTTGTTGCACCACCCGAAGTGTGATACGACAGAGGAAAACCCTAAAGCAAAAGCATAGAGTTGAGGTGCAATTAATTTGATATTATTCAAGATTGACGTAGAAAAAGTCTCTACAACTTTTGTCCTTTGGATTCCATCATAAAGTGATACATAAGCACAAAAGCTTTAAAGTTTTAACAGCATTTCGCTGGTTTAAGTAGCTTTAATCCGAATTAAGCAGCTTTCAGCATTCATTAAATTAGTTCCAGCTTAACTCTTAATTGTTTACCAATTAGCTGTTTTATTTCCTCATATTTCGCTTTTGACATTTCTTATTTCGCAATTAAGCTCATCTTCAATACGCTACACGTTGCAAGCTGCAAGTTGCACGTTTCTGTCGTAGTCTTTGTAGTTGCCGTAGTAGTTGCCATTGTTGCAGTTTTGACAAACTTTGTTGCAACTTTAAGTGGACAGACTGTGTCGCATGCACTTCTGCCTCAACTCTTTCTTTCTTTACGACCAAGAGATATATGACAGCATCCTCGTAGTTGCTGTCACATAATACCATTCCCCTTACCCCTACTCATATGTTAGTAAGACTATACTACATGGTAACATAAGATTTGTTGTCTTAGCTGTTTCTGCCTTTTGGCTTTGCCCCCGCGTTGCATTGTTAGTACAACACTCATTGTTGTCGTCAGAGTTGTCGTTGTCTTTATATCTAACTGTGTCGCACGTTGTTGTCCAACTTGTAGATAAAGTCAAGAGTTGAAAGTGAAATTTTCGCATGCGTTGGCGCTTCCGGCTCGCAATGCTCAGTTCTGCTGCAGCCATGAGATTTACGTTTAATGTTTACCTTTACAATGATGCCACGATGCCACGATGCCACCAGGCGGCTGTTGTTCGTCAGTCGTCAGTCTTTGCCACTCGTGTTGCCACTCGTCGACGCTAGTTGCCACTCCACTGCTGAAAAGTGAAATTGCTGGCAGCAACGAGTAGCGAACAGAGTAGCAATTGCTTCTAATTGTTATGGCTTTGGGGCTTCTCGGGACCCAACTGCCATTTTGTGGCAGCATTTAAATTAAACTTTGTGCAGCACTTGAGTGCAATGCAATTATGCGATAAGCGGAAAAACGCAAAGCGGAGAAGAGAAAATGGTGGGCAGAAAAATGGAAAATGCTTGACATGCGGACACATTGAATATGACAAATATTTCGAGGGACGTTTGGGCAATAAAAATAATGTAAATGTAAATTGGCATATTAACAGGACGAAAGCGGCAAAAGAAATGATCGCGATAAATGCAAATAAAGCATTGACAACAACACACCCGGCCATACACACACACACACACACACACACACACAAGCACTCGAGTAGGGGAACAGCTTGACTCGGCTAAGCCCTCCACTGAGAGCAATTACGCTGAGCGCGCAGCGACATTAACGTCCAGCAGGACAAACGGCAGGACGAACGGAATGTGTCCTTTTTGTGGCCCACTCGCTTGGTTTTCTCTTTCTCTCTCTGCTTTCTCGCTTTTTCTTCTCGTTTTGCGTTATTTCCATTTAATGCTGCATTTCCGTATCCGCTTTGCGTCGCGTCGCGTTGCGTATACGCAATGTGTGTTTTAATAACTACCGCCGGAACGTCGCCGTCAGTTGCTCTGTCAGTTGGCCTGTCAATTACATTTTAAATTTCTTGTCGTTAATTTTGATGCCCTTGCTCGCTCGCTGGTGGCGAACGTTGGGCTTTTAAACAGATTAAGGACACTTTTCGCCAGAAGCCTCGTCAACGCGTCGTCCTCTGGCTTGTTCATTTATTTCACCTGGTTTCGCTCTCATTTCTTTTTTTTTTTTTGTTATCTGTGGGTTGTACGCCGCTCGGCAACGTCATTAAATTTTGCTTCTGTAAATGTCCTTTCGGTCATTGTTAAATTGGGTTTATATCGTCAACGCGACACACGCTGCCATTCAGTTAGTCAGTCAGTCAGGGATTCAGGGAGTCTAGTCCAGTCGGCATTTCGGCCTTATTTCGCAGTCATTTCTCAGCAGCCGAATTCATTTTACTCGCAATCAGCGGCAACACCAAATGTTTGCATATACATAAATATAAATTGGTTCTGTCCATCCGACAAGCTAGAGACTTGTAGTGTTCGGTCCCTATTCGGACCCTTCCTCTCGTTTCAGGTGTTGTTGCAACTCAGCATCATCAGAGACCATCTCTTTTCGCTCTTTTTTTTATCAAATGACTTGCTCTGTTGGGGCAGTTTTATTTACTTGTGCGAACTTTTTTTTATTTTTCGTGTGCTCACTTCGTTTGTTAATTTGATTTTTATCTGCTTTTTATTTTTTACTGGCGCCAGTTGTCGACCTGAGCTCGCATCTCGTTTTCAAGTCGCGTATACGCCCCGCTGACAACGCAACTGATTTTATTAGGGACTATTTTTTAAAGTTCCTTCCTAGTCCCTGGCTTGTCTTGACTTATATCCAAGCAGAACCCCCGCTGTTTTCACTCACTTTATGTAATTAACGTTACCTGTTTCTCAGCTAACTGGCTCAATCGCAGCTCCCTTTCTTGGGCCATCAAGGAGTTTAACGGTCTTTGCAAATAATTTACCAATTATGTGCACAGCTCTAATTACTTCCTGGCCCCAGAGCATCCGCTCTTTCTACCTCCCTATATTTTCCTTTTGCACTGGCACATTCTTATAATAATGATTCCGGATATTTGAGTAGTTTCGAGCATAAGCTGCCAACAACCAACAACAACTAACAACAATAACAATAATGCCTCTAGTGGCCCATCTTGCCTTTTGTGCAAAGGGCAAACGAAAAGATCTGGACAGAACAAAGAATATCGTAGAGAAGAAGTGCACAGTGGAAGGAATTGAAGTATTATTTGAGATATACTATATATTAAAATAATAAATATACATATTTTACATATGCAAATAAGATATATATATTATTTAGTATTCAATTTGATAAACTTATCTATGCAACAAAATACTTAGTTTCGTTATTTAACATCTTTCCATCGTACACAAATGTTGTGCTTCAAGCAACAACTGTAAGAGCTGAAGCACTTCGAGTCATTTGTGCAGGGTCTAATGATTTCCGTTAGTTTCCGGCCGGCATCGTCGTCATCTCCATCTCCATATCCGTCGTCAACGCTGACGACATTGCGTATACTGAATCCGACGTGCCAAAAAAGTTTATTTTCCCTGTGAACTGTGAACCAAGTTGTTATATAGTAGAATTTTGTTGTCACCGAGTTGTTGTTGCTCCATATACTGCCGCTGGTTGGATGAGAAAAAAAGTAAAACTTAAATTATAATAAAATTCAATATAAGTATGTGGAATTGAGTCAGAAAAGTTTTTAATGAAATTGTTTGGCTAATGGAATCGAAGCACGGGGTATACTAACTAGTTAACCAGCGGCAATTGTTGCTAATAAAATTGTCTGACAAAATGCGTGTCTGCGGTTGACGTGTGACTTCGTCTGGTTATGAAATTATATAATTGCTTTTAATTTAACAATTTACAGTTAATAAAAAAACAACAACAACACGAATGATTCCAGTATTGCACGAGACAAAGCTCAATGTAAACAAATTCAATTAGTTCCTGTACAAAATGAACAGCAGGAGATATTAAAAGAAAAATGACTATCGCATACCCTATACAGAGTTGCATAAAAATGCTGATTGCTGTACGTATTCACTTAAATATATAAAATTTTTGAAACTAATGAATTACATGTTTGGCGTTGCTTAGCCGTTTTTCTAGGTAATATACACACATGCTCTAGCTTTAATTATTTTGTAATTAACATATGGTTTATAGCAAAAAGTGAATCATTAGAGTAAGAAACAGTTGTTAGTTTCTTTGAGTATGTGTATACTTAATGTGGATGTATGCATCATATATGCAAACGAATAGTCAAAACAATGCACCTCACTTGCAACAGTTAAATTACGACAACGACAACAACGATGACAACGACAACAACGACGACAGCAACTACAACAGCAACAACAATAATAACAATCAAAACTCGTTTTGAGTGGTTCCCATAATCAACAACAACGGCGACGTCGTGTGAATTTTGTTCGAAACGATCTCCCTCAACTTTTTGGAAAGATTTCTTGTTGCCGCAATTGCACTGCACTTAACTGAGAGTACGAGTAGGAGTTGTTGCTGTTGTTCTTGTTGTTGTTTTTGTTGTTGTTGGTGTTGTTGTTGTTGTTGACTGTTGACTGTAGCTACTGTGGAGTGGAGTGTTGGTACTGTGAGTATTTTCACAATATTTCACGGATACGTGCGCATCGCTTTTGTTGGTTTGGTGTGGCAAAGCGCGCTCTGCCGTTAAATTGCGCACAATTTTGCCTTTTGGCTTAACAAACTGAACGCTCAATTGTCGACAACGTTGTTCTCGTTGTTATTATTGTTTGCATTTGCAGAAAACTGATGGCGAGTGCAGCATAGCAGAAAATTATGAGTTAATGGATTTTGTTTAATTCTCATACTCAACACATATACGAGTACTACACTCACACTCACACTCACACTCAGTTGCCGGGCTGGCAATTATAATAATTTGCAAAAGCGTTATTTTGGTTGACAACAACGTCAGCATTTCATGCGCCTGCCACCAATTGACAGAGCATAAAAGTGTTGCCACTTGCCACCTACCGACAACTAATTGTAGCGGCAAGCCATTTAGCAATTTGCAACATTTTCAAGTTCAATGCTGCAAAAGAGGCTAAAGTCTGATGCGATACGAGTAGCGTGGCATGTCCTAATGGCATCTAAATCCCCGCCTATAATTAATGTAATTAAATGCGGAAATTGTTTGCCGCAATGGTAAACTCATTTATCGCTATTGTTGCGCGCATAAAAACTATACTTCAAATACCCTTTACTTAAATAAATAAAATATATTAATGAAGTACTCTTAAAATATTTCAATCAAACCATTTGATTTATGTGTACACTGCAAATTTACTTTCTACTATGTTCCCTATAGAGTAAGAGCATTAACAAGTGTCTGTCTGAGTTAGTTAGTCCCAGACACTGCCGAGGTACTCTTGTGTACTTTGAGTTGGCAGCATACACACACACACACACACACACACACACACACACACACACACTCACTCACTCACTCACACGTGCACAATTATTTGGTATAATTGCTTTCAATATGCGAGCTGGAAAATGAGGCAACCGCATGCGTAATTTGAAAATTGGAAAATAAATGCATTTCGCAAATTGATGCGCAACTCGAGAGATAGAAAGAGGGAACAAAATTCCATTTTGAATGGTGAACGATACCGCGATTCTCTGGCTTAACATAAATCCAGACTTTGTGGCCTTAAAAGAGATGCAATCTAATTCAATTTAAATTTTTAAGTAAATCCTCTTAAATCTATAATAATAATCAAATTAGTTCACAAAGAGCGGAAAATGGATGAAAAATGCATGAATAGTTAGGCATTCAATTAATCATAATTTATGCATAAATTAATTTCATTATATTTCTAATTTTTCTGCACATTTTGCAGTCAATTCGATTCGATTTAATTATTTCTCTGATGTTGGCATTTTGTCATTTTAAATATTTATGGGATTTTTTTGCATTTCGAATGAGGTGCATTTACCACATACCCTGTTAAATTATTTACATACCATAGTATATTTATATCTAATGCCATCTGCGGTGTAATTTGTGGCAAGTTGCCGTGGTACGAACTGATTGATGCCCCAATCTAAACTAATGTGGCCAAAAATGTAATAATGAGCAGTGAGTGTGTGTATGTTAACCGATAATGAGCTGTAATATACCCGACAATAGTTGTATAAAATCCTCGCAAAGTATTTCAATAAAAAATTATCCTTTGACATGTGAAATAATTATTAAGGGGAACAATCTGATTAATGTGCGTTTAATTAAAAATATTAAGACTGACTCTATAAGAGGATTGTAAACATTAAAGCATAATACATGAGTATGACGATTACAGTTTCTCATAAGCTGATTATTTACTCAGTCTTTGTATCTTTATATGTCTCTGTAGTTGATTGAGTTTCACTTTGAGTAGCGGGTTGCTCAGTTTGAATGCCATTAAGATACGAGTGCTGTCACATTATCACTTGGTGTATAATCAAATGCCTATTTGACACGTCGTTTCACTTATCCTCTCACTTTTTGAAAAACTGCCTGATGTGCTCCTGGTTCAAACGAGTTTCTGCAGTTTGCATTTTTTCTGCTTCCTCGTTGATGTTGTTGATCTTTTTTTTATGTTTTTAGAAAAAAAGTGAAATTGCATATTTGCTTTTATTATAATAAATGCCAATTTAGCTGCCTGCATTTCAATTACGTGAGCACAGTGAAATTTTCCCTTTTAGTTTTCCCCTTTCGTTTTTTTCTTCTTTTTACTGCTCTGCACAAAACGTGCAGTTCCCGAGACTCTGTTGGGCTGTCTCATAATAATCTGAGAGCCGTGATCACAGCGAGGCAAAACGTGAGCATCGTGAATCAATACCTGAATCTGAAACTAAATCTTAAGCTTTGGGAGGCTCACAATCTATTACCACAGTAAAGCATAATTAGGCACAGCCGTTGGGCATTTGAGTCATAAATTTGCGTTTATAGCAATAATACAGAGGAATATTGCTGTCCGATCAACGATGACGACAACAATAACTATCATGCCACGTTTGAGTGAATTGGATAATTGAACATAGTACTTTAAATAGCCTGGCCCAGCCTAGCCCAACCATTGACTGTAGTTTCCTGCATTGTCTTGTTGGCGATGCCTTCTGATATTTTACGTGAGTTTGCTTTTAAAAGCCAATGTTAATGTTCAAGCCATTATAATGGCATCTCTGCATCGTATATGGCATATTCTTGCCAAACAACTGTTGTCCATTAAGGGGAAGATACCTGTCATTTGTGTTTACAGAGGAATCCATAGAGACGAGAGCCGAAGCTATAGTTGCAATATTAGCCAAATTGATAATTACAACTGAATGCAAATGAGAGCATAATTTGTGAATCTATTTAATTGACATATTGACTTTAGTTTCGACATAGTTTCGACTTATATATTGAAATCAGTCACATAAAAATTAATTTGAATACAAAGACGAGAGATCACGTGTAAATTAATATGAGCAACTTATTCCATTGAACAAGCTCAAATTTTGACAGGACTTTAGTTTGAATAACTGCAAATGCTAATTAAACATATCCTTGCACTATTTGCAGTTGATGATTTGGCTTATTTGTGCACCGAGAACCGAGTGGCATCATAAAATTGACAGCTGGTGTGGTTTATTTGGTAAGTGCTTGTTACCAGTTTTTGTTGATGTTTGGCTTGTTTTATTCCGCTTGTTATCGCAAACTGTTTAAAGGCCAAGCCTTTACAAATACACGTAGATATCCATGCTCATGCCATGGATTAGAAATTGTTATTTGGGGGTTGTTCATTTGTCCGTTTGAAGCTGTCAACGACATGCAACATTTACAGGGCTGGCATTTGCATGTGACACCCGCAATGATGTGTAGGTGGGAGGTGGGTGACGTATGTTGAATGCGTCATGCAAAGTGTTGCATGTTGCATTTTAAATGAATATTTTATGGTCGACATCAGCAGCATTGCTGAAAACTGAAACTGAAACTGAAAATAACGTTGCCAGTTGAGGCTTGTCCCTGATTGTTTCAGTTGACTGCGTGTGCGAACGCCTTAAATTATGCAACGCGTCGCAATTGCAACGCGTCGTATGCGTGTTGCATTTTAATGGGTGCCACCGCCCACACACACACCCACACACACACACATACACATTCATGCATACTTGCCGCTTTTTTTATGGCGCATGCAATGAAGTGCGCCATAAAATATTTATAGACATCCTACAGTTCAATAGCTGAGCATCTTAAAGCCCAACACATTTCGATCGAAATGACAAAAATGTTTGTCATGAACCTTGCTCAATTCAGAATGGACAGCTAGATAGACAGCGAGCAGGCAAATGTACTCTATTCACATCACAATAGTCTTATTCTATATAAGTATGTATAAGGCAGAGATGAATACTCCACAGGAGAGAAACTGCAGCCAGAGAAACTGTCAGACATTCATCTCAATTTATCGTTCTTAGCCGCATATCCGTGCAGATCGAAGTGTCGTCTGCGTATATCACAGTCACAGCCCAGACTCAGCTGTGTGTGTATGTGTAGGTGTATGTGTATGTGTTCCCAAAGCTGTTCCAACCTTACTTGCCCCCTTCCTTGTCCCGTTGCCTTAACCATTTGTTGCCACAGCAAACGAGTAATTTCACTTGACATGCAATTTTTTGTGTGTCCTTCCCTTCCCTTCTTTTTACGTCGCTCTCTTCCTACACACATCGCTCCCTGGGACAAACAAACAGATGTAAAGTTGCATGAGATAGAGCGTGCTCCATCCCGTTTCAAATTTTATCTCTCTGTGCGTGAGTGAGTGTGTTTGAGTGTGTATTTGAGTGGGAGTCTGTGTGTGTGTGTGTGTATATCACTTTTGTCCCAGTTTTGATTATTTTGCTGGCGAACCCCAAGAAAAAAAAACCGAAAATACTCGTATTTCACAACAGAAGCATGTGAAAAATGCCAGAACTAGGAATAAGTGGGAACATGGCAGAGAATTACTTGGATAAATAAACAATCATTGGCATACTGGAACTTGAGATTAGCGGGTATATACTTTCCCATAGCTTGAACTGATAAAAAGTGAGTGAATCAGTTAGAAACTTGAACTTCTAACTAACTAATTGACAACTAATTGTCAATGAAATCGTAGTTCATGCATAAAACTATTCCTTATATGCTCAGTTTGAAACTTAATTTTTAAAAGATTTTTTCTTAAAATTTGTCCCAGGTTGAGAGTTAATATTGCGCCATTTATTTTCAAAATGAATGCATTTATTGCACTACGTTTACCAAAATTAAAATGCTGTCAATTACAATTGCAATTACAATTTAGATTGAATTTCAATTGAAGAATTGATTTGATGCGTACAATACTTGTGAGCTGATTGTATTGGTTGATTCGTCGTCTTGTGGCCAAACTAAAAGCTTTGCAACATACTTCTGTTGCGTTAAACAAAGGTATTTATTCCTTTAGCAGAGAAAACTGGGAAATCGTTTGTTTGCCTTTGATATTGTTAGAAATCTAGTCAGTTGTTGTCTGTTTGGTTTTGCTGTTATGCGCATTTGAGAGGCCATAGAGCTGTTTGTGGAGAAGAATCCATCCAATATTCTCTGTAGTTTTTTTATACCCTGAGGGGTATATTAAGTTTGTTAAAAAAAAAAGTATGTAACAGGCAGAAGGAGGCGTGGCAGACCCCATAAAGTATATATATTCTTGATCAGGGCGAGAAGCTGAGTCGATATAGCCATGTCCGTCTGTCCGTCTGTCTGTCTGTCCGTCCGTATGAACGAAAGGATCTCAGAGATGGGAAGACCTAGGAGCACCAAATTTGGTATGAAGACTCCTTGTACTTGCACGCAGATCAAGTTTATTTCAAATTTTGGATGCCACGCCCCCTTCGCCCACAAAGTGACAAAAAGCAGGATAGCACTGGCAATTAATAAGCTAGAGATTTGAGCTTCGGCAGGAACAATACTTGTACTGAAATGGATGCATCGTGAAAATTTGATTAAGATCGGATAATAAACACGGAAGATATCCGCAATTATTTAATTCTTTAATTTAATGTGTTGTTGTTGCTATGAGTTTACGTTCTCTCTTATATGCTCATTCGTTGAAGCATTTACTTATACATATATACATATGCATGAAAGCGCGCGCTGTGTTAGAGTGAGTTTTCGTCCTCTCTCCCTCTCTCTTTCAATAGAGCTGATAGCTGAGCTGATAGAGCTGCCACCTTGATAGACGGGACATCATGGTTCGAGTCCCAGTTAAAACATGCTTAAATTCTTCAATTTTTTTTTTAATTTTTGTTATACATTAAAAATAGTTTTTTAAGTTTTTATTTAGTTATTTTGAAAATAACGTGCTCATTGTTGCTAAGACTTTTAAATACAAAACAGACAGCACAAATACGAAACACAAATATAATTAATAGAAAATTTGAGTGGCGTTCTCTACTACCTCAGGGTATTCTACTGTCGGGATCTCTCGACTGAATGATATATTTCTATTTGTTTCGGTTTGTGCCCCTTAGCCCTCCACATGAATGCTCTGCTTTCTACAGATTTTGTTTGTTATGCATTAGAGAATTACTTAGCATCAGCACTTGAATGTTTCTCACATGCCACACATGATGTCTGGCCATTCAAACACTGTGTACAGATGAGAGTACAAGGTTAGGCTTTCAAATTCTGATGAAGTTGCTGTTTTGTTACCATTTCATTGCTGCTGCGAGAATTATCCGCTTATGCTAATCTGTCTTACGTTTTCAAATTTTCTCTCTTTCTATCTATCTCCGTTTTGGTCTCTTACTGATTTCTCTTCTTGCCATGTTTGCTGTGTGTGCTACTGTTTTACGGATGAACAGATTGAGCCGGCTTTGAGAGCAAACACACCCACAAGGCACACAGGCAAAGGAGACAGACGCAGACGGGGACTGCATCTATTTTCAAACATCCATTGTAGGAGTACGTGTACTTGATGACCCTCTGAATTGTTGTCAGCTCCTTCGATGTCACTTGCTTCAAGGATATCGCTGGCAAGCAGTGTAAGTACTTCCGTTTCCGTTCCGATTATGTCTGCCCATTGAGTTGACCAAAGTTGGCTTAGCTTCTTCACGTGGTCCTCCTCCTTGCATTGGCGTGTTTATAACAATTGTTATCGTTATCGTTTCAATTCTCGTTCTTGTTCGTATTCTTTCTGTCGTTCTACAGCAGAGTGTTTCTACTAACCCAAACAAATATTGTTGCTATTGTTGCTGAACTTCCTTGCGCATGAATTGCCTCGAGCGTGATGGTTTTTTTCCCAGAGCCAATCCAATTAACAATGTTAAACGGCCAAGAACAAAAGCCGCTCCCAGCTAAAAAAGCTATGAAAACCCCAATTGCAAACATTTCACAATTATTCAGGTTAAGCAGAACAGCGACGCTGGCAGAGGCAGAAGCAGAGACAGCGGCAGTGGCAGTTGCAGCGAAATTAATGTCACTCAACGCAATGCCAACATACGGAATCTCTTTGCGCCCTCGCCGGCAGCACTGGCAAAACGGAAAGCAGACAGACAACGAAGCCAGAGCAGCGTTTGCCTCGAGCGGCAACAGCTTAAGTCGGAGCAGGATCCGGAGAAGGAACAGGTACAGGAGCAAAAGAAGAATCCAAAAACTGACCTTTTGCTAAATGGCAACCAAATGTTGAGACGTTCCATGGGACAAATTGCAAATTACAATGGGAATTGTACAAGTATGAACAATGGTGATTACCAGAGAGAGAGCATACGCCTGGGGAGCGATAGACCAGGCATAAATCAATTGTCAATGACTAGGAATCAATCAGCAATGAAACAATACAATGGCGTTAACAGCAATTCAATAGGGCGTAACTGGCAACAGGACAATGCCGACATCGACAACAACAATGAGTTGGACTACGCACTGGACTGCTCCAAAAGGGACAACAATGGTTGGCATCAGAACGTATTTCAATTGGCTACTGGGCAGATGCAGGAACAACAACAACAAGAGGCCCCTCTTGAAGTCTCCTTTTCTCGTCGCCCATCTTTATCATGGCTCGAGCGAAAGAACTGGCAAGGAGCGATGAGTCAGACGGAAAATTCTATTAACAGCAGCATGGAAAAACAGCAGCAGCCGCAGGAGATGCTGGAGCTTAAGTTGCCTGGATACTTGCACAAAAACAACAGCACCATCACGAGCTACAACAATGTTAAGTATGGTAATGAAATGACCTGGGGCAATGCAACAGAGAAATCTCAGACATTGAATCATCTGGAAATTCACCACGATTCGCAGTCAATGGAGGCTGGCAAAGCCAAAGTGGAAAAACAGCAAGGAATTCATTCTCCTGCTCCAGCTTACAATTACTACGAACATGAGGACGACGATGGGTATGAAGATGGGAATGAGAATGAGAATGTTAATGGAAGTACGGATGCGGATGAGCTTGATAAGTTGCAGTTGCAACGTAAAACTATGCACAGCGAAAGGTAAATTGACAAAGCTCAAAGGCAATGGCAAAGTCAAAGACATAGCACAAAAACACTAAAAAATGTTTCAATGTTTTGTACGAAATTCTTTCAAGTGAACTTTTCAAATGAATTAATTGATGTTTAGAAAGGAAAGCTTTTACTAATTGAACTAATTTAACTCACAAAGCGAGTTTGCATCAGATGATAATATTTGTACAATTTTCCGTAAGGCTAGAAATTGTATGTTTTTCTTTTTGGTGTACATATCAAATCAATAACGTATGCGTCATTTTCCGAAATTCGTTTTCTTATGCAAAATTATTATACTTTCTAAAACAAATTTTGTAGCTCAAATCCTTATACATAGATCCGTATAAAAATTAACTGTATATTATGATAATTTGTATGCAAGCCTATGTACAGATGGGCAGAAAAGCATTCTCCTGAAAAGTTGCTTTTTGGCGCATACGTTATTGTCGCAAATAGGGATCGGTATGTTTGCGAATGTATCAATTCGACTTGATGTTTAGGCTCTTTAAAGTCAAACCTGTTACAAATTTGTTTTTATGACTTAGAGGTGGAAATACCAACGAAAAAGTAAGACAGGTACTGTAAAAAATATTTTATACTAAATTCAAATTACAATTTGTCAAATTGAGAGCAAGAGCTTAGACTTTAATGGGTATCTTTTTTATTATTTTGCAACGAAGTTAAAAAACGAAACATAACCTTGACCATGTTGACCAATCAAATTGCAACTGCAAATGGAACAATAGTTTGTCAGACTTTTGCATATCGGATTGCAATTGGTTTGTTTTGATCCCTCGATTGGTTGACGACGATAAGGTAAATGTGTAGTTGCTGTTGGTGTTGTTAGGGTTGTTGGATATGTTGTTGTTGTCGTCGTAATAAGCTCAAGTGCAACTGCTGACAACAATCGCAATAAAATCGATGTATTTTTTTGTTTGCCAAGCACCTTCGACTTGTTTGGCATATCGACTGCAGTGCAATGAATGACATTCTTCAATTTCGTTGATGCGTGGCATGCAACAAACATCTGCAACTGCAACAAGGGGGCAAGTAACTAGCAGGAGGCCAGAGATGTGGTAGTGAATGCATTAAGCGTGTCATTTTAAGCAGTATCTGTTGCAGTTGCAATTGCACAATCGCCAATGATTTGATTTGAGTTTAATGCTATTTTTTTCGTTGATTTGCAAATCAAGACTGTGCGGGTTACGCGTTCACTTAAGCTCAACTGAACTCAATCCAACTATATATAGAGCACATGCCAATTGCTAACCATGGAATGAGAGACGGAATCAGATATCGGGGGATTGTATCCAAAAATCAATCATGCGTAACTGTGGCAGAGGAAACTCGGAACATGGAAAGGGGGAATAAACTGCGCAGATTCATTCATGTGAGGGAGGGAGGGAGATGGAAAATGGGAAAATGCATAATCTTGTTGTCGACACTGGCGAGTTCACTGACTGCGGCTAATTGAGCAGGAGAAAGGTAGCGGAAAGCAATTTGTCATTTGATTGAAAGTGAGTTTGATTTACACTGTGAGGTCGATAATGAGTCCAAGTCAAAGTCGAATAAATTGAATGAGAATCAAATGAAATTATCATAGAGACGACAAACAATTCCACAATTATCTTAGATAAGTATTTCACTGTAATTACGGACTGAGATTGAGATTGAGTGTTGCCCTGAATTGACCCCTCTTCAATCTTATCGCGACGTTCCATATACACACATACGTATGCATATATAGAAAAAGAAGATATTGAACTCTTTTGCACTTAACTCTACTTTTATTTTTTTGCTGTTGTTTTCTCTTTTTGTGTGTGATTAATAAAAACAGATCGCAAATTGGAAGGGAAATTGCTGTCACTCACTTAAGTTGTTGCTGTTGCTGCGTTGTCGGCAATTGTATTAAAGCGAAGCCATCACTTGGTGTTGTTGACGACGTTCCCTAGGCCCCAATGTTCCATCATTAATACACCGCATCAGTTTAATTTAATGCAACGCAGCAATTTTATCAAACAGCAGCAACAGCAACATTGGCAACAACAACACTAACAGCAACATGCAGCGATAGCAATTGCCATTAACACTCCCCCTGCACACCAATCACTTGCAGGGCCATTGTTGCTGTCGCTTATCACACGTCGTCGTCACCGTCAACCGATAATGTGTATATGTATTTATTATATATGTATATATGTATGCTATATACTTCTACTTGCCCTTACTCCTGAACTCCGTCTTTGAATTCATCGTTGGCATTTGCTCGGGTCACGTTGCTTGCAATTGCTGACTGACGTTGCAGTTGAAGTTGAAGTTGCTGTTGCTGTTGCCGTTGCCGTTGTAGATGTCTATGTGGATGTCGATGTCGATGTCAATGTCTGCAATTGATTTGATTGTTGCAGCCAGATATTTGCCCCAGCCCAGCAGTTGATTCCTTCCTTGCCTGTCAAATCATCATCGCGCGTCATGATATGCAACTTTGATGGGCTGCATCGGCAATTGCCAATTGGCACAATGTTTGATTTGTTGTCTGACATAAACGCCCTTTTCTCTCCTTCCTCTATCCACACTTAATCGGTGCAAAGTTCTGTTCAATTCCTGCTTCTGGGGGTAATCTGAAGGCGCCTTTGTCGTGTTATCTGTCATCCATCGCCTCTAATCGGCAGTTCTTGACGGCAATGAGTTGCTGTCAAATTTGTATGACGTTTGCAACTGGATCTACCACTTGGAGTAGTCTATCTCTCCCTCTATCTCTTTCTCTTCCTCTGTCAGTATCTGTTTAAGCCAGGCTAAGTTATGCTTTGTCAGCAATGCATATGCGGGTCTTACATAAGTTTCCCCAACAACATTAAGCTGATCATGCTAATGATTGTGCAATGCCTTCACTTGGCACATTCTGTTGCTATCGCAAGTTTCACTTTATATTAATGGAAGTGTATTTATAGTGCAAGTAGGTCTCCCCATTTTATTTTAAGTAGCAATTGGTAAGGGTATTAACTTCATTCAGGCAACTCTAGTTTCAATTAAACGTTAAAACAGAGTTACAAGCTTGAAAATAGTGTTGTTATCAGAGCGACTTGAAACACTTCAAATGTTGGCTCTTTATGTAGGCAAGAAACAAGCTTCGTTAACTTTGCCCTGGCTATCACCAGCAACAACAATAACCACAAGAACAACAGCAGCCATAACAACGGCAATTACAACAACAAATAAAGCCACGTGACGAGTCTAACGTGTAGTTATAGTTCAAATTCCGACTATCAGGCTGCCACACAGACAAATGAAAAAATATGCTTGATGCAGCGAAACAAAAAAATTGTGTTAGCAGACAATAGAAAACAACGACGACTGCAAAGTTGGCGGCACAAAAAATGGACTCTGGCGCATTTCCGGCAGCAGTCAACATGGCGGATGGCTGTGACGCCGCTTTATGTGCAGCCAAAAAAAAAAAAAAACATAAACAAAGCCGAGGCTCAGCCTGTTCATATTTTTTGAGCTCGTTGCAATGGTTTTTATTCCTGAACAAAAGGGAGTTTAACAACTTTGTCAAGGTGTCCATAGACCATGTATGTGTGTTGTTTTGATAGGATTATGACAGCAAAACTTCCTATCATTCCATATAATCGCATTGCTGACAAACTTTTATAATAGTCAAAGGGTTGTTGCCATAAATGGAATCTATAGTTTTTGTAATGTGTGAAAAGGGTATCAGAGTGTCGATTGATTCGGATGTTCCTTCAAATGTTGCTAATGTTATTGACCACTCTATTTTCCCCATTTTTTTGAGAAGGGTGATGTGTGCACACACATTGTTCACAGTTTCATTTTATGATCCGCGATTGATTCTATTTCGCATACAATCGTCTCATACTATAATTGACAGACGGACTGAACATTCAGATATGCTTTTCTAATGAAATTCTCCATCTCTCTCTCTCCTTTTACAGTTGTGCGCAGTCTGCGCCGCTAGCGGAGCGCTTGCTGCGATTCCGGGAGCGACAGCAGCGTTACAACATCAGCGTTGATATCAACAACGTCGATGACAACGACAACAACGACGACAGCGCGAATGTCAAGTTATCAGCTGAACAAATAGACGGAACCGTTGCAAATTTGCATAGGTATAGCAATAACAATTGCCAGGCCGCAGTTCGGCATTGCCGCAGTGTTGCTGCTGTTGGAGTTGATGCAGTTGGTGCCGTCACACGTAGTTCGACTGACGCGTTAGACGAGCCACAAGTCCATCAGCAAAGTGACGAGGAGGCTGGAGTTGCACCACGACGACGTGTGCTCATCAAGCGTCGTATTGTGCGCTCGACACGCGTCCGCTCTCCTGCTAGGAAGGTGGTCATCCCATCGGAAGAAAAGCCAGTCAGTTGGCTATCAAGGCTGCGGAATTTAAGTTTTAGCGAACGAAATACTCAAAGCCAAATAGAGACCATCAAGAGCAATAGAACAACAAATCCCCGTCCTAATACCTCTTCCAATTCAGATTCTGTTCCCGAGCCTAATTCCAGTCGTAATCCCATTATGGCCGTCCTGCGTACTATGAAGCTTAAAGAGCGTCTGGCTATTAGCCTTGGTGCGACTCTCGTGCTGCTCACCCTGCTGCTCATTGTCGACGTGCAAATGGACTTCGGTGTTGCCAATCGACATCTGTTGCAGCAACAGCACCAAAAGCTACGATTCGGCAACAGCAACAATGATTACAATGATGTGGGCACAGCAGGTGGAGGTGGAATGCTTCACGAATTCAAACGCAAGTTCCTCCAGAAGAGGTAAGTAATACCTGCCTGAATTGTTTGTTAATGAAAGTAGCTTTTTAGAAAGTGAGAATCCTCTTATTACTACGTTTTGACCAAGAAATACGATATCAAATGTTAAAGATACTTTTAAGACAGCTGAAATAATTTACTTCACACAGACCAACAAATTTGATTTATTTGATTTGTTTACCAAAGGGAACTTGTCAAGAATTACTTGCAGATGATTCCCAGAAGTGGGTTAAGTTTTCTTTCAATTGATTGGAACTAAAAACATAAAAATTTCAATGAAATTCCTCTAGAGCCAAATGTATAGAAAAGTCAGCCACTTTTAAGTATTATAAATAATAAAAATGTTATAACCTAAGCTCTCAATAGACTACTTTCTTGTCTGAAGAGCTATGAACTCACTTGTGGGCACTCGAATTTCATTTCCAATAATAGAATGTTTCATAGCATACTTTTCGGTACGTAGTTACCGTAAGCCTCACATCATGGCTAAATCCCTTCAAGATCTTCGGCCTCGCTTTGTGTGTATATAATTCAATTTAGCAAATGCAACAAAAGTTGCAATATAAGTTGTTTGGTCTGGCATTAAAACGCAATTTGCTGCAAAGTAGAAAGAAGTCAGGGGATGATATTGCAACACACTGGAAAGCTACAAGTACAGTGGAACCTGGCTACCAGCTATAGTTTAAGACTTAAAGGTTAAGGAAATAAATAAGTATCACTAAGGGGAAAGTTCTATATGAAGAAGATTATATTTAAATATAGTAGAAGCAAAAAGTGAAGTTAATTTGAAACTTTAAGTAAACACAGTGCATTTAAGCCACGCAATATTTGGAGGCTTTTTCTATATACAAGCTTTACTGTCTGTAACAGCAACAACTGTACAGCACACCTTTTACACACAACTTCACATACCTTTAGGCCAGCTGGGGTTGCATTTGCGCTCTTTAGGATGACGTCGTCCTGCTGCTCCTGCGTTTCTATTTATGAACCAACATTGTGTGTGTACGTGAGAGAGCGTGTGTTGTGGGTGTGTTTGCATGTGTATGGTTAATGCCACCATGTTGCTGCGACTGGCGGTTAGCGGAAGTTATGTAATAAAGCATAAAAAGTGACGCAGCAAGACGCAAGATACGCTTGCCAAGACACAAGACTTCCCGGCTGAGCCCACTAACCAAGAAAGCAAGAAGGCAAGGAGCTGAAGAGAAGATGGCAGTCAACCAGGCAAGAACGCAGTCAGTCAGTCAGGTCACCATTCCCTTCACTTGCTGTTGTAGCTGCAAAGGGAACATAAAACGCCAATATTTTGCTAGTAAATATTTAATTAATTCATAAGTCGGTTGGTGTTGCCTGTAAAATGGTTTCCATATTTCCGGGTCCGCGTCGGAGTTCGGGCTCCCGTCGCGATGGCAGGAACTTGTACTGTTCCTTCATTCATCCATCTATACTATAAGTATTATGCCATGGTAAATGCAAAATTATGTTACCTTTTCTAAGTCCGCGCAGTGCAGTGTAATGAATGCTATTAAAGCATCCAGAATTTGCAGGTCGCAGTCGCAAGTTTAATAATCCCTCGCCCTGCGGCCTCTGCTACTTTCTACTGTTGTTAGCGAGCTATTTTCAATTATTAATTATTTCATTAAGAATTTCATCATCATCATTGAGATGTTAAAATTATTTTCTTATCTATGAAGCGCACGGAATATATAAATATATATTTAGTCTAATAATAATCTAGAATTTACCAAGGGCAGTAGGCAAAGCAACAGCAGTTGTTAACTTATCTTCAAATTGGACGCCTCAAAAAATTGTCTTATAATATTTAAATTTTTTTTTTTGTTATTTGACTTATATAGTGACTTATAGTTTAGACCAGTACATGACCTACAACCTGGTCATCAGTTGTATATATAGTGGTTTAATCAATTAGTTCTTTCTGGGATCCTTGACGGCTGCATTTGACGTCGTCTTCGATATTGAGGAAATTACTTAGTTAATCGCGTTGCATGTCCAGTTGCTGGTTGCAACGCCTGAGAGTTAATGCGGCAATGTCACCTGCTTACGCATGTCACGTGGCAGTTTAATGAGTAAAGTTTCGTCCCTTAAGCGACACATCGATCTAAATCATGCCACAAATGCCACAAACGAATTTGTTGCCACGTTGCATCACGTAGCCGTTGCCACAGAGTGCAAACTAAGCTTGCCACGTGGCTTGTTAGCCATCATGTAATCTGTCGCCGTCCACAAAATCAATTTAGCATATTGCATAAATATCTAAATTGGACGTAAGAAGTGACATCAAGGGGGTTATTCGTCGGTTTTCCTTCTATGCAAACAAAAGTAAGATTTTAATTCTTATTGCCGCATAAAGTAGCATTATGAGCCATGCTTCAAGCTATTTTTAATTCTTCCTCAGTGTGCGTGTTGTGATGGCATTAAATGCGTTAAATCTGCTAAAGCTCGTTATGAGATATTCGTAATAAGCCTTGTGGCAAAGATAACTGAAGTGGCAAGCAGAGAAAAGGAGAGAAGATGAGAGCAACGAAAGAGGCAGAGAAGAGGCTGTTGTGGCTGTAAAGTTTAAAGCTTGCTGGTAACTGTTAATTGAAAAAGTTTCGCACTTTACCTGGGCACCTGCACATGTGCGCATCTTTTGAGTGACAGGCAGAGACAGAGACAGGAGCATAACAGAGACATACTCCCCAGAGATGAAGCAAGAAGAAGAAGAACAAGAAAAAGACTGAGGTGAGGAGAGTGAGGATATGCGCATTGAAGCGCACGCATCTGAAATTGCTGTTGCTGCTTCTGCTGCTGCAACAATTAAAAATTTAAACGACAATGTAGAAAGTTTTGTGGCTAAGGCAAAACAATTTGCACGTCTTGATTTGAGATTCAACTCTTGGCTCAACTCAACTCATCCTGTAAGCTCTTCGCTTAATGATGCAACACTCGCCTTTGGCATGTGAACAACTTGTCGCATAGGCATATTTGAGATACATTTTAATGGCCCAAAGAGAACAGCACTCAAATTACGATAGAACGCAAAGCCCAGAGGAGCTACTCCTGAAATTGTACTAACGAGCAACTGCAATTTGCAAAAGCAACTACTTGGCCAAGGTTAAGGTAACTCTGACCAAAACAACAACATCGTGTAGAGCAACATCAATGAGATAAGTTTTAGTTAGAATCTAAAAGTTTCAAATTCCTAATATAAAACAGCTAAGTATCATATTATGGAAGCACAAAGTGCAACAACTTTATTTCAGATTAGGCACAACTAAACTGATTACTCGACTGCGTACAATGGTAAAAAGTTAAGATGTATCGTACGCTTAAAAACAAATCAAAATAGAACAATAAGCATTCATTCTATTACCATAAATAGTTGCACCTTATATATCTCTATGTTCTACAAAGATTTATTTCAAAGCTCACATTTCACTCGCTCTGTCTGCTCTATTTATGAACTCAAAGTTTCCTAGCTAGCAATAGAGTATTTCTTCAGTCAATTTTGTTATCCAACGTCCCTTAGTCGACCAAACTTCAAAATCTGCAGTGTCACTAATTCGGGAAAAATTGTCGTTATCAGTTTTTTGTGCATAGTATTATTTCAGTTTAATCCACTGTTGCTTAAATGGTACAAGTTCAACATCGACTTACCAAATGCAACTTTCCATCAAAAATGCTTGGTATTGAGGCTTGTGGCAGTTAAGTTGCACGTGTGTGTGGGGTGTGTGAAGCAGTGTGTTTGGCATGTTAGAAAATGTGTGTGGGCCTTAGATAGCTTACCTAAGCCAAAGGCAAAGTTTCAACTTACCTTCTGGAGGATGTCCTTAAATGCGCAGCTTGAGCCACTCGTCTTTAAGTCGTTTTCCATTTTGCATTTTGTGCACTGCATAAACTGCTACTTGTAAGTTGCAATTAAGTGTAAGTGGGTGGTCCATTGTCAAGTGTGCCTCAAAGTCAAACTAATTATGACCTTCTACTATTTATGTTTCTTTTCAGCAACTCTTCTGGTTCCAAGGAGGCATCCACTCAGGCACAAGCCTCGGGTAGTCAAAATGGTGGCACGACCAGTGGTCAGGATGCTGTCGTAGCTGGTTCCACGCTCTCGACGCGAAAACCAACACCACACGATCGATATGTGGATCTGCAGAAGCTTCTCCTCAGCGATGAGTACCTTCATGTTATTGTGGACAATGCCCCAGATGTGTCGGTTAACAACCCAACACTGGGCGAGATGCTGCATCGACAAATCGGGTGAGTAGTTAAGTGCGATTTGCGATTTGTGATTTGTGATGGTTAATGTCAGATGAAGATGAACGGAAGCTGGACGAAAAATTCAATTTCCCTTAAGCGGAAGGCATAATACTTAGTGTTTTACTTTCCAGCTTTTACCTTTGCAAGCAACGAGCTTTGCTCTTGCTCTGCTTTGGTTACAGTTTCACTTACATTTGCCAGACACGCGCAGCAACTGTTGTAATTGTGGGTGAAGCAATGTCAACGAATAACCACCCAATTCAACCCAACCCAAGTAAAGCACCTAAATTCTCCGACAGGCTGTGTGTACGATTGAAGCAGTTACGGGTCCTTTTGGCTTTGGTGAAATTGAAATGATTTTTATTGAAATTTACGCTCCATTTACGTGACACATTTACGTTTTAGATATTTGCTCTAACGTTTACGTTCACGTCTTCTCTCTTTCTCTCACTCTAGATGTTACTTGTTGTTGTGATTGTTGTTGTTGTTGATGTGGTAAGGCTGATGCCACTTTCTGATAACGCTGATGAGAGTTTAGCGCAATGTTACAGTGTACTTGTCTCAACACTGCGTATACGTAATTTCATATGAGCGCAATCAAATAAAACTGCAATAAAGAAATCAATGCGGATTCCCTATCGAGCTTCTTCAGTTCTCTCAGCTCTCACTTAATGCAGCAATGAAATTTATTTCGCTACGAATTCATTTGATTTTCTTGCACAGTAATCAGCTTACGTATCCTCTTCCCCTCTTTTCTTTTCTGTTTCCCTCGCATCCAGAAAGATAGACAAGTCACACACATAAATGCTACGGCGAGAGTCTTTGGCAAAATTGAAAACGTGGCGTATGAGTGATTTCATTTTCTCGAATAGTTTGGCGTACACGGATACAAGCAGCAGAAAAAGGATAAAAATACTCGTACTCGTAATGATAATAAACGGGAAATGGGGAAAATGCAAAGTGCTTAAAACTTGTCAAACTGAAAGTATGTTGTTCTAGGCGTTGCGAGGAGGCGGCTTCTGGCTGTTGGTTGTAAGTTGTTGGTTGTTGGCATTAGCATAAAGTGCTTGATTTTCTAATTTATCGCACATCACCGAAACGGAGCCAAAATGCCAATTTTTTTTTTTTTTTTTTTTGGAGCTGCACGTAACACAAATGCAAATTTCATTAACAAGCGAAATTGCCAGCAGTAAATGTGTGCAAAGAAATCTAGAGGAGAAAACATGTGTCATCGAGAAGATCAAATACACTTACTCCATCCCTACATCCCTATAGAATTCAGCTGTGAAAATCTACTAAGCTAAAACTAAACATATTATACAAAATTAAACTTGATCAGGTTTTATGAATATTTGTATACACACATAATGCCAGCTAAGGATGCGCCAAACTTTATAACAATGTGTGGATACCTTAAGATGGAAGGCCAAGGATATAGCCTAAATTGGTTCCAGGCATAGCTTCTGCTCTTACTGCCATCATCAGAGATATCTCATTAAAATTCTGTCAACTCGCTGCTTGCCGCTTTTGTTGCCTGCTACAGCGGCAGACGCGTGCCGGGCTCGCAGCTCGTGTGGTTTAGGCCGCCTTTTGTCTTGGCTTTTTGGGGTGAGGATGTGCGAGAGCGCGGGTGTGACATATAGCAGCTTTGTCAGCAGTTCTGCAGCATGCAACCATGCTCAGGTATCTTCTCGTATCTCGCTTGGAAAAAAATGCAGTTAACAAAAAATGCAAATTCACCTAAAATGACAATATGAAATATGAGTAGGACAGTGTAGCACAATGGGGTTGCTCGGTTCCCTATTACCTTAAATATAATTACGAAAATTTGTGCTTGTTACGAGTGCATAAGCGCTTTGAGGTTGCCACTGGCACTGCCACAGCAAAAGGCATTGCCACTGATTTACCATAAGCCAGAGTGTCCTTAGCCCGGCTGTAGTCCTGTCGCTCTTCCGTCACGTCTACTCGTGGCGTGCGTTTAATTAGTATGACAAATTTTTAATTAGCCTGCAATTGCGACCGCGTTGAGCTGCGACAGCAATCTTATTTCGAGCGAATTACAAACCAAGTTACAACAAAAAAAATCACACACACACACACAAAAAGAACGAAGAATTAAGCCCGAACTGCAAGTTAAGCAGCTGCTGTTGGCCCAGACCCATCCTTTCCTGGGTCCTTTCTGGCCCGGATCTGACTGCGGATGGCGATGCGGTTTATACAGACGCGTCGTAATAAAAGACTATGCTCAATGTCGGCGAGTGTGTAAAACTAAAGTGCGCTGACATTTTGCCAGGCTACGAGCTGCGAGTTGCAAGTTACGAGCCAAACTGTATTTTAGAGATGCTCCCAGATGCTGCAGCTGCTTCTCCATCTACTCCTACTCCCAGTCCTTCTCACCCTTTTTGTCCCACTGTCAGCGGTTTTAATGTGCGCGTTCCCTGTTAAAGTTTATCCTTGTAGACCGGCAAACGCAACAATATAAGTTTAATTTCATTCTTGTGCGCTCTTGTTCTTGTAACTCACTTCAAAGTGTCCGACCGTCGTTGGTCGCCATTCGCCATTCGCTAGTCGCCATTTGCTAGTCGCCTGTCGTCGCGTCTCTAGATTCTTGGCCGCGACTGCCTTGTTGGGCCATTCTTTGGTTGCCGCCGTGCCACAATTTCACACGCACAAAGTTTTTCACTTTCTAAGCACACGGTGGAGCTCTAGAAGTGGCTGTGGTTGTGGCAAGAGCTTTAGCTCTGCCTCTTTCTCTGGAGCAGCAGCAGCTGCAAAAGAAAATCGGCGATGGCAAAGTTTACTGACATTTTCTTATGCTGAAACAATTATGGGGCGGAGCTTGGAGCCCGGGACTCGGATAGGGCTTAGGACAGACCCAGGACATGCCGACTGACAGCTGTTATTATATCTACTTGGGCCACAGAGAAAACATTTGCAATCACAAAAATAAAAAAAATATAATAAAATAAGAAAAAAAAACTCTAACGATAAGAACTGAAACTTCAAGTGAAAGTTTGATGCTTGGGCAACATTTTGTTGCCTGAAATGTTTGTTTAAAACTTAAAGGTTTGCAACCTACTCGCACTGTGGGAAAAATCGATCAATAATATTGTAGTGGTTGAAATTGATTAGATTTCATGTCATCTCATATCCATTCATTTAATTAATTTTAAATTTATTATTCTGACAATAAATTCAATTATTTAGTTGACGCCACTTTAATTCAACAATATAAAATAATGTTAATATCCTTCGCATTAAATTAAATTGATGGTCTGCTAAATGTCCAAATGCCTATTTTTTGAGATTGTATTATTTTTTTGCGAAAACTCCACTTAAAAATGTTAAGTTTGATTATTCTGTAAATAAGTTGACTCGTTCTTTGGTTTTTGCTTTCCACAGAGCTCAATTAGCTTTATTAAAGTACTTCTTATTTCGTTTCATTTCATTTTCATTTCCATTTCAGTTTCCGCTGAAAGTTACTGAGCTGAGCTCATCCCCATCAGTTACCTAGCAACTAAACTGTTTTTATTAACATATATAAATATATGTGCCATTTCTTGATCTATTTCGAGAGAATGTCACAATCAGACAGGGAGACTTAGCCTTTTCAACTCTACATCGGTTGACAATGTTGTTTCAGGGAGATGATAAAGTTTTAGGATGATTGTTATTCTTGTCTTTGTTTTGTTTATGTGCCACATGCAGTTGTTCTAATTCTAAACATTGAATAATTCTTGGGTGGCGGGTGGCTTGTGGCAGGTTGCAGGTGGCAGTAACTTATTCGCGTGAGTCTATTGCAAACGGGATTTAATTAAATGTGGCAGAAAACAGCTGTAGACCAAATAGCCAAATGTTTTAAGAAGCCGCCAACCTCAACATATTACAAGTTGGACAGTGGCCAGTGCTTAGTCAATGTCCGAACGAGCTGCTTCATCAATTACAAAACTCTCAGTTGCCCCAATGTTCCCCCTCTTCTTCTCGCTTGGCCGTGCCCTGTGGGGTATTTGACAAATGAAACATGAACAGAAATTGGATTCAGTCTCGCCATTTCAATGAAGTATGATGATGCTTCTTGCCTCATGGTGGTTCCAAAGTGTCGACCGCACTTAGCAGCTGCGTTTGTAAACCCCAAAAAGCGAACCCTTGTCAATTCCTTGGCCAACTCATGGCAATTGGCAAGACCAGACGGCCATTCGAGCTGATATTTAATTGCGTACCCAAAGATCTCTGGCAGACTCTTTAAAAATTTAAAATGCCGCATGCAGTTTGCACATTCATCAGAAACAGAGTCAGAGACAGAGACTCTGTTGAGCAGTCAGTCTCATTACAAGGCAGTCCAGGTAGTCAGGAAGTTGTCGCCATTTCCATAAAAAGTTAAAATATTGAAAGTCATTTTGTGCTGCTCGTTGCACACAAGGGGCTTGGCTCTCAGACATTTGTTTCCTTCCTGCCAGCCGGAGCAAGTGGCGACAAAAGGTTGAAAGGTTGGCAAACAGCAGTAGAAGCAGCAATAAGGGGACGAGGCAGCATTAAAGCATTGCCTGCGTAAAGTATCAGAGACGTCATCAAGCAAATTATGAAAAGGATTCCACTGAGTTGACTTTGGAGCAACAGCAGCTAGCCAAGTTGCTAGCCAGACAGTGAGATAGCTATACGGCAACAGCAACAGCAACAGTAACAACAGCAATCATTGTAGTGGCAGTAATGACAATGACAACGGCAAGAAGAACGTTGAAAAGGACGACGAGGATGATTCCAACAAGAACGAGTTGCAATATGGCCAAGGGAGTTACGTGAGCTCAGCCAAGCGTTGAGTTAGTGTGGATAGAGTTAGTCGAATGGTGACTACATTATCTCGTGATAAACATGCCGCACAATGCCGCAAACATTTGTCCATTGCTCATGCTGTTAGCTGTCAACCCTTTTGACCAGATTTACAGTTTGCAACTTGACTGAGCGGCAGCAGCTGCAGCTGCAGTTGCAACAGCAACAGCAAATTGCAACAATTCAATTTGTCATTCGCATATTTCTCTTTGGTATTTATTTAAGTTCCCTTTGCGTTCTCTTTTGCTCAATGACTTTCTATGCGAAATGTCAGCAATTTCTGTTCGATTCCATCTGCAGCCGAAAAGTATGAAACAGGAAAGCAAAGCCACTTAAACAGTTTGCAACGCATTTAAACTGCAATTTTCAATCGGATTTAATGCTTTGACAGCAAAACTAAAAGCAAACTCTGCTAAAATGTGCTTAAATAAACTGTTCAAGACAAAAGCAAACTAATCGGAGTAAAGAGTGTTGGAGAAAGGGAATGTGTATTGCAACATACATACATAGACAACATGCTATTTGGTTAAAGTAAATTCTATTCCAATTTTTTGCTGCCCATCGCTCGCTTGTAAGATATTTTCAAAAGTTTTTTCAAGGCTTGAAAGATAACAGCATGAGAAATGCGTGCCTCATTCGCTTTTTTTTATATGTGTGTCGGGGAGAAGAGCGCAGAATGCATTTGAAAGCCAAATTGGCAAGAAAAAATACAAAAGAAGGCAAAAGATTTGCTATACCAGCTGCCGTCTTGATATTACCGACTGCTTTGACAAATCAATGTGACAATCATTAGGGAAACTTGATACCTACTCCTTCTTTATATATAAAAATATATGTATGTTTGTGGCCCAAAGCATTTCCGTAACATACTTATAAGGGCAATCGATTGCCTGATTGTCTGTCTGCCTGAACTAAAGTTTCTTTTATTTTACGCTTCTTTTGCAGAGTAAACGCCAGCAATTTGGAGCGTTTCCAATTGCGCATTACGAAGAAGGAGCTCTATAGCGAACAGGATACACTGGTCGATGCAGTGTTACGTGACATGATCAAGCTGCCAATAGAGCATGTGGGTATGTATTACTTATACGAATACCATTCCATTCCAGAGTCAGTCAGTCAGTCAGTCAGTCGGTCTGTCTGTTTGGCTATTGAACATATTGTAAAGCCATAAATACACCAAGTCCTTGTCGAGCCTTTACTCAAGTTGACGTCGAGGCCGAGCTGAATCCTGCATTCTGCCTTTTGCCTCCTTTCCCAGAACTTAGTTATTCGCCCTTTGGCTGCCTGCACATTTAACTTAATTATGCAAAGGAGCTGAACAAAAGTTGCCGGGATTATTGAGACCCGCCAAGGTGGCAGGCAAAACTATTTTCATTTGAAACTTTACTCTGGCCGTAATTTATTAATAATAAACTTTTGCAACAGGCGCACAAAAACTGTGCAACAACATTAAAATGTTCAAGACAAAGTCTAAACTCATTCTCAGGACCAACAGCCACGGCAACAATAGTTGCAACTGCCTCTGCAAGAACAATGACACTTTAAAGTCGCTACTCTTGCATAATTTGTTGGCCGTTCTGCACATTTATCACGCATACGCCATGTAAACTTGCAAAATTTGTGCAAAACCAAATAACTTAGACAACGAAAACATATTATTAACAATGGTAAATATTATTTCACAACACTATACCTCACAAAAGGTGGTACAGGATATGCCGAGCTTAGCTTTTTGCCAAAGTTTAAAGCATTTATTGTTAGTTTTCTTTTCTTCTTGTTTTTTATTGTATTTGAGCCAGATTAGATTCATTTTTGATGTTCTTTTATTGTTTCTTTGGGTTGGAGAATCTTGATTTTAATTACACTTACGGCCAGAAAAATATGCTTTTGATGTGTCTATTATTAAGGCATTGGTCAGTGCTCAGTTGACTGCACAAGCCGAACAAAAAGGTCAGCATTTGTTGCTTCCTTTGGAAATTCACTTTGTGTATATGCAATATTTTTGTAGGCTTTATGCATTGCAGTTTTAATTGCAATTTAGTCAAGTGTAATTTGTGCATGCACTTTCACTTAATGCAATTTCAATGATTGCAAAATTTGAAGCAGCCACTGGCCCTTCCATTTCCCCGCTCTGCTGCTCAGCATCACCATCAGCTTCCGTGGTTGTTTCTCCTTGTGGCCCAAAATATTTGTGCAACGATGTGCAAATTTTGCACAGAAAGAATCTTTACTTTATACTCGTAATTAAATGCAAGACGTATTTTTACTTAACTTGATTTAAGTTTTTTAATTTGTTTTTACTTCTCTTTCATATCTCTTCTGTAGTTCAAAAAGAGGGTGGAACACAGTTGAAGCTTATTATTGAATATCCAAATGATATCAAGGCTCTAATGAAGCCAATGCGGTAAGTTTAAAAGCCATAAAAAATGCCAAGATGAAAAAATATCATAATGATGCAATGAAATAATTGATAAAAAAAAAATTGGAAACTGACTGCAGCTACTCATGCTTTTCCACACTTTTGAACTGAGTAAATATAATTTATTCGTGGCAATGCTGACTTCTCTGTGTGGCAAGCAAATGGACAATCCGTTGAGTTTCATCTACTGAAATGCATTGCAATGTCCGATTTTCTGTGGCACTACAAGCAGCTCGCAGTTAAAATTATTTATACGCTTTTTTAATGAGATTTAAACGCGCTGCTTGGCCAGTTTTTCATGAGGAAGGACTCTTTTACTCAGTCCACAGATCACGGTCCACATAGTCCACAGGACAGAGCCCACAGCTGAGCAACCGCAACAGCTGCCAAAGTGTAAAGTGTCCTTTTAATGTTCTTCATTTGCAATTTAAATGAAACGTTTTTTGAATTGCACTGCGGTGTCGCCGTGTAAGTAATTAAGCTGCCAGCTAGCAGAGAGGTCCACCTGCCTTGGCTTGCCTCTTGCCACGCCTCGACTAGCTGTAAATGCAAATGCATTCAATTGGCACCCGCACTTTAAATTCAATTTATTGCATTACATTTCTTTTTTTTTTTTTGTTTTTTATTATTTTATCGCTTCATCATTTTATCATTGCGCATCTGTTTCTCAGGTTTCCGAGGGACCAGCAAACGTTGCCCAATCATTTCTACTTCACGGACTATGAGCGTCACAATGCCGAGATTGCAGCCTTCCATTTGGACAGGTGAGTGACCCTTCCCCATTTCCATTTTCCTTCCCATTCCTATCACCCCACTACAATGGCAATGTCCTTTGAAAATGCCATTGGAAATGTGCAGTGAACTGTATTGTACTCGTAATGCAGTTGCAATTTATGCAATAAAATTTATTGGATCGCTCTCATTTCTGCATTCGAAATTAGTGCATATTTATTTTAAATTTCATTTTTAATTACATTTTGCTCAGCAAACGTAAATATTTATGCAAATATACAGCAATTAAAATATCGATATTCAATTTGAATATAAACAACAGGAGATCGTCGACTGGAATATTATTTACAACTTTCTTTTCACCTCTTAAATCCCTGTTTCCGTTTAGGCTTTAGAGCAATCAAATTAGCTAATGCCAGGCTCAACCCATCATACAACTTTCTCAACCCACACTCTTAAGTCAAGTTTTATGAGTTCACAGCCTGACTGTGTGCGATTGGGAAATGAGTGGTAATCCGCAAATAGTCACAAGGGACCTCACAGGAAAAGGTGCCATCAATTTATGTTTATTATTTATGATGGTCATGGCAATAATATGATTTACGGCTCACACATATCCTAGGAACTATATGATGTTAAAGAATAATATTCATATAAATACGAATTGCAGCCTCATTCACGTAATGAGATGACCCACAGGACTAGAGCTAGTCTAATTTTCCAACTCCAAGCCCCGGGGCAAACGACCTTTTTAATGACTAATTAACTTGCACAAACACACAAGATCAGTGCAGACCAACTTGGTCTGACATGTTTAGCTTTAATTTAGATTCAAATTGTCTGCATAGTTGGCAGTTGCTTGCTTTTGGCCATAATGCTGCTGACCACCAGACGGACTGAGATCTCAGCATGACATTTTTGAGTTTAGATAAACATCAGAACTTGTGTAATTGTTGTTGCCAGATTTTGTTGTCTAGACTCACGCACATACAATCAAGAGTCACTTTCAAGAGATTGCAATTTGTTAAAAAGGACCAACTTGTTGACCCTAGCAACACAATGAAACAAAAACAAAAACAGAAACAGAAACAAAAGCAAATTAAAATAAAATTATGGCATTTCACTGATAACCTCAGGCGACACTCACCGCACACGCAATAAACATTTTTCATTGTTGTCAAAACATTCTTGGTCAAGGGTATGTCCCTCTTCTGTTTCTCTTTCATTTTGACATGTTGCTATATTATAGTAGATATGCCTGAAATCTAGTAGATAAATTTAAATGCGAAAGAATAATCAGGTTTTTAAAGAAAAATATACAGATAAATTTCGATAGTTTTAAACTGATCTAAGGCAGTAGCGAGAGTCTCAATCTTCTTAATATCCTATCGTTTAATTGCCACACAAAATCTTTCCACAACAGTTTATTTTCTTTTTGACCTTTTATTTACTGTTTATTTCACACTCAGAATCGCATTGCTTATATTGTTTTTTCTTGCAGAGTTCTGGGTTTTCGCCGCGCAATGCCTGTGGCAGGTCGCACGCTGAACATCACGACAGATATATATCAAAAGGCCGACGAAAATTTATTGAAGACATTCTTTGTTTCGCCATCGCTTAATTTATGTTTCCATGGCAAGTGCTCGTACTATTGTGACACCTCGCATGCCATTTGCGGCAATCCGGACATGCTCGAGGGCTCATTTGCTGCCTTTCTGCCCAGTCTGGACTCATCCAATCGGAAGGTATGTCCCACTCTCAATACACAACACTCGACACATAAGGAAAGCTTCATGGTGGTTCAGGACACGCATGTATAAAGGTCGTTCAGTAGTGGGTCCCACTAAGTGGTATTTGATTAATGCATGGGAACTCTGAACTCTCAACGCAACGCCAGATTACAATTTATATGCTAGGTCCTCGCTTTCATTACTAATTTCGTTCGCTTGGCCAAACAAAATAACAAATCTCATTATTTACTTAGCATGCATGTAGTTTGTGGCATGTGGCATAAGTATGGGGCATCAACAGGTATCTGAAAATAAGCTCTATAAGCAGACCCCTGGGAAAAGCAGTTCATTTGCAAGAATTCACAACAAACTAAGAGAATTTTAACTAGTTAGTTGGGCTTGGGACGGCACTTCATTGCTTCATTGCTGCTGCCCCAAAAAAGAAAAAAATAAATCGCTTTTAATTTGCATAATTTTTTATTTTATTTTATTGTTGTTGTTGTTGTTGTTCTACTTTGTGTATCCTTTGTTTGTCTCGGCACTCGGTACACGGCTTTCAGAGCTCGGCAATTTTATTTCATTCATTTTGCCGCCTGCTGCTTGAATTAAAAACAAAAATATTGTATCAGTTCTTCAGCAACTCGTAAAGCGTAAAATGAAATATAAATGCAACCGTCCTGGACAGACTGAGGGATGGACGGACAAGCAAACGAACGGACGTTAATAAATTCTAGAGTCCACTCCATCAAACGGGGACAGAGGCATTGGGCAAGAGAAACGGCAACGGCTTTTAAATGCAAATAACTGAAAATTTAAACCAAAAACCCAACTCCATCAGCCATCAGCCTTCAGCTTGCAACATGCCGACTCAGCCACCTCAGTTCTGGCTTAGAGAAAAGGGTTTATCCCTTTGACCATGTCCCCTAGCATTTTGCAGACAGATTTGCCGCAGCTAAAACATTTTTCTCTCTTCTACTTTTTTGTATTTTTTGTTGGGCTTTTGCCTCAAAGGAATAATTTCTTTTATTTTTTTATTCTGTATACCCTGTAAACAGAGAGAATCGAAAAACGAGATTACCCAAAACCTATACGAACTTTCAATTAAATAAAAAAATAAGTAAAATGTATAAATATTTTTGATCAGCAATTCAACACACTTGATATATATAATACAATCACTTTTAATAAAAGTGTGCAGGGTATTTTCTAGAAGACTTCCTTGCTCTACTTACTCCTTTGTTTTTGCTGGGCTTTTGGCTCACTCTCTTGCAGTTAACAAGTAGAAAATGGTTAAGTGTATACTTGAGATTTAGCGTAAGGCAAAACTGTAAATTATGCACAGGAGATCATTTTTCTTTAGTACCGTTTTTCGAGAAAAATGCAGAGGTGTTGTTGTTGTTGTTGCTTTTATTGTTTTTTGTCTTTGGTTTTATTCACTTTTACTATTATCCTTTCAAGTTGCTTTGGGGGCAACAGTGTTAAGGAAATGCTAAACAATGTTGTAACTGGGCGGAATTTTAATTAAGTTGCAAATTTGATTTGCACGCTTGTTAATTTCTACAGAGGAATTAAACGGAAACGATATTAACAAGAAACAGGGGGTAGAATATGTATGTATACATTACAAGCAGTTACTCTGTGTTGAAAGAGTGGAGATTTCATTATGTGTGTATTCATGCTTTTTTTGTTGTTTATAACCTAGTCACGAAATGTGAGCCGCATTGATGAAGACGTGTCAGATCCCATGTAAATTAAGTTGAATTATAAATAAATTTTATACTCTTATACTATATATCTTGATCAGCTTGATCATATTATGGACAATAGTCTCAGTACTGGAGCTATGTGAATAAAATTTGTTACAAACCATATCGCTGGCCCATAAAAGATTGTTACCATAGAACTGATCGATTGAATAATTCAATCATTTCACCATGTTTAATAAGTGTTGTATTAATGTATGTAAGCAACTAATGATAAATAGATGGTAGATATAAGATATTTTCATGTTTCATAACTAATTTCATTTGAATAATGAGATACGTAACATTTTTGGTTTATATTTATATACTTCTAAACCAACACACTGCTTTACATCGCACCATATTTTACATCATTTTAATGCATTTGATAATCTTAAATGCTATTTTTGCGAGGATTTAACGTTGTATAAAGTGCTTGGCTCATAGTTGTATGCCACATTCCGGCGCTTGTCTGCCGGCGTGAATTTAATTTTGCTTGATTTATGCAGTTTATGGGGCGTGGTTCTACATTTTATGCAAACAATCTCTTTTCATTCTCCCATCGTCGCCTTGTTACCGTTACCGTTACCGTTAACTTACCTTACTTTTTTATGTGCTGGCTTTGTGTTTGCTTTTTGCTGCCGCTTCCTGTGCTGTTGCCACAGTAACTGTCGCTGTGGCAGCTTGCAAATTTTTTTCCGCTTTCCGCTTTCTATTTGCTTAGCGCGCCTCCTGCTGCATTTTGTGGCTAGTGCGGGCTTCTGGTCATTACACAGACTTGCCAGTGCTTTTATTATTATGATTTTTTTCTCAACCTTTTTTTCTGTTTAATTTTTCTACATATTTTTGGTTACTGTTCTTGTTGTTGTTCTTGCGATCCCCCCAAAAATGCTTCCCCGAACGAACCAAATACGCGCGCGCTTTGCCCATTTGCCAAATGCATAGGGTCGAAAGGTAAGTGTTAAGAGAGGAGGCAAGGAAAATTGCTGGGTGAGAGGCGAAGCAAAGTGCCAGAAAGAAAGTTTTATTGCTTCTCTTGGCAGCCCCGCAAATAATTTCATTTAAGAAAAATTAATTTCGCTTGTAGTGCTGCCTTCCCGAGGAAAACGAGTGAGAACTGAATAAAAAATAATATTGTCGTATTGCGAGATGAGAAATAAATGTTTTAGCTGCCCGCCCGGCTGCACACTTGTGTGGCATATTAATGCCACTCAGTGATTGCAGAAGCAGAGGCATCTTTGGATTTTTAAATTCCGCAGCAGCTCAAATTGATATTGATTTTGATTTCTTCTCTTTTCTCTGTCTTCATCTCTATCTTCTGCAGCTCTGGCGACATCCTTGGCGACGCTCCTATCACAAGAGAAAGAAGGCTCAATGGGAGACAGATGCCAATTATTGTGCTCTGGTAAGTAAACGAGTAGCTCAGCCATCGCCTGAGTCTCAGTCTCAGCTTCAATTCCAACTCCTACTCTTATTTATTTTCGGAAGTTTACCCCAATTTTGTGTGCCGTTTACATTTCCACTTCCGGTTGTCCTCGCCATGCTTTGTCTGCAGCGCTTCCTGCTGCGGTTACTTTTACTTACTTGTAATTTGCATTTCAGCTCGAATGGAATGCAAATGTTTTTATTTGTTACTTCAGCTCGAGTTGCCTCTGCTATTGTGCAGGCAATCGCCTTTGACTTAATTAAGTCCTTATTTCTTTATACCAGCATCCTCCTTTTCTTTTCTTTCCCTTCACTTTATTTTCCACCCCCTTCCTTTTAGTTATTTCTTCCGTTCTGCAATTTAATTTTGCAATTTGATTTCGTCTCTTAGGTACGCGATATTCCGCCTTACGATGAGGGTCGACGTCTGCTGGACCTTATGGACATGGCGGTATTTGATTTTCTCACCGGCAACATGGATCGTCATCATTATGAGACATTCAAGTGAGTATTGACCCAGTTGGGGGTACGACAGATGTGCATGTGCATAAATGGTTAGGTCTTTTGGCATGAGACACATAATGCGATTGGCTTATTTCCGCATAAATGGCGTTGTTGGCTTCATGCCTACCATGTGGCAGTAGCAAGTGGCATGCGGCTGCACGTTACGTATACGGTCTGTATGCGCTTCACTAGCGCCTACATTTGGCAAGGATACGACGCTGCATGTTAAGCGTCAGAAACCAATGCTTCGGAAAGATATTTTCATGCAGCAGGCATTAGGTAAACCAAAAGCTGTCTAGAGTCGAAGAAGGCAGACAATCGAACCGTTGCCAGGTGCCTTGCTTGCCACATTGTTTGCTATGCAAAAGCGATTCTTGTTGCCTTATAACGATGTCATCATTTTGGGAGCCTGGCTTACACCTGGCTGAGTTAAAGGCATGGCCCAAAGACAATCCTTAGTGTTTGACTCTAATCACATTTGCTGGCAATTATGTTTAAAGCAGGCTCATCAAGGGGCGTACGCACAATTTGACAATCACACTTGCTTCTAACATTGCAGAATCTATGGTAACGAGACATTTCCTCTACACTTGGACCATGGACGTGGCTTTGGGCGTCCCTTTCAGGATGAGCTATCGATATTGGCGCCAGTGCTGCAATGCTGTTTAATACGCAAGACGACGCTCACCAAGCTGTTGGAGTGAGTACCTTAACATGTGGATATTAATAATAAGATATTTGTACTATTTGTATTTTTGTAATTTGTTTAGATTCCATAATGGTCCCAAGACGCTGTCGCAGGTAATGAGCGAATCGCTGAGCTATGATCCAGTCAGCCCGGTGCTTTGGCAACCTCATCTGGACGCGCTCGATCGTCGAGTTGGCGTCATTCTACAAAGCATACGGGATTGTATTAAAAGGAATCCACCCGGCGAACTGGATGCATCCGAGGCGGATTTGTCGTCATAGCGCTAGGCCCCAAAATACAGAATTAGAGTCTAAAGTTAGCTTTTAGTTGAGTGTGTCTTGTGTACTGTTTAGAAGTAAGCGTTGAAATCGTTGCAGGGACCTTTGTAAAAGGTCGAGCTGCCCAGCGATATCCTTGCAGCTCCGTCTGCGCATACCAAAACAAAAAACAAAACAAAAGAGAAACAAAACAAAAAAACTTAAAAAAAGGGAAACACGAAACAACAATTAAGACAAACAACTAAACAAATCATTGTTGAATATTGTGTGCATTTCTTGGTTCATTTTCTGATTTAAGGTGAAGTACCTTCATAACACCCAGCACACACACACACATATATTCCTGAGCAGCTAAATTGTGTAGGTAGAATACTAGAACTAATTCTACCACACAAACATACACACGCATTACAGTGGGTGCCAAAAGCAAAATTACAAATACATAACATACACACACTGTGCATTGTGAACTTGAATTGATACAAAGTGTAAACTAAATTATGCATTGCATTCGAGTGAAACTTCTTCAAAAGACTATATAACAAACAACTATTTGCTAAATATTTATTTATAATTGTTTCATACATTTTACAACAACAAATATGTATATTTATAATATTTAAATTTAATGCAAATTTGCTGAATTGACAGCAATCCCCCAAAACAAAACAAAATGAGACATAAAAAAACATACATTTGTTGCAAATTTAGTTGATAAGAGATGCAGAACTTTATCGATCGATATCAGACGTAGCTTTATCAGAATGCGTACCACTGTATCCTTCCCTTATCCCGGCCCTCTCCTTGTGGGATGGGGTTGATCAGAGGGTCATGTTGTGTTTATTTTTGTCGTATTAGTTAGTCGAATTAGTTCCAACGTGAATGAAAGATGTACTTCAAGGGTTATCAAACTACTGTTAACAATTACAACTAATTATTATTATTGACCATAAATATATTTAATTTCGTTTGTTTTTACGAGTAATGTATTGTACATTTTTGAATCGTACCTAATGTAGTTGAATCTGACACAATGCGATGCATTGAAGTTGTTTGTTGGCCAATACAGAAGAGCAAAAAATGTAACAAAACATAAACAAATACAAATGAAAAAATCTTAGAAGTAGCAACAATTTTAGTGAAAATTTCAGAAACATTGAATAAAAAATACCAAAGAAATATAACAAAAGCCTTTAATTTATTGCGTTCAAGGTGGATTTGTTTTATTTCAGCATGATCTATAAATCAAAGGAAAAATTTATGTATCTTTACCACTGTGCAACGCATCGGATTCGATCGGATCGCCGCTCTCTCTCATTTCTACTGTCTCTGCTGGAGACTCGAGAGCTCGATTGTGGACTTTTCCCAGCTGTTGGGTTCAGTGTTTTCTTGGCGCTGTTCAGAGCAAGTTGTGTATTTTACTCTGTTCCCTTCAATTAGTATCTATTTCTGTAAGTTGTTGTTTGTTTTCGACGAAAGCGAAATTGATATTTATTATTGAATTAGTCTAAAGATAAGTGCAAATAGTGTGTTTGTTTTCAGTGTAGTGCGTCATTGTGATATTTATGTACTGAAAGCACGTGTTGCTCTTGTCAGCAAATCGAAAATTATATTACATATATATATAGGAAAACTAGAAAAGCAAAGCCGGTTGCTTGATAATCAAAAGTCAAAAACAAAAACAAACACGTGTGTGTTTGTTTGTCTTCCCGTCAACTTGAAGAATATGCCAATGATAGTTTTGTGTAGGTCTTTAACTGTTATCGATTAATATTTACAAATGTACTCGTGATGTGTTTATTTATCTGTAAATGTTTACGTGGTCTTAGGGTTTCTCATAGCAACAACATCCACATTCACAACATGCTAAGTTTACACTTGAGCTTATCAATTTCATGAATGATAATGCAAATGAATAAATATAGTTTAATTGGCATTTGCCATATAAAGAGCATGTCGACCAACCCACTGTCCAAAACAGTGAATGCAAGTTGTCAAGTTGACATCTATCATTTATGTTAATTGGAAAGCAACTCGATTTGTTGCTCCCTCAGTCCATTGCCAGTACATACATTGTTAACTTCCGCAATCCATAACAGTCACTGCAGAATGTCTACAGCCGTTGTTGACCTACGCTCGGACACCGTGAGTCAGCCCACTCCTGAGATGAGGGTACGTATGGCAGAGGCTTTTGTGGGTGACGATGTGTATGGTGAGGATCCTACTGTCAATGAACTGGAGAAGAGGACGGCAGCCATTTTCGGAAAGGAGGCGGGCTTATTTGTGCCCAGCGGCACCATGGGAAATCTACTGGCGAGTAAGTGGCACGACGTGCACATAAATAACATTTCTCATCCTCGATTTAGGCTGTGAATCTTAAATGTGGCATAAGAGCCACATGCTGGACTTAGTTTAAACTGAGGTTGGACCAGATCTTCCTATCTCGCTAATGTTTATTGGCTCTGTGATGGCAAAACAAAAAGCAGAACGATGGAAAATGAAGGAAAAAAACAGAGCCCTTACTCGTATCATGCATCAGGCTCATAATCGTAAAGGTTAAGGGCAGACCATATACATAACATTAATTTTTATTTTTATATACTTAAATATTGGACGTGTTGCCCCGACAGCGACTCCGAGTCCATTGTGAAGTCAACATTGCGTCAATTTATGCTCCCACTCAAATTAATATTTCTAATGGAATTTTCATTTTATGAAAAGTGAAAATGCACCAAGTACAAGTCATAACTCCAAATCCAACTTGTTACTTTTCAACTTGTTTGCAGTTATGGTTCATTGCCATCGACGCGGTGCTGAGGCCATTGTGGGGGATTTATCGCACATCTTTCTCTATGAACAAGGTAAACACTTACCAGTAATGCATTCGAGTTGGGGGAGTATATCCTTGTCCGTATCTCTCATCTCCTTTAGGTGGCGCCTCCCACTTAGCTGGCGTCCAATTAGCCACGATTAGGAATCAGACGGACGGCACTTTTAGTTTGACGGAGCTGAGGCACAAGATACGGAACTACAAGGACTGCCACGAGCCAGTTACCTCCCTTGTTTGCGTGGAGAACACCCACAACATTTGCGGCGGAAAGGTAATTCCCCTCTCCTATTTGGACGAGCTGGCTAAGCTCGTACGCGAACCAGGCGTGGGCATCTCTCGAATTGCCCTGCACATGGATGGCGCCCGAATCTTTAATGCTGCCGCTGCTCTGGGTGTCAGTGTGGAGCGCATTACTCGTGATTTTGATTCCGTGTCCGTTTGCCTCAGCAAGGGCCTGTCAGCGCCCGTGGGTTCCGTCCTAGTTGGCTCAAAGGACTTCATTACAGAGTGAGTAATTGATAACTGCCCTACACTCAGCTGACCTCATCTCACCTGCTTTTTAGAGCTCATCGTCTGCGTAAAGCTTTGGGAGGTGGTATGCGGCAGGCAGGCATCCTAGCTGCCGCTGGCCTGGTGGCACTGGAGCAGGTGGTGCCGCTGCTGGGGAAGGACCATGAACGTACTAAGCGCATTGCAGAAGGTAAATAGCTTGCCAACTTTGTTATCAATTCATCAGCCTAATTTCCGGCAGCCGTTGATAAGCTACACAGTCCGAATGTTGTCGTGGATTTGACCACAGTGCAGAGCAACATTCTGTTGCTGGAGATCAAGCAGCCCAAGTTGACTGCCGAAAAGTTTGCCGAACGTCTGGCCATCATCGAGCCGGAAGAGATCCCGGCTGGAGTAACTGACAAGAAGGGAGCGGGAATTGTACTCAAAGCCAGCGCAAGGGATTGGGCCTTTATGCGTTTAGTGCTCTATCACCAGGTGGATGACGAACAGGTGGAACTGGCCATAAAGAAGCTTACCTATGTCATCAAACAGTACGATGCTAGCTGGCCCTAATCTGACTGACTAACTTACACAACTTGAATTAAAGCCGAATGTACAGAAGTACAGATAAGAACAAACATAATTATAATTATGCGATTTTGTTATTGTTTTCGTTTTCGACCATTTAATTAAAAGCCAAAGCAAAAACTGGCATAATTTGTATTAGTGCTTCTTGAGTGGATCGAGGCAGCGCTTACATTCGCGCATGACTGCATCCAATCACAGGACAAACGACTCCAGTTTCTACTCTCCCATCTCTCATCTTCCGACTTCCATCTCCAGGCTTCCAATCCTGATGGACTGCGTCAGTCTGTCAGCCTGTCTGCATGAATGCCCCACTGAATGAAGTAATAAAATTATTTTTAAAAAATCATTGTCAATTTTGCGATGCTCATCGATTTAAAAGCAGAGCCGGGCTGTGCTTCCTCGGTTAGCTTCATCTCCTTTTGCCACTGGCCGATTGTGATTTATAAGCAAACTTATCGCGTTGATGTGGCAGGGAATCTGCTCAACGTGATTGCTACAGTGAGGCAGGCACAGTCAGATGGTGGCAGAAGGCAGAAGACGACAACAGTGGAGCAAATCGAGCAACATATAATAGATTTGAGTACTCGTATTTTGGCTGACTGAACTGTATCAAAGAGGGGCAAAATGCCTTTTGTGCTTCTTCTCTCTTAGCATTGAAATGTTATATTTTGTGAATTATGCCAAAATGGAATTCAATTAGAGAAGTTGCTGAAGCATTTGATAAATTGAAATTGAATTGACTGTATGAAGGTCGCCTGTCCATGTCGATGTAGACGTCGCTGTCGATGTTCTGTATGGCCGATTAATGTGCCATTATCCAATGCATTGGGCACAGCAGGCAATATTACGAGTAGTAAATTCGGACAGTAGGCATCATTTGGCAAACTTTCACTTTTACAGGCATTTCATTTGGGGTAAAAACTTTAAATTCTTCACAAAATGAAATGCGAACAATTCGCAATTGCTGCTGAATACATAACACTATGCACCAATTTTTAGATTTTTCTTTTGTGCCTTTACCAAAAAATATTTTTTTTTGTATCATATCACAAAAAACGTTTTAAAAATTTGTTCTTTGGTGTAGATTTTTTTTATTTTAAAATTTGTTTACTTCGGTTTTTTTTGTGTGACTAATTTCAAAAAGGGCACAACCGATTTTAAAAAGAGAAGTATGATATTTTGACTTTAAAATTACACAAATAAAATAGGAGAAAAAAGTTAAAAATTATTGCTTAAAAAAAGAATACTTTACTTAAATTCAAACTTTTAAACAACATTCTCACAAAACGAATGCAGCATAAAAGTATGCACCACTTGCTGCTTAACAATGCCACAATTAAAGTTTACGTTGCCCCCGAAAGCACACACGCAAGCTTGCAAATAACATTGGAGAGAGTGAGAATGAAAGAGTTTACCAAATGAGCATGAGAACAAGAGCGAGAACGAGAGCATAGCGATTCTAAAAATAGCCCACAGACATGCTACTCTTACCCGAACGCTAGCGTCTCTGCCGACGCTGGGTGTGAAAACGTGTGTTTGTTGTTGCTGATATTACTTTTGTATTAAATATGATTCTAAAAGAAACTTAAATTTCAACTCGCTTCACGTTCTTAGTTGATTAGAGTGCTTTGGCAGCATTACTTCAAAATGTCAGGATGGCCGAGCGGTCTAAGGCGCCAGACTCAAGATTTCACAGTCTTGCCTTTCATAGAAAGGTGAATGAGCGTTCTGGTCCTCTCTGAGGGCGTGGGTTCGAATCCCACTTCTGACAAATACTTTTTACTTCTTTTTTCATTTAATTTCCATTTTTAAATTGTACATGTTATTTATGAAACACATTTATTATTTTGCATGACCTGCGTTGTAATTGCGTGTTATAAACTGTTAATAGCAATTCAAGCTAATTAACATAATTATGTAAAGGGCTTGGGGTTATTTATTTATTAATGCCACACGCACTTAGGCCGACTTTTTAACTAAATTAATTTGTTGTAATCAATTATGTAAGTGCGATTCTATTCGATGTAGTTAAAGTTTAAGTAATTTAATTATAAATTTACACGGCTGACACATTCAATTAAACAAAATTACGTGCGCTACGACCCTCTCTGTATCCTATTAAAAATACGCTTCAAGGGGGTATTTTGGTACAATACTGTCATTGTAGTGTATTATAAAGTAAATCTGCAAAAATACAATATATATATAAATAGAATTGAGGCCAAAAAGTCGGTTCTATGTAGCCTCTATATATAATCTATCCGCAACAGGGTAATTATTCTTTGGCACCCGGAAGTTATCTTTTTATTCTAGCTTTAATGCAAATCGACTCTGTTTAATGGGATTTCGGTCGCCTATTTACTGTTTTGCCATTGTGCTATTTATATGAGAGCCTTTAACTTTATTGGCAACGCCATTTGAAGGCACGTGCCACGACCTAACAAACTTAATGTGTTTCATATTATAGAAAATACATGATGTATAGGCCGCCGCTTTGATGACGAACTAAACTAAAACGCAATACCGTCATTATGGTAAAACTGGCGTGTTACACTTAAATGACAAGAAGTCATGAAATAAAGTCGTAAACTTTGAACTAAACTGAAGCTAGATGTCTGGATGTCTGCCAAGGACTCGTTAGTTGGCAAACAACTCACATTTTGGCGCTGCATAAATTGAAATTTGCATTAAGTGGCGCGTCAAATGATAATTCAATATCCGGAAATCAAAAAGCGTGCTTCTTCTTTTTCTTCTTTGTTCTTGACTCTTTGTTCTTAGTTCTATTTGTTATTTACTTTGAGCGATTTTATGTACGACTAAAATTTGATTCACCAGGCTGATGATAGGTTTTCTGGTTTGTCCTGGTTTGGTCTACTGTAATTTAATTAATTGCATGCGCGTAAAAAAGTCAAACAATTTTTGTATTTAATCAACGAGAAAGGATATAAATGAGTCACAGAGTAAGAGAGTCAAAGACCAAAGGCAAAAGCAAAATAAAAAGGAGTGCGATTGTGGAAATAAGGGGCGAGGTATTCCAATAAGTCATGCAAACGAAACTCACTTTGGAAATTACACAAATCTACATTATATATAAGTATGTGTGTGGTGAATGTATGTGTGAGTGTGGTGGGTGTGTCTGAATGAACATAACGTGATTGCTGCCAATTTCAGAAAGCAACAAATTGATGATGAGCTAATGCCTACAAAGTTATTGGGCAATAATTTAAGAAGGGCGCACAAAATGGAAAAGAGAAAGAGAGGGAGTGTTTAATTAAAGAAATAATAGGGTATATAAAAACCGTACTTAATTGTTAGTTAAATTTGACCTTACTTTACATAGTTACACGAATTCAACAAAGTTATTATATAAGATGAATCAAATTAAATGTTGAAAGTATTCGTCTGAATGTTTAATGAAATAATTAAGTTGCCTTACACGAATTCTATATTATATAACTAAGGTGAACTTGTCCTTAATACAAATTCAAGAAGCTTAAAGCTTCTTAAAGGTAACACTTCAAGCATAAGTAGATAGCTTGAAGAGTAGCTGTTAGCAGGCACTGTTGTTGCAGGAAATGCAAACACATTTTGGCTAATGTACTAGAATGTATCTCAAGCTCCGATGCACTTACATACGAGTAGTTGCAAGAGTGTTTCTGAGAATGAACTGTGAGCTGCTTAAAGCTGCCACTTGCAACCTAAATAAGACATTAATATACTAGGCTGAGCTTCCGTCTGTCCGTCTGTCCGTCTGTTGGTCTGTTGGTGTGTTGGTCTTACCTACACCCCCGCATCCATCAGTCAAGTCAAGCTGCCACTGCGTTTGCGTGTTGTGTGTAAATTTGAAGCGCAAAACAAATGAAAACTCCATGACTTGAATCGACTTTGTACTTGCCACAGTGCCATTAAATACACGTGCCACACTGCAACTTGCAACTGCTACCGCTGTTCGCTCTGAAGCCAAGTGCCATGTGCTCGCTCTGGGCATATTTTATGGCAACTTACTAAGGGACTTGCAACGGATGAGGCAACTTAATTAGCTGCTGGCTGCGACTTCGATTGCAATTGCAACTGCAGCTACAACTGCAACAGCAACAGCAACATCAACATGAACAGCAACAACAACAGAGGCAGCAGCAAGTGCAGTGCACCTGACATTTAACATTATTACGCGACGCCTGCAACTGCGACTAGTCGAATATATTACGAGAACGATTCTCCATTCACGACTCTTATTGCTGCCACAGCCATTGTATGCCGCAATAAACTTGCTCTTTAAAGTTCTGCTATTTGCCGTGCGGCGTTTAAGCGGTGTTAGCCGTAATGTGCACAACATTCGACGCCATTTGCAGAGCTGCACCCAAAATGGCCGACTATAAGCCGCACCACCAGCTACCATCCGGCCAAAAGCGAGCCTCAATAAAAATAAATGCCGGCAACATTTGTGTCTTTGGTCTGGGTAAAAAGTTAGCGTGTTTCATTGCACTTCCATGAGAGCAAGCACATAGAAGGGAGTGTGCTTTGGGTGGTGACGAGGGGCTTGTAATCGGGCTATAGTTGAACATTCTATGGGTGCAGCTGACTTACGATCCAAACAAGTTCACCGAAGTTGCACGACATTGCAGACTTTAAGCTGTTGTCCCAGTTCCAAAATCGCAAAATGAATGTCACACTATTGGAATTGGCAACTATGTATAGAAATATTTTCTTAAATAAAATAATATGGTATTAATAATATTATAAGCTAAAAGTTCTTGACTACGAGATACGACTTACCCCATTTTGAAGCAAAATAGATGTAAATAAACGATAAATAACAAATATATGATACCTTAAGGAGCTGAGAATTTTCAATGGCTACAGGGTATTAAAAGCATGCCATAGAAGCTAGTCTGGAAAACCAATGTTTCCTCGTCAGATTTGCCAGCGGCAGGTTGAAAAGAAGTTTCATGCACATTTATGTTTATTATTGTATAAATCAAGGGATAAGCCTGCATATAAAACTGTGGTCGACTCGCTTACAGACTGCAAGTGTTGTTGTTTTTGCTGTTGCTGTTGCTGTTTCTGTTCGCATTGTTGTTCTTGTTAGTCGGCCTGGTTAACCTTAGCATGTAAAGGAGCACTGTCTAAAGTGAACTAAGCTAGCGAGCACACAGCTCGCCACATACCATAAATTCATATGCGAAATTGTTGTGATGCATGCTCCTGGCTCTCTGAAATATATCTGACCAACAACAACAGCAATAAGAATAACTACAACAACAAAAACAGAAACAACAACTATAACAAAAGGAAAAGCTATGGCAATAATATCGCTGGCATGCGCAACTTTTTTACCCAATTCAAAGTTGCACTTTGCATACAACTGATATTTGTGTGTGTGCATGTATGTGTGTAAGGGAGTGTGTGTATGTTGCAGTTGGTATATTGTTGTTGCTGCATTTCAATGGCAAACTTTACCGGACATGCTTCATAGCTCTAATTATACATGCGCCTTCCTAGAAGCAACTTCCTTTTGGGAGCTGCACTAAAAACAACAGCAACAGCAACAATAAAACAATTGAAGTTGTTGTTGCTCTTGTATTTGTAGGACCAAGTATATAAGTATGTGTGTTTGTATTCTAGCAACAACTTTGCGTATTTCGCTTAGCATTGGCGTTGGGGCAACACGTCGTATGCGCTACTTGAATCGTATTTTATGCCCCACAGCACAAACACATGTAAATCCTTATTTATACATGTGTAGGCAATGTGATGTGTAAGTTTTTCTTAAGTTTTAACTCCTGAGGTGGTCGAAAAACTTTGCATGTCTGCTTACTAATTCATGGTTTGCTGCTCGCTCTTTTGCTGCTCCTGATGTGAGTCCTTTCCCTCCCTCTCTCTCTCTCTTTCCCTATCCACTATGCTTTCTGGCTGTCTCACTTTTGATTTGATTAGCCACACTAACAACCACAATAGAGCTCGGCCAACTCAGCTGGCCAGTGAATAAATTTATGTACATTTTGCTAGCATAAAATATGGCATTAAAACTTAATGTGCGACTCTGGACACGCAAAGAGAGAAATGCAAAAAATACAGACAAGAACGAATTTATATAATCGAGGTGTCGAATATTTAATACTCTTAGTATTCAATCACAAACTTTCAAAAATGATTTTGTATATACTTAAGAGATTTCCCAAACTATATAATAAGTTACGCTTGATCAAGGTTTAGTAAATGTGGCACAAATACATTGGGTAAAATTCGTTAAGGTATCTTTAAAATCAAAATAATTTGTAAGCTTAAAACTTGATTTTCAAATAAAAACATTCAAGCCAAAACAACTCTTTGTAGATCGATTGATTAAATTATACTCACAAAAAATATTTAATTAAGTCCTACATCCCCAATTTAATCCGTTACACACTTCTTGACAAAATGATAGTATCCTATCAAAGGGTATAAAAACAAAAGCAAAGGGCAGTATGAAGACATTATTGGAATGTTGAATACAAATTGCTGGCCTGCTTGGTGAGCAAAATAACAGGCTGGCTAATAAGCTGGCCAGCCCAGTTGATCACACAGGCACCCTGATTAACCGTGCCACATTAACATATTTTCCTCTTCCAGAAAAATTTTTATAAATCAATTCATTGACATTTTTTATGAGGCGACGAATTGTGGCTTCTCTGACATTTTAAAAAAGCAAAAAAATATGTTTGGTGCCCAAGTGAAAAGTGAGAAATGTCTGCTCGGGGGCGTTTCTGGGCTCACAGACCGCGACTTGAGAATTGACGCGCCGCTTACGTGCCACAGAAACATTTGTCTTACTGCCGCTTTTTGCGTGTCTTAATTAGCGACCCCACACTTCTCAGCCCCTTGTCCAGCACCATGTCTCCCCTCACACCAGGAAAACCTCAAGAAAGTTTCCCGACGTGAGTCTAGGCAGGAATTTATGTATTCTAGATAAGGGCTGCCAGATAATGCGAAGAGTCGATGCCGATGCCAATGCCGGCAAAAGATGCCTACATTGGATAACCTACTGCAAGGAGCAGAATAAGGAGTGAGGGGCAAGAGGGCATGCTAATGAACTGCGTCTTGGCAGGGAATATACTCAAAGTTATTTGACGCTAAAAACAATGCCACGAAACGAGCAAACAGCAAAGAAAAACAAAAGTTTGCACGAAAAACAAACTTATCGGTTTAGTGGCACATTTCAAGCAATCGAACTTTTAAAAGGTTAATGGCCAAAATGGGCCAAAGTTCACCAAATTTAAGATGAAGCTAAGAAACTTCTGCAAACACACATTTGTATAAGATTTAACCGTATATATAAACGAGTACACGTATGTAATAAATTTTAATTATTATAAAATTTTAATTATTATTTATATAAATGTATATTTTAACATTTTAACAACCCTATTACTTTATTGTAAAATTCAAGAGGTGTCAAACTTAATTATTTTCTGAACTGAAAATTACTATTTAAATTGAAGGAAAGTTTTTCCTTTTCTATTGTAGCAAGGGACAGTTATATAAAAAAGCCTTAAGTGAATCGACAACTACTTCAAATTGTTTCATATTGAAAACTTAACAAACATAAAATGTACTTGAAACCCATTTTTGCTATTAGTACTTTTGGCAAAGTCAAAGTTAATACCATGACCTACCATATTTAACTAAGCAACAAGTCACAAATTCTTTTCAAGTACATATGAGAAAGTCATTCAAAAATGTTTGAACTTTACAACAAAAGAGTTTCCGATTCCTACCAGCAGTTTGTTGATAAAATTTTTTTGGCCTGTTCTAGTAACTTCAATTATTGTTGCTGTTGTTCTTGTATAGCATGTGTATTCTGAACTTCATGGGCATCCTCAACTGCAGCTCAGATTCCAAGCACGTCTCGTTCCTGCATCCTTTGTTGTAAGTATAAAGTGACAACCTCACCCCCTTTTGCTCTCTTGGTCAACATGAGGCACTCGTTAAATGCTAATTGCAGCATACTTGTAACAGCTTTATGGGTGGTTGCTGTTGTCCAGCGAGGCGGATAACAAGAGTGTCGCAAAAGCAATTGGCCCTGTTAATTGCGAGACGTAACTCGCTACCGAAATTGATTTACAAAGTGGGTCAACTAATTGTAAGTGAAATTCAAGCTTCATAGTTTAGCTAACATTGCAGCATAACTTGGTGGTGCTTTTGGGGGCATCTCATCAAGCAAAACTGAACCACTTAATATCCGCGAATGATAATGCCATACGGCCAAAAAAGCAGCTGCAACAACTGTATCATTTGGCCAACCATTTTGACGCTCACACTGTGGCTGTGGCTTGGAGTCTGGCTGATGCTGATGGCATGGTGCTTGGTATATGGTATTCATAACGTAACGAGCGAGTTCTCTATGCAAATTTGGCTAAAATACAGCCCACAGCAGTAGCGGCCATACCAATTTCATTATGGCAATGACACAACAGCTAAGCGACCTCGAACAGACTCCCGTTTTCTGAATTGTCAGACACTGAACATCAAATAGGCATGCAAAATGTTATTCCGAACCATTTTTGGCGGCAGGCTGAAGGACAGTAAACCAGATGGTCGGACATACATACTACCAGATAGACAGACGGTATAAGGCCACAACCACATCACAGGCAACATCATTATGCAGCCAGAGGCACAGTTGCGGCACAGGCCTCATTGAAATGCAGTTTCACTGACGTTTTCCATTTTTGCATTTATCGTTTAGCTGGACACGATTCTTCTAATTACCAAAAGCGATGAAAAGATGCGGCGACTAATGCAGATTTTGGCTACACTTGCCCTGGGCCAATTGTTTTTCGAGCTCATCTAAAGTGCTCTACAAACTGAGATTGGCTTAACATATGGATATATGTTCATTCCTGCGCAGTCCGAAGATTGATTTATGCCAATAACGATGGATGTCCTTTAAAAAGACATTACGTGCTCGAACAATATGCAAATATAAAAGGTAGAAGGCCAACCTCGTCTGCTATTTGACGGTTTATGGCTTCCGTCTTCAGTCTCCTGCCTCATGTGTTGCTTTATTTCATTTTTCAATTGTCATCATATTATTATTATCTTGCTTCACTCCATTGTACAATAAAAATGCATTTTGACTTGCCCCTAATGGAATCGGGGAAGCGGGTACGGGGCAAGTGAATCAGAGTTGAGTGCAAGCTCATAAATTATGCATGTGAATGCATGGTCAGATTTTAAAAGAAAATCTCAAATATGAACGAAAATTGCGAAAGATGCTTTAAATTTATTGCAATTTTGTGAACTGCTCGCTCTCAATTTAAGAACATATGTATGTATATTTAAAAAGAAAAGTCTAGAAAATTCTAAGAAAAGCTCATGTCAAAGTTTTGGCATTTCATTAAGGTGTCAGAACTTTGCGTTCCTCATTAATCAAAGCTGCTAAAAACTAATTTAATGCAACTTAAATCAAAAGCAATTGTTGTTTCAGAGCTGCAATTTAGTCAGGTACTTCCGCACACTCTTACACCCATTCAGACACTTACCAACAATTCCACGCCATGTCATAATTACCAGTAGGCAACACTGAGGGCTGGTCAGTGTGCAAACTATGTAAATTTATCAGCTATGCAATCATTGGCAATAAATTTGAGCCCACTTCCTGCCTGCAAACTGAGGCTAAAGGCCGATTGAGTCTGGCTCCTGACCTGGGACTAGGATACGGCTGTAGGCATTTAAATGGCGCCGCTTATGCAATGCATGGCAAGCATAAATCTTAGCCAAGCTGAAGCAAAGGTGCAGGAACAGATTACGAGTGGACTAGGCTCCTTCAATGGAAAAGGTGCCCAAAGGCGACTAACTTGGGACACGCACGAACCCTCGAGGAAAGGAAAGTTCCCTTTTTATCCCTCAGGGCGTGTATTTCGACGCGTTTGCGTGTCTTCCTCTTGCTCCTTTTCTATAGCTTTTCCCGTACTTTTGCGTGCATTTCTATTTATGTGCATGGCATAAAGTTTAGTGTGCCATCAAAAAAAGTAAGGGAACCCGCAATGGGAACGCCTGTGCGGCAAATAAACAGAAGTTCAGTTTGTTTCCTCTTTCCTTTTGTTATTTTTACGCGCGCCTAAAGTATGCACGCAATTTTTTTCATTCCTACGTGTCGTTGCGTGTCTGTGAGAGTGCTTGTAAGTGTGTGTGGTACTGTGTGTGACTGCGTGAGTGCCGCGAGCTGCGGTTTGTTTGCATATAAACATTTGTACATTGCCCGTTTTTGTGCTCTACATACATACATGCATACATACCAACATACTCTTCTCGTATATAATTCTTGTATCTTTTATTTTGTTGCAGCAGCCACGCCAAGCTCGACACCTGTGCAACAACTTTGCTGCGGTTTTACAGGTGTTAATGTTTGTTATTTAGCCTGGGTATGCGTGTCATCGTGTCTGCAGTAGATAAAAGTAAATACGAATTAAAATGCACGAAAGAGCAGAGACCCCAACCCAACGTGAGAAAATGAAAAAACAAACCATGACTCGTTTTCACATTTATATATATATATATTTATATTTTTTTTAAACACTTAAGATAGAGAGAGACACAGTGTATGTGTGTTTTCTTTTGTGTGCGTGACGTCAGATCGTTAATATTATTATACTTTATGAAATAGCTTATCTTATGCTATACAAACAAGTCAATTGAATTTGTATACCGAATGAGTCAACTACAAATCCAATCTCTTACAATCTAATTTACATGATTTACTCATGACATATACTCAAATTTACTCGTAAGTATTCATATGCACTCATAATGCTTAAATTCTAGACCTAGAACTCGAGGAAAAAAGGTACAAAATCAAATATAAAATCTAATTTTAATCAACATCACATTATTTATATTTCTTATACAAGCAACAAGAGAAAAGGAACAGAAACTCAATTTAATTTTGTTTAACGTAAAATTCTTATTTAAAAGAGCTGCCGGACCCTTCGACACTTTCAACACTCTAGACTAAATCAACTTATTTATATAAAAATCCAAATGGAAATTGACTCAAAGGACATAACAGCCTGTCTGTATATGTGGGTGTGTTTTGTGTGTGAGTGTGTGGTAAATTTGAGGTTTCGAATTTGCACTATGCTTTGGTTTCATAGAATTATTTACACAGAAACTACGCTCAACTATCCTTTAACTGTATGCACGTAAAGTGAAAAGCGACAAGAGGGGAAAAAGGGTTGGAATGGGGTATGATGTTTTTGTCACGCAACATGTTAGATGGTTGCTAATTGGATTTCGTTTTACGTTTCTCACACACACGAAGCACATACATATTTAAATACTCTTACCTCCTCTCTATGCCTCTCTTTGTCTAGAAGTTAACAGTTAATGATAGATATGAATGTTTGTATGCATGGAATTTGTGTGAGGGAGACGTCACTTTATTTGCACTAGATTTACCACATATTCATTTCAATTATCATTTGCTAAAGTTTCTGCATTTGAGAGTTTTTCATTGTGGCTTTCAATTCATACACTTACATATGTTTTGATTGGGCCATCAATTTGTGGGGTTGACGGGGGAATCTCCTGTTTCCGCTATCGATTATCGGAAACTGGTAATCGTCCATCGAGTATCGCTTAGAAACTAAAGATATTACACTTAAAGTATACAAAATCACCATTTATGCTCTGCAATTGCAATTGAATTGAATTGAAAATCATTTATGTAACTGTCTCAAAGTCCATTTGATTCTCTGGGATCCCTAGGTCAATTCCGGACTGAGAAGCCACTGTCCGATTCGTGCCAAGATAATGGTAATGGTCAGCAGTCGCAATAGATTACTCTCAGCTTGGCCAGCTGCACTGCGCACTGTGGGACAAAAGACAATATAATAGCTATTGAATTCCCAATCTCAATATTACATACCTAACAACATGGTCTCGCGATTGTCAATGATGCCAGGACGACGCTGTAACACACTCTCCTTTCCGCCTTTCCACAGCACGGGAGATATGCTGGCCAGGCACTTGACGCGCATGTCGCCATCGTGAAAATGCCGTGGCTCCAGTTCCAACTGCAGACCTAGCGTCGAGGTGATTAGTCCATGTTTGTGCACGATATCATTGTATTTGTGCAGGAAGTGCTCATCCAGTATCTGCAAGTTAAGGCCAGACATGCTCATTGTTTAGTTCTATGGTAATGTTTACACACACACACACACGCACACACACACTGTCACTCTCGCCCTATGCCACACTCCGTCTGTCCCTCTTCCTCAATTTTTTTACTTAGTTGAAAGCTAAACGATGTTGCATTTTATTATTAAACACACGGATGACATACACGGCGTATGAGTAACGACAACAAAGATGCGCTGGGGTGTGTCAGACATGTCTGGCAAACGCTCTAGGGCTACAAATGCTTCTTTTGTATGCCACGCAGCCCTGACCCACACATAAGGTAGTAAGGGGGGATGTGTCTGAACTGAAGGTTACAATTACCAGTTCAGTCAGACGCTTTATAATTCCTTCCTTTTAATTTTGCTGCTGTCAGCATTTTGTAGACGGGGCAGAAAGTGGCAAGCAACGTGGCAGCATGGCAGCAAGTGGGGCACTTGCCTTGGGAATGCCTCACTCTCGGTGGCAGGCATTATGAAGCGTTCGCTGGGTGCAACAAAAAGGAAAAAAATGAAGTCATTTGCACAGAACCCGACGCAATAAATAAGAAAAATACGGTGAGCAGATACAAAATGTGAAATGCTCAAATAAATAGCTTGAACTTTTTTGGAGCTATATTGGATTTGAATTGAGTGTGGATTGAATGCGGGTGGCATTTGCCACTTTGCTACTTTTGCCAGCGAAATTGTTGCCATTTGTTATGCGATTGGTTCGCCATTCTTTATGGCGTCCATAAAAATTACAAAGCTCTTGAATTCCAAAGTTGAAAGCAAGTTTAAAGGCATAAATTAAACGCGCCGACACGGGGTGCTGTCTGCCGCCCTCTGAGTCTGCCCCTGGCCCTGTCCCTAACTGGGCTGACAGAATAAACATGCTGCAAATGCCAGGAGCTGTCCTGCATGTCCTAACACAAAAGCAAAGAAAATAGAAGGAAGGAAGGAAGCAGGCCCTGTAAATTGAGGGCATTTAAAATGCCTATCGCATACCAAGCAAAAGAGATCGAGAACGAATGTTAAATAAAAGAACGAGTATACAAGGCATTTTGTGGCCAGACCAGAAGCAATGCTCAAATTATAAGTTTCCTTTTCGCAAAATTTGTAAATATTCGTTTGCTCTGATGGGCTTTCATTATAAATAAAATACTGTAAACTGCAGTCTGCATTCACAAAACGTGGGGAGTATAAATATCAACAATGTTGGTAGTGAAAAACTGCCAGACAAATACTTTTTTATACCCTGAGGGGGTATATTAAGTTTGTTCAAAAAAAAAGTATGTAACAGGCAGAAGGAGGCGTGGCAGACCCCATAAAGTATATATATTCTTGATCAGGGCGACAAGCTGAGTCGATATAGCCATGTCCGTCTGTCCGTCTGTCTGTCCGTCTGTCTGTCTGTCCGTGTGAACAACGAGATCTCAGAGATGGTAAGACCTAGAAGCACCAAATTTGGTATGAACACTCCTTATGCTTGCACGCAGATCAAGTTTATTTCAAATTTTGGATGCCACGCCCCCTTCGCCCATTTTGGTAATTATCAAGCTAGAGACATGAGCTTCGGCAGGAACAATACTTAGGTTCATAATGATGCATTGTGAAAATTTGATCAAGATCGGATAATAAACCGGAAGATATCCGCAATTATTTTTTTCTTTAATTTAATGTGTTGATTCTGTTGTTGTTGTGAGTTTTCGCCCTCTCTCTTTCTCTCTTTCAAGTTATCAAGTGATAGAGCTGTCACGTTATTAAACGGGGTACCTGGGTTCGAACCCCAGTAAAAGCATGCTTAAATTCTTTAATTTTTTTTTTAATTTTTGTTATACATTTAGAATTGTTTTTTTTTTATGTTTTTATTTAGTTATTTTGAAAATAACGTGCTCATTGTTGCTTAGACTTTTAAGTACAAAACAGACAGCACAAATACAAAACACAAATATAATTAATATAAAATTTGAGTGTCGTTCTCTACTACCTCAGGGTATTCTACTGTCGGGATCCCCCGACTGAATGATATATTTTTATATTATTTTCTTAGTCAGATGAGCTGAAACTGAGATGAATTGAGACGAGACTCGATGAGATGGGAATAGAATCCCTATTGTCGTAAGGCAAATAAACCCGGGAAACGTGCCTAATCGCACTTATTGATTTTTCTCTCTTGTATTTATACAAAGTGGTCACAGGACAACGAGGCAACGAAGGCTCGACGGGCTGGAACATGGTAGAGTGAACTAACTTGTACCTTAACGGCTCGATTCACACAATTTGAGTACCATGTAGTCGTTGACTATAAAATGCAGTAAGGGACCATAGTCCCAAAGTTCCCTTACCTTTCCCTACTCCTCTTGGTCAGATCGACAGCCGTTTCGTGTTCCGGCTACACAGAGACGTGTAACGAGCTTTCAGCCAGATGGATGGCCCAGCTACACCTACAGACAACTAACAACATGCCATAAACCATGCCAAGGCTTTGCCTATAGAGTTCAGAATAGGGGGGCTTAAAGTGGAGGGTAGTCTGTAAAGCCAAAAGCCTGGTTGGTTACATGATTTTTGCTCATGAAATAATTTCTACCACCTACATTGGCAGCTATGCCTGGGATTCGGACATTTATTCCTCTTCTACCGACTCCCGACTTCTCTCTCCTTCCACTAGCCGCGGTCCATTGTTTGCTGCGTTGTTAGAAGCTTAAATATTTACTGTATGCATAATTTCAACATTTTTTGTTGGGGCCAACTTCAGTAGGCAATCTCCCCCTTCTTGCCTGATTAGTGTAGACGCGTTTGAGCGCAAAAAGGCATAAAATGAACACACACAAAAAAAAGGTACAAGGTAAAAAATGTGGCTTTGCTAACAGACTTACCGGTTGCTCATTGACGAACCATTGCAGATGGGAGGCTGGATGTGATTTCCCCGATGTGCAATTTAAGCTTAGATATTCACCAATTTGGTACTGATACTGCTGTCCCTTTATATGAGGGCCGTCACGTGGTAAGACTAAAAAAGATTGAAAACGAATTAATCCCATCTGCAATTTGATTTTTAATTTTTATTATATGATTATAATAAAAATTAAAATAATGGTAATGATAATACTAACGCTAATGATATAAATCCATCAATGAAACATAAAAAAAACAATCAGATCAATAAATATTAAGTACATATTATATTATTGATGTCAGGAAAAATTAGAATAAAATAATTTAAAAATTTGAATTTAGCTATATAAGAACCATTTCTAAATAATCGTTATGTAGACAAATCGCATAATTCTTTCCGGTTTTTTAATTAATTTACCATTTGCTCTGGAGGTAGCAGAGAGATAAAAGTATTTGTAAAGCCCTGTTGAACAAATAAAGTCCACCCGCTTCCATTTTCAATATTCATTCCAATTTTATATACATGCCATACATATGCAAATTAATTTTTGGGGCCTTCAAATAGTAAAAAACCCTTTTTCTCCCCGCACAGAATCAACAGAAAATCCCAGCAAAGTGGGTCGAAAGTGCACAGAATGAAAATTAAAATATATATAAATAAAATAAAGCACTAATACTACACAAAATATGCTGTGCATGGCAAGGCTGCGGAAATATCCATTAAAATGGCATTTTAACTTATAAATCGCTGGCTTGGACCAATGGCCATAACCGATGTCGACCGCTAGCATGACCCCCTCCCCATCCCCTCAAAAAAGAAAAGAAAAATATTGGCATAGCCATCGCCCACTTTCCAACCCGATCAGCAAATTTACGTATTCCCTTAAAAACTGCAGATGTACATTTGGTTTTAACATCAAATATTGTATATGTATGTATGTATGTATGTATGTATACATGAGCAAAAACTGAAAGCGATAAGCGATAAAAATACACAGCTCTGAAATTTCGAGTTCAGTAAAAATTCTGTTATAGAAGTAAAGCTTATAAATGGCCTTTTAAAAGCTTTCAAACGCAATACAAACAGCTCAGAAAGCGGCATTAATAGTGTGTAAAAGTGAGACTTTATTTGCGGTGCATTTGTAGGTGTGTATGTGTCATATGCTCGACAATGCAGTCAATAATGAAAAGGTTACCCTTTGCTCGACACAAGGTGACCCTTACACCTTTACTCAGCTTAAACAATAATTTTTTAATGACTTCCCAAAGAAGAAAAATTAAATTTATAATGCATTTGATGTTCTATATTATAATATAAATAAGATTATATTAAATAACCTTATCTCGTTCTAGCTTTCTTACATAAGGATTGAGTTTCTAAAGAAGGTATAAAATTGTCATAAAGCTTTTCGAATAAGATTTTTAAAAGGAATTTGACATAAATCAAAATTGCCTCCAGAGCTTCCACTCCGAAAGGTAATTTTATTGGGTGGTATGGCAGTCGTATAATATAGTAACTCTTTGGTACACACATGGGAATTATGTTATCTATATGTTCACAAATTTATTGTAACACTTTTAGCAAGAGTTGAAAGTGATCACTAAAAAAATGGTTAATAACATTTAAATGTCGTTTCACACTATCAATAAAATATTTGTTTTGGCAAAACATACAAAGATGCAGCAGAAAAAAATAAAATGGGTAACATAAACAGGAAAACAGTCCAACAAATAAAAGTTTACAAACAAACATGGTTAACCGATGTGATACAAGAAAAGAACACATACAAAATTGTATAGTATACATAAATACATACAATGTACATACTCGTAAATGTACAATAAACATACACACATATACATGCTGTAGCTGTGAATAAATACATGTATTTGTTTGCGAATTCAATATTTGCCAGTAATTGCAGTGGAAATTTTTTGTGCAAATATTTGGACGATATTGGTCAGTGAGTTGGTTAGGTAATTGTTTATATAAAACGGATATAAGATGGGGACTCAAGAGCGGGTGAGTGCTTTTACTTACATACAATATCCATGCGACCCTCGCCCTGTACAGATGAGAAGTTTGGCGCCTCGGCGGAGATTTCACATCGATATAGACCAGTCGAGTTGAGGGTGAGGCCACGAAGCAGCACGCGACTGGCATCGGATAGTTCCTCCTGGAAAAAGAAGGTGAACGAAGAGGGGACGTTGTCAATTACGGGGGAGTTGAGCAACATTCGATAGGCGTTTACTTACAATCACGCGCACGCCATCCACGCGATAGCTGGTTTTAGGAGGGCGGGTCTTTGGCACATAGCGATAGAACTCCTCATTGTCCTTATACCATTTGATGGCATACAATGCCTCGCCCTCCTCCTGCGGCTGTTCCTCCTCTTCGTCGCTCTCATCGAACCTGTCTTCGCGTTCAAAATCGGGCAAATAGGCAACGGAACCGCTGCTGGAGGCTCCACCGTTAGACATCGTGGAGTGTTGGCCTCCATTGTGAATGCTGGCGCCAACGCGACCGCCCAAATATCCGGATGCCGCACTACCCCGATAAACGCTATGTCCGTAAGGCGACTGTTGTGGCAACGGGGGACTGTGGCCCTCTGTCTGGCTCTGGCTCTGATATTGCTTCAATGCCTGCGGCAGATGCTGTTGCCGTCGCTGCAGATGTTGTCGCTGATTCTGATGCATGCGTCGATATGACTGCCGGTCAACATCCACATCCGTGTCGACATAATGTGTATCCCCTCCTCCTCCATGTGGATACCGGTCTCGATCACGTTCCCTCTCCCGATGCCCCTCACTGGACATGTGTGGTCCGTGGGTACGATTCAACTCGTATTGGCACTCGAGGAAGGCCGATTCACCTCGCATCTTGTAGGAGGGTATGGAGACCTTGATCATGCGCAGGCCCAAAGCGAAACCTGCAAGCGATGGAAAAAGAAAACAACTTGTAGTCAAGGATAAAAGTTGTAGTACCAATCAAACTAAATGCGAGCATGTTCAACAATTGTCCATGCCAATTTCAATAAAATAGCCAAAAAGTACTGCCAGCATATGCAAGTCCTTGTTTGCAGAGGGAGAAGAAAGAATCTCTTTTATTGTTGTGCTGCATGTTTATAATAAATAGTTTATTTATGTAAAAAAAATGCTGGCAATTTTTAAATCGGCCAACGGACTTCCCTTGTTTTATTATCCAATAACTGCGCAGCTCGTAAATATTCATAAATGAGTGCGTAATCGGGCTTAATCCTTTGTAAAATTATGACGCCGGTTGCCACATCGCACATCCTGGCCACAAATTACGCAGAATGTGATGGGAAGAGGGGAATGGGGAACGAACAGGATATTGGCTCACATTCCCCCATTTCTCATTCCCACATCTAACCTTTATTTCAGCGGCTTATGTGAAGGAGCAGAGGGAAGGTGTCGTGGGAGGGGTCGTGCTCATACAGCGTTAAATTAGAAAACCAGCTCAACATTTTGCTCTTTAATATAAATATTTTAATAGCCAAACACACAAAACTGAATGGTGGCTATTAAAAGCAGCATTAAGTTAAAGCCAACTTCATTTCATTGGCATAAACTGGGGCAATTTCAAGCGTGGCCAACACAATTTGGTTAAATGCTAGGGCCAAGTCCTGTCATCATCGTCAGGCATTGCTTTAAGCAGCAAAATTCATTTGGATTAATTAGATTGGACATTAATAAGCCACGTGCATATTTTATGACAACAATTAACATTATTTGGCATGAAGAGCAGGAGAGGGACCCGCTTTTATGACCCAATATGTAATTAAATTGATAATTTTAATGAGCTGTAGAACTTCTCCCACAACTTCAAAGTCGCCTGCGTAATTTTAATAAAATTATACAACTCGTCCGTGTGCCGCAAAGCAACCGCTAGACTCTTAACATTACCACAGTCTCTTCGTTTCTCTTTGTGGATGTAACTGGAGATGGATACTAAGGGAGAAGGCAAATAACAGCTGTCTTTGTCTGTTATACGTACACAGTATATACTCGGTATAAAGAACACAAAGCAGCAACGCTGACAATGCAAACACATGTCATTTTGGCTACATTACAAAGTGTCTTAATATTAATTAAAAGCAGCAAAGCTTGCACGCAACAAGCAACAACAACAATGAGAAAAATAATAACAACCACAACAACAACGACAAGGACAACTGGTACAAAAGTATTGCCAGCAAAAACGACAAGAACAATAAGCATGAGGTACGAGTAGAAGCACAGTGGAAAGAGGCGCACTTAAATCTAAAAGAAGACTGAAATTATATATTTTCAAATTGTTAAAGCTAGGTTATTTTGTGCTTTGACTTCAATGAAATTTTATTAGGATATGTTAGATGTTACTTTAAATGGTAAGAGATGGGATACCTGCAAAGATAGAAAACGTCTTCAGAAACCAAGTCTAGCTTTAAAATTGGTGCAACTAAGAGCGGTATCTCTATCCAGTTTCATCCAACTTTAAGACTTGTTTGCATATTAATATGGATATTAAAAATACAACTGCTTTATGCCTAAGCAAGTGGAACATTTAATCAACTAAAACATAATTTATTCTACGTAACTCCCTAGTGAATATTATGCCACTTTAATTATATTTGCTCCTGTATGGATTAGTTCCACTGTGCACTAATTTTCTACTGCTCAAGTGATCACTATGATATAAAAACCTACCACATATCGTTCGGTCATATAGCATGTCTACTTCTGGCGCAGAGAACAACAGCTGCAACTCAATTGATTATTTTCTTTTTTGTAGCCACTGTTTCACTCAGAAATTTATGGAAATCGAAATGTACTTTTAGTAAATTGAATATGCATAAACAGCAGCAGGAGACTGTGTAAAATTTGAGTAAGCGGAGGGAATGAAGGCAAGCAGGTGTGGGATTAAGTAACATTATTAAGTATGCATGATAATTTCTTTCATTAACGCATATTTAAACAAGCTATTCCAGAGGGACTCACCTGGTCGAGAAACTGTGGTTTGCCCCACCTGCCTATTTCAGCCTCTGCCGTGGCTTCGCTTTAAATTCAACGTTTAGCATAATTTGATAAAATTGGCAAACAAAGCGAAGCGAAGGGTATACAAAGTAGAGAAGTGGAAAATGGAAAAGCAAACAAAAGAAAGCGAAGGGAAAACAGATTAAGAGCAGGCCGTGAAATAGGTTAAATCGGGGTCCAACAACAGAGAACGCGTTTTCCATTTTACCGGATGTGAACTGTAGTGCATAATGAAGCACATCATTAGAAGATAAAAACGGGCCTAAAAATCTATCGAAGCGGCTTTTCTCAACGATACTTGTTGTCCGACGGAATCAGGCTCTGACATGGAAACCCTGAAAGGGGCTCAACTTTACACCGCTAATGAGTTCCTCTGCCTTTGCAGCAATTATGTGGCACAGAGACAGATAGACGGAGAGGACAGACAGAAGGCCAGGGGAAAACTTTGTTATCTGGGAAAACGTTTAACATGGAAATTGTGGGACAATGGACATGCTGTGCATCGGTGGAATGTTCCCCGAAAACTGTCAAACTGTTAAAAACACAAAAACAAACGCTGTCAGACAATTGAAGACCCAGCTCATTAAGGACCTATCTTCTGGATGATGTTGTTAATCTTATGGCAATTTAGGTGTCTAGACTTCATTGAAATGTATATCTATCATGGTCATTCTATGCATAAATTTTAGGTATTGACATTTTTAATTCGTGTTTAAAAAACAATTAATGTGGGCATTTTCCCACCTCTTGCCTCAAGGGGAAAAGTTGCAAAGTTTTCTTCAACCTAAAGTGAACTTCATTACGCGTCTGGTTTGGCCTTGTGCTAAATAAGCAAACAATTCTATTAAAAAACTACCAGAGCAAGGTTCGACCGAGAGAGGTAAAGAAAAACAAACTGGAAAGCCAAGCGAAATTTTAATGAAAAAGCCTTTGGGTTAGTTTGCAGTGAGCGAGCAACAACAAAGGCGTTGCAAGAGAGACCGCGTATATTCCACAGAGAGACTGTGCCACAACAACAACAACCTCGACGGGGACAACAAAAAAGTGTGCAACAGTTATGAAGCGCGCGCTTGGCAAGGCTCAAAGGCAACACACACATAGAGACGATACTCATACGCCCCGTTGCGGCGCGATTGCGTGTGCATTTTTGTTTAGAGCCACCACAAACAGCAGCAACAACAACAAGTGCGGCTACAACCACTAGCAACAACAGCAGCAACAAGAACAACAAACAAACAAATCTGTGCAAGCGCTTCTGATGTATTCAAGTTGACACAAATCTGGCGCAAATCCGCACACAAACAAAAAGCGACAGCGACAATGCAACTTTAAGCGAGTCTGACATGACGGGCATTGCAAATGTAACGCTTACGTCACTGGGCATGTGTGTGAGTATGTGTTGTAACACTGAGAAAAAGTACTCATGACTTTTAGCACAAACATTTATGAATAAAATAGCAGCATGACAGCAGAAACGAAGCTGAAACACAAGCGACTGACGAGCGACGAAATTAAAAGCAAAATAACAGAAATATTATTTACGACATCATGGGAGGGGGCGGTAGAAAATTGTGTGTGCATAAGAGGGGAGAAAGTTTCATTGTTGTTTTAAGCTGACTCGTAATTGAAAAAGTAATAACAATAACAGAGGCTGCAACTATGATGAGCTCAGCAGTAAACATTTGCTCATGCTAACGGGACGTATGTGTAATATTACGTGTTATGGAACTTTCCCCACTTTAAGGCGAAGCACCATTTGAATCCATTTAAAGTTAAATAATTCTCTAATGTGCAGCATGCAACCTGAGAAATGAGAATCACAATGAAATACATTCTAGTGTTGCTGTTGTACAAACGGAGCTGACCATTGAGGCAGGCAGCGCCAACAGAACGTGCCACACAGTTGCACGTTCGACAAACAATTTGCTGACGCAGCATAAAACTAGCTAACGCTTTTGTTACTCATTGAGTTGGTGGTGGCACCTGCAACAGCTGCATGCCCCATCTCCCCGCAGGTTTGACTGATATGTGTTGCGTGTGAGCATTGTGTGCACTTTAAGTACGATTACATATTTGCAAAATGAAATGGAACTTATGCCAACTGCAGCAGCTGCAACTCCCTCATCTGTGCAATATATCGGCTGATTTCCTAAGGGAATAACGAACGCCCCAAATGTCAACTGCAGTAGGAGCAACAAAATACGCATGCGACATGCGTATTTCGTTAATTTAGAAGCATCGACTTTCAATTGTGCCAACTTGAAATCCAAGCTGACAGCTCACTCAACAGGCGGCCCAAAAATTCTATTAAAATTTATCATGTTTTATTTAAACTCTACCGAAAATTCACGACAGACAGACAGACAGACAGAATGACAGACAGGCAGACAGACGAAGAGACAGGTGGGCAGACAGGTGAGTAGCAGTTTGTTGGATACCGAATGCCTGCCCGGCTTATTTGTATGCGCGCTGCGTGTGGCAAGAACAGGAAAAATAACCGAAATAAGCGAAACAGGCAAACTTTTGGGTGGCGCAAGAAGAGAGAGGTAAGGGATCGAGAATGCGATTGTAAGTGGGAGTGAGCAGCTCACACGCAGAGACATGTGTGTGGGAATTGTGCTAGTGTGTGTGTATTGAGGTGTTAAAACGCCACAAGTGACTTTGTTCAGCAGTTACAATTTGCTTTTTATTGACTTGAAAGGTGCCGACACCTCCCCTTTATTTCTTCTCATTCTCCTACTTTTCCCTATCGAATTCTCTATCAATTGGGAGAACATTTTTGGCACTCACCTTGTAGCAAACAGCAAATGAGCACAATAATGCATATATCGTTTATGTGTTTCATATTTATGGCATAATAATCCCATACGCCGTTTTAATGATATGACGTCCTTTTCTTCCGCTTATGGGCGTGGCAGTTTTGGATTACGTTCTCGATTTCCAAGCTAAAGTTGGAGATTTCGGCGTCGTTTTCTGATTTTCTTTGTTAGATGTTATTCATTTTTCCTGCCGATTTAAGTGATTTTCTTTTTGTTTTCTCTTTTTTTGATAGTTTTGTTGGATTTAGTTTTTGTGCCTTTTGTTTATGGCTTTTGTTGGCATTGCTGTTTACTTTACTTTACTTTTGTTTTCTTCTGTTTTTCTTATCCTCCTCCCTTTTGTTTGTTCTTATTCCGCTTATTACTTTGCACAAGTTTTCGCATAAATTTCGGCCTGTTGCCGTTTACAGTTGGTTTAGTTGAGAGTCTCGGATATAGTAGGTTTCCAGGTCCCATGTGTGGGCGTCTGCATTGCCTCATTAAATGCGAGTTTAAGTCTGTAGTCTGCAAAGGAAATGTAAATCAAATGAAGTTTAGTAGAACTCAAAGTTATATAATTTATGCAAATGCCAGCTGATACACAAAAAAACATACAATACGATTTTACAATTATTGATAAAAAATTCGTGTACTTAATCAAAAATTCAAGGTTCTTTTTATTCATTCTTTACCTTTATACTTGTTGAAATTGATAAGAAAAGGTATTCTATTTTTGGTGAAAGGGAATGTTACAAACAAAACAAGATTCAGAGCCGCTCAGAAAGAAATATGGTAAGTTTTTGTTGATTTTCAAGAGCATCATGTAGTCAAGCATTCTCCGATTCCAGTATATAGAAGCAAAGATAAGAGAATTAAAGAAGCATGAAGAACATCTGTCTCACAATACAATCAAATGAATTTTTGGCCACGAACCAAACGTACAACAGTTATTGATTTTCATGAGCAGTTCAAGGACTCTTTCGGGAATTGTGTTTTTTGTCGACTGTCGAAGCAGGACGAGCAAACATACTTTGCCATGACATTTTCCACAGCAGCAAGAACTCAAGTTAAGTCAAGTATTCGTTTATATGACTATTGACGATATGTAATTATAAGCCATTTATATATTTTGTATGTGTATATGTTGACATTTATGAATGATTCAATCAAAATTAACTTGATTGAAGTCGATTTGTCTATAAATAAACTGGTAAATATCAAAGTCAAAGTTCCCCACTCGTAAATGGAACAAAACACGCAACAAAATAATGGCATTTCGTGTGGAAAGTGATTGGACGTCACGTGTTCAAGGCATGTGAACTGTTATATTTTCTAATGCAACCTGAAATACGTGTGGGAAACTAGAATTTTAAACGAAATCAAAACAAAGACGAAAATCTTCTTAGAATAAATAAAAACCTACAGAAATATATGTATTCGCTTATATATTGTATGCTCCCTGGCCTTTCCCAAGAACTCATGAAATGTGTATAAATCCTTGGAGGCCAGGAAACATTTGGTGACGGCTTTATGCGGCTTTTAATGAAATACGAATCAGAATCAGAAGTAATCATAAAAAACGTGGCACAGCAGAGCAAATGTAAACGCCAAGTAAACTGTGATGATGTCGCCGACAACGAAGTCTTCGCTCCTTACTCCCAACCATCACTCCTTACTTCCTCCAAGCCTCGTTGCCTCCGTCTCATTCTTTTCGCATTTCGCAAACGAAACTTTTTTGATACTTTTTGTCCACAGTCGCAGATGAATTTGCCTGTTTCTGTTGGCTGTTCCTATTCCTGCCCCGGCTCGACATTATGCGCAGTTCCAGTAAAGTTTTTTGTGTCCTTTTTATACCCTTGTTGAGGGAATTACTAATGCGTCTTGAAGCGTGTGACGGTTCGAGAGACGAATGATAGATCTTATGGTATACTTTATAAGCTGACTTGATCTGACTGCCTTATTCTATGAAAACAAAGATATAAGTTAAGTACAAATTCTAAAAACTTCACATAATTTTATATTTTTATAAAAGCCACGGCGCAAAAGCTCTAAATTTTAGTTATGGCAATTAAAAATATCTTAAATTAAAAAACTTTCTTTATTTAATACATGAAATATAATACAGTTAAGGTTTCTTCAAAATCCTGCATACAACTGTTTTTAAAATGTTAAATAAACTTCAATCAATAAATATTGTAATTTTGGGCAGTAGCTAAACTAAATATGAAATCAAAGATAGTTATAAAAGCACCAACAAAATTTAATCAAATTCGGCAAGCCATAGCAATATTTTCTATAAAAATATGTTAGTATGAAAGAGTACTTCCTCTTTGCCAACTTGAACTAACCAAAATTTTCGTGTTTTTTATGCTGTTTCGACGGCATTTGCAATTGTTTTTGTTGCTATCTGTGCTGAGCTGAAAGCGCTGCGCCTGCGATTATGCAGCAAAAACTTTGCAAGCTCCGTCATTTTGAATTGCAAAGCGCGGGCAACTCAAATTGGGTTGCTCGAATGGCGACGCGAGGAAAGTTTCTGAATTGACGGCATGACTGAATGCATAAGGGGCCAATGTGAGAACTCAGAAGGAAGAGATAGATAGAGATAAGGAGAGAGAGGGAGAGAATGTGTTGGAGCTGTAAATCTCAGCTAATGCAGCTGGCAGCATTTTTCCGCTGCATTTTCCCGCAAAGTTGGCTAATTTTTAAGTTGCTTAAATATGTGCAAACATTGCACGACAAATGTAATTCGTCTTTGGTATTCTGCTTGGGTTTGAGTTTGAATTTGAGTTTGAGTTTCGTTTTGGTAAATTTCAGCTAACCAAGACTTCAACGAGCGATTCTCTTGCCGTCGTCTGTTTGCAAAACTTTTCTAGTTTTATCTGTCGTTGGGTCTGACGGTGATATTAGAATGCAATTCCATTCCCACAAACAACTGTGACTGCGGCTGCAGTATTTGCTTTTTGCCCTTTTCAGTCTCTGCCTTCCTCTTTTTTGTTTTCAACTCTATCTTGGTCTTTGTCTCTATTAACAACTTTGTTGTGGTTGTTGCTGCTGCTGCTGCTGCTACTGCAAAAAGTTATTAAAGCTGCAGCCGCACTTTATTATTGTGAAACAAACAGAAACAGCAACAAAAACAACTCGATCAACTTGTCCCTTTGGCCTGGAATACTCGGGGTTGTTTATCTTTCAGATTGTTGTTCAAACTTTTTGGGGTCATGTGTTTTCAGATTCACTGCACACTCGACTATCATTTATGGTCCTGCAATTGTTGTCTGTAGAAGACAAAGATGGCAATTAATACACAGTACTTGCTCAGATCAAGTATACGAAGCGTTGGCTCCATATGAATTATTTATAATTTGCTGCTCAAACAGCTAACGGGCTGATAAATTAAATTTATACCCCCAAAATCGCATTTACTTGCTTCCCTCAACTCTGACCAGATGTCAAGCTACTGCCTATTTGCGTAAATATATTGATTTTTGGCTTGACATACGACTGGGGACCCACATCAAAATTAACAAATTGACATGCTTACATGCACATATACATACATGTATATGTATGCATTATGGGAAGCAATGAACCGTGAGTGTTGTTTGTACTTGACTCTGCCCTGCCACTGCCACTGCGTCTGCTGTTGCACCTGCGGCTGTGGTATTGCCCAAAAACCACATTAAAATTCAGCGCGCTGCAACGGCAAAAGTGCTGTTGGCAAAAGTCAAAATGTTTGACACATAATCCAATTTAAAAATATATCATTCAGTCGAGAGATCCCGACAGTAGAATACCCTGAGGCAGTAGAGAACGCCACTCAAATTTTATATTAATTATATTTGTGTTTCGTATTTGTTTTAAATTTTTAAATGTATAACAAAAATTAAAAAAAAAAATCTAAGAATTTAAGCATGTTTTTACTGGGACACGAACCATGATGTTCCGTCTATCAAGGTGGCAGCTCTATCACTCTACTTGAAAGAGAGAGGGAGAGAGGACGAAAACTCACTCTAACACAGCGCGCGCTTTCATGCATATGTATATAAGTATATGTAATACTTCAACGAATAAGCAGACAAGAGAGAGCGTAAACTCACAGCAACAACAACACATTAAATTAAAGAATTAAATAATTGCGGATATCTTCCGTGTTTATTATCCGATCTTGATCAAATTTTCACAATGCATCCTTTCTCTATCAAGTATTGTTCGTGCCAAAGCTCAAGTCTCTAGCTTGATAATTACCAGAGTTAGGTATTGTGGGCGAAGGGGGCGTGGCATCCAAAATTTGAAATAAACTTGATCTGCGTGCAAATGTAAGAAGTCTTCACACCAAATTTGGTGCTTCTAGGTCTTACCATCTCTGAGATCCTTTCGTTCATACGGACGGACAGACAGACAGACGGACAGACGGACATGGCTATATCGACTCAGCTTGTCGCCCTGATCAAGAATATATATACTTTATGGGGTCTGCCACGCCTCCTTCTGCCTGTTACATACTTTTTTTTTTGAACAAACTTAATATACCCCCTCAGGGTATAATAAATTTTACATTAGCACTCAAAGCTCAATTAAAGAGATTACCCCCCAATAATATTATATTGTCAGCTGTCGCACACGTATACGTAAATTTGTAACTATGAAATGAAGAGGGTCTATGCATACATACGTAATTACTGATTATTACGTATACGCAATGTGAAACAAAATATGGCATAATCTATTTAAATGACTCAAATAGAACGATGAAATCAAAAGTGCTCGACTCAAAGATATCCTGATAAATGACAGGACCTTAGTGGCTAAATTGATTGACTGTGAAATTTAGTCGGAAAATGGGTTTCTGTTTATTTCATATTCCACAAAGGGGATAGAAATAATATTTTTCTTATTCGAAATGTGTCAATTACGTACAACTACTAATACTAATTGCCCAAAAAGGTTGATTCCTTAAATATTGAAATGCGATTGAAATGGTTGATGGCTAATGGAAATGGGTATCTGGACTATGACATTTCAGAGAAGCAATTAATTTTCAATTGATTTAATAAACGAGAAAGTTACAGCCTACATTAAGTTTATCAAGCATGTGTTGCTGCATCTATGATTTGTATTTAGTTTGATGCATTCGCTAAAATAATTTTTATACAAATATTAGACTTGAACTAAACAAATGAAATTGCCATTAGCAAGTAGACTTGATTGAGTGGTTTCTTCCATTCATTCATTCGCTAGTGTTTGTATTTTCACAAGTTTTGGCATCTAAAACTGAGAGGTTTTCCATGAAAAATTCATTTGATTGCAGAGGCAAATTGAGAGCAGCTGTTGGACGTACGTCCGCAGTGTGTAAAATATGTGATGGCCTATTGAAATGTGATTGGCAGTGCAAATACATTGCGAATACGAAATAAATACGCATATATTTCATTTTATAGTTGACGCTTGGTCGAGTCTCTGCGAACTGGGAACTGTGAACCTTAAAGGCCTTTGAACAGAGTGGCAAAACTCATAAAAGATACAAACACTCAGTGTGAACGTATGTGAGTGTGGAGTGAGTGTCACAGCAGGGACGGAAATAAACAAGAATGTGTGCAGAGTGTACACGTATGTACACATTTTTCTTTCGTTAGAGTTGATAAATTTCACGCATGGAAAATAAAACCAGTTTATGCGAGAATTATATAAAAAAAAAACAACAACAATAAGGAAAACTTCCCATCATTCCGCTGGCCACGTGTGAGCGAGCGAAACTAAAGTGTTTATTGCCTTTTTTCATGGTGCGTCAACAGAGAGAATTAGCTAAGCCTAAACTAACCATAATAAATATATTATGATTGCACCTAGATGAGAGCTAATAACGTGGCATTTAGGCACGCACACAACCATCATGAGCTTCATATACCTGTTTAGACTGTTTGCCTATTTAAAATTTAATAGTTATTCATTTTGTTTAAGTGCTCACATCCGCTGGCAACCGAACTAAAATTTTAAATGGCTTATAAACAAAAATTAAATCAACGTCAAAATGAAAAGACCATGCGAAATATATTATACTAGTACATATACTTAAGAAGGCATGCAGAACAACAACAAAAAGAAAACGACATTTATTGACAAGAAAAAACTTTAATTTTTAATGCCAGCGTCGTCGACGACATCGTCATATGAGTTTTTCCTTCCTTTGTGTGTTTCTGTGGTGTTTTCTCAGGTGCAAGGCACATAAAAAATAAATGAGCACACGGCAGAAGGACGAGACCAACAACAACAACAACAACAACAACAACAACGAACACCAGAGAGGGGCAACGACAGCGACAAAAAGCAACTCGACAAAGTTACGTTTGGGGCAGAGACACGTTGAATGCCACAGCCTGGTCACAATTGTGTATAAGTGTGTGTGTAACATTTGCGATGGAAAACAGGCGTTACAATCATCCCTATTTAGTCAGCCAGCCGTGTAACTTCTCACAATTTTTATGGTAAATAAGATTCTCTGTTGGTTTTACGCATGAAAAAGACAGATAATACGACCTGAAGTTGAGCATAAAATGATATCAGATTATCAAAACTCATATTTTTATGAATATTAAATATCGTAACATTTTTATTTATTTATTAAATAATGTAGTGTATTCTTTACAAACATAAAATTAAAACAAATATAAAATGAATCATTAAATCAATCAATCAATAAATCATACAAATGTTGTATTTTAAATAATATAAGTAAAGTAGCTTTATCAAAACAATAAAAATACATAAGGTTTTTTGTGTTTAAATAATAAATTGGTTTTTAAATTTAAATCTGTGTAAAAAGGCCACAACAGCTTAAAAACTCATCTTAAAATAAATATAAAAGCCGTGTCTATAAATAGTTGCTTTGGCAAATCAGACACACTCGACGGAAAACATATCACCCAAACACCACACACACACAAACACAAAAGGAATCATATTTTAGCATTGCAATGCCAACATTTTGTGGCTGCGGCACAATTTTCTCCTCATACTTTCATGGTGTCATGACAACCGCAGGCATATTTCAGCCCACAGTCAAAGTCAAAGCCAAAGCCAATACCAAGGTAACGAGAGGGGGAATGGGGAGAAAGGTAAAAGCCTTGGTGTCACGTGAAGCCAGAAAATTAACTGTTATTCAGAAGATTTGTTGGTTATGAAAAGAAAAAGTTGTAAAATAAACAGACTGGCACCTTAAACGGAGACCCGACCCTGAGAGAGTTTTTCACACACTCTGCATACCCTGCGTATGAGTAATATGCGCGATTATTTTCCTTGATATTATTATTTTTACGTAAATTCATATAAGCACATAAGCATATAACTTAGGCCCATATAAAAGCCACATTTGTTTTCTTAAATTAAAAGCAATCCGTCCACGTTCCACATTCCACTTGTGGCTTTATTCATTTCCCCCAATGGGGGCATTCCAGCTGACGTGACGTTTTCATATTTAATGAAAGACAAAAGAAACGATATGGAAAACACAATTGTCGCCTTTGCAGAGCTACAGCAAATTGTCTAAGCCGGAAATTAAGCGCACAATCAAAAGGAAGCTCCCCTTAATGTACTAAAGCGAATTTACGTGTTGAAGGAGTGTAAATACGAGTTTCTATTGCTCTGGCTGTGACGCGCGAGTGACTAAATGAATAAATATTTACAAATTAACTTAATTCAAAGCCACAGCTTTAGTTAGACGAATAACATCTTTTGGTGAGTCCTATATAAAAATGTTTTTATATTACAAAATTAAATTGTTGCAAAAACTAAAAACTAATATACTTAGACCTAATATTTAGTTGAAGCTTACATCTTTCTGAAATTTTATGGATATTTGCTTAAACTAAAAAGTAGAGGAAATAAAAAACGCTTATGCTTAATTTTTTACTTTTACTCAGGTGCTATGAAACTATCACTGATTTCGCCTTAAATTGGGTCAATACTAATACTAAAATACTAATATTTAAGATATTGTTTTTGTCAATTTATTGAATAACTTGACAAAATTATTATATTATTATAATGTGACTTAATACTTAACCCTTTCGTTTTTATCATTTTATGTTTAAATTGAGAAGCCTAAAGGGTTTGAAAGAGCTAGCGAACCTACTTCATAAAGCCTTTTCTTCTGATAATAATTTTGTGGCAAAACTTTCTAGCGAGGCTCCAATCATATGAGGCAGCTGCATGTCCGCATAATTTGAACGATAAAAACTTTTGCGAGCAGCCAAAGGACGGCAACAAAAATAGATAGAGAAAAAATTCGCGAAGCCTTTCAAGGCAAAAAGGGCGACACATAATTTGAAAAGTTTGGGCTAAAAGGAAAAGAAAGTGTGAAGTAAAATTTAAGTTTCACGCAAAGTGATGTCAACTTTATTGAAAGAGAGCAGCAGAAACTTAAGCATATGCATTAATAATCAACATAATCAACTTAACAGGAAATCAAAAGCGAAACAAAGCTTTGTTGTAATTTTCCATAGGGTACATTTGTGTGTTTGTCTCATCGTTTTTTGTGTCAGAGAATGTGTGCAGCAATCGATAAATACTCAAAATATGTATTCGATTTTATGACTGACATGGCGGCATTGTTTACATTACATACTTTCACACACAGACACATTGCTAATAGGGAACACAGCCCCATGATTTGTGCCATTGTTTAATTTGCATATATTTTCGATTGAATTTTAATTGAATTTATGACGAGGCGCTTAACTGTTTGGTTTTCTGCTGCCGGCTAACGTCCATTGTTTGCGCTTGAGGGGGACGAAAGGGCGGCTCTGGGAAGGAGAATGTACCCAATAATTTGCCTACTACTCCTACAACTCGTACAATATGCATTGTTTGTCCCAATAGACTGCCCTGCCCTCGAAGCTTAGTCTAGGGAGTTGTCAGGGGCTGCGGGGTCGTAACTATGTTTGTTAATTGCCTGGGGGCAATGTGCTTGTCGTCTCTTTCTCTCTCTCTCTCTCTCTCTCTCGACGGCTTCCCTTTTCAGTTCACTCTTTCTTTTGATATGCTATTGTTTGGTTTTTTGATATACTCTAATGCTGATGAGCTTCAGTTATGATACCTTATCAGCTTTACAAAATTAAAAATCTTTTCTTGGCCAAAATTCAGCTCTGCGTTTAAGATAGTTTCTTAAATAGTTTATTGATTCAACTTAGTTACATTTCAACCATAATCCTTTGGTTGCCAATATGTTATTTTTATAAGCTGTACAAAGTTTAATGTATTTCCATGGTCGTAGGTATATTCTGAGTCTAAGATAAGTGCTTTAATAGAGTATAATCTACAATATTTATAACAATATATTGATTAAATTTAGTTAAATTTAAACCATTATCCTTTGGTTGCCTATAAACTACTTGCCTGTTTTTGTTCTGCTTTTGATTGTTATTGTTAATATAAATATTGGTACTGTTTAATTCCACAGTCATCTGTGAGTTTCGTTATTTGCATATTTAACACTTTTTGTCATCTTTTACACTCTCACTCCAGCTAAGTATGTGTGTGTTCGTGTTTCGCGTCATGTAATAACCGCGACATGCAATTTACGTTCTGACTTGCAACTTGCAACATGCAGCATGAAGGCCAATCAGCGATTAGACATCCATCAGGCGTCACTCGTCATGTGCTGCGAGTCTGAAACTTTAATTGCCCGCGCACTTTCAAAACAATTTGATACTAATAACTTTCACACCTGCCTTTGCCATTGCCTCAATGAACAGTTAGACTTACAAGTTTCACACACTCAACGCAACTCAACTCAACTCGAATTGAAATTGCGAATGTTATTCACTTGAATTCGTGACCCGCTCAAATTCCGTTATTGCCGTTGCCGTTTCCGTTTGTTGCACGTTCGCTGTCTTTTGCCAGCCGCTGTCACGTCCGTGCCACAGACCCAAACGAATTAGACTGAACGGGCCCTGGCATGGGCACAATTTGACGAGCCAGAAACCAAAAGTGGCAATCGGCAACAGTATCGTCCTCATCGTTTTCGTTTTCGTCCTCGTGCTCGTTGTCATTCTCGGCTCTGTGACTCGGCCGACCAGGAAAAGGGACTAAAGAGAACTCGTGAGCTTTTTTAGCACAGAGAGCATATTTTGAGTTGCTTTCTAATATCGTAAGGGATTTAAGAGAGTTCAACACATCACAATGAGTAAAATACGATTTAATCCTGTTAAGAGCAAATGACTTTAAACTTGATTTAAGTAAACGGTAGCGGCAATAAAGAAAGCCGCTAAATGAAATGACAACTGCGAAAACTGCAGATTCTGCGGAGCTGAGGAGAAGTTCTGCTTCAAAATAATAGTAAAGTACTCCGAGTGTCCCATAATAGCAAGAAGAACAACAAGCGGGCTTGAGGCTGCTGTTCTGACCAGCATACGAAAAATATGGGTACGCCTAGATCAAAGTGAACATCAAAGTGCTCTGTTTTTATACCCTGTTCTCACTGAAAATGACTCGAAAGGATTGCTTTATGCAACAGTATAAAAGACCAACTATGCCTGTTAATTACTGTGATTACTGTGCGTAAAAAAGTTCAGAAAGTCTTTTGTTTATGTCAGATATAGACGATTATTATTTTTACACAAATAAAAGCACTTTAGCTGTTTTAAAACGAAATTACTTATCTTCAATAGACTGCGAAGGACTCATAGAAAATATTTATTTTCTTGACTTTGGAAATAGAATTAAATAAAAAGAGATACAAAATATGAAAATAGTATTGCATTAATGAAACGGTTTTTAGAAAAAATTAAGCCTCAAAGGGCAAAAGAGAGGTTAACTCTGAGTCAAGCAATATTTAGATGTATTCCTTTCTTCTTATGGGGACTTTGAGAATTTTGTCAATTGAAAGTTGTCATTTTATGGACTTACGAGCAAAGCATAGTAAGTATACAAACCATCATTGTGATAGGTAATCTTTTTGATTTTTTACTTGGCTAAATTCAACTGAGCATGCTTTTCCTAATGTAGCAGCCAGTACATAAAAGAAAATAGAACTCACAAAGAACCACAGAAAGACACACGCATAAGGCATTCGTAAGTGAATGTGTGTGTGCGACGAGGGGCGTGTGTGTGTGATTTCATTTAGCGCAAAATTCTTAGATATATTTAAAAAAATAAAAATAAAACTAAACCAAACTAAACTGATCTGGACCAAACTCAAAGCAAAACCCAACCCAAAACCCCAATCCCAAATTCAACCAAAAAAACAAAAAGTAGAAACCAAAAACAAAGGCAGGAACAGCAGTTGAAATTGTTAACCTTTTGGGGATATCAAGCATTTACGATTCGCAACTAACCAAACAGGGAAACCAGGCAACCAACCAGGCAGACAGCCAGCGGCAGCAGCAGCAACATTTAAGTTTTTATCAGAACAAAATAAAGTTTTGTTCAATCCGTACATCGCCAACCAAAAAAACAACAACAGTAGCTGAGCTGAAGCCACAAGTGCGCGCTGTGCCCAAAGGACGCCCGAGGACTTAAAGCACAAGTTAACTTCTTCCATATATACTTTTTTCTTGCTCTTCTGGCATGAACAAAGTTGAATATCTTTTTCAATTTGATTTCTGTCGGAGTACTTTCAAAGGATTAAAGCAGAAACTATTCCTCGAACAGGTGAGAAAGCCCCTTTCCTTTCCTTATCCGGATGATGGCGTCTAGACACGTGTCACATCATTTCCGCTGCGGCACCAATTAAATGCAAATCAAATGCGTCAACTGACAGCTGGCTTAGAAGCCATAAGTGAGTCGTCATGTGTGTCGAATTTAATTTGCATTTAACAGACAGCCCAAAGGTCAATCGATTGATCCTTTTCCTTTTCTTCTTCCCCCTTTTAGTCACAGTCATCATAATGAGCCAGCGGAAAAATCGTATTGCCCTGTCAGCCGTGTCCACAGCTAAGGTTAAAAGAATCAGCAAATCCAAATCGAATGTGGCCTCATCTCAACTGACTGGAATTGATGAAATTCCCCAAAGCGATATCGGGAACACGCCCTTCATTCTGGTGGATGGGATGAGTCCAAGGAGTCGTCAAGAGCTTCACTTGGCATTAACAAAGTGCGAGGAGAGACGCATGAAGCGTATCCAAACGGAATGCAGTTTGCTTCCCCTGCTAGAATATACGAAGCCACCGACAAGTAACGAGCCAACAACTATAGAGGAACAGAATGCCAAGGAAGAAGAGAAGTTTCAAGAGGATCTCAAGCAACTATGCATAGCCAAGTTAGACAGGGAAACAACGGGAACAGTCACACCCATTGCACATGCCACAAGTGACGAGGATCTGTTGCAGAATAAGAAAAGACTGGAGAAAATACGTTTACAGTTGGAAGAGTTGCGACAAAAACAAAATGAGGCTAAGCTCTGTTCCCCCTGTTCCGAAAAGGACTCTTCACTAGTGACGACAAAACAACCCGGATTATTGCGTCAAGGTACATTTGATGTTAAGCGGAGTGAGCGGCTTGCGAACACTTTCTCAAGTAGTTCCATAGCCAGCGACAAAGACAAATCTATGGGTTACTCCTTGGCCAATATGAATTTATCTGAACATTCCGTCACATTAAGGCAACCCCAGATAAACAACGAGCAACCAAGGAGCAGCACGACATGTACGCTTAAGAATAAGTCATTTCAATTGTTTCCGAATTCAAAGACGACCAATAGAGCTCTATGTGACAATGCACCCAAGTCGCACGAATTGTCCAAGATGGTTAATAAAATCAGTGATCTTGGGTTTCAGTTGCCGCATCAACAGCAGGAGAAGCAAAATCTTGACAAAGGATCCTCTACCTATCTTGAAAGCAATACGCCCACTACGGACACCGTAAATTCCGATGAGGAAACGATTACAAGCTCCACAAGACATTCCCGTATGCCTCTACCCTTGGCATGTTCTTCTTCACGATCTTCGATATATAATGGCAAGCCCTCTCTTCACCTCTTTTTAACCACACTTCTTCCCGTGGAAGCAAGACTACGTTCCCAGACACCGATCCAGCAACTCTAAAAGGATCTAATTCTACGAAGACACCGCTGCCACCTATGCAAGCCAAGTCGCGTTCATTCCTTAATATGCCTTCGAAACTGTTTAGAAAACTAAAGAACTGACCTCATGACGCTGCTTTTGAGATGCTCTGTTGAGTATTTTACATTGATTGAACTGCAACTTTGATGAGAATGTTAAAAGCGTAAATGCTTATAAGTTTATATAGTTATATGATTTATATATTTCTTAATTAACATACACGGGACCATCGTAATTTCTCTAGAAAATCTTTTTTGTGAAGGTCTTTTTATATCGAATTTGAAATATTCAAAGATTTGACTCAAGTCAAACTTCGGAAAAATTATTGTGTATTCAAAAATTTATATTCAAAAGAACGGATAAAAAATTTATATTTTGTACTCTGTCATTTTAAATCTCAGTTTCAAAGTTGTACACAAGGAAAAGAATAATTTTCCTATTCAAATGATACCTAAAAATAAAAAAAAATACATGGAAAACTATTATAATATGCCATAAAGCAACATTTTGCGCTATCTGAAACCTTTCTTTGTTAAACTACTTCAATCATCAGTTCTCTCCATTCCAGTACAAGCTGGATGAGGTACACTTTAGCCAAGATTGCCCTTGGCTAGAAAGGGTGACTTAATTGGGATGCCTAATTGCTACTTGCGCTTCACCTGCCACGCAATTGTCGCACTTTCAGTACTTATATCCGTGGTAGAAGACGTAGAGTGGTTGAGGGGTGTGGCGAGGGGAACTGTTTGGATAATTGTGGCAGAAGTGTTTAAACTTTTTCCAGCACTCTTTTGCCTTGAGCTCGAATTTAAAGTGCGTTCGGAGATGAGCAGAAATTCACCCGGACAAATGGGCGGCAGTGAAAATGCAGCTCTTCATACTTCCGGCCCAAAAGGGTCCCGTATCAAGTTTTTGCCAGATTTGCCAAAATGTCAGCCAAGTGGTTGGCATGTCTGCTGCTGTTTTACTTCTGGACGAGGACTTTCTCTCAGCACCGAGGCCTGGCTAAAAATCATTTCTGGGTCCAGCTCCGTTGGGACTCAAATTACAAGATTGACTGCTGCTCGACTGAGCTGCCAGCAGCGAGGCAGCAAGCAGAGTAGAGTAGCAACTGGGGCAGCGGACAAAAGGCAGAGACAAAAAGTTTCAATTAGATTTAATGAAATCACAAACAAAATTTCTCTGCGGAGACTGTGTTCTTTGAGGCTTTGTCGATGAGTTTGGCCAACAAAACCAAATTATAAACAACATCTAAATTAATGCCAACGCTCCTTAGGGATGAGGCGAAGGCGTAGCAGTGGTCACTCAAAGAGCGAACAACCCAACAACTTTTTTCCAAATTTTTTGACATTTCTTTTTTGTCATTTTCCCATTTTCGCATGTTGCCAAATACATTTCATGATTTACTGCGACCCAAAACAGGAAACTGACCGAGTGTAGAAACAAGTAGAGAAAGAGGAGGAGGAGGAGGAAACAGAGAAACAATCCCCATCATAGCTGCCATTACCAGCTGCCACATGGTGCATGCAACCGAGTCGAGTGGGCGTTACATAAAATTTGCAATTAGATTTGGTAAAAAGCAGCCGCAATATCCGCGAGACGCCCCAAACCAATGCCAGTTGCAACAACACCAGTAGCCCAGCCCAATTTTTAATGCAGAAAGTTTAATCGCAACGGCGACGACAGCGGCGCATTTCCGGCGTTTGTTGGTTTTAGACTGCATTTCCTGCAGCAACAGCAACATCAGCAGCAACAACAGACAGCAGCTTATACACTAGAGCATAGAGCCCACTGCTCTCGGCATCATCAAATTTGCTGCTTAACATTAGCCAAGGTTGGAGAATAGAGAAGAGAGAGTGCAGAACGCAGGACAACGACCACAAGCTGCATAGCGTCAACGACAGTGACTGAAAATCCGTTTCCCTGGGGGTTTAATTGCTGCCACATTCCTCGGGAATTCTGTTTGACCCTCAACTGGGAAACAGGCTGCACTTTCACTTTGCCTTCCTTTGACTGCAGCCGAGAGATTAAATAAATTTTTGATTAGCTCATTTTGAAAATGTTTCTGTGGCTTTCTTCTGCCGCAAAGCAAGCCAGTTGAGTGGCTTGCCTTTATTTAGGATCTGGATGCTTGATACTTGCCATTTGATTGTTCCAAATCCTCTGAGAATATAACTTAAATCTAACAATATTATGGTACATGTGTATTTCTTTATATGCTTTCAGGAACTTTAACTTGGAAAAGATTTAATTTCTGGTGGGAAGCAAACAAAAGGATAGAACTTGGAAAATTTGAACTGAAAATTGAGTCTTGTTTATTAATGGCTCCACTGATATCAGAAAAATGTATCTTTTAAAATAAATGCCAAATTTATGTCAGATATATCCCCATTTTAATTTCAATTTTTTAAATGGGCTCGAAATCGAACTGTCCAATTATTTGTATGGCTATAAATTCGGGTTAACCTAGATAGCCTTATATGCATGTTTTTATGCCGAACGAAATAAACAAAAAACTTGTCACTTTCTCTAAGTATTTGCAACCAATTTTAGTACACTTTTTGCTCACTGCAAATAAATAAGTCACGCAATTAGAATGAACTATAATAATTACACAATAAATATCGCGAGCCCGCTGGCTGCGCTGGGGAGTTGCCTCATGTTGCATCTACAAAATGAAAATAAATTGCAAGTTGGTCGCGTGCTGGGCTTTTGGGGCTTCCGTCGTGCTCGACGCCCGTGGTTCGTCGCTAATGGCGGATCTGGGTTCTGGGCCACGTTTACATATTTGAGTAGTTAGTTGAGCACTTGATCAGCGAGTGGGCGAAAGAGAGACTCAGACATTCGGCTTACGATGTATGTGGGTGTGACAGCAAGATTAATAAAATTTATTATCATTGCGATAGTGGAGGCAAATAAACAAACAAACAAAGCAGCAAATACATCTACATAGTAAATACGTGGGTATGTGAACGGGTCCTAAAAACCAGCTGGGAAAACATATCAAAATGAAGTAAAATTCATTTTACAACACACACACACATCCACTCATACGGACAGAGACAGACTCAAACCAAAATTGCAGTGCTGCAGGATTTGCCTTGAGATCCAACTGCAGGCAAAACGGAAGTTCGACGCCCAAGTGGCAGTCGCGATAATAGTGCTCGGCATGTGTGCTAAAATATTAGCATATAAACATACAGACACACACACAAACACACCCACACTTGGACACATTCATGTGTTGCAAGTGTGAAGGAAGAACTTTTGACTAGAGCGTCGGCGCTATCTGGAGACACATAAATATGAAAATGCAGGCGGGAACTCGAGAGCGCGCTGAGCACATTGCAGGATTGTCACGGTACTAGGAGTTCGGTGAAAAGTGAGCACCTAGGCACGCTGAGTGCTGACTGAAAAGGCGTTATGCTACGCCCACACTCACACACACACACACTCCCACTCACACGCAAGCAAGCAGAAACAAAAAAAAAAACTGCAACAGAGTAGAGAGCAATGCTAAAGCATTTGAATATTATTGTCGCGCACATACGACGAACTGTGGAGCTTAGGACCTGGACAGAGCCCTCAACCAAGAGACAGTAACAACAATAAACACATTAGATGCGGCACTCAGTATTTAATGGTGTTTGTGCGAAATAATAGCCAGAGTACGACTCATGGCAGCTGCAATGGCAGCAGCAGGATCCAGCAGCCGTTCCTCATGGCGCCGTAAATTCAAATTAAGTCGCCCAACTTGCTGACAGTTAAAATCTTCGTAGCAAAAATGTGGAGCACAGCCAGAAAGCCGAGCAGGACCAGCTGGAATAGGAGCAGGAGGACCAGCAAAAGATCAGCTGCACGCGTCTCTCCAATTGTGTGTCATTGTGTGTGTTTGTTGGTAAATGCACAAGTGTTAGTTAGAAGTAGTTTGTTTGAAGAGTGAACACAGTTGGCTTTGAATTTATTGCCCCAAAGTGCAGACACTGAGAGAGCACCCTCCACTGCAGATGGATTAAGTGCGATTTGTGCGAGGGAATGCAACTGCCATCATTTCGATTTAATTAAATATACCAAAAACCAACAAAATGTCCAAACTTTAGCATCCTCATTTCCAGCAGCCACAAATTGGTCAGAAAATACATCGATATTCATTGGCATTGCAGCTGTTCGACCTTATTATTGAAATCGATAAAACCTGACATTTGAATACTTTTCAATTATTTTACTTTTTCTAGCCTGTTGCCATTGACCATTTATAAAAGGGGGTAGAATTACTTATGTTGAAGAGCACGAGTATTGAAAAATAGATACCGGACTATAAAGCCAATAGAAATGTTTTCTTTCTTGCACAAAATAGGCAATTTATATGGATTAACACTTAAAAATAAAATATCTTTCTGATAGTTATTTATGACCTTTCACTTTAAACCGAAGATCAGCAAAATTTCAATAATGTTTTCAACAGCAATCGAAATGTCATTAAATCCTCGCATTTTAACGGAGTCGTGTACCTAATAACAAAATTGAATTCCTTTGCTTTAGAGATGCCTCAGTTTTGTCATGGCACGGCCGGAAATTTGAAGCCAATTAAAAATGCATTCAACGCCAGAGACAGGAAATAAGTGGAAAAATGAAAAGACAAATTGACAGCTGAACGCTAGCATCAAATCGCTTGAGAAATAAAAAAGTACAAGGCGACACGGAAAACGACGAGAGAGATTCAGGCTCAGAATAGGCAGCGAATAACAAGCTTGTAAATGACAAACTATGGGACTAGACTGAGTTGGTGGCATTTGCATAGAAATAAATAGGATTGCTAGGCAAACACTGAATCTGTTCAATCAAATAAATGGGAAAAGCGCAAAGCAACAACAATAACAAAGTTTAACAGACTTCCAGGTAACGAATCATCGGGCATTACACTCAAGGCAACGCGACAGTGAGGCGGACGATTGTGACAAAGCCAAACACTTGACAGGACATGGAAAAAGGCTTGCCAACTCAAAGTGTATGTGTGCACGTAACAGTGTGAGTATCTTTCAGTGTATAGGTGAGTGCAAACAAAAGCCCTAGAGGCTTTTAAAACGTACAACTAAACGGTCCTGGAGAGAAGTCGCCGGAAAAGCGCACAAGAAACGCCACTTTACATACCGAATCGTAAATATTTTGCCATAAAACAGTAGTCGGTTTTACCTGTTTGCCTGCAAAGGCAACAGTGTCATGCCCCCCTTACCAAACCATTCCCTCCCAGACCTATAACCAACCCTCTTGCAACGCATAGAGTGTGAATGAAGTGAGCACTTGGGCGTTTTGCGGGATTTTGGAGTTGACACAAAAAAATAGAGAAACGAGAATGTAAAGAAAAAAACACGAATGTCACTCGAAATGTTTTTACATTTCTCTGTGACACTTTGCGGCGACCATGTGATGGTCGTCGTCTGCTGTTGGCGGCCAGCTCTGTGTTGCATGGGCTGCTTTCGTTGCCACTGCCATTGCCTAATGGCAACTCATAATTATGTTATGCTATTTTTAGCAGCTAAATGGTAAGTCTCGATGCTTTTGTTGTGTGTGGCACTTGTCGCTAGCAGTCAAGTGCAGTTGCATGCAACAAATATTCAAGGCAAGCACTAAAGTCACAGCTGCGAAACTTCAAGTGGCGTTTGCCGTTGTGGGGCTTCAAAAATGCTTAGGCTTTAGCGCATTTAAAACTTTACCCAACCTGGGCCAACTTGGCTTGCTACAATATATATATACATATATATAAAACCACGTTGAAAGCCACTTTCAGAACGGTGACATTAAAAGCCTTCTGCCCGGATTTTCTTCATGTTGTTCTTTTCAAACTTTTGTTTACCTGTGAAAACCGACTGGCTCCCCTTTTGTCAAAACTATAGGAAAAGTCAAGCTAGACAATTCGGTGAAAAAGCTATAAATACCAGTGTCAAAATACTTCTTTGTCAAAACAAGTAAATAAAGCTGCCTTGTTTCCTTATACTTATTTTGATATCACATTCAATCACATTCAATATTCGCATGATATAGGGCTTACTTTCACTTCTAATTCTCCTGATGCTCTATTGCAAATGGCCTGAGCAAATAAACTTTATCGTTTTAAAACATATTAAATTTCTGAGCTCGTCACAATAGTATTAAGTATACGCCAGGCGAACTGTCGGCCAAGTGGCTGACTTTGTGTTGAACTTTTGAAGACTTATAGGTAGCTGCTAGCCCAATACCTTGGGCTTGCTCGGGTTGCTCATAATCAATTTAGATGATTCCAAGCCGCAACAACAACATCAGCAGCAGCAGCACGAACAGCAACAATAATGGCCACAGCAGCAGCCTTTACAATTATGTGAAGTGTGTGTACGTTGCACATTTTTCCCTTTCTGTTTGGTCAACAATATCATACAGGCTGTTGCCTATACTTTCTTGGAACAAAAAGCACAACATGCCAGCTGCCCTACTGCCTGGGGACTGCATCTTAGCTGCTTGGTTGCTTGGCCTGGCCAGCTGTATTCAGCCCTGGTCTGGCAGCTATGTATTTCATGTTGTCCACTTCTGACGTAAACATTATGATGCATTCGGTTCAGTAATTTTTATTGTATTTTTTCTCATTTTTCTTGGCCTGCTGCTTGCTACTTCTCACTGCTCACTGCTCTATGCCCGCTGGCTGGTTCAGCGCGTCGTCTTAGCCAGTGTTATTTACTTCTTGGTCTCGGCTTGATTTCTCTGCTCTGCTTTAATATTGCAAACGCTGTGCAGAGCCCAAGCGTCCTCAAAGCTTTTATGGTCACTTTACTGTTTATTTGCTTTTATTAAAAATACGAGCTGCCTCTCCCTCTCTCTGTCTCTCTCTCTTTCGCTCTCTTTCTTTTCGTGCATCTCTTTCTATGCCCTTTTCACTGTGTCCTTATGTTGCATTGCTTTTATTTTGTAGTTATTTATTATGTGCAAAACTTCTTTTCAAAAATGTTTGTTATTATCTTTCCTATACAAACACAAGCACAGCCAAACAAACTTACATTTACAATAAATATTTCACATTGTGGCTTGCAGTTCATTTTCTCATACTCTTTGTTCTGATTGCCCCAAGGCCACCTACACGGTTTTAATAAGTAATTACTTGAAACAGCCAGAAAAATTTGTAAAATGTTTTATACTTTTTATACGTATATGCAGGCCTTTTTACTTAAGGCTTCTATGTATATTATCGAACCAGGTTTTGTGTTTTCAAATTAAAGTCCAAACAAGAAAATAATTTAAAGATACTTAAGGATAATTATAATTTGAGATTTTTAAATTCAATCAAGCTTGATTAACCCGCCTTAGTGTTTGTTTGACTATGTTATTGACATTGGCCGGATAAAGATATTTTTATATAGGTTTAAAACAGATTTTTATCAAAGTTTCATAATTTTTTTAATTTTAAATGGAAACCTCTGTTAAAAATCGTTATTTATAGTTCATACATTAATGTTTCATCAATCGGTCACTCTTTCTGAAAACTCAGTTGAGATAATTAAGTAACTAGTTGCAATTAGTAATCTAAGAATTAAAATAGTGTAAAAATTAACTGAATTCCTGAAGTTGAAAGTGCGAAATTGAAAATTTGTGTTGGATAGTGTAGCCAATGAAGTGGCTATTTGACACACACACATGAACAATAAACACGCATATACATATATGTAAGGATATACACTTTTATAACATGCTTTTAAGCGCACAATTTCGTGCTGCATGTGTACATGTATGTGCTCTGCAAATATTGGATATCCTTCAGGAATGCTTGGTCTGGTGTTTTATTTCAGCTTTTGTTGTGGCTTCAGTTTTTCGTTGCGTATGCAAATCCCAAGAGTTTTTCCTTCATCTTCTAGTCGTACTTTATGCAATGCTTAGACCAATATAAGTGCATTTGTCAGTCATTCAATTTGTGTGGTTTGTCTTCAAGGGACTTCCCCCTGGGTAAAGTACCAATTGCTTTTATTGATTTTGTGTCGAACTTTTCTATTTTTCATATTCCAAGCGCCACTCAAAATTCGAATTTAGAAATTGTGAAAAGTGTAATATTTGGCGTGGTAATACAAGCTTCACTCAACCACGAGTACTCTACGCAATCATTTTAATGCCCCTGGGTAAAAACGCTTGGGTTTATTAGCTCATATCAAGACAAGGGTTGAAACTTATTCTGGAACGTTTTATCCGTCAAGTTTTGGTTGATATTATAATTCGAAATTAGAGAAAATTCAAACAAAAGTTTACTCGCTTCAGTTTTAACTGATTTACAGCAGTTAAGAGTCATGGAAGCATTTATCAAGTTTTACTTAAAATCGTTTAGAAGAGAATCATCATGTTTTTCATTCTCTTTAATAATTATATTTAATTTGTTAGGCGGCACGTTGTCTGTCATATACATATTTCGCTTAAACAGGAACCCTCTGCTTTCTGGATGAGTGATGGTCTAGCACTGGCAGAAGCACTCAAGTGAGTGACACTGCTCAACTCAACTGCGACACACACTCACACTCACTTAAAAACACAATCACACATACTCTGACACACACGTTCATCTACGCATGCATCCATCGTCTCTTTGGAGCAGCAACTAAGTAGCACAACATACTCCATAAATTATATGTGAGTGTGTGAACATATACAATGACCCTACATGTTCTATACCATATATCCATAAAACGCTTATTGGAGGGTATAACAGAGTTGACTTGTTTTGAAATGCGTGTAACTTTTTCTAAGTGGTTAATCGATTTCTGATTCTGCACTTGTTAAGAATATGGTCAGCGTATTTACTAGTCGAGCTGCTTCTCTTGAAGAATTTTTAATAGAATTAATATTAGCTTGTGTACGATAATACTCATTAAATTAGCTTAAAGTTTAATCTCCAATCTACTAACTGACCTTTTATTTAATCAAATTATTACATTAAAGCCCTTATTGGCTTTAATGTTGGTTGACTGATTATAGAAATAGTTTCAACAGTAGGCGAGCATATAGCATTCAACTAACAAGCAATTAAGTAATGAAAATCCAATAATCGTGTATTTCAAACTCATGACTGTAATTGGGCTCTTGTACATGCCAAAACTCGCAAAAATGCTTGGCTTTACTGCGGATATTACGCCTACGCACAGCTAACAAGTTGATCAGCTATTTGAGGCACTAAGTGGAATTCGCAATGGCATTCCAGAGACCTCGTGAATGACTGGGTGCTAAATATGGGCGTGACAGAGAGTTCACGGGGAGACAAAGCTATTGACATGCATAACTCGGAGCGAGCTTTAAATATTTGCCACCTGAGCAGGAAAACTCTGTAGATGAGAAAGAGGGAAATCAGAGTGTGTGTGTGTGTTTGTATTGTTTGCAGATGTCAAGCTGCGGTTAAACGTGTTTATGATGTACACAATTATTGTGAGTTAAAGCATAAACAGAAAAATAATCATACATTAAAGCGGAATCCCAAGAGGGAGATTTTATCAAATTATTCACTCAATTTTGAAAGCAAAGTTTTTCCCCATTTTTGCATAAATAATATAATTATTATATATGACACTCAAACGTAATTAAATATCATACATATAATCATGGAATATCAATAATGAAAAGAGATACGAGTAGCTAAAGCCTTTCATGAGTTATATGTAGTTTAAAATATTTAAAGCTTCTCTCAACTCGTCGCTTCCTGTACGGCAGCAACTAATTGCCAGCCAGGGTCTGTTTGTGGCTTGCCGCGAGCTATTAAGGAATCGTTCGTTTGAGCCCGGATAGTCAGTATAGTCTTGTTGAGCGGCAACAGCAGCTGGTACCTGGCAAACTTTCCTTTTGCCAAATTGAATCATTCAGAAACTTGGCAAAAACTTGCCAAAATTGTTTTTATAATGCGCAACTTTTCCGCTTTCAGCGTTGACTAATAGTGCGAGAATAAAAGAGGAATGATTTTCGGTTCTAAATTTAATTTATGCCTTCTGTTGAAACGGCATAAATTTCAACTGCTGCAACTGCAACTGCAATACAGCCAACTCCTGTCAACAGCAATAAAACTCCCCACAGCTCCATTTACCACAACAGACGAACAAGTAGAATGGGCGTAATGTCAACCGCAAATAAATTCAACAGCAGCCATTTAGTTCATATATATTTTGTGGCTGCAACATACGTACACTTGTGACAAACCTATGTGAATTGTTAAAACTTATGCAGAGCCAGTTTATATGGTAATATAGTCACTGAACCAATGAACTGCTTCTGTCCAAAGTCTTCAAAAGGTCTTAAGAAAAATAAAAGAAAAGTTTAATTTAGGTCCAGACACTCCAAATTATAAATAAACGTAAGTCCCTGTCTAACCGATAAGTCAGATTTAATACGGAGGGCAATTTAAGTTCGGTTTGATTGCTCTTGGATAAATATTAATCGAATTTAAAAACTGTTTAATATTTGAACCACCATTCTTTGAGGTTTGTTGCTATTCTATTGTTGGTCCTGTTGATTACTTTAGACTGAAATACATAAATGCTATTAACTAGGTTAAAGAGCAACTGTTATTATATATGTATGCCGTTGTCGACAACTTTGTTTACCCAGAGAGAATTTTGCTGATTATAATTGCAAGGTCAGTTTGCTGACTTGCTTGAATAATTTCGGGTATTATTATTTCATTTAGTTCAGAAATCACTGAACCGGCTAAGAGACAGCTGGCAGACAGTCGACAACAATTTTGAGAGATTGAAAATGCAATATCGAAGCCCAAATTAACATCTGCTTAAATCAGCACAACAAACTTAATTGACGTAGGCTGTTGACTGGTATTAAAATCGTTATTTATGTATTGGAAATTGTGGTCCAAGCCCTAGTACGAGTAACTTGAACTTGCAACATGTATGTATTTGCCTGTGGCAACTGAGGCATCTTTCGGTTGAATATGTACAAGGAGTCGAGCTGGTTGAGGCAGTTGCTTGCACTCAGCTAAATGAAAACGTGCATGATGTTTCCAAATAGTTTAGAGCCATGAAACACGATGCGAACACACATAGGAAGATGCCACAATCTAAGCAGCAAGTAGCCGCAAAAGTAAAGCAACTCGCAGCTGCAGCTGCAGCTGCAAAAGTGCAAGACATGCAACGCATATAAAGCAGCGTAGTCTTACAAAGTCCATGGCAGCCCCAGAGCTGTGTCGGGACAATGCCGTGTTGCTGAAGTTGTAGATACACACATATATATGTATGCAAGTTGCCGCTTTCCTTGCCTAATTTGATCATTTATCAAGTGTAAAATGCATGAGCTGGCAACAGACCCGACGCGTCTTCTCAGTCATGGCTGTAAATCAAAAGAGAAGCCAACATCGCCGTCTCCGTCGTCGTCGTGGCTGCCGACTGACAAATCTAAACAGGCATGTAATCATTTCAGCTGAGGTCTTAATACCGCAATGCTGTCACTGTCTATAGTCACAGACAGTTTGTTATAAAGGCAAATAGTGCAACGGACTTACATACGTCTCTTTCAGTCTGCTTGCAGCCGACAAAGCGGCGCATACGCAATATTTGTAATGCAAGCTTCCTTTGTTCCTCCCTTTGCAAAACTCTGCTAGTCTTTTTGTGCTCTTCGGAATATTTAATGAAGATTTTAATTAAAATGTAGTCTGAAACGAACCGTGCACATCTGATGATGCGTTACTTTTTTTAATAAAATGGTTTTGTAACGCGCAAGAAAGCTCAGACTTAATTCAAGTTTATAGCAGAACGAATGCAACTGTCGCTTAAAAGCCTCATTTATATAGGCAACTTTATCAGCTAGGTCAGAGCTAACACATTTTGGCCACTCAGGCACTTTTACTTTGCATTTACTCTCATTTGCAGCACTTAACTCCAACTTCGGTTGCACTTCTAAACGACCCACAGCGTGTAAACATAACGCTTTTCGTTTTATAAATATTTGAACGCTTAAAAGCTGGACAGGATCATTGCCAGAGTTCGAGGTGGCGATGAAGCCCGAGCTGTTGCACCATTTGGCAGCTGTATGGCCAGAAGCAACTTAACAAAGCAACAACGACAACATCACATTGAGCTTATTTATACCGATAAAAGCGCGCAAAACGAAAATTTTAGTTTACCTGTCTCTCTCTCTCTTTCTTACTCTCTCTCTCATGCTTTCACTCTATCTCTACTCTTTTTCTACTTCAGTCTGTTTTGCGTTCATTTCATGGGATTTTGAAGATATCCTGCAGCTAATTTCAACTTGTTTCTGACAATTAAAAACTTGGCAGCTCAAACAGGCACGTGGCGAAACCGCAACTGACACATTTAACCCCATTGCAGATCACATTTGCATTTGTGCATTTGTATGGCATGCATAATAGCAACAACGAAGTGCACCACTGGGAGCATCAACCACAGCCAGAGCCACAGCTAGAGCCACTGTTCTCGTTATACGAATTTTGATTCTGATTCTAATGCTGATGCTGACTTTAAGCCATCTGGCAGTGTTCAGCTTTCCTGTGGTGAATTTTGCATTAGTTTGCATTAGCCTTGTCCCAGTTGAGACTATTTTTCTTGCTCTTGTTGTTGTTGTTGTTGTTGTTGTTGTTGTTGTTGTTGTTGTTGTTGTTGTTGATGCTGTTGTAGGATAATATTGTTATTGCCTTCATAGTTTTATTGTGCCCAATGTGGTACAGGGTTAGCTGCTTTACTCTTAGTTGTGACCTGAAGCCACAGAGTTGTTCTGCAACTTTCTGTTACAGTTCTGCATACTTGACACATAAATTTTTATACCCCCTGAGTGGTATTTTGGTTGGCACCACCTCAGCACAGCTGTTTCTTCCTATTATATTAAAGTAGCCACAAAACGATGAAAAATACTAGACAGCGACTCGGTTCAAGGCCAAAGGCAGAGCTTCATTTATGAAGACAAAGACAAGCAGGCGTTAAAATTTCAGTGTAATTTATTAAGTCTGACACCTGTCAGTGGCTCGCCAAAGAAGTTGATGCTTAAATTGATGATAGCGAGAGTGAGAAAGTGTGAAAAGAGAATGAAAGAAAATGAAAGAGATCTTAAGAGAAAAGAGAGATTTTTTAAGTTCAACCTCAGGCAAAAGAATTAAAGGAACACATAACAAATTTGCTTGACTAAAAGATTCCTTAGAAGAAATTTTAAATTTAAGGCAAGTCAATTTTCTAAACAATGCTATTTTACCGCACTCTGGAGTAAGAAGCATCAAAAGCAAGCTAATTTTTCCAAACAATGCAGCATCTTTTTATCTTTTCCCACTTCACGCTGTTCAATATTATAAATCATCAGGTGGAAGTTTTTTTCAGTCTATAAAGATGCCCCAAGCATTCTTCTATAGGAATGTGAATAGACGGGAATGGCACATTTAACGAATGTGGAGAGCATCCTTTTGATTTTTGCCTCCTTCACACACTCGCACACACAAATGGAAGCATGGTGTGCATCCTGACGTGCCACGTATCCCGCAGCAAAAGTAAAAGACAACTGCGGCTTTTATTGTTTCCTCTGTTGACATTATCACGGTGGCGACACCTGCCGGCGCAAGTTGGCAAGCATTTTAATGTTTTGCTTTTAATGCAATGCGACAACACCTCACCCACACACACGCACACATCTACTCATGTGTGTGTGTGTCTGATTTACACTGTACTCAAAGTCAATGTAGCACATACGCTCTGTTGCCACATTAAGATAATTAAAAGCGTCCTCAACTGTAGCTGCTAAACGGGAAAACTCAATACACCCTTAAAAGGGTTACTTAATGAAAATGCAAATTATATTTAGATTTGGGAAACTCTGTTCTCGTTGCTTTATTAACCAAATGTCGTTGAGTAATTGGACAGATGGTGTTTTAAGTCATTAAGCTTGGCTGCCAAAGATTACTGAAACCATAAAATACATTTACGATGTCTCTTCGAATATAAAATCTATATTGCTCTGATAAACATCAAATATCGATAGCAAAAAAGAATTTTATTATTATAGAAATGTTATATTATGGTTAAGTAGTCAACCAAATCACCAGTTGCAGCTTAATATATGTATATATTTTTTTTAAATTTCGATAACTCGGCTAGTATTGGTATATAAATCCTGAGTACAGACATTACTTGTGTCCATCAATTAAGAGAACATCAAGCGATTGAGCTCTGAAAATGATTGAACATATTTCAGGGATTTTATTAATTAACTTTTTTTTTGAATATTGCAGTGATTTGAGCTGCAGCTGAATGCTGACACTGACATTTTAAACGGTTCGGTTAACTGTTTTCATTTAGTGAGCGATTACTCAATTATCTGCATTACTCATCGTTGAATAAAAAATGATGCCTGCACTCGTATGCATGCACATCATCTATGCAATTGGACACTGTGTTACAAATAGAAATACGAGAGAACTACAAAAAATATGAGTAAAAGTAACCAAATTGCGCACTACAATTTGATTACCAAGAATGACAGCCACCATTTTGTCTGGCAAACGAAATTGCCGAGCCGTTACATTGACAGCCGAAGAGGTGACAGGAGACAGTGGAAGGAAGAGTGGGTGTTAGGGGGTACTCATCAAGTTGGCAACGCAAACGTACGCGTTTTATGAGTATCGTTTATTTGGCATGCAAGTCCACTGACTGACGAACTACAGACCAGTAGCCATTCCCCGTTTCCAGCTTCCAGTTTCAGTTTCAGTTTGGGTTACGGCTTCGTTTTCGGTTTCAGAACAAACACAACGCGAAAAAATACTGCGAAAAAAATAAGCGTCATAACTATTTTTTATGAAACGCTTTTGCGGTCGCCCTTAACGCTGATTTATGAGTGTTAAGTTAATTTGGGCTGCCAGGCGAGGATGCATTTCCCACTGCAACAACCGCTCCTGCTACTGCTTCACATTTTCGGGCACTCTGTTCATGCGGCACATGCATGTTTGAGAGGTAGCCTCACACACAAACACACACACAACACACACACACACACTCTTATAACTATTCTCCCGACCCACCTAGGCTGCAGGCAAGGACCACCCTGTCACTGTCCCCCGAAAGGCACTTTGAGTTATAGTCAAAATATAAAACGCACAGTTTCATTTATTGTGCATGCATCTGAGGTGAATCAAAATATATAGCCTTTTAGACCCACTTCACCAACAAACTTCCCTGGAGAGCTAATTGTACTTCTAAACTCGAGGCAATGCACATTGCACATTGTCTGCTGACATGTATTTTTATTCTAAAATGCAACAATTTTTAGAACGGGGAGAATTTAAAGAGTTCTTTCATTCACGTACGTACTCTAATAAATACCAAGGCTAAGAGCAGAACAATCGAAAAAGACTCGAATATAATTAATAATGTAATGAAAACATTCAACACAATAATCCATAAATTTTATAAAACTAAGCTTCAATTAAAAAAAAGGTTTTAATTATTAGCCGAAGCACAAACCAGGAAAATTGGTATACGTAGGATGTCCTCTTTTTGCTTCTGCAATAAAGGGAATTTCACCCCCTGTTAAGTTCTGTAAAAACAACCCCAACTTTGTCAGCAGTTTAGAGGGCGTCACTAACTTAAAATTTCCTAGATGAAATTCAAAATCCTGTTGGGTTTTATTTAGGAATTTTGAATATTCTTCACAGGTGGCGAATCTCGCGCATGCGCAGATCTTAACATCAAAGAATGACACAGCAAGAGTATAACTAATGCTCTATTTAAATTGTTCGAGAGACAATGTATGTGTTCTTATGAATTTGAGACAAATATGGGATATGTGCGGTTATTTTAAATAAAGTAAAATAGTATAACAAATAAAGTTTATTTAGGAATTTAAAATTCGCCATCTGTGAAGAATTTCTAAAATACTTTGAAAAAAATTCCAACAGGGTTATTGTTAAGACTATCTGGGAAAATTATTGTAAGTGGCGCCCTCTAAGCTGCTGACAAAGTATCTTACATGGGGATTATTTTTACAAAAGTTAACAGAGGGTGAAGTTCCCTTTATTGCAGATGCAAGAAAACATCCTACGTATTTTTATAGATTTTTCTGGTTTGTGCTTCGACTAATAAGTCAAACCCGTTTTTCTTAATTGAGGATAGCCTTTTTTTTAATGCATGCATTAAATTCTTGTATAAATTATTTAAGAAAATACATGAGAAATCCGAGAAAGGAATAAAAAATTATTTAATAAACAAACAATTACTGACAGTCTCGCTAAAAACGAAAGAGGTAGACGAGTATTTCCTATAATTCTCCAAAACATTAGAAAACGTTTATTTTGATAGGTTTAATAAGCTACAAACAAAGATAAGTATGAAGTGTAGACATAAATTTGCGAATACATATTTGATATAATAGAGACACATAGGGACAAGAACAGATTGTGGTTTTCCGTTATCATGGGCGATTGATAAGATAAACGTTGTGTTGAGCTCGCAGCTAAAGAGAAAAGTTAGTTGACGATCGGATATAGTCATGAATGGACGTAGTGCAACATGAAGACAGCAAAAGTGGTCGTTGCTTTATTAGCTCTTGCTCTTTGCACGCGGATAACACAATCGGCCAATATATTAGGCATATTTTGGTATACGTTTAGTACTCCATATTTGTTGGTACAGCCATATATTAAAGCCCTAGTTGCTAATGGACATAATATAACTATAATATCATCAGCCAGATTTATAGCCGACATTAAGAGTGTGCGACACATTCGTGTTTCAACTTTGGATGAGGTGATTGATGGTAAGTACATATGTGTATTTTTGAAAGTTACCCCCCACGATTCATTAAATAACTAAAAACTTCTATATTAATATTATAACTTTCGCAGATATTATGAACTATGAATATGACACGGACTTTCTGACAAACAGATGGAAAAGCGTATCACTTTCGGCCAGCTTCTATTATAAAATCACGCATAGTATTTTAAGTGATTTTGGAGTTCAAGCTTTGCTGAAGGACAAAAGCGAACATTTTGACATGGTAATGTTGGACCCAAATTTCACAGACGCACTCATTGGTATTGCGGAACATTTTGACGCATCCCAAGTGGGTGTGTCGGCTTTTGGCTCATCCTGGCTGGTCGATTATCTAGCTGGGAACTCAGCTCCAAGTGTTTATAGGCCAATGTCTCCACAGTGGTATTCTCGCGGAGAGAGTCTGGTGGATAAGTGGAACAATTGGATATATATAGCAGAGGAGTGGATGATGGATGGGTTGGTCTACCTGCCTTCACAGGTGGAACTGTTTCGTCGGTATTTTCCATTTCCAGTAGAAAGACTTTACCAAAGGCGCAGAAACTTCTCGTTGATGTTAATCAATCAACATTTTAGTCTTGGTCGCGTTAGGTCTAATGCTCCTAATGTTATCGAAGTCGGGGGTATGCATATGGCGGAACCAAGCACACCCCTTGAACCGAAACTACTTGACTTTATGAATGGGGCGGAGCATGGCGTTATCTACTTCTCTATGGGGATGGAGATTTTAAACAAATGGCTGCCCAAACATATGGAACAGAAGATGCTGCAAGTTTTCTCGCAGCTGAAACAGCGCGTCGTATGGAAGCATGAGATGGAGACGATGCAAAACAAGTCCGAGAATATACATCTTAGTACCAGAGCATCACAGAGGCAACTTCTGGAGCATCCCAATATGAAACTATTTATTACACACGGCGGTCTGCTCAGTCTAATGGAGGCTGCCTATTCGGGTGTTCCCATGTTGGGATTGCCGATATATTTCGATCAGTTTGACAATGTGGAACGCATGCGACAGGCTGGTGTATCACTTACTATGGATGTCAACTCGTTGACTGTCGAGAGCTTCACATCCAATATCAAAGAATTGTTGGAGAATCCCTGTTATGTCCTTAAAGCTAAGGAATTATCTGCACGCTTTCGGGATCAGCCGACAAGCCCTCTCGAGAGGGCAGTTTGGTGGACGGAATACGTGTTGAGGCACAAGGGAGCACCCCATATGCGCATGGCCGAGCATGAGGTGGCTTTCGTTTCTTATTATGGGATTCAATTTATTTCTATACTCAGCGGACGTATTCTGTTTACCGCATTTATATTAATCATTGTCAGTTTTATGATCGCCAAGTTCATCTTGCGGAAATTCAGAGAGTATTTGAAGTGTCATTACTTTATAATGCTTTGGAAATTTCCAGATGACAATGTGAAGTAAGAAGCTATATTTTTAAGTCATTGTTGCCCATCTTATCATTGGCATCCTCATATCTAGTTATGTACAGTCGTTTATAAAATCGCTTACAACTTAAGAATATAAATCTAGTTCAACAATATTTAAACCGAATAAATTGTTATGTTAATTATTGCAAAGTAGCTTCTTTCACTTAAATTTGTTTTTGCATTGGTTACGACTCAAACTTGTGGTCAATTAAAATCAATTGTATCACTGTGAAAGTTAGTTAATACTAGTGACGAAAGCGGAACACAGAAACACACTGCGACTACCGATATAAACACGATGTTTTTGGTATAGAAATTACCATTTAAACAAATTCAAAAGACATACAAATAAAATACGTTTTTGTAAAATCATTTAAATTATAACTCATTTACGACAATCCGTAGCCGCTAAAGAGTAAACAAAATATTGCGATTACAAATTAATAAACTAGACAGAGACAATGAAAAAGAGGAATGGAAATACTTTGTTGTTTATCCTTATCAGTATGAGGTGATAAGATTACCGTTGTGTTGAGCATGCAGCTAAAGAGAAAAGTTAGTTGACCGACGGATATAGTCATGAACGGACCTATTGCAATATGAAGACAGCACAAGTTGCCGTGGTTTTATTAGCACTTGTTTTGTGCATGGGGCTAACACAATCGGCCAATATATTAGCCATATTTTCATATACATTTATATCTCCATATCTAGTGGGTCAACCATATATTAAAGGTTTAATTGACAAAGGACATAATGTGACTATAATATCACCCGTCAGATTTCTACCCGACATTAAGGGCGCTCGACATATTCGTGTTTCAGCTTTAGATGAGGTGATAGATAGTAAGTATTTATATACACATGTAGGAAGGCTAGCCTATTTATGAGATGATTAGTTTAAAACACAAAAACGTTGTTTAAGTTAGACGGTTAATAAAGAGTGTAAAGCTTATCGCAGATATTAACTCTTCTTATCGAACATCAAACTATATTCAAGTTTCTATGCACGGCGATGTCCAAAGAAATATTTCAAATGTCATTTCAATCGCACGGTAATACATACAAGGACTTGAAGATAATGGTATAGCATTCTACCTAACATTTTGAACGTTAAATAAACTTTTGACAGTGATGAATAATAAATTTAACAAGGATTTTACAGATTAAATAACTATGTATAAAATAAATAATTATGTAATGTTTCGTATACTCACAATTGCAGATATTACGAATTATGACTTTGACCCGGATTTCTTAACAAACAGATGGAAGGGAGCAGAAGTGTCGGCCACCTTCTATTACAACGTCACGCATGGCATTTTAAGTGACCTGGGAGTGCAAGCTTTGCTGCAGGATAAAAGCGAACACTTTGACATGGTCATTTTGGATCCGACATTCACAGATGCCCTCATTGGTATTGCGGAACACTTTGATGCACCCCATGTGGGCTTCTCGGCTTATGGTTCTTCCTGGTTGATTGATTATCTGGCCGGGAATCCAGCACCAAGTGTTTATAGGCCAATATCTCCAATGGGATATTCTCGTGGTGAAAGCCTATTAGATAAATGGAACAACTGGATATACATAGTAGAAGAATGGATGATGGATCGATTTGTTTACCTGCCCGGACAACTGGAGGTGTTTCGTCGTATATTTCCATTTCCAGCAGCCAGACTCTACGAAAGACGCAGAAACTTCTCGTTGATGTTGATCAATCAACATTTTAGTCTTGGTCGCGTTAGGTCTAATGCTCCTAATGTTATCGAAGTCGGGGGCTTGCATATGGCGGAGCCAAGCACACCCCTTGAACCGGAACTACTTGACTTTATGAATAGTGCCGAGCATGGCGTTGTTTACTTTTCGATGGGGATGGAGATTTTGAGCAAATATTTGCCTGAAAACGTGGAGCAAAAGCTAATCCAAACCTTCTCACAGCTAAAACAGCGTGTCGTATGGAAACACGAAATGGAGACGATGCAAAACAAGTCCGACAATATACATCTGAGTTCTAGAGCATCACAGAGGCAACTTCTGGAGCATCCCAATATGAAACTATTCATCACACACGGCGGTCTGCTCAGTCTCATGGAGGCTGCTTATTCAGGTGTTCCCAAGTTGGGATTGCCGATATATTTCGATCAGTTTGACAATGTGGAACGCATGCGACAGGCTGGTGTATCACTAACTTTGGATTTTAACTCGTTCACTGTCGAACAATTAACACAAAACATCAAAGAGCTGGTGGAGAATCCATGTTACGTCCACAAGGCTAAGGAATTATCCGCACGCTTTCGGGATCAGCCGACAAGCCCTCTCGAGAGGGCAGTTTGGTGGACGGAATACGTGTTGAGGCACAAGGGAGCACCCCATTTGCGCATGGCCGAGCACGAGGTGGCTTTCGTTCCTTATTATAGAATTCAATTTATTTTGATACTCTGCGCACGGATTGGATTTACCGCACTCATATTAATTATTGTGGTCTTGATGGTCGTTAAGTTCATCTTAAAAGAAATTCAGAGAGTATTTAGGATTCCAATAGTAAACAATGCTTTGGAGACAGAAAGAGAGAGTCTGCTATTAACTGCTAATCATTAAGATGTATATATTAAGTCGTTGTTGTTTATTTTACCATCATAATCATGATATCTATCAATGTCAATGTCCAATTATGCTATATAAATATAAATCATTTTTCGCGTTAGCTAATAGTAATAGCAATAGTTTGCATATTGTGCAAGCTTGAAATAATAACATTCTTAAGCCTACAACGCAATGCCAATGATTGCCAATGATTAGAGTATGTTTGTTGCTGATAAAATATAAAAATAAATAAAGTTTAATTTTTTTAAACATTAAACTGATTACTCACTTATGACACCTCACACCCGCCAAAGTCTAGACAAAATTTTGCGAATACATAAACCTCAGAAAGAGAGAGACATAGAAGGAAATTTCTGATTCCCTTATCAGTGGAAGGTGATAAGATTGTCGTTGTGCTGAGCATGCAACTCAAGTGAAAAGTTAGTTGACAATCGGATATCGTCATGAACGGGTGTAGTGCAACATGAATTTAGCACGAGTTGTCGTTGTTTTATTAGAACTTGCTTTGTGCACGCGGTTAACATATTCGGCTAATATATTAGCCATATTTTCTTATACCTTTAGTACTCCTTATTTGGTTGTACAGCCATATATTAAGGGTTTAATTGGCAGAGGACATAATGTGACTATAATCTCTCCCGTTCGTTTGTTACCTGACATTGAAAGTGTGCGACACATTCGTATCAAAAATCTAGATCAAGTGATAGATTGTGAGTAATTTATATTTAGGAGTTTCCATCCCACCTATTTTTTATGAATGTTATTTGTAGATACAACAACACAATTCACATTAGACGGCTGTTAGATCTCGTTAAGTTTATCAATAACATTGACTTTTCTTATCGATGTTTTTTCCCAACAATGTTCTAATTTCGAAGTAATCAAGAAAATTATAAGAGTTCATTCTCCGTTGACAATGTTTCTGTAAACTTGAAAACTTATTAATTACCGTCCATTTTGGGCTTTGAGTATGAGTTTGATAGCGATATCAAATAGGGGTGAACTCTAATATTATGCTTAAAACTGAACCATATCTTTTCGTGTACTTTAATTCGCAGATATTACGTACTTTGATTATGACAGGGATGTTCTGACAAACAAATGGAAGGAGGGATCTTTGTCAGCCCGCTTCCATTACAACATCACGCATGCCATTTTGAGCGACGTGAAAGTGCAAGCTTTGCTGAAGGATATCAGCGAACAATTTGACATGGTAGTGTTGGAACCGACACATTCAGATGCGCTCAATGGCTTTGCGGAACACTTTGGTGCAGCCCAAGTGGGTTTGTCCGCGATTGGTTCCTCCTGGCTGATTGATTATCAGGCAGGAAACTCAGCACCAAGTGTTTATAGGCCAATATCTCCAATGGGCTATTCTCGTGGTGAGAGCCTATTGGACAAGTGGAACAACTGGATATACATAGTAGAAGAATGGATGATGGATCGACTGGTTTTTCTGCCCTCACAGTTGGAGCTGTTTCGTCGATATTTTCCATTTTCACCAGAAACGTTCTACGAAAGACGCAGAAACTTCTCGTTGATGTTGATCAATCAACATTTTAGTCTTGGTCGCGTTAGGTCTAATGCTCCTAATGTTATCGAAGTTGGGGGTATGCATATGGCGGAACCAAGCACACCCCTTGAACCGGAACTACTTGACTTTATGAATGAGGCCGAGCATGGCGTTATCTACTTCTCCATGGGAATGGAGATTTTAAACAATTGGTTGCCGAAAAATATGGAACAGAAGATGCTGCAAGTATTCTCGCAGCTGAAACAGCGTGTCGTATGGAAGCACGAGATGGAGACGATGGTGAATAAGTCGGACAACATTTATCTTAACTCGATGGCATCACAGCGCCAACTACTGGAACATCCCAATATGAAATTATTCATCACACACGGCGGTCTGCTCAGTCTTACCGAGGCTGCCTACTCGGCTGTCCCCATGTTGGGATTGCCGATATATTTCGACCAGTTTGACAATGTGGAACGCATGCGACAGGCTGGTGTATCACTTACTATGGATTTTAACTCTATAACCGTCGAGAGCCTAACATCAAACATCAAGGAACTGTTGGAGAATCCCTGTTATGCCCTTAAGGCTAAGGAATTATCCGCACGGTTTCGGGATCAGCCGACAAGCCCACTCGAAAGAGCTTTGTGGTGGACAGAGTACGTGTTAAGACACAAGGGAGCACCTCATATGCGCATGGCCGAGCACGAGATGGCCTTCGTTCCTTACTATGGGATTCAGTTTTTTTCGATTCTTTGGGGCCGCATTGCATTAACGGCATTTATATTAATAATTGTCACCGTTATGGTAGTAAATTGCATCTTGAAGGAATTTCTGAGGTCTTTAGAGGAACAATTTTTCCACACTGCGTTGTATATAACCAGATGAGTATGTGGGATATGAAGAGTCTGATATAAACCGATATTCGCCAAGAGTAATATGTTATAAGTCTTACCACCATCATCCGCCATCATTATACCATATAAGAACAGAAATCTCCTTTAACAATAAATAACCAAAAAGAATTCCAATCGCAAAATTGACGCGACAAATTGGCGCTCAAACAGAACGTTAAAATTGCAAAAAATCAAATATCTTGTTTGCTAGCGCCTCTTGTTTAGAACTAACTCGTGAAAACTATTCGATTTTAAGTCGATTAAATTCATTAAGTTCGTTATCTCCCCGTACGTTGCGAACGATAATAAAAGACTGCATCTGTTGTTGCTTTAATTAAATATCTTGTTTTGCAACCGAGTTTAATTTTCTTAAAATGGTATTAAATGCCTCCTTATATGCCAGCCTACTTAGCGTGAGTCCGAAATATGCGTGCGGCCAACGTCTCGAGGCGCGAAAGTATGCTCACAGCTAACTTCATGGGAGACGGTAGCTTGCGCGCAGCTAACTTCACTTGGGGCGAAAGCTTGATAGCAGCTAACTTCATGGGAGTCGATATCTTGCACGCAGCCAACTTCACTTGGGGCGAAAGCTTGATAGCAGCTAACTTCATTGGAGTCGATAGCTTGCGTGCAGCCAACTTCATTCGAACGCAGAAGCTACACATTTGCAGCAACGAATTCCACCATTCACAATAACATTTATTAGCGCCACCTATACTTTGAAAAAAGGCGCGTTTAACACAATGCACATTTAAAACTTAACGAATTGTCTTTTAGTATGTTTAAAATTAAATAAAATCAATTTTATAAGGTACCAAATTGAATTTTTTAAGCAAATCAATAAAACTATAAATTGGATAAACTCAGGCAGATTCTTTTAATATTATGTAACTTCTTTGTAGCCCTTCCAGACCAAGTTCCTTTAATTGATGTCTAAAAAATCTGTGAAGTAACTGTAAATTTAATGAGTTGATATGTTTATATATGGTTATTACCTTATAGAAAAGGGTTGCTTTTTCGATTCATGGTTACGGGGTGTAATTAAGATGTAGTCAAAGTAAGTTATTTACCAATAAAACTAAAAAACGTTATTAAATGAAATTGTCTTTTTGCTGTTAAAGTCCCTAGCCTTACAGCAAACTGTCATGACGTCAGTTTGGGGCAATGACTCTATAAATGACCCTGATAATGGCTTGCAACGGGACTTCAAGCTTCTTAACAGTATTTCCTTTATTCCGTCAACTGCCACGTCAACGCTACAAAACTCGATAATCTCAGTACTTATCTAAATACCCAAGTTAAAACATGCGTCTGTTTTATTTATAGGAATTTAACTAGATGTCGCTTTCGAAATTCTTGTTTGCCCAAGCGATGCAAAGCCGTTGCCCCGGGAAGCAATGTTCATACCCAAACACTCAGTATTCGAATTTTGTGCACATTTTTGTAATTCACGCCGCGGCCAAATACATATTTGTATAGAACAATATGGTGACATACTTTCCAGTTGAGAAGAGTAAACAGTTTGCTGCGCTGCATGCACAATATGGCATCATAAATGTGAGTGTACTCATTTTTGAACACTTTTCGAATCATTTTCAAAGCTATCGAATGTGTGTTCTGTTTAGTCAAGTGCAGATGCTGCGGATAAAACCCCAATAAGGTCACATGAGACACATGACAAATGTGAATTAATTTTCGTTAATTGTAAAAACGCTTGCCCAATGATCTTTTCGGTGATTAGTGAAAACTTAATTACCATAACATATTAATTAATATTTGAAAAACATTGTTTACAGCGCAGTAATAATGCTATTTAAAGCTCGACATTCTTCCAATGTCAAACGAGAGATGAGAAATTTTATACATTATATGATAGAAAATAATGTGATCTCGTAATAAAAATAATGTTTTATCCTTGATCTCAAATTGGGAGCTTCTAAAAATCCAGATGTTTATATATCGCGGTTCATGGTCAACGGCTTTTCCAAGCAGGCCCTCAACGTGGCCAAAGAAGAGGTAGCAACAGCGGCTAAATCAACTAATTGCACGTGTCCATAGATTAACGAGCTAAACAATAAAGCTCTTAAAAAAAGCAGGCTAATCTTGGTCAAGAATACGCATTTGGTCTCTTTACAGTTGTGGTTGTTGTTGCCGTTGTTATACATACAAATTACCAAAAATAAAATATAAAAAACATTTTTGCATAATTTATGCGTGACTCGCGTTATTGTCGTCGCGTTCAAAAATTAGTTTTGCGTTTTTCACAGAGAGCAAAAAAAAAACTGTTAGGCTTTAGGATGCTGCTCACACTTTAACTCCCCCTTCTTTTCACCCGCCCTACTCTTTATCTAGCTACAACAGTTGCAAACTGCCTCACCTCTCGTCTCTCTAGAGACTTTGCGAAGAGCAATTTGACGCTTAAGTGCACCGTTGGCCATTCGCAGACTCAGTTCAACGGCGACAGTCAAACGTGAAGCACGAAAAATATTTTTCGCTGCTGTAAAAGAAGAGAAGGAAGAAGAAGAGAAGTGCGCCATACGTACGAAAGACTTAGGCGACAAACTTGAACTTGCTTAGGCGTGCAGTTTTTGTGTATATAAAAAAGTATTGAGAGTAAATCAAACGGTAAATGCAAAATGGACAACGGTCAAACGAGTGAACGGTTGTTTAACGGGAATCGGTTTAAAAATTTCAATAAAACAACATTTCGAAAATGTTTCTTGTACGCATCGAAAAAGTTTGCTTTAGCCAAGTGCGCTCAAAGACATGCACAATGAAATACACATATTAACATACATACACACATGAATGTTTGCAAGTGTATATGTATGTCTAATTTGATTTTATTTGTCCGCCAAAATGGTACTCTAATGTTTGTCTAATAACAACTCGCTGCCCGTGCCAGTTGTCTGACTCAGCGTCATACAATGTCTGGCAGATGACATGTTGTTCACACTCACTAGTGTGCAGATAGGCATATTAGTTCCGTTTGCTCGAGATACCGGCTTATATAAGCAGGTTCAAAGCGAAATTTAGCGTAAAGTTTCCATTTGAACAAAACATGAATAAATTGAATGGTCAAAAAAAGGAAGACTACAATTGGTCACGTTATCAACATTAATTTCTATCTTTCTCTGCATATTGCCGCTCTTTTAAATACTCTCCTCTTCGCCCTCTCTTGCTCTCTTTGAAACTCTCACTCTTTTCGTGGTTGTTGCAGCTTTTTTCGCAGCTCATTTTAGCTGCTCGTTTTTGGGCCGCCTCTTAGCTCTTCAACATGTTTGACTTATTTATTTATATTTTTTTTTGTGTTTTCTTCATTTTTTCTTCAATATTTACCTTTTTTGTTTTGATCGGCGCTTACGTAATGCATTGCATAGCGGTATTCGGAGTCAGCTCAACGATCAACAATCGCATCGGTAGGCTGACCGAGTTTTATCACAGCCAATGTTGAAGAGCTGGCAGCTGGATCTGGCTCCCAGTTACTCCCAGTTGTCTCCATCTTAATCTCCATCTGTATATTATTCTCTATCTCCTGTGTCTCTCTTACTTGTTGCCAGCAGCTGCTTTCTGCATTTAATTCCTCGTTTTATTTGCTGCTAATTTTCCGTTAAGTCTGCTATTGCCTCTTTACTACTCTCTCTCTCTCTCTCTCTCTCTCTTCTTCGATCGCCTTTTTACCAATTCAACTGTTGCATTGCTTAAGCTTATTTACATATTTACACTTGTAAACATACTTTTGGTAGCTAATATACACATGCACAGCTGATTTCAGTATCACCCCCTCTTTGTCACTCTTCTTTCTCTGTCTTCTGATACAATGTGGTCTGCAACTGACCAAACAACTTTCCACGAAAGTGCAAGTGTTTCCTTAGCATTGTTGGCTTCCAAGCCAGGCCATAATCATCATTATCACTATTAACATCATTATTAACATCATTATCAACAACAATGGCGGCAATGTCGTCGCACTTGAGGCCGTCTGCTTCGAGCCTCAAGTAGGAAGTGGGTTACTGGCTTAAGCGTTGTCTGTCTGCTTACCTTCTCCTCTCCTCTTCCCTCTTTCACTCTAGCCACCACTCTTTCTAATACATAGCAATGTTATGCATTGCGTTGTTTGCCTTTAAATAGTGGGCGTGGCAACGTCTATAAAATAAATAACTTGCTAATTTGATTGACAAGTTAGTGGATGAATTGTTATTCTAGAAATCAAACCATGTTTAGTTAAATTAAATTAACAAAAAATGATAAGATTAATTAGAACATCTCGAGAAATTAGATCAATGTGTAACCTTCTGAAATGTTTTCCGAGCAGTTAATTAACCTCGTCTGTCAGTCATTCGTTCTTCGGTTGTTAACTAAGTTCGCGCTTAAACGGAAACCAGATACAATCAAATATAAAAACAACACTATATGCATAGTTAATTAATAATACGCCCTGTGAGCATGCAAATATTTAGTTTATTTATCGTTGCTGCCAAGTGCGCACAATGACCTCAAATAGCCAAAGCAAAATTGAATAATGTCTTTATTAGTTTTGATTAGAAACAACAACAGAGAACAACTAACGACTACCACAACAATCGACGACCGGCATAAAGTCAACAAATTCGAAAATAATATCTGCCAATTAAATGTAAAAGACAACGCTGCGATAGTTGCCGGAAAAACTGACTCAAGTTGTTCGCAGTGGTTCAAGCTTAGCTCAGCTGTAGTGTTGCTGTTGCTGTGGTGCTGCTGCTGTCGTCAATTGTTGCTGTTGACATTCGCATAACTTGGCCCTGACCAAGAAGTAGTCTGAGAAGCGTCGCAGTTCGGTTCGGTTTAGTCGCTCTGTGTATTTTGAGTGTGCGTATTGTGTGTGTGTGGTGTGTTGTGCGTTTGCAAACACATTATTGTTGAAGACAATCGACTAATGCATTATTCGCTTTTATTTGCTTAGTCGCCAACTCAACATGATATCTAAAAGACTCTCGTGTCCGGTGCTTTTGCTGTCCCCACTCCTCCTCCTTCTCGTCACCCTCTTGCTCTGCCATGAGACGGCTTCCATTGCCATTGCGCCCTCAACATTTGGCACGGCCATAGCACGAGCTGGAAAGATTTCCAATACGTTAAAGGTAAGTCTGAGGAAAACACAGTTCAACTTCTTTAAAAGAAAACATTATTATTAAAAAAGTTTCTGTACACAGCATTTAACTTAAGGAAGCCAGACAGTTTGTTTAATGTGATTGTGTTGGTGTATGCAAACCATTTAGCCAGCCAACACAAACGATTAAATATTATATTTATAGTATATTGATTGATAATCAACAGAAAAGTTAATGCGACGTAGCAAATACATTTGTTGGGCAGGGGTGCAAATTAGCTAGTAAATTTGGGTAGGGCTATTTAATAATCATTATTGGGTTATTGGACACTGAACTTTATCTTAAAAATTAGTAAAGACCAAGTTCAAAGATATTTGCTTAACATGATTCTCCTTTATAATATTAAATTTTATATGCAATTTTTTCTAAAATACTTTTAAAATTTCTCCACTGAATTGCAAAGTTTACATTTTCTTGTGATCAACTCCCACCTTTTATTTTAATATCTACGACCACACGGGCAATGCCGGCTTAACTCAGCTAATGTGCAGATAGTTAAACAAAGAAGCAGCCACAATTGACAACATACGAAGCGTGCCAGAGTTAAAATTTGCTTACAACGCTTTTTGACTTCAAATTAAAGCCACAAAGTCGCTGTTTCAAATTCTGTCTCTTTCCCTCTTTATACTGTTATCTCTTTTCTTGTCTCTGGCATGCGGCTTTGACATTATGTCGCAAATTTGTTGTTGCTATTTCCATAGTAATCCACCACTTGGTCGAGACTGGTATGAACCCCAAGCTATTGTCTTAAGCTTCATGTTGGCTTAAACGGTTGGAAATGAGTTGCCGCCTTTGTAGCTGGCTTCAAACGCTTAAGACTGCATTTACAGGTGGCTGTTAATGAATTTTATGGTTATATGCATTACGTTATTCGTCTCAGCCTCTGTCTTGCTAAGATTCACCCAGAGACATTCTCATTATAAGTCTCGGCAGTGCTTTATGAGCCATAGCAATACTAAAATACAAATATTTTCGATGTTGTTCAATTACTTTTTGGCCATGGCTTTAAAGAATCTGTGCCCAATGCGCGTGAATGACAACTGCTTACTAAAAGCGTATATGCCAACCGATCTTGAATCATGTACGATTTATTTACATCGCATTGTCAATGCCAACGATACTTCGTCTACGAATTCAACAAATAAATATAATAAAGCTTGCAGTTTATCGTGCACTTAAGCCATTGAACTTCGACTTTTATGGATGACTCCATTACGTTAACAGTGAAGTGATTTATTTATTTAGGTGGACAATAAAGAATATGTGTTCTAATGACTTTACGTGTGTGGTTCACAAGAAGACTGTTATTCCCCAACAAAATGATGTAGATCCAGAATGACTCTGAGATCTTCTAAAGTTAATTTCAATACTGTTAAAGTCTGAATTACTTATAGCAAATCGTTTCGTAGTTTAAGTGTGTTCCGTCTAGACCGATTGCAGATAATATAAATAAATAAACTAAAGCAACACTTTCACTACATATTAGGAAGAATAATTAAATACCTTTAAAATGATAAAGTTTTCGTTAATTATTATAGGTATTTTATTTTGTGAGAGGACAGTATAATATGTCAACTCTGCAGCAAATATTTTATATAATAATTGAAGATTGGCATCAGGTGAGCTAGAAATTTGACCTCCCCTTATGTGTGCTACAAGTGTAATTAACGACAAAATTGTATATAGATCACATGATTTAACAATTAATTTTTAAAAATACATGTCCTTACAATAACGTTAGCTGTTTAAAATCGTGATTGTACATTTATGTATCTAATGTAATTATATTTTTGAATTAAATATGTAACTTAATTACAATCAAACATTTCCGTTGGCTTTTAAGATAACATTGAGAGATTAATTAATAACAATTGCAAACCTTAATAGCTTAACTAGTAAATTAACAGCAACAGAACATCAGTAACAACATTGACAACGTCTGCATTTAGGTATGGCGTGCTGTTCATAGGTTCACTAAGGAGGAAAGTGTTCATCTGATGGATACCCTGTAGTCTTACAGACCGCTTGACATTCTGTATTTTTTTAACATTTTAAAAACCAATAATACTCCGTGTTATATGGTATATCTACTATCTATATCATTGTCTCTATAGCTAAAGCTCATTTAAGAATGTTGGACCGAGACATGACGTACAAAACGCCAATCTTTATTCAATAGTCATTGTATATTTGATTGTTGTGGGTGAAATGATATTAATTGAATTAGATATTTATAAAGGCACATCCAAGTGCTGGAACATTAGATAATGGATGGATATAAATACTATGGCAGTACATACCCTGTAATTTATAGTTCCAAATATGTGGCAGTTGAGAGTAAATGGTCTTTCAGATAGTAATCCAGATAACAAATATTTTGTGAATTATGTTTAATGATCGAACTTAACTGTTGTTGCTCATCAAAATTATTTGAATTTGTATGCATGCCACCCTCTTTAGTGTTTCTCAGAGCCTAGGGTATTATGAACAAATAACAGTTATGAGCATTAAAAATAATGAGAGTAAAAGCAAAAATAACAACTCGTACTAACACGTTAAATCGCAATAGTTTGAGGCGATAACTCAAGTGCAGCTGAAATAAAAGCGAAAATCGAAAAGCGAGAAACGAAAGCTCCAATTAAATTTGAAGCGTTTGTTTGAGTTTTGGCTCAAAAGTCGATTGACTGCGGCCGCGAGTGCAACATTAACGGATGCATATACCACAAAGTGTCCCAAAAAGTGTGTGTGTGTGTGTGTGTTTGTGTGTGATTTTGCCCTGTGAAGTGTGTCACAAGGTACAAATAATCAACAAAAGTATTCAAATAACTTAAAAGTTTTACTGTCTGGCATTGCGACTCGTGCCTTGCTATTTTGGACAGTAGTTGCAACAGTGTAACTTGCAACTTACAACTGCAACTGCAACTGCAACAGCAGCCACATTTTATTGCTTGCCCTGTTTACAGGCTGCAATTATCAACATTAGCATTGCATAAAAAGCGACACGGACTCGCCCCCTTTCGCCATGGCCTGTCGCCAGTATCTGCCCTATGCATTGGCCAGCGTTGCCCTCTCACTGTCGCTGGGTTTTATTATTTTTGCCATCTGCATGGAACATCGTCCCTCGCCAAGTAACCAAATGATAATGCATGAAGTCAAAGGTTCTGATTGGGATTGGGATTACGCTGAGTCAAATGCTGTGTTGCCCATCGATGATGGCGTGGCAGGCTCCGCATCTGGCGATCTGGAAGACACTTTCATCAAAGCATTGTTTCTAGTTGGCTCAACAACGACAACAACTACAACAACGGCGTCACCATTAATATCCGGAACACAGTCTACTTCCGGGTCAACCGATATCCCTCTTGATCATTCTACAAGCTTCCCAATTGAGGTTTGTTTGCATTTCACTAAATTATATTTATGCAACGCTTTTCTATTGCCTTTGTTGTTGCAACTTTCTACGTTGTTGCATGTTGCAGCCACTGCAAAGTTGGCGATCTGCCGGACTGCACATTTTTTCCTCTTTTTATTTTGTATTTATTTTTATATTTCGAGCGTAGCGTGAAAGCGTCCATCTATCTTTGTTATTTTTTTTATATTGCTATTATTGTTGTTGTTTTTGTTGCTGTTGTTATTGCGTAATGTGTGTGCGTTATAAATGACATCATTTGTATCTTACAACAATTCGATGCATCAAATTGACAGTTGCAGCTTGAAATAGACATTTTTAACGCCCCTCTGTCCGAGGACTCACACCAATCACATTTTAAAGGGTATTATTTATTTAATAGTTCAAAGCTGAGGCAAAATTGCTTGAAAAACTACGAAGTAATTTTTGTGTATGTAAATTTAAAGCAATTAAGCAATTTAAGAGTCTCCAATTTGTGCTTAACTTATGTAAATATTTAAATATAAGGAAAACGTTATTTAATTATATGTTTATTTTATGTTCTTGTCAATGGACAACTCCAGAAAAGAAAATTTAAATATAATTTTCAGCGACGATTTAAACATTTTCTTAAATTAAAAAGATTTAAGCATATGATTTTTGAGAATTTAAATTTTTCATAAGTGTTAACAGAGATAGACATATGGAAAATCAGTTGGATAATTTGTATCTACATCTATTTGATTGGAGGTAAAACGCAATAAATTGACTCCCTTTTGATTATAATATTTTCTTAACAAACTCAATTTAAGAAAACCTTTAACAAAATTTGTAAAATCAATTTGAATATTTATGTTGTTCATTTTTAATTCAAGATCAAACACATTTATTGATGTTAAATAAAAAAAATCATATGTGCAATCTATAATGAGAAAATCATTTGGGCAATTTCTGTACTTGAATTTAAAGAGGGATTTAACTCTGACCCACTTCTGAGTAGCTTTAGATGAAGGTAATATAATTAAATTGATAACATTGACAAACAGTTATAAATAATATTCGCAGCTTAAATAAAGCTTAGACCAAAACTGTTTTATAACCGGCTACACCCACATTAGCATATTGTTACAGATAAAGCTGCTGAGAAACCGCGAGACTCTAAGAGAGACCTACATGCATATCCACATAGCGGGTCAAGTGTTTGGGCAGACAACATAGAAAATGATAAATAAAAGAAATAAATGAAATTAGCATACGAGTATAGTGTTATAAAATGTGAACTTGAAACTGAACAAAATGATGTCTATTTGGTGCGTTAACTGTTCAACTGGCCAACTGGTTAACTGTCCAAGTGTCCAACTGTGTCATGATTCACGACAAATTAAAGATACAGATACATTTCAGCTGTGGGGCACACGCCGGCTAATGTGACAGCTGACAGACATTTGAGTACAACTATGTAGATATACATATGTATATAGTTATAGTTATGTGTCTTTGAGTAGACCTAACTCTAGGCTTGAGCGTTGGCTGCACGTGACTTTAGCCATTGTTGTTGCCACTTGTGATCTTTTGTTGCTGCCTCTGGCAAAGTGTTTTCCTTTTTTTATATCTATCATTTCATACCCTATCAAGTGGTTTAATAATTCTATCGCGAAGTGTGCAACATTTTAAAGGAGGTGTGTCAGAGCCAAAACAAAAATAGATACATATAAAAATATGAGCTAAGTGAACAGTTAAAATGTTTCATTTAAGTATGTCTATCACAGTAATTATATTAATGTTGTGTAATGTTATCATGTTGATATTTCGATCACACTCATTAGATATCAGCTTTGATATGTCCCATATATCCGAAACAAGCTTTATTAAAATAGTATATTGATTTCATATAGCTCTTATAGAACCTATCAAGCGGTATATAAGTTCAAGTTAAGTTTTTTCAAGTTTTTTACTCAAGCAGATATGTAAGTCAATCAGATTATAAATATTAATAGGTTCATACAGTCTCGTCAAGTTTTATTGAAATTGGTTAAGTTTAAAATAGATCTAAAAACAATCTTTAAGATTTTCACAAATTTAAAGAAGAAAAATTACAAGTGTATTCAAACTTCAGTAACTCACAGATAGCTTTACTTATTTGGCTTAATACCTTTTGTTTTTGGCATTATGTAAATGGCATTTCAATTAAATGAAATTTGCTTGGAGGCAAGGTTGCCCGTTAACATCATTATAACTGGACAGTCCCAACATAGACAGAGATAGAAGCAGAAAAAGAAAAAGATGTACATATAATAATAAAATTGTCAACCATTAATGCAACAAGCGAGTGAATTGTGAATACTGAGTAGTAAGTAGTGAGTACTTGTTGTGAATATGATCACGGTGAACTTGAGTGTTGCGTTTGCACAAGGCGCGCTGACATGCTTGTAAATTGCTTTTGATTCAATTAAAAAATTTGAGTTTGACCTTTGTAATTGCAGGAGACGACGGCATGGAAAACATTGACCTCGCATCCCAATTCGCTGGTGCAATTGTTGCCCTCGCGTGCCATGCGAGTGGTGCAGGAGGTGGTGCGATCATTACGGGTAAGCCAAAACCACAACACGACCAAACAACCACACGACCAAATAACAACACGATGACCTTCTCGCTTAAAATGGCTAATTCGCTTGAGTATTAATCAAAACTCAACTTGAACGTCAAGATTGATTCTGGTGTTGACCAAAATTAACGTGTTGGAAGCTGCACAGGTGCAACTTGAAGGAGGTCAAGACGAATGGCCAATTGGCTTCAAGAACAAAGAAAGAGCTGCATGCCACACGAATATTTAATTATATATTTCTAATAGCATTGCGAGTTGGTTCTCGTTTTAGCCATATGCTATTGGCCATTGGCCGAAACGATTGCGCAATTTGGGCACCATGACCTCCTTTGCTAACTCCAACGCTAAAGCTGCCGAACTTTGATTCTAACAAATTCTTGCAAAATCTTGCGCAAGCATAACACACACAGACAGATATATAACACATTTCACATGCATCACACATTCACAGATACATCTAAAATACAAATATACACTAAAACAACTGCAATCTCATGGATACTTGGCAAGGTGCAAAAATTAGTAGCACTTCACTTAACATTTGAAATTGTATTGATACCCTTTCTGAAAGTGGTATAATGACATGTGCTACACATAAGAAAAGTCGTGGCATTTCATATATGGTGTGATAAATATAGTAAAATATTATAATATTTCAAAATTATCTGTGGCATGAACAGTTCTTAAATTCAACACATATTAATTAAAATGTCTACGTTTAACAGAACACAACAATCAACTCTAAACTATCACCTAAAAAAAAAACTTTTCTTGAAAAAAATTTAGCCAAAAGTGACATTTTATCGGATTTCTGTCATCGAGCTGTTCTGGTAAACGCGACCAATGATTTGAATATCTTTACACCATTACTGCAATTAATGGAATCAGTATACTCCGAATCAGGGTATTCAAGCTTCGACATTCCAATTATTTAATTCATTTCTTTTTTGTCGATGTTTATTGCAATTTAGAAAAGTTCGCACGCCCGACTTTGGACTAAACTTGTGATTTGTTTACGGTTATTTGCAGAAGGAGCGCGAAATTGTGGCAAGCACAACATTGGGCAAGGTGCGAGGCAGATACCAGAAGTATCGCTCGGGTGAGCGGGGAGGTTATTACAGTTTCAAGGGCATGCGCTATGGTGCAGCTCCAATTGGAGCCAGAAGGTAGTTTTAAACATTCTTCGAACTATTTATAATTCTTATTAATTCATGATATTTTAGATTCCGTGCTGCGGAGCCAGAGAAGCCCTGGTCTGGTGTAAGAGATGCCTCGAGAGAAGGTCAGAGTTGTCCGCACAAGAACATGATACTGGACACTTTTAAGGGAGATGAGGATTGTCTTTACTTGAATGTATTTACTACACGCATGCCCAAGGAAGATGAGTAAGAAACCTTAAGAGAAATCTCTTCGGGTATAATATTAAATTTAAAATCTCTCTTCCAGCTCACAGCCTAAATTACCTGTCATGGTCTGGTTGCATGGCGGTGGCTTTTCGTTTGGCTCTGGCAACTCTTTTCTCTATGGTCCTGACTATCTGGTAGCTGAGGACATAGTCCTGGTCACATTGAATTATAGACTTGGTCCTTTAGGATTTTTAACAGCTGGTCCTGATGCACCAGGCAATCAAGGTTTAAAAGATCAGATATTAGCTCTTAAGTGGGTTAAGGATAACATTGCAGCCTTTGGTGGAGATCCTGGTCAGGTGACGGTATTTGGTGAGTCTGCAGGAGCTTCTTCAGTGCAGTTCCTGCTGCTCTCGCCTCTGGCTAAGGGTCTCTTCCATCGCGCCATCTCGCAGAGTGGCTCTGCTTTGAATCCCTGGTCTATGTCTGCCAGTTCAAGTCAAAGAGCAGCTCGATTGGCTGCAAATCTTGGTTATGTGGGTGCCAATAATACCGAGGAGATCTTGGACTTTCTGCGTCGTGTTCCTGCAATGAAATTGGTTGAAGCCGCTCCAACAACTATTACGGCAGAGGATCAGCGCAACAACATTGGACTGCCATTTGTGCCCGTTGTGGAAGGATATTGGAATAAGGACTCTCCTGAAGATTACTATCTAGAGCAGCCCTTCCTTACTGAACATCCCAGCGATATGTATAAGGAGCACAAATTCAACAGTGATATTCCCTACATGACGGGCTACAACACGCACGAGGCCATGCTCTTTATTAGAAGTGAGTTAAGGTGAAAATCCTGGACAGAAAACAGTTGCTAACAAGAGAACATCTATTTCTATCAGGGTTGCGCAAGAATCCCCAGCTTTTGGGCATCATTGAGAACGACTTTGGACGCCTCGTGCCACATGATTTAAATGTGACCCACGTTCATGACAGAGTCACCCGGGAAATAAGGTCCTTCTATCTGGGAAACAAGCACGTGGGCCTCGAGTCCGTGGATGAGATGATTGCGGTAAGTAAGGAAGATTCTTAAAATATAAATATTAATATTAATCATTTATTTTTAGCTTCTCACCGATCTCATGTTCCTGCAAGGCATTCGACGCACAGCTCGCAATCATGCCAGATATGGCAACGCTCCTGTCTATTTGTATCGCTTCGCCTTTGATGGTGCTCTGGGATTGTATAAACGCATGTTGGGCATACCCAGACCAGGTGTTTGTCACGGCGATGAGATGGGCTATCTCTTTAAATTCGGTTTCTTTAATCTGAGCTTGGATCCAAAGTCAATGGAGGTGCAGGTCAAGAATCGCATGGTCCGCATGTGGACAAACTTTGCCAAATACGGGTAAGAATAATTTACCCTTTCTGTGTAGAAAGACTTTAGAATGTGTTTTTATTGCAGTACGCCCACTCCGAACTTTGAGGATCCCATACTGAACACCAAATGGACACCAATCGACTCTACAAATGTGATGAATAGTCTTAACTATTTGGATATTTCACATGAAATGAATATGAAGACAAATCCGGAGCCTGAGCGTCAACGATTCTGGGACGAGATGTATCAGCATTACAATGGTGTGGCAATGTAAAGTTGCATGCTACATAAATACAATATCACCATGCACATTGCTCACCCATACACACATCCACACATCCACACATTTACACGATTTTGCCATTTTTGTGACAGAGTGAGCAGAAGAATATTTAATGCAAATATCATTGTAAAATTATTGTAGCTCTTAGCAATTATTATGTTAGTTGATATAGTTTAGTTTCTAGTTTGTACATAAGTGTTGCAGCATTTATACACAATCACACACACATTCACATAAACAGTAACATACCAATACACATACGTAGTTTAAGAACTGTACTTAAAGCCTACCCAAAGCCAACAAATCTTTCCTTACTTCTCACATGCAATATCAGTTGTAAATAGTCAAAATGCTTAAAATAGTCCAACAATGTAAAATTCGAATTCTGGGTCAACTGCCCTGGCCTAAAATAAATGCGTTAACGTGTATGCCACGTTTTTTTGTATCGTATTTTAAAGAAATACGTAAAGACTTTTAATGGGAATGGGATGTCAGCAGTTTGCTGGTAGTTAAGCGGTTTACTCAGTAAATATATTCCAAAAGTTGTATAACTCTTTCCAATTGTCATATTTACTTAATATTAGTTATATTATTTAGGAAAATCATTTTTTTTGCAATCTAATCGTATATGATTAGAATTTGATTCAAAGTGAAAATTATGTCTTTTAAATGTTCGTAAATTGTATTTAACATGACCTTCATCGGCTTTGAATATAGGTTGAATTAATTTTCTAAGTCTTACAGTATAAATCAATATAGAAGAAACCGTTCTCAATAAGAACTTCTTATGAGATTAGGTAAATAGCCAAAAGTATGCTACACTTTAATGAAACTTTTTCATAAGCTGATTTAAAATGTTGCTGCTTTTTGGCGCTTATAAATTTTACCAACTACGAATATGGCATATTAAAAAAACATCTACAGGGGTGTTCCACAAAGCTCGAAATCTTTTGCCGACAATTGCTTTTGTAAGAAACTGTTCCAAAAGCTAATTTTTTTTAATCATTCAAATTTAATTCAATAAATGTTAAGTTTATTTAGGGATTTTAATATTTTTTTCACATTTTGTCAAGCAAATCTAAGTAATGCAATTCATTTAGTTAGAGGGGTTGGAGGTCAATCGATCTGGATATCTATATAAGATTTAACTGTATTTCTGTAAAATGTTGATAAGAAAACATAGATAAAAAATTAAAATTTATTTACGACTAATCAAGTGCAAAGGTAATCCGAAAAAAGTCGGAAAGAATATATAAAAATAATATTAATACTAACAAGAACATTTGTAGAATTAACTATAATTAAATGGCGTTAAATTCATTAAGTAATTCGACCCAATTTGGTTTTATATACCTTTAATGCAAATGCATGACATACTGAAAGTTTATTGATAATTATTAAACAAAATATATAGAAATCTCGAAAATACGTTAATTACAATGACAAATTAGAGTCGAGTCGAGTTACAATTTAAAAATAGACTAAAATGGGCGCCGTTCAGCGCATTAAAAACAAATAAAAACCCCTTCCCCCATGTGTTAAGACTACAAAGTGTCCCAATAATTGCCTACAAATTTTGCACTAGACGAAAGCAATTTAAAATCTGCCAAGGGGGAGGGTAAGGCAGACATGTGCATAAATAACTATGTGTGTGTACACTCCGTGCTCTCACTATGCGGCAGTGCAGTGTATCTTGGGGTACGCTCATTGCCAAGCTGCGTAACAAAGCTGATTATTCAATTATCACAGCTGCTTGGGCGCTCTTCATCAACAACTGCCATTCACAATTTAGTGAGAAATGCTCGTAATTCATATAGTTGTTGTTATCATTCTTCCAGCTCATCCCCCACCCATAGCTGTCTATCCCTTTTAAGCTGTGACTGCCGCATGGAAACTGTCGGTGAGAATAAAATATTAAGTAGGCTTATTAGTTAAAACACAGCTCAGAAAATAGTCACATTATTTATATATACATATTTACACCAAGTAGAATAATGAAAAGTTTCAGAAGAGCTTGCTTTCTGCGAAATATGATTAAATATTTATGACTTTCGGGTCGATTGTTGGTCATTGGGGGTGTCTTTATTCTTCTAGCTCAGCATCCATTTGGAAATGATTTCAGCGACGGGAACTATATCTTTAAGAGTATTCAGAGAGTAGATCATGAGATTCCCTCGGAGTTTGTGATTATCACAGCACATTTTAAAATATCACTTTTGGAAAAGTCTATGCATTGTCGTTTACCTGCTACAAAGATTCCAGATATCCCTTACTGCACATTGACCATACATTCTTTCATATTATCATTGATCCATTAATTATAAGACTTTAAAATAAATATCCCGTGATTTTATTTAACTGGAGAAAATAGCAATAAAGTCATGGGGCATAACATCAACTCGTCTGCCATTCTTTAGCTTCCGCCTTTTGGATGTGAGATTTATTTGCAGCATGCTGCAAAATGACACGTGACCCCTTTCGCAGTCAACAGTGCGTAAATATTACGTATACGTCTCGCTTCTCGCTCTTGTGTGTGTGTCATAAATCGACTGTGAATTTTGTTATCAATGTTTACCCCCTCAGAAAGACTCACAAATATTGTCAAGGTAAAGGCTGATTGCGCGGCGTCTACTCCATATTACGTATACGCCACCCTTGTGAGAAAAACATTGAATCACAAGGTCGTTCCTTTCTCTCTGTTCTTTACTTTTATTTTTAATTTCTCTTGTCCATTGAAAACATCAAATATAGATAAGCAGAAAGCACTTATGTGCTTATCTTCCGCCTCATTTTCAATTTAAAAATCATTTCAATTGAACTTTTCTCGTATCAAAACGGCACATTTATCTCTGTGTGTTCAGTAGCTGTAAATGTATCTGTTTCTGTATATCTTTCTCTATCTGTAGCTGTATCTGTGAGAGCATCAATCTGCTCTGAGTGTGATCTGACATTGTGTGCAAGTGTGCGTAACTGAGCTCATTTACAGCCGAGCCGCCTTTTGTTCACAACTTTTGTTTAGTTATAATATTTTTCTTGTTGTCGCTGAAACTGTCGTTGTCACTCTCGGTGTCGCTGTCGCTGGCAGTCGGTCATCATTTAATCCATTGAACTGACTTACGGACTAACTTCTGGTTGCTCTGTCTGCAGTAGCCCCGTGATCTCTTCCTCTCCCTAGTTTCATATCACGTTCGACGCGCGAACAATCGTAAACAATGCCAAAATTTTAGCGGCTTTTATGCCAGAAAAAAAACATAAATTGTTAAATATGTGTTAAAGTCTTTTGCATAACAAAAAAACACGCCTAATGCTCGTTTTAAAGGTGCCAATTAATTGAAAATAATCCGCTCGTAAAAAAGTGCTAAAAATATTTAATATCAAACAAGCAAACACAAAAAAAAATAATTGAAAGGTGTGTCGGTATTCAAGTTTTAATGTATTTTTAACCAGCTTAACACATTTTTATGTGATCAAATAGGATTAGAAAAATAAAGAAGGAAACTGCTGTGGATTCTTTGCGACCTTCTTCCCATGCCAAAACTAAGCCCAACTAAAAAGTTTATATTCCAACTAGATGACTTAAGTTGGCATTGATTGTGTTTTTATAGATTTCAAATGTTGATTGTTGTGGAGAAACTTAATGACTATACTGCAATATTTTTTCTACTACAAATGCGATCTTTTTGTATGGGTATTTATATTTTTAGAACTCTGTAAAATAAGTGTCAGCTTATATTTGGCGCACATCTTTATGCTAAACAGATAAAGACGAAATCTACAATGAATTCCAGCCATATTCCTATTTACTGTTTACTATCAATCAATGAGTTCAACACTCAGTCACTTAGTCAATTGTTTAATCATTCAGTAATTTAGTCCTTTTGTGAATCAGTCAATTTGTCATCACTTCGTCCATCAGTCAGTTAATCATCGGATCAACCAGCCACTCAGTCAATCAATCTGATACTAAATTAGTTAGTCAGTCAGCACAAAGAGTTATAGAGATAGTTTGTTATAAAGAAATTGTTTGCATCATCCGAATGCAAACAATGTGCTGTAAGAGTGACAAATTCAACACCCCTCTTAGGTGGTGCAGGGAACCATTTTCTGAACTGATAAAAGTTGTGTTGTTTTTGAGCACGTTCAAGTTTTGCGAACATTCACAAAATCTATTATATGCAATATACTTTTCGCACCTTGCAAGTATCTGTTAGACAGCCATAGAACGAAAGATTCGAATCGAGACTTTAGACTGACAATTAAAGAGGCATTTTCAATATGACATCCACAGATGCGTTTCAATTTCACGAGTCACACTGCGGCTGTGACAACAACGGCGCCAGCGACAACAACTTCGGGTTATAATAAGGAGAAGTCTGCACAGCCGCTAAAGAGACCGTCAACGATTGAAGAAGATCCGGATTCATTGGATAGTGTGATCAGTAATCCACAATCCTATCCCATTACGATAGTCCCCAATCGTCCGGCCAGCTTTTATGGCCTCACTTCAAATGGAAAATCTTTCCAGCGCCAGCCGAGTTGCAGGTAAGTCACAGGGGAAGCCATTAAATACAAATACTTGTATTTGCCCATGTTTTGGCAAGCGTCTAAGTGGTAAAGTCAATAGAGGATTATTAGTTAGAGCTGCTCTAATTCCCAAACCAAACACTGACAGCTTAGGCATTAATGTTCGCCTGAGATCACAATCGATTGCCGCAGTTTCAGTTGAGTTTTGTGCGTGACCGCGTTAAGAGATCGAAATGCAGGTGCCGTTAAGCGATGTGCAGGTGCTGCAGGACCACGGCGATGGGGAAACTGCTAACGGGGATAAGGATGAGACCTTTGCACAGATGAAGGAATGGAAGAGACAATACATGAGAGGCATCTCTCACACTCCCTCCCAGGCAGGCGTCTACTATGAGGCGCTCAAAGGATCAAGTCATTCATTGGCCAAAGGGTGCGGTAGTTTACCTTACATAATTCTAAGCTGCAGCTCGACATTCAACTTGAACTTGCTGCCCAATCAATTTGTGTGTATGTGTGTCAGTGTGCAAAAATATATCTCATAGATACATATGCAAGTTTCGCAGATACGATTTGTTTAGCTGATTAGCAGTGTGACGGTTATTTGGTTTTAAGTGCTCCGTGCGCTGTTTGCGGTTGTAATTTATACAACCGCCCACGCCGCAGCTCGACTTGTTGCAATTTTACTTGAGTTACGGGCATTATCTAAACGAAAAGTCTCTCTGATATTTCCCTATCCAACACGACTCATTAGCCTGCCTATTGAAATGAAGTCCACTCGACGCATTATTCATCTGTCAAAAGTGACATTTTCGTATTTATTTCTCACTAGTTAAACGATTTGTTTCATCTTTATCACTTCCACGTTTTATCAATCACTTCTCCCGCATTTTTCCCACAATATGAAGTCATTTCCTGCTGCAAACAGAAGCTGTATCTTCTTCTAACTGCGTTGGCGGCATTCACATTGTTTTCAACAATAAAAAACATACACAAGCTGAAACAATTAACAATTAACCGACGCGGTGGCGGCTATTCTATTCATCTTCAAAGCTATATGAATCATATGATAAGCCCTGATGCCTGCCCTCCCCTCGAATTGTGCGTTAAATTCGATTAACTTTTATTTATGGAACCAGCACAATGTCAATTAATCGCCAAAGCTCACTTCAAGTGACAAAGGGGATTCAAATTAACACAATTTTAATTGGGAATTGAATGTGGGTTGAGCTTAGGCTCAAATCTTTGTTGCAATTATCAACTGAGAGTGTTGCAATTTGATAGTTCTAAATCAAACATAGTGTCAAGTTTATCTTTATTATTTAAACTGACATTGACCATATGAAATGTCGTGTTAATTAGCTGCACTTTGCTGCACTCTTAATTTAGACAATTAGACAGAAAGTCTGGACAGGCAATTCAATCGTAGACAGACTAAATGACATTGAAGTCCACACTGACTGCAAGTGAATATATTCATATGCAAGTAAATTTACATATTTGCATATAGAGCTATAGTTTATGGCAATATTAGAGGAGAAAACCCATCGTTAAACATGCTGACAGAAGATACTGTGCATATCAATGATTCTTAAGTATGTTTTTTTTCAGTTTTAACGATTTTAACTTTACCTTTTGATATTCAAATAGAAGAAATAGATAAATGAAAATTTTATGTATGTAAAATGTTTGCATTTTAAAACTGGATGTACAAGAAAGAATAAATACTTTAGGGTATTAAAAAATTTTTTATACATCGTTCGTAGGAAGTGGGCCCCCAAAAGGGCAACATACGCGTAACATATATGTGGAATCTGCTTTAATTATCTACTTTATAATTACATTGGCTTGTTAAAAAATTAATTTTGTTATTTAAAAATTGTTTTTAATTGTTATTTTTTTAAACGGTGCGCCACTCTTACTCTGTTGCATACTCTTAGGTTCAAAAATGGGACCCCAGGGCTGTCAAGTGGATAGTGGCGCCACCTGTTGTTTGCTTGACGCGCCGCCACTACAAAGTTTTTCTACTTTTAGAATCTTTTTTGTTAGCGTTGCTTTGTCAATATTTTAGCAACATTTCAAAATTGTAGATTTTAATTTCCGATGGAGTATTTATTTTGCATTTATTTTCACAATTTTCTATTTATTATTTTTATCTTTTTTGTTCCCCTCTCCCACCAGATCACGCAACTTTCGACCTGGTAGTATGCGACGTGTGCGACGACGCGCAGTCTTCAAGAATGGAGATTGCAACGTTGTGCAGAAACATCTGCAGCGAAGGAGAGTGCGTTTTCTGCAGGACATGTACACAACAATGGTCGACTGGCAATGGCGATGGACTCTGCTCGCTTTTGCACTTAGTTTTATATTGTCCTGGCTGTTCTTTGCATTGATCTGGTGGCTCATCATGTACACTCACGGTGATCTCGAGGACTTGCATCTGCCACACAATCAGGGTAAGTGGAAGAATGATGCTAGTTATTCAATAAATTCAACGAAAATTCTTTAGAGGATTCCGGCTGGGCGCCTTGTGTTTCGGCAATTGATGGCTTCACCTCCTGCTTTCTGTTCTCCATTGAGACACAGCACACCATTGGTTATGGTGTAAGGACAACATCACCCGAGTGTCCCGAGGCCATATTTATGATGTGTTTCCAATCGATCTATGGAGTCATGTCATCAGCCTTCATGGCCGGCATCGTCTTTGCCAAGATGACACGTTCCAAACAACGTGCTCAAACCCTGCTCTTCTCCAAACATGCGGTGATTTGTCAACGGGATGGTCTTCTCTCCCTAATGTTCCGAGTGGGCGACATGCGCAAGTCTCACATCATTGGAGCAGGAGTGCGAGCTCAATTAATAAGGACTCGCAGCACGAAGGAGGGCGAGGTGATGACACAGCATTTTACGGAGCTCCAAATAGGCACAGATGAGTCCGGCTCGGATCTGTTCTTCATCTGGCCCATGGTGATTGAGCACAGGATCGATGAGAACTCCCCGCTCTTCAATATGAATGCCACAGACATGTTGCAGGACAAGTTCGAGATTGTTGTTATTCTCGAAGGCACAGTGGAGTCTACAGGCCAATCGACACAGGCCAGATCCAGTTACATTAATACAGAGATACTCTGGGGACATCGCTTTGATCCTGTGGTGCTGTACAACAAGGATCTTCAGGCCTATGAAATCGATTATGCTCGTTTCAATGAAACCACGCAGGTGGACACGCCTTTATGCAGCGCCCGCGAGCTTAATGAGATCTACAAAATACAGGAGGGATTCCGCACGCCAGGTAGAGCTTCGGGAGGAATAACTAAGATAAGCTAATTCTTTTTGTACCTTTGTTAATGCAGAAACCACCTTCACCATGCGTCAGCTGTCCAACAATCATTCCGATCAGGCCTCATAATGCTTCTGTCTCGTCCAACGTTTTGTCTTCCTATTTGTTGTAGTTTATAGAATTGTTAATCTCCCCTCCCTGTTTATTTTCCCAAGTAAGTTGTCCCATTTCCAATCGATTCCTTGGCTATAATATTAAGATTTCTTTTTAGCTACCCTGCTGTGCTGCTCGCCCAATCCATCGATGAGTTCGACGCAGTCCAACAGTTCCGGATATAACTCCGGTCGCTGTCGACGCTGGCAGTTGTCGTTGCCCTTGCAGAGAGGCTGTTCTAGCGAGAGATGAAGTACGAGTACTTGTTCTTGTTTACTTCTTACGAAATTAAGTTAATAAATGTTTGAGCTTTTAGTTTACATAAAATTATACGTTCCGTCGTCTCATATAAATGACACATAATTGCCACTTTACTATAGCTTGAACATGTATTTCCCAATTGCAGTTCCACTTCCATTCTCAGTTCCAGTTCCAGTGCCCAGCCCACTCATTAGGCATCATTAATAATCCCGCTGCAGAATTATCAATGCAAAAGTGCCAAAAAGGAAAGACACACACAGACATAACACAGAACAAGTTTGTTGTTTAGGTCTTTTGAATTTTGAAGTTTGACAGAGAGTGGGAGCGCAGGAGGTATGGATTGGGGTGGGTGTGAGGGTTGGAGTCTGGCGCTAACGCAAAACATTCATATCCTTTTAATTGAAATTGAATCAATAACTCTTATTTGCGCAAACTAATCAACACTAAATTATAACACTCACAAACAACTCGAATATTTATTATCACATTTATCACACGGCAAACCCAGCGAGTGGATCGAGTGGTGCAACTGGAGTGAGCTCTAATGAAATGTGGGTGTGGGTCAGACATCTGTGTGCTGTTGCCCATAAATACAATGCCAAATTTGCAGCAACTCTATTACAAACTGCAACAAGTATCCCAAAAAATCGCAAGTAACACTGAGAGCAAAGATAGTCTTAATAGATTCTATTGGAGTAGTCATTTAATTCAACAAATAAAAAATATATATATATGAATATACGAAAAGTATTATAATATAAAAATATAATACGACATATTTAGTAGGTATATTTACAAGCTGAAGTTTCTTCTTCCATACGTACATCCACCCGCGCTAACTTATTGGAAATACATTTTAAATAAATTTAAGATGAAGAAAATATTTTACTGAAACTTGCATCTGTGGTTTTTTACATTTCTTGTGTTTTAAATATTTGATCAATTCAAATTAAAAATAAATCCTTTTTTATTTTAAATGTTATAATTATTCTTTCACAATAAACATTTAACTTTAGTAGTATTAGTATCACTGTCAAAAATTACTAAATAATTATCATTACTGGGATTTTGTTTTTTTTGAAGTGTAAACAAAATGAACGTTTGTCTGCCAACGGCAAGGGGCGGCGACCGTTGAGTTTTGTGCGTCCTTAACCCACTTTTGCCCCTAGAACATGCCTGTCCAGGCTGAGACTGAAGTTGAAACTGAGACTGAAACAGAAACAGCCACTCGCACAGAGACAGAGACTTGAACTGAGAGTTTACGAGTTTGTTTAATTACTTGTTAAATGTTTGTCGTGCTTATCAGCAGCCAAAATGTTTAAAAGCCTCAAAGCACAGGCCATTTGCCAAATTGCAACTGTAATGCCGGTCTGTGGTTTATGCTTGTGGCAGAAGCTGAGAGTTCAGGTGACATGCGTCTCATGGCGGACATGTGCCAGTCTATCGAGTGATTGTACCCACTAAACGTGCCCGGCTCAGTCGGGGTGGCTACGTGCCCTGGCGTGCATGACATGGCTGAATAAATAAACCCAAAATAAAGAAAAAGAAATATAAATAAAAATTAAAATATTATTGGCGCTTGCAACGTTGCAGGCAGGCAGCGCGCGCTGCATGTGGCACGAGCATAGGCACGTTTCCAAAGACAAAAGCGCCACCCAAACGGTTTTACCTCTGGCTTTAGATTCATATTTTCCTGAAAAATCCAATGAGTGTATCTGTGTGGCAAGTAATTGTTCGTGTCATTTTAATATGCCACATACAAATTCGGCTATATGAATGTTGCATATGCATGTCTTGGAGTATTAGAAGACTCCGTGATCGACATTTGGCTTCCCATGGTTTAGCTAAGTGCCCCAAACACGCCTTAAATTCAAGCTGTCAGCACATTCAGAGTCAGAGTCAAGAGTCGTTCCACAAGCTGGTGGCATTTTATTGTTGCAAGCCAAGGAAAATATTGAGCACGCTTGATATTTAGCTCGACTGACTGACTGACTGTGTGGAGCAGTTAGCCTAATAAAGACATCAATTGGCCGATGACTCAAGTCCCAGACCAAGTCCCCGTGTCAAGTTGAAGCTCAGGCTCTGCCCAAGTTCCTGCAACAAAACAAGCTTTAAATTAACTGCGCTCGCAGCGCGAAAATGGCAACGGCAATGGCAACAAAAGGGTAGAACATGCAACATAACTCATCCATAATCAACACTGTTTACATAAATTTCAAAAATTATTACACGGCAACAGATGAGAGCTGCCATAACGCAGCAGAGGGGGACGGAAGAAGAGGGATAGGGTGCTTGGGGACTGGGTCGGAGCTCGTGATGAATGCTTAAATAATGCGCTTAACCCTGTGCGAACATAATTTATGGTGTGCAGATATACATGAGTAGCACAACAAGAGCTACATATGTAGCAAGTATGTATACATATTGCGTCTGTTGGCCGTGCCCCATGCAACACACGCTGTTTTCATTGTTATTACACGGACATTGCCGTTGACCGAACGCCCTTACACCCAGACCCGCAGCCGCTCCTCATGTTGCTGCCACTTTGCCTCAAATTGATTAATTACGGTCATTTTGGCCGCACTGCACCACCAACTGCCTCTGTTACAGCCGCAGCCAGAGACGCTGCATAAGTAGCATAAATTCCATAAAAGCATGGCCAGGAAGCCCGACTCTGAAGATTCAAGTCATTTGCCAGTAAGGACAAAGCCGCCAAAAATGAAATTACTCAAGCGTAGCGAATGGGCCATAGGCTTGGGGAAAAGGAGATGAAGATGAAGACGAAGACGAAGACTGAGATGAAATCCCAGGTTGCAACTTCAGCTATGGCTACAACAGTTGACGCTTTGCCGCTATATGCAACAATTGATTTAAGTTACCCCCAAAATACCAAGAAAGAAAGAAAGAGAGGGAGGGAGAGAGAGAGAGAATGATACGTTTATGTACATATAATAAATGTAAATCGCCTTTGGGCGCTGCTGCAACTTTTGCTGCAAGTAATAAGCATTTTTATGTGCCACAACAACAATCTTTAAAAGCGCAAAGTCGGTAAAAAGGGGTTAAGTTGCAAGAAAATATGCGTAACACTCCGCTGTCGTAGATGTTGGAAGTTGGTGCTGATGTTGCAGTTGCCTTTGCCGTTGTTGTTGCCATTTGCCATTGCCCTTGCCACAGTTCGACTGCGGGTTGACGATGCCCCGGAGGCAGCTTCTGCTTGACTGAATAATATTGAAATTAATTAGTTTTGATGGAAATTATTAAGTAATTTTTATGTTGCCAACAAATGAGCTTCGTTTGCCTTGTTTCATTTCATCGTTTTTTTCTCCACATTAATTATATTTATTAAATAACATCATAAATTAGCGCTGCACTTGTTGCAATGCCTGCTCCAATTAAGGAAGTGCCACTCCAAAAACAAAATATACGAAAATAAAAAACAGAAAACCCATCAACTGAAACTGAGATCCAGACCAAATTGGCTATCGGGCAACCGGTTATAAACATATATATATATATACATATATATATATATTTGCTGTTGTGTTGATAACGCGCTTTAATTTAAAATCTGCATACATTTTTGGGCAGTTGCGTTTTGAAATGGCAGCCAAGTCCAAGCCCGACAGCCCGTCAGCCCAGTCAGGCCGTCATCTGAAATCCGCCAAAATCAAAATCACAATCAAAATCACAATCAAGAGCGGCACAGGTCGCTTTTATGACAGATCTCACTTTGGAGTGGACGTCGGAGCTGTCAGAAATAACACTTGAGCACTGTGGAGAAGCTGCAGTTATTATACCCTCTACTAATGAAAAGGGTAAACAGAGATTGTTTTAGTGTTCCAATATTTTCAACAGACAAAAGGAATAATAAGATGCTAAAAGAGATTCAGCAACATTGTCTGAATTCAAATGCAATGAAATTGAGTCCACGCTATTTGAAGTCGGTTATAGCATAGTTAAAAGAGTTCAAGGGATGAATTAAAATTTGCGTCTATATACACAATTTAGATTCAGAATCAACTTCAAGGTCAGCCAATGATCAGATTAATATTCCGCATGGAAATCAGTTGAGTTTTGATACACTTAAAAGATCAAAATGATCAAAACTGTTGGGGAGTATGTATGGAAGAAAAACGAAATTGATAATTTATGCGCCACTATATTCACAATAAATGTTTTGACAATTGCATATTAATGAGACTAATAATAATAAAAATTTAATGTTTCACGGGATAGATTTAAATTATTAATTAGCGCGTGCAATCTGCCCAAATCTGCCGAAGTTTCAGGGCTAACACGTCACTTAACAAAATTTAAGTCGGATTGAGATTGCCCCGACACAAAGCAGAGTATTTTTTTTTGTGATGCGGTTCATTCATACGTAATTTCCTCCTCCACATTAGTGTTCATTATTTTGTCATATTGAAAAAGAGGGTACTTTAAAGTTGATCATTAAATTATGTTTAAACATTTTTGGCAATGCAGTTTAGCTTCTTTTCGGTGACTTTTGATGTGAAGTGAAGTTAATTTAGCCAACTTGAGCAGCCACAAAAGAAATTGCACAATGATACACATATAAATATAGTATAACAAAAGGGCCATTTGATGGAGCTTAAAGTCAAAAAGCTGTTTCACTTTGTAAGCTTATGGCCACAGATATTAATCGGGCCAAAGATTGAACGGGTAATACCTTTGATGGACAACTGATTGGAGAACTTTAAAGATGTTGTTGTGCAATAGCAGTATAAATCAGTTGTAAGGCTTAACATTTGTAACTTACTTAATGCTCCTTTATTATTGGCTTTAACATCTCAATTAGTGTTTGTAATTGTTGCAAACCATTAGTCAACATTTATTAATCGATAGTAATGAATACAACAGCAGCTTTTCACATGCAAATGAGTTGACCCCTCTGCCCCGAAAAATACGATAAAGTGTTTCTGATTGAAACTTCCAGTTTTGTTTTGGTTAGGCCATGAACCTTTCACATTTACACATAATTTTTGGAAAGTTTTATGATCATGAAAATTATCTCTGATTTCATGGGAGTATTTTTTCTTCTTTTTCCTCACTTTGCCGTTCTTCAGGGTTCTTCAAAGGCCATAAGCAATTTGCAAATGACTGAAAATCTGCGTTGTTATGTGTATTTGGAGTATGAGCAGAGACTTTATCGGCTTAATGATGCATAATAAAATTATGGCCACAATCAGAAATCAATAACAGTCGTTGCCCACTCACCCAATATGGAGAAAGTAATTATTCGATCGGTCAAGTGGCCAGACACCATCAAAAGCAGACTCTTATCCGATAAGAGAGCTGCTAGTGGATAACACGTCGGGATCGGCTCACATCAAAGATGAAAGTAAATGGGGCGTGCGTTAGGTTGGCCCCAGAAACCATCCTGTACTCGGGATTTTTCTCGTTTGCGCCTATCGTCACTTGATTGAAGGCATCGAACGGGCAAATGCAGAAGCAGTCAACAAATCAACGCCACACTGAACAAGATGAACGGCATTTAAGGGCAGTATGAGGGACAGGCAAAGGGATAGGAACAGGTAGAAATACAGGAATCACTAACTGACCTACAGCAGCTGACGTTGCCGGGGCAAGGCTTCAAGTTTTATTGATGCAAATTGCATGCCTTGAGGCCTGTAATCAGCTTTCAGCCGAGCCGTGCCAAGCACTGTGCGTGTAATTTGAGCGACAACTTGCCCCAACTTCCAACTCAAGCTCGGACTTCAACTCCAACTGCGTTCCTTCAGTTCGCAGAACTTGAAACTCGATAGGAAACTGGGTCACAATTTGATGTGCGAGTCACTTAAGTTTGATGATCTGGCGAATAAGTTAGGGAGGCTATATATTGGCGCCATCTAGCGCCGCCAAATGCTATTAAGATAGAAATCGCTTGCCACACGACAGCTTCGTATTCTGAATTCGCGCTACACATCAAACTGTGATTGGCAGGCTGTCTGATCTGAGAACAGGACTCCAACTAGGCGACAGACAGACAGCCTTGTACTCGGCTTGTCCTTGCCATTTAACGAGCTTTAAATAGCTTCAATTATTTCGCACTTTTAACTCGATATGCATAGCATTGCATTGCATAATATCTGAGATCGTCTTTCTCACTCACTGTCTGTCTCTATGGGATGGAGATTTACTAAATCGGACAGACAGGCTGCAGAACTCATCAAGTAGGCGGGTTGGCTACGGCCATAACAACAACTCGCCAGGAGGTCATGTCACAAAAATATCCATTAACACATCATAAAAATTAAAAAATAAGAAACCATACGATGCATGCGGCACAGAAACATCAGCGACGGCAACGGCATCAGCAACAGCAGCCAACGACAACAACTGCAAACAGAAGGGTAATAAAAAACTGCAATGCTTCGTTGTTTGCGATGGGGAAAGGGGGGAACAGAAAATAAAATACAAAAAAAAAACGTCAAGAAATGCCACGATAATCACTGGCAGGCAAAAGTGAAACCGGTAATTATGTATTATGTATGCACGCCACCAACGCGGCGGATTAAAATAAGCTACCGCTGGCAGAGAGAAGCAACTGCCAGGACAACTGCAGCTCAAGCTGGGGAGACAGCAGTGGAGATGGTGAGGAAGAAGGAGAGGGGACTGTGGCATGCAGCGCTTTATATCGACCCACGCAGCGGCTCTGGGGCTACAACTAAGTAGGAAATATATATACTGTATACATATATATTTCGTTTTTGGCAATTTACGTGCCACGACGCGCGTCGCACAAACAAAAGACTTAAGCGACGAACTTGCAGTAACATAAATTTCACTTAATTGCAAAAGAAACAAAAACAAACAGATTTAAAACCCCTGCAGACAACTACAAAATGCATTAAATCGATAAAGGAAAACAACAACAGCAGCAACAACAACATAAGAAATAAATGAGTTCAACACGTTGGCAAAATTTTAATGGCATTACTGCTAAAAAAAAAATATGCAAAGCACATAAAATGAAGCAAAAATTTTGCAAATGGCCTGCAAAAAGAACATTTATCTCTTACTCTTGCGATTCCATTGAAATCGAGCAAGTAAGTACTTCTTCCTGCTCCTGCTTTCCGATTCATCAGCTGGAAATTTGTCTCCAATACAGTAGCTTAAGTATTTCCAGTTGTTGTCGCTGTTATTGTTATTATTGTTGCTGTTGTTGATACTGGAATACAGTAAGTTTTGTATACGAGTGCACGCTGTCAGGCTTAATTTCTGGCGGGGCAATGACAGTGAATATGGCTCGTAATTTTTTCGACGCTGTAAGTGTTAAAGTCAACAATCGTGAGAAAAGAATTTTATTGTTTTGTTTTCGTTTTCTCATTGTTGTAGTTGCTGTTGATTTTCTTAGCCATGACGTTGTGGCCTGGGTCTTTTTTTATTTTATTTTTACTGTGGCCACTGAAGGTCACTTTTGGCCTGAGTGGCTCCGATTTTATGTGCGCCTTTATTTTTGCTGTTTTCGTATCATTTTGGCTTATTTCATTATTTTGATTTTTTTTTCCATTTTTCGTTGCAGTTTTTGCCTTTTGCCCATTGCCTCATATGATGCCTGGCAGCGGCCTGTTTGGCTGCAGCCTTTGTTTTGCTTCTTTTCTGGCTTTTATTTTGATTTTGGCCGTTTGTGCTGAGGCTCATGTTAAATTGTCCGTTTCATGTTTCTGTTTAAATGTCAGTTGTAATTTGTTGTATTAACCCATACCACATGAATTATGTTTAGTTCGAATGTAATTGATTTGAATACAATTTGAATGAGTGGAGCCCAACTACAATAACAACAATGCCCATAGCAATAGCTACGAGTATAACAACGGGTGCAGTATCGTTGTCGTCAGGAGATTGAAAATTGCCATAAACTTTTAGCCAAGATTAAATGAAATTATTCAATGCAAGCAAACATAATATTCCCAGAGTCTGTCATATGTTTACTATAAAAATAACAGCACAATATTAACTTTATTTGGCATTGAAATCCCCAATTGAAAATAAATGTCAAATTGGTTTATTAAACTGTTAAAACTGCTTTTCAATTATTTTAAAAGAGAACTTTTATAAGCAATTGAAATTATTAATTTAATTTTTATACTTACTTTTGGAAACATTTTATAATTACAATTAAATTAAGAAGAATGCAAGCCTTGTTATCCCCTTGAATTTATTATTTTCTTTATTTGTCATATGCATAAGAATTCATATTTTATCAAGTAGGCTCTGCTTAATTTGTTGAGCTTGTCATAAATTGTTTTCATCCCATATTGAATCCCAGCAGCGAGTTCAACAATCGAAAGTTTTCAGCTGTAAGACTTTTTAATTTGTCAGTGAGTTTCGGTTTAAAGTTCTCGTGGCCTTCAATATATCATGAAGACAATCCTTAGCCCATGCATATTCTGTTTAGATGAACAGCAACGTCCTCGTCGATTGCCGTGTGCTCATTCTTTTTGTTCGGATTGTTTGGAGCGGTACTTACTAGTGAGGAGAGACCTGCGGTGCCCGCTGTGCCGTCGAGAGTTTCAGGTGAGAGCTTGCGAGCCAGCTGAAGCATCCAATGATAGCACCACAGATCCAGATACGCATGTTGTCCTAGCAGCCATGTCAGCACCACAGCCAACTATTCAAGATGAAGATGCACGGACCAGTGGTCAGTTCGTTCATCTCCACGATATAGACATTGATATGCTAAACGATACTTTGGTTCTAACACTCACGGAAGAAGAAATTCGTTTATTTGCCGATCTATATCAAGATTCACTTCGCGATGATCAGCGTCAATCGGATTCAAGGGATTCTTGGATTCGTTGCTATGAACATGGGATTGGCATATAACTTTACATATACACAAAACACTCTGCTTTTCTTGTAACATAATTTTTGTTTGTAACATAATTTTTGAATACCAGTACTTCAAATACCTTTTGTTACTGTTGTATTCTGCTTACAACGTTTGTAATATAATGTCATAGTAGAAACTATAACTATATACAAATTATGTTAAGACTTTCAATAAAGCTAAATGAATGAATAAATTTTTCTGATAATATCGGTGGTATTTTTACCTAAATTATTATAATTCTATAATATTAGAAACAAACGCTCTTGGGATATGTGTAAAGCAGACCCATTGTAGAAAACAATTCCAACTATACTAAAAAGATTCATGACAAAAAAGAAATGATACGCGTTTCACAGACTTATGAAATCCACTGTGTGTTAAATTGAGAAGCCAAGATTTGACGTATCTCCGACTGCCAAACACACTCTATTTCATATTTAGTTCCAAAGTGTTTGTTACGGAAAAATCAATGGAAAATGGCTAGAAATCTCATTAAAGTGACACTGAAGCTAATTACTTATTGGCCATGCTCTAACATAAATTAAAAAGACCGCTTAGTAGAGGAAATGATTACAGCTAAAACTGCAATCGTTAACCACAAGGCATTAGCTAAAAGCTGGTTATTTTTATTAGCAAACTCAAATATATAACTTATACGTTTGGTGGTCGGCCATCTGCATCTTCATCTTAATCTGTATAACCAAATTGTTGGCCACGTTAGTAGTAACACGCTACTAACACGATCATCGATCAGAACTCGTGGACGTATGTGCGCAAATTGCAAGCTGCAAACTGCAAACAGCAAACTGTAAAACTGAAGGCAGGGGCAACTTAATTAGACGCTTAGCCTGGCTAATTGCCATCGATGTGGCCAGTTCAGATAATTGATAAGACTCGGTTGCAGATGACCAGCTAACGATGGCAATTAACAGAAGTGGCAGCAGCAGCAGCAGCAACAACATTTGCAGTTGCCGCCTGCCTTAAATAAAAATAAAAATAAAAAAATGGTGCAAAATTGTTTATTAAATGCGCATGGTTGACCAATGGCCATTGGCCAGGCCTAGCCCAGCTTTGGGCCAAGTTGAGCTTGGAGTGTTCATTTGTTTCGTTAGTTCAGTCTTTGGCCCAGTCTTTATCGCACGAATCATTTTTGCTTTTGCCATTTTGACAGCGTTTTGAGTCAACAACATGGTCAGCAGCATGGTCGTTGCCGCATGCAAAAAGATACAAATCTAAGCTGCAATGCATTATGCAATTGGCAATGGAATGGTGCGAGTGTCCAGTGTGCAAAACTATCTCATGGATTTGCGCAATTTGTCATCCATCCTGTTGCCAGTTGCCAGTTTACCAGCCTGCGAGTTGCTTGCCCCAAGTCTCTGTGCTTCAGTGCGTGCGAGGGCGTGGCACATTGAACAGTTTCTTATTGATAACGCTTGCCAGCTTGCTTTGATATTGCGTTTAGTTTGCCAATTATTAATGCCTGTTGTCGCCGAGCTGCGTGTAATTTGTGGCAGTTGCAGCTTGTTGTTGTTGAACGTTGAAATGCGATATGCTCGCATTTTGGGTACGCATTTATGAATGTCTAACGATGGCATCGATCTTCTGGCATCGTCATCAACTAATCTTACATGCAGGCAAACATTTTAATCGCCGATTATAGGCAGTCGATAACCCCGATTAAAAGTCGCACACAGGTAGCTGCAGTTGTAAATGTATCTTTGTATCTGTATCTGTCACTAAAATTGACTCTCATCTCCCTCTCTTGACTGGGGTGGGTTTTTTTCTTACTGCGAGCTGAACGCAGCTTTCAACATTTTGTGTGTGTTATGGTATCTGAAGTCATTTGTCAAATTGCTTAACTGACATTAAAGCAGCTTTTGTGGGTCGATAAACGCGCCGCCAATTTGACATTTTCGCTTGCGATGATCGATGCATATCCAGGGAGTGCAACCTGGTGACATTTTTGCGCCAATTTCGGTCGCTGGGGCATCAGTTAAGCAACAGCAACACAGCAACATTTAGCGGCACAGTTCTCTCTGTGTGCTGCATTTTTCGCTTTCAGTTTGTGCAATGCGTGGGAGTTGCACGAATTGTGTCGTTAAATAATGCGCCATGTCGCGCAAATCCTGCCACAAGACGAGACGAGGCAACAAACTGGTTGCATGGTTGTGCCTCGCTGCAGAGCGGAAGCGACAAGCGTTGCCATGCCAATGCTGATGCCACAAAAGGCAACTGGCAACTGGAGCAGCGTTTTGGGTGGCCGTCATGGCCGGCCTTGCATTTGATATTGCAACCGAAGTCGTAGCTGCCGCTTTGTTTAATTGATAGACGACCCACGCCACGGCGACAAAGCTACCTCCGCTGCCTCAGTTGCCTTGGCTGCCTCATGCGGCACGCGATTTAACTGTTGCATATTGCTCTCCTCATCGTTGTCGCTGTTGTTTCTCTTCGTTGTTGGTTGTTGGTTGTTTGACTTTGCCTTTGGCCAGGCCGCCAGTCAGTGGCAGAAAACCCATCGAACTCAAACTGTGCGCACGCGCATGCAACAAACGGCGACGGCGTTGACAGATTGATGCCCCCAACAGCCGCCAGCCTGCTACGGATGCTGTGGCCAAGACTAAGGCTCAACTCAGTCTAAGCCAAAAGACTCTGAGCCCCCGCTTCATTATTCAAATGCTCGAGTGTGTGTTTGTGCGGAATTTATCAAAGTCTCTGACTGAGGAGGCAACCATTGTAGGGGTAAAGAGGGATGGGGTGGGCATGTGTGCCATTTGAGTTTCAATTCGTGTCGCTTATGCTGTTGTTGCCCTGTTGTCGCGTAGGAGTCAAATGTTGCTTTTTACAAACAAAACGTAACTGCAGGTCAGTTAAGATAAGTCGTCGCATGTCCAACAACTTTCCTTTTGGCCAAAAGGGCCATGGTCTGAACTGAGCCAACTTGGCAACTGGGCGCGGCATAAATTCTCATAAATCTTTTGGCCTAAAAATGCAAAATATACATGTGTACAGTTGTACATTTGTACAGTTTGTACAGTTGTACATTTGCTAGCTGAGTAATTAAAGCAGTTTAACATGTCTTTTGACTGGAAGTTGGCCTGAGTTTTGGCCAGTTTTTGGAGCTGTCACAACATCAACAAGCCTTCATTCATGCAACGCGACAGACAGCCAGCCAGTTAGCAAAGTCAGTCACTCGTTCAGTCAGTTCGTCATTCAGGCAGTCAGTCATTCAAAAGCCAGCCGAAATGTTGCCATAAATCAACTCATTTGAAATGCATCAACTGCAGCAATCAGAAACAGAAATAAACTAAAGAAAAAAAAATACAGCAAAAATTTCAAATCGAATTCAGTTACACAAATATTTTTACACGTTGCGATTTCCAATTGGAATTGAAAGAGTGACAATGCGCGGGCGGGGCAACAACTATGTTGTCCAGTGTGTCCAGGGTATCCAACTATTACAACTGTCTCAACTGGTGGGGCGTGTTGCACAATGTGTGAAAACAGGATCAAAGTCCTGCCCAGACATTTGTCAACCTCTCGACGTTTATGTAATCTGCATTTTCTGAGCTTCGGACTTGTCATGAATATGCGCCAATTAAGCATTTTGTCCGTATGTGCGGCGAACATGCATCAATCAAATGTCTGCAGGATAAACATAGTCCCAGTCAGTCAGTCAGTCAGTCGGTCAGTCAGTCAATCAAACGATCGCTACTTCGTTGGGCCAAAACAACATGCAACACTTGTGCGAGGTTCACTTTGCCACTCTCTCTTTCTTTGTGGCAAGCAGAATAACAAAAAGTGGGAAAAGATGATAAGCAGTTTTTTATTTTCTCTGAATTTTCAATTGGTCGGTAAGGTACTTTTTTAAAACTTTTCTCCATATAGGTGAATATCTTTTAAGTCTTTTTGATAAGTACCCTTAAAATAATCCTTAAAATTGATAATTCTTCTTATGTATAATATGTTAATAATTAAAAAATAAATTGAAATTTATTTTATACATATAAAATGTATATGTATATATTATATAATAAATTAATGAAACTAATATTGCTGACATTAATAAGTATCGGATATAAGGTCGAGCAACCCTCGTCTGATATTTGCATTGTACGGGCCAAATGCAAATGGTGTTAAGAGCCGAGACTTGGATCTATGTTGAATGACAGGCTCTGGTTCTGAAAAGCAGGCGATGATTTTGGGGCGTGACAAAGTTATTATTAGCATCGCATGGCAATTGCTTAATTGATTTTGTTGTTGGCCATGTTAATTGAACAGCTAAGACTCGGCGCGGATGTAACATGTCGATAACGGATAGACGCTTTACACAAAGTCTAACCAAAAAGCCAAAGACCACAATCAGTTGTCCAGCCAGTTGTCAGTCAGTTCGACAGACAGTCTAACTAACTAGTCGCTTAGTTTGTTAGTGACGTTTAAATTTGGCTGCAAAAGTCAGTCAGCATTGTAAGTTTCACTTATCAGCAAACAATTAAATGAATTTGCACGAGTTACAAATAAATAAATATGAATGTCAAGATGCTAAAGCTGAGATCCAACTGAACTGTGCTGTGATATTCGTGTGCATTTTGACCCACATGGAAAAGCGGAAAACTGCCAGCAATTTGCCACCTAAAAGAAAATTATGAGCACCAGCATTTGCAGCATTTGTTTGATACAAACGATAGACAAAAAAAGCAACAACAAACACGTCAATTCACTTATGCACAAATGGAAACTGAACTGAACTCAACTGAATTGAAGTGTAGTGAAGTGAAGTAGTGTGTGGTGGAAGTTTACGTAGTGGTGTCTTCCCACAATTTCGAGCAAAGTCAACAGCATTTTCGTTATAATTTCTATTATTTTCCCTTTTGGCATAATTGCAGACAATTTACTTAACGATCAATAGCGCGGCAGGCAAACAGACAAAAGTCTTGACTAAAAATTTATTAGCTCCCGCAGCTGTGGCAGTCAGATCGAGCTCAAGGAACGGGCCATACCATGTGTTGGCCTGGCCCCACAAAGCCGTCAGTTACTCAGTTACTGATAGTCGAGTCAACAGTTGCAGTCGCATCCGTGAGAGCCGCGCATCGTGTTCCAGAGGTAAAGCTGCTGCCGGTTTCTATCCTTGAGCTAATACGAATAACTTTTTGCTCTGCTTGCCACAAAACATTTATTTAAAATAGAGCAACACTTTTTTACCACGGGCAATGGAGCAACAACGACCAGGCCACCCCATGCTGGCTCTAGACGAATGCTGGGGCAACAGATGAACGCTGTTCATATTTTAATTACGCGACTTTATCACGTCATTTCATGGGTGGCTCAGGCACAATATGACAGCAATATGGTATGAAAAAATACTGTGTAAAAGTATGTGAAGAGGAAATAATAAGATGATGGAATGGGAGAAATCTTTTAAAATTGCTATCGAAAAATATTGTTGTATTTGTTCAACTAGCTTAAACCTCTTTTACGAAAATGTCTGATATAAATTTAGATTTATAATTTCCAAACCGTTTTGGGTCAAAAAAAGACTCATGAAACTTACACAGAATTACATCTTATTGAATTAAATTGATATCTAACCAAGCAATAAGCCGTCAAAAATTTTCTAGCTGGCTAACAATTGCCCAGCTAATCGATGTTCTATTAGCTGTTTATCATTGCAAATTTAGGCCAATACTATAAATCAATCAGAGTGTGGTATACAAACAGCAAATATCTAATGAAAGATTCAATGTCTGTTATTCTAATTAACACATAACCTCTAAGAAACGTAATCAACTCTTCGACGAATCAAAACAAACAACGTTTTTGATTCGAATTGATACGTAGAGTTAACCAATTTATTATAATGTTTGGGTTGAGAGTCCCTTGCTGATTGGTTATAATGTGGGCCTAATGCACATTTAACATACGTCACGTTGTGGGTGGTGATCGGGACGGGGAAGGCGCGACTGTTTTAGGGCTATTTACCTGTCAAAGTACAAAAGTGTGAGAACTGCTTTGACTGTTCAGTCATAATAAGAAATGAGCAATAAATTTCTAAATTTTCGCCCATAAACAAACTTAATGATCATGTTGATGATCGTGCCGATTCGGCTGTCTATCGATAAACTTCAAGTCCTTGTTGTTGTCGCTTTTGTTGTTGGTGTTGTTGTTGATGTTGTTGTAGTTTTACTCATAGTTACAGCTAAAGAGCCATGCCCATGCCCATTTACTGTTGGACACCCACTGCCTGATTATGTTTGTCTGGGCCAATGTCTGTATAGTGAAAATCTCTTACCATCTTCGGTACCATCATTATTATTATGATCATGATCATTGCGGCTGATCAATGCGGTGGTCAGTAATGTTTTTGTTATTGCTGTTGTTGATGTTGTTGTTGTTTATGTGCTGCTGATTATGAGGCGGGCGTCACTGGCAAACACATAATCTTCTGTGAAGCTGCAACTGCGACTCAGGATTGGGTCTGATGTTAGCTTGTTTTTTGATGTTTCAACAACGTCGAACTTTGGGGTCATCGCAGCATACGACGCATCGTAAATCATTCATAGAGGGATCAGCAGTTGCCGCCGCCGCCGCAGCAGCAACAACTGGAAATTTGTTGCTTTTGCAGTATACAACAAATTGATTTTAGTCACGATACTGTCAATTAGCCCAGCCATGGGTCAGCTGGCTGTTGTCGGGGCCAGGCCAGGCTAGCCTCTCCATCTCCATCTGCATCTTCGACTTTAACCAAGGTGTTGATGCCGGCGAACTTTGCTGTCTGCCTTCTGACCCGGCAAAAGGGGATAACATGATAGGGGAATCCATTCGGCTCGCAGCTGCAGCTAAAGGCCCCAAACGTTTAGATGCGATTAAGGCTGCAAAATTATTGTTATAGTTGGCTGCCAGTTCTGCCAAAGTTGGCTACTTTATTAAATCAAAGTACGAGTATTTTCACATGATTATCACGTGAGTGGCTTATGCCTCGTTGACCTCACACGCAGTTCATTTTTATGGCCATTGATTTTGTTATACCCTTGCTAAGGGTACTATAATTTTGTGAAAATGCAATTCCATAAATTAGTTTTGATCAGCTTGCAAAATTGTGTATTTCAATGTGCTGCAAGTTAATAATATTTCTTTTCTATCCATTTTTTGGCCTTCATTTATACATTCGATAATTTTAAATTAAATTACTAAATAAAACGTAATTACTGCCCAAAATGTAACGGACTTAAACAGATCGTAATCCAACAAAAGCACAGTTTTCTCACAAGGTAATTTTATTTTTGCTACTCTAATATAAAGTATTTTATATTCGGCATCCCAAAAATTAACTCGTTATTTTCCTTTTTTCGTTTTTATTATTAATATATTACACTAGAGGTCTTCAAGTTGAAGCCAACAGGCTTTTAAGTTGTAAGCATGTGATTGCCACATTTTAGCAGCCTTTCGCCTGGTCAAAAGTTGACTTGATCTAATTGAGTGATTTCTTGCCAGCTTCAGTCTTGGTCCAAAAAACTAATTAACTTTTTTGTGGCTGAATAGACACAAGTATTTGAAATTTATTTGCTTAGTTTGGTGGAAATCGTTGAAATGCTTGGCGATAATTAAAGGCGAACTACAGAAATGCAATGCTTAGGAGTATTCTCTGTTTTGGACTTAAGGGGAACTCGATTGGAGGCACAGTATTGTCAGGCGTACCTGTTAAGAGATACTTTGAACCTGTTGTACAGTTAGAGTTACAATTTGCAACAGGCCAGGCCAGTTCCTGGCTTGTACTCATTGTATATCGATGGCGATGCACTTGAAAATCGTGATTTCACCTTTTGTACAAGGCAAAGCCAAGGCAGGCAAACTGCCAACTGGCAAAACACCACACACAACTACAACTGGCAACCATAACAACAACAACTACCTTTACCACTGGCAACAACAACAACAGCAACACAAATGCTTCTAAATGGCAAAGTAAACTGATTTACAATCAAAGGCAACGAAGCGCGCAAAGAGTCGCAATGAAGTTTTAGTTGAGCTCAGTTTCGGTTTAGTTCCGTTCAATTCGTTTGTTAGATCCCGTTGGCTTCAATCTCCTTTCCTCTCCCCATTCCCAATCCCCCTCCCGTTACCTACCCCTGTCCCTACCCCTATTCATGCCACTGACTCGGCCGTGGCAAAGCCATCAGCAGCGCAAAATCAATTGAAGTAATTACGAAATGAAGGCACGAACTAATAAACTTGGTCGTCGTCTTTGGCCCTCGATTTGGTCCTCTTAACGAGCTTGTTGCTTCGGTTTCGATGCTGCTCTTGGGCCTGGCTATTGGAATGGCTATTGGTCTGCGAACGACGCCACCGCGCCCAATTTACAGTTAGTTTAAATTAATTAAATGAAATGCACTTAATTAGAAGACAATTTCCAATGGCAATACCTATACCATAGACATCCAACTTGTTGAATGCGAACTCGCATTTGGATTTGGATTTGGTTTCGGGTTTTTATTTTTGGACTCGGCAAGTGCATGACTTTTGCTGCCCAACCTAAAAAAATGAAATCAGGTCAAGACAGGCCAGGCCAGGCCAAGACGGCGAAGACAGCAACAAATTTGGGCGACTGCTGCAGCCGGACAGGCGCAATCGATCGCACGTCAAAAACTGGGGCCAGCCATCAGGAGAAATATGGTTTTTCATTTAAGCCAGGTCAAGACGCCCAGAAAGGTGACCCATGCCATGCCGACGCCAAAATGAAAACGAAATCGAAATCAAAAAGCGCCATTTGTAAGGGCATCAAGCATTTTGACCAGGCCATCATCAGACTGGCAGACAATTTGCTTGTACGGTTTTTTATTGTTTTCCAACGCGCAAAGATCAAAACAAAACACAAAAACCAAGAAAAAATTGTAAAAAACTGAAAGAAAACATAAGATAAACAATAAATAATAAAATAAAAAATAGTAGAAAAAGATGCGCCACACCCGCGACGTAACCCAAAAAAAAGCTAAACTTTACAAATGGACAGCCAGAAATTAAAGCCATTGTCTGGGCAATGGGTCAAGTGCTGACAGCAACATCGATGTTGCGCGTGGCGTGTGGCATGTGGCGCGTGCAACTTCTCTATGATTTAACGCCCATTTTTCGATATATTTTTTGTTTCATTTGTCTACATTTCATTTCTTAATAATCTTGACAATTACTTAGTTTTATTTTTGAACAAAAGAATTTTGTAGAAATCCTTTTTCAGTGCTTCCACTGAAAACACCCTCGAAATGAGACACCTAAATGAGCCAAGAAAAAGAAATGAAACCATTGCAAACTTTTGCCCTAGCCAACGCCCACGAAATGGGTGAAAGTTTGGTCCAAAAACGTGCGGTCATTTTGACACTCAGAAAAGTGCAGTCAGTCTCGCTCTTGCATTCGCACTCGCACTTAAAGAGCATTCATTCAGTGGCCTATGAAAATCGTTTTCAATTAAAGCCCGAAACGTGCTGAAAATCAAATTAAATGCTACAAAGCGAGCGCTAAAAATTTTGATTATTTGTACAGCTCAAATTAGAAGGAAAGTCGCCAATTCAAGTCGAAGTAATCAACCTCATCATCACCTTTTGTGGCTACAGCCTGACTCAGTGTAGCGTGCTGCCAAAGTAGGTTGAACCAGCAAACTGACCAACTGTCCGGGTGGCTGCTGCCGCTGTTTGACGCTGACCCACAGCCTCAACCACATCCATAGCCTCAACCACATGCCTCATTGATGGCAGTTTGGCTGCATTTGGTCAGTGAGATGCCAGAGCTAGATGAAAGCATGCCGAGTTGTTTAGAAGTAAGTGCTCTCCGTTGAGCCGAGTGCCAAAGTAATTAGTCTACTAGCAAAACTAAAAAAAGTAAGAAAAAATAAAAATAACATAGAAATTTGGGCGAGCTTGCAGTTCCGCATAGCTGATTATTAGGCCTAAATGCCAAACATCAGCCAAACAAATCGACTTAATTGATTAACATTCGAAATGTTTGAAATGTTAAACGATTTTCAAAATGCACTTCAACATGCTTCATCATCTTCCGACTGTCTTCTGTCGTCTATCTTCTACCTTCTGCCGCTTCATCAAAGCGAATCAAAGCAAATAACATCTAAAAATAAATCAAACCAAATGGCTTGTTGTTGTCGACGCCATCAATCAGAGTTGGAGATGAAGATAAAGGTGCTGCTGATGCTGCTGCTTGTGGATGAAGTAAATTCAAACGAGGCCAAAGGCGTTTTACAGTTTCACCGAGAGGCCAATCCATATGTAGCTGGCTAAAAATAAACAAAACAGTCAAGTGAATAAGCCACATAAACAGCTGGCAATCAAAAAAATTTAATTTAATATTATCTAACAAAAAAGAAGAAGTAAACAACATTTGAGCTACAATAGAACATGAGGAATGTGATCAGCTTGGATATTTATAATTGAATAAGAGGTTGGAATCTAAAGATAATAATATTGTGTTGTATAATTAGGTAAACCACGAGCAGTAAGTGTGACCAGGCTCAAGTTGCATCAAAGTCTGATTGAGCACCTTAAAATGATGCGCACGTAATGCAGATTTGCAATGGCAATAAGAGACAAAGGAAAACAATCCGTGTTCTGGCTTCATGTCCTCTTCGCTTCGCATCCTTGTCGACCTTAATGAGGGCAATCGCTGCAGTTGCAATTGCATTTGCAGTTACCACATGCAACAAGAGAGACGTAAGTCTTAACACGCCCCATCAAGTGGCCCGAAGTTTGCACAAGAAATTAAACCTCGCAACGATCGAGTGAGGCGAGCAGCTGAAGAAATACCCATAAAGGCGAAATCAAGTCCCCCAATGTTCATGTATCAGTTGTGCATCTACTTGCCCTTAAGTAAAGTACAGTATCTTGTTGCAACTTCATTTCGTGGCATGGCCCCAAATATTTTTGCATCGTTTCGGCTTTGCTTTGGCGACCACAACATAAGTAACAACAACATCAGCAACAACAACAACTGTTACAATAACAACATGCATGTTGCATATTTTGGTTTCGGCCTTGTTGTTGCTTCAATGGGCAAGGAGATGAGGCAGAGGCTGTCCGGGAAGACAGTCCGAAATTATTTTCTCTCCCTCGTGTATGTTTCGTTTACGTTTTCTGGTTTGGGTGTTTTTATGTTCTTATAATGCGACTTATCAGATTTTTGCGAAGCTGACAATGGCCAAAAAGTGGACGTTCCAGGCCCCGGTGGCAACAACCGCGAAGGTTATCGCAGAAGTGGACGGGACGGGGGCATGGTCAGGGGCAGACGAACAGACTCAATACCGTCGTCGGTTCTGTTGCGGTTTTAATGCGTGCGCCGCTGTCCTGTGTTGTATTAAATTTTATTTTCCCTTCGTAACTTGTGAAGAAAAGAAACAAGATTCCCCCTCATCTTCCCTTCTTGCCCATCACTCGCCACGCGCCTTTATTTTCATTTAATTTTTTTTTTGCTTTGTATCCTCCTGAACATGATCTTTCTGATGATTTTAAATAAAATTAAATTGAAAATAAAAATAAAATAAATTTTTATGTTATTATTATGTTGACGCCGCACTGACGATGCCTCAAAGAAGATCTTCTTTTGATAGTTTCGAAAAGTGCTTAAAAAATGTGCACAGCCCTTGTAGGTATGAGTGAGAAATTACATTTCAATTAGGTTGTAATGTTTATACATGTTAAAAGAATTTTTTGGATCAATTAGGCTATTCATCTGGTATCATGGTAGTAAATATTATTATTTTAATTTAAATGATTTCTGAAAATTCATCTATTCCCTTATTGAAAGAAATGCGGCGGTTCAATAAAATATCTTAAAAGCTTTCTACAATTACAATTACAAATTTGGTATACCAAAAAATATTTTTAGTATCACTGCTATTATTCTTTACTTCTATCAACCTAAAAGATCACAATCTGTTCAAGTTTACATCAATAATAACTCTTAATATGACTCACCTTTCAATAATATTTGAATAAGCTAATTAAATTCAAACAATTATATCAAATATTTCACTATATGGTATCATCTTTCTTTTATCATCATATTTCTTCTCCTACTTTTTTGTGTCACATCCAGTCGCTTGTAATGATCGTTTATTGTTGCAACTTGTTGTCCTGCCGCATTTCGGCTTTTGGTTTTCGGTGTCGGTGTTTTGCGCTTGTCAAATATTTGCAAATCGCTTTGACATCTGGTTCGACAACTTGTTATCGTTCGTCGTGTCGTCCGCCTCGTCATCCCCTTTTTCCTGCTTGCCCCAGACTTGGCCGAGTCGCACATATTTCGTTTTTAATAAATTGTAGCACAATTTGATATGGCAACGCCACGCCGAGCCACGCCATGCCCGGCCCCCGGGCTTCAGGTTCAGTCTTAGCTTCGGGCTGGGGTTCAGTTTGAGCTTCAGCATCAGCTTCAGGTTTTATTCAGTCGGTTATTGCAGCTGTCATGAGCGCAATGCAAAAAATGGCATAAAGTCTTTGATTAGGCGTGGAAAAATATTGTCGGAAAGCATTTTAATCGTTTTGATTAAAAGCTACCACGCCTAATTAGTTGGAAATTTTCCTCAAACCGGTTTTAGACGAACGAATAAATGTGCCTACATAAAATATCATATGTGTTACTGGAGTAATAGCAGGCTGGAGAAGGCAGGCATTCCGGCCTTTTGATTGGCCTGTAAAACCTTTCGTCAATAGTCGGGGCACATGTGCGGGCAGCCAATTTAACAAATAATTCATAGAAACATAAATCGCGATAGCGCCATGGCTGCCACATCGTCATGCCTGTCTGAGCATTGTGACTTTGACTGCAACTCTGACTGGCAGTTGTTTGCCACAAATTGTTGCCAATTGTTTGGCTAAACAAATAAACAAAATCTTTCAAACTCGGCACGCCCATTATTGTAAATATTTTCGCGTTTTGTATTTTGTTCTAATTAATTTTTTAGCAACAACTGCGCGCACTCGCCAAGCATTCAACACATTTGCCGATAAGCATCGATCGGACAAACTGAATTGGAAAAAAGACTTAAAAAATAAAGAAAAATAAAAACGCGGGCGAAGCCAACAAACGACATTGGAAAAAATGGACGATTTGCAATGGGGTCCATTGGGGGAACACGTGCTCCTTAGCGTGCCACAACAATGGGTGCAAAGTCGAGCAAACATTGAAGTAAAAAATAATCAAGACTTTTTCAGTTTCAGTTGCTTTGAAGTCTCCAAAAAATATAGTTTTTAATCGTAATGTATCTGAATATTGTTCCTTTCAACTTATTAAAGATGGATACGAATATATATGTATGTAGTTCTAGGAAGTAAGAATAATTTCTGTATTTCTGTACTGAATCTTATTACTTCTGAATGCTTTCGAACCGCCCTCGGATCCGTCATTTCACATATAACAAAAACGTGCCAGTGCACCAATGACTTGCGGAGTTGCAAACAGCAGCAACAACAACAAATGCTTTTAAATTGAAAATTGTTGATTGAACTCAAGTTCGTTGCCTAAGTCTTTCGTTCGACTACTTATTCAACGAATGCAAGAAACAACGACGCGACCGTCGCCTGTTGTTTTTGCAGCGTGACACCAAACTGTTGTAGTAATTAATAATAGCAGCCGGCAACAACAAATTATGCTTTTAATAACTGTAAATTTGTAGTTGTAAAAATTTACGATTTAATTGCCGAGCGTTTTGAATTTATTATAAGTGCTAAGTTATTTTATTATGTTCATATTTCGTGCTATTTAGCTTTCTGTGTTTGTGTGTAAGCACGTGTGATCGTGAATGTGTTTGGCCTGTTTTATAGTATCATTTGACCTTAGGTTAAGTTGATCAGACCACCTAAGCTTGAGCCTCACACAATCTCATTGGCCGATCTGACCTACACCTCGACTACTTATTTAGTCAAAATCGGTGAGCATCCATATCGATATAAGAGATCTTTGCCAATGCGTAATTGAATGTCGCCGGAAGACCGTCAGGTGCAGCCACAACAGCATCAACGTTTTTCGAACCATTCCATATTTAACTGCATCGTCGCATTTGGCCATCATCTGCTGTTGAATGAAAATCGACATGTCCCAATGGTCAACTGCTTAGCATTTTAATAGTTTTCTTTTACCCTAGCGCGGGTATTCTTATTCTCTCAAGAATACTCAATGTATAGATTTCTGATGTTATTTAAAAATAAGCTTGATCTACTGGTCTATGTTTTTAAGCTTGGTTCTTTGAAGCTACAGTGGTAACTATTTATAAGGTTGGTTACAGTTCAAGTATCAAAATGAGGTAACTTGCTATATTATGTATCTGTCATCACTATAAGATTTAGCTGCCATAAAAATAATTGACATAGTAGACATAAGACATAGTATTTTTAATTTCATTAACCCCAAGCTTCGGCAAAATGATGAAAATAAACTGCTAGGGTATCTTATCTTCAACTTTATAAACCTGACTATTCTATCTGGTTTTTTTCTTTTTAAGCTGTCACTGGTAACTTTGGCTCAATCGTGCTCGTTGTCGTCTCCGTCGTCACCATCGTCAGCGTCATCGTCATCGCTATCGCTATCGCCGTTTTGTTTAACTACAATTACTTATTTAATCATAATTTTGTTCGCGTTTCAACAATCATCAATCATCAAATGCAATGCCGACAGCGGCCGGCTAAATTCTGTGACTGGGCCAACTGTCAGGCTGACAGATTGGCCGCTTTCAGCTAGAGCAGGAAACCGGAGAAGGAGAAGTTGCAGTTGCAGTTGGAGCTGGAGCTTGGTCAGGCCAAGTGGAATGCGCTGCATGCCTCAGCAATGTGGCAGCTCTTCAGTAAGAGCAACAGCAACAACATCAGCAAAAGCCACAGCTCTAGCTCAAGCTTCAGTTTCAGCTGTTTAGCGCAAAAAAAAAGTAGCGTCAGCGGCAGCAGAACGCCACAATTATCTAGTCAGCAGTCAGTCAGTCAATCGGCTCGTTGAACTTGCAACCGGCGCTCTAGCTGTAGCTGCTGCAGATCTAGCTGTACCCGATGCCGCAGTTCCCGCTACGATCACACAAATCAATCGATCACGTTTTATAATGCTGCAGCAGACTTGGTTTCTTAGAGAGAAAAAAATGCAAGAAAAAAAAACTGAAGCGCAACTGAATGAACTTTCCAAATGGGCAGCGGCAGCGCGAGGCGCAGCTCGCGAAATGCTGTTGGCGTCAACTGAGCAGCAGCAACAGTTGCAGTCGACGCAGCAGCAGCATCGGCTAGATGGATTGATTGATTGCCTGAAACAGTTAGCAGACATTGTCTGGCCGGGGCTTATTGCTATTTATGATCTTGATCTATGGATCGAGGGCAAAAGCACATGCGGCGAAGTCGTCGTTGTTGCTGTTATTGTTGCTGTCGTTGACGTTGTTGTCGTTGTCGGGCAGCCAGTGCACATGCTGATAATCAGCACGAAGTCAATGCCGATGCCGATGTTGAAGCCGAAGTTGGTGCTGATAATGATGCCGGTGCTTTAGCTTTGGCCTTGATTGTGGCTCTCGTGGCCATGGTTGCTGTGTTTCAATCATGTTCGAGTGCAATCAACGCTCAGTACATGTTGCTGCAGTTACCGCCTAGTTTTTGATTGAAAATATTTTGGAAAATTGTTACAGAAAGAAACCTTAAAGGGTAACATGCCCACCCCCTCCAATCCCTACTTCACCAAACTTGGTCAGAAAACAGTGCACAGGTTAAAGAGCTGCTTGGTGTTAAGTGCACGATAATCGATTCGATTCGTTGCAAACCAGCCATAGATGTTTGGGGCTGTTCCAAGCCTCAATTTTGGTGTTGGCGTTAAACGGCCAAAGCGAAAATTGCCTATTTATGGGCCACAGTTTGTTACCATTGCTCTTATTGTTGCTGTCCGTTGTCGGTTGTTGTTACTGCGCCAGCTATTGCTGTCAGCAGGCAGGAAATCATATATTTGCATGTGCCTAAAAATAAGACTCCATTAATGTATTAAAATGCATTACATCAGCTCAATTTTTGGCCCATAAGGAGTTGTATTGCCAAATGCCCAATGCACGCAAAAAATGACAAAAATCAGCAGCAATAAAAATACTGGCGAGTCTGCTAGACAGCAGCAAACCCAATATTTATTATCAAACTAATTCTTATAACTTTTCATGTTAAATATACATATAATTGCATCTTACTTTAAATATTTATAATCTCTTACTTAAGTTAAGAACTTAGGCAGTGAGATCAAAAGTTTTTAAGGCAGTTAAAAGCTTAAAATTTTATTACCCTGTTACCCCAATTGAGGTACAGGGTGTAAAAACGTTAAAAAATAACAACAGCGACAGCTCGCGACTTTCATCTGTGTTTTAATTACATTCGGGCCTAAAAAATCCGACAACGTTATAAAGAATATTTTTTTAAGCTTTGTATCTTTTTTGCTTCTCGTCGGCAATCAATGAAAAGTCAATAAAAATCGGCAGCCACTCGCATGCACGAGCCAAAAGAGTTATCATTGCGCCAGAGTTTAAAGTGCCAACCGACAACAACAACAAACACAAAAACGACGTGTTAAGTAGCATTTTATGAGATCATTTGAAATGACGATGACGGCGGCAACGGAAGCGGCAACTGTTGCAGGTGCGCCCCGGCTTTGGTGTAGCCGCAGCAAAGCGTCAAAGCGACAGATTGTCAGATTGTCAGACTGACATCCAGTTAGCATGCTAATTACATGCTGGCAACATGTCGCCAAGTGGCTGCTGCAAATTGATGCAGATCGAAATTTTTTTGTCGAACACGCACATCAAAAGACTTCGGCAACGAACTTGCACAATACTTGAAGTAAATAAAGCAACTAAATGGGATCAAATGTTATATAACAGCAGCAATGTGCAAAAGTTAATGAATTAATTGGTAATTATGTAATTCACTCGATTGTGAACATAGAACTCGGCAACCGTTTTAAGCCATAAACAAAGCGTTAATGATTTATTTAAGCCATGTGGATAGACGATCCCGACCCAGACCCCGACCTTAACTGATTACCCGCTGGGCAAGCTGGGTGGGCGTCATGGTCTCATGGCCACACCCTGCCACCGCCTGCGTGGTGGCATTGGCAGCGACCCAGCCAACAACTGACCCAACCCCACTCACCGTCTATCGTTAACTGCGTATCTGCGCCTCGGGTGCAAAATGAAATCGACATTGAATGGGCTACCACAAAAATGGTGTGTGTGTGTGTATTTGTAGACTATAGATGGGATGGAGGGGTGGAGTTGATGGTTGGCGGTTGGCCATTTCCGTTCAATTGCGGCTAACATGATATCGCACATTTCAATCAATTTACTTATTATTATTGCCGACATCGACAACAACGGTCTGCTCTCGGGGCATTCCCGTTAGTATAATAGACCATAAAGGTGCGCTCGATAGATCGCAATGAAATTTTACTGGCCCAAAACCACAGAAAATATATTCTGAAATCTTTTGGGCCAAAGCGTGAGATGCGACCACATGCAAATTTTGTACACAACACGACAAAGATTCAGTTGAATTCAAAGTCGAATCCAAATCGTTTGCCTGACTGACACTTGTCAACATTTTCGGTGTTCGAATGTTGCTTTCGCAAAAGTATGCAAATATGTGTCAAGACCCGATGGCAATGGCAGAGTCATGTCAACTTCTTGACAACAACAAATGAAGATCAACGTTGGCTTATTTATTTTATATGCAACACTTGAGTCGTAAGTCTCTCTCTTGCTCGCTCTGAGTACAAAAGCCGTTACGCCCCTGCAACTGCAACAGCAACAGTCGTGGCAACTATAGCTGGAGTCTGCCAGAGCACTTGGCAAACACTTGGTTCGGGAAAACTTAATGCAACAACAACGGCAACAACATCAGCATTGACGGCAATGGCAACACATTTTTCGCGCCCAAAAGTGTTGGAGGCGTTTTGTTGTCCACTTAGAGACGAGAGTCTGTCTGTTTGTCGGTCTATCTGTTGGTTTGCCAGCAGCCAGGCAGCAGTCTAGCAGCCACTAAGCGTCTTAGGCACACGTCAGACTGTCGCTTCTGTCGGTTAGGCGTATGTTGTTGCAGTGGCAGTTGCACTTTTGATGTTGTTTTTGTTGTTGCCTGCCAGCCTTTGTTGCTGTCGCTGCTATTGTTGTTGATTGTGGCATTTTGATTGATTTCTTTTGACTTTTGGCAGCAATCGCAAATATTTGGTAATCCTCTTTAGCGCAGTCACACACAGACTAGACAACAAGACGCTTCATCAGCAATTTTAATGCATACGTTAACGTATTTTAACACCTTGGAATTGGCATCGGTTGCAATCGGTTTTTGCCGTTGACTATTTTTGGTATTTTAATGCCAGCTTTGTCGCAACTTTCTACAAGACCTCAACACACTCCGATAGAGTTGAAATCAACAAGCTCTTTTGGATTATGTGCTATTCTGTACTACGTATCTGTGTGGTTGTGAATGAGTATTTTTGAAAAGTTGCTCAAGCAAATTGACCATAAACTTGATTTCTGTGCACATTCAGCGACAATTTGTCAAAAATTCTGGCAGTCTTTTGCAACAGCCCAAGTATTAAGGTCAACGTCAGTGTTTAATTGAACACCTGGACGACCATGCGGACCACGGACCACGGACCACGATGACTCGGTCAACGGGCCGATTGGCCTGGCGTCTGACAGTGAGTCATGCGATTGGTTCCAAGGTAAGGGCAAGACTTTTGCATTTCAGAGCTTTAATAAATTCCTGCATATTATTATGCTCTCAATGGTATGTAAAAATAAACTAAATACACTTCAGAAAAAGAATTGCTGAAATCCTTTCATTATATGCCCCCGTCTAAATGTATTGAATTCGCTACAAAATATTTCTTGATTTCTGAAATACTTACTTATTTTCTAATGGCTTTTAACATTGTTTGTAGTATTTTTAAAATAATATTTTAATATTTCTTGATTTATATTAGTTACATTGAAAAAAAAATTGTTTAATTCAAGAATAAAAAGTAATCTATTTTAATCGATCAAAGTTAACGCAATAATATATCGACATTTTGTGACTAATGTATTAATTTATAAGAATATGCGTAAACCGCTAGTACAAACAAAAAAATACTATAGGTGAGAATTCTATTTAATATTGAATATGATATACACTCAAGGTGTTTATAAGATGTGAAAAGCATTTCTTTCTTCAGATTTGAAGCTGACTTATTTCTTTGCAGGTGTTATTTGGTCTAAGGCCTTAATTCTTTGATGCTTGTTGTCTGAATTTAGCATAATTTGGTTGTTTTTCTTGTGGTTGCGCCTCAATTCTGTGGCTGAAATGAGTTTTCGTGCAGTTCGTCGTGATGTTGCGGTGGCCGTCTGTCAGCCAATTTGCATTTACTTTTATATGCCACAACAACAATGACTTTTGTGGCTATACAAATCTACAAGAGATTCAGCCATACATTGACATAGAATCGCAGCATCTCCACGAAAAACACAAATACTGCCAATATTAATCCGACACCACAAAAACGCCAAGCAAACTGAAAGTCCTTCAAATTCAGCGGACTCGTCGGGATGGTTGTACTGAAGTCCTTGAACTGCATTTTTCCCGCTTTCACCATATCATATAAACTGTATTGCATCCAGTGTAAAAGAAGTCCCGCCTGCTGAACCCTCATAGTATATAATTTTAATGCATACCGATAGATAGATTCTTCTGCCATGAGAATGCTGTCAATATTATTCTTATGAAGGCATATATCTGAATACCGAAAGAGCGGACGTTGAAAGTGTCGCTGTTGATCATTAAATACTTTCCATTTGTATTCGGATATAGTGTAGCCATAGCTTGTATTAAAAGAGGCTCGCATTCTGAAAAACTCACTTAAATTACTTGACAACCTAAAGATATTTGCATATCGTGCTCGAAAGTCGTTCGGCAATATATCAAATTCAGATCTTGGGGCAAAGATGTGCACATCCGAGTCCAACATATCATCAAAACTATTAATTGGAGTTTGTTGTGGACGCTTAACAATCAGCTGATAGAGTTGAGCCAGACAAAAGCTTAGCAGAAATAGAGTTAAAAGTTTAGGAGCTAAACGCAAGCAACGCCAAAGATAACGAATCCACAGAGGCAGAAGATTAAATCCAATCCATCGGCACAGATAGTAACACACAAAGACAGCTAATATCAATATAAATGTCTTGGCTTCTAGGATATGTTTAAACAGCCCACTTCTCTTTATCGGATGTTCCAAGGGCAACATAATACACCAACTTCCCATAAAAACTGGATAAGAATATTGAAGACTCCTATAATAAATTAAGATAAACGTTAAATCTATCAAATGAATCTATTAGCTCACCTTTCAAATTTGCTCTTCACTGGTATAGTGAGTATGCCAAAATCAACGCTGCCGTTTCTAGTAAACTCAAGAATATATGATTCCGATAGAAGCCTTCCTTGTGGCCACATCGGATGCACTGGAGCTAACTTGGCGCCAAGGGTCTTAGCAAAAGTCTGCATGAAATTCCACATGAATCCCGTCAGATGCGTGTTTCCACTTTTATCACGATAGCAAATCGTATTTGGTTCAGAAAAATCATGCAAGGCCCGCAATTCATAACCTTGAAGATTCTCCAGCTGATTGGGAAACAAATCGGCGAAACACAAGCGAGTAAAGCGATGCAACACTAACGTAAATTGTGGAAATATTTTGAAGCTGTAGAGTCTCAAAGGATTTCTTCCGTGCTTAAAATAAAGCGCCACGTTAATCATGTTACTTTCCCGAAAATATTTGAGAATGTTCAGGGCAAGGGAATACTCTTTTCGAGTTCTCTTACGATTTGCCAGCTCAACAAGTATTCGTGCATCTTTTAAGAAACGCAGACTTTCTGAAAATCCCCTCAGTTCTTCCGTGTAGAGCTTTTCAGAGAAGCATGCCAGGACTAATACTTCATTATTGTGCTGATTCTTTAAATTCAAATATGGTAATTGTGAGTGCCACACCCACTGCTGTTGAGAGGTGAAATTGTTCTGCTGAAGCCAAGACCAGTTGCATTCTCGACCCTCTGGATTGTAATAGAAGATGCCCTTTTCTCCAATCATCTGCAGTATTAAGGAGTATAAAGGATTCATCTCCGAGACGAATCTAGCGGTTCCATTGTACCACATGATGAATAGTGAGGATTGACTACGGATGAGACAAATTGTACATTATTTTAAAGGTAAGAAAGAAAATACTTAGACTCTCACTAACATCTTTTGTACAATTTCAATTAAAAATATATTTTCCAAACTTTTTTTATTGAAGAAAAGCGTATATCCAATCTCAGCCACAACAGTTTTAGATTTTTAAGAAAATAAAAAATTATTTAAAAAAGTTTTTTCGCTTGCATGTCAGAGTTCATTCGGCACATGTTTATGTGTGTAATAAAATTTAATCATCGCCGCAGCGGATCCTTCAGTGGCAATGGGTAAGACAGCCGAAGAGAAAGTTATATGAACCTCTCCCATCTCATTTTTGAGGTCAGCATGCAAAATTTGACTGAAACTTCAGTGTCGACCTTCGAGATGCAATGGAAACTCGAGAGAGTTTTTAAAATAATTTGCCGAAAATTACGAGTATAAGCGTCTCGGGCCTGAGAAATAGTGTCAGCAGTCTCCAGTTCCAAGTTGACACCAAGAGCACGATTACGATTCCAAATTGTCTCACATGTCGTGCGGTTGGCAGATCAGACTACGTTGCCATCTCTGGTTCTGGAAGTTTTCAACTTTTCCACAGGCTGCCTGCCACAGCCTGCCCACGGTCACGGCCACATAATTTATGGATCGTGTTGTGAGAAATTTGTCAACAAATCGTGGCGCCATAAATTGTTTTTACTTCTCCCAACTTGTACGCCAATTGTCTCTATGCAAGCTCAAGACTTAAAAATATGGGTTCTCAAAAGTAAATACTCAAGCTTGTAATCTATTATTATTTCTTAAGATTCATTTAGACATTTGTTATCTCTATCAAACCTTATGACGACTCTTTTAACACCCTGCCGTTGGGCTGTCAATTTTACAAGTAAAATTTTGATCCCTTTTGGCATGAGTTTTTTTTACCAAATAACAAAAGGCATAAAATTTGTAAAGTTGATGAAAAGTATAAATTTGAGTTAAAAGATTAACTTTTGAAGGTATCGGAAAAATATTGAACTATAATGGAAAAATAGAAATAGGCCTCTCATCAAAAAGGGTTTTACAAAGTTATACGAAGTTATAATCTTTCTTTAAATGGGCAATTTACCTTTCGACTCTTTTGATTTAATTGTCTACTAAAAAATTAGACGCATCAAGCCGAATTTGAAGACTTGAAGCTTAGATTTCCAATTTGTAAAACACTAGGAAGCTTACAAGTTAGAATGAATCTATTTCTTTCCATAAAGATGCATTCCATAGACTGTTGCAACTATTTAAATCTGACACCTTCTGGAATTCTCTGCAGTCAAATCGTGCTGACAAGGTAAATGTCAGTTCTCTTCGTTTTATGCTAATAAGGCAGAGACTCAGGATCAACACTCCCCCAGTGGGGAGTGAGTCACAATTTGTTAGCTGATACTTGTACTTTAGCTGCTTGTTTGCGAGTGTTTTACATAATTCGTTTGGAATTCAAGTGATTTTCTCGCTTGTTTCTCATTTTTGTGGCTCAAATGAGTCGTGCTTCTAAACAAGCCAATTTGCATATAGTTTTCCTCTATTTTGTAAGTCAGTAGTTTTTTCGTGAAAAGCTTACAATTTATTCACTCACAACAAACGTAAGTACCAAGAGTAGTTTTTGATTCGCGACTTACTTTGACAGGATACAAAATACAACAGACTTGTGGTAACACATATTGAGCAAACGAAGCATGACTAAATGCTTGCAGTATATCTTAGATATTCTCTCAGATATCTTAATTGTTTTTAACCAACCATGAGTTAGCAAAAATTACCTGAAATAATTGTATTAATACGTGAAACTCCCCACTGTAGGTCCGCTCTGTTTCTGCTTTAAATATTGCTCATTCGACATGTGGTGTCCTTACTATGTTTTACTTACACTATTTTTTCTAAGTTCCTTTAAGAACTGGTATCTTCGACACTGGAGCGACTATTGAAAGTATGGCATCAGCACTTTTAAGGGCTGACTTGCAACTTTGTTGCGGCTAACAATTAGGTAAAGAGTTAAAAAGCAAAAGTTTCCACTTGGAAAATTGTCGTTTGCTTGACCTGTCATTAGACTGGCCTAAACACTGTTCAGTTGCAGTTGTTTTGATTGTTGTTGTTGTTGTTGTTATTGCTATTGTTGTTGCTGGCTGCCCACTTGACTTGGGCACGGACAAAAAGCAAGCGTGTCGACAATGGTCAAATGTTCAGGCCAAAGTGAAGATGCAGCTGGGATGGCAAGACCCCAAGCTACGACTACGAGACACTTGCATACAATGAATTGTTTGTCTTTGCATTGGGGCACCCACAGATACACACACTCACACACACACAGAGGAAAAGACACCCACATGGCTTTGGGTCTGGCTTAAGCTTTGACTCTGTACAAGACTGGCAGCAATGTCCAAGTCCATGTCATCATCATCGTTACTGTTGTTGTTGTCGTTGTTGTTTGTCGTGTTTGTAGCCTCATCCTCTGTCCGTCTGTCCACTTGGCTGGCACTTGTTTTATCGTCATTTTACAAGCATTTTTCATAAATTACAGTTTATTGTTGTTTGATAAACGGCCAGCGGTGGGCGCTACTTGTATTTTGTGTTTTGTGTTTTGTGTGTCCAACAACGGCACGCAAATAAAACTCAAAACAAGAAATTATTGTAGTTTTTATTGCACTCACATTAACGTCATCGTCGTTGGCGTCGTCCCGCCAGTTACTTCACTTGCTTCTGCATCTGCTTGATAAGTTAAGCGTTGACATCTTTATATGCGTGTGTGGGCATTAAATACCCAGGCAAACCCAGCCTCACCATCATCAGCAAACATCATTATCGCCATTCTCATTCATTATTATCGACAGTTGGCCACGAAGAAGCCGTCATAAAAAATCAAATAAACAAATGCGTCTACAATTTAGGGCTGTCTCGCGTCTCCAGCTCTGAACGACAATTAAAAATTCATGATGCACTTTTTTACGATCATGAGAACATTTTTATGTTATGCATGCTCACTCACACACACACACACATTCACTCTTATGCTGTGTAACTGTAACAAGGCACCTGAAAAGTTGATCGCTTAAGTTTTAAACTTATAAACCGAATTAAATTCTTAGCCCGGAGTTGTTGCTATTTATAATTACAAAAAATAAGTAAAATTAAATTTTAGTATAGCTGTAAGTAAAAAAACAATGTAATTAAGACTAGATAAACTGCAAAATTTATGTAGAATGTAATTTATTTAAATGCGGAGGGTATGCAAATTGGTTAAAATAATTAACTAATTAAAGTGTCAAAGTACATTTGCAGATGATTATTGTAAAATGGTTTGAGGCAACGATGAAAGAGAGATAGAGAGTTAATTTGGTTCTTAATATGTAGCTATAAACATTTTTAATAAGATTTTTATATTGCAATTGCAATTGCAATATATTGCAACAATTTAGATTTTTAATTTACTGCAAATACCAAATTTTCAACCAACTAGTTATTAAGGCACGTTTCCCCTAATATCTTAATTTTTACTTCTTTGACTGAGAAAAATTGAAACTTAAGTTGTTTCTGGAAGAAATATCCGAGTTTTTAGTCAATACTAGGCAGCTTAGCCTTAGATTCTAAAGCTAAGAACAAAAATTGGAATAAATCAACTACAAATCATCACATCCTGAAGAAGCTTTAGATTCTTATTCAAATCAATTACGTCAAGCAGAAAAGTTTTTAGAATTAAATCAATCATCTGTCTTTCAATCCTTAGACTACAAAAGTAAGGTAAGTTTTGATTCCACCCTCGCTTTACAATGGTTATGCCAAGAAACGAAAATAAACCATTTTATGATTTACAAGTACCCGAATGTCACCCGAGGGCGTCAAAGCGCGAATTACGAATGCAAAAATCTATAAAGCGAATGATTCGCGAGAGTGCGGCAACATTTGCATAATTTTATGGCCACAAATTCCACTTAAACAACTTAATTAGATTGGAAAAGTAAAAAGGCTTATTTGAATGCACTTAAATAAACAAAATAAATGGGGAGCATGTCCCTTCGGGCAGTTGGGGGTGATTTATTTGACGCTAACGTTTACCAAAAGCGCCATTTTGGTAACACACTTACTAACCAACAGTCTGAGTAACTGACTGACTGACAAACTGACTGAATGACGTCTCTGGTGAGCCAATAAACTGGCTGAAAAATGCAACGCCCGCCTAACGTTTAGTTGAATGTTGGCCAAAACGCGTTCGTCTCTAATGGCCGCTAATCTAGTTAACAGTTTTTCAATTATAGACGATTTTGTGCAGCTGATAATAAATGCGATAAAACATATTTCTGGGCACCGCCAATCCGATTACATCAGAGGTGGTGGTGCGGTGGTGCAGTGCTGTTACGGCGGGGCGTATTGCGGTTGCAAATGTCAAAATAATTTGCTTTTGGCATTAGCTTTAGTCTTAGCATTAGTTGTAGTTTGTGGCTTGTTATCTGGACCATTTAGAGCTTGAGGCGTTAATTGATTTAGTAGTCCAATCGTTAAAAAAATACAGGCATTATTAATGTCCCGATTTGGGGCTGATAATATTACAGGGGCGCCCTTTGATATTATACTTAGATCACTAATTGGCAATTTGGCCAAGCAAATTCAAACTATAAAATTGCGTATTGTGAAATCGCCACGTGGCGACGCCCGAGGCAAGGCGTCTCTTGTTGTTCACAACAATCTTTCTTGGCAACAAATAAAATTAATGAGCTTAGATCTCGACGTGGACAACAAAATAATACCAAAAAAAAAATTAAAAAATCTAAAGAAAAAAACCATTGCTGCACCGCTAACCCACTTCAAGTGGCTTGCAAATGTCAGTAAGGCATTTTTTGATAAATGTGCCAAGCAGCGACGTTTCTATGCCAAACGAAAATGAAAATGAAAATGTTTATGTATGCCCCTCCCGAAAGGTTGCCGTCACCGCAACCGTCATCGTCATAGTCACAGTCGCAGTCACAGTCACATCATAATGATGCCCTCAATCCGTTGCCAGTTGGAGTCAGACGACGAGACGCTGAGACCGTCCTTAGCCAAGTCGTGCGCCGTCAACAAGGAATATGTCAGAGGCTGAAGCTTTAACTTAAGCTAAGACCTCAACGGTGGTTCGGTGGTTCCGTGGTTCGGTGGCTAGACGTGTGCCTGTTTAGCAAACATTGTCTAGTCGTCGGAAAAGTCAGTTTTTTGACGAGAAGTCAAAATGTTGCAAATGTGTTGCTGCTTTACATATTTTAGCCTATTTCTCTCTCGCTCTCTCCCTCTCGCTCTCTGGCTTTCCGGCGTGACAGCTTTGGGCCATCAAATTGCAGACTAATGTCGAAAAATGCACCAAAAACTTGGCCAATCGCACATATCCAGAGCCAGCGGCGCTTCTGTTGCACCAAATTTCAAAACTGCGCCCCAGAAAAACGCCATCAATAGTCGATCGACTACAAGTCAATAAAATTACAAATAGCCCTCGTTAAATTGAACTATTTTCGCATTTTTCTGTCTTATATATGTACATATATATTTTTCATTATTTCTTTGTTGGCCAAGCAACGCTTCACTGAGTCGCCCCTCTCGACTCTCTGTCTGTCTCTGTTGTAATGAAGCCCATTTGAAATTAATTAAAATACTTACTACCAGGCGTGGTGTGCTTTTTCATGCATTTGTAATTAAATTAATTGCCACTGACTGCCTCTGGCCAGGCTGAAGTTGCATAATTTTCGCCATTTGAGCGATTTGCAATTGCAGCTAATTTTATGGACTCGCAAATATGCATATAGTATGTATTGTGATTGATCAAATTCCATACGATACGACAGTTGAGCAAAAAGTAAAAATAACAGAAAATTAGCTAAGGTGGATCAAAGGTTAAATACCAATAAAAGATGCATAAAGACTTCAACAAAACAGTTAAATGACTTATGACAAATGATATAACATTATAAGGAGTTGATGTGATGCTTAAACCAGAAATTATCGATTAATATTTAATTTATAAACGTTAAGATACATTTTCTCTTCATTTAAAAAAATGTTACAAATATTCATATCTGGCTCTTTAACCTTTTAGCTTTCATTAAATTGTTAATTAATGGAGTTTACGCTTACACATTTTGCTAAAAACTTAATGGAAGTCAGTGCAACTTCTGTAATTATAAAGTGCAGTTAGTGCTATCAACACAAAAGTGTTGCCCTTCCTTAAGTTAAGTACGTTGATGTGCTTGTTGTGGGCCAGGTCATGATGCCAACAACTGTCAAGCTGAAATGGCTGAAATGTATATACCATGTGTGCGATTACGATTACAAGCAGACGAGACAGTGGGGGGCTAAAGTATCTGAGTATCTGAGCATGCAGTTTGCATTTACAGTGCTTTTTACTCACTTGGTTTGAGTTTAAATAATAAAACCAGGAAGTCTATGACAATTATAAATCATCTTTGCCTTAGTAAATTTAACAGCTGTCATGATGAGCACTTGAATCTTGCCAACTTCAGACAGACATTACAGCAATAAACAGTTGCTCATTACACAAAACACCCACCCAAAAAGCGAGTAAGTAAATGGGCTAAAGGTAAGCACAAAGCGCTAAGCGTTGAGCTAAATGAGCATCAACTCAGCAGCAAAGTAAACACGAAACACCAACACCAACGCCGCCACCGGTAATAACAACAACACGATCAGCACTTACTACCATCAGAGTCACAGAGCCGACAAGCTGGGCGTTGCAAGTGCTATTTGCTTTGGGCCAAGGAAGCTAACTGGATTTTATACCCTGGACTCGCCGCAAACATAAAACACAAAAAAATAAAGATTTGACCGCCCGCAACCCACTGTCAAATTTTATATATATTTTGTTGTTGTCAGTTGTTTGTTTGTTGTTGTTGTTGTTGTTTTTGTTTTTGGACATGCAGCAAAAGGTTCTTTAGATTAGAAAAGCGTGTGCTTGTAATTTCTTCCTCTTCTCAAGCATTTTCACATGTTGCAGCGTCATAAAGCCGTTGCCAGGTCGTCGTGTCGACTCGCTATAGTTGCAGTTGTAGTTGTTGCGTCTATTAAAATGCTATTTTGACTGGAGTAGTTTAGTTGAACAACTGCGGCAGCGTCTGCTTTAGCTTTAGCTTCAGCTTCAGCGTCAGCGTCAGCATCGTCATCCATTCGAGTGCTGCGAGTGCTGAAAAGCATTTTTATGTTTATGTTCTCGTGGCGTCAAGTGCCGCTGCTGCCGTCATGCATCGAGCCACAAAACGTTAGAAAATTTGCGCACCAAAGCGACCAAAACCCAAACAAGAACAATGTTGATGATAATAGTAACAACAACCAACAACCAACAACAACAAATACTCTCAACTGCCAGACAACTGCGCAGCGTGCAAATAATGCAATTTGTGCAATGCGCCTGCTCAAACGTGGGAGTCTCAGTCAGACTTGGAGTCAGAGTTGGAGTTGGAGACCGAGGTAAAGTCGGAGTTGATGCCGCCGCCATGGGGCTTACTTTGACTTTGCTGTTCATTTTAGTAGCTTCCCCACTGCGTGGATGCCACACTGTTATTAAAAAGGAGCAATTTACAAACATATTTTATTGGAAATAAGAACAATGCATATATATTTATACAAATCTATAATTATATTCCACAATTTATTGAGAATGTTTATAGCATTCATTTGAAATCGATAACTTCAAGTTTGCATTGTTTAACTTATTTAATGTCATTTATATGAAATCTTATCATATATATAAGTCGTTAATATCTTTTAAACAAGAAGTCGTCAAATTTTTATACTTTTTTATGAGCTATTTATTAAACAAAATCTTTCATTTAAAATATTGCACAATAATAAAAAGTTTATTATTTTGTGTAATGCATTTCAATACAATGACATTTTAAAATTTATTGTGGAAATTTTTGACTTGAATGTAATGAGTATTTATATAAACTTTTTCAATGCACATACTGTTGCTCATATATTTGGGTAATTATTTGTATGACATGAACAGTTCAGATGAATTTAATACTTAGCAATATCCAAATTGTTTTCTAAGAGTATTAAGCTAAAATATTATCTATAGAATATGAATTAATAATTCATATTTTCCTTTTTTAACTTAATCTTTAATGCTTATTAATATTCTGTCTACTGCTTTTGGTCCATGTAAAGAAATTAAGAAAATAAAGACATTTTGGTCAATTTTTTTTTTTCTAAAACAGCAGTGCTGTTATATTATTCATAATTATTTCTATATAAATGAAAACGTATATTAAAATTCGCAATTTTATTTCTAAATTTTCTCTCAGTGGAACTACTGTCAGTCAGTTAGTCGTCGCCGTTGTGTGGCCGCCGTTGATAGCATTCTTCGGTGACTGCTGTTGCTGCTGCACCAGTGGCTGTAAACTGCAACTGCGGATGTGGATGTGGATGCCACTGCCAGAAAACAAATAAGTGCATTTAGTGTTTAACAAATGTTCGCTTTTGCGCTGATGGCGCTGTTGATAAGCGCAAGCAAAATGAATTAACAGCAATGAGACTGACGATGACAATTGCTGATTCTATTCGCCATCTAAATTGCCGTCACGATGATTAAACTGGCGACAAGCTCTAAACGACAGTTGATGCATTAGTTTTCTAAATAATTTTAGATTACAAACTGCTTAGCGATTAGTCAGTATTTCGTTATAAATCAGATCTGAGATCTCTTACTCTTTAAATTTGTGATAACGTAAGAAAATGATTGTAAAATTGTTAGTACTCAGCAGGTACAACTGAATGGGTTAATGGCAGTCCCCATTTTGGCCATGTTTGTCTGCCGCGCGACAGAAATCGGTGAGCCATAAAAACGAAAATATTACAACGCCCACGTCAGCTCAAAATTTCACCTAGTTGAAAAGTTGCTGCAGCAGCAGCAGTTGGACAACCAAGTGGATGTAGACCAAGATCCGCTTGCAGTCCTAGTCCTAGTTGGAGTTGCCGCCGCCGGCAGATAAATGTACAGTGTGCGGCATGCGGCATGGGGCATGGGGCATGGGACATGGAGCATGAGGCATGCGCGGGTGTTGCGGCCACATAGAGTTTCATTTAAATTAAATTAGAGACGCCAACTCTCTAACTGTAACAATGAGTGATGCACGCACTAAAACCAGGCAACCAATTGCCAATGGCATTGGCCAATAGGAATCCTCCAGAATGGCAATGCGTGGGCATAAATCAGTCGACGAGCCAAGAGCCATTGCCATTGCCATGGTCAACGAGGAATCGTTAAAGTTGCCAATTGCAATTAGCAATAGAGCAACGGTTGCTGCCGTTGTTTGCCTGCTAATGATAGTCATAATCATTATGAATTGAGATTGCAGCAATCGAAATGTGAATCGACATTGCAATGGCAATCGCAATCGCAATCGCAATTGCTTTTGACGCCCACACGTCGCTTTAAGAGTAAACTGGATGCCAGTGTCAAGTAATTCGTCATGGCATGTGGCAAGTACCAGCATCTCGATGCCAGTTTAGTCCGGCTTCAGTTCCGTTTGCATGCAAATTAGAACAAGCTGGAAAAATAAACTGAAAAACACACAACTGCTGACAGCGCTGACAAACGGATTTGGCATGCACCTGTTTCAATTGCTGTTACCTGGGCTCTGACCCCAGATCTTTGTGACTTTCACAGCTTTCAAAGTGCTCGGCAAAGACCAGAAGACTAGGCGACTTTCAAGTTCAAAGACAAATGGTCGCGCATTCGATTCGATTTACTTTTAATTTATAATTTGGCAAACCTTTTGAACTCGACAGCATTGAGAAAAATGAAATTGTCGATGGGCCGACTCGCAATTTGTGGTTGCAATTTCATTTCGAATTCAGTTCCGCATCATTGCCAAGGTGCACCATAGACTGTGCACCATGGACCGTGCAGCGTGCACAGTGAGTAATAAAAGTAAAATACTGCAAATAAAATCAGGTCAAATGGGGCACAATGGGCAGCACGTAGACCGAAAAGACCATTAGGCCAAATCTGGCTGGCAATTGTGGAGAAGGCTTTCTAGTAGTCTGTTGACTGACATTGACCCTGCCTGCATTTAAATCGACGCTTAATTGACTTTTGTATGGTGACTGCGTATCCCCACAAGGCACTTGCAACAGTTGCAAACAGTTGCAAGAGTCACTGATACGCTGATAGTATGTGTATGTCACGTTGTCAAGGCAACGCAGACAAGACATCAATCATCACTAAATTAAAAAACATTTAAGATTCCTGCATGAGGGAAATGTTAGATGCTGTTGCATGCAACAGGAACACCTCATAAATAATGCAAGAGCAACATGCAGCTACGAAATGTCACATTAAACTGGCGATATTAAAGCTGAAAAGCAGATGACACCAAAATCATGTTAGGCGGCACTTGAATGAGTATCAAACGGCAGCTGCCATAAACACACAAACACGCCGTCAACGTGTCGACGCGACGACTCGAAAGGAACCAAAGATCTGTTGCAGGAGCAGCAAGCAACAGGCAACAAACAACAACAGCTACAGTTGCCGACAGTCGTTTTACACTTGTCGCCGCCATTGACCAAAGTTGGCAATTGCCGCGCCACTTTTATGTGGTCTCCGCCTGGGGAGCTGCTTCTCTGGCATCTGCTGCCGCAGCGGATGCATCAAAAACGTGGAAGGTGCAAACGCCGCACGTCAATTGCTGTATTAGACGACAGGCCCAGTCTGACTCTCAGTCTCAGCTCCGAGTTCTAGTCCAGTCCCAGTTCCAATTCAAGCAGCAATCCCAAACCCAATCCCATCCCAGCAACCAAACAAGTTGTCATTGGCGCGTTATTTATGACAATGTTCAAAGATGTTTCTGTTTCTGCTGCTGTTGCTGTTGCTGTTACTGTCGCAGCTGCCTCCCTTACAACATCTCCCTGTTGCCCAAAAACTGTTTATGTTAATGCTAAGTTCGAGTCTCACAACGCTGACAGCGCTGCTGCATTCAAGTGTCCGTCAATTGGCATCGTTAATAGAGTTCGAGTTCGAGCCTCGGCGGCAACTTCGAGCTTCGTGCGGCAACTTCGAGCTGACCAAATGCGGCGGGCGTGTGACAATTAAATTGTCAAGCGCAGGCCTTTGACATTGACGCGTGGCAAGTGTCAAATATGTTGTTGTTGTTGCTGGAGTCGTTGCTGGTTGCCATTGCTTGTTGCACATTGCTGCTGCCGCTTGTTGTGGCATGTGCAACTCCTGGCGGAAGGTGCACTTTTCAATTATGATTTTAATCAACAGCAACAGCTTTATTTTTTTATTTTAGTTTATGTTTCTCAATTTTTTGCTGCTCTTGTTGTTGCTTTTCTCCATGTTGTTGCTCAGTTTCTCACCAGAAAATTGCCAATTTTTTTGTGTGAGCCGCGCTTTGCTGATAAATGAGCCTTGATATGATTCAGTTCGAACTTGGCGAGAGGCGTTGCGACGTTGCCTGCGAAATTATGCCATAATGAAGAGAACAACATCAGAAAAAAGGTGAAAAAAAGTTAAGACTTGACGCGCTTTTTGGCTAATAAAATTCGTATAATTTTATTCAATTTCTTATCAGCCAAATGGCCACGAGGCTTTAACGAGGCTCCTCTCTTAACAGATCTTTCAAATGCTCTTCGGGTCGTTGCGCTCTCGTAATCTTATACTCTCTAAAGCTCTCTCTCACTCAGTATTTTTCTCCGTAAGCGTCGCAGTCGCTGCGTAGCTTTCCAGTGACGTCGCTGAAACCTCTTTTTATTGGTCAAAAGCTGATCGGCAACTGATAGCGCAGCTGTGCTGGAAATTAACCGCTAGGTCAGACGTCTTAACTGGAAAATCACCAACGAAACTCAACAACGCCAACTGAAAGAGAGAGAGAGCGAGAGCGATGTAGAGAGAGAACAACAACTTGAGAGCCGCGGTGTCGATCGGCGATAAACGAAGCAACGAACGACGCTGGCAGAGAGACAAACCGCAGCCAGCTCAACAGGTTTTTTTAGCGTTTCGACGTCTTTTTTTGCCGTTGCTCCGTTCGTATGCTCGGCTCGGCTCAGCTCAATCGTCAGTTGCCTGTTGCCTGTTTGCTTTTTGTTGTTGCTGTTGCTGTTGCTGGACTGTATTACTCGGTCAGTCGGTCTTTGAGAGGTTGTTGCTATTTTGCCACTTTTTTTGTGCTTTGCGATTTTTCGCTCGCTGCGCTTCGTTGGTGTTTTGCAACTTGTTGTTGTTGTTATTGTTATTGTTGCTGCTGCTGCACCGGCAACAGCAACGGCAAATGCACTCAATTGCTGCCGCAGCCTCTGCTGCTGTTACTGTTGCTGCTGCTGCGCTGCATTAAACGGCAACTTCGGCTTGAGTTCGAGCCGCATGCAATTTTCATCCTCTTGCAGTTTCTGTGCGACTTTCTTGCGGGACTGTTTAAACTTTTTTGCGGGCTGCGCGCGTTGCGAAAAAACACGTACACAAAATCAAATTGTTTTCTTCTCAACGAACTGCACACGCGTTTTCGCAGTCGCGTGCGCGCGTTTCAATTGCGTTTTGCGTGCGTTTTACATGCGATTTGTGTGCATCTTATTTGATATGCACTTTTAAAGCATACACTTTTTGGTTCGTATGCAAGACTGCAGCTGTAACACCGACAGCTTTGAATATTTTTATGTTTAGCCATCTGTGGCTGCCTGCTCTAAGCCAAATCACTCATAAAACAGCAACAGCAACAACAGCCTGAGCGACAGCCAGAGCAACAGTAAAAGCAATTCAAAGCTGCCATAAAATCAAATGATATACACATACATATGCAAACAGTTTTGTGTATGTAATTAAATATGTATGTACATGGGATATGCCCTTCGTTAAGCTACCAAATGTATGTACATACATGGCATACATATATATAAAGATATATGTATGTATGTATATTTAAAATACGTATAGTAGTATAATCAAAAAGACAAACTTGTTTCCATCAACGGCAACGCGCAGTAACAAATATAAAACAAATTAAATTAAATTAATTTTAATTGCCGCCAAAAGATCACATAAAAAGCGTGCAGTTAAAAGAAAAATATCAGCAAATTAATTATATTGTATATAGAAAAACATGATGCGATAAAAAGTTTACGATATAAAAATAAAAAATTTATTTATATATACTAAACGAACAAACAACAGTAACAGTAACAATAACAATAACAACAACGGGCGACAACAAACCCAAAACAAACGCCACAAGCGACAGAAGCGATAACACAACACAACGCGGTCTAAACAAAAGACTTAGGCAACGAACTGACTGCCGTTTCCATTGCTCTCGCTCGTCGTGTGTGTTGTGAGTGTTGCGCCAGATAACGGTGCTTCGGTTCGGTTGATAGCAGCAACAACAACAACAATAACAAAAACAACAAAATGCAACAAGCAACAAACTAATTGACAAGTCAAATCCTGCCTGCCACAAGCAAACAGCTGGCAAGCAACAAGGAAAAAAACACAAACACAAACAAAAACTAAACAAAAACGAAAAGAAAAGAAAAACAATCGACGGACAGCTCGTCGCCGTCGCCGTCGTCGTCGTTGCTGTCGTCGTTGGATGGTGGCTTCAACTTTAATCAAATCGCAGCCAAACGACAATTGCAAGTGTGCCTCTTAATGTCTTGCCACACAAAAAAGGCAAATAAATTTACATAAATATTTCACGTGCTGCTTTTTGCAACAGTTGCATTTGACGTCGTCACATCCGCGTTGCGAAGATTGAGATTTGTCTGTTTAGACTGTGCGTTCTATGTGTGTGTAAGTGTATCTCTCTCTCTGTCTGTAAGAGAATATCTGCCAAATGCCATTGGTACACAAGTTCAAATAATAAAAAAAAGATCCAAAAATAAAACATAAAGCAAAACAACAGTTGGCAGTGCGTTAATTGCTGTTGATTCAAATGCGGTAAGTCTAATTGTTTTCAATTCGTTTATTGTTATTATTTAGTTTTATGCGCCTTTAATTGCACTTTATATGCAGCATCAGATTCACTAAACTAAATTGATGCAAAACCCTCATTAAGAAGGCTCCCACTGACTAAGTTTAGACAGGGCTGTTTGGTAGATTCATCAATTAACAACAGACGCAACGATTTCAATTACAATTAACAGACAAAACAGCTACCTCGATCGTTGTTAGTTTTAGTGTTGTTGCTGTTGGTGCGTTCGGCTATAAAACCGTTAGTTAAAAGTTTTAACCACAACCATTAATTGCAGTGATTTAAAACAGAGAAAACATCAACTACAAAACGGGCCACTTGGCTTTTAAGACTATGCTTTGGCTACTTCGAAATACTTCCTAGCTTTATGTAAAACAGATCCAAAGAGCAGCAGCTATGTCCAGAGCAACAACAACGGCAGCAGCAACAACAGCAAAATTGGGAATGCGCCATAATTACAAGTTCAGTTGAGCAATTTAAATAAAAACACTTCAACACTTTAACAGTAGACAAATCAACGACGCCAGCAGCAAGACCAGCTGATTGTCTCCAACTCTCCGACTCTCTGACTGTCTGTCTAATTATCAGGCTTAGTGTAATTGTTAGCGTCGGCTGTGATGCAATTTATTGGAAAATCGTTTTACAGTCATGCTTAATAGAAATTACATTTAAATATTTACACGCACAGCTTGACTGTTTCTCAATAACAATAAATACATTAATAATGATTATTATTTTTATTGTTAAAATAAAATAGAATACTTTATTCTATGTAATGAAAACTTGCATTCAATCAGGCTTTCATTAGAAAATTGGAAAAGCGGAAGTTACTCTTGATATTAAAATTTTTATTAACCTTGATTCCCCTGTGGTTCTGTCTCAGCATAGAATATATTTTGCATTCTGCTTTGTCGCGTTTTTTATATGCAACCAAAACAATTAAAATGCACTAATTAAAGCAAATGCGAATGAGTGGAAAAAAATTAATCAACATTAAGGAAATTACATTTAAAGTAATGAAAAAACAGGCAAAGTTGCAAATAAATATGCAAAGAATTATTTAATTCTCACAATTGCGAAACGCAAAGTCACGAGATTCCAGATCCAATTGGGCGTGTGCACGTCCATAAAGCGAATTAAATTAAATTTATTGTCAGCAGCAGCAACAACAAAAACAAAACAAAAACCAAAGCAACAACAAAAACCACAACAATAACAGCAGCATCAATAACAATAAGAACAGCAGCCCCAACAACAAAAGTCGGCAATTGTTTAATTGCAACTGCTGACAAAGAAATTGCCGAGCGTTACAAATGAGTTCAACAAGAAATGTTGGCTGACGGTTTTCTTGGTAGCAGCTTCAGTCCGAGCTCTTAATTGTGAGCCGGCCTGGCCTGAACTAACTTGGCCTGCCTGGATAGATGAGTCAACAAGAAATTTTCTTAATAGCCGTCTGGCTGCATTTTGTTAAATCTTATTGCTGTTGTTTTTGTTGTTGCTACCGTTGCCAAGTTTTTCTCGCTATGCTTTTTTAATTAATACTTTTTTCTGTCGCTGCCATAACTTATTAATTTTTTGTTGTTACTCTGTGTGTTAGCCAGTGCAATTATTGTGACTGATTCAAAGTGCTTGCGTTAGTAACGCGTTGCATTTGATTTGCTTTGCCTGTAATTGTGCTCATTATGCCTGTTGCTATTGTTGCTGTTCTTTTTGCTTATTATTAATATTGTTATTTTTTGTTGCGTTCGTTGTCGTTCGCGTCATTACATGTGTTGTCTAGGCGGCAGACAAACTGTCTGTCCGTTAGTCGGTCTATATGTCTATGAGCCAGTCATTTGCTGATCATTTGCACGTCCGTCATTCAGTCAGTTAGTCAGTCAGTCTGTCTTTGGGGCGCTGTCAATCTGTCGGCCTGTCGGTCTGTCGGTTGGCGTTTAGCAGCAAAATGCTTTGATTTCCAGTTAAACGATTTTGCCCTTTGTTTATGAGTATAATCAATGACGCACTTTAGCTGACATTTGTTGCCAGCTTCTGATGTCATCGCCGTCATCAGATGACAGCACTTAAATGTCACGCACTTCTGGCTAAATCAGCTGTTGCAGCATATTCTAAGCACACAAACTTGGCAACTGTGTGCTGCCAAGTTTGCAGCCTAAGTCTTTTGTTTCGCCACTCAACGGAATTCCCGGAATATTTCGATTACGGCAACCAAACCAACTGTAATGAGCCATGCGCAAATATTTCGACTATTATGCAATACGAAACACAACAAACACATCAGCAACAACAGCAACAGCAGCAACAACCAAAATCGATGAGCTAGGCTGTTGGTTTGGAGGCGCCAACACAATATGCATACATTTTGAGCTTTGCGCTCCTCTAAGCCAACTTCATGCCACAAATGTGAAGAGTTTTCACTAATTTCAAGTTGCTGCGAAACAAAACACGCAAATGAAACAACAAAAACAGCAACAATAACAACAGCAACAACAACGGCACAGAAACAGCAAACAATCAACGTTGCTGCATAAATAAAAGTAAATTTAATGACAAGCAAAATATTTCTTGTCATGCCTATCAGATTACAAGATTTCTATATGAACTCGCAGATGACGCGCCTGTCTGTCTGCATATGAGTGTGTGTATGTGTGTGATTGTATGAATATGAGTGAGTGTCGTTAAAACATGATTACTGGCGTTCGCAGAGAGAGAGAGAGACAGACAGAACCGTTAGTGTCATTTGAATGTGGTTGTTGCAAGTGTGTTATGATGCCTTCAAGTTGTCCCAGTCTAAGTCCGACTCCAACTCCGAGTCCGAGTTGAAGTCGTCCCAAGCATCGGCGACGACATTGAGAAAGCTTTTGATAAAAAACCACTTCAAAGAGAACGCTCCTCGACTCGTTTAAAGATGTGCAAATCGCAGTTGTTTCATAGGGGAAGTTAAACCCAAGTTGTGAATCACAGTTAGATTTTTACATTAATTAAGTACTTGCAACAGTTTCCCATGATTAAAATAATGAAAAACTGAGTGAGTGAGAAAAGCTCTCAACGTTTATAGGGTCCGATTGCGATTGCCAATCATAATCAATTTCACACAAACAACGCATGAAATTGCTAATTGAAGCATTGGCAGCGCGGAAGGGCCCAACCCAGGGACTGTCTCAAAATGAAAGGCCTGCTGAAATGCTGTAGGCCGTGCTTTAGCACCGATCGACAATTAAAATCGTAGCGAATTCCCAAACAACAAAGAAAATTTAATTACACCACATGTGGCGGACTTGACGACCCTTGAACAACACAGACATTGAGTTGGTCCAAAAAGGGCAACAGTTTTGGGGCCTTGGTCTGAGGGCTTGTAATCAAGTGAGAAATTTCGTGGCCTAATGATTTTTTCTAGCTCTTTTAATTTGGCTACAAGCCAGAAAATGGGCGTAGTATTTTTTATTAAAATCCAAATCCAAATCATAATAATAATAATCGTGTAATGATGATGCCACCACCATGGGATTCGAAAGGAGGTCGCAGGCTGGCTGAGACTATTTCCCAACCAGTAAATTGTCAGAGAACAAGCTGGTTGAATGAATTGGAGTAAAAGATTAGTTATTGCTCAGTTAATGGACACTATAATTATCGATAAACATATGGAGGCTGATAAGATGCGAATGTGAATGATTAATCGATAATTGGCGAGCATGTCGTCATTAATTTGCTGCATTTACGGATACGTTTGTATCAATGCCTACGACAGCTCTTAATTGTCAGCCGTGAAAAACACTGGCAAATGCGGCTTTTTATGTTCATTAGCCATTTTTGGCTCTAACTGGCGGCGGCAAGATTCATTTAATGTTATTTCTTTGATTGGATTCACTCATTTCAATAAAAAAATATATTGCTTTGCATTCATAATTTGCAGCGTAGCAATTTTTTAATTTAGTTATAAATAATTTATATGCTTAGCATTTAGATGAATTTGGATAAACTTATCGATATTTGGCTGATAACCTGATATCATATGCTGTATACGTAATTTTAAGCAAATATTTTAAAATGTTGTCAGGCTGAAACATGGGGAAACAGCGCGACATGGCGACGCTTGGAACATAAATCTTTATGTCAGCAGCAGCAGCAGCAACAAAAATTCCTCAGCATATTATTGGTGACATCAATTAATTTAGCTTTGATGTGATTGCAGTAGAAACAGAATTGAATAGTAGACGACTTTAAGATACTCTCTACTAGGCATTGCTTTTGCTTTCAAATTCATTTTTTGTTAAAATTCCAAATGAACGAATAGAAGTAGCAAGTTTGTGTCTCTTCCTTATTTTATTACACCACCTTTAGTATAATTTCTTTAAGTGTGCAGGGTATAAAATGCGAGATGTTCGCAAAATTTATGCATACAAATTTTGAATTTCAGATGCTATAGACAAAAGCTATGAAAATTAAATCAAAAATTAGTTTTCTTTTCGCTTTGCTCATTGTTTTTGCTTTTTCTGCCTTTATTTTTGTTTTTTGTTTGCAACTCTTGATTTGCATATTTCTCGTAGGTGGTTCAATGAACTTGTTGCTATGGTGGTGCGGGTCTGAATCTGGTGGGGGCGTCGCTTACTTGATGAGGCGACAGCGACAGCAACACTTCCCAGCTCTCGACTTGATTCGCCTACACGTAGTTTGACAAATTTGCAAAAGATTTGCATAAATCGAGCACAATACAAAAGCAAACCCAATCAGCGAATATATAACAAATACAAAAGACAATTATTTGGGTTGTTACTAACTTCTTTTATAGCTGCCATAGCCACAGATTATGCTACTGCATTTACGTTAATATTAGAAATATATAAAAGCATAGATCAAACTTTAATGTGTGTTATAAAATAAGAAACTCCTAAATCAGTGTTACAATTCAGTTCATGGGCCTATAAAAATGCACTTTGATAATGCCAATTTGGACAACGGGAAGCGTATGCTTTGGGCCTCTTGGCCATTTCTATTAAAGTATTTAAAGTTGCTAACGAGATACCATCCAAGCACAGCATCCAATTGACTCGCTTTTTCTTTGACTTTTAATTGCAATTGAGTTTTAACATGAGCTGCGTGCATTTGCGCAATGATTTGCAGATAGCAGTCCATGGGAAGTAGCGTCTACATCGAGTCGTCTCGGTTGGCCTTAGTTGAGTTGGCTAATTGATAACGCCTCTTTAATTAATGCACAAGAGATGCCGCTTAACTTTGTCTTTGGCATTTAGCGAATGTGTTGAGCAGTTGATATGAATAGGGAGAGAGTGAGTGAGATAGAGCGAGATATTGACAAACGGGAAATGCTTCGACAGCTTAGTATACTGTAATTAGCATAGTTCAATCATAGTTAGACGCTTATTAAATTTATTTAAATGCACTTTACCTGTAACCTTCGCTGTAACCTCATAAGCTCGAGCTCAGTTCTTGCTACGCACTTGCTACAAATGTAATCTAAAATGCTAATTAAGCTGCCGGCACTATTTTTGTTGTTGTTATTATTAACGCATGCAAAACTTATGTTACGTATACGCACCGTAGTCGCAACATTTGCGATTTCGTGTTCGCATTCGCGTTCGAGTTTGAGTTTGCGTTTTAGTTTGCGCTGCGTGCATTAATTAATAAATGTCGTGATGTCGCTTTTGAAGTGTCTGTCATTATGAGATCAATTAATAGGAAAAAATTCTAGATCAAGGCGAAAATGTACAAAAATGTCGCACACACACACACGCACACTCTGGACAAGCTTGCGTTGTTGTTGTTATTGTTATTGATCGAAACGCAGTTGCTACATATTGTGTATACGATATTTTGTTGTCCTCTATAGAAAAACTTACTTACCCCTATCCAAGCAGAGCTTAGACAATTTATCTATTTATTATTTTCAATTTGTTATACGAGATGTTCATGACGTCATTGTTGTATTACCTCACTTGCTTTAATGGGTACTAAATGTCAAAACTCATCAACCTTTTCACTGCAACAAAAATACTAACCAAAAAGAAAGTAAAAACTTATTCCGATAGTATGAATTTAATAATTATTCAGTACATTTTAGAGTCTTCAATTAGTTTACCCAAAAAAAATCTTATATATAAATCAAATTTGTTAGGAAATGAAACACAATTTTTCTCATTTACACAGATTTCTAATTAATCTGAAATAATTAAATACGCATTAAGAATATTTCAGAACAAACACTAACATAATAAAGAAATAAAAGTTTATGCTGTAAACATTGAGAAATGCGTCTTAATTATTTTTTACAGTGTAATTGTTATTTATTAATTTCAATTTGAAAATAAAACGCACTTTTTTAGCATGTTGGCTCGTGTTGTTGTTAGTTGTTAGCTATGAGTTGTTGGTTGTTTGCCAGTGGTGTTGGTGGTTCGCTTGGCTGTTATAATTAATGTTGTTGTTGATACGAAAATCGTTTTTGCTTCGGTTTCGGCTTTAGTTTCGGTTTTAGTTGCATTTGCTTTGATTTCATGTTACAAAGTTGCTGTTTGTTATGTGTTGGTTGCACTTGTTGCTGTTGTGAATACTCAATGTTGTTGTTGTTGTTGCTGTTGCTGTTGCTGTTGTTGGCGGTTTTATGTTACACAAATATTTGCGCGATTGACAAAAACAGCTACAACTATGTACACAAAATGAATTTGCCTTGCAAATAGCGTCGCAAACTAAAGCAACTTTATATATTTGAACTTGATTTTGGTGTCGGTACAACAAAAAGTCATAGGCAGCACCATGCAGGGGAGGAAGAGTGGCGTCGGTCGCCGGGGTCAACAATAAAACTGACGCTGTCCGAATGCAGCTGTGCTCAACGGGCTGTGCGTGAGAACCAGCCGAGCCATTAACAACAACAACAATTGCAACAGCAATTGCAATAACAACAACAACTGCTGCTGCCTTATATATATCAAGATTTCAATTTTTGCATTTGTGTACTTGAAAATTGACGCCGCACGGCACGCACGCATTTGTTGCTGCTGTTGTTGTTGGTGTTGCACATTCGTCTAGCTGGTTAATAAATTTTGAGATACTTATCAATTAGCATACGAATTACATGCCTTGCAATCATAAATAATGCGTAAATTTTTGCGCTGTTTGTTTATGAAAACTAAAATTAAGAAAAAATCGAAAGAATAAAATGCAATTGATGCATAAATGTTGATTTCTAAGCCTCTATGGCTGCCAAGCCGCTTTTGAGAATTGTAATTTATATGCATTTCTACACAGTTGGACTGTAGGTGCGTGTTTGATTTGTTTTTGATTAGAAACGACAAATAAACAACAAATCATGCAGCACGAAATGCTAGAGGATAGAGTTGAATTAAATCGAATCCAATTCGAATCTGAATCGCAAAGAAATTGAATTGAATTGAACGAAATGAAACAAAAGACTTAAGCAACGAACTCAAGCAGAAGTTACAGTCCCACCTCATTGTTATGCTCGACACTTTTGCGCTATATTTACAAATTGGGCCAATAAAATGAACACCAAGAGAGTGAGAGACCAGCAGGAACAGCAGCAGAACCAGATAACGATAGCTCTACACCAAGAATAACAGCACTAGCACCAATACCAACAACGATAACAATGTCAGAATTGTAAGACTATAAAAAGCAACCAAAACGGAAAACGGGCACATAACTAAAATCAACTCACAAACTGCTGATGAATTTTTATGCATGTTTATATGATGGTCATAAAAGCTAACTGACCAACGGACGGACTGACAATCCCGCCAGCTTGGCCAGAAGTCAATGATTGTTTAATGAAACAACGAATAGTCTCTTGTCCAGCCATTAAAATAGCTGGCAAATAAATCAAACCCCAACTCACAGCTACACTTGATTATAAGAGATTCGGCTTACAAATCCGCCCGCTTCGTTAGCAACACTAAAAACAACAAAAACTCTATCAACAACAACAACGATAGCAACAACAACAACAAACGGGTATCACCTGCTGTGCGTCCACTAGAAACAAATAAATGTCAATGGCGCGTTAATCCCTGCGCTACAAATGTTTCTGTATCTGTGACTCGGCCATACGCAAGAAAAATATCTCCATGCGAAATGAATACGTTTGCCGTGGGATTAACGCTTACCTCGGGGATACCCTAAGAAATATGGATAGAAGGTACGCTAAGCTGACGGCGTGAGGCACGCGCTAAAATATTTAGAAATCTTAAACGTTGATAAATCGAAAAAGACGAAAACGAAAAAGAAGATGGGGGACAAACGATGGTGAAAAGAAACGAAAAGTAACTGATCAACAACTGTTGGTCTTACCCCTTACTTATACATTTACCCCTCTATTTTCTCTTTGATTGTATATTAAATACGAGTCATACTCAAACTCGCACATATTTTATCTACTGCTCCAGATCTCCAACTGAATCTGTATCTGTATCGGAATTGGTTTCGAATTCGAATTGAAATCGGAATCTGGCAAGCGATATTGTGTCTGAGCTGTCAGCCAGGTTGACACTTTGGGCCATGATTTATGTACGGCAGGCATTTAACGTGCTGTGCGTAGTCTCTCCGTCTCAATCTCCGTCTTTGAAACAATGTGTTGAGGCAATTACGCCCACCTAGCTGACGCAGTTTATGGTTTATATACGAGAGTACATTCATAAGTCTTATTTTGGTTAGTGTGAGGATTTGTCATATTGGCAATTGGAATTTCCCATACGTTTTGGCCAAAAGAAATGTGTCAAAGCTTTTAATACGCTGCTAATTAAAAGTCAATAAAGCAAAAGGCAACAAACTACAAATCCATCGGGTAACCAGTTGGCGACTCATCGCACACTCTGTCTCCCTCTGTCTGTCTGTTAACTGACAGCAGTAAGTGCTCCTAATTGGCCACCAATATCGTCCTAAGCATTTTTTACTTTACGTTTCGTTAATTTGCGAAACTGACAAACGCTTAGCATCCGTCTAGCCTTATCTGGTCGCTATCTTTTTGCCAGTTTGCTGTTAGCTGGTCTCGTGGCTTTTATGATTTTTTAAATTTAAGTCACGCTTTTGGCAATTAAGTGCCCCCAACACTGCCACCAACACCAACAACGACACCAACAACCAACCGCATCGACTGTTGCATGTAGACGCCCTCCAACAGGTGCAGCCTCTCCCAACTGGGCACTTGAAGGATGAAGGAAGAAAGGCAGAGAGGTAGGGGGTGTTGGCCATCTGATTGCACTCTGCTTTAACTCTGTTACCCGTTTAGTTGGTCTTTCTTTGGCTGCTGTTGCTGCTGCTGCTGCCCCGACTCCTACTGCGACTCCAACTCTGGCTGTGGTTGCCTCTGTGCTACGTTTTGGCGACATGCGCCGCATTTGCAATTATTTTGCGGCTCATTAAACTTTTAAACACGTCGCTCACGTAGTGACGCGTCTGTCAGACGGCTGCCATGTAGCAGCCGCCTCATCTCCCCTCGTAGCCGCTCTCTCTCTCTCTCTCACCCTCAACTCTTCGACTGCTTGGCTGCCTGTGAAAATGTCATAAAAATCTCTGGGGAGTTTTGCAGTCGGTTTTGCTGCTGACTGCTTTGATTTTTGTAGTGCTTTGCTTTTTCCCAACGCTTTAAGCTTGCGAAATCACAAAGATTTCTTTTTTATCGCACAAGCTGTTATTGTTGCCCCCTGCCGTTGTTATGTTGTTGTTGCCGTTTGATTGTTGGCAGCTTTTTATTTTATGATTATTATATTTTGTTGAAAATTGCCAGCATCTTGCTGCTCGGCCACCCCGTCACAGTTGACACACACACAGAGGGGCAAACAAAAGACTTAGGCAACAAACGTGGCCGCGTTTATTGCTATAAATTGCCTGCTGCCGCCGCCGCTGTCAAATGCAATTAGCTGCAGTTTAATTGAAAAGCGTCCAATCGGCATCGTCAGCCACTGCGGCAAATGCCATTGCCCAAAAATTAAAAAATCAAAAATTGATAAATGCTTTTTTCTGCACCGCATTCCACGGGACATTTCAATTAATTTTACTACTCAGCCGGCACTTTTCTCTTTCATTTACGCATTGTTCGCCTGTGTGCCACTTTCTGGCCATGACAGGCAACAAGCAACCACAACAACCACCGACAACAACCGACAACAACAGCAACAACATTGTCGTTCGACAACGACAACGGCAACGTTTCAATGTCGGCTTGCATTAAAGTGTCGTTCGTTTTCTGGTTCAAGTACGTTTGTTGCAGATAAGTCGCCCGTTGGTGCAACACAACAAGGAGATTCCATTTCATGGCCATTTGCATGGAAATCGCTCAGCTGACGGCTGCTAAGCAAAGTCCAGTCCATCCAGTGCAAACCGTCGTCTCTTCCGTTGTCAATAACGATTTTCATCATCATCAGCATCATCCTGACTGCCTGTCCGGATCGTGCATTTTGCCCCTGACTCTGACTCTGGCTGGCACAGAATGTGAACCAGTTTACTGCAGCGCCATCTAGCGTGCAGTTTTCCCCAATCGCATTTTTTGCTACTAATGAAATATATGCGAAAGCTGGCAGCAGCGACACAGACGATGCCTGCCCGATATCGGCAAACAGCTTCAGTTTCATCGTCTCGCCTTCTTTTATTATTGTAATTTTTGTGCCTCATCCACTGACACAGAGAGAGAGAGAGAGAGGAAGACTCCATTGAATGGTGGCACCACAAACGTAATCGCAACATGGAATGGCCTCAAACGGTATCGTTTTGTCCAAAACTATGCATAATTTATGAGTATCGTTTGGGTTGCATCGTTTTATTATGCTAATGCTCAGGTAATTTGTTCGCTTTTGGGGTCTGCCAACTTGAGCTTAGTGTCACTATTAAGCGACTAATTAATTTGTTGCAGACGCTCAATATTATTTGTTCGTTGCCTACAGATGCCATCAATTGATTAGCATTAGCCGGGCTAAGCATGAAGGTGCCAACAGTTCCATCAATCAATTAGCAGTCAACCACAGCTCCCCTTCTGTTCATCTCTATTTCCACTCGAAATCAAAAGCATATGCATTTATTTTGCAATAGTCAAATTCAAATGCAGTAAGTAAAAAACAAGATATCATAAATACCATTTGGTTTGATGGTATACGGATACTCTAACAGATATTAGAAACCTGTGGAAAATATCGTCAATAAGAGTTTGTTAATTTTTAAGAGATATGCTAAAACTATTATTTCCAAATTAAAACTTTAAATTACATAATATCGACCGCTGGTAGTAAATTTTTCATATACATTTTAAAAATAAGATTTAACTTAATTGCAAATATTAATTGTATGCAGTCAGCTTAAAGGCCTAAGTTACTATAGCTACTGTTAAATAAATTCTAAGTTAAAATTTAATTAAACATGTTAAATAAATAAATAAAATTTAATATTGAAAAGGCAATTCTCACTTTAAAACATGCAAGATCCCCTAATTATTTAAAGTGTGTAACGTCACACTTTTAATGATAAATTCATTATACCCTCTGTAAGAGTACAACAACTGCAACGACCAAGGCAGCATTGCTCGAGATTACAACAATGTCGGGTCTGGAACTGACCACGTCGCCGTGTCTGGTCTGGCAGCGTGTGTGCCCCCGCGAGAGGTCGTCCAGCCTCAGATCCGGCTTTGCGGTCGTACTGTCAGTCAGTCGATCTGTGGCTTGGTCGCTTGGTCGCTTTGTCGCACTGTCGTTCTGTTGGTCGATCGGTCGGCATTTGAGTTATAAACTGAGCGTCGCACGTTGGAAATAGTTTAAAGCGCTTAATAATATGCAGTTTATTATTGTTATTGGCGTCGTTGTGGCACATAAAACTTGCAATTGGCATTATTAACGCCATAGGCTCTGGCTCCACTCAGAGTTTTGCTTTAGTTTGGTCTGATCTGCTCTAGTTTGGATTGGGGCGTGTGTGGGAACGCTTCAACGATTGCAATATTTTGGCAACAACAAATGACGCTGATTGATTATGTCGCGGGCACAGCTAATGCCAAAGCTTTATGCCTGTTCACACCTGGCCAAAAACATTAATGAACATTCAAATTAACTGCAGCTCTAATTAACCAAAAATATACAATATTCATTTAGTCACAGCTTGCACGCAATCTAAATTCAAACTCAATTCAAATCTAAAGCGAAGTGATATTTTGTCAATGAACAAGCATTTGGACTGAGGCAACGGGGGAGAACTCATAAGCTAATTAAAAGCAAAGCATTTGCTAATAAAATACTTTTATATAATGGCTTTATAAAGTGCGTGATCTGTTCCAGTGGGGCGTAATAAACGAAACGTGAATTGAATAATGAAATTCATTGCGCTCCATACATATGATTACGAATACAATTATGAATACGTATGCCAATGAGAATATGTATACGATTTATTAGTGCACCGATAGATTCGCGTGACTTCCAATGAATACTTACTTCAATTTTGCTGATTTCGTTGCGCATTGCAATTGCCAGAGGGCTGTCTGTAAAGTTAACACTCTAATTTATATTATTATAAATTCATTACCTAACTATTTTCTAGGAAATGTGTTTATATTTATATTAAAATGAGTGTTTTCTAGACTTATGCCTATTTTTGTAAATTTGGCGAAATCAAGATTTTCAAGTTTGTCCAATTTGCTAAATCGATATTAAATAACAAATAACTCTTAAGGTATTTCACAACAGATAAACAAAAGTGCTGATTTTGCAAATAAAAAGTTTTTTTAATTCTATTTTATTGAGTAAATTGAATACAAATAAAATATGGAATCTGTTGAAACTGTTTAAGTTTTGACTTCTCAAAATATATTTAGTGTTAAGTACATCTATATAGCAAAATAATAACAAAATATTTGGTTTCTTTTTGATTAGAACGTAAGGATACTTAATGCCCAAGAGAAAATAGCTATTGGTCGTTCGTCTTCTTGTTAGTTATTTCCTTTGCCACCCCCGCGAGTTTTTTTAAATCAAAATCAAAATGGAAATATGTTGTTATTGCCTGAAGCCTATTTTTTTTTAATTTTCTTCTTTTTTGTGAGTTCCGCGTTGTCAAGCGTTTGCTTTTAAGTGTGCCGCCAACTGAGGCCGAGTTAGCTGACAACACGGCGTATGCGCATTTTTAATTGCCTCAACATGGATTGCAGCGAAGATTGGCAACGTTTTTTGACTGCTTTTTTATATATAAATATTATTATCAAAGAGCTCTATGCTCTCGACATCAACACGATGCTGTGGCAAATTGAAGCTGACATTTGAACAGGCTGTCGACGTTGTTGGCGCGTTAATTTCAAATGGTTAACCAAAAATGGTCGCGTTATGAATTATCAATATGGAGCCGCTGTTGCCGCCCTGGTGACATCGCCTTATTGCAATGTGCAACGTGCAGCCGACAAACATCCAACAGAATGTGAACCGTTGCTCAGTTTTGCGCAACGCAGGAAATTGTTGGCCATTGGCTTGACCAATGTACAGCGGCAGCGGGTGCTCCATATACGGTCTAAATATTTGCTAAATCACACGCGCTCCACAGACTTGCCACAAGACAATACCGCACAATAGTCCAGCTACAATATGATGTTGCTTTCGTTTGCTGTTGCTGTTATTGCTGGGAGATTTGCTCCAGCTTCAGCATCAACTTTGGCTAAAGCTCTGGTTGTGGTCACGATTTTAACATTTTTGCGCATGCGCGCAGCGAGCACCCCAAAATTTTCGGCATTGCCCATTAATTTTCATTGAAAACGTTTTCATATTTTGCCATAGTTGCTGTTGTTGTTGTTGCCACATTTTCGTATAGCACAATATTTTCATTGTAGTGTTTTGGCATATATTTATGTGCCGTAAAAAATGCGATCAAGATTGGACTAGGACTGCGAGAGTACAAACTGCACCAGACACCAGACAAGGCGAGGTCGAAATGGGCATAGGAATCGCAGCAACAACAACCTCAACAACATCTATAAAGCCACATTGTTGTTCAACTTTGCACTTCAATTGCAGTTGTTGCCGTTCTTGTTGCTGTTGCTATTGCTATTGCTATTGCTGCTGTGTCTCAGTTAATGTTATTACCGTTTGGGGGCGCAGGCGTAAATTAATGGATTCATCGAACCAAACTAAGCCAAAGCTAAATTCGAAGCCAAAAAGCTGAAGCCAAGTTGAATTGAAGTTCAATGTTTGTGTTAACAACTTTACACCTATGCTCAGCAAATGTTGATGGGGACAGAGGACGGCGGGCCGTGTTTAATTGGATTTTATGTTGAACTTATCAATTAGAGAGTTTACTTTTTAATTAAGGCATGTGGCGGGCCAAATTAGTGGCCAACTAAGGTGGCCATTATAGAGATGCCGAAACAAAGAATAATACAAATTGTCTTGGCCATTTTTGGGGTGTGTACCTGGGCGAGTCTCCCCAGTCTCAATCTCAGTCCAAGTCCAAGTCTGCAAAACAAATGCTAATTATATGGTTAACTGAAAAACTCATTGATTCTCTCTTGCTCTCACTCTTCCTCTATGTTTTTTTCTCTCTTTGTTTGTGGTCAGGGCAAGGTTATGATTTGGACAGAACACAAGAAGCTGTAGCCTGGGTACTTCTTTAACATTGTTGTATCTGTGACTGTGACTGTGATTGTGCGGCAAAGGCAGCCACGCCCATTTAATTGCCACCTAGCATTTGAGTTAACTAACTGTTCATAAATAGTTATGGCATACACGGACAGCGGCTGCGCCCACAAAGTTGCCACTGCAGCTCAGGCCATTGCAGATCAGGCCAAAACCAAAGACAACTCAAGCCAAGCCTCAGTCACAGTCTAAGTCTAAGTCCAAGTCAGAGTCCGATTCCGAGTCCAAGTCCCAACTAAAGTCTATGTGCCATTGTTAACACAGTACATTTATTTTCCCACTCATGGCTTGCCTTTGTTTTTCCTTTTTTTGTTGTTGCTATTGTTGTTGCTGTTGCTTTGAAAAAATACTTAGTTAATTTAGCGCATTTTGTTTAATTTTGGTGCTGCGACTTGGCTAACAATTTGATTTGCAGGCCAGCCATTGATTGCTTTATTAAGCGTTAATTTGGCCAACGTCCTTGGGCAAGTTAGTGCGCAATGTGGCCAAGCAAAGGCTTCCGCATGTAGACAGACCAGCTCCAAAAACTATCTGAATCAGCTCGTGCTTGAATGTCACATGCGATGACTCAGTTTTGCAATTGAGGAAAAGAAAGAGAGCAACAGAGATACAGAATCCCTTTTAACTCAGTAGACAAAGTCTGTCATATGTTTTAAGTTACAAATTTTCATACAATTTTACCAATAAAAAATTAAATTATATTAGCGACCACAATTGGCAACAATCAATGTAGATACTGTTTGCTTTAGTAGAATCATCCTCAATTCAAACCTTGTCACCAAATATGTAAGGCAACGTAACTTCCCTTTAAAAGAGGAAACAGGAAAAATGGCATTTCAATCATAATAATAACAATGAATCAGACACCTAAAAATATTCATTTACAATCATTAAAATGCTAATGTATAGATATATGTATACAGTTTCCATAGAGCTTTAGTTCCCATCGCTGCACAAGTTGTGCGTTTTCTATTTCCCACTTTAATAAATTTGATATGTCAGCTAAAACAGAATCCCAGGCATAAATCACACACAGCAATAGAGAGAGAGAGAAAGAGACCCCACACTCAGAGTTAGAGTAAGAAAGAGAGAGACCCCACACTCAGACCCAAGAGCGCCCCACACTGAGCCTATATGTCTTAGAGCGGTTCCATTCATGCGTGGTCTCACTGGCCCATTCAGAGGTGTCGCTGCTCGGATCGTTTATGCAAATATGCAACGCTCAACACAAAAGCCAAGTACGCCCAACATGTCAGAGTCAGAGTCGGAGTTAGAGTCAGAGTTAGACTCAGAGTTAGAGCCACAGTCAGTCAGACGTTAAGTCAGTGAGTCAGTTAGTCAGGCAGAGTTAAAGTTAGACTCTAAGGCTGAGGGCGTTCATATTCATACATCTAATTGCCCGCGTCGGGCCGTGAGATTCTTATGAGGCATTCAAATGCAAAAGGCCTCTGGGCATCTTGCTCTTTAGACCCCTTTGGGCTTATTGTTATGCAGAGTATACAGACATTTTGGCTCACTTTGTGCACACTTAAATGCAGCAGCCACTCGAGTGCAGAGCGATCTCTGACGATCTCTTGAAGTGGAATTAGCATAAATTAAACCACACTTGTTGCCCCAACGATGCCAATCAGACCCCTTCCCTTTCTACCCCGCAACAATACACATACGTCAGCAAACTCTGACTGACAGTTGGCCAATATTTATGAGCCAACAGCAATAAGTTATTTGTTGGCTTTGCATTACGCCTAATGCGTTGGACAATGACAACTTTAAAGATGCGTTAAATACATTTGTACATAAGAAAAAAGTGTATATCTGTATATATAGATACTTAGTTGGTTAGATAGATATTCCCTGCATATATGTATATATGGCTTTATGAAATCATCATCATCGGAGTCGTAACAAAAAGTGAATGGATTTTATGCTGTACTTATAGGTATTCATAATACGTCAAGCAGTCGCAGCGATTATGGCTTTTACACTCTGGGCCCATATCTCTTTTTTTGGGTGGTTTATGAGTTGGCCTATCGCATCGCTTAAACACAGTGAACACCTTTGCCAACTGGCAAAGTGGCTTTGGTTGATTTTATGGCCTACACGCATTTACAATCAGTTTAGAAAAGTGTTGACACTTTTTAAGTTTTCTATAAATCCGACAGCATATCAATAAACGATCGTAAAACTCGAATGGTCCAGCAGCAGCAAAAGAACCTGGTAAATGGGTGTGGCATTTCCGCTTGAAAGGAACTCATATTGTGCGTTGTCTGTGAAGAGCCATAAAATGATGTGTTAGCCTCTTTTAGGCTGTTAGTCTCCACTGTTAGTCTCCACTAAGCCATATACAAAGGAGCTAACTATTGTTGGCAGCTTAACTATTTAATGGGGCTCTTCTTCTATCTGAATCGCAAGATTCTATTATACTTTACATTGATTCGCAATGAATAAAACCAAAGTTAAAGCCAAAGTGAAATCGTTCATGAACTTGTTGACCATAAAGCCAAAGCAAAAATATGCAGAGCATTAATTAAATTCTTCCTCTAGTGACGTGTCGACTTTTACATTTTAGCTCAATGTTTCTAAAAAATATCTTTATTTTAAATTTTAGACTTCAAGTTTTTACATAAGATAAATATATATAATATATTTCCCATGTTGATAACCAAAATAATTGTTCTTTTGTTTTCCAATTTATATTTCCTTATTCGTTTAATTATTTTAATCAGCTATAAAAATAGAGTTTACTTATAAATAATCATTCTGTGTCGATAGTAGAGTGTCTCAATTATAAACATAGCTTTTAGTGTATAATTTATTAACAATAAAATAAAACAAGCTGATACATTTTAAGCTGTTACTCTTGCAAACTCAACTCTTAAAGTAATCACACTTTTTTCGCATAAGCACATTTCAAACATTTCGATAGCATTTCGATTTGTAGCTGGCAAAATGGACAACTCTAAGTTAGCCCGGCGGTGGTTAAAGGAGACCAACCCGAAAAGCATTAGCAAAAAGCAGAAAACGATTTTGCCATTTGGCCATTTTGGCAATTTGGTGCAATGCGAGCAACAAAAATGTTGAAATACTTTACAAAATACATGCAGCAAATGCGAAAACAAACGCAACAATAAATAAACGAGTGTTTTTATAGTTTTTCAATTGATTTTGGTGGTGCTGTTTGTTGGTTGGCATGCGTCGCAATAAATAAAACCGCGTACGGCCTATTATACAATATAATAAATCTGAAAAGAGTGTCTAACTGTGTCCCCAGCTTTACAAAAAAAAAGTGGGCGTGCTGCTCTTGATGTTGCTGCCGTTGCCGTTGCCGTTGCCGCTGCTGCACTTTGCGCATTAAAATGCCGCACATGCGTGCCGCAGTGTTGCATGCCACGCATGCGCGGATGTGTTGCAGGATGTGGGCAGTGTGGGGCAAGTATTGAGTAATTCCCTCAACGACAAATTTTGTGCTACAAAATATTGGCTCCCCAAACAATCCAATAATTGCCCAACCCTACACTCCCAACTCAAAAAAAAAATAAAAAATTGATTCGACGCGCCTTTTCTTTCGGCATTGCACGTTGTTAATTAAGATTCGATTTTCATTCATAATAAATGCACTTTAAATGCATGTTTTCTCGCACATTAAAAGCGCATAAATAAAAAATTAACACCCATCAGACGAGGCAGACGGACGGTCAATCGACTGGCTTCCTTAGAGTCTCTTGTCCAGACGTGGCACATACGAACACACATATGCACCATGTGGCAGAGAGTTGCAAAGATACAGAGACCTGCCTCATCACTCATACGCAATGAAGACATTTATATGGCAAAAACGTTTAGCGCCAGCTTCAGAGCAACGCATCTTCTTCTTGTTTCCAAGTTGAAGTTGAAGTAGCAGTTAATGTTGGCCAGGCAAGAGGAACAGGCCTAGAGACAGACAGAAAGACAGACAGACAATAGCTGTTGTCAGTGGTGTGCTGCAAGGGATTAGCTACCAAGCAAACATTTTCAACTGCAATTTATTATATCTAATTAATTTTCTGAGCAAACATAAAATTATTGATATCATTAGTCAACTAAGTACCATTTTATCAATTTCTGCCAAAGATTTTAGAATGTATTATTAAAAAATATATAAGATTAAGTTCTTGACGCATTTTTTAGACTAAAAACTTCTTAGTTTTGCAAGAAAAACATAAAGTGCAAGATCATTTGCATAAAAATTAAGTTGAGTTCCTACAAACGTTCTCAAATTGGAGTTTTTGATTGTCATAAAGTATTTCTTTTATATTTTTTCTTTTGTTTGCTTTTGAATAATTTTTATCACTGTAATCTACAGATGTGTGGAATGATATATAGGTTTTTCTTTTATTTACTAGTAAAATTTGAATCTTCAATTAATAGACTGATCGATTGATCCCCCTATAGTGCCGCCTCTGTATGAGTTGCAACTTCTCACGCATAGCCTCAGCGGTTGCCTTCGTCGCGGCTTGCAACTTATCGTCAAGTTTTTTTTTCTAGCCGCCGCCTTTTGCCGCACGCAATGGGCGTTGCCAGGCACCTGTTGCCACAGTGGCCACAGTTGATGTTGTATTTGTTGTCGTTGTCGCTGACTGAAATCAGAGCAAGGCAAGGCTCATGGTAAGGCGCGTGTGCGTGTGTGTGTCTTGTGGCTAAGTCCGATGACAGCATCTTAGGCAGCAGTTGCAGTTGCAGTTGCGAGTGCTGCACGTTGGCTTTTTGCTGTTGCTGTTGAACATGTTAATTCGTTGCTGTGCGTTGCATAAAGAGCAACAACACTTCGACCGTGCAGCCGATACATGCCACTTGCTGGCTGCTCCTTATTTTATGTAATTGCCAACTAAACACTTTCAGATCCCAACCATCGTCATCATCATCATTATCATCATCCTCATGATGATCATCGATGCTGTTGCTGTTGCTGTTTGCTGTTGTTGTGCGTATTTATGTCTAATTAAAATAGCGCTGCATGCCGATCATACCCAGAAGCTGGTATGTACTCGTATTTACTAACTGAACCACAAGTTGATCGAGATCCGAGTGCGTATGTGTGTGTATGTGGGTATCATATGTTAAGTATGTATATTGTACATTGTGTTAATTATAGCGTTTTAATGTTGCGCATTTAAACGTTTTACAGTTTACAGTTTAGACGGCATTTCCTGCTCGAGGGGCCACAGCCAATAAATCTATGCAAAATGTATTAAAAAAAATCATATGACAAACCGTGCAAAAGGCGTTTAATTATCGGTATTTTTTTTATCAAGCTGAGCCATTTCTGACTGATTTTTGCTGCTGTTGCCTTAATAAGCCGAGCTGCCTCAATTTGACTTAATTTGCGGGCGGCCACAGGGTCGTATGAGTAACATTTAATTGCACGCTCGACTTTCGCAGTAGCAGTAGCTTAACAAGGGGCAACACTTGAAAGAATTTTTAGCTGAAATTGCTCATTACTCGGTCATTATTTAAGAAGTACAACCACTACAACAACAGCGGCACCAAAAATACTAGCCATAATAATAACAATAATAATAATTAAAAACCAATTTCTGAGCCAAGTGTCTGTGCACAATAAAACAACAAGAAACGGGGCTATAATCACACATGTACACACACACGCTCACGAAAGCTCGCAGTTAGTTTTAAAAATTTGCTTAGTCAAGCGGCAATAAACGCCCCGTGAAATGGGCGCAGTTATTTGGCCCACGGCTGCCACAAAAAGTGCCACACAGTAATGCACAAAATATTATTGCGATTAATAATTTGGCAATAAAAGTTGGCAACAGAAACACTTTTATTCATAACAATTTTGGCGGCAGCACTTAAGCAGATGCCAAAACAACAATTGTCCGCGTCCAACTGTAATCCTGACTGCATTCGACTCACAGCAACTGCCACCAGCAACAACAACAATACCAACTACAACTACAAAATAAGAAAAAGCTGCAACAAATATCATAATAAAAAAATTGAAATATTGTACTGTTGTTACCGCTGCTGCTGCCGCTGTTAAGCAACAATTAAGCAATTTTCATAATTACGAACAATGACCAATTTTTTGACACGCTCGCAAAGCGCGCAAAATTTTTTAACCAGCGGCAAATAGCGACCGCTCTGCTGACGTCAACGTCAACGTCGTCGCCGTTGCAGTTGCACTTGCCGCCGGCAGCATTTAGCATACACGTAGTTTTGTGTTGTTGCATGCCTAATCAGAAATTCAAACAGTGAATTAAATGCAACGGACAGTGATTTTTATGTGTGCGAAGTTTTATAGACTATGGCATACACTACTCAAAAATTATAAACACTCTGACGTCACAGGCTAAAGTAGAGCTTGATATGTTGTGGGAAATTATTGAAATATCGATCATTGAATAATGTTACATTATTTCCAATTAATAATATCATCACCACCAATTTCAAAAGTGGGTGAATGGCAGCTGAAAGAAGAAGAAGCAGAGTGAGTGCCAGCTTGTACAAATTAAAGCAAAGTATTTTGCATGATTTTATTTAATTTAAAGTGTGTGTAATTCGATTTTCAACTGACAATAATCACGTGTGGCAATTGTGCTTCCAATTCTGTGGCAGGTGCCTGTTACTGATGCCACAAGCCGCTTGCCACATTGTCGGATTCCCAATTGACCAACGGCTGCTCCCGGCGTGTCGTGGCAGAAAAACTACTGCTGCTGATTTTACCGGCCAATTTCTGCAGCGATTTATATAATCAGCAGCGACACAAAACGTGGCAACATACTACATGTAATTTGGCATTGCTAGCTTTTAGCAGTTAGCAGCTAGCAGTTAGCAGTTGGTTGCTTTGGGCCAATCTAAAACAATTTGCGTTTCGTTTTTCGGCCACAACAATTGGCTGCAGCTGAATCTGAAGTTGGTGTTGCAATTGGTAAGACTGTTGTTGGTGCAAACCCAACCCCGGCGACATCCTAGACATCCCACCCACAATTAATGTAAAATAATTACAAATTAAAACCAGCGCGACTCAAATTGCAAAAGGCAAAATGAAACAAAAGAAAAAAGCTAAAAGTACAAAAAACGCGGCAAGTGTTGCAAAGTTGCAAGCTGCAAGTCGCGATGCGGTTTTGTTTTCTGTTTTGTTTTGTTTTGTTTTTTTCTGAAGTCTCGTATTTGTTAAGAGTCGAGAGTCAAGATATTAAACAATAATTGTAACTGTAAAGTGAGCTTAACGTGAGTGCATCAAAGCATAATTTTCTTGCAACAGAGACGGGCGAAGACTGTAACAATTCATTGAAGAAAAACACAGACAGACCAAGTGAGACACTCTATGACTGACTGACTGACTGACTGACTGACGGACAGACAGGCCAACAAACAGACAGATAGTCAGTTAGACCGGCAGACAAACGGATAGAGAAGTCAAGAAACTCTGGCTGAGTACGTAAAAACATACCGCCTTATAATTAGAGCAGAAATTCTGACGTTTCTATTTCAATTTTCCAACAAACGCCACGCAAAACTGCCACGCCAAGTGACGTTTTGATTGAGTGATTGGCAACAAGTCAGAGAGCTCTACGAGGAGACGAGGAGTAGAAGACCTGGTAGCCAACCAGGCAGCAAGTGTTGCCCACTGTGGTTACAAATATCTGCATACCAAGCACTTGTGGCATGGCAATAACTGAATGAAAAATCATTTTTTTGCTGTTGTTACTGCTGTTGCTTTTGCTGCTCCTCTTGTGAAAGAAGGTATCCAGTTACCTTCTGCCTGCCCCATTGTCTTGTACTTCAAATCCGGCAGGTAATTTAAGCACTAGAGAGAAATTTACAGTGTACAGTGGTGCACACATAACTTGACTAAATGTGGTTGTGGGTCCACTTGTAGCAACATTTATAATTATCAACAGAGCAGCAACAGCGATTCGCATAAAAAAAAATGTTGCTAGCATGTAGTAGGTTTTGATTACGTGTAGTTATTGTTATTGTTGCTCTTGCTGTTGGTTGGGGGCACACCCACTTTTATGCCATACAAGTTTCAAGTGGTAATTGCTCCAATTTGAATACGTAATAAAAATCGAATGAGCAGCAAATCGATTAGCAATCTAACGCGCGCCCATTGTGTGGTCGGACCCTGGTTCAGAAAAAGTCCAATACTACATCTGTGTATCTAAGCACGAACCAGACGACCAGACGTTTGTCTACCGGATCGGATCGATCGCTTTGCGGATACTGTCCAACAGAGCTACTGCCTCTGTCGCTCTGCTGCTGCGGTCGCTCAATGTGAAGGTCAGTAGGTGGCGGCCAGCAACTACAACAATCAATTAGACCCCCTGAAAACGGTAATAAGTACTAACATACTATTTGAGGCTTTGCACATGACTCAGGATCGAAGAGAAAGGTGTGCTCGTGATTTAGCTCGAAATTGAACTTGTATCTTGTATTCAATGGAAGACCGTTTTACACTGATTTTGGGCAGGAACTGCAGGCTGTCATACTAAGAAAGTAACTGTCAGTTTGCAACTGGCTTTCAAGTTGCAAGTAGAGGATAGTAGTTGCAATTGGGGAATCTTACAGAGGGGAAAGAAGTTACCATGCGACAGTTGTCTAATCTTAATAAAAATGGATCAGAAAAATTATAATATGTATTTTGTGTATTTATTGGATTGTTATTTTCTGTACGCATTAAAGTAAATATTTGAAATAAATACTCTAGCATCCATATTCATTCAGTTTACAATATACACCTAAGTCTGTTTTTACACGGTTTTGATATAACACGGTTTGAAAATTGAATATTTTTAATTTTTTTACACGATTTTATTCCATTTAGCACGATTTGAAATTTTATGTACTTAAAATTTTTTTGTCAAATTTAATTTTTGCGAAGTATGTTCATATATCTTTTTTTACACGGTTTTTTTTACACGGCTTCTTCTGGAACCAATCTACCGTGTAAAAACAGACTTACGTGTACATTAAAAAGATCTAAAATTCCATCTTTACAACAGAATACGTTTCCTAGCATCATCGTCGTATCCTTTACTAATTGTAAGACGATGTCTTGTCCTTAGCTGTTGAAAAAAATGCATGCCAATTTCAAAAACATGTTGCCTCATTATGTTGCAAGAGTTAAGTGTTGCCTTTTGTTGCAAGCTTTTTGCTAATAGAAGCAGTTTGAAAAGCGGGGGATTAACGTCGTCTTAGCTAATGGTGCGTCCGATCAAGCTGTGATTGTAATTGTTAATTGCTTTCTTTTAATGACGAGGAAACTGACAACTCTGTCTCCCACGCAAGTATCCACTGAATCGTGTCTCGACTGCTCCAATTTGATTTGTGGCAAGCATTTCAATCAGTTTGAAGCTTGAAGCTGACCAAAAATGTTTTGACAGTTTGCAGTTATTGTTTGATGCGCTGTCATGTGATGAGTTCATTAAGTGTACACAATAATTGAGCGTTAAATGTACAAAAAAAAAGAAACAAACTCAAACTTATGAATGGGCGTGCGTTTTGACAGACGGCCAAGACCGAGATACTCTAAGAGATTGACTGACTGACAGACTGACACTGATGGCTCTACGTGGCCAGTTGGCCAACTATCGAGGGAGGCGAGAGTATTAGGCAAGTGAAATTGATACAACGAAAGTTGGCAAACCCAAAACCAAACTTCCTGCTTTGGTTATAAGTCGGAGTTTAAGTGTATTGTATTTTATGTGCCGCTATCTAATTAAAACAAAGGCTTGTCTTGGCCTTGATAAGAACGATTGGGCCTCAAAAGCTTTTACGTTGCAACTGCGACAACTGTGAGGTCGCTCCTTTTTAAGACCTAGGGCTACATCGCATTTGTTGTATTGAATTGCCGAGTGAAATTACTGATATTTGATGCTATTAACACAAATCTCAACTTGCAACGTAAAGTTGCCACAGACTGTTATTGTAACAGTGGCCATTGGAAGTCTAGGAAGCGGCATCTCTCAGACTGGCGCCCCCTTTCCTTCTTTATAGGAGGGGGGACAGCGCGTGGCAGATCGAATCGTATCGTATCAAATTGTCTCGGTTGAGAGTTGGAGTGTGGCAGCGGTAAACCAAGCCACCAAGCAAACAACCAAGAAACCAAGTAGACAGACAGATGAAATAGATCCGCTTTAATATCGGTAATTAGGACCACACCTATTCGTCGATACTCAAAGTGATTTTTATTACAATCTGCGCAACATTTGTATTTGTATCTTGGTCGGTTTGTTCTGTTTTATTAGCTGCCTTTGGCCAAAACTCGATTAGTTTCAATTTGTTGCTGTTATTGATACGACTACTCCTATTCTTATTCGTATTGTTATTGTATTTTATTGTCTTGCTTTTTGCATATTTATTCTGAGTATCTACATATTTTATATTCTCGTAGATACCTATTTTCATGCTGCCGCAATCGGAGCCTCAACCTCAACCTCAGCAATGCCATGCAATTACATGAAGTTTGTTGTTTCATTTTTTTCTCAACAAACTGACCTTAAACTTGCCATGCGGCTTTTGTTATGGGCAAATGGCAAATTCAGAATGAAAATCAAAATAAATAAATAAATGCAGCGGTCAACTTCTATGTGCAATTAGTTTTTACTATATATGTCGGGGCTTTGTTTTTTTCCGTCTTCTATCTATCCAGCTGTCTGTCTATCAGTTTTTTGTATTAATTTATTTTTTTTGGATAATGAATAAAATCAGAGTATTTTAGCTTTGTGGTTATGGTTGCAACATTTTTTTTTTGCGTATACATATCAAGAATAAAATTACCAAATTAATCCAATCATATTTGATACCTTGCTAGATAATTCAAAATATAGATATAATGGTTATATGTAAAGATTCAGTCGAGTCGAAGGCCTCAATATTTACTACTCGTTAAACTATCATTAAGTTAAGTATTGTATACAAGGTTTAATTTGTTAAAAATAAAAAAAATTCAGTAAAAGATTTAGTTGTGAACTTATGTTACACTTATGTTATTTACGTTAAATGATCTGCTCAAATATTTTATGTCATTAAAAAGAAAAAAACCTGCAGAGTACTTATTTAGCAAAATACAGAGTATTAAAAAGCAGAGTTGGCGCCCCCTAGCGTGGGAAAGTACAGCTCTTCTTAAGGTCTCTTAAATGAAGCTACAGAGTATTTTCTAATCGAGCACACTCGATTGAAGCTTGGTTTCTACTTGGTTTTTTGTAGGTTTCGCGTCGTGTGTTGAAAGTTTTTGTTTTTTTATTTTTTTTGATTTGATAGCCAGGCGAGTGGAGCAGCAGGTGGTCGCACTGTTGCACCGCCGCCAAAAGCTAATTGTGTTTTTCTCACATTTGCAGTTAGGCAGCGTTTCCACGAGCTCTCAGCTCGTAGTTGGAACTCATAGTTGTAGTTGTAGCTGGTATCTGGTAGATACATGGGAGCACATGTGAGCACATATGTGCGCTTAAAACAAACACACAATAAATTGCCTCTGCACAGCATGAGTCCTTACCTGTGTGTGCCGAGTGGTGGTGCAGTGGTGCTGTGGTGCAGCGGCGATTCTATTTCATTTTGTACCTGGGTCGCATTTTGCATGTTGTAAATTAAAGCAAGTTAGCTCTAAATGTGCTTGGTTCCTTTTCACTCCGTTGTCTGGAGGCTTTCACTTAACTGAGGAAATCGTTAGGATTTAACTATTAAATACGAGTGTGTGTATAATTGCCTGTTAAGCAGAATTCAACCATGAGATGAATAGTCTTAATTAAAGAGCGAACCAAAAAGAAAAACCTGTTGAAATGTTTACATCTTTTCGATAAGTTTTTCATTCTTATTGTTGCATTTATATTGATAAGTGAATAAGTGAGAGATGCAGATCTCATTAGTGCCTTGCTAAATAGCCTGTTGACATGCCAATCAACTACCTGTGCTATAATCGCTGTCAACAGACAACTCAGTATACAGTCAGTTATCTTCCATATCCATATCAGAAGTTATCGCCCGACGACAGACGTTTGAAATTCTTTTGAGAAATTCAAAGACCCGAAACCAGTTTGAAGCTCTTCATACGACTTCAAGCTTCATTAGACAACAGCAAATGGAAATTGAGACTGGAAAATGAATGAATGAATGAAAATGTCATATTATTTGTAGATGTTAACCTAATACCCATGCTACAGATTTTCACTTTGTATGCAAAATGCTTGAAAAAGCAATGAAAGCAAAATTAATTTGCAATACAAAACTGAACTGATACAGGCAAACAGGCAGACTGGCAGGTGTACCTGTTGAGCCTACACAGAATGGGAAAACTCATCATGGAAAATACTAGTGAGGGGCACTCATGCAGATAAACAGTTACGAAAAGCCATAGGAGTGCAGGCAGACATAAAGACAGACAGTTTGCCTGGCAAGTGGATCACATGTGGACAGTGTTGACCGAGTTGACCGGCTTGACCGAGTTAGGTAGTAGTCATCGCATCCGCTAACTTCATATCAGATGCCTGTCTTTGTCTCTTTCTTCAGCTAGGAATATCAAGTCCCCACAAACATGAACACCCGCTCCTCCTATTGCCCCACCCATCTCTCGCACTAGCTTCTGTGACACGTGGAGGAATTTTTGATTGTCTATTTGTTGTTTAAACTTCTTTTTGCTTCCGACTCAATTGTTTGTCCCATGCAAACAACCAACCAACGTTAAGTGCTACTGCCACTACGAATGACACTGAGACAGCGCCGCCAAGCAGTCTGCAGCCTGTTGACTATTGGCTATTGACTGTTGACTGTTGACTATTTTCAATACCATATTGGTGGCAACTAGCTGTAACAAACGGGCAAAGCAAATGCTAACACTGCTGTCGCTCCTATTAGTTTTAAATGCCACATTGCCGTTGAGTAAACACTTTGAACTCTGGTCAACGCTAAAGCTTAAGCCCAAACAAAGACCTAAGCACCTATCATACACCTATTTTGCCGACTACGATTATACCCTTTCACAATTTATATATAAAGTGATAACCAAGGATATTGTTTTGTCTTTGATATTCCATGATATAATGTAGATTTCAGAATAAAGAAGCTTACTTATCAAATTTCCTCTCTTTCTCTCTATTATATTTTATATTTTTACCAGTCCTGAAGATAAATTTATTGAAGTCCATTTTTGTTGTTCCTTTATTGCTATTAAACTTAATAATTTTTATTTTATATCATATATTACTATCCATCATCTACCAAAGTGATGACACAGTCAATTGAACCAGCAAATTCCTTTCTTCTTTGAGCTAGGCTTGTTGATTTGTACGGTTTAATGCGTAGTGCAAATATGGCCACCGTTTAGACCACACACACAAACCCACACTCACATAGACTTACACAAAAATATACATACATACGGGAGACAAGTGGGAGATTTAGTACTTGGTCACCGTTAGCTCACTCGTGGCCATTGCTTTGCTAATTGAGCAGAAAGCAAACAGTTAACAGCAGCAGCATAACCACCACCTGCTCCTAAAGTGGCAATGTAAATTGTTGTCTAAAATGATTTTTTGCCAGAATTTCTGATGACAACTTTTGAAATTTTCACTTTTTTCTGCCGTATTTTACTTGGCGCGCGTCATTCCTATAAGGAAATTATGCAAAACGCTGACAAAAGACAAAAAGTAGAAAACAAAAAGCGAAAATAGAAAAAATTAAACAAAAAGGAAATAGTAAAAAGCAAACTTTTGGCAACTCGCTGCCATTTTAGGCCGAGTCAAATTGTTTGCCCAGTTGCTGTTGCTGTTGCTGTTGCTGTTTCTGTTATGGCCATTGCTTCAGAAAGTTGTAAATTAATAGGCGAAAATACACACGTGAGGTTTTTCACAACACTCACATACACACACAGGCACAAACACAAACATATACATATGCACAAAGAGGAGTGTGTTTGCCTTTTGACAATCAGTTAACGCCCATTGCGGGAACTTTCAGTCAAATGGCCGAAAATGGTGGCTGTAAATTGCCAATAGCCGTGCATTAAATGTGACTTTTTTCATGGGCTGCGGCACTTACAAAACAATAAACATTTATTTTACAATACGACAGTGATTTGTGGCACTAACAGCTAACAACTATAACAGCATCTACAACAACCACAACAACAGCTGCTGACAATTGCCTTGCTTGCAATTTATGCAGTTGGAATCGAAGTGGAAGTTGCAATTGAAGTGGAAGTTGAGACTCAGCCTGAAGTCGAGAACAACCCAAGACGGCCAACTGGGCGCGACAATGCGGCAGTCAATTTTAATTATGTGTCCAAAAAATAATGACGACGTCAGGGGGTTGCCCAAAAATGGCATAGGCGATCTGGCGATTCCAGTTTAATATACCCTGTAGCCTTAGCATAGTGTAGTCAAGAGATAAAGGTAGTTTCGAGAAATGCTCGTTTATCAAGCGCTGTATGCTTAATAATTACGTAGTAAATTTATTATTTTAATATAAAGCTAAAATAGCAGTTAATTTGAGCTGATTTTGGCTATAAAAATTAAGAATAAGAGTAATCCCACATTTTTTTATCGAAAATAAGATTTATATGTGAATATAAGACAAAAATTTTAAATAAAAATGTATATTCCGCATATTTTATTATAAGAAAATTTGAATGCGACTTTCTCATCTTTACTCACAACTCGGGTATCTCGTAGTCGAGCAAACTGCTCTGCTGCATTTTTTCTTATTGCTGTTGTGGCAGTTTGTCAGTTGACTTTAACAGGCTGTAACCGAATCTGAATCTGAATCGGAGACTGAAACAGAGACAGCGACAAAGACAGAGACTTTAACTCCAACTAGATTGATTTTGTTTCTCGGATTGTTTGTTTTTGGCTTTTGGTTTGTTGGCTTTTGGCTTTGGGTTTTGGCCTGCACTTGCTTTGCATTTGCCTGACGACGCCCGCGCCCAATGTGGTCCAAATGTGGGCCAAGCAGGGGCACGGCTGCCATTTTGGCTGGCTTGTCGCTACATTTGGGTGGGTGTTGGATTCAACACTTTCGCTAGCCGCCGCCAATTGGGTTATAGACAGGCAGAGAGACGGACAGGAATTCAGGAGAGACCACAAATTGCATTGATTTGTGTGGGAATTTGGCGTTAATATGATTTGATTAATCAAAATACAAGCACAGATTTCACTTCGCTATCAATATCAGTAACGATATCAGTCTGAATTCTGGCTCTCTCTCTCGCTCCATCAGCAGCTTTAACTTCCAACTACAACTCCATCTCTGTCTCTGTCTCAGCTTTATTTTTTTGGCTATGACAGGAGCATGCGCCGACGGGTCGTGCCCAGGCACTGACTTTGCATGTAATATAAATTTGGATGTATGTGTGTTTGTGTATGTGTATGTGGCCAATAATTCACTCAGGCGGCCTAACGGTTTATTAGCATAAATAAAAATAAAATTGATATGTTTGAACTATTTCCTGCAGCAATGCGCGCTACAATTTTCGTACATGACAACGAACAAGCGACTGCAACAAGAACAACCTGCAGCCAAACGAGCTACAACTAATGCCAGACTGCAAACCAACTACAACCTAACTAAGTGCAACACACATACACACACACACACACACACACTTACGTACATAGTGTGTGTTCATGCAACTGCAACTGCGGAATTGGTAGCCAGGCAACAAAATGTTGCGCTGTCAGCGGCGCATGCAAATGGCGTGGCCAGTCAGGCAGTCAGATAAGAAACGCGAAAGGTGGACAGAGGGGTTGTGGGGCTTGTTTAAACCATTGCAAGAAACAACCATCGTATATAATGGTCATTCATATAACCAATACTTGGCACTTTATATGGTTAAAGTCATTGAATGTTGTGAAAATGAACTTAAAATATAACTATTTGATTAAAATAATAATAAAAATGGTGTTATTGCTGTGATATTAAAAATAATTTTTAAGGATTTTTAAACATTTCGCATAATTTCCTAAAAAAAACACAGCTCCTCATTGGAATTAAAAGTTTTATCTTCTACAAATTTGGCCACCTTAAGTTGATTAAAACTATCAATTTCATACACATTCTACTAAAGTCATAACAGTTAGAGTCCCTGGTTACAAGTGTCCATATTGCTATTTTAAATCAAAAAGCGTCACAAAGCAACCTCAGTCATAAATTGAACTATTTGAAAATTGATTGAAATTACTTTAAATTTCAATTTACGCCACGCCCCAGCACAAAGTCATGTGCCAAGCTATTTGAAAATGAGTGACATGTCAATTTTACAGGCTTCAATGTAAAAAGTGAGACGGCGAACATGTTGAGGCACGCACGTTTGCTAGTCATGCCACGCCCCCAGCTCGTACGCAACTCTAGACGATTGGGTTATTTCGATAAAGAAATCATTTATGCAAATTTTGTCGACAGTTTTTCAGAAAAAAAATTAATCAAAGTCAGTCCGTCTTTCAGTCTATTCCAGTTTGTCAGTTTTAAGTTCCCAGCTTCTAAAAGCCATCAGCTTTTGATAAAAGCACTTCAAATTTCAATGCGATATGAAAACAAAAATATGTGAAGTATGGCATTTGCATAATCAGTTGAAGTGATCGAGGCACAAAGCAGCTGGGTCGAGAACTTGGCTAAGTGGGTTAAAATGCAGGCGTTAACTGGACTAAACGGTTATTGACCAATACGTATGCTAAAACCTAAACTGTTAATGACTCACTAAGAGATCACACAGGCTAATAACACGTCCAGCGAGTTGAAACTCATTACAGCCTCAACTTGGAGTCCGACATCGATATTGGCTATATCTATGGCATGTGTGTGGCCCGTGCGGCCAAAAGCAAACAGTAACTAATATGCAGTTAACCCACAAATGCCAGTGCAAAAAGCAACGTGTGCTATTATTAACATTTTTTGTACGAAAACAAAGACGAAAAAACTATGAAACCTAACGGCACTGTCCGTACTGAACTCTGGCTATACAATGAACCAAAGCTGGCCATAAGCCATTCAAAGTGTAATTGATGATGAAAAAAGAGATCGATCATATTATGCGAGCGCATATCAATCATGGCCACGACAAACTATACTATCATAACGTATGAGGCATTTCAACGGGCCAATGCGGCGTATGCGTAACGTGTCGCAACGGAGGCATCGCTACCTGCTACATGCTGCCTACTGTCTGCTATCTGTTGCTTGCCCCAAAGCCACAAAAGTCAACATAAATATTAGCCAAAGTCAGTTCAGTTTCAGTGGCGGGCATGACAGCGCCACGTTAAAACTTTAACCTGGCACCAGTGCGTATGAGTAATGTTTTGGTTTTACCAGTGAAACGAAGCTGCAAAACTGTAATAAGCCTCGACATTCCATTAAAACGAGTTATTCATATTAATTGGCCTTTTCATAGCTCAATATAAATATTTCTTGTGCTCTCTTTTGCTCAATTGTTGTTTTTCTTTCAAGAGAGGAAGAGAGGCGGGTGGAGGTTCAGTGAGGGTATCTGTTCTACTTTCCAGAGACTTTTGATTCCCCTGTGAAGCGTATCGGAGTCATCGTCGCTCTCGAAAATTGACATAAGATTACGCAGCAAAATTGTTGACGCCCTTGCGTGCGGTGGCCAAAGTGCAAAAGAGGGTCCGAGATAGAGAAAGAGAATGAGACAGAGACACTCTTCGGTCACTCTTCAAATTTGCAAATTAGCCCCGGGGGCAAAAGCCGTAAGTTTCGTTCGTTCTGCAACATCTAGACCCAATTTCATGCTGTCTCCCGGCGTGGCAAACTTTTTATTTGCTTTAAGATTTCTTTATTGCTTCTTTTGATTAATTTTTTTGTCTATTTTTCCCCGCATTTTTTTTTTTTTTTTGCTCATGATTGTGGTTGAGGTGAAGCTGATGCCAAAGCTTCCGTTGTTAAGCGATTTGATTTAAGACCGCTTTCGTAGCGTTTATTGTGAGCACAGAAACTCGAAGCATAACAAATTGGAGCAGAGGAGCAGCAAAACAGCAATGGCATGTGTTGTTCAATCTCCAGGTATTAGAGAAGGCGGAAATAAATAAAGCAAGAGATTTCAGTTGGTCAGCTGGTTTCAGCTTTCTTTTGACTGAGATTATTTACGGCGCCAAGCGGAGCCATCGGCATCGGCATCTCATCTGATGATAATGATAAGTATGCCAATCAATAAAAATAAAGAAATATCCATTTCCATAGCTTTACAAAGTTCGATGGCTCTCAATCTGCATAAATAAATCTTTTAAATACATAATTAAAAGAAAAAACCCAAATAAAATAAAAGACTCTGAATTAAATATCACTTATTGATGATGACTTTAAGATTAGCGGGAGCAAAGCAACTGGAGCAACTGCTCATCTAATGTCAAACCAAAAGAGTTGGACAATAAATCTCTTTTTTGTTTTGGTCATGTCAACCGAATTGGAGCAGTAATCTCTTTGGAAAAACACTTGATTTTCCTCACATTGAAAACAAAAACGGTTTCAGTTTTTGTCGCTTATTGTGCGACCTTTATTTCAAGTGGAGAGCTCGCTTCGCCAATGTCTGCAATTGCAATTGCGGGAGAGAACCAAAGAGAGAGAGAGAGAACCAGTTGGAACCCCTTCTCGTTTCGTCTGTCATTGTCGGCCTTGTTGTTGTCGCTGTCTGTTGCCCCAGCAAAATAAAGAGCCGTTAAAGTTATTTTGCATCATTAGTATGATATGTGTGCCTGTATTGGTGTTGATTTCAGTGCGCCGGCTGTGAGAATTACAAATGCACATACGTTTGCACATGTATTAGCCGCTGAACTCAGATATTTTTCAACATTTAATATCCACCTTGACTTTGATAGGCCATAATGCCATAATGCCGCCACATGCACACGCTGCAATCTAAAGCTGAAGGCATCGGACACGGCCCCAACCTCGGCCCCGTCTCCATCTCCGACTCCGAGTCTGTCTATTGCCGGTCTGGTCTCGACACCGGCATCGTTGCTGTAAATTATCCGTAGTTAGTGACCCGGCGTGGTTGCATTGGCATATTTCAAGCGCTAAATGCATCATTAGGCAATTTGATTTACAACCAAAGCCAAGCTTAAAGACACGTGTTCCATTCGCCTGGATGTGACTCTGACTTCACTTGGATATATATGGGAACTAAGGAGATATGTTCATATGCAAATGCGATTCATGTTCACAGTGATAACTTAAAGTATTCATAGTGTTCGGACGTAAAATTTAATTAAACAATTTCGACACTGCCATTAAATAAATATATAAAATTAAATCAATGTGTTGGCAACTTTGTATCGTTGTTGCTGCTGCTGCTGCTGCAATTGGTTTTCGGTATGATTTCATTTCTTTTTTGGCCAGCAGCATTTTATTTTTGGTCAAAACCAGATCGCAGCAAGTGGCACGCAATGCAGCTGCAACTGCAACGGCAACGGCAACGTCAACTGCTGCTAGCTGTTAAGATGGTGACTACCTGATGCGTATCGAGCGGCATTTTAAATGAAGCGATTAAAATCGAACGCCTGCACAGTTACACATTTCGCCAAGCTGGCATCCAGCTCCCTCTTCCTCCTCTTATCTGTATATCTTTTAATTCAATCATTTTTCTCACAGTTGACGCTGGCCAAGCGCATGAATCATGTGAATTGAGTTACATGAGATCATACTCGTACCGCATTCCGCATTGCGCATGCAAAAATCAACAGACAGAAAAAGAGAGAGAGGGAGTGAAAGAAAAGGAGGGAGTCAGAGAGGTTGCGCATGCGCCGTGTGGGACGTGTGCTGTGATGCTTCATTAGAATAAGCAAACAAATGCCGAAATTCAAAAATCGAAAATCGTATTCCGTATAGCGGTCAACAAGGCAATGCGTGTGGAACACCCACAGCTTGGTAAACATTGACGCGCAACAATTAGAGGCAAGCAGACGACAAGTGAGCAGACCCATGGAACTTTGCTTGTAGCCAAAAAAAAAATCATGGACAGATAGATAGCACATTGTTACCATTGGTATGTGTTTGTTATTGTTATTTATGCGCTTGTTTGCCTTTTGAGACACTCGTCGATGCTCGATTGCCGATTGTCATTGATTTATGCCACTAATTGTTATTCATCACGCTGTAGGTGGCCCAACAATCGTACCCTGTGTCTTAGCCTAGTCCTCTTGGTCCTCCTTCTGAACTATGAAACTTGTTCTAAATCGCGTGTAGTCGTCGCATAAATCAGTAGCTGCCGTTGGCCCAAAAATCGAAACGAATCACAACGAATCAAATATATAATAAAATAATAAAAATAAAAGAAATCAAGCGTCTAATGATTTGTTTATGCCTTAGTAATGGGCTACCAACTCGGTGGCTGACTTTGAGGCTCATCTTGTAGTTCGTTTCATTTTCAAGTCGCGTTCATTTTTATGGCCGCCTACGCAAAATGTCGAATGTTGCCTCAGATTTGTCTCATGTCAGCATAAATTTGGCTTAATTGATTTTAAATTTGAGCATTTTTAATAGCCTGCAGCCCAATTTCCGACATGGTCAACAGCATATAAACTGAAACAAGAAATATACTTAATTTCGCTTAATGGAGGTGCATACCAAATAAGCCGAGAATTCGAGTATCAAACTCAGGTCTCCATCATTTTTGATTGAGCATGAATATGCATGCTAAAAATGCTAATGTTAATTAAATTAACGACCCTTAAAGATTTTATATAATTTATTTTTTCATGTTTTTTTTTTGTATTTTTTTGGTTTATGGGGACTTATGCTAATTGCTTCATTTAAATATTGCTTCATTCTTAAACAAGTAAAATTTGATAAATGTTTTTCACTCAGCACAAGCCCAAATCGATCGACTAATTGGTTGTAACTTTGAGATAACAGTCTGCTGCGGAATATAACTCATACCATTCGGATAATTCAACCTTTACAATAATGCTGATAGATAGACAGATAATCGAAAGTTTAAAATGATAGGCTCCCAGACAAATAAAGATTTTTTGCGAGAACGATTCTTCGTAAAATTGGAATTTTGGGGTGGTTAATAAGGTACACTAAGTTTATTCCTCTTATATCATAACTTACTCTCCTAATAAGACTCCATTTCTTTTTATTATATTGCATTACAAAATACCAATGGAAAATTTCAAACCATTTTTTTGCAGTAATAATAAAATAAAGTTTGTCTTTAATAGGTTGTTTCGCGGATTTTTGTTGATGAAGTTGTTTCTCTAAAATGTATTATTCGGAATTCGGTATACTTCATAAGGATATCTCCCGCTGAGAGTTTAACGCAACATATAACAACTTTATTAAAATCGTTTTTATAGAGTTGCTCTAAATACAGGGAATGTGAATGAATTAATTTAGCTTACCAGCATAAACATGTAAAGATAGTTATAAATTTTCAGTAGTTTATTGATTTACATATATATTTGTTTATATTTAATTTATATTTATTTATGTTGTATTTAAATGTCGTCGGCACTTCGTCGACATTTTGAACAGCAAATTATCAGGCAAATTGCGCCATAAATAAACGAAGCAAAAATATTTTAAATTATTAACAACAACAGTCCGGACAACAGCACTAAATAAATAAATAATCAAACAACTTGAGATCGCATTTTGGGCAAGTTAAGAGCGGGACTAATGGAGTGTCCAAAAGGGGTGAGGGTGGAGAGGGTATAGGACAGATCGTCGCACGGTTAATGGTGCGACTTATTTACAGATTTTAATGTCAAGCCAATATTCGGAATATCACATCGTATCGAAAAAAAAAATGCTGCACCTTTGTGATTATGTGTGTTGTTTGAGCTGCAATACAGTTAATACTTTTGGCGGTATGGCGATTGCTTTTATTTAAAACAAATCGTAAATGTTTAAATGCCGCATAGTTTTGGCTAGCTCTTAAAGAAGCCGACGCGTCGGTGTCGATGTCGGAGTCAAATTCAGAGTCGTTGTCGAATTCGGTGTCGATGTTTGGTGTCGAATTGAGATTTAAGAAACTCGGGAGTCGGAACGGTGGCTATCAGTGGCAGTCGTTGTTGTTGACTTTGTTGTTGTTGGTGGTGCTTTATTTTGAGGTGTGTCCCAGGCCCGATTCGGGCAGACATTATGAAAATAAACAAGAGCAAACCTATGTGTTGTATCATTGAATGCGTTCAATATTGAATGTGGAGCAGTTTGATTTGAAAAGCCCAGTAAAGAAAACAACAATGAAATAACAAGCGCGGCCCAAAAAACCAACAATAAATTTTATTTTTTTTCAAACTGGCTGCTAGCTACTTAAACAAACAGCAAGCTGGCATAATGAAAAATATAGCGGCATCGGGTTAAATAAACTTCTTTTTCTTGAGATATTTTAATCATAATAATAGATAGACAACAGGCAGCAAATCTGACAAAAGCCTTTGTTCAAATGTCAGAGTTAATAAAAGCGCAAAAATTTATTTTAAACGTTTTTTAATGACATCGCTGAGTGTGTGAGTGTGTGTGTGTGTGTTTGTGTGGGACTTGAGCAATTTGAATGAGACACGCATTTCATGTACCCCCGTCAATGACGATCAACTGTGGCTTAGTTACATGCCCCTTTTGCCTTTGTTTCGACAGTTCTTTGAGTCGTTTTTGGGCCGTAAATTGGACGGCGTGAAGTTGATGCCGAAACTGAAACTGAATCTGAAACCCAAAACCGACACCTACAACATGGCATCACGTACAAATTTCGTATGCACGATTTTGCACTATTTTGATATTTATCCAACACCTGCGCTCAAAATGAAGATGAAGTCGGAGTTGCAGTTAGAGTTGGAGATAGAGTTCAAGCTAGAGATGCACAGCATTAACAAAAGATCTTAGTCTGAGGGAGATGAGACTTTGTTGCCATTGAATGATCACGCTGAACATGAAAAGCATGGAAGACGTCGACAAAGACAGCGACGACTACGACTCTTCTAGAGCTCATACCATATTCAAATCTCCTGCCAGAATTGACAACGCCGAGACCAGGCCAGCTGTGGCCTGTGTGCCTGAGAAACTGAAAGATAGACAGACAGTCAGGCTAGAGCTGGAATGGCATCTTTAATGCTTCCATTGACTCCATTAGAGCAGTAACAGTAACAGTTGCATTTATATTTACGACTTGCAGTCAACATAAAATACAGTTCAAGCTATTGCCAAAATAAATATGATGTAATTAATGGGCAACAGAATACCTTCTGACTTTGACTTAAGACTTAAGATGCTGCCTAACAGTTTCCATTTCCGAATGACACTTTTGTTTGGGTCTTAAAAAATGTGACTACTCGTATTTGGTATGCATGCAAATATTTTTGGCACTCGAGATTAAACAATACTTTAAACAAGTCGTGAAACATAACATATCAGATAGAATTAGGCACCTGCTAAGTCAATCTCAAAGCAACAACTAATAAAAGGAACTGAAAAGAAGGAGAAGACTGAGAATTGCATGTAGACAACAATTTTATACACTTTTCTTTTCGTGGAACTCACATATAAATTCAACACATCTAATAAATAAAATTAAATTTTTGTCGTTCGATTTAGGAATATATACTTAATAATTTCAATATTTTTGATTAATATAAGAAAATCAGAGAAAAAAAACTTGTATATAAATACAGTCGGTTTCCTGATTAATTCAGCTGCAAATATAACTTCTGAAAAGTCGTCTTCTTCCGTGAGTGAAAAATAGACTGGTAAAATATGAATTTGACCTTTTACTCCATCTATAATATTATATCACGGGCCATGCCGAGCTAACCCAGCTAGTGGTAGTATTTTATTTACGTGCATAAGTCATATTATTGTATTTCCTTAGCCCCGTCTAGTCTACATTCCTTTGCCAAAGAGTATCTATATAAATGGAGTTTAGAAAACGGTATTTCATGGCTCAATGGCAAAACACCAAAGCAGCTGAAGAACTAATAAACTTCGACGCCATGGACAGGTTGGAAACCACCATCAGACAAACCACCAAGCAAAAAGCAACCACAACTCGTACGAATAAAGCAAACTGTGGCTCATAAGCATTATGATTGCCTTCAATAAATTGCAAATAATTTCGACCTCATTTCGCTAGGCGTCGTCGTCATTGTTGGCACACGGTCACGGACGGTGTTCATATGGCCAATAGCAAATGCCCCTCCTCTGCTACCGCCTCCCACCTCCCACCGCGCACACACCCCCCGCTGGTGTATAATAACGCTGCGTGAATTAATTTTTGAGATATGGACAAGTCAGAGCCAATTTTTAGCATTGGATTGAACCACGCACTTGGCTGAATTTTCGCGCAACGCAATAAATTTTACTTGGGCTTTTATTTGAATGTTCGACCACTTTTTAATTAAAATACAATCAAATGTCAAGTTTACCCGGCTGTAGCGCCAGCTGCACGTTGCAAGCTGTAAACTGTAAGCTGTGAGCTGCATGCAACAAGCTGCGTCTCAGGCAAACACTTGTCATCTTGACAGGCCAAACAAAGCGTGACTGACGTGCGGCTAAAAGACGTAGAGACAGACAGATAGACGGACGGACGGTTAAACGGGTAAACTCACGCAGTAGGCCTAACGAGGGTCATTCAATGAGTTAGAGTTGGAGCTGCATTTGCATAGACCCCCACACAAAGACTCTGCTGCAGTCGCAGTCTCTAGTGGATAATGTGGGCATAGTGTTTAGACTTGGACTCGAAAAGTCTAAACTGAAACTCGAGCTTGGATATGTTTAAGTAAATGCGCGCGTGCGTGGTGGCTAACAATTGAGAAACACTGTACACTCTACACTGGGTACTGAGTAAGCCTTTGTCAAAGTTTTGGCTTTGTTTTTTGTATTTTGTTGTGCTGTTTTGTTTTGTCTTGGTCTGTGTTGTGTTGTTTGTTGTGTGTTTTGCGGCGATAAGCGGCGATAAGCGCGACATGTCAGCGTCACTGTGGCAACGAGGCAGCAAGCGTTTCAAGCGTGGCAGTGGCAACGACAACGGCCAGCTTTAGATTCGAGCACAATATATTTTGTCAGCTCAAATGGTGTACATAATAGCCCAGAGATAAGATAGTAATGGGCCGGTTAAGCGGCTCATAAATCATTGGCATGGAAATTGCTTTTCTATGATAGACAACTTGACTTGTTAGCGTTGTTAGCGGGCAACTTCCGCAAGGCGAAACCTGCAAACTAAGCTATTTTAAGCAGTACTTTTCACTTTCCGCTAAACACTCGACATCCGCCCAACGAGCACAACGGTAACAACAGCAACAACAACGACAACCGCAATGAGAGCTACAGATCGGGAGCATGGGGAAAAAGTTCATTTTCAAAGTAAATAAACGAAAATAAACTCATTTTCATACTCAACACTCCGGTCAGTGTAATGAATGTGCAGCTTTTTGTGGTATGCGCTTCCTGCGCTGATTTCTATGCCCCAAAGTACTCACAAATATGCTGAGAAAATAACAAACTAATGCCGAGAAATTTAGAAATATTTTAAGTATGGAAAAATACTAAGTCGGGATTCAGTAAGAACTACAAAAGCAACAATGTGGAACAATCAAGCCATATTATAAATGAATTTCACCTCAACAATAACAATAAATACAATTTTTAGATAGCAACTGAAGCATTAGTCAGAAATACTGTGAGATGTCCTTGGGCTAAAACTTTGCATTTACGGAAACATATAATTTAAGTATATCTTCTAAACTAAAAAAGGATCAAATCTGACTTAGTTTTTATATTAAGTGAACATTTTAAAAATGGAGATATGGAGAATGGCAATATGTATTTAAAATTCGTACAAAATTATGTTTATCATTTATAGAGTACACCCTAGTCGTCCACTCTCAATGTAAGTGTTCTTTGCTGTTTATTGATACATTTTTGTTTCGGCATTTTTATGCGGCATGTCGTGCGGCAACTGAGGTATACAAATTTCTTACACTGTAATATGATTGATTGCCCCGTTGACCTGGAAACGTAGCACACAGCGGCCGAACTAATAGTTACACTTAACAATGAGGCAAAGTCAGAGTCAGAGCCAGAAGATTTGAGAGCAGAAAAGTATCTGAGCAGTCGAACAAAATGGGTCAAGCGGGGCGGCGGACCAGCCCAACAAATAAGAAAAAAAAATAGAGAAGTTGAGTGGGCGCTGCATGCCACAGAAATGGACTTGCAAGGGGCAAGTGCTTTCCAGGTAGCAGCTGACGGTCCGTGTCCATGACGTGGCGCTATTTGGCATTTCGGCAGTTCAACAGTTGACGAAAGCGGCAAGTTAATGAGCTGACTCCATTGTTATTCTTATTATTTCTACTAGACTCATTTCTATTTTCAATTTCACTTTTCTACATATGTATGTATGATCGAGAGAGCTTGTCATGTTTCTTGCTTGCTGTTGGCTAAGAAAACAAAAGACTTGGCCAACAACAAAGTCAAGAAGCTGAACCAATGGGGCGCATAGGTAATTAAAAAACCGTTAATATTGGAAACGCTCGTCGCAAGGTGTCAAATCAAACATAAAAGATATTATTAAGAATTCATAAAAAATGCTCAAAATTGAAAAACACATCTCTCGCAGCGAAATGTGAGAAAACGCTGCAGCATCTCAGATCTCAGATACCTAAGCGATTGGCGTTTAAATGCGCTGCTGTAAAGCATTTGTGAGATGCAAATGAGACCAGAAAATGGGTAGAGAGTAGACACACTCATAGTTAACATAGATGATCAGCAGCAGATATCCACAGATATGACAAACTAATAAGCAGGGTAATGGCAATGCAACAACAATAACAACATTAACAACAATGGGGCCCCCTTAAATGTAGCGTTAAGTGTTCAAAAGCCCAGCAAACGGCATTAAGCCATAAAAAAAACTATATGGCCAAAAACGAAACGAAAGCCGAAAATCGAAACGGAAGATTGAGCTCAAAATGCATATTGATTGACGTTGAAATGCTTTAAATGGAGCAAAACTCTAAGAGCCAAGCCAGGTGCAAGTGGTTATCGTTGTTGTTGTTTTAGATGTTGTAGCTAATAAGTGGAAGTGAAATGAATTAGTGAACGCTTTTGGGGGTCGCGACGGTTGCGGCACTCAAAGAACTATTCAACCAAAGTATCAGAGGCTTTTAACAAATCCCCCAGTAGTGCTGGTGCCAGTTCCAGATCAATGGGCCATTGAAGCAACTCGTCACAACTTTGAGCCAGACGAAATCGTAAATTCGAAATCATTGACTAAAAGCTTTTGATAAATTATAAGAAAGAGACAGTCAGTGGACTAGAGAAAGACTGTGTGAAAGAGACACAAACTACGACTACATCAATGAACGTTAAATTGTATACGAAAAAAACTATCAATGGGGCAGCATAATTGTGTGAGAAAATATCGTGCATATTGGAAAGTTTGGAGAGCAGGGCGTGTCCATTATGGAGGCCTTTCGAAATTCTAGAGGTCAAAAGGTATTTCTATCTATCTCTGCTTTGGCGAACACCAAATTTTGCATAGCCCCCTCCAAGGGGTCTATTCAGTAATAAATAAATCAAACAAACCAAAAACCGATCATAAACTGTTCAATTTATGGGGCACAACGCAACAAATGTTGACAGTTTTATAAATCTATATGCGACTATATTCCGATATGTCCCGATCTATGCAAATCCCCCACAAATATTGTAACAATGACGTCTTCAAAAATAAAGCATACTTTAGATTTAACAATAATAACAAAGCCCACTACAAATCAAAGGAAAAAAGATCGAAAACGAAAAAAAAAAGGCGAACAATAAGAAATGCTACAGCCGAAAATGATTTTCGACCAAACAAAAGACTTAAGCAACGAACAAACATAAAAATAATTGACAAATATATTATACATATATAAATCAGAATAGCTAATAGAGCGCGAAGAGCGCACAGCTAACTCTTAATAACAACAACAAAAATCGAAACGTTTTCATTGATTTTTCGCTGGCAGCGACGCCGACGTTGACGTCGACGTCGACATCGGCGTCAGTATCAGCGTCGACCAAATATAAAACCTAGGCAGCTTTTATTATCATTTACCGCTTGTCCACCATACAACAACAAAACCACCAAAAAAATCACATACACAAATACACACAGAAACTTTTATATCTCGCTCTTCCAGTGTTGCCGTCATGCTCTCAGCTTAGATTGCGAAGCGAGCAACAAGCAGCGAGCAGAGATCGCTGCTGCGGGCCAGCAACTTCTTGGACTTGCTGGCCCTGGTCCGAGCCCGGCGAGATTTAGTTCAGTTTCAAGTGTTTGTGCGTTGCGTGCGCCACGAAGCGGAGAGCGGAAATTTTTATAGCGTTTTCGTTGTCGTTGTGTTCATCGGCAGCATCAAATCCGACTTCCGTATACTCGCTGTTCATTTGCCGTCGGTCGCCGACTGCCGACTGCCGACCGCCAAAATTCGATCACGATCTTCATCGTCGTCGCCGTCGTGGGCGTCACGGCGACTCCTGTCGCCAACTTGCCGCGCAAAACGCAACGGAAGCCGTAACCGCAAACGGAAGTCGAAATAGCGATAACGACCGACTATCCGACCGGCCGATTATTGCAGTATTTTTAATTAACGAGGCTCGACGACGAGCAAAAATTAAATTAATTTTCCAGAATTTTTAATGAGCTGAAAAGCCCCAAAAGGGAAATGAAGAGTGCAAGAATTATGTATTGTCTTGTATGATAAGTTGATAATACTTCTACTTATGATTTGTGTGTGAGTGAGCCCAACAATTGAAAGCCATAAATAATGGTCATAATGGGTTGAGTTCAGCCGAGAGCCATGTGAGAAACTAATGCAAAAGTGTGAAAAACCAGACAACAGAATTGTCTACGTTATCAATTTCTACATCTATATTTATATCTATATATACATTAAGAGAGAAAAGAAAAAAACAACTTCCACGATCACCTTTATATGGATTTATTAAGCTATTCAAATTGGATACAATTTCCTACAACTTTAAACTGGTGAGTGCAAGTTCGTTGGCCAAGTCTTTTGTTTGACGCACGCGAAAAAAAACACATTATACACATATGACGTTTTTTTGTTGCTGATCATGCCAAAATAAAAAAGGCGATAAATTTTCTATAGATCGATATAATAAAATATTTTTTTTTATAAATTAAAAGAAAAGGAAAAAAAGTCAAATTTAATACAAAGAAACATCGGAATATCGGCGACGCGGCGTCTTATCGTCAGGGCATAAATTTGGATTTTATCTTTATCGTTATGTATGTAAAAACAGCACCACTTCCAACATATCGAAAATCTATGGATAGTTTTGGGGATCTATTAACACGTTGAACTATGTTCAGCTTGTTTCATTAATTTTAAATGCTTTTCTTTTGTTTCAGATATATGTTTACTCTCAAATGCTTATGTTTCCCCCATTGTCAACTAAAACTTGTTAGAAACATCCAATAGAGCGAAGAAATTAGAGAAGAGAAATCAGAAAGAGAACTGCAAGTTATTTGCGAATATCTGAGATACAATATGATAATGGCAAACATAGCTAATACTTATATGTATATATTTTGGCAAAATTAGTCACTCGTCATGATCACGGGCCTAGCTCACAATAATTATATACTAATTTAGCGTATAATTAGCTAATTAGAACTGCGCAGCAAAAGTTGAAACCGAAAAATCTTCCGGCTACACCTTCTGTGCAAAAATGTTTGCGAAAATAGAAAAGAGCTCGGCATGACTAAACCCTCGGCAAGCGATACAAAAAAATCAATTAATCAATTTTGTTCGCTTTATGTTTTTGGGTTTCTGTAAATATTAATGGCTTCATAATTGAAAATTTCGATGTCAAATACGCAAGAGTTGTCTAATTTATCATTGTTTTGCTGGATTCAACACAAAGGTGAACCATTGATAGAATTTAAAGACCAACAAATATGTACAATAGTGTCTAATTATAGTGATTATTTATATATGAGATGGATACCATAGAATCAAGTATTGATATCAGCAAATGTCGCTTTACTCTTTGCTGTAAGTACAAACATTATTTATATGACAAGTAAATCAACTTGTTAAGATTTAATACAACGACAGCAGCTGCTTAATGCGATTCTTATAAATTAGTAATCAATGAATACTAAGCACATTCAATTATTTAAATTAAATTAATAACAAATAACGCAACTGGTAGTATCAGAAAACAACAAATGTGCAAAAAGAATTCTATTAACAACATCAGAAAATAAGGCATAACATTTCAATTATGTACAGACGATGCGCAATTCAACTTCTCGTTAAAGTTAAAAAAATTACATTCTTTAAACGGGTAGGATTTTTTATATGAAAATTACGATAAGTGATTATTTGGGAACCGCTTTCCCAAATTTGTATAAAATGTGCTGCCGATTTCTATTTGTTGTTCATTCAGTTTGCTGGTGTTTTTATCATTTGGCTAATCTCATTAATTTCAGATTGTCATCTTAATTATCCGTTAGGCACACAGAATGGAATGATTTTTCTCAAATTAAAGCTAATATTTGGCAAGTCAATTGACAATCAAAAGCTATTAAGCTTATGAAATCAAACAGATTAATTTGCCTATTATGGATTTTTCTAATATTTAATATTAATTATTAATACCTTATGTCCGATGTTTTATGGTTGTCCCGTGCTTTTCTGTCCAACAACAAATATTAATAGGTATACGTATGTGTTAACGTGCCAAAGGCGGCAAATATGCAAATTTATAAACACACATGTATGTCATATATGTATTTGTTCGGTTTCGTTCATAATTTTCTATGAAAAATGTTTCTGTTGTTGTTGTTGCCATGATGTTGTTTTCTCACATAAATTTGCCGCAGGCGCAAAATTTCACTCAAATGAAACCGGAAGCGCGGTCGTCAAGTGGAATGGACTAAAAGTGTTGCTCGGCCGTCCAAACCAAGATCGCTCGAACAGAGAAGCCAGAGAGTATGTTTAGAGTTTATCAGTACGAGTAGAAGCAGCAACAATAGTAGTAGAAATTTTAATATTTAGATACTTACAACGCACGAAACACATTTTGCACTCAGCTTTTCTCACTTTCGCATGTTAATCGCCCCAGACTGTGTGTTTTGCCTTTTTTCCACGCTCCTCATGTCAGACACTTTGTCAAAATAGCATTTGTTACGCTGCCAGTGCCAGACACCAACGCACTGGACAACAGCAATAGCCGTAACAACAACCACCTAAACAATGACAACAACAACAACAACAACTTGAAGCAAAGTAATAACGAGCGTTATCCAAGCATCATCATTATCAACTTTTAACCATCGGTTTATGTTGTGTGCCACCGAAATGATTTAATTTTGACATACCTTTTTTTCCTTTTCGTTCAAGTTTCTTTCTCGACTTTTATGTGTGGGAGTTTTTGGATTTTAATTTAAATTTTTTATTTGTCTATTTTGGTCATAATTTTTGTCGTCTTGTTGGCACGCATTGTTGCTGCTCCATTGCTCTCGTTGTTGTTGTAGATACTGTTGTTATTGTTGTTGCTGTTGTTACTTTAATTTTATTTGATATGCATTGCCAGCTTGGCTTTCGTCTTTGTTTATTTCTTCTACAACTTCTCCTTTTTGGCATTAAGTGCTTGTAAATTGGGTCAGTGGGAAGTTACACTTCAGTCGCCGTCGTCGTCGACGTTGTGGAGTAGCTGTTGTACTTGTTGTTGGTGCACAACAAAAACATCAGCATCATGTGTCATAAATTGTTACCCCGATTTTGCTCTGACTGTGACTCTGAGAACTTTTGCCCGCACTGCTATTGCCGCTTTATGATTTTCGTTTCAGTTATTTATTTACTTTATTCTCTATTGTTAATATCTTTGTTACAATTGTTGTTGTATGATAATTTTCATGCAATGTCGCCCATTGAGCATATTGTTCTCTTTCAGTTTCCTGCATGCCATAAAATATTGTTGATTGACAAGTTCGTTGCCTAAATCTTTTGTTTTTTGATGGATTTTAAGGCCCAACTTTATACCTTATGTCTCAAAAATCAAAATGCAAGTTTTAAATGATATTAAGTATACACTTATTTAAAAAAGTATAAATCGCATTTGTAGTTAGATGTTACTTAATCGGTATCCTTGTCTTTTGGGATACTAACAATATTTATATGCCGCTTTCAATACTATTTTCAACTGTTGCAATACTTATTGCACCGACAGGCAAAGCTTCAACGTCAGCCATATCCACAGCTACATTCACATCCACATCCATATCCACATCGATATCCACATCTTCACATTCATCGTTCGTCCGTTAGAGGTAGTCAGGAAGCAATGTGCAATGTGAAGTGACTTTGGCTGTCTGCTGTCTAGACATTCTTCGATTTTTCCTGCCAGCTGCAACAACATCAACACCACAAACAACGATGAGTAGAACAAGTGCAACGGAGGCAGCTCCAAAACTGAAGAATATGTACATACTTACCGAGTACATTCATGAAAGCAATGCATTTCAGTGCTTTGCTTGATTTTTATTGACACAAGTCGTTAACGGACTGCCGACTGCCTGACTCTCTGACTGTCGACCGTCGACCGTCGACTGCACGGCCTGGCACACATTTTGCATATTTTACGAGCTCGTGTTGTTGTCGTTGCAGTCATCATGTTGTTGTTGGTAGTTGATGGGCCTAAACTGTAGCCGTTTTGCCGAAGTCATGTCTCTGGGCCATGGCTTGTGCAATGAGGTTTACTCGAAAATCTTTTGCATAATTACTGCGGAACGTTTTTGGATTTGAATTCTATGTACTACTGGCAGCTACTATCGAAACCAAAGCCGAAGCGAAGCTTCAAAGATTGTTTTATGTGCGCGTTAAGTTGCCAGTTTTCGTCAATACACTCATACCTGACCCAGGGGACAGGTGACCCACTTGCTCCGGGCAATGTGCTGTGTACTGTATGTTGAGTGTACTTTATGTAACAAAGCAACCAATGGGCACATAAATCAAGAACAGACATTAATGTATAGCATATTTGAGTATGTATATGTCTGTTATTTGGTCTGTCTTTATATAGATAAAATAAATCATGAAGACCCCCTGCCAAATGAGTTTTCACATAAGTACACGGCGATTTCGCTTGTTAACATTAATAATAACTTGTAATTTGCAGTTGTTTCAAAGCCCCCGTTGTTGAAAATCACTGAGAGGGCGCCGAGACGAGACGCTGAAACAGCAAAAGAAGAAAAAACTAATTACAACATTTTTCACATATGTAAACATTCATTCATAATATTAAGCCACACACAAGCCAAGACAAGCCAGCATAATGTAAACGGCGAGAAACTAAGAAACCCCAAAATAAAAAAAAGTCAAAACAAAAAATGATTCAAGACTCACTTTGAAGATCTTCCGCTTGGTTTCTCTCGCTCTCAGTGTGTTGTTAATTTTTGTTCATTAAGTCTGAAAATGGCCAAGTTTAATGTTTGACTAAAGCACAAAATTAATTAAACATTTATCAAAATCAAAGCCGCATCGCAAAGGCAATAAGCAAGCATCTCCCAAAAAAAAAAAAAAAAAAAACGGAAACCAAAATCCAAATGAGATGCCTGGGGACCGCGGTCTGTTGACATTTGAACAGACCATTGAAATGTACTCGTACTTAGTCATTATTATCTTTTAGTCATTGTATTCAGTTGGTCATTGTATTAACTGTGTTTTATTTCATTTGACATTGCCTTGTTTTTATTACCTTATTAACTTGGCTAGTTAATGTGTGTGCACCGTGTGTGGTGCGCTGCACACTGAAATTGAAACTGAAGTTAAAATTGAAATTAAGACGAGTCCCGCATGAAGATCGACAAAATAAAAAGCCAAAACCAAAAGTGAACTATTCACATGCCAACATTCAGATCTCGGTCATCCAAAAGTCGACTGTTGGTGTCTTCGCCTGGCAATGGAAGTGGACATCGACATCAGTTGGCTGTCGCTTTTAAATGAAAAATGCTCAAAATAAAATAAAAATACAATATACAAAAAATAAAGAAGAAACACTCTGTATCGTTCTTCTTTATGTGGGGGCCTTCGTTTTTGCCTGCAGTACGAGTCGGAGTCGAAATCAAAGTCGGACTTGGACATTGCCAAGCATATCGCTGACTTGGCCCAGCACTTGAACTGTACTTGAGTGTTGTAAATATTTTTTAAAGCTGCCTTATTGTGTCAGGCGCTAAAGTTGAAACGAATATCAAATGCCCTCTACATATATATGCACCAGAGTTATGGCCACATTTAAATGATAAGCAAGGCTTATTATTCGATGACGGGCCGGCAGCTTTGAAGATTTCACTTGTTGCTCAAGAAGATGTCAGGGTGGTCTCTGAGCCTCATTTAATAACGTGAGTAGCATTCAATTGAAGTATTTTGATATTGATTTCAGGAATGATAATTATTACAGATTTTCTTCTCCATTGTGTTACATGTCCTGTCAAAAAAATTAATTTTCTTTTTTTTTGAAGAGCATTCTCTTATTCCAGATCAGAAATGTTTTATTTTCATTTTTAGTTCATTTCGATGTGCAGTGGGGACTACTCTTTTTGCTGTAACTCTTATTTTTTGTGTCTTCTTTTTTTTGCTTGACTTGGTTTTTTGGCAATTTGGGTTACATTGGCTGCTGTCTGAAAAATTATCTGGCACTTATATTCACGCTTAATTGGCATTTTTTATGAAACTCGAGCGTGCTGAAAACAACAAACATAACGACAACATTGAAAGACATTCGTGTGCTTCTGTGTTCCTTGTTTGTCTGGAAGTCTGGGTGTCTGTCCATCTGGTAGTCCTGGCAATGACACTCACACTCAAAATCAGAGGAAGAAAAATCAATTTAATGAGCGAAACATGCAATAAATTACAATGGCACAAGACGAAAACAATTTTGCAGTGAAATTCCCTTTTGCTGTGCCCCCTTTTTCGATATTTTGTAATGGAAAATTTGGGTCATAATTTAAAGTATATATTTGTGTTTAGTTCGTTTTAGGTAGGAAATGTGCAGAGTAAATAAAATTAATTTTATTAAAATATTTATTCGTCTTTAATGACGTCGACAGAAAAGAGAGCGAAAAAAGAGAAGAGCTCATTTTGAATTTTGCTAAATTGTCAAACCGGTTTTTTATTTGCGATTTGACCTTTTGTTTATTATTTTTTTTACCCTTTAGTTTGTTGTTCCTAATCTTTTTAATTATTTATTTTTAATGTGTGATGTTTTTTTGGCAGCCGGACTAATCTCAAATGTTTCTCTGTCTTGTTTCAGTTAGAATCCCATGCAATATGTCAGAATCAGCACCTTAAGCTGGATTAGCTACAATAACAACAGCAACAGCACACAGCAAAATCAATAAAATGTAAGTTCATCTTTAGTGACATCAATTAGACAGATAGTCCATATACATTCTCAAATTTGAATCCAAATCCGTCTTCAATTCCGGCTTACAGTTCACGCTATCAGAATGATCGATGAGCCTGCTTTTTAAACTGGTTGACCTGCGTGTGGGGGTGTCTTAAATATTTGGGTATTTTTTATTGAGCCGCATAGATAAAAATTTCGGAATCTATTTTAAATGCAAATCGAATTTGCTCCACGCTACAAACTCGTATATTTTAATTAGTCTAATGCGTGTGGTTGCCTTTTGAAATCTTCTTGTTTTAAATTTGTTCATTTTTATTGATTTCTATTTTGATGACGTGGTGCACCGGTCTACCAAAAAATAAAAATAAATAAATAAACAAAATTTGAGAAGAAACTAGTTTCTATGCGCAATATCCAGCTCTTAAAAAATTTCGACTGATATTAATTGCTGCATATGGAAGAAACTTTGAATTTAGACTTAAAAGAATCAAACCGTGCCTCATTGACAAATTATTAGGCAAAAAGCATTTGAGAATGATATGGCTTAAGCCTCTCAAATGATAAATGATTTTTGAATATGACTCGGATTAAGCTGTGCGTACATCAGTTAAGAGTCAACACTTTGAGCCGAGTTGCTTCCGTCATGACAAAGTCAATGAACAAATTTGACAATATAACATTCATTCGATGAATGAATACGAAACCATGGACTTAACGGAGCCACATAACTAATCAGTGAGCTTATATACACAGGAAAAACAAGAAGCTCGAAACACCTGTTAGCGTTGAACTCCAATGCACCAATGGAGTTCGTCTTTTAGCGCGTCGCAAGTGTTCAATAAATTTCCTCGTGTGGTACATAAAAATTTGTCACATAAATTACAATTTGCATGGCTGTTTGCCTGTCTAACAACGAGCAGACTTGTCGCACACTCACAAACATATTTCGCAATGGTTTTGGCTAAAACCGACATGCGACACGATGACGACCCTAATTGCCTTTGAGTGTTGTCTCGAACTAACTGCTGTCAGGCATTAATTGTGCGTACAACGAGCAACGTGCAACTGCAACATCTCAATTTGCATGGCCAGCAAGAAGAAGATGGCACATTGCAGCACCGTTAGAGAGCTTTTCGTATTCGCATTCCCAAGCAATTAGCCGGGCCAGGCCAATTCAATTGGCAGGCCAACATTTTCAACAAATCCAACAAATCTTACAAATCTTGCAAAATGGAGCGTGCGCATAAATGTCAGCTGCGATTTGGCGTTGTGTTTGCAATTAAAAGTGCATCGAAGTGGGGTTGAGGATGAGGACTAGGACATTGGCTGACAGATTGACAGAGCAGCAGCTTTATTTACAGCTTAATCTGCTTTACTGCGTCGACTCCAAGATGAATGACTCTTGACTTCCAAGTTGCCTGTAGCGATAGGCGAGCTGGTTTTTTTTATAGTTGATAAAAACTGAGGTAGAAAGTATTGCGAGTGACTTTCTTTTCTTTTGGCGCATGTCAACGGCTTCTCCGAGATAATAACAATCCTTAACAGGCTTATAAATCAATCCAGTTGGCCAGCTGATAGATGGATGAGCCAGGAATATTAGTGCTGTTTCTCATTGCCATGTTTTTTGTTTATGCAAATCAACATTTCGATTTCCCAGTTTCATAATTAAAATGCACGCTAAGCGGGAAATGTTACTACCACAAAGATTATGCAAGAAACATGCCTAAAGATGCAGAAAGCAACAAAGAAAATACCCAAAAATTCATTGTGGGCATTGTTGTTGCTGATGTTGTTTTAAATATTAGTCAAGCTGCGCAGCGATTGGTCCACTGTATGTTGGCTCATTAGCATGTTAGGCACACGCCCCTTCACAGCACACGCCTCTCAGTAGGCCGAGTCTGATATTCGGCTTGGCTTTCGGCTGATATTACGCATAAAGAGAGAGTGAGAGAGAGAGACAAGAGTCGAATTGAGTTATCTAGCACAGATTGTAACTAAACATTGAGACTCGTTGTGTTAGACGCGCGTCGCCTTGGCAATAAATCAAAATTATTATCCACACATTTGACTTTTTAAGGCAACGTATGAGCACGTTACTTGTATATAAGCTTTACATCCATTTATGGCACACACATATGCATTAGCTTGGTTCCTGGTTGGGCCCGTTAACGTTTGCGTCTTGGCCGAAAGAAACGGCCTTTAAAAGAATGCCATAGATGACCGGCTGGCCACTGCCAAAAAGAAAGAAAACAGTGGCGCTGTCTTATCTACTGAACGCAATCTACAGACTCTTGGCCAGACTCTCTCGACATCAACTCCACATTTGAATATGACGCACGAGTGTGCCATAGCCTGGCCATATCATGCCACAGCATTGCCAACTAGGGTGTGTGCCCGTGTCCATGTCCGTGTCCGAGACTTCGACTTCGACTGCGGCTGCAACTGCAACTGCCGCTGGCAACATTCGGTTTTGACTTGTAGGGGCAAGCTTGATTTTCGATGTGCGATAAGAAATTTATAGTTTCGGTTTAAAAGATATTAGAGTGTAATATATTTAGAGTTTCGTTTGAATATCGCACTCGTATCTAAAAGAGGCCTTTGTGTTACTAAGGCCTGCCCCAGTGGGTGTGTAAACTGTAAGCCCGCCACTCAATGCAAGCGTATAGTAAATATATGCAAATATTTGCATGCGCATTCCCCCTGCAATACAAAAGACTTAGGCAACGAACTCGCTCAGTCATCGGCCTGTCATAAAGCTAGGCCGCAGGGCAACAAGACAGCAGCATTGTGTAGTTGGTAGTAATACATTCAGTAGTAGGGCTCAGCTTGAAATGAAAACGAAGGTGGAATTCTTTAATCGACTGGTCACATGCAATTACCGCTAACATATTCACGTAATAAGAACCACCTGAACTTCCATAATTGTCGGTTATGAAACCAAAACCAATCCCAACTACTTACGTTAAAGATTTAGTACTATTTTTATAGATTTGTGATTAGTTTAAATATGTTTTGGAAACATAAATACTATGTAAAATGTTACCAGGTAATAGATTACCCACTTTACTGCAGTAAGATGTAGACACAATATACACCTACAGTAGCACTACTTATTGCTTATTAATTATTTATTTAGATCACTTGAGAATATCTGTCAATCATAAAAATTCAATTTGTGTGGTGATAAATGTTCCTACAACTCTGCTCTATTAGATAATAAACTGCTTCTAGTATTCCAAGAACTGATAATCCTGTTCTTTTATATTAATTTTTCATATTTGTTAATGAATAAATACATAAACAAATAATAAAAAATTCCATTTCAATTGAATTATTTAAGTAACATAGTTTCCATTACGAAAACAGAAATAAAATATTACTATTAAATAGTAATATAAATTTATGCACTAGCAGTCTACCTATATTTTTATTTATTTTTTGAAGTGTTTTTTTATTACTTTACCTATTGCAAAACAAAAATTCCATATTATTATAATCGTTAAAATGTTTGAATTTCAACAGCGGAGATAAGTTCTGAGTTCTGACTGCAATTGCTATAAGTTTAGTACAATTGCTAAATATTTATATTGATTTTAGATCGAATTTAAACAAATAAATGAAAATTTTATTTTATCTAGTTCCCATAATTACACGCCAACAACAGACGATGAATTTACAGTTGGTAGTAGATTTACTACTTATAGTCATGCTATAGTAGTATATCTACTACTTATGCACATAGTCATAGCTCTTGAAAATTCATTTCTATGCAAATTTCTACATTCCCATTTCGGTTCTCTCGAAGTTTCACTTTCAATTTGCATTTTTGGGCTTTTGTCACATTTAATCTTCTGACGATGCTTTTGTCTCCTTGCAATCTGTAGGTTTAGCTGGTGTTTTCATTGTTGTTGTTGTTTGTTTTTCATTGTCGTTGAATTCGTTTCTTTTGTCTTTGAGTTGAAATTGTGTTTTATATGGCAAAATGCAATTTGTGCAACTTGCAAACGCGACAAACAGTAGCAACAACAAATAGCATCCTTTGCTATACATTGAAAGTGAAGTCTCTTAGCATATTTGTTGATGTTGTTGTTGTTGTTATGGTTGCTGTCGCTGTCTCTGTCACTAATGCTGTTGTTGTTTTACTCTGTTAAAATTTGCATTTTTGTGCACAGCTGCTTTTTTATGCTTTTCTTCACTTGCTGTAGCAATTGTTGTAGCTGTTGATGTTGTTGTTGTCTTCTATTGCATTAATTTTGGCTTCTTGTCGTCGTCGTGGCTTATATGGCTGCCTGGATGCTGTTGTTGTAGTTGTTGTTGTTGTTGTTGTTGTAGCCTGTTAGTTGTTAGGTTTTTTTGGGCTTTAAGTCTGTAGGCTCATGTACAGCATTTGTCGTTAGCAGGCACTGTTGCCACATTCTGCCATTCAGGCGCTTTGTAATTAATGGTTAATTAATTGAAACGAAGTAGCTGACAATCTTAATGATCCGTAATTTGTTATTATGGTAATTTATACAAGCAGCAGCCAAAGCAACAACAGCAAAGGCAACCAATGCCCACAACAACACCAACACAATGAAGACTTTGTTGTTGGCGTTGTTGGCGTTGTTGCTGTTGCTGTTGCTCTGCTGTTGTCTTGTAAGACATATGCGAGTACAAATAAAAATTCATTAGCTTCTGAGTCCATTACTCGGGCTATGACTATGGGTTTGACGACAGCGACAATTGTCTAATTGCAGTCACGAGCAATTTATGTAGTTTGTCTAAGCTTGAGTTATACTTCAGTGCGATATAGATGCCCATATAGGTAGACGACTACGTGCCAGCAACTACGCCCACCATCTTGCCTGGACCTCAATCACTTCTCCTCTAGCCTCAAGACCGACGGCTGGAATCAATCTGTCCCCCTTCCTGGAAGATGCGCACGACTGTCAAACAACCACAACAGCAACAGCAGCAGCTGCAACAGCAACAACAACAACAACAATAGCAAAGCAAACATAAAATGAAGACGACAAGAAATTTGCATCTTGACGAATTTAATGATGATGATGAAAACGACGCCACAAAAATTTTGATCGACCCACAAGACGACGAAGTCAGCTGCCTCAAGGAGCCCACAGACAGCACACGATATTTACCATAGACTATGCTTTTTTTTGGGTATGTGGGAGTGTTGCTGCTGCTGTTGCTTTTGCCTTTGCAGTTGCTGTTGCTGTTGCCGTCGGGTGCAACGGCAACAGCATCAAATTTATGAAGATGCCGTTTGGGTGGCATTGCGGAATGTTTGACGTTTGTCTACCTCATGTCAAGTGTTTTGTATGTTGTGTGTGTACTGTTGTACTTTTTGATGGGCAAGTGAAAATATTTTCATTGCACTTTGACATGACAGCAAACAAATTGCTAGACACAATCACAAGCATATAGTATACATAGAGGAACATCGAGGAAATCGCACACACCTACAAACTGAACAGTTAAATGGCTTTAATGAATGGCAGCCTTCAAAATAAACTGAATACATGGGATCGTCGTCTTTAAGCGCCCACCCTTTTGTCTGAGCTCGAAGTTGGAGTTAGAGTCGAGTAAGAGTTTGAGTTGGAGTTGGAGCTTGTGCTGATTAGCCAGAATTCCTGGCGTGCTGTGCTCTGACCTGCTCTTTTGTTTGGTTGCCAAGTGGCGCCTGCAGCGATCACGTCACAGACACACCAACAACAATAGCGACAACAGCAACTACAACATCATAAAAGAGTTGGCTTTATTGTTACTATTTGAGTTTGATTGTTGGCCAAACTCACGATTTGGTTTCAATGTCTTTTAGCTCGTTTGCCAAAAATCAATATAGTTATCATGAGCTCTCTAACTGAAAGCTGAAGCTGAGGCTGAAGCGACTCGCGTCTCGCGTCGTTTAACTTATTATAAATATATGTTATTTTATCCAACTGTGCATATATTTTGAAAGCAGCAAATTAAGTTACTGCCCGAATAGATAGACATATACTCCGACATAGACAGCTGTCAAAATTGTGTCTCGAATCGGGGGTGAACGCCCACCCAACCTAACAAGAAAATAAAAAACCAAAAAATACTCAATTAACATGTCACGTTTGGGCAATGAATGCAGTTTTTCGTTTGGTTTCTCATTATTATGTCGCCAGTCAAAAGCAATTGAAAGTAAAAATAACATTAACAACATTAACAACAACAACAACAAACAACAGCAAAGATTTAGCCGAATTCGTGCGCTACTGTTTTGCAATGGGTTAAGAACAGCAACAAGAAGGACAACTACAACACCAACAACAACAGCAACAGCAAAAAATTAACTTGTTAAAATGCAAATTTTTGACTTGGGGGTTTGCTCGCCTTTTCGCCTTTTAACGAACTTATTGCCGGTTGGCATTGAGTCTTAAGACAGCCTTATTGATTTTGATTAATGTCTGCCGATTTCTAAAGCCACGAATTTGGGGCTGGGTATTGAAAAGTTCCAGCTAACTGGCTTTAATTAACACATTAATCACAATGCTCAGCTGCTGCGAGTGTTGCTGCTCCTGCGGGTGTTGTTGTTGTTGTGGCTTGCTTTCACAGCAGCAACAATTTTCACCTGGATGGCAGGATAGATGCAAGATTCGAGTGTGGGGGCAGCATGAGATGGACAAGTTCTGATACAAGTTTCATAGCAAATTCGAAATTTATTATGCCGTCTTGTTGCTGCTGCATGTTGCACGCCAGCAACATCATTCCTAGCAACAGCACCCACAAACACTCGCTGGCCTTATTTGGCCAGCAAGTCTTTATGCAGATTTCTGTGTGTGAATGTGTGTGTGTGTGTGTGTGTGTGGGTGGCCACAAAGCGACACTTTCTACTTGCCAAATGGCAAGGGAAAATTGGCATTTGCATTTAATCAAGTCAAAAAGGAAACTTTTTAAGAGTATTTTATGTTTTTGCATACGCTTTGATTGCTTTATGAACAAATTAATTTTATAGTCTGTCATAAAATGAAACGGCAAACTAACTAAGATGTTGCACCTACAACAGCAGCTGCAACTGCAAATTCAACTGCATCAGCAACAGCAAGAGCAACTGCAATTGGCGGCTTGACAACGACAACGAGCCAATCAGCAACATCTTCTCTGGAGTTGGAGTTGCTTTTAAGGCTTTGTCATTAATCAAATCGAATTGAAATGCGCCGCGTGTACATCACACGACATTGTTGCTGCTGTTGTTGTTGCCTGTTTGGCGCTACCAACATGTAGCGCCCATTTGGAGTTTGCCATTTTTGCGCATTTTAATCATGCTTGTCTCGCCTGAAGTTATTTGGCTTTTTACGTTTCTTACGTTTGCTTATGCCAAAAAAGATCTCCGAGCACTGATAAAACCAATGTCTGCGCTGCCTCAGTCGACGTCGCTGTTAACACCAACGCCAACACCAACACCAACACTAAACCCAATGCCAATGCTGAACAGTGGTCGAAATGATTAATACATCTTGATGCGATTCGGTTTGTAACACAGGCCAATAAAAACGTTGCTTTTGATTGACAATGCCAGGCAGGGTTTCAGTTTGCAGTTTAAAGTTTGAGATGATGTCCGTTGATTACTTCATTAGTTTGAAAGTTGTGTTGTTGAGAGGGAAAAGAAGACCATTTGATTCAATTATGCATTTCCATGCAATTGAAACATAAGTCCACAGCTCAAATAGCTGCAATCCGAAAGCCATCCGCTTATCAAGCAATCCTCTCCAGCTATTGGTCAATTGGTCAACAGCAGCAACAGCAGCCGACACAACTGTTGCCGTTACGCGCTTTAGCCGGTTCAGCCGGTAGCTTTTTGGTCAGCTTTCTGCTGGCTGGTGGGCGATAATTATCTGCCTGAAAAATGATCGACTGGCTTATGGCGTGGTTGAGAGCGGTCTTACTTCGCTAACGATGGACATTTGCATTGAACACATGTGGCTGAAGAAAATAAATCAATAAAAATGGGCAAAGCTTGCAGCTGCATACACTTTGAGATACCCCTCAACTTTATGAGCCATTCGTTCCATCTATTTATTTACGATGCGTTTTTGATGCGTTGTGTTCCGCCAAAAAGATGGAAAACATTAATTTTACACCAAACAGGCAGTCTTATTAGGTGAAAAAATATTATCATTACATAATAAAAATACAATATCTATGTTTTTAGCGCTTTTATTCCCTATTACAAATACGTAGGATTTCACTACTACGGGGAGGAAACTGTTGAAACTTTACAATATCATTAAAATGATATTTAAAAAATTTTTAATGAGCCCGCCCGAGTGTGGACAATTAGTTGTAATGTTTGAAACAATTTTAAAGTTTCTACTCAAAATATTCTGCACAGGAATTTATGTATTTTCAAATTAAATATGGTAAAGCTTACATACATCAAGTCAAAATAGGCATAAAATTATAATAAATTAATTAAAAATTCATTCAATAAATTATTTAAACTTACAAATGTTTTAAGTATTTAAATAAACTAACTTATAATTAGACAATATCCTCTGGCGAAAAGAGAGAATATATGGGGGAAATAGCGTTAATCTAACATTTCGAGTTTTATCCAAAATGTTAATATTAACATTTAATCTAACCGCCTGCTTAAGAAATTGGAATGCCCATACTTGTATAAGAAACAACTTTAAAGACTTATTCGCTTAGCTGAGTCGTATATAACAATAAATATTGTATTATCGACAAATCGATGGCTCCATTTTAGCCAATCGAAGTGCAATTTGACTGGGCTACGTGAGTTAACTTGTTAGTTGTTACCAATTCCTGTGCATCGATTGCATTTACAGGTTTCCTTGCGCATTGTCTTATTTATCTGTGCTTCTTTCTTCATTTCTTTGGCAATTTCGCTACAATTGTTGAATTATTTTAATTGATTGAGCTCGGGTTGGGGGAGGAGTGTGAGGCATGGAGGACAGGTTTTCATTTGATCATGTCTGCAAACGGCATCGAAAAATGCACGCATTTTGCCATGGCTCTGGCTTATTGGTAATTGAAACTTGTTAGTGAAGACATTAAAAAATCGTTTAGCACGGAATTTAGGTTAAAAATGCGTGGAAAATCGTGAAAAAATCAAGCGTTGCCAACAACATTTGACAAGAAAAGGCGACCAAAAGCAACTGTCACAGAAGCAGAAGAGCTAAAGCGTGTGATTTTTAAAGCAAACAGCAGAGGAAAAATTGGTACCAGAAAATAAGGGTAAGGAGAGGAGGTGAGACAATGTTGAAGAAAATTGTGTAACCACAATATAAAAATTCCTGCACATAAACTAATCTCGGCGGTGGCGGTGTTGGTGGCTTTTGACTACCGCATTTGATTTGTTTCTCCTTTGTATTTGACGCCCCGCTCTGTAGCGGGTCACAAGATAGTAGAAAAGAGGGGAAGTAGGAAGGGGAGGCATGCTAATCATGCCCGACCCGATGCACACCAAAGAAATTGTGCCGAAAATTTCATAATTTTGTTTTTCCTTCTCGTACGCTTTGCATACTTCAATAAATTTCCATTGCAATTTCCCTCTGCAATTTGCATGCCAAACAAAGACCAAAGACAATATATTTTCCAACGAGTGAGACCTGCTGGCCAAATAGCGCACGGTCTTTGCCTTGTATGTGTAAATAAATATGCCAAAATTTCGTTTAATTAAAAAAATTATTGGCGCTATTTTATTTATGGCCCATAATCGAAAACCTCGAACTTCTCCTCCTCTCTGTAAAGTCAACAGAATTGAAAGCATCAGAAACAAGTTGCTATATAAAAAACTGGGAAAACATTGAATTTCCTATACTCTTTCAGAAGTCGAAAATTTAAAAGGATAGATATACATGAATTAATTTTTAAAGATTTTTTAATTCCCTTATTGCTTTACAATACTTATATGAATAGAGTAAGATATTTCAACGGAAAAACATAAAAAAAGTTTTTATGGACAATTTCAAGATAATAAGTATTATTATTATTTTGTAATTTTACTAAATATTCTATTTTAAATATATTTAATATGATAATAAGAACCAACTGACAAAAGGAATCATACTCTGTAGTTACCCTTTCTCGAGTTGTGTATACACATAGCATGCTATCATGTTTTTTAAATAATACCGCTGCAGGCTGTTTGCATTGGCCAAAATGCGCTAACAATTTCAACGATTAGGATTGCAATTGCAATGCAGCATAAAGAAATAAACGGCAATCGTAGTTGCAGTGCAATTGAAGTGGCAGACTCTGCCTCAGTTGCAGCCACATGCATCTTCATCTTTCCACATGATGCATGTGCTCGGCACATGCACGTACAATGATTGGCCGCCAGGCAGCCGATCAGCCAGATATGTATGTATTTGTATCTGTATCTTTATGTGTAGACGATTGTGCACGTCCCTGTCTGGTGATGGCAAAACTTTCTTTCGGTTGTGGGCCGCCAAACAAATCACAATAATCGTGGGCAAATTAGATAATATTTGCGTCCCAAAACGCTTCAAACAAAAGCTGATTATTATTTTATTTAATATTTTTTATGAATTTTACATCTTTAACCGCTATCTGTCGGCAAGTCGTACTGTCGCTTGTGACCATAAAATATGTATAAAGTAATTTTTTGAATTTAAACATCATGATTAACTCAACTACTGAGCGGCAGCCATTTGAGGCACTCAGTTGGGGCAGGCACGGTCTAGGCAAATGACTACAAATGATTACGCATTTGAGCAAAAAGGCAAACGTTTTTGGTGAAATTTTAGAGGCTGCCTCTTTGCCTTTTGCCTTCTTTGGCCGGGGCAGATGAATGAGCGATAAGCCATGGCTATAGCACTGAAAACGGGCTCACTTCCAAGAGCTAAGACTGGTCATCGTCTTGGTCAAATGGCCTGCACTTGTTGCAGTTGAAGTTGCTGTTATTGTTGTTGCTGTTGCTGTTGGTTTAATTCAGGCTCTAATGGGTCGTGTCTTTCGCCTGCCACTGCCACTGCAACTGCAACTGCAACTGTTGTTGCCGCATTTTAATGCATTTGAAGATCAGGTGTTGATGCTGCTGCTGCATCGTCTGCGGTCTCAACTATGTGCGAGTATCACAAAAGACCTCGACTCCACATTGCTGTTGATTTCTGCGTAGATTGCGGCTTAAATGCTCCTGGCAACAGCATTTGAAATATTTATACCATGGCATTTTCTCTTTGCATTTGCCCTTATCTAAACTATGCTAGAGCTCTTCCCTCTGTCTGTCTTCTTTACCCCTCTCTCTCTCTCTCTCACTGTCTCTCTTTCTCTGTGTGCTGTATGCAAATTTGTTAAGTCATTTGTATTTGTGGTTCTCACGCTGCCACAACAGGCCATTTTTCTGGTTAGAGTCTACCCGTAATAAAAATGGAACCTGCAAATCAATTGACAATTTGAATTTACTCGAAGTTCTACTTGCAACACGATTACGATACTTGAATGAGGCAGACAGACAATCACAATCTGCAACTGCAACTGCACGCAAGCTGTCAATTCGATTTCGTTTACGATGTCAATGTTGATGTCGATTTCGATTGCTGGCTGCATCGATTACTATAGATATCAAACTGACCAAATGTGTACCTCCCGCCTTCCTCAAACTGGACAACAATATTTTTCGTACCAAGCTGTTGGCCTGTTCTAAATGCCCGGCTTGTTCTGCGGCTCGCGAAATCTATGCAAATTAAACAAAAATAAAAGCAAAATCAAAATCAAAAAAATCGAAATAAAATTGAAAAACAGAAACAGCGTGTCACAGCGTCAGGTTTAGCTTTAGCCAAAGTCCAAGTGTGGCTTCAAGAGATTTACGAGCCGAGCACGCCAAATGTGTTTACACTTTGTCACCCTTCTGTCAGTTTGATTTATTTATTTGCAGATAGCCAGCAAAAAGCTGAGAAGGCTAAAAGTAGCTGGCCAAATTAAAATGCAAGTATTGCTGGAATGCACAACTCCAAGCAAAGTCAAACTAAGGCAAAGTGTGGTAGAGTGAGGCTATGAGAGGCACAGTGTGGCAATGCGAGGCAAGGCAAGCCAAGTGCAAGAAATGGGCGAATGAATGAGTGATTGACTTATGCAGCCAGCTGACAAGTGGCTTAAATAAATTAATGTGAATGTGAATGTGGATGTGAATGTATTCATTATTCGTGCCTGCGAGTCCAATCAGAGGTGTGGATGGTGCTTAAAGCATTGCACTCAGATCAAGCTTGGTTTAGAACTCGTACAACTAATGGGACTACTACAATATTTACTACTTCTGATACTACATCTAAAATAACTACATTACTATGGATACTGTTACTACTATTACTATACTACTATTAATACTGATATTACTTCAAATGCTACAACTACTTTTGATGATACTACTCTACTATTACTGCTACTCCTACTACTATACACTGAAACTACCACTACACTATCGTACTGTAAACAACACTAAACTTCTACTTCTCTCACATCTCTGCTACTGTTACTGCAACAACTAAAAATTTCGTTTCTACTTAACATAAGACTTTTTAACAATATTTTAAGTATTTTCCAATATTTTACTCATTGCAGATAACTATATAGTGGAAAATTATAAATAAACAAAAAGTACTAGCATTTTGGTCGCACTGGAAATTCACGGACAGCAAATGATCGGCACTGAGGACATGTCCACGTCGACTGGCATGGATATAAGTGAATCCTTTCGTGCCGAGGATCTCTCGAAGACGGACTTCTTCGATTTTGTCACAGCGCCGGATATGGGCATTGGCATAGGAGTAGGCGTCGGTGTCGATGTCGGCGTAGGCTTAAGCCTGCAACAGCAACAACTCCATCAGCAACACACACAACAGCAGCAGCAACAACAACACAGTCACAATCACAGCCAAGGACATCAGCCAACAACGTCACAAACGCCACAGCAGGCAGTCTGCGGGGGAGGAGCGAGAACCAGCAGCAGCATGACACACGATGGAGGGGACAGCGGAGGAGCAGGAATTGTAGCAGTGAGCAACCGGAATGGCAGCGCCAGCAATGGGGGAGATCCAACGTTACAGGGCTACGAGGTGAGTGCCAACAATTGTCAAAACATTTCTTTAAAAAAATGCCTACACTGATCGAAATTAGAGTTCCGAAAACAACAACACAGTTTCAAACATAAAAAATCATAAATTTGGATTTTAAACACTTAGGCATATAAAAGTTGGAATTTTGAATAATAATTATAATTACAATAATTTAAAGGAAATGATTTAAAAAATAAATTAACAAGGACTTGTCATAATCTGTATTTACATTTTTCATTTGCAGTTCTGGCACCAAGATAAAGACAACAGCCGCCTTGACTCCAGCTCCATATTCGAGGACCTCGATCGTTATTGTTGGCAACAGCAACCGATTACAGCCAGTGCAACGGGGAGTGTGAATGCGAGCAGTGTTCGATGTAGCAATCAACACAGTCCCACATCTCCCCAGACACATTCCCATCCCCATCAGCAACAACACCAACAGCAACAACAGCAGCAGCAGCCTAATGCGAGCAGCTCTTCGAGTGCGGCGGGCAGCAGCAGCGATACCATAAGTAGTCTGGACACAACCGATGGGCAGATCTACACATTGACAGTATTAAATGGAGGTGAACCATGGCTGAAGCGTGCCGAGACGGAACAATTGCCCAGCTCCTTGGATTTAGACAGTTTACTGGGCAGTTTTCCGGGCTACATCAAGTCGGAGTATCCTTATGATGACAGTGGCTTCAGTACGGATGGCAAGGATGTGATTGTCAATGGGGCGGATGCCAATGGTCTCAGCAGTATTTCGCAATCGACATCACAACAACATGGACAGACTCTACCCTCGCTTGTTACGGCCATTTCCATTGCGGGTGGCGGGGTCAATGATCTGGGCCAACAACTGGCTCAGTTTCAAAACAATAACAACGATTGGCACATGGCCGATCACAATGCGGATGTGGAACAGAACTCTGCGGAATCACTGCTGCGCAGTGCGCTCCAAGGCAAGGGCTACGCTAAGGGTCTTCACATGCAGAATGGATTGAGTCTGCCCGTGGTCAAGGATGACGAGATGAGGAGGTTGCTCTTCACACCCGACGATGCAGCCGATGCCTTGGGATTTGCGGACTCCACATTGAATACGGCGCAAATGTTTGAAGATGCACAGGCAATGGGGCATGCCGGAGGCGGAGGAACACACATGTCCTCGTCTAATCATGGCCAGCATGGCGGAAATGCCAACATTATTGTGGATGATATGTTCCTGTCGCTGGAGAATGCTTTCAGCGATGACTTTGAAAAGATTAAGCGTATTGCCAACGAAGTGCAGCAATTCTGCAGCGCAGGCAATGGGACGCCCACGCCAGGAGACTATCCTGGAAGTGACGTTCTTATGCAAATCTCGCCCAGTGCTGTCACATCGACACCAACAACACCAACACAACTGCAGCCCTTAGCCAATGCCCAGCAACAACAACAGCAGCAGCAGCAACCTCCTCCACAGCCTCTTAAGCCAGAGGTGTCCACATCCACGACGAGTGCGTCGGTGACTGGAGGACGACTCGGTGGAGTAAGCAAGCCCAAGAAGCAATACAAACGCAGCAACAGCAATGTGAACAACAACAATCCAAATGTGGCCAACAATAACAACAACAACAACGGTGGCAGTGGCAATGTGCTGGGCGTAGTTATCGGAGGCAGCTCCTCCTCCAGTGGCAGTGCCAGCAGCAGCAGCAATAGTCCGCCTGCCAATTGCAATACCAGCGGAGGATCGGGTAGCTCTGGAGGAGGAGGAGGAGGTGGAGGAGGTGGAGGAGGTCAGCGGAAGGAACGTTCACTACACTATTGCTCCATCTGCTCGAAGGGTTTCAAAGATAAGTACTCCGTGAATGTGCACATACGCACACACACTGGAGAGAAGCCTTTTGCCTGTTCGCTGTGTGGCAAAAGTTTCCGGCAGAAGGCACATCTCGCTAAGCATTATCAGACGCACATGACCCAGAAGAACAATGGGAATCTCATCAAAGGCAGTTCTGCCAAGCATCAGCGAGGTGGCTCCAATGCGTCCAACTCGGGTGCGAATCTTGCCCAGCAAAGACAACTAAGTGTGGTGACTACTGCAGTGGCCACGCCCAGTTTGATGAGTGCAGGCGTTGTTCTCAGTGGTCCGAATACGCCCCCAGGAGTGTTACCCCCAGCCAATGGACTTCTGGCGAATCGGTAGTGGGGTTGACCTATGACCTTCCCAATATAGGCTATGTTCCACAACAATAACAACAACACAAACAAATAAACAAACTAGTTCTTGTTCCTTACTTAACAAAATGAAATACAACCTAAGTTTACAAACTCGAATACTCTGTGGGAAATTGATTTCCTCGAAATAACGTATATCATTGATGAATTCCTATCTCAGCTTTCTGTGCAATTCCTATTACCACAAACACATACATTCACAACATGCACACACACACACATACAACACACACTCACACAACAACTCACTAGAAGCACTTCCAAATAAAATACTCAATTTTTTTCTTAAAACTTATACACAAATTATTTTTAAATGTGCCAAATTAAAAGCAAATAAAAAACATAATGTAAAATGCAATCTTAAATTTTAATTCAATAATTAAAATAATTAATTATCGATACTTATGAAGTAAACAAGTTTAAACGAAGCTAATAAGCAAATTTACGAGTGGTGATATTAAAATGAGGCCAAACGCTTCCTTGCAAACAAAAATCTATTAACTCACCCACATTTTAATTGTTAAACTAATTACTATATTTAATGTTTTTTGAGCCGCGTTTCCTGTATACTAAAAGTATTTCATTTCTTAATTGCCTATGTCCAAATTAGCATAATGTTTGTCTGTGTAAATATAACTAGAATCTAGATACTTCAAATGAATTTGAACACTTCCTAAATTAAATATACTTGATAAAAAAACTTTGCAAATTTTGTTCTTAACTTACCTAAACTTGAATACTCTATCATATTGTTCCCACGACAGTGAAAAGAAACTTATTTCAAGCAAAACCAATTTTTCAACAGATTTTAATTTGATGATTTTTTCAAAACTTTAGAAAATGGGATATGCATTATTCGCTTTTATAAAATTATGCAATTCTAAACAATAGTTTTCATGTAATTTAGATTCAACGGCTTTTAAGATAAGATTCTATTATCATTGTCAAGGGTATAGATATTGATCGATTGACCTACTACTTCTAAGAATTCCTTATGACAATTAAGTATTGACTACTTTAATAATACTCAAGCTTTCACTATTTTATTTTCTTTTTGAAGTGTTCAAGGTTTTCTAAGGCGCAACTACTTAAAGATCGATAAAATGCGTTTGCTGAATTTATTTTGTAACGCATTGCACTTGCCATTATTTTTGTATTTGTTAAAGAAATCGTTTAAACTTAAACTAAACAATTTAAAATGTTTCTTTTTATTCAACGCGAATTGTAAGTACTATATTTAATTAAATAAATAAATGTAAAGTGTACGTTTAAGTAAAACAAATTAAACATAACTACAGATAGTGTAATATTAAAGTTAATGTTTATGTTAATTAAACTGCCAATTATTATGTGATAGTTTTAATACAAATTCTGGTGTTTGGGTTATGTTACAAATACGTTTTAATTAAAATTGTTATACATTTATGTATGTACTTACTGTGAACTCTGCAATATTCTCTAATTTATTGAATTTAGTTTATGTACATAATAAACAAATCGAAGTTGAAGAAGAATTTAAAAAGATGATACTCTAATTCCTAATTCCTAAGCCCTTGTTTATATATACATACATGCACACACACACACATACATATATTCATACAAATACATAATCCTATGGTTAAGAAATGAAATTACACTTTTAGTTAAATGTTTGTTAGTTATTATTTATGTAAACAAAAGAAAGCTATCCAGCAATTAGATCTTACTTCGTAATCGTAATTGTACACTAATTATCTAAGTATTTGCAAGCATTCAATATACAGATGAATAAAAAGTTTTATTGACAATTAAATTTCCAGTTCACATACATATTCACACATATGTATCCATTTCAGTTGGCCAGGCCCAAAAGCACCGACATCGAAGCCAAACACAACCAGGCCTATTGTGCTAATTAGATGTTCAGTCTACAGGCTATATAGATAGAGATGGAGATGGCTAAGATCATCAGGGGCATATAAATAATTTTCTCCAGTAAAGGAAGCGCATGAAAGCGCATGCAGCTGTGCATGTCAACAGCAACAACAACAGCATTCTACAACAGCAGCAACATTACACAGGCGGCACTTGTCAGTCAAAATCAAAGTGCGCAGCTACTGCTGCATTAACAGCATCATCAGCGGGTTGTGGCAAATAGAAAGAGGCTAGAAGGGGGTGCAACCAAATGCGGCACGCATGCGCCAGCAGCCATCAGTGCAGATTAGAGAAAATGTTTTACTCGTAGCAGCCGCAGCAGCAGCAGCAGCAGCCTCAACTTGGCCAGATCAACAAAGCACCAAAACAACAACTACAACCACAGCAACAACAACCACGGTGTGGCTCAGTGAGCGGCAAAGTCATTTGAGATCGAAACATGTCGATTAGGGAATTTCAAGAGGCGCCAGTTTCCAGCGCAGGTGTCTCACATCATCCGCATCATCGACATCGTCGTTGTCGTGGCACCTTGGGGGAGCTGCAACTAAAGTTGCAACGAACAAGCATCTTAATTGCATTTGATGAACTTTGAGCCAAAGTCTTTTTTAGCCAAATGAATATTTGCACAAAGCAAACTACACAGAAGAAACAGAGGAAGCTGGGGAAAAACATGCATATGGGGACTCTCAATGGGATTTTCTTGACAAATTAATATGTGCATATTTTTTTACAACTGTGAAATAAATTTGTAAACGAAACTTGAGAAATCTTGTCTTTTTGGATGTGGAATAAGGAATGCGTTTTGACAACTGTAAAGGAAATGAGAGATGGGGATGAAAAATTACCTCGTCACATGTATATTTTACAGTATAGTAAAGTGGTCAAATTGAAATATTAAATTTAAGCAAATTAAAATCATTAAGATATTAATTTACTCAATGATAGATATTTATAAACCTGCAATTTAATTTTATTTTTGAAAGTGATCGATATCTGATTGGTTACGAAAAGAAAGCGTCTTTCTAATCCCTTTCTCGCTAAAGTTCGATTATACGTCAAGAGTAGTTGTTTAACATTTAATTTTACTTATTTCTTAATTCATTTCTGCCTCCTCTGAAACAGCCAATGCCAAAATAGCTCCAACAAGAATACAGATGATGATAAAACCGCCATGAAAGCGAATCCATACCAAATATATTGCAAGTCCTGCAATTGCATGGCACGGAACCCTTTAGGTGGACTTAGATCAATTAATTGTAGCTCGCCTGCTTCGACCTGTTCCATAAAGCCACATTCGGCCCAGTGTGAAACTAAGCCAGTAGCTGTAATATCTAAAATAAGACTTTTAATGGGTTCCATGTAGATGGAATTCTCATGCACGGGAAATCCAAAGGGAACATTGTGAAAGAAGCAAAAATCCTCACGCATGCGAAACAAGGGCTTGGTAAAAACCTTTTGTTGGGCATTGATCACGATCCACTTGGTGGTGGTCATCATGTAGCCAAATTCCGTGTTGAAGGAGTCTCGCATGGTGACGAATTTGTTGAAATTTGGCTCTACATAGAACAACGGTTCATATTTCTTAAGAGACGTGATGCGTCCAATAAGTTCATTATATTCCTCCTGCCACGCGACAATCTTTATGTTAGACGCCAATACATCCTCGTAGCTATGAAAAGGCGTCTCCTTGGGAGAACTTGTCACATAGGCAGAGAAATAGGAATTGTACCAAGCAGTGAGAAGGAATCCCAACAGACAAATTTGTACATAGATTCCACGCACAACCATTGGTGCCCTAAGAACCTCGTAAAAGGACTGTCCTAGAGCTCCCCTCAAGCAATTCTCATGCATCAAATAATCCATCGGTTGAACGCGATAGCCATGTCGCTTCAGAGCTATGGCTAATGTTAACGATATAATTAGCATAGTGACCAGTGTTAATAGAAAAGCGGCCAGCTCAAAGACTATGGTGTAATACTCTGCAGGGGGAATATCCGGCTCGACGGGCAACATAAAACACCAATGCATCTGCTCAATGGGATAGGTGAAGCCTATCAGATTCAAGCGGAAGGGAAAGGTAACAGCCATTGATATATCCACACTACCATTGTTGACGGCGGCCATTACTTCGGTGGAAGGAGCAAAGTTAGTTGCATTGGCTGGATAAGGTTCTACAAGAATACAATTGAACTTTTGCTGAAAGACATCCATAAAGTGACCCAATGTGCCTTTGTAGACAGCTTTTCCCTGCTTGTTATAATAGCCTATGATACGAGGAGCTGCTCCTCCAATTACGGTGCGAACATGATATCCTTGAAGATCTTTTACTCGGATCGGAAATATAATCAATTGTGAGTCATAAAGGCGTTGTTCCACTTGAAAGCGGGGAAACGGGTTGTAGCTGTAGAAAATGTGAGTCATCTATATTAAAATTAAACTTTTAAAGCTATATGTATATTCTTGCTTATTATTTTCTTACCTCGAAATCCTGAAATACAACCAAGACATTCAGCAGATTAACTTTCCAGCAATGGGTAAATAATTTATAGAGAAAAGGCTCATTCACTTTACCCGCTTGTACCACAAAAACCACTCGAGTTGTGGTCATGAGACGTAAATTGGCCACCAGGGCCTTGAGCAAACCTTCATGGTCTTCCAACACTGTGGTCTCCATATAAAACACAGTTAGCACGCGACTCGATTGTTTGTCATATAGGAAATAGCTGACCCTCTCATCAAACTGCATAATAGGCGTTTCCAAAGTGTTCATCAAACTCCATGTAAAATTATTCCCCTGATCCGGATCCATCATAAAACTGGCATTGTGGTTTTTCATAAGCATCATATACTCGAAATTATACTCTTTTTTAATACTACTCAGCAACTGCAAAACAACCGAGTTATTTTGCCCAATTGTGTTTTTTACAATCCACAGCAAGTGTAAGCAAATGAACCAAGGACGAACCATGATGAATGTCAACTAACAACTGCAGGACACTGATTAATGCGTCGCCTTTTTTAAAGGGTTGCTAATGAATCCACTGGCGACAAAAATGGACTTCTCCAATTAGCGATGCATGTTAACAAGCGTCGCACAAAAAGAATTCCCTTGATAATAACATACAAGGACGAAGTGTCAGTGGCTGTAGTAAAAGTGGGTCCCTTCGTATCCCAATATTTTCCGTTATAGAGGGGTCAGAAAAGTTCTGATTAGCAAGGAATCCATCAAGATCCACAAGCGCTGAAAGGAAATTCATTTCCCTCCTATTCTTATTAATTGAATTTTGTTAAATTCGGCAACATAAGTAATTACTATTTTTGTATCAAACTAAAAGCCATCTTATTACGGCTTTTTAAACTTCCAAATATAAAGACATTGACATTGAAAATATCCTAGAATCGATAGCTCTAAAAAATATTTCTTTTTTTAAGATTTAATTAAGAAAGTGAGTTTAAAAATCTACACTCTATAAGATGTACACATAATTTGTTAAACGATGTCTACGTTTATTCCTCGCTTAAAATAACATAAATAAATATTTATTTAACAATCAAGGTAAATTATAACGAGTTGATAAATTACTGGTCTAGGTCTCGCAATTGTTGGGCTTGTATTCAATTATCTAAGAGATAGATGGCGCTTGACTTGCTTCCTCCAAAAGAATAATTGCTCGATCAGGAATACTATGAAAGCCAGGGTCATCATCGATGCAGCGGCCATTAAAATATAGTTCAGGTCCATTAGTTGCATTGCGCGGAACTCACTTGCTTGGCCGAGATCGGCCAGAGTCAATTTGCCGGCAGTTATCATTTCACTAAAAGCCATGTCACGCCAGTGAATCATTAGTCCGGTTGCAGTCACCTCTCCGATCAAGCGTTCCAGAAGCTCACGGAAAACGGAGTTGGTTGCTATGGGAAAGGCGACCGGAATTCCACGATAAATGCAAAGATCATCGCGAAATGTGAACAGAGGTGACCTAAAACCCTTCTGCTGCTGTTGAATAATGTGCCACTTGTCCAGTGGCATCATATACCCAAATTTGGTATTAAATGAGTCTCGCATCTTAAGGAATCGTTCAAAGTTAGGTTCGATCTGAAAAATGGCTTCGTATCTCTGCATTTCCTCTTTGTACTTGATAAGCTTCTGATACTCTGGAGTCCAAATCACAATCTTGAATTCTGACTTTAATATACTCTCAAAACTAGTAAACGGTTGCACTCGAGGACTGCTCGTGATGTAGGCAGAGAAATAGGAGTTATACCAGGCGGGGATCAGCAATCCCAAGACACAAATCTCTAGATAAATACCACGCACCAGAATAGGAGCCCGAAGTACTTCATAAAAGGATTGTCCTAGTGCTCCTCTCAAGCAATTGTCATGAAGCAGGAATTCATGAGGTTGGACACGATAACCATGACGCCACAAACTAAATGAAAGCAAAATCGATATCAACACCAAAGCTCCGATTACGATTAGAAATGAGGGTAAATCCATGACGCGACTGTACAGTTCACTGGGAGGCACCAGGCCAGGCACAGGCAACATGAGACACCAGTTGACCAGCTCAAAGGGATAAGTATATCGATCAACTGGAGGTTCCGTGTAGGTGGCTGCCAAGGCAAAGGGAATCGTTCCATTTCGCACTACATCAGCAAGCTGCTCAGCCGGCACCACACTGGACTCATTCATTGGCATGGACTGTATCAGATGACAGTTGTATTTCAACTCGAAGCAATGCCTTAAGTGACCCACATACCCTCCATAGATCAATTCTCCAACTTTACTTCGGTAAACTATCAGACGAGGTGTAGAGCCGCCAATCATTATCGGAACTCGATAGCCACGAAGATTATCCAAATGATTTGTAATAATTGGATTCGTCTTGTTGTCGATGCGACGCTCCTCGAATTGCAATATAGGAAATGGTGTGTAGCTAAAGAGGACTCCCGTGTTCTGAAAGATACACAATATGTTAAAAGAAATAATTATATAATAAATTTAAGGAAATCCTTGGAAGAAATACAATCAAATTAGCTGAACTTTTCTAGTCAATCTAATCTGTTTATACATTGTTAAAATTTGTCCAAATTAAAAGTGTTTAGAAATTAAATTTTATTGCCATGAAAATTTGCCTCTGTCTGTTTTGCTTCTTTATCGTCTTCTTCTTGGCTAATTCCAGTCGAGAACAAGGTAAATATTAAAGTTTCTGTTCCGTGGTAAATGCAGAAAATTACAAGTATTTTTTCCCAGAGTAGAGAGGTGCTTTTTTATGGCCGATTCTGGACCATGTAAAGACAAGATCAAAATGTTTGCTCATGATCCCTTTGAGAAGGAATGTATAGAGTTTCTATATGGCGGCTGTGGTGGAAATCCTAATCGATTTGTAACGGAAAGTGAATGTCGTATGGTTTGCAATGTGACGGTTTCTTGACAGAAGCAGCAGCAGAAGCTTAACCATAAATAAATATAATAATTAAATTATTAACTTTATATATGCTTCACTTGCCTCAAAGTTTTTGTAAATGGCTATTACATTGAGAAGCTGTTTCTGTTTCCAGCACCATTCAAAAATTTCTTCCACTCTCATCTGCTTTCTCAGAATCAACAGTAAAGGTTGTGTAGTCCACATTCCTAGGTTTAAAGCCAAAAATTCCAACAACTTCTCAGCAGATTCATCTACAAAGACAATGCTAAGCAAGTTGCTAGAATGATATTTTTCCAATTTGTAGCTTATGTTAAACTTTTCACTAAGCTGAATATAAGGCAGAGGCAGCTCCTTTAACAGCTGAGGCCAAGTATCTCCAGAGTTGCCCAGAATGAGGAGATAATCAAATCCTTTCTGTATCTGCAGCTGTTGTATCAGTTCTGCGATTGACAAGAGGCTCTCACTAACCGCGCCAAGTGGCAACAACAAGCTGAGTAAACTAAACAATTGCCTCATGTTGCAACCACGACCGTTTGTGGCAACAATTTGTCCGAGAAGTCCTTTTATACCTTGTTTCTATCCAACTACACAGCACGCACATTACATATTAGACAGTCCACTGGGAGACCATATTATAATCAATAAATACAGGATTCAAGAGTAACTTAGTTGCAATACATGTGACAATTAAGCGAAGGAATTAGTTCTTTGATTTTCGTTGCTATCTGCTTAAAATTACTTCCAAATTTTGTTTTCAAAATTAAGAGGTTATCGAAAGTACATATATATATTATTTACTATATCTGAAGACCTGAAATATTGTAATAGGATTCTAGGAAGACCCATTTAAATTATTGCATTTCTTGTTTGAACAATTAATTTGTTTGCTATTATTTCTTTGGTTGTACTTCGATCGAGCAGTTTCGGCTACTGAGTAAACTTTTGTCGAGTCTGTTCGACTTCCTATTTACAAATTTATTGCAATTTATAGGTCATAAAATTAGTAAATGCTGTAAGTATCATCCGAGAACTGAAGCAACTCCCCTTCCTTGTATTGGTGGTTATTCTTATAATCCTCGCCGAGAGCACACAGATTCTTGTAGGTTTGATCACGATGTTTGCATTGCTTGCCGGTATTAGAAGAGACTTTGTAAATGGAATGATCGCTCATGTTGTCGGTGGCAAAGGTGCACACAATGTTGAAATTGTTTACAGAGTCACTGACAAAGGTCACGGCACTGCAACCCACATGTGAATTTCGATCCGTCATCAGAAGCACAGTTCGTCTCACAGATCTGTCAAGGATTAGGTGTAAAAGAATTCAATTAGTGACAAGTATGATGACCTACCTTCTTCGAAAATTGGGTGTAAGGTGCAGAAGCATGTTTCTTGTCACAAATCGTATATCTTCGAACCATTCCTTTATGAGATCCTCTACGAGCACAGCTGTCATCGAAGGTCTATAGACTCCCGTAAACTTCAGTCCATCGTAAGCACTCCCAATATTCGTAAAATCCGGCGAGGACATGCAGGGAAGCGTTTCGAGAGCACATTTCATAATATAGATGATGGCAAAATTCTCTAGCTCCTTGGACCAGGACATGCGTGCCATTTTTGCCGCCGGCAACAAGTTCCTCGTGTAGCCTAGAGCCACCTTGTTACGAAAATTGTTGAACAGATGCAGAATTTGCTTCTCGTGGGGCTTCATGCTAATCAACTTGATGTCAGGCGAGCAAGTGCTGCTGAAGGTCTATTCACAAATATTTCAAAATTTATTTAAGTCTATAAAAGGAATTTAAGAGAAAATAACTTACCTTGTTCGACCTACAGGCTAAGTTGTGGATTCCACAGTGGGGTAGTTCGCAGTAGACATTGGTCTTTAATTTCTTTTTCCCCCAAGCAATTGAGTAATAAGACAGCAGAAGCAGGACGGACAGCTGTATACTTTTCATATTTTAAGCTCTTCCATAGCTCATTCTATACTCTGAAGAATTGTTCAGATGCAAGCTTTTTATAGTCTTCTCCATTGATTAGCATAACAATTATTTTATTAAACAGTTGGTGTTGCCAAAACATCTGTGAAATATTATCTCGTATTGTTGAAGTATTATTTCAGCAGGTGTTTCCTTCAGCCTATAGTTAATAATATATTTTATCGTCACTACTAAATACACTGTCGTGTTGCTAAAACTCTTAAATTTGCTTGATTGGCTATTTAAAAAGCTTCAATCGTATTTATATAATTGGTTAATAAACATAAAAATTTAGTATGCAATATTAGAAAACGTTTTACGGAGGATTCACAAAAGGTCCATGCGTTTAATACCCCAAAATCAACCATAATCTAAGACTTTACAGCCTTGTGTTGAAAGTAATGTTTAATATTTATTAGTTGGCACTTGAAGCACTTAGCCTGTATTTAATTGAAAATTTCACAAGCTCAAGTTTATGGCTTGGATGAGTACTCGTGTAAATGCCAGGGAGTACTCAAAATCATAATGAGCTGTTCCAAAGTAACATCAAAGTCATAAGAAGAAAAAAAAACTCAAATGAAGCAAAGATCTCGTTCATCTGTTGACAGACAGACAGACAGATGATCACTCTTAATGATGCTGCAAGCAAACAGCAAAGATTAACAACAACAACAAATAAACAAACGACAGTAAGAAGAAGTTGAAGCAGAGAAACAACTCTCATTATATATTTCAAGCATTTTTTATTTTGGTTATTACAAGTTTGGGTGCACTTCACTCGATTTGGCAGATGCGTCAGCACTTGACCCGACTTGGACTCGACTTGGACTCTCAGTCGCAGTTGGACTCGAACTCCATCTTCGACTCTCTGTATGTCCCATGCTTGTTAACCGCCAAATTGAGTTGACGTTGACGTAATGCTCCGCCACTCGACTAGGTCTCACTTTTTTTATTTTGTAAATTTTATTTCGTCTTGATGAAGTGCAGTATCTGAGGCCTCTGTTGTCGGTCAATTAGCTGCGCATATCACAACAGCAACAACAACTGAAACTACACCAACAACAACAATGAGTAACAGTGACGGAATGGAAAGCCCGCTATAACATGACAGTCCAACTTGGACTGACTACGGGGTCATATGGAGTCTTTAATTGGCATCGGTTGCGTATGCCATGACGACAACAGCAACATCAACGGCGACAACATGGTCAACGACAACAAAATTTTGTGGAACCACTCAAAAGTTCATAAGAGTGCATTCTCAGCGCATCTGCGAATTCCCCAAAGAGATTTCTTAGCTACTGTTAAAGAAGGCCATCAAAATTTTATGTGTCAATTATGTTGTTTATCTTTCTATCTGTAATTTAAATTTGCTAAGTACTAGCTCGTATATAAGAATCAAATAGAAAAAGTACTTAAAAAGTTATATTTCCTCGCTTAGTATACATTCTTTATTTTTAATTTTTTATTTCTTTATATTATGATCTCAATTCAGTTTGTCACATCTCGATTAGTTAACATTTATTAGATATTTTCTTAAAGCTCTTTTGCATTAGTAATTAATCTACCAATAAATTACAGTATCTACTGATCAAGAGGTCAAAATAAATATTCAGATTATTAATACTCTAATTTATATTTATTTGTATACAAAAGTCAAAGATCACTTTACTTCAGATTATTCTTTTTGCAGTTTTTCAGTGTCCCATTTGAGTTTGTTAGCAGCTGATTTCAGTTTTGGTTTTGTTTGTCCACTCATTGTCATAGTTATGGCTAAAGACCACAAGAAGACAAGGGGGGCATGAAGGGGCTGCCCCACTCAACCGCACTCAATGGTGGCACGCAGTTCGGTCAGTGGTTAAGTGGTGCAACAGAAAACGGTAGCCTTTTTTTGGACAGCGAGTAACAACAATGGAATTGTTGTCGGAAAAGCGAAAGAAATGGTGAAAATAGGAAAAACAGCAAAAGGCCAAAAGTGGACTGACAAAATGTATATAGCAGTATATATCGGTCGATATATAAATATATATATATATATACATATGAGCTGTATGATAAATGGCATAGTTTAGAGCTGGAATCAAGCGATTGTGCAGCTTTCGTAGTGTGGCACAATGTAAATTTCAATGGACCATTTTGGAGTGTTTTTTGGCCTTTAAGCAGTCCTTCTGTTGGCCAAGTTACTTTTGCGATGGCCAAGACTCTAACAAAAGTCAAAGCTAACTACGCGGCGGTCATACTCGTAGTTTGTCTGGGACAGCAGCTGCCCCCAGTGGTTATTCGTATTTATGAAAGGGTCTCATAATTTACCACAAATATGGTCATAATTTTTTTGGCTTTTACTTTTCGGCTCGTATACTTTTGGCTACGCTAATGAAGCGAAACTGAAAACAACAAGCCCTTGGAGCTGGCTGGCTGCTAAATTAACTGACCGCCCGATGGCCACTTGTTGCTCGTTTGGGGCATCATTGTTGATTGTTGTCTGCTGACTGTTGTCTGTTGCAAGTTGCCATTGTTACCACTTGCCACTTGCCACTTACCAAGCATCATTTCCTAGCAATCAGCTACAAACGTGTCATTCCTACTTGGCCAGTCTGTGGCAGTCTATAATCAACATCAACATTACCAACCATTCAACCAGTGGGGCAGCTAGTGGGGGTAGCCAGTGTGGCAGCCAGTCGGTCGCCTACAATGTGGAGCAATGTAATAATGTCCGGCTGCATCCTGGGTTGGCGTGGACTGTGCCACAAGGCGCAACATTCAGCCACGCTTCAATAAATGTCACTCCTCGAGCTTTGCATCTAAAAATTGATGACAATAATTTGTTGCATTTGCCCCAAGGGGGTGTGGTGCCCCAGTCAAACCGACAAATCCGTGGTACCAACAAATTGTCTTGGCAGACAGTTGGCTCTTAACTGTCCCCTGTCCCCTGTCTCCTCTACCATGCCCCTCTTCCTTGCCCCTGTGGCAGCATTGGACACGATGCCCGATGCGATGGCCGCTGCCGTTTTCGACACAATTTATACAAAGTGTCGCAGTTTTTGGCGCTTTGCATTTGTTGCTGACAGCTTTGTGCCCCTTGCCACACACCGTGCCGCACCGCACTGCAGCAACACAGCTATGTGGCACGCCCCAGTGTCAGCCCCTATAGCGGCCGCACTTTGCTGCTGCACCAACAAAAAAAAAAGAAAAACAAATAAAAAAAATGAAACATAAATTTCGTCATTTTGTCGCAAGTCGTTTGTACTCGTATATACCCTAACCACAGCCGGGTAACAGGGTAGGGTGGGGTCTCTCGTTGATTGCAAAGCGCTTTGCGAATTGTTTTCACAATTCTATGAAAATCAACAACAACTGTAAACACATTTATTTATTTATTTCTTGATGTTGTTGTCGTTGGTTGTTGTTAGTTGCTCGCTTTGATTTGATTTCGATTGCACATTTTTCAATTTGATAAATTTATCGAACTCAGTTGCCGCACTCTCTGCCCAGAAACAAATCACCTGCGATGCCAGCGGACGCGATAACAGAATCGAAATTCAATACAAATTATAATGGGGTCTCTCTAGCTCTCTTGCAACAGACAGAGTTGTTGCCACTGCCATTGCCACAGCTACTGCCACTTTGGTCGCCTTTATGGCAATCGTCTGGTAAATGGCATCAATTGCGACCTTTTGGCATTCTTACGGAAACATTTCGCTAATGAAACCGATACCTCAAGTGTCAGCCTCAGTCCAGCCTATCTTTGGTCAGCTACCAGCTTCTGGCCACAAGCCACTGGCCACGTTAGCAGATGCAGCATACCACATTTACCACATTCTAAGCCAACTTATTGCGGTCATAAAAATGTTAAGCGCACAACATTTGCCACATTGGCACCTTTTGGCCAAAAGGAAATGGAGCACGCACGTGGCAGTTGCCAGCTCCCCATTTACCACAGAGATCTACAGAAATTGGATGCCACCATAAAACGTGCCACAAGTCCTGTCACTGCAGTACACGCAGCTGCATAATATTAAGGGGCAATCATAATTTCTAGTCCCCAGTATCACAATAAAAGGTTTTACCAAATTTCAAACCATCATAACTTTGTCAAATTTGAACTGATTTTCAAAGAGAATGAAATTTATGTCCTGGTTTGACCTCTAAATTGATATTCATTGTAAAATAGCTTAGGTTTTTTCGGAAAAAAGTGACAGAAAAACTAAACAAACAACAAAAACAAATTTTTATTCTTTAATTGGTTATTGGTATCAGATTACAATTCCCTCTTCCATAAATTTGAAAAAGCTAAACAAATCTTTTAACGAGATGCCATTATCATTATGACTTGATCTTGAAACATGGCTTATCATTTTGAATTTCTTTTTTTAATTTTTAAATTATTAAAATAACATAAATAAGTAATTATAAGAAATAGATAAGTAATCAAAATAAAAACATTTAAATATAAATGTTAATAATTCAATTATAACTGATTGATTGTCCATTTAATTGTTTCATTATGAAGCAGACACATTGCACATTAATTATAAATAATAATAATTATTATCGGACAGACACTTGACGTCACAATGGATGGATGAACTGTTGAATGGATGCCCAAAAGCCACGTCAAGCAATCATTCAAAAAACCACTGGCAATAGACAATTGCTAGACTTTACTAGACTTTAGCGTCTAAATCTCGTGTCCACATTGCGGAGTGTTTGCGTGGGCGTGCAGTGTTTGAATTACAACAATCATAACAACAACAGCAACAACAATCATAACAACAACAATGGCAACAAAAACAAGACACATACATGAACAACATGCGACGTGCGCTGGCTTGATGCCAACTTCGTGTGGATATCAAGTTGGTAAGTTAAGCAGGCAATACCAATACAAATAAAACAACGACTGCACATATATGTGAACATGTATGTGAACGTGTTTAAACAAATACAATTTGCAATTATATGGCAAATCAAGTAGAAATCAGCAGGCGATTTCCACCTGTGACCGGCGTCATAATTCGTGGCTGTGTTTTTGGTCATAAATCTAACGATTTACAATTATTTTGGTTTTCTTTATTTTTTGTTTTTCTTTTTTTAATAGAGAGAGTGGGGAGAGGGTGGGACTTTGAGAAGAGAGAGGTATGCAAAAAGAGGGGCTGCAAAAAAGAGTTGAATGCATTTCGTGGCACAGCGGGCAGCTGCAATAACATGCACATGCACCACGTATGCAACAGCAACAACAGCAACGATAACAACTACAACAACAACAACAATACCAAAAACAACTGCTTCTAATGGCCATTATGGTCATTTCATTATCAATGAAATGAACACTAGCAAACAACAAGGAAGCGCCGATCGTCCAGCTGTCTCTCTCTCCCTCTCTCTCTCTCACTCTTTCTCTATTTCTTTCTCTCTCTCTCTCTCTCTGACTCTGTATCTAGTCGTCAAAAATTTACATAGATTTCGCAATGTAAAACTGCTAAAATTATTTATGATGACGCTAACGAGCGACGACAGGTGACGCCGAAGTTGAAGCTCAAGCTGGAAGATGAAGTCCAAGCTGACGTTGTCTGGCAACTCTACGCTACGCACATCTCTCCAGCTAACTATCTTTCTAGCTCTCTCTATGTAAATCCCCCATCTCTCTCTCTTTCTCTCTCTAACACACGCACACGCACTGATAACGCTTGGTGCGTGGCTGCAAATTGATTTTGTGGCGCCGCCCGCCCGTTGTCAGACTTGCCGCAGGCCTCTTAACTCATGCCATCTCTTTTAACTTGTCCACATTATGCAAAAGACAAGTGAAAATTTACGTTAAGCGGCGACGTCAACGCTTTGTATTAAATATATGTTTATACACTAAGAGAATTATTATTTTTCTATATTCAATAAAATCAAAAAATATTTTCCTTAAAAAGAAACTGCGTTTTGAATGTTCTTATCTATTGAACTATGTATATACGTATAAACAAAAAAAAATTATTCTTACCAATTTCAATTATATACTTCAAATTTTGTAAGTCGTAGAAATCCTGGTATTTTCAGTGCGTTATGTAGAGAGGGATTAGCTTACACACACAGACATACACAGCAGACATTAGTCTATAATTAAAAGTGAAATTATTTGGCCAAGGGGCTTCAACGGGTTTTCATTTGTAACTCCAACTCCAACTCCGACTCCAACTATGACTGCAATTCGCTCTATGATTGATGGATGAGTTTGAGTTTGTCATGCAAATTTCAACAGTCCACAGAGCTGTGTGTGTTGTGTGTTGCATGTGGCACGTTGCTCACTTTGATGATGTTGTCTTGAGGTCTCCAAAGACACAGGCTAACGAGCATGGCGCGTGGTCGTCGTTGTCGTTGCCGTTGTCGTAGTCTCTGGATTTTGTCGTGTTGCCTGTTGCCTATTGCCTTTTTCTACTGCCATATTCTGATATCATAAATATAAAGCAGTTTTTATTAAAAATTGCTGCAAAGGCCTAGGCAACGCAATCGGGGGCTGCATTGGCATGTGTGTGGCATAAATATAAATTGCAGCCCGCTGGAATTTTAATGACAGCCTTTGGAAATTAATCTAACGCGACTGGCAGCGAGTACTTGGCCAGGTCTTCCCCCCTTATCACCCTACCTCTTGCATGCTGAACCCCTCTTCAGTTCCTCTCTGCTGCTCCAGCTCTGGGGGGTGTCTCGTATCGAGCTGTTCATAACATCGTTGTCAAACTAGTTTCAAAAGTGTCGCAGCTGTAGTTAATGTTGTTGTTGTCGTTAGTGTTGTTGTTGTTGATTTTTAAGTGATTTGGGCTTGATATCAAGCCCAGCACATGGAATATTGATCACAGACGCTTAGCGGTAAAACTGATGCTTATCAAAAGGAGCGCACCATAAAAATAAAGATGCCACCGGCAGCAGCAGCAGCAACAGCAAGAGCTGCTTTCACTTGCCACTTGCCACTTGCCACATGCCACACTGTATTTGCATGAAAATGCCGCGCCAATTTTGTGCAATTAATCGCATAGTCGGGTCGAAAAACTGAATCCGCCCCCGCCCAGATCAGACGAGTTGCAAGTTGCAAGCTGCGAGTCATTTGCATTTCGACTTAATTAAAACAGTGGGTGGTGCAGGCAATTGCGCTGATGGTGGTGGTGGTACAGTGGGTTAGGTGGTTAGACAGTGTACTCGCCTTCGCTTTCTTCTCTGTCAATTTCACTGGGGCAAATAAAATTGATGTGGAAATTTCATGGCACATCTGCCGACTGTCAACTTCCACTTTTAGTTGCCTCATAATTTTAACTAAGGAAATTTATTGCTACCAAAGCAGAAAGAGCGAGAGTAACTATCTGTTATGTGAAGTATAGGGTAATCTGACAGTGAGTGATGAAGTGTTCGCCCAGCTAATAGATTGACCATCCATAATGTGACAATTGACAATTAACAATTGGCTTTCGATATTGATGCTTCATCGGCTTCTTTTGTGCCACAAAAAGTTGTCAATTGATTTTATGCACTATTTCAATTGACCTCAAGTTGTTGTTTCGGCCATTGTTGCTGCGATTGGTTCGAGCAACGGTAGCAGAAACAGCAACGGCAACAGTTGCTATCAGAGTCGCAGCCGGTGCAAAAATGAAACGAATTAACAATTTGATGTAACTGTGATTTTGTTTTTGTCCAACTTATTTTTCTTATTGGCCAGAGTCACAGTTGTTGCCGTTGTCGTTGCCGCACACGCCCTCAACAAAACGAATTCAAAAGAAATGCTTATCGTGCTTCACAGAAACCCAGCAACAACAACAACAACAACAACAACAACAACAGCAACATCAGCGGCAACAGCAACAACACAAACATGAAATTGAAAATGCCAAACGCTAAAAGACAACTAGACGATCAGTTCCCCACAATATCCCCTCATTCCCCCAATAATGTTGCCCATAGTAAAACTGTAACGAAACCCGATTGAACCCGCCATGGGTGGCTCCAGTTGCCAGTTGCCCAAAGCAATGAGCAATGAGCGAGACGGCAGCAACAAGAGGGCAACAACAAACGGCAACGGCAACGCTGGACCTGAGACATGGACAATAACATGTACGAAAAATTTCATTGCTGGTGTGCTTTTTGCTCTATACTCTAGGCCACGACTCGGCAGGCCAAAAGCAACAACAGCAACAGCAGCAGCAACAACAACAACAGCTGAAATCTCAGCCAAAATATCGCTGGCGGGCGTTTTGACCATGGCGCATACAGCAGCTGCGGGCTATGACCAAGCCCAAGTCCAAGACACATCCTCCAACAGCAACAACCGCTGCAACAACAGCAGCAACAACGACAACGACAGCAACGACAAAAGCCCGAAAAAATAATTAATATGCCTCAAAAAAAGAAACCGGGCTGCCTTTATGACAGGCGACAAGGGCAGGGTTCGAGGCAACAACAACAACTGAGATCTTGGGGATGCAGCTGCACTTGGACGCTGGCCGCCGGCAGCAACAACAGCAACAGCAACAACATCAGCAGCAGCAGCAGTTTAACTAACGGCTTCTGTGCTTGTTGTGCTGCCGTTTCCGCATCTCGGTGTCGCCTCAGAATGTGCACGATTTTACTTCAGATTCAATTTCAAGTGCAGCAGCAAGAGGCAAGCGCCGCTATTAAGTCGACGACAACAACAAGCAATAACCCTAACCGACAGAGCCGCCAGCGCCGTGTGCCTGTTTGCCACTGTCTGCCGCTTCTTGCCGAGATTTCTATCTTTGATCTCTTACTCCACATGCAGCAGCAACAACAGCAACAGCAACTGCAGCAGCAGCAGCACTAGCAGCGGCAGCAACTGTTGCTGTCTGCTTGTTAAATTGCTCATTTAAACCATAACGAAACGAGAGGCTGCTTGGCTGCTTGGCTTCTTGCCTGGTTGCTTGGGCATAGCCCAAACCAAGCGCAGCATGTGCCGCCGGCTGCACTTCCTAGAACTTCTACTTCGATCGGAGCCACTTGCTATTGCTCTCCTCTCTCCTTCTTCTTCCTCTCTCAATCCCTCCACATTACCAGCTAGTTGCAATTTGCCCAATGGCATTCATGCCGTTAGCACTTTTAATTAGCATACGGCGGAAATTAGTTTGCCGACTTTATGTGACATCCAGCGGTGGCAATGCCACCACACCACACTGCACCACTCTGCTCTCAATAGACTTGTTCCGTCCATGATATCCACATGAAATGCCCATGATCTGCGTCATCAGCGTCAGGCTTCTTCTGAGCGGCATCCACATAAATTATGATCTATGGAATTTATCGTAGACACAACGATAACGAGCATTGTCTGATTCTAGTTGCAATTTCCCATGTTGCCACAGATTGAGCAACAAGCGCAATTACATTTGATATTTTTATGGCCTTTTCTTTTTTTGTAGTTCAGATTTCTGTGTGTTCAAGTTGAAGTTGAAGGGGGATCAGTATCACAAATATTTTGCTGGTATTTGATTATTACATTGTGCGGATAGACAGCTTTGACCTTCTTCGTAGAACTATTTATTACAATCAATCTTTTTATTGTTTATAGATATATCAATAGATGATGCCCTTGGTATTTTGTGGACATAATATTTTCTTGAAAATAATTGGATGCTAAAGGTATTCAGAAAAAAACCTAGAGTTCTAAAGTATATTTTGAGGAGTGTTAATTAACTAATTATTATATATATGTAAATATACATGATTTTGGTACTCTAATAAAAACTATTTATTTTATTATTTAGTTCGTTGCTTTCTAGTGTTAGATTTACAGAGACTGCATACATGTTCAAGTACTCCTAAGAAGGTTCGTCTCAGGGATATTGAACATTTGTATTCCTTTACAACGCTAGTTAAGGGATAAATGATAAGAGGTCCTTAAATAAATGATATACCAAATATTAGATACAATCCGAATCATTTTTTTAAGAGCTAGCTATTAATGTTCCAGCTATGGATATATATATTGTAGATGGAGATTACCTTACAGATTTATATACTTTTAAGTAGATAGATTGAACTTATTAAGGAATTAATAATACTCAAAATTTTTGGTAATTTTGAACAACTTCTTGATTAAATGTATTTATTAGCATTACCTCCTTGATTAAATGTTTATATTAGCATGTACTACTTTATATGAATCGATTGGCCGACAGAAGTCTTTGTACAACAATATATCCATGAGATAATCTGAAATTCAAATTCAGATACAAATACAAGTTTCACAGCTGAAAGAAAGACTCTGTGGCTGATCGCACGCCAAATTGATGTCACAAAACCAAATCATAAATCAGGCAAATTATAGTTATTATTGCATAGCACATGAATAAACATATAAGAGAAATATACTTTTTAACGCTAGAAAGAGAGAGCTAGAGAGATGGAGAGGAAAGGAGCAAGAGAAGGAGAGAGAGAGAGAGATATATAGACAAGAGCTGGTAGAACAAGCGCCGCCGCTAAATCTTGCTAAGAAAAAGGCCATAAATCATAATGCGATACTCGTCGTATTATGGCCAGAGGCTGTAGCATGGGAAGGGGAAACGGAAGGGGCAGTGGCAAAGGCATCGTCCATGCTTGACTGGACAATCATAATAATCACAGTCACAACGGCTGGTCGGTTGCTGCAATAACAACAACAACAGCAGCAGCAGCAACAACTGACAACAGGCAACAAAAGCTACTTACTATGTCTATGTCAAAGCCGATATGCGACTGATAAAAACCTGTGCAGAAAACAATCAGAGATTGGGTATACTCTAACTCAAAAGGGTATCATGTAAGCCATGACTGCGTAAAGTAAAGTAAAATAAAAAAAGTTGTTATTGGCCAAGAAAAAACAATGCAGTTATAACTAAAATAAATCTATTAAATATTTATTTGTTTATTTTATATACTTATAGTCGAGTAAAAGCAGTGGACAAAAGTTGTATAAAATTGAAGTGATAATATGAAAAAATTAATATAATATTGACAATACTGTTAAATGACAATCTATAGATTAATAAGATTCAATATTGAACCATTTGTATTATGTCTTATGATAGTTAGGAGAAATCTTTGTTTAAAGGGTAAACCAACGTCGTTTTGCTTACAGTACAAATGTTTCTGGCTTGTTATTCATTGTTTTTGTTGTGTCTCTCTCTCTATTTCTATGGCAAGGCAGCAGGAAAATTGACAATTGCGCACCTGCTTCATTTTCTTCTTCTCTTAGAAAGCGGCAACTGCAACTAGCAACAATGCCACTGCCACTGCCACAGTTGGTGCCCCAACCGTCGCCTGTTTAATGGCACTTAACGGTCAACATGCTCACTGTGTAGCAGTAAACTTTGGCTTATAGCAAAAAACTTTCCAAAAAAATAAACAAACTGCAAGCCACGCCGTCAAATGGCCGAAAAGTCGGAATCGACTTGGCTAAATAGATGCCTAAACTAATACTTAAACCTTATAATCTAAGGCACTTTGCATATTTACATAATGAAAAATAAAATAAAAATAATAAAAGAAAAAAGCTAAAATATTTATGAATACACTTTTATTCGTACTCGTATTTATATTCATCTGAATACTTATAAGTATTTCACATAATCTAATTGTATGCTAATCGAGTGAGCCCAAAATAAATCTGTGTGTGCCACAAACAACGGGGCCCAAATGAATTATGAGTCGAGTTAAAGGCTCGCCCCTTGTGGCAGGCAGCTGTTGCATGCGGCATCTTTTGTGACTTTTTTGTATTTATTTTGCTTCTTGTTTGCTCATTCAAAAATTACTTAGCCTATGTCTATGTATGGGCCAATTAAGCGAGCCAAAAAATCAAGAGCTTGGCTAACAGATCAATGGGAGCTCGTCCAGCTGATGATGAAGTTGTTTTGATAACAAAAAAATAAAGCCCTGCCTAACAAAAAACGTGCTCAATTTATCGAAATCGGTGCAGAATACCCTAGCATGTGGACAGGGAAGGCGAGGAGGTTCACTTTGCATGGCCTGTTGGCCAAGATAAACATCATAAATGCATTGAAATGTCATTACCAACAGTTGCTATCTATTCTGCCTTCTGCCATTTTGCTTTAAAACGGCCCAAAAACGATGCCAACGATGGCGATAATAACGATTGCTGGGCTTGGTTTTGGGCTTGGACTTTGCCTTTGCCTTTGCCTTGCACTTAAACTTGGCCAACAACAGCAGTGGCACCAACAACATTGATTGCGACAGGAGCAACAAGTGCCGTTAGTCTTGAAGCAATTACGAGTCAACCTGCAATTGCCGAAGCTTAATTAGAAACACATACGAGATGAGTTTGACTGGCGTTTTCGTGTAGAGGGCAAACAGAACTCTGGAACTTCTCAAAAACCAATCTTGACTACAACTCGTACTCAGCACTCACTCACTCATTCATTCACTCAGTCAGTCATTCAATCAGTCGAACTGATGATTATTTATCACCGTCGTGAGTCGTGCGACAATGACGAGACGGGCCAACAGTGAGGGCTAACTGCAAGCCACGGGCACAGTGACTTCCACATGCTCCAACAAAAATATTAAAATAAAACAAGTGACACGGAAGTGACTGACTTGCAGATATCCTGCCAACAGATATATTTAAAAATGGGTAAATGTTTAATTAAAAATGAAAAGTCTCAAATTTAATCATATTTTTAGATATGTTTATGCTACTAAAATAACACTTTGCAGACAGAGAGATACCTTGCACGTAAAAAATAAATAACAGGGGATTACTTTATTAAAAAATACCCTTGCAATTTTTGAAAAAAAAAACATGAAGGAAAAAAATTGATTGTTAGATTATAGTTACAGTAACAGATATCCTTTAAATACATTTAATTAAATTTAATACTTGACTTATAACTTACTTGACAGGTTATGATTCTCTATAAACCTTTAACCACTGTGCATCATTAGCAACATTTTGTCTGGCAAAGATGTTGGCAAGTTGTTGTCTGTCTGTCACTTAGCTGCCTGATTTATTCAATCTCTCAATATGTCAATATCTCAGAAGCTATAGATTAAAGAGCAGTTCACTTATGGAATGACAAGTGCACGTCATCTTTGTGAATGACATTCTGTGAGAACGAGCAATGAAAATTTTAAATTAAAAAATACTTCCGCTAACTAAGTATAATATATTCATTTTATAGTTTGTTTAGTCATAGTTTTTTTCAAGCGAAAAATTGGTAATTATTTTCCAGATTTTCCTAAGAATTCCAGTTGCATAATGTAAGCCAACAAAAAAGTGTTTACAGCTCCCACTTAAAATTCAAAGTGAGTTCAGATCCCGCAACGCATTATAAATTAAACTGAACTCAAAATCAGTTACCAATTAACCTTACAGCCATGAAGCTCGTGCTGCTCTATATTTTACTAAATATTTATTTGGGAATTAAGGCCGAACTGTTTGAGAGAAAGGAGTTTGTGAAACAACGTGAGTCGGAAGGATTATTAAGATCTATGTTTGACTATAAAGTATAACCTTGCTGTAGCGAAATGTATGTTCTTGGCGGATGCTGGTCCATGTCATGGAAATTTCGAAGTTTATGGCTTCGATCCCTTCTCCAACATCTGCACAAAGTTCACGTATGGCGGCTGCGGAGGAAATCCAAATCGTTTCAATGATTATGCTCAATGTTCAAACGACTGCATCATAAGGCCAAAAGAGAAAGATGAGGAACCAGAAGATTATAATTATGTTTATGGTGAATATGAAGAAGGAGAGGAGGAGGAGCACGAGTACGGAGGAGGAGGAGGAGATGAAGAATACCAAGAAGGAGCCGGTGAACCCGAAGAACTTGATGAAAAGGATCAAGAAGGAGCAGGCGATCCCGAAGAACGTGATGAAAAGGAAAAAGAAAATCATTCTAATGAAGGAAGTGTTGAAATAGAAGATAAAAAAGAGCATAAAGAGACAAGTGAAGAGGAAGTCGAGGAAAACGAACACAGCGAGGAAGGGACTGAAGGGGAAGTAGATGAGGAGACAAGTGAAGAAGAAGAAACTAAAGTAAATAAAAAGGAGTCTTCAAAAGAGAGTGAGAAGTCAAGTAAAGAGGGAAAATCTAAAGATATAGAGTCTCCAAAAGACAGTGAAGAATCGAGTGGGGAGAAAGGAAAAAAAGATTTAAGCAAAAATGAAAACGAGTATCAAGAAGAAGAGGATGAAGAAAATGAAAAGAAAGAATTCCTCGAGTATGAAGAAAATAAGATGGATGATTTTAAAAGAACAATCAAAGTAAAGGACGTCGCAGAATACATAGATAATCAAGGAAAGTACATTAAAGAAAGACAAAAGATTCAAGCTAAGTAGAAGCTGAAGAGTACGGAAGGGGTAAAAGTAGAACAGTAATTGCAGAAAACTAAATACAGAAAGAAGTTTTTAAAGGAAAGTAAAATGTCATTGCAGAAAAGCAAAGGGAAAAATAAAACTCTATAAATAACGAACAATTAATAATTAAAAAATAATAAAATCAATAGAGCAAATGACTTCCAGAAATAATTAAAAAAAAATAGAAATTGTCTCGAAAGAGTAGGAAATAAAATTAATTTTTAAAAATAAAAAATAAAAAAATCTTGAGGAACAGGAAAAGTCTCTAGATATAAAAAAATGACAACAACTGCTAAGACAGATACAATATAATTTTATAAAATAAATAAATCTATCTCGTTTAACAAAGAACTCGTTTAGTGCGGAAGTTAATTTTAGAGCTCACACACCACACCCCCGTAACTACAACAACACGAGTAACAACAACAAGTTGCATGGCTAATGCAGCGGAACTAAACCATTAACGCCCAAAAACTATATGTGAGTTAAAGCCAACTTATGGGTGTATGAGCCAGAAAGAATATTTAGGTATTCGTATCGCACATTCTAATGACTTTATTATGAGCAATGCAGGGCAATGGCAATAAGTTGTTGTTGTCAGTGTTGCTGCTGATGTTGTTGTTGCTGCTGTTGCTGCACCCAGCTTAGAAATGACGTCAGGGGTGTGCCCATATAGTCAAAGTCGTCGTCGGCTTGGAGCCTTTTAAGTGTGCCGTAAACTGAAATGAATATAAGAATGAGTATGAGTATGAGTACGAGTATTCATATCAAGCGAATACCCGACGAGGGCAAGCCATGCTGGGCGACTGTATATCAGTTGACTTTTTGCTGGCTTTGACAATTATTTATGGTAATAAATAGAATCGCAAGCGTTACACGTAAGTTAAGCTGGATCTATTCGACTTGGCACTAAATTCTCACTTCCAATCCCACATCCCAATCTAAATTCAAGTCTCCACATAATGCGCCTCTAATTGCCGCACTCTGCCACAAAGTTTCTATAAAAAAAGGTAAAAATTTTACAAGTTTGCAACGATTTGTGGTGCATGCAAATTACAACTCGACATATTGAAATGTTGAAACGTCATTGAGTGCAACTGGCAATTTAAAGCGTGCAATTTATAAAGCCAACAGTCCGACTCGTCCCACTGTCCAACTGTTCCACTGTCCCCATGTCCAGTTCATTGTCAGCCAAACAAATGGCCAATGTCTCATTAATGCCACACAATGGAGTCAGCCTGCGGCGATGGCGACTGCGACGTCCCGCTGCGTCCAAAATATGCAACATTCATCAATCACACTGCAACTGTCCAACTGTCCGACTCTTGGCCAGGAATGAGAATGAGTTCACGCGCTGCACTTGAGGTCGAATTCGAGCGCCAACTGCGGACTCTAACTGTGCCTGGTCTGTGGTTTGTTTTTTTGTTGTTTTTTTTTTTGGGGCTCGGATTGATTTGCTTTGGCGCATTTTCAAGTCAATTACACATATTTGTGGCATTTGTGAACAAAAAACCATGCGGTGGGTCGCCAAAAGCGATCGTAGGTGTTAGTTGTCTGTCTGTTTTGCTATGTTTTGCTATTTCTATCCCCATATCTAGCTCCCTTTGTCTGTATGTTTGTGCGGTGCATGCCACAGCAATAGCTGCATGTGTCCGCCCACAGCGGCGTTGGTCAAACAGCGCCACAAGTGAGTCACGTTCCCAGTCAAGCGAACCATAATTCATGTCCATTGCACAACAACAACAACTGCAGTGACAACAATAACAACTTGAAGTGGGCATCTAAGGGTTAAATAGCGTCTCTTATCAAAACAGCTGTTTAAAAGCTGCATACGCCCCTCCAGAAAGCTTTAATGCCCTAGCGCCAAAGCTGATAAGAAAGCTTTGTGCCCACTCTAGAGACTGGGCGCATGTGTAATGAGAGAGAGTGAAAGAGAGTAAGAGAGAGGAAAGGCAGAGAGTAACCATGAGAGAGTGTTTACTAAGAGTGTGGGTGAGAGCGCGCGCGCATTGATAAGCTAGATGTAAGCTCAACACTCAACAATAAAGCACAGATTGAACAACAAATAAGAATAGTTAAGTAGTATTTGGAAAGATGAGCATGTGCTAAGCTAAGAGATAACCTGTAGAAAGATGGGGAACTTAAGGTATTTATGCCAACAATTTATATGTAACTAGAAATCAATTTTTAATTAGCTAAGAAATTAAACATAAGAAATTAAATTAATTTTGTAACAATTGTAAATAATAAATTGGACCATATATAATTATAATAAATATTTATTGCACTAACACTATTTTCATTAACAATTTAATTGATCCAATCAACAAATAGAGTTAAAGCTATATTTATGGGTACTGCTTATATTATATTCTCGCTTATGAATTGTTTGTTTATAAAATTGACTTTATTTATAATAAAAATCTGAAAGTTATAAATGTTGTATATATTAATGGGCCGATTTTATTGTGCATGTAATTAATAGTCAACACATAAAAGGAAACTGTGCCTTTAGTACAAGTCTATAAATAAATTGAATTCTTTTTTGCAATGATACAATCGAGATCAGCTACAGATACATTTGTATCTATAGAATGCGTGCAACTAAGGCGTTCCCTTTGCCACATTCCTTATCCATGATGACAACTAAGTGAAAAGTTGATACTATTTTTACAACACACGCTCTCTAGCGACACTCCCTCCCCACTCGTTCTCTCTGCTTCTTATATCTGAGAGAGCGCTTTGGAGTGTCAGTTTTGCACAACAAAATACGTAAACAAAAGCATAGTATCGCGTAAATAAACACAAGTGAAACATCTATTCTCTGTTCATCATACTCCCCTGTCTCTCTATCTCTCCATTTCTCTGCTTTTCTCTCTGTGGACACTCTTTGGCCCGCATGAGGCGACTGCGGAGACAGCAGAAGCTAAACAATCAAGTGAAAGCGCTGAGCAAAGCAAAGCAAAGCGTAGCCGAAACTTATTGTATTGTATTTGTATCTACAACTTTCATTGGCTGCCATCTCGTGGCAGATACAGATACTAGAGTATACTACGCGTACATTGCACAAGAGCAAAGTGCACGGCGCATGATGATACAGAGCACGGAGACCGGAGTACGGAGCACGGAGAGAGAGCTGAGTGTGTGTCTGTGTGTGAAAAATGTAGCAGAATTTCTTACGGAACTCTGAACTGAACCCAGACAGACTGACAGTCAGAGTCAGAGTCACCAGCGTCAACGTTGTCAGTGTCGTCAGTATCGCGGTTGAAGGCAAAACGCGGGCGTAGCAAATTCATTTCGTAAATGGAAATGTGCTGGAGACGGGAGACGCGACAAGCGAATGAAATGAAATTTATTAAATTAAAAAGAAGACGTGAATACGTTAACAAACGGAAGTGAAAACTTACACAAACACACACACACACAAAAGAAAATACGTACACACTTACGTATACAAATAAATTTATAGATATCTAAATAAACTAAACACACAAAAGGTAACTAAACACGAATTGTTCACTTGCAGTCAGAAAATGTATCTGTGAAGTAGCCACAACTGTGAGTGTATGTGTGTGTGTAGTTTGAGTGTGTTTGTGTGTGTGTATCTATGTGTGTATATGGAAGTACACGCCTTTCGAGTGCAGCAGTGGCAAAAAAAGAGTGTGTGAATAACAAACGAGCTATCAAATTGCCTTTATTTTACAAAACTTTTCTCAAACCAATTTTCATCAATTTTCCGGCTTGCATTTAACAAATGGATGAACAAACAGGAAATGCGTCCCAGACAAACTGTCGTCTGGGAAATTAAACCGACTTTCCCATATGTACACAAGCTTCGTCTGGTTATTTGCCAACTTACATCCACTTTTTCCCTTTACTCCCCGTTCAGAACGGGTCAATATCCTTTGACCCAATTATGTTGGACACTATAAATTCATAAGCGAGAAGCCAATTGACATTTTTCTCCATCTCATTGTTGTTGTGGTTGTCAGCGTCAATTCGTTTATAATGTGCTTCAATTTCCGTTGCTTTTGTATTTGGATTTCTTTCCATAGACAAACAGTCCTCCCCTCGGCCATTACCCCCCTTACAGTCGAATTCAACACGCCTCTGAGTTTTACATGCAAAAAATGTCACAGTTGGTGTTGTAAGTGTAAAAGAAGGGGCTGTGAAAAGAGTGAGGGAGGAAGGAGTGTAGTCAGCCCCTGGTGGATGGTGGGCGCGGCAGGACACAACCCACAGTCAGACTTAAATTCTCTCTCTTTATCTCTCTGGAGTCTCACACACACTCAACAACTCTCGCGCTCTCTTGAGAACTTTCTCGTTCTCTCATTTTTAGCGTAAGGACGTGCCTAACCTACCTTTTGTTGAATTCTATAGTAGCATAATAAGAGTAAGAATGTATGAGTGTGTTTGCGTGTGTGTGTGTCTGTGTGTGTATGGGGGTGGGTGTAAAGGTTGGGAGTGTGAATGTTCATGAGTACGGGCGCGTGTGTAAGCAGGTGATTATCTGTTGCAGTCTTGTATTTATCTCATTGAAACCAAAGTGACAAAGTGACAAACGGACAAACTGACAGATTGACAACCAGACAGACAGCATGCTTTCAGTTTCCATTGCGGGATATCAAATGACAGACATGCAGCTAAACGGTACAATGGAGAAAATTTAACAACACTTGACTAAGTGAAATATTCAAATTACAACATAATTGAATTTCAAGTTCATATGAATAGTTTAAATTTGCTGCATAAGTAAGCATTAAGAACGGATTTCTAATATAGTTTATAGTAAAAGACTATTCAAGGCACTTCAAAGCAGATTTTTTATGTGTAAAGAAATTATTTTATAATGTTGAATAATGGAATCTGATTGTATTTAAACTTCATTCAACAAAGTGCAGAATCTGCATAAATGAGCAAACACAAAAAAAGCAGGAAAATGGTTGAAAAATAACGCTTAAGACTCTTAAATTTGTTATCTCCTAAATTGCTGAGTTGAACCCAAATATTATTCTGAATAAGTTCATAAACTTTTAAATTCTTACAATCATGTTAGGAATATGTAGAAAATAAATTGATAAATGTTTCACAATATTTAAAATTACACACCCCTTAAATGGAAGCTCTTTTCCTGCTTAAAAGTAAATCTCTAATTCAGACAATATTTCTAAGAATCAAGCGTAAACTGTACTTTTCAATTAAGAATTGCATTGACAAATGTTACGCAGATTTTTAAAATTACACACCCCCCTAAAAAGAAATTCTTTCTGCTTAATGATAATTTCCCATTTTAGCCCATTGTAGGCGCCAAAGATGCTTATAAGATATTTCAGCATATAAAAAGCACTTCATCAGCAATGAAGCTGCCAGACTCAGAGGTACTTCAGCCTGTTCCTCCCACAGGACCCATTGGTCGGGTGTCTTATTGTGCGATTTTTCTGTGCCCTTTAACATAGATTTGAAGTGGTGGGATGCTGTGTGGGATTGAAAGTGTTGGGGGTGTCACAGAAAAGTCATTAGAGCTAAAAGGCGGCTCGAGCTAAAAGCCACAAAGCCAACGGCGTTTTAATGAAGCACTTTTCCCAGTCATAATTCGTTTTAAGGAAATCAACTCATCAACCCCATCCCACAATGGAGGGGTTCTCGATTTTTAAAAGCGATTAAAATGATGTTAAGTGAGATTCCATTAATTTTTAAAATGTTCCTGCAGACACGCACAGTAATAATGGGCAAGGATCAAGAATTTCTGGAGGCGGCGAGGAATGGTAACTTCAGTCACATCGAGAAGGTGCTTTCGCAGAAGGGGAAGAGAGCGGGACCCTTGGCAAGCTTAAGAAGGACTGGAGTTAATGTTCAGGATAGCAGTGGCTACTCAGCACTTCATCATGCGTGCCTCAATGGCCATGAGGATATTGTGAGGCTGCTCCTTGCCCACGAGGCATCCACAAACCTTCCCGACTCACGTGGATCATCACCATTGCATCTAGCTGCTTGGGCCGGGGAAACGGATATTGTAAGGTTGCTCTTGACCCAACCTTATCGTCCAGCGAGCGCCAATCTGCAGACTATCGAGCAGGAGACTCCACTGCATTGTGCAGCCCAGCATGGACATACAGGCGCCTTGGCCTTGCTCCTCTCCCATGATGCGGATCCCAATATGCGCAACTCCCGTGGCGAGACGCCTCTTGATCTGGCTGCACAATATGGTCGCCTGCAGGCCGTACAGATGCTCATCCGTGCGCATCCCGAACTGATTTCACATCTAAGCAGAGAGGCTGTAGAGAACGCAACTCAATCGCCCTCATCGCCATCTTCGCCCTCACGTCACATCTTTCCACATACCTGCCTTCATCTGGCGAGTCGCAATGGCCACAAAAATGTGGTTGATGTCCTCCTCGCCGCTGGCGTCTCTGTGAATCTACTGACACCTTCGGGCACCGCTCTTCATGAGGCGGCTCTATGTGGCAAGGAGAATGTGGTGCGCACTCTACTTCGAGCTGGCATTGATCTCTCGGCCACAGACAATGAGGGACGTACCGCTTTGGATATACTACGCGAATTTCCACCTCATGTGACCAAGCATATTATTGCAGTGATTAACAGTACGTATACGTTATATATTTAAGCAGGTCTTGTTCTTTATAAAACTAGAGTATATTAAGGGTCATGAAGAAAGGAATAATTAGCAATGTGATTCAGATGCGACATCAGAGCTGATAAATATTAAGTATTCATATTTATGGGACAATGAAAAGTTAACGGAGATGAAGACAGAAATATTTAGGAAATAGAGGAAATATTTAGATTTAAAGAAAACTAAGGTTAAATAAACGTTAATGCTCATTTCAATTGCAAAAAGATTAACATGACGCGTATGACAACAGTTTCTTCTTATCAAGAATAAAATGGAATTTCTTTTTAATTCAAATGTGTCATATTTCTTGTGATTATTTCACGAGCTCAACTTACAAGTACAGTTTTTTCAAGTGTTGGGAAGTATTTAAAAATATATTTAAAAATCAAATAATTATCAGAAAGGACTTTTTACTTGATAAAAAAGTTTTGAAAATTGATGTGAATCCAAAAACCTTTCGGCCTCACCTTATATTAATATGCACACCAGGATGCAATTAAGAATTCAATCTCAAAATGTAAATACTTTTACACTTTGACCCAATTAACGTATGAAGAGATAAGCAATACGTATACGCAACATAAATTGAAGAGGTTGCAGAACTTAAAAAGAACTCTTGAAATTCAATTGAATAACTTACTTTTTGGCATTAATTAGATTTCCGTCACCAAATGGAGACTGATGAGGGCGAGGAAGTCATCTATCGGCAGCATTCATCCTCGGGGCGTGGCCAAGGCGGCAACCAACCACAGTCGCAATCACAGCAGCACAACAGCTACAATCACTATCACTTCAACTCAAACAACCACTTGCTGAACCACTCGCACTCCATGCAACAATCCGGTTACAGTAAACAGAGACTAAGTGCTGGCAATGGAGGACACTACAATGGAGGCAAATCCTTGGACAGCGCATTGCAGCCAGACGATAGGTTCTATCAAGATCTCAATGCTCACTCGCCATTGCACATACAAAAGTAAGCTAGAAATTAACCAAATTATTTCCTTGACTCGACCAAATTTGTTATTATTTCTGCAGCGATATGGGAGGCGGCTATAGCGTGAGTCCTTCGTCCTCACTGAGCAGCTTTGAACCGGCTTCCGTTTCACCACGTTCCCGCTGCTCTACTGGAGGAGGTAACCAGCCTTTGCAGATGAGCACTTTCGCACCAAGTGGCCCACCAAAGAAGCCACCACGACGTAATCTCTCCGTCTCTCCAACCCACGCCGGACCAGGACAACAATTCAGCTACAGCTCGCCATCGAGTCAAGGTCAAGGTCAGCAAATGCGGCGACGACCTCCGCCCACCGACAGTCCCTACTCACACCAGAGTCATGGCAGTGTCGGTGGCATGAGCTTTGATGAGACTCAACTGCGGGAAAGACAACGCAGCGATCGACTTTATGCCAGCGCCAGACAGAGCACGAGATCCGCAGTCGCCGGAGGCATGAACCTTAGTTCCAGCAGTGAGTTGATCCATTCTTATTTTTCATTCCAAACTCATATTATAATTTTCTTGCAAAATGAGTAACAACCGACTGAAAATTAAGGGGTTGTTATATCTGAAGAAATTTTAACTCAACTTAACATACATAATAATTACATACATAAAATTTGTATTGGATCATCTTTTTAAAGAATTTATTAATATGAATTGTATTACATTTTTGTTTTTAGATGACATGCTAGATCGTCAGTGCAGCAGCTCGGAAGTGAACAGCGAGACAAGTGTGCCAAATTCAAGCGGAGAATCACCAGCTCCTGGTTCACATAATGCCACCAATTCTATGAAGCGACCCATACCAGCGCAGCGCAGTGCTTCCACTAAGTTGTCCAAAGAGCTGCTCAAGTCTTGCGAGAGTGCCACACTTAAGTCCTACAATCCCAATCGCAAACTCAAACGTAATCGCAATAGCTGGTGAGTATTCTCCAGATGCTTCTTTGAACCTTTCCTGTTAATCCTGTCTTTCTTTCGCAGCTCACTTAATGTTGCTGAGAAATCGGAAGGCGGCGATCAGAACTGCGATCCCAAACAGCAAATTCCAAGCAGCCCAACGCATTATAAGCAACCACCGACCCCGGATCACCCACCTCCCAGCTCTAGCCAGGCCGAACGCACCATCCACGAGCGCATCCGTCCGCTGAGCCAGGAGTATAAACGTCGATCGGCTCTTCTACAGTTGCAGGCAGCACAGCAGCTAATGATCGAGACAGGATCATCGCCATCGAAGCTCCTGCCCACTCTGGGAACTCCGGGCTACGACTATGATGATACAGTTACGGTCGTGCCACGTTGTCCGGCACCTTCCTCCGGTTCTCTGAGCTCCAGCATTTCATTCTCAGATCACAGTCTCTCGCTCTCAACGGATTATGTGGAGGAATTTGTTAGCGATTTTCCTTTTGCCGGGCTGCTAAAAGGCTCCACACAGCACAAAGAGCCGAAGGGTCAGGAGCAGACCCAGCAGGAACAGGTCCAGCAACCGCCGCGTTCTCGTCCTCCAATTGCCACCAAACCTCAGGTGCCCGAGAGGAAATTCGTGAAGCCACCAACGACTCCCTCGCAGCAAAGTGCGGAAATCAAGTTAGAAACTAATGGTAATGCAGAAGCGGAGAATGGTCCACATAAAGCAGACAAGTCACCAGTGAAGTCTGCAGCCAGATCACCGGCCAAATCACCAGGCAAATCACCAGCAAAATCACCAGCGAAATCGCCAATCAATGGACAATCCATAGCTCGCAACTCAATTAACCTGTTAAGTCCATTCAACGCAGAGGAGGCGCGTAAGAAGATCTCCGAAATCATTGAGAATTTCGGTAGTGGAATTCTCAACACCAACATTACGCCCACCCACGACATTGAACTGGACTTTGAGGATCTCGAAGTGCTTCCCGAGCGTCGCGAATTGGCCGTGAGACTTCGCAATGCGGGATTGCTGCATTTGGAGAGAATTCTCTTTGAAAACGGCTACGATAACTACAAATTCGTGGTAAGTATTCATTTATTCATTAGTTTTCATTTAGTTTCCCAGTGAGAGCATTATCAAAACTGTCAGATTTTCTCTTCAATAATAAATAACATATTATACCCACTCATCTTCTTTCAGCGCAATGTTTTCGAGGAGCCGGATATTCCTCTGCTTCACATTCCAGAGCGAGATGCAACAAAACTACTTCGTTTTGTGGAGACTTTACCGCCAGCGGAATTTCTGCCACAGGTGCCCTTTAGGACGCAGCAAGAAAATAAGCAACAGGGTGTATCCAGCCTTCAACAGTGGCTGCAGAGCATTTCTCTGCCAGACTATCTGGAGTTTTTCAAGTAAGTGTTTTGACGAAATCCCAGTGGAAAATCCCTTACCATGTTTAACTTGCAGCAAGCATCTGTACAACACAATCGAGAGTGTTTGTGGCGTATGGGATGTGGAACTGCAGACTGTGCTGGAGATCAATAAACTGGGCCACCGCAGACGCATCCTGCAATCTTTGGCATATATCCGGCAGATGCGAGAGTCCAAGTCCCAAAAGACACCACTGGCTGAGAACAACGAAACTAACAAAATGACAACGAATGGCAACAAGGAAACAACAGGAACTACACCAACAACAACAACAACAACAACCAATGCAACTGGAACCAGCAATCACCATGCACCACTGGCAACCACAAATGCTTTGCCGCATCGCAATTCGATCACAGGTTATCGCAAAAATCGGTAAGTAAAGCTGTGAAATTTAACCACAAAAACTTTCAAATAAAATGTAACTATCACAGCCCTGCACCACAACCACCTTCATTGGCAGTACAAAAGGCGGCAGCTGCCCCACTGCAAATACGTGCTCCTTCCGAGTTATTGCTGGGTTTGCCGGCCAACTTGCGCACCACCCAGTGGCGCCACACGGCGCAAACTTTACTAAACGAAAACATCAAATACGAGGTTCAGGTAAGTCTAATAATTTCCAGCTCTGAGCCACATTTACGTTGTGTATTCCTGCATAGTACCTCGGCTCAACGGTTGTGAAAGAACTACGTGGCACAGAGTCCACCAAGAAGTCCATTCAAAAGCTGAAGGCCTCTTCCGGTGAAGGGCAAGAGGAGATTGGCAAGCAAGGAGCACCACTCACGCTGGCCATATGTCATCGAGGCGTGGAGTTCATCGATGTGGCAACCAAGGTAGGTGTACGAAAAACCACTCACAAGTATAGATTATTAATACCCATGCATTGGGTATTATAATTTAGTCACATGTGTAAGCCATTGATTTATTTTTTATATACAGCGCATCATTTGCGAACATGAGATTCAAAATATAAACTGCGCCTGTCAGGACTCTGAGGATCTGCGACACTTTGCCTACATCACCAAGGAGCTGGACATGCATTATTGTCATGTTTTCCTCGTTTCAAGCACAGTAAGTGAATAAGACATAAGTCAATGTCAACTGAGTTAAAGCTCAATTTCCTTCTCAGGATTTGGCCAGCGAGATAATCCTCACACTAGGACAGGCCTTTGAGGTGGCCTATCAGCTGGCTCTCAGAGATGGCATTGCCACGACGCCGGCATCGCTGCTCGATAATGGCATGCTCCAGGGTGAATTCTGCGGCGGTGGCACCAAATAGAGTCAGGAGCTGGCCACCGCCCAGGCCCACAACAATCAAACATTGGCCAACAGATCAAACCACAGTCGGAATCATAGTCGGAGTCGCAGTTTCTGCGCCAAACTCTTTTGCTTGACCAACTATGGGGCTCTCTTCAAGCTCTAGTCGGAGAAGGTTTCCTTGATCCCATGATCCCATGGTTCCTTGATCCTAGTCCTTGCGCATTTGACTTTTATACAGTGTTTTTTAATTTTAATTAAACAAAAAGACTTTTAAAACGAAAGGCACAATTTTTTAATGAAATGCACCCAGGATGAACATGAGAAAAAGCTTTGAACTTCCAAAAATCATTCATTAATCAATCTAAAAAAAAATCATTTGAAAAGTAAATAATGCATTTATAAAAGCAAAACAAAATAAACCCTTCGCTATTGCATTTAATTATACTTAATAATAATTGTGTGTAACAATGTTTTAGACAATTTTAGCTATATCCGATCTAAAACCAAAACCAAAATCGAAAGTATACATTTATTATATTAGAATATTGACATATTGGCATATAAACAATTTTATTGATGTTAAAAAATTTAATACGAATCGGAAATTAAATAAAAGTTGCTGGAAAAAAGCAATGAAAATTCATATCGATATATCGAATTAAAATATAGATACATATATTACAGATTGGCTATATACAAGCAACTATATACACATGAAAATCAGAATAATACAATGATTATTAAACGGGACAGTGCGTGTTGTTATATAATTTTAATAAATCAAACATATGTTATTTTATATTTAAAAAATCTAAAACTAAACCTAACCAACCGAATGCTAAACTCTAATCAAATTGAACACAACACATAAACAACAAAGTTATAAGCAAATCTGCTTAAAAAATAAACTATCAATAATTCATAAATTAATTGATAATAATTAATTGAAGCGTTTTGTATATTGCATATACATTTTTTACGTAGTCCTTTAGTTGCTATTGGGACAAACACAATTTGTTTATAATTTATAAATGATTTAAGGCAAAGCCTTGTTGTTGTTTGTCATTTGTTTTTGCTATTAACTTAAATCATTATTATTTTTTATTTAAATGGAATTTCAAAAAGTTTTCTCTCGATGTGTGCAATGCTTTAAATGTTAGCCTGCTTTACGGTACAACAATGTTCATAAAAAGTACCTATCCATAAGAAGAAGAAGAAGAAGAGTAGAAGAAGAAATATTAAGTGAAAATCAACTAATAATAATTGTGCATTTTCTGTAAGTTTGTTATGCAAATCGCGAAAACTATATACATACATACAAACTAACATATTCAACAGGCTAGCGCATAACTAATGAAATTTAATAGCAAACTATGCATAAATAAATATAGCAAAATCGAACAAAAATCAACAAAATAGAAAAAGAAATATTAAATTAAACATGTTTACCGAAAAATAAATGGAAACCTGTAAACCTGATTTGTCTTCGTCAAATTGCATAAACAAGTTTATCAAAATAAATAAAAAAGCAAACAAAATAAATAAAGAAAAAACACTTTAAACGAAGTATACACTCAGTCAGATCTACAACAAAAAACAACAAAAACAACAAACAACCCTAAAAACAAATACAATTACTATTACTAAATAAATTCACAAATAAATACAAGTTGTGTGTAATTTAATGAACCCAACAATTGTTTATCTTCATCTTTCCCTCACTCTATCTGTCTTTATCTCAATTCCCGTCTCTTCCTCTGCCTTTGTCTGACTCTTTAATGTGCATCAACTCGGGTCAGTGCAACAGTTAAACGCCTCGTGTCAATTATGCTGCACTTTCCCACAGGCCTCTGCCATAACATCCAGCGTTCCAACGTTCCAGCTCCAGTACAGAACGCAGATCATTTACACAAATTGACCGCGAGCCGGTTTGTTTTTTTGCTGTACGTACTACGTACATGCCGTCTTGTTGGTTTTTATAAGGCTAAATGCGTTAAGCATTTGATCATACGAATATTAATTGGCAAAACACCAAAGCGCAGCTCCGGGCCTCGACACCGACTCCAACTCCAACTCCAACTGCAACTCCAACTTTGAGTTGGACTCTGACTCTGGACACACACGCACACACGCGCTAATGTTTCCAGCAATAAGTTGCGGCGTGCGTCAAATGTTGCCAAGCGAAAACACGATGGCACAATGGTAGTTGGCAACGCGACTGGGCATGGTAAGAGTGGTGGGAAAAGAGTGCAAAGCGGGGAGGTTGTCTGGTTTGATGCAAGCAGCCAGAATGACGACAACGTTGCTCTGAGCATCACCTGGTCATCTTCACCTACTTCGTCTTTTTCTTCTTCTCCCTCTCTGTGCTTGATGCTGCCGCCTCTTGCGTTTAACGGTTTAAATTATTTCTTTGCAACTCGCTAGCGTGCAATTTGTGGCGCACAGCTTATCACAATTTCATTATTACAAGTATTATTATTATTACTTTTGCCATACTAAATTCACAGAGAGAGACGGAGATATGGAGAGACATCGCCGTGCGTTTACTTGTAATTGAAATTGCGTGACTTTATTCTTTGATTTCCACATTTCACGTTACGTTTGTGCTTTTGCATTTTTCATTTCTAATTGGATTCAAAGGAATCGTATTAAGCTTGCACACAGTGCTGCCAATTCAGCCTTCTTTTATCCTATCCGGAAATTAATCTTGCTTTGTAAATTTTTAAATTGATCAAATCAAAACATTTTTAATTTTGAAACATTTAATAAAATATTTTCTCTTTTCTTTTCATTTCATGGTCCTAATTTTGTAGCGAGTAGTTGGCATCACTGCAGCTGACACACACTCATACACACAAGCGCACATACATATACTTCGGTGTGATTCAAACTTTGGCGAGCTTTCATTTCGACAGCAAGCAGCACAATAACAAACAAAAGCAAACAGAGCAGTTGTAAATGCTGTGCGCCTGTTACGAATGCGAGCAAGCAGCGCAATGTTTGCCCAGCCCTTGTAAAAATAAATTACTCTTTGGATTCATGTGCACATGTGTGAGTGCGACAGCGAGTGTGCTTGTTCATACGTGTGGGCGAGTCATGTGTATTGTCAACTGCCCTATGACAAAGCAGTTGACGCCCCTCCTCCAAATGCTGTGCGCCTGCTTGAAATTGTACCAAAAAAATCGCTGTTCGTCAATAAAACGCGCATCTGGCGAGTCTTGGAAACGCTAGCGTTTTGGAATTTCGTTAAACAGCAGTAAAAATATTTTTCACAATTCATTTTGTGCTTTCAAATATATAAATATATTTATTTACAAATGGTCTGTAGGTTTTTTCTATGCAAAAGTTAATGCAATGCTCTCCGCAAAAGAATTTATTTCGATTACCGCCACAATTTGAATACACGCATGTCTCGCAACGATTGCGTCTGGGATTGAAAGACCACATCGTGCGATGGTCCTTACAAAGGCCATACTCCGGCGTTGCATATGCCTCTAAGTACAGGATATCTATTTAGTGAAGCAGTAAACTGTGCATCATTGCAACTTGCGCGTTCGAAACATTTCTTTGATTATTTTCTCTTTGGTCTCTGACCGAGCAGGGATCAAGTGCAATGCCAGAATACAAAAAAATACAAGTAAGTACACTCTCATTTCGCTCCCATTTAATAACTGTCTTATTTTAGCAGCCACAACTTTCTTTTAAGATCGGTGCTAGTAAAAATATGTTTTTCTAAGACTTTTAAAAGCTAAACACTATGAGATAACAAAACATCTGTAGAGATATCGGTAAAGCTTTAATAATATTTACATACAAAGTAAATGATTTTTTTTACTGATTAAATTAATCTTTTGCAACTGTTTATTGTGTTCTACAGAGATTTTTCAATAAAATACTTTATTTTATCATGCAATTTCGACATCGATTTTTTTCAATTTGTATCACGAAGTATGTTTTACCCAATCCTTTGAATTCGCCGTGCAGAATTCATCGCATTCCCGTTGGGTAAAGAAACGATTCGAATTTCCACTGCAGTTTGAATAAGTGAACTTTTTACACTTCATTTTATACATATCAAAGTACCACATTTCGCGATGACCTCTGCACTTTCCATATTTAGGCTTCTGTAGGCAAACAACTGTAGGAGAAGAGCATTAAATGATCTAGTTGAAAGCTAAGTAGTATTTTGGAATCAAGTAACCTTTGTGTATTAATTTCCATTGTCGGTCTGGATCTTCCCAATCCTGTGAATCGACACAAATAAAGCCGATGAGTAGGATAACCAGAACCAAGACACATGAACGAAGCATTCTAAACGTAATTGATGTCATTAACGAGTTAAAAAATAACTGACTTGATTTGCAAGTGCATCTGACATTTATAGTGACAGTTTATTGAGTAACTGCAATCGAGTCATTCATTCACAGTTGCAACTGTTTTCGCGTTAAACGAATCATTCTGATAACGACAATTGTTAGCCAAAACACACCTACTATTAATGCTCGATGGCAAATACACCTTGCAATTGCTCAATCTCTAATCAGCAGTCAAAATTACGAGTACTCGCATTTGTATTTGTCTTCAACCGGTTGACCAGTTTGTAAGCTAGCAAGCGAATTCAATTAAATTTCTCAATAAATTACAAGTGCAAAAACTCAAGCGTTTCTATGTACACTCTCACAAAAGTAGATCTGCTTTTCAATATTTAAAGATAGAATTTTAAAAAAAATCAATCTAATAACGGTAAAATAAAAAAAGACGAGTACGGTTGACTATTGTGCTTAATTGATTCTGTTAATATTCAAAATAACTTCATATCAAAAAAGAAAGATATATATATACTAAATTCAAAAATAGTTTTGATTTAAGATCATTTATAATATATTTCTTTATATTTTATTTACATATTAATTTTTATATTTATTTAGAGTTTGGATTTAAAACATTTTTACAAATCAATTCGATAAATTTAGTTATTATATTTAAGTGCCACTTTTTCTCTCCGTGTACATATTACAGCTGAGCTCAGTTCGGTTCAGTTCAATTTAGTTTAGTTGAGCTGTGCTGTGCTGCATACTTAGATGCATGAAGAGTGCAAAATGTGAACTGGTCCGCAGTTGAAACCGGTACTTAGTACATGAATCGGTATTACGCAAGTCCGCACATCACACACATACCATCACAAAACACAAACACACACATTATCACACATACGATGAGTGGGACATACATAAGCGTACGAATCGAGACACGTCTCTGGCATTTTTCATCTCTCAAAACGAAATCGAAAACAAAAACGAAAACATCGGAAAATCGAAATTCTAGATCAAGGCCAATCTACACACACTACACACACGCATACGCACTCTCGTGTTTATCAAAGTGCAAACACACGCAACATGCGTAAAAAAAAAAAAAACAAACAAAACTGAAACTTGTTTGCCATTTGGAGGAGGATGCTTGGCCGAGTCTGTTGGCCAGACGCACACGTTAACTGGGCCAAAAGGAAGCACTGTCAATTGCATTGAATAAATTGCAATCTAAATCAATTTTGTCATTTAACAATTTGCATTTGGAAATTACAAGACAAAACACTTAGCAGCACTTACAATACTGACAGGGCCACAGGCTCCGACTTTGGGGCGGCAACCCCAATTACATATCCGAAATATACGAGTGTATTTTGAGAGGTGTCATTGATCGACAGTCTATTTATACCAGCGACGAGTTGAAGGTTCCACGCAATCATAAGCAACTGCAAAAAAATGATAATAATAATAAATATGCACTTCAAGCGAATTAAACTATTACTTTATTAAGTATACGTGATATATAGTATGCTGAAGCATGACATAAAATTTAAATATGTTATGTTTACTTTAAATACCAAGTCTGCCCTTAAGTCAAAGTTAAGCAATAATAATTAAATGATTTTATACTTAATTCAATAAAAATGTCAAGCTTAAGGGGATTTCATAAGAAAACATTGTGAGGCAACTTGAACTATCAATGAAATAAATTGAGCCATTATTAATTTAAATGTTAAACTTAATGTGCTGGCAAAACAATTTCAATTGTTATTATTACGAATATTAAGATTTATATTATTGGTTATTTAGGGCATTCTAAAAGCATCGCTACATTTGAAGACTATCGATTGCCAATTCACTTCATAACCTTGTCGAGCTCATCAAGGCTTAGAAATATAGTTTAAGCCCTATTAAAAAAGAGCTATTGATGGTATCAAATGATTGACGACAAATCAAAGGCAACAATTTTGGCAGGTAGTAAAATAAAATAATATAGATAGCTTCAAGCAACCATGCTTTCGGCTGTTGAATGTCGCAAGTGAAGCACATGCTGAATTTTGCAATTATTGGTAATAAAAATGTTTATGGCCGCTGCCGAGATGCCCATTGGCCGATGACTTCTGCTGGGGCGATATGAATCACCATAAATCTAAGTGTGGTATAAATATTTATCGTGATTTTATAATCATGCCAGGCAAAGCAAACCAAGGTGCCTTGCATGCTCTGCAGCAACAACAACAACAACAACAACAACAGTCACAGCATCAGTAAGTACATTTGGCATGCGTGAGAATCGCACGCAGTTCAACTGACCAATGGCCACATTTTCTTTTTTATGGCAGGCAAATTTTGCACATGGCAGTCCCGTGATTCGAATGGCGCAGATAAAAAAAAGGTCGCGCGGTCTTAGAAAGTGGGTTAATTAGCCAAGTTAACAGGCAGCTGGACGGCTCAGTTGCTCAGTAGATGCATCCGCTTTTTTAGAGGGGGACCCCACACTGCTCCAATAAAACATAACGCATTCGCAATGGAATGCCCAAAACTTGACCTCAAATGCCGACAACTGTCCAGTCCAGCTTTATAGACTAAGGACGAGGACGCAGTTGAGCATGTGGATGTGGATGAGGACGAGTGCTGCTCGCGCACACGTCACGGTTAATTGGGCATTCAAATGTCAAGTTCAATTTTGGGCTACATTAGCGTTACCTATAAAAGGGCTGTTCCCTCTGTGCGCCGCATAAAATGAGATTTATTGTTGCATTTTCTTGCCAGTTGCCAGTTGTCGGTGGCATGCCGCATGCCTGTTGCTCCTGTATGCTGTCTGCAGTAGCGACTGCATAAATTGTTTTTGGGCACGGTTGCAACTGCAACTGGTGGCAATGGTCCAGTGATCATCGGGCCAAGAACAATTGGCCCAAAATGAGAGCCAGCCACCCGATAGCCGAATCGCTTGTTGGCCAAGTCGTTTGGCATTTAACTTTTGAATAATTTGGGAAGCCCAAAAAGATGCATAAATTGGAATATCATTATTAGCCTAATGATACTTCCCATTCCCCATTTTTTTACTCACCACTTTACAACGAATCCTAATATATTTTAATAATCTCTTTCCTCTTATGACACTGACGTGACGCTTCCGTTGTATTTTTCATAGCCTTAATACTCTTGCAAAGAGTATAATAACTATTTAAGACATTTTCTTATGCACTTAAAATGGATTGAAAGATCACAAAAATACGAATTTTGATACTATGTAGCTTTCTTAAAAACTACACGGTTCAAAGAATGATTTAGTTGAAAATTTATTTAATTTTAATAAAAGCAGACAGCAGAATAAAAGTTTTATTATGTCAAAAACAAAGAAATATTGATAAACAATAATACATAACGGCAAGTGGTAATAAACTCCAAGAGTATTAAAAATTCGACACGCCCAATCGAGTTTTTTTCTGATTTATCAGTCAAATGGTAATCGGTCTTTGGGTGCCAACAAGAAAAATATCTACAATTGGTGCAATCAAATTGAGCTGCTTTTAAGTAAATCTATTTAAGTATCAATTAAATTGTGGAGCCTTATAATATTTTAAGTGCAATCAACTAAAAGAGCGAGCTAATAACAACAACAAGTGGAGCAGCTCAAATCGCAGTGCCACAAAAAAAAATTGCAGCAACGCGTGGCAGCAACTGTTGCTGTTGTTGTTGCAGTATTTTGGGGTAGCATAAATCAACGATAAGAAAATTAAAAGCCATAAATTTGCAATTAATTTTTAATTTGTGCAAATTGATTAACATCAGTAGCACGCTGAAAATGCCAATAAAAAATTATTCGAAATAAATCAAGAGGCGAATGAAAATTTTGATAAGAATTTCCGGCACATTTTCAATAAAGAGTTTATTGAGGTATAAACACCTAAACAAATGCCCAATTCTAAGTGAAGGTGAAAAAGGTTATATTTGGTCAAATTGTTTATTTATATTACGTCAATTTAAAACAGTTAGTAAATTAATAACATCCATTTTAAGCTATCAAATGTTTATATTTTATTTTAAATATTAAAGTATGAATACATAAAATATCAATAAACCACAAAAAAAGACTAAGTAATTTTCAGCTTTTTCCTTTTTTTAGAATGCCTTTTTCTCAACTTCCATCTTTCATTTCCCATGGCCTAAACAAACCCGTCAGCGATAAATGCTAAACAAATTCGTCCAGCTAAAGACTTAAAAGACTCTATCTGTACAAAATGCCCCCAGCTACAACCTACGCAATTTGGTCAATAAATAAGCCTCCAAGAAAGTGTGAAGAAGGTCTGAAAGATCTGGCCAATCTTCCAGTCTTGGCCAAACAGTCTACCAACCTGCAAAACCAATAACATAAGACGAACTCTTGACCCTGCTTGAGGTTGTTGCTGATGTTGTTGCTGTTGTCTCTGTTGCTGTCCAATAAGCATTATAAGATGTGATTAATTATGCTGACATTAAATCGGCTAATAGAAATATATCTCGTTGCGATGAAAATAATGTTGACGTGATTGTAATTGAAGTTGTTGCTGTTGTCGTTGTTATTGTTGTTGTTGTTGCTAGAATGAGTGTTGCCTTTAACCCTGCGGAAAATTGCCTTTTCACCGTGCTGTGAGTGCAGTTTATTGCAAATTTGTTTGTTTGTGCATTTATGTTAACTGATGGGGAAAATTTGTGAAAAGCGCTTAGGAAAACGCATTTTGACAGAGTGAATAAATCACATTGATAATTGGCAACTGTTGCAACTGCTTTCACGCTAGCAACACACCAAAAGAGAGGGGCAAAAAGGAAGAAATCATGAAGAGAGAGAGAGAGAGAGAGAGTAATACAACTGGCAAATTTTAGCTTAAGCCTTGGGAAAGTTCTTTGCATCAATTAAATAGAAATTTGTGGCAATATAATTAACTGTTGGGGCCGCCTCGTCGTATAAGTTATTTGCCACGCATCATCAACGTATTTAAATCAATTACAATCAGCAATTTGTTGCATCGTCTTGGCATGCGTTTCTATTACAGATGACACTGTTGCTGCTGTTACTGCTGTTGCTGCAATTGGTGCTGCTGTTTCTGTTGCCATGGTCGTGTTAAGTACGCGCGAATTAATGTGTTGCCCGAGTCAGTACATCTTGAAAGTCATCTGCAGCGCTTGCCGTTGTCGCTGTCGTTGTGACTGCAGCAACTGTTGCTGTTGTTGCTAAATTGCAAGTAAAGACAAGTCAAGAATTTAACAGCCAAAGCGCCGCCTCTGCCTCAAACTCAGTCTCAGTGCCAGTTGAGGCGACGCCGCGTAATTTACGTCGATTTGATGTTTCTAACATAAATTTATAGCGCGCACATTTTTAACCAGCGATTTGTTGCCGCCTGCCGCATGTTGCTGATGATGCTGATGCTGCTGCTGTTGCTGTTGTTATTGCTGGCGTGCTTTGATTTCGCAGAGCAGCAACAGACAAAAATGTCGCAATAGTACAATAATGAAAAAGCAAGAAAAATCATGTTGGCATCTGGCTGCTCGTATCGTCTAGTGGGTTTGTTGCCAATGTGGCCGCAGTTGCTGCTGTTGCTGTGGCAACATTTTTGCCAACGATTTGGTTTTTATTGACTGAAGAGGCCGCCTGTTTGGAGCATAGATGAAGGAGAATGTTGGTAAGGCTGTGAAGAGGCGCCTGCGTGTATGAAATATGATGTTGCTGTTGTTGTTTTGTTGGTGCTGCTTTTGTTGGTTGGTGTTGCTGTTAGTGTTGGTGGTGTAAAAGCTGCATGTTTGTTGCCCGACATGACATGTTCGAGGAGCAGGAAGTCGTTTTGCGTTTTGCCACATTTATGAGTTACGCTTCGACCGCGTGTTGCAAGCAAACCTCGCATGCAATGTGCCACTTATGGCTGCAGTTGTTATTGTTGTTATTGTTGTTGTTGCTGTTGGGGCACTGTTGCCTGGTGTTGCTGTTGTTTAATTATGTGCAACTTGTTTGCAGTCTCAGCCAGCAAATGATGTCATTAGTACGACCCACAGTGCAAAGGTAAAACACGCACATTCAAATTAAGAAATTAAGTGGGAATATTTAGCGCTAGAGCCTTGCAACATGCTGCTGCCGTAGCCGAAGCTGTTGCTGCTGCTGCCGTTGGTCGACAAATTGCTGGTAGCCCGCGGCCAACACGCCGATCTAATTGCAAGTGGAGCAAAAGAAAATTGTTTAGTAAATTCGATTTTTCATTTAACAACAACTAAAACGCCCAAGGGCGGAAGCATGTTCAATACAAAATGATGCATGTGGCAGCCATATTTGAAGCCATGTTGCAGGCAAGTTGCAGCCAAGTTGCTGACTCAGTTGGTGGGTGCTGTTGCGGTTGCGGTTGCGGTTGCTGTTGCTGATGTTGCCTAGCCCAATTATAAGGCACCTGCAATTGACAATACGTAGCCAAGTGGAGCGACCGCATGATTTATGCGGCAAACCATTTAAAGTCCACAGCGGTTCCATAAACAAATTGTCGCCATGCTCTCTAAATGGAGATCTGCCACAGCTACCCCCATCCCCTCCCCTCCCCTCCCCACCCCACCCCACTCCCCCTCCTCCCTCTCTTCATCAGTGCCACTGACTCTGCCATGAAATTGAGCTGTAATTGAATTGCACTCAGGATACAAAATGCTCGAAATGCTTTTTGGCCATCTTGCAATTTATTGCGCTGCATTTCAATTTCACAATTAAAACCCAGCTTCAGCTTTGAGCCACATCATTAGTTTTTGGCCAAACAAATATGGTCATTGTCTCCGCATGTATATATGTGTGTGTATGTGTGTGTGTGTGTGTGTGTGTGTCATGGATATGTGGCAATATCGCATGCGACTTTACTACGATTTCAAACATTTAACATTTGTTTTAGTCAAACAAGCTGCATGTTTGCCCAGCCCGAGGCTTGCCACAGTTGCTGCCTTGCTTGGCTGTTGATAATTTGTAAGCAGCAACTTTGTTGCGATTGCTGTCGCTGCCAGTGTCCGAGTGCCTGTTGCTGTCCAAATTGCCAATGCGACCAATATGTATCTTAATCAAAGTTGCTCCATGCAACATGCAACACTCTATGGCAGGTGATAATGGGAATAGTCATCCTCAGCTCCACATCCATAAGCATAAATGGGACATAATGATTTGCGTAATTCTAATTTGATTTCCATTTCCTATCCCGAATATCTTTTGATGAATTTATAAAGCAGTCGTAATATTTGGAACAGCAGCTTGTTTTTAATTTTTCCCAAATTGGAATCATTTCTGATTGCACACACAACAGATTGTTGAACAGTGATGAGTTATCGGTGTTCGGGGGGGATTGGTGATCAGTGATCAGGTGAACAGTGATCTGACTGCCACCCGGTGGCAATGGGTGCAGAGTCCGGGGGCAAAGCAAATATCATTGTCAAATGCGCTTTTAATTGATGTAGACAGCGCCCGTACAGATTGGACAGGCAACTGGACACGATGGACACCAGATGGACACCATGTGGACAGACGGGCAACCAAGCTGTGGCTCGAGCTCAAACTGACAAGCGCACATTAGCAATAAAATATCTAATTGGCGTCTCTTAAGCAACAACAACTGCAACAACATCTACAACAAACAATAATAAAGCCAAAGTTAGAGAAAAATGAAATTTCATTATACGATTTCATGTTGAGGCAAGTCGAGTTTTTGGTTCGAGGAGTCTTAAGACGTAATCGAGACTTTTGTTTGGAGACTTTTGTCTGTCTCTCCTTCTGTTATTCATTTTCTTTAGTTTTTGTCTATTTGTGGGGCTTGTTACAATTTATGGGCTGTGATTTATGCCAGCAACTAAAATTTATTTCATTTTTAATGAGTAATTTACACAAAATTGCATTAATTTGCGCGCCCAAAGCGAAACACATGCCACATGCCACGGCAACATGGGCAACACGACACGGCGACAACTCGTGGCAAATTTCTGACATTTCCTTGATTTATAAATTGAATCGAATTGAATTCTCAAAGAAAATGAACGATTTTGGCATTAATATCAATCCAATTCACAATTAATGCAATCTTTAATGAGTTAATTTTCATTATTTCAATTCGTTTTGTTAATTTGAATTTAATTTCCAAATGCCAAATCGATTGTTGGCAACATGTTGAAGTGTTGCCAATTAGCCGCCACATGCTGTGTGTGTGTGTGTGCCACTGTGCCATGCAATGTTGCAACAATTTCCATATGTGCAGCAGATGCTGCCCCAAAATGGTCACAGATCAAGCGCAGACGCCCTGAGACTGCGACTAAAACTGAGATTGAGATTGAGATGATTTAATGTTGCTTCGGCTGAGTTGACCATAAAAGCACAGTTTAAATTAATATGTACGAGCGTCACCTAATGAAGCTGCCAGACAGACAGATGGACGGACGGACGGTCAGCCAGACAGACGGACGGATAGTTACAACGTGACCAACACGGCTCGACGGTATTTTTGGAATTTTTACAACAGCCCAGTCCTCAGCTAAGCCAACTCCCAAGTCCTCTGAGCCAAGTCAACCCAGAGCTAAAGTCGGCCCACTTGCCATTTTCCATTAGCAATAAAAAAGATAAGTAAGAATATATCTACTCGAATTTGAAATACTCTTGTCGACTTTCTTCACTTATTGTGATAATTTGATTCAATTTTATTTAGTTTTGATTCAAATCTGATTTATATTTTACTAAAATAAGAAAATGTCCTAAGCATCCTTTGCTGATTTTGATCTTGAATATAAACAAACTTTTACAATATACAACTGTCTGTCTACAACTATCTACGAAATCGAAAAAGTGTTCTTATAATAGCTTCTTCTTTAAAAACTTAATAAAGAATGCACTAAATTTCAATCAAACCACTTTAGCCAAAGTTTGCCATAAGTATTTAATTATTTTTTTTTATTATTTAAGCAATCGTACTTGATTTCCTTAAAGCGTTACACACTTTACTACAAAATCATATTACTTTTTGTTTAGGGTATGCATGTTGAGGGGAAGAAAATAGTGCGAATGCGAGTAGTTTTAAATTATGGTAAAACACCTAGGCCATGATTTATAGTTGTTGTAAATAAAGAAATTAAAATGCTTTTATGGTCAAAAGCAGCGTTCGTAGGCTGCTTGCTCGTTTGAGCAGCTTCTGTTTGGGCAGGCCAACACGTTGCAAAGTTGCAAGTACCTCGTACTCAGACTCAGACTCCGACTCGGTCTCGGACTCTTACTCGTATTTGCCGCTTCAAATGAGAAGGCCAAATTAATTGCCAAAAAGTATTGATAAGATTATTGTACGAGTATATTGTGTATATTGTACATGGAGCGGGCAACACCCCCGCCAGTGGCAGGCACAAAGTGTCCTTAATTAAAATTTGTTGCATGCTACCTGCTACTTGTGGCAATATTGTTGCAGCACCATGTTGCCAATATTAATGCGACTCTGTAATTGGTTTCTCAAGTCCAAGTCACGTTAAGACTATTACGAGAAATGCATTTTGGCTGTGACGCTGCCTCTGCTGTGGCGCTGTTGCATAACTCCATTTGTTGCTGCCACACGGGTACCGAGTACGTGTGTTTGACGAGCAGGTTTAAGGCTGAGAAAGACGCCAACGCCGACGCCGACGTCGACGCCACTCGTAAGTATTTTTCTGTTGCAATAAATTAACACTAAAAGCTCATCGTTAACAACTGGGCCCAACGTTCAATGTGCCACGTCCACGGGGCATGCGACAAATTTTCAAACACATATGTACATCCAACATGCGTGTTTGTGGCATGTATGTAAAAAATGCACCTGTAATTGGTTTGTGCGTCTGCAACATTTATGCCAAATAACGATGCAACATTGCCGCAACACAGTTGTCTTGTCGGCTGGCCTCAGTCTGAATTTGGTTAGTTTCTGCTACTAAAAGCTTAGAACAAGCTCGTTAAAACCTTTTCAGTTGCCATTGCGCTATAAATTCTGACAAAAATGTAGCTAATGATGTGTTATGAAAAGGCGCTCATAAATCGCATCTCTGCGTTGTTGCATCGTTCACTTGCAACACAGTCTGCCAAGGGGACGCATCAAATCTTAATATTTGTATTGTATTGTATAAATATTATAAGTTACTATTTTAGATCAAATGAACTAAAATTTTGAGTCATTGAATCTCATCACTTGATAACCGAAGCTATCAAATCTTAATAATAATTGATCTAATTGGGATTTCCGACGTTTTTTCAACCATTTTTGAATACGGCCAGACCTGCAGACCATGCAGGAATCCACCAACCACACATGGATGTGTGGCATAGATAGCTTATGCAACTGCATCAGGAGTAGGCGAGCAAGTCGTCCAACTTCATGTGGCATGCGCGCGTGCCTGTTCAGAAGCTAACAATTATGTTGGACCCACAGAAATTGGCTTTATGACTTTGATGATCCCCGGTACAGCTGCAACGTGAGAGGGCGAGAAAAAAATCCGCCATTAGCTGGGATGCGTTAACTCTATTAGAGATCTGTTGATGCACTTTAGCAATGTCTCTAACATGTGAAAGATCTTTCCCACGATGAAGCCGCATCTTGATCAAAAATTGCATAAATAGTTGCAACTTCAAACTGAATCTCAACTGAGAACTCAAAGAGAATATTTTGAATTGTTATAATCCTTTCGAGAGATTAGGATTTGAAAGTTTCCCCTCACTTTCTCTGTTGAGCTACAAGGATCACAAGAGGTCAGCAAATTAGTGCAGGCAACTGAAGAGGTATGTGCTGGTTGCCCTGGTAGTGCTGCAAATGATCATGACTTGGAGCAACATCAACAACAGCAGCGGCAACTGATGATGATAAATGTGTCGCCTGATCTCTGGCAGTTCACATGAAAAACACATTACGCGCCGTAGTTTCTTAATGTTCAATAATGATGAAAAAATCATGACACAAACCTCACAATAATGTTGATAAATCAAAGCAAATACGAGCATACTTAACTCGCAGACGTCTCTTAGATCCTCTACAGAATATGTTGGCTGCCATTGTTGTTATACTCTTAACTTGGCCATCACTCTAAGTGATGGAACTTTGTTGCCTTAATAATACATACTTTAAATGGATTCATAAAATCACCGTTAGGGCATGCAATTTTCGGTGTATATACATAAATGATTGCCTTTCGTTTCTTGTGCACTTGGTGTTGACATGGCCAGAACCGAAGCAGGCAGCCAGCCAAGTTATGAACCTGTTCATCTACGTGTATATCAGCCACATGCATGTGGCACGTAGCACATGGAAAAAAAGGCTAGCAACACGTTGCCTGCCACCGCCGCAGACTTGTTGACGGCAGCTTTTGTCTTGGCTGGCTTATTATACCGTGTACCACAACATTTACGGGTATATTGAATACTAAATTTGGGGTTGAGAAATAAAAATATACATTCCTTTAGTTTATTTCCACTACGGAATAAAAGATCTTACTTTTCTTCGTTATTACAATTTATTATCATAATTAAAAATGTGTAATGAATGTAAAGTTTTATAAATATCGGTGGAAAAAATAAATAAGAACAACATGTTCTTATATTAACAGATTCAAATTTAAATTAGTTGAATAAAATGTAAATGTATAAATACACTAATAGAATATTTTTATAGTAGCTACATGTTATTATATACATATATATGATTATCTAGAGTAATACTGATGAAATGAATTTATTAAGTCAGGTCCTTTTTTTAATTTATAATTTTAAAGGATTTAAGCGACAATTATTTATCTTTACACCAAGTATATAAAATAATCGCATTTTACTTTAACAACTTTTAGTTCGCCTGCAAAGTTTTTCGGAAGAAGCTTTAAGAGTTATAATAACTAAAATTCTACAAGTTAAAACTATGTTTGGGCAATTTTAAATTGTGAGAGTGACAAATTCGAACTAGAATATATTACAAATGCAACTCCAAAAAGGGATCAATGTAAAATAAATAAAATTAACTTAAATTTACCAACAATAGATAAAGGGCATTGCCCAGTCCATCAACTGGTTTGCGGTATTAATGCATTGTTGTCGTTGTTATCGTTGTTATCGTTGTTGTTGTTATTGTTGCTATTTAAGCCATTAAAATATATAGTTAGTGTTATTGCTGTCAATATGAGAGAGGTAGGAAGAAGAGAGGAGGTAAAAACAACAACAGAGCACATGTCAGAGCTTGGCTTGTTAATAATGTTGCTGCTCGCAATGTTGCTGTTTGGTTGTTGCTGATGGCTGTTGCTGCGACTGTTGAGACCGAGATGATATTGATGTTAGCATAATCACGATCTAATTTATTTACAAATTGTGTTGAAATCATACGTTCAAAGTCGTGTTTAAAAGTTTAAGTTCTTTATGATTTATGTGAGCGTTGAAATGCCAAAATGTGTGTTCAGAAATTTCTCACAGTCCTCTCTCGCAGAGATGATAAGCTGTAAACTTAATTGATTGGCATTGTCCAGATGCATCAGCTCAGCAGCTGATCTGATCCCAGGCACTGTCTACTCTTCTTTGAGTTATGTCCAGGAACCGCTTTGGCGCGCTAATTTAGATTTATGATCCAAATTTGCGACTAGCTTGATGCGTGATGCCGCTGCCAAGACTGTGGCCATTGCCATGTCTAGCTAACCAGCCACCCGGCAATGCAACTGGGCATCGGTTGCATGTGCCCCATTTGTCATGTGGCAGGGGCAATCGTGTGCTGCTGCAGCTGCGATTTTCAGTTTAGAGATGCGGCCAAGGGAAAAGCAAAGTCTCAAAGTCTCAACATTAATCTCTATCTCTCTCTCTCCCTGTGTCTGTTTCTCTGAGAAACCGCCTGTATATAATGTTGATAAATTAGTTGATTGTTGATTTCACGCGGCAATTGATGCAGTTGTTGCAAGTACTACTCATACACCATGTCACTGTGCCAAGGAGAAGCATCCAAATAAACATATCAACATGATAAATATGCGGCCCATAAGCGACTCCAAGTTATCGGCCAGTGTCCGGGCTACACGCAAACCGAAGGACAAGCGCATAAATCAGTTGCCTCTTTTTTAATCGCTGATTTCCGCTTCATTGGAAATGAAAACAGACACAAAAACTGGTTTCTCCACTTTGCAGATCAGAAAACAATACCATTCGCATGCAATGCATTAACGGAACTGTTACAGAACTATTGGGTGAACCCTCGCACACACTTGATAAGGTTTAAGAAACTCAAGGCAGGAGAAGTGAAGGAATTCCCCGCTCAAAAGACAACGCAAGGGAGAGAGAAAAATCCAATAGCATCCAATCCCATCCTCAAATCGAAGCAATCGAGACTGCCAAAATTTTGAATTAATAAACTATTATAAAAGAAAAGCTAATTAATAGTTAGTGTAAAATATATTTTTATTATTGCATAATTATTACAACATCTTATAGACAACATTAAGTTAAAATGGGAGCCTAGCAAAACCCGGTCTCGGCACCTCCATTTTGAATAACGGAGGAAACTCGCCAGGGCATCGATTCATAAAGCAGATCAATTTTGTTCACAAGATCGTAATCGCTGTGCCAAATATCGTATAGCACAGATCGAAATTCGTCGACAGTTTGTGGTGCCTGTGTTTGAATTTTCGGCTCAATGATGGCCATTAGTTGTTCCAAAAGATTCAAATCGTTGCATTCAGGAGATACAGGACCGACCAGAGTATCTACAAATATTTCTTTGGGCGTCGAACCATCCAGAGGTTTGAAGTCGTCCATATTGAGTATGTTCCGCCAATCCTGAACTGTCCATTCTTCATGAGCACGTGCCCATTCCAAGCGCCGTTGCTTAACCTCAGCAGATAGTCCTCCACTCTTAGGTTCCAATTGTCTTGATCTAATCTCACTGATTCGCCGTTGAAGAGTCCGTCGACTGACTTCAATCCCATAGCGAGTCTGAAGTTCACGCTGCACATCAATGGAAGTGTATTGAGGATTTTCGGCAAGCATCTGTTCCACCAACTGGCGGTTCTCAAACACTTTTGGACGTCCGACGCCCCGGCCGGTATCCATAGGCAGCGATCTGACCTTTAATTTACCGACTTTGTCATCATCATGTTCGTTGTCTTGAATGCAGGTCATCACACTCTCAACATCACATTCCAGGATCTGAGCGATTTCCTCATAACTGTATGAATCTTTGAGTGTCTTCACCAGTTTACGTTCACCAGAATCAAGCACCATTTCTATGCAGTGGTCAAAAAAAGTTGTTGGCCGTGCCAAAATCACAGGACGATTGTGGCAACTCAAGCTTGAGCACTGATTTATATACGATGGCAGGTAAACTTTACGTCGGTAGGCACCTGCACGGGTTTATAGCATTTGGATGACGTGAGGGATCAGTGATACCTTTTAACAGGTATGTGGCAGATGTGAAACCAATTTCCAACATTTATTTTACCTATATTGTAAGCAGATGCTCCTTCCCGTAAGAAAAGTGAAAATGCAGTGGTTTACGTACTTGCAATTTAATATGAAGACGATCTTATGTTGGATGCAATTGTAGAATTACAAAAATAAATTTAAAAAACTTGTACATGTGAGTTAGTTATCTCTACAATAGGAAATGCATCTCTGCAAAAAGGTCAAATATTGTTAAAAATATATGCCAGTTTTGTCTTTTATGTATGTATACATATATGTAAGTTTTGTATCCATTTACGATGAACCAGTTAGAACTATTCATATTGTGCCAACGGCGTGTAAGGCCCGTTTGAATGTAAAACGAAGGGTGATGAAAATTTGTTAGTAGGTTAATAGGACTGGGGACTTGTGACAATCCAGAGGGGGGACTATCTGGGCAGTTGTAGCTATCAATGAGTAAAGGAAAGGCAGCTTCAGTAGCTAATTATAGCATGAGCTTGATTGGAATTGTACAATTAAATAAATAACGCTAATGTATGCCTAATTGCTTTTCTACATTCATGTGCTAGGGTTTTTTGATTTGATTTTCCTTTTCCTTTTTCTTTTCGTTTCATTTTTCTTTTCCTTTTCTTTGTATTTCCTCCGGCGCAACCAAGTGCCAAGCAGTTAGTGTACTTTTAATGTTTGCTTTGTGGATTGATTTGTTTGTGTATTGTTGAGGCTTGTGTGCGCCACGTTAGTCATCCAGATCGATATCTGAATCATCGGAGTCGTAGCCACCGCGAATAGTCTTCTGTGGGCGATTTATGAACGGCTTACGCTTCACTTCTGGTGGCTGCATCAAATCGCCTTTGTATTCAATAGCTCCCGAGTGGGCGATGCGCCACTCGAGCATCTCTGTGGAGAAATCATCGCAGTTGCCCAAATCGGTAAATCCAACAATGAAATCCTTGGTTTTACTGTCCTTGACGAGGGCTATGGTTGGTATCACCTTGATGCGTAGCCGTTGTGTTAAAAATGGACTCTTTTCAGCATTCACCTTGCAGAATTTGGCCTCAATATGCTTGGCGGCGAGTATTTTCAGATGCATGTCGACAATACGACAGCGTTCTGTACTGTCTCTGTAGAAGTGGCACACAATATTGGGCGATTTCTTGGATACTTCGAAAAACTCCTTCTCGTCAGCCAACTCTGAATACGTGCCGTGACCCTGAAATGGATTTATAAGGTTATGTTTTAGAACTTTTATATGAAACGAGGGGTACAAATCCAATTCCTGCTCACAGCCAACACACAACTTACGTTTCTCAGCCATTCCTGCTTTTTATTATTCAGTTTCTTCATTTCTTGTATCCGCTTTTCACGCAAGGCTTTCAAGTCCTCCGTATCCAAGTTGTCCAAGCGATCAAACTCTTGATCTAGCTGCTGTTCAATCACCTGCGCAGCAGCAAATAATTGATTTTCCAATATCTGCGCCATGTCTTCAATTGGTGTGTAGGTGCACTTGCTTCTTGTGGCAACTGATTTGTATCTATTTTGTGTCTTATTTTGTTTGTATATGTGAAATGTACGCACTGTTGTTTTACGTGTGCGTGTTATTACAAATGTTTTGTTTGTGTGTATGTGTGTCCGGCATAAATGAAAGGCGTATTCAGATGCAGATGCGTCATGTTTTGTGGAAAATACAATAAAGTAACCAGCGTTAGGAAAAAAGGATAATTGCTTTATATTTATCTACATATAAATACTTAATTGGCCGAGTACTTACATTAATTTTTCACTGATTTCATTTATTTCTGAAAGTTATTTATTTTTACTTATTAGACGTGCGAGAACGTCGATTGTACAAGTGAATCGATAAGCAAGTTATCGGTAGGGTTGTCAAATTAATATTGATACATTGTTAGATATTATTCGTAATGACATTTTTTGCAGTGATATGACATTAATGATATTAAGTTGAAGTGGAAGCACAATTATTTTACGGCAAATCCAGATAATTCAAATGTAGGTAATATCGATATTTTTGGTGATATTATCGACAAGATATTTAATAGTTTTTTATATCAAAATATTATTCATATAGATATAGAAAAGCTGAAATAACATATAAAATATATTAAATAATTAACAGAAAGGCTCGAAAATCTAATTTTTTGGCATTGTTTCGGCATTTTGAAAAGAAAATTTGTTGCAGGAACTCCTCTAATACATAATCAAGCCAACTGCATACAAAATACCTATAGGGAAATTTATCGAGATATTAATACAATAAATTTAATATCAATTTAATTAAAGAAATTTAATTTGCATCAAACAGCGGCATATGACATTAAAAATATATAACTACAATTCTTTGAACATAGAATTGAATGGAAAACTGAATTTTGCATCTTGCTAAATTCGGCTATTTCGGTATTCTATTGGGAAATTTGTATTAAGCAATTTTTGAGATCTGGTCACATTTTTCATCGTCGCGCGTTAGTTTTTTAACTTTTTCATTGGCGTCGGCAGCATTTTGGATCTGCTTAAAATACAAATTAAGAAAACAAAAAGACTTGTGCCGAACAATAATTATTGGTCTATTTTTTATAAAATAAAAGGTTTGTTGTGTTAGCATAAATACAATTTCAATATATGAATTTCTATTTGTGGAGTGTAGGGTGTGCTTATTTTGTGTTGCGGTAGGATTTGAGTTTGGTGTAGATAAAAAAGTTGCGCGCACAGTTGCCGGGCTTCGGTTGCATTTGTGCAAAATACTGTGAATTTAACGATATATACAAACTAGTAATATAAAACTATGCAGAATGTGTGTGTGTTCTTTAGGTGCACAAAATAGCCGCGTAAAAATACACACATGTACATACTCATGCATATGTCTGTAGGTACATTTTTATTATTTGTCGCTGCAGCTTCCGCCATTTTTAAAACAAACCCTGTCAATTGAGCCTGCCTAGTACAGTGGTGGCAAAGCATATTGGAACAGGGCACCGTGATGGAACTTACATAGACTTCGTAAATTACCACCTATTTATATAAATAATTTTTAACAAAAATTTCGGACAATCATTAAAAGATTCTTTATGAGCGAAATGTTAATATTGAAGTGCTGCTAACAGTGCTCATTATTTTGGCGCGTACTATAAGCCGCCTTTTTATCTACTTACATATGTACATACATGCGTTTGCATGTATGCTGCCTTTGTTACAGAACTAAAAGTAAAGAAAAGGTTGTTTTCATTAAATGTTTATAGATATGTATGCATGGTTAACCGTCCAGGTCGCACATAAGCATAACATTCTCATAAAGTAAACAAAATTTAATTAAAAACTTGAGATTTGAGCATGTATTTATTTACATACAATCATTGCCGCTCTCTTATGTTGATGCTCTTCTCGCGGCATACATATGTATACATTTATGCTTGTATAGTTGAGTTTATTAAACTCTGCTGGCATACAAACAATGCATCAAAACAAAAAGCGAAAAAGAATTACAATAATGTCGGCGTTGAGGGCTTGGCACATAATTGGCAAACATACAAACAAATGTACATATATACATGTTTGTTCATCTGTATTGGTGTTTTGATTACCGTCTGAATTGCATTTCACTGCAGCATCTGTGTGTGTGTGTATATTTTTTCTCGCTGTTGATTTATTTTTCGCGTTGCAAGTTGCCTTGTTGCACTTTCTAAAAGAAAATCTCAACACACTTGCCCATTGCAATTTCTAAACGTTTCCTTTCTCCACTTCCCACCTCTGAACTTGTTTCATACCCTGTTGGACTAACAATGTATAGAAAGGGTATGACAAATCTGGTTAAAGTTAGAATCAGAAAGAGACTGCAGTATTGTACGAGTGTGTGTTAAGGAATCCTTCAGTACCCAATCCCAAGGAATGTCTCTCGGGTGCCAAAATTTGATCAGCAAATTTGCATGAGGCAATTTATATTGGAATCAGCAGTGCTGCGAGTTTAGCCCTTTTTGTGATAGATTTATCCTTAGCCGCGAAAATGTGTCACTATTTTGAATGCACAACTCTTTGTTCTACTTTCTTTCCTCTTTAAGATTTTAAGGCAATGGAATTGTGATACTAAATGGGAACTTTTCGTTTGGGCAAGGAATATTTATTTTGCAGAAACTATCGAGTATCGACCACTTGTTATTTTTAATTTCCCCTTTGCCATTGTGCTCAATGACCGTTACGGGAGCTAGTTAAGCAATTGTTTTAATTTTTTCTGCTCTTAGTTCACATTTCTTTCTGTCTGTGGGATGAGTACAAAAGGAACTCTCGTAAATACCGGAAGCCCTTTAGTATTTTGTGGGGGAGCAGACTTTTTCAACTGGAACGATATTTCTGCTTTGCATTAATCGACTGTCCCAATGATTACCTCTAAAATGATTGCCTGCAACCAGGTTTCTATCCTTAAATATTTGTCGAATTGCTGGAAAATCCTCATTATTGTGATTTATCCGCGCACAGCTGTTGCTCATAAACAAATTTCTTGTGCAGATGCCAGTCGCAGGTAGCGTTGTTGTTCCTCCTGCGGGTCCTACCTGAATACATTCCCTCAACCTACTTAAACTCCTGCTCGCTCTTTAGCCAGGCAATACTCAGTATAGACACCAAACTGTCAACACGTGCTTGAAAATCGAAAATCAGAAAACGCTAAGCGTCCGAGTCCGAGATTAACGAATAGAATACTTTAGAAATTGCATTAGTGATCGAAAAATTCTAGTCAGCAAAGCAATTACTGTAACAACTACATCCAACTGTGGTAAGTGCAGTGGCAAAGCCGGTTCGAGGAATGTGGTTACGGCCTAGACAGAGTGGGGGGAGCACCTAAGAGTAATGTAAACAAACCGCCATATTTGCTCTTGAATAATATATGAGGCGTGTTTAGATTTCTGTTCTGTGTGCTCTTTCGATTTCGTTGCACTTGGAGTGTAAAAACTAGACTAAGTTGAGACCCACTCTGAGAAATACTAATAAATATCTCATTTCCTATACCTTCTACACAGATCGTGCAACACGACAATAGAAAGCAGAAGAGACCTAATGCTTAGCAAAATGGCACAGTCTAACAATGTTGGAGGAGGCGGAGGCAGTGGTCCAGCTGCCAGTAGTGGACGTCGAGTACCACTCTCGTTGAACAGTGGAAGCAGCGCCGTGTCCCGGGTCCAGCAAGCAGCAGCTGGTAGCAATGGACGCTCGAATAGTCCACAAAATAACAGCAATGCAAACAAGAAAATTGATCAGATGGTTGGCAATGGACCATTTGTGCCACTAAAGAAAACAAGCTCAAGCCAGCAGCAGAAAACTTCTGCTAGCTCTTCTGCATCCTCAACAGGCGCTAAGGAAGAGGAAAAGAAGGGTCAAAATGGAGTAAGCAAATCGTCAAACTCAAAGGCTGCTCAAAATGGCAACTCCAATGTCGCCGCCAAGGAGCAGCAGCAGAAGCCCAAGGAAAAGCAGGCCGAAAAGAAGGAGTCGTCGACCAAAGTAGAAGCCAAGAAAGAAGAAACTGTATCAAAGATAAAGGAACCCGAAACAGAGGGTCAAGTTACAAATGCCGATTCGAAGAAGAACAAACAAACTCCGGCAACTGAAATAATTGATTTGGATAATGAGCCTGATGTAGTCATTGTGCCCACTACACCGACTTCTGAGCGCAAATCCTCGCGTCGAGTGTCCGGGGCCAATCAACAAAAGACCCCCAACAAGGCGGCGGAACTAATCGAATCATCGCCAGTACAGAAGAAACAGCCTGAACAGCCAGAGGAACCAGCAGCCGCAGCTGGAGAAGATGTAGAGATGGAATCGCTAGCTGTTGAGGCTTCGCCAATTAGGCCAAGCGTACCAAGCGCCCAGCCAGCAGCCACATCGACACCAGGTCGCAATCTGTTCGGTTTCCGCAGCAGCAGCAAGCAGACCAACGAGGTTGAGCTGGCCACACAGACATCCAGCTCGCCAGCGAATGCACCAGCACGTAGTTTTGCTCAGATTAGCGGGCGTCGCAGTATTCGTCCAGCAACCACACTGACGCCCGGCAGATTGGGCAACTACAGATGCCTCAACACCAGTGACCTGGACACTTCCGGTTGCACAAACACTAGTATGAATGCCACAGTTGGTTCCGAGATACCAAACAGCTCATCGTTCTCATTTTCGTTCTTCGGACGCGGCCGTAAGCGTGAGCGTACCCCTCCACCACTATCTGGCAGCCTATCCTTGGATCTGGCTCATGATGTTGATGTTGAGATGTCACCACCGAAGCGTGCACGCTTTGAGTTGTTTAGTTTAAACTTGGCATCGCCATTTAGCATGCTGCGCTCACGCTTTTCGAAAGCAACTATAAGCACGCCGTCGTCGTTGCGCCAGAATCTTGACCAGACACCACCAGCTGGCGAAGATGAGGAGGGGGAGAAAGGTGAGGTGCAAAATTGTTCGGGCAATGTCATCCAAGAGGAGGAGCAACAGCAACAGCTTAACAAATCATCGGCCAGCAACGAAGTTACTGTGGGCCAGGAAGCTGGTCTGGAGACGCCCAAAAAGAGCGGCTCGCCTGTGAAGGAAATCGGAGAGCAGAAGGAAGTGGATGTGGATCTAAAGAAAGCGGATGAAGGTATTGATGCTGCTGCCAATCTTCCAGCTGCTGCTGATGGGGAAATGTCCACTGAGATCGAAGGCCCTAACAGATCGCGTTGCGCCATAATGTGAGCATTACATTGCTTACACGCTCCCATCTCGACTCCTCCCCCATTACAGCTAGCTCTTAAGATTAGTATCATATCATGTGGTAGCGTCATCTCTTGCGTAATTTGTGTTCTTGCAAATGTAATTACATGTTAAGAGTAAAGTTGGGCGAAAGAACCAAAGCCATGTATGATGAGTGTTGGCTGCTCTCTTCCGACCTAAAGAAAGAAATTTAAGCCATACGCTATACACATGGACAGCCCATTAACCAACCAGTTGCAATTTCTTGCTGCATATCTCTCACATAACCATGTGACAGATATGCACCGACAAATCGTTATTCGTAGGTATAAGAAAAAAGATTTCCGTACCAAGCAACTTTGGGTACAAAAGCAAAAATCATACATTTGTAGACAACACCATTTCAAATTAAAATACAAAAACATATATATGTAGCCATAGCTATAAAAGATTTTAAGATTTACGTATTTCCGAGTCTTTTGTATTTGATTCGTCAAAGTATTTGTGTAATACGTTATAACAAAAGTGTAAAGAATGTATTTTATAAATAAAGAACATTTTTATTAAATCACTTGTGTTGTGATTATATCTGAGATCTAAATCGTAATTTAAAATTTATAATATTTCTTTGAAAACAGTAAGTTTAAATTTGTTGTTTTTGTAATTTCACACACAAATCAAAAACCAAATTTGAGTTCCAAAAAACCTTGCTAGGTCTTTGGAATAACTTGTGTCCCGGATTAACCTGCTCACTCGCCGGATCCACGCTAATCTGAGCGATTTGGGATATCTTTGGACTCATTTGAAGGACTAGGTCGCCAGAATGACTAAAAAGACAAAACATTTTTAAAAAAATCAGCTTGAATTTACCTAATTTCTAATTTCATAATAAATTGGACACACCTAACAGCTCTGGTCACCGAATCGAGTGTCCTCGAAATCTGGTCGAAAAATTTTTGTTTGAATTTTCTCTAATTGTCCTGAATCTCCCAGATTTTTAGGACCCATTTGAAGGAACTAGGCCCCAGGCAGGTCCTACAATGACGAAAGATATGTCAAAAGAATCCTCTTGAATTTATCTAATTTCGAGTTTCAAAACAAGTTAAAAATTCGGCTTGGTATTTAAAAAATAATTTTCTCTTTTATTTTTAAATAAGCGCGCGTGGCAAAGCTCAACGGCGCCATCTGTAGTGCACTCCCGGTCAATAGAATAGTTCTAAGAGTGAACAACAGACCGCAGGTGGCGCCACAACCGTGAAATGTTAAGTGCTGACAACTTGTTTTAGAAAGCAGCTCTGTATATAAAAAAATTATCCAACACCAGAGCTGAGATTTTCCGTTCAATTTGCTGAATAAGTTCAATCGATAATTTTTGAATCGTGAACTAAATCAGTCATTTAGTTCACTTTGCTAACTCGAAATAAAAGAAATCCACTTAAAATTATTAAATTTATAATTAATTTAGTTTGCTTTAAATTAATGTTCTGCCTTTAATAATACAATTTTATTTATTTGATTTGAAGAAGTTTAAATGAGAATCTATCGATATCGATATATCAATATAGCTTTAACACCTTTTTGTAATAGGTGGCGCTTGATTTGAAAAATTGAGCGAACGTTAAGCTTAAAAATATTAACTTGATTGTTCAATTTAAATTTGTGCTATGCCGTTTATTTTGGGTGGGTGCATGTGTGTGTGTGTGTGTGCGTTTGAACTTGTAAAATATTTGTTGCTTGGAATAATTCCAGATAATGAAGACAAATTATAAAAAATAAAATAATTCACCAATGCTTGTTATTAAATGTTGATTCTTTGATTTCAATTTGTGCACAATTTAATTGCAATAATTGTTGAGAAAATACGTACAATTTGTTTGTGTTTTATATCACAGCACCGAAAAAAAAATTAATTTATCCTTATTCCTTGAGAGCTCAAAGGTCTGCACCGGACGGCAACTAAATTGCTTCTGAACGGTCCACACAACGCAAGCGGCCAACTAGCCTCAGCAGCGGCGCAACAGTTGAGAGAGAGAAAGCGTCATGTACAAGGAGAGAGTTGGCAACAGCGAACATACACACGCACACACTCTGAATCGTTCAACAGCGAACATACACACGCACACACTCTGAACCGTTTAACAGCGAACAAACACACGCACACTCTCAATCGCTCAACAGCGAACATACACACGCACACTCTTAATCGTTCAACAGCGAACATACACACGCACACACTCTCAATCGTTCAACAGCGAACAAACACACGCACACTCTCAATCGCTCAACAGCGAACATACACACGCACGCTCTCAATCGTTCAGCGCTCTCTGTGGATCACCGTCCACTGCTTAGAGAGCTGTTGGTGTGGTAGGCGCCGTATACTGGTATGCGTGCGTGCTTCATTTATTTATGTACGCTTGCTACTGCAAGTTGAGGGCATTCAGAATACAGACGCCGGTGCGTGCACATGCCAGGTAGTGGCCGCCTCTGTGCGTACTGCGCCCTTCATTATCGACAACTCCACACAATATATTATACATAATTAATTCTTGAATGTTATAGGTATATAAACATTCAATTTAAACAACTCATATTTCAATTTGTGCATATTTTAAACTTGGTGAAAAATAACCGCAATAATCGAAACTAACGAAAATAATTCGTTGACGAACAATCGACCAACTAAGCAAAATATTCGATATAGTTAATAAAATACTGAATAAGTTCATTTGTTCATTTCGATGACCCGTTCATTTGAACGTATTCAGAACGAAACGACCCAACTCTACTCTGTATATAAGAAAATTATCCAACACTAGAGAAGAAGAAAAATATCGACGCGCTGTTTAAATTGTTTCTTTGAAAACTTGCTAATAATATTTAAATGTGTATATATGTATATGTATATCAAGTGCTTTATATTAATTACATTGTTTATTTGCATGACATGAGCATGCTGACCACGTAGCTATTCTGATTTCATTCCGTTAAGTATTTTGCGCGCGAACTTTTGTTGAGAAGCAAAATAAGATAAAACAACAAAATTATAGAATAATATGGAACACGCTGATGTGGCGGCTTCGCATATTGACTACAAGACGCCAATGAAAACAAGCTCTCTGATCGAGAGTGAGGCATTATTGGAAAAAATCAACATCCTAACCACCAAACCGGAGAATCACTCACACAATGCAAAGGTAAATTGATTTTGATTTACTGTTACAACGCACACACGCCCACTTCCCGTTACTTTCTCGCTCTCCTTTTCTCTGTTATTTACACATAACATACATATATTTGCATTTACACTCTCTTTGCCCTTACAGCTGCCCACAATCAAGGATTTTGTCATTATTAAGCCCATCAGTCGTGGTGCATTCGGCAAGGTGTTCTTGGGTTACAAGCACAATGATCCCAATAAACTGTTTGCCATCAAGGTGATGCGCAAGTCTGAGATGATCAACAAAAACATGGTCTCTCAGGTGATAACCGAAAGGAACGCATTGGCACTCTCTCGATCACCATTCTGTGTGAATCTGTTTTACTCACTACAATCGTTGTCCTCCGTTTACCTGGTCATGGAGTACATGGTGGGTGGTGATCTTAAATCCTTGCTGGCCATGTATGGCTATTTTGACGAGGCCACAGCTCGCTTCTATGTGGCCGAAATAGTCATGGCTCTGCAGTATCTACATCAGCATGGAATTGTCCATCGCGATATTAAGCCGGACAACATGCTAATCTCGTCCACTGGCCATGTGAAACTGACGGACTTTGGTCTGAGCAAAATTGAGTTACGACGCGATCTGGAGATATCCGATCTTATTAACTGTTCACCTAATCTGAATGCTCGCACACCTGGCCAACTGTTGTCGCTCACCTCGCATTTGTCCTTTGGATCCGAGAAGAAGTTGCAGGATTACGGTGCTGTCGGTTGTGCCCTGATGCCAGTCAACGGCACGGGAACCTCACACTTAATGCGGGCCATCAACAAGCACGGTTCGATCATGGAGTCCTCGGACAGCGAGGCAGACACATCCCTAAACGATGCAGAGAAGACGAGCGACAGTAAAATCTCTGGGGTTTCACCATTCTTTTCCGCTGAGGAGGTCAACGTGTCCATCACGCACACCTGCACCACAAATACCAATGTAAGTTCTGACAAAGATCTTGTACTTGATGCATATTAACGGTCATCATTTGCTTGAAGCTTTTGGACAGCAGCTCGTCTTCCTATCACACCTGCACATCGGCGGAGATAAGCAAAAGCTCTCCGCCCCTGGAGGCCACAGCCGCGGGCGGTGCTCCGGCAACCAGTAAGCGACGCGTCGAGTTTGTCTTGGACAACATCAGCGCCGATGCCCGTAACAATTGTCAGGTGAGTGTCCTACACTGGGCGAATCCATTGCCCATTGCTTTACTCTTATTTTGCATATTATCCATCCATCATCTCAAAAGGGCTGCAAATTGGCCGAGCAGGACAAGAATAGCGACTCTAAAGATGTCGCCAAGTTGGAAAATACGAACGAGGTGTCGTTTGAGTTTTCCATGGTGCGCAGGCGTTCCCTCGACGAGGTGCGTTGGTTTCTGTCCTTGTGTGTGTGTCCTATGTATAAGAATTCTGAAGATCAACCAAGTCACACTGTAGAAATGTCCATCTGTTTTGCGAGTTTCTTGTTTAATAATCAATTATTTCTATTAAAATTTTTACAATACTCTTTGTAACTCCATCAGCGCAATCGAAATTTAAAGCTACAGGAGGACTCTGGCGTCTCCAGTCGAAAAGGTGATGATAACTCGAGTTGTCATCTTAATCTGAACAGTGAAAGTACTGCTTCTTCCATTGAAAAGAACGCAGAAAATCTCAGTCAATCGAAGGAGGAATATAGCTGCTCCGATTACTCACGCAGGTTGATTGGAACTTGAAATTTATTGGAGTAAACATATCTAATCTCTTGATTCTTGCAGTTATAATCTGACAAGTAATGCCAATGAGCTAAGTGGAATACGCATGAATTCACCATTTCGGAATCTCTCCAAGCATTTCAAGCGACCAGATTTTCTGCGTGGCTTAAAGCGTAAGATCAATCTGGTCAATCGCTCAGATAACATGTCCAGCATGGAAGTCGATGGACCCGGCAATGCTAGTAGCAGCACTGGTCTAACCCAAGAGATTGAGATATTAAACATTGGTAGCAGCACACCAAAGAAGCGCAAGCAACGTTCTTCGCCCATACGCGGAGTTCTCAAGGTGCGTTCCCTATCCGACGACGAGCTGCCCATGCAACATCTGCTGGGCCCCGAAGCAAGCGTTGCCAATGTCGTCTTTTCGACACCAGTGTCCTCACAGAAGTTGCCACGCCGTGATGGCGGACTGCTAGGCAAGCTGAAGGCCACAAGGTTTGCTTTGCCGCTTTCTATTGAGAACAAAAAACGTGAGCACGCAACGAAGGAGAAACTGTCTAGTGTGCAGTATCATCTAAAGCTGGCCGACGATCCGACAATGTCTCCTATTAACCATGGTGTCGGTATCGTGCCCAAGACTCCAAAGAACACCAACATTAATACACCGTTTCGTACGCCCAAATCTGTGCGACGCGGCATGCGTGTCTCTAATGAACGGATCCTAGGCACACCCGATTATCTGGCGCCGGAATTACTGCTAAAACAGGGACATGGTCCTGCAGTGGATTGGTGGGCGCTGGGCGTGTGCTTTTACGAGTTCATGACTGGCATACCGCCTTTCAATGATGAAACGCCCCAAAAAGTATTTGACAACATTCTTAGCAAGAGTGAGTAACAGATGCACTGCATCATTTCCTTCACCGACTATATTTGAATGTGATTTGCAGACATTGAATGGCCTGAAGGCAATGAGGCTTTGTCGGCGGACGCCGTGGAGGCTGTGGAGCTGATGTTGACCATGGAGCCCGCGGAACGTCCAGCTGCCAAGGAAGTGCAGCAGATGCGTCACTTTATCGACATTGATTGGGAGAACATTGGTCACATGGAGCCACCGTTTGTGCCCACGCCTGACAATCCCACCGACACCGGTTACTTTGAGGCGCGCAATAATCTCCAGCATCTGCAGCTGTCCAACTTTGCGATGGATGATTGAAGGCTTCCTCAGGCACGCTTTTATTAGAGTTTAATGTTTTAAGTGTTATTTATATGCTATATATTTAGAAATTTGAGCTCGAGTCTGGTTTTTTATATTTAAATTTCTTTGTTATCGTTCGAATAGTTCAATATTTATGTTCGTAAGCTTTGTAATCCTTATTGTAGAATTGATTTAACGTTTGTTACTGTAACTACGCTTAAAAGAATAGCTTCAAGTATGCATGCTAGAAACTGATAAAATTAAAATAATTCACTTCTTAAAGATGTAAAATCATTAAATCTAAACTAAAACAAAATACAAATTTCATTGTTGATTGATTGATGCAATTTTAAAAATAGCACAAAAATTATCACTTTATTTTCCCTTTGTAATTATATAATATTATAATTGATACAAAAATAACACACTTGGCTGCCCATATGATAATTAATTCGCTTTAAGCTTGAAGTCGCAGTCCCATACCTCCGGAATGGTCGTTAGGAAGCTCTGCTCATAGAAAACGTCGATTACGCGGCAGATTAAATGTGGTACAGACCGCAGATCGGGAATCAATTGCTCTTTGAGAATGCTTACGGCCCTAACAATTAACGGCTTAACGTCTGTAAACTTTTTATTGGCCAACAACATGGCCAGCTCCCGCATGCCGCTCTCATACTCCTCGCACGGCAATCGGAGGTCTCGACTGGCTGGGAACAGCGAAAAGATTATGCATGCCAGACATCGAGTTAGCACCTTGCGTCTGTAAACAATGAAACATGGTAGGATTAAGCATAATTTTAAGGTATTAACGGTGTATTCAGAACCTGTTTGTAATATTCTCCGATTTCAGACCAATAACGCCCAGCAGACCGTCGCTCCAGCCCTCAGCTTTGGTTGAGGCAATCTGCAAATGGCGTGCCAGCATACAGAGTGGTTTCTTTACAAGCTGCGATCCCTCAAGAAGTTTACAGCCACGTGAGATAATCAGCCCCCAAACAAGAGCTAGTCGCGGTTCGGTTTGTGGATCAGTTTTTAGATTCTCCAACAACTGTGTCAAGTCCTGTAGGAAAGTGATCTTCTCACCATCCGTTTCGATCTCCTCCAGTTTGTAGAGCACAAAGACGTGTAAGGAAAAGAAGTAACCACCGTTTAAAACCGGCATTAGCTCCAGCTTTGGCAACGACATTTGCAGTGCTTCTAATAATCCTTGCCAACTGGGTGCATGCCAGGGAGCGTTCTGCGTGGACTGGCGGAAATAGCACTCAATGCTCGACTCCAAAAGCGAATATATGCAAGATATGTATGTATTGAGGTGTCCAATAGCAGGTAGCGCTGCCCACATGACTGGATTCGCCGGAGAGCACTGCTGCTGCCAGCGCACCATGGTTTGAATGTGGAGACTGCAATAAGATAAGAGAAGATGGAATTACAAATTCCCAATCACCCTTTTCGAAGTTAACTGTCTGTGCTTACTTGGAGATCTCCTCGCTTTGAGTCTGTGTGGGCGCAACCAGCTCGAGCATAAGATTGAGTGCTTCACGACGCTGCTCTTCCGGCGTACGGTGCTCACTGGAGCCGCCAATGGCCAGATCAATGGATTGCAGCAACTCCAGAAAGGCATTTTTAAAGCTGCGTTCACCCTCCTTGGTGGCCATCAGTTTCTTGTGTTTAGCTCCACAGACACGTTGCATGCGAACGATGGAACGAGTATACAACATTCGCTTGACCGATGCCTGTACCACAGCACTTTGTGTGCTGCTCTCCGGCAACATGGCACACGCTACCCGAAGAAGACTGGAAGAACAAAATAAAATTAATATACTGCTCTGCCAACCGTTTGGTTATAGGGAACCTACTCCAAGACAGCACGATCCGCATAGTTGCTCTCGTTGGGTAGCTTTAGAACAATAGTGGGTTCCACGGTGGATACGAACCACTTGAGCAATTGCTCCAGTTCGCTGTACTCAACAAGATGCCAGGGATACTTGATAGCATCCTCTAGAATCTTGCTTGTATTGGGATGCATATGGATGTTTGGCTCAAAGGCCATTTTGACAAAGATGCCAAATAGACGCGAAAGAATCTCCGGCGATTGCGGCATCTGTGTAAACCACGCGTTCCAGTCGATCCTTATGAAGATGTGGCCCAGCATGGCATGCGATTCGGGGACAAAGCGCTGCAAGCTTTCATAAAGCAGTTCAATATGCTTGGCGGGTGGAAGGAATCGCTCCCAGGGAAGTTGAGCCAGACCCTCATGGAGTGGCGCCAACACATGTCTGGCTACGCTGTGTTGGGCAAAGTGGTGGACATACCAAGCGAAGGTGTGTTCTAGTATCTTGTTCGAGGCGGGCAGATACTGGACCACCTGTAGCACACTGACAATGAAGGATCTAATCATGAGCTTGCTACTGTCCACTTGAGGTTCGCTCCATGGTAACAGAATCTTTCCCTGATCGGGATTAAGCTGTCGTATCCAGTGTGCAGCTGCGCCTGCTGCTAGTTCCGTTTGCTCCGTGTACGGGATTAGCCAGGGTGCGTATGTCTCCACGATGGAGCCAAAGACAATGTCGCTGACTGCAAGAAAACAAAATTTAGTTAATTTATAAACTGTAACTACAAAGGAGCTACTCACTCTGATCCGCCAAGAGCTCTTGGTAGCTGCAAATGGCAGCTGCCAGCAGGACGTGTCCAAAGCAGGTAAACCACATAACCAGCGGCTGGCAATACTCCTTGTGCTTGGGATACAGTCCATGTAATCCATGATGCAGTCGCTCCTTTTGGAAGTGTCGTGCAAACAGCAGCAATGTATCCGTTGCCGCCTTTAGCGTGAACAACTTTTGACGGCGGGCGAAGTCCACGGCCACTTCGTGAAGATGCGTCTCAAAGCTGTTGAGTGTAAGAGTAGCACTGTTTGCTGTTGATAGCAGTGCATTCAGGAGATCCAGCAGCACCACTGGCATCAGTTTCTGATCGGAGACTCGATCAAGCACCAGCTGCATAACCTCGCCATAATGTTGTGGAAAGTCATAGGTAAAGATGTGCACGAGCTGTCGTCGGAATTGATCTTGCAACAGGCTACTATCTGGCTGCGACCAGGACTCAAGGCCTTGGAGCACTAGCAACAGTAGACGATTGATTTCGTTCAACTTGGGTTGGTACGACTCCAGCCAGGTGAGCAGATCGAACTTGGAGAGCAGCACGAAGAGAATCTTGGTATCGCAACGCTTCAAATGAGAGTCAATGAGAAATTGATACATGTCCAGAAAATGTCCGGCATCCGTGCGACAAGGCACAAATACTTTGGCCAGCAGCTTCACCAGATCTCCACGTCTCAGCGCCAGTCTGAGTACCTGCAATCCCTGTTCCGCCTGCTCGGCTTGTATAAACACCTATTAGAGCAAACTATGATTATAACAATCAATTTAAAGTGGAAAACATTGTGCACTTACACCAAGTTGTTCCAATATTTCCGAGTAGAAATCATTGGTAGGCGGAAACTTCATAGTTGTATCATTCATGTTGTCCACCACATGGTAGAAAAAATCCACTCCAATGGCTGAAACCTTTTTGTTGGAGGATGTCGTGTGCGCCTGCAACAACTGTGAAATATAGCTGCCCATCTCATTGATGGCCTGTGCAAAGCTATCCACATTTAGTGCTACCATCTCTTCAACAATCTTATCGTGCCGATCTCGATTCTGTTCCTGTTTTCGGGCAACCTGATCATTGCGACGTATGTGCTCACCCACAACCTTAATATCCGCCGCCTGCGAGCAATTTCGTTTAAATATCAAGGATGCGCATTCCTTTCTTCTTATTTCTTCGTAAGGCACCATCTGATACAAGGCAGGAACTCTTTCCAAATAGTTCAAGTTCAATGAATTCAACTCTGAAGTGTTATAATGAACTTTGCTGCAGTTGTAAGAAATATTTAAGTTTAAAACGTTCACATCTAATCAACTTCCATAAAAATATAACTTACTTGGCGGTACTGTTTAAAGTTTGTATGCGACGTTTTAACTCGGAAAGTGTCTTTCCATCGATGGGTCGCTTTTGAATTAGTTCAGGACAGCTGTGAGTCGGGGGCGGGAGGCGTTTGTCATAGGTTGCCAGGTGGTTCTTAATGCGCTGAGCGGGTGACAATCGAGGCTTGGCTTGTAGAGCATTACGAAGGGGCATATGACTATGCGTTCGATAAATCTTTACATTCCATTGATTCGCCTGTTCGCGCTGATCTTTGCGCAGGTCGGCGAGACAAAGGAATTCTGTCCAATGCGCCACGTTGCCGTTAAGTAGCTCGCGCAGCTTTTCGCTATTGTATTGCGCCGGCAATTGTGTGGCATCGTTAGCGAATCTATTGATCTGTGTATCCTCCAGCCAGAGGGCACAGCTCTGCATTAGCTTGGTGCAACTGCGATACATATGAGCAGCAGCCTCGTCCTGGGCTCGTTTGCTGGCAATGGCAGCATAATAAACCTCTGCGGATTTGAGCTGTGTCTTTACTGTCTTCATTAGCGTCACATTGTGCTCGTAAAACTTTTCGGCTACGCCCAAGGTTTGATCGATATTCCTAACATCGCACTCGACGGGCACTCGCCATAGATACAGCTCGAAGAACTTCTGACAGACGATCGGGAAGAGTGCGTGTGTTGTGTCCATACTGGCCAAGAGCTGAGCGTACTTGTAGATGACCAACTGCTTGGCGGGGAACCCATTTGACTTGGTCAGTGACAGTGTTTTCTTCAGCGCCTGCTCCACCGTTTGGTCAGCTATTTGACGCAACAATTCCGGCCAAAAGCGAGTATCCTGCTGTCTGAATTCTATATCCAATAGCACCAGATTAAGCCAGCAGTACTGTGGCCAGAGTTGAGGAACTCGCGAGTTTGCCTGTCCGCCAAAGAGTCCTTTAAGTCCTGTCGACTTGGGCGGCAATTTCCAGTCCGTGCATTCCTAGTAAGTAGAATTGTAATATATTGATTTGCTAATTTAAATTTAGCAAAAGAGCAATGTACCTTAAAGTAGTTGTAAAAGAATTCGACGGCCTGCACTCGACAATCGGTAAACTGATAGGAAATGCACAGCATCTTGTCCAGCAGGTAAAGAACATGCGAGTTTTGAGCCCAATCCGGCAGAGATGTAAAACAATTTAGCCAGACGTTGATGAGATTCAACGGCGAGCAGAGACCAAAGCTGAAAACAAGACAAAGGAAGAGGAAAACGTTATAAAAATCAATTTAGATTATAAGACTGTGTCTACTTGCTTCGTATAGGAGACAATCTGATGATGCAGCATGTTGTCCAGCAACTCAAGAATGGGGCCTATGGAGTTGGCGTACACCATGTCCTTGGCCAGCTTCAGATATGTTCTGTCCGCATTCAGCAACGTAGTTAGCAATTTCTGGAAACTGTAAAAAGAATGTCAATCTGTATTGTATCCACATATTAATAGGGTTTCTTTAACTTTGATTTACCTTTCGCAGCTAGCCAGCGTGTCGGGAGTTTCAAGAAACAATGGTATAATCAGTTCGAGACTACGAATAACAGCTGCATGTCGATGATCACCTAGCAATTGCTGGAGCAGTTCGAATCCATGCTGGCATATTACGGGTATAGAATGACCATGGAGACTGACTAAAACGCCGACATACAATGCCAGAGGACGTTGTTCACTGACACCCTGCCAGATCATGTCCAAGCGCTTTAAATCGGGTACAAAGAGCAGCGGTTCCGTGGGATGCTGCAGAGTTCTCTTGACTGACTCTGTACTCTGATCCATCAGATGCAGTCGTAGCATGGATATCATACGCCAGCACCAATTTGTGAACTGATCACGGCTGGACTGCGTCGAATCGATAAGTGAGGACACTTGACGAACACTCTCCGAGATACTGGAGGCACCAATTACCTCCGGCGCGTGCTTGGTTATAGCTTCAGTTACCAGACAAGCCATGCGCACATGAATGTTGTGTGGCAAATAGAAGCGACCCTCGTCATCAAAACCCCAGTTGAGATGACCAATAATCAGGCGACCTAATTGATTCTCAGGTGCCTGGTAATCAAAGTGAAGCAACCAGTTTGAAAGTAGCTCAAAGCTTTCCATGCTAGGACGCCAGTTCTCCAAGGGCAGTGCCTTAAAGAGATAAGCAGCTTGCTCGATTTCCGCAAAGCGAGCCTTAAGCTGCAATAACAGACAATCCAAGAGATCCTCATAGGCCAACGTAATGTTTACCAGCATATCACGTGCAGTCTTATAACAAAACTCTCGTGTGGTTTGATGAATAAAACCAATCTGTAAATGGCTACAATTGTTACGAGGGATAAGTGAAGAATTTAGTTGCTAACGCACCTGGAAGATAGTCAGGCAAATGATTTTTATGAGTGGTCTGTCCTTGGTGATATCACGATCATTGGCCATTTCAAAGAAAGCCTGCAACAGATAGTACATATCCTCGGGCGAAACATCTGCATTGGCCACGTCGAACTTGCTCCAGAATTCCGTCTGGTAGATTGTCTCCATGTCGGCGGTCGTCTTCGTATTCAGATCGTTGGGAAAACCCACATTAAGATAATAGAATAGATGCCAGATGATATCAGCATGAAGTGTGGTATATGGCAGTGTGGAGAAGTACTGCCAGGTGCCCAAATTGCGGGATCTGTAGATGTAACTGCAGGCGCGCATAAGCAAGGCTTGCATCTCCAGCTCAATTCGTTCACAAAGTTCCTGTGACTTGGGTAAATTGTTGTTCCTGCAAATGGATTTGATTGTAGCATCTGTAAAGAAGGATTGCCGAGGCAGCTTACAGGAACAGTTCGTGGTAATCGGAGACATATTGCAACGAGTGCCGCACTAAGCGTCCCAGTCTCTTGGCCAGCTGCTTATATCGATCATTGTTGTAGGTCAACATGCCCTCGCCAAGTGTCTCTACAAGCTGGGCAAAAAAAGCAACCACGGTGAGCATTTTCTGGGGTGTAATCATATCCGGTTCAAGGATGTAGTCATCGAGGAACTTTTCAATGGACATTGCCGAGCTAAAAATATGTATAAATATTAATAAATTTACAATTTTAATATTGTTAATCTTACGTAAAGAGCTTATCAAAGGGCAATTGATTAAGCAACGAGATCAGATCACATTCCTTGACACCAACATATTCTCCAGTGGGTGTGAGTGTATCCTCGCCATCCGAGTCCACGACAGTCCATCGCTCATTGCCACCAGTCGCCTCCGACAGCTCTCTTTGGGCTTGAGCCTGACTTTTAAGATACTCGTTACGCTTTTTAATTGGAAGCAGGAGGATTTGCAGCACAGCAACGCAGTGATTGAGCTCAGGTGAATTCAATGGCAATGGAAGTTCATTAGGCTGTGTGCCCTTTGGTTTTGGTAGTCTTGGTCCCATGCCTGGTAGTTGCAGAAACTCCGCCGCCCAGACCCCAACTCCATTAGGGCAGCGCAAGATGTTGAAGAGAAGAAACCAATGATCCTCTTTAGTGGCCAATAGCAATTGCAGAGCCACCAGTTTGCGCAGCCAAAGCTTCAGATCCGCATCAAAGTCCTGCGAGTAAACATTTTTTAATCATTGATTTAACAAATGTCAGCTAATAATACCGCATTCGGACTGGGTCTACGAGCAAAATTAAAGAGGATGCCAATGGCCCGTCTCAACTGAGTTAAACACTGCAAATCAGCGTCTTTCAGTTTATCGTGCAGATCAACAGATGCCTGAGGATCTACGTTGGAATACGCGAGGAGTTCGTTGATGATCTGATCAATTTTTACTTTGGTTATCTTGGCTGTAATCAGATTTGTGGTGTACGTATGGCAGACCAGGTCGTAGAGACTTGTTAGTGCTGCCGAGGCACCTTCCAGCTTAATGGGATCCACCTTAATGCGACTGAGAAAATAGGAGACAAGATTAAATATTAATTTACAATAAGTATGTTTCCACTCACTCGTAGGTTATACTTTCGCTGACCAGGTTGTTGTCGTAGCAATTGGCACTGAAGGTGCGTGTCACTGGCTCCCGTGTCCAGACCTGTTGCTGCACATTCTGGCATTCCTTTCGCCTCTCTTTTATGTCGTGTACATTTGAAGACAACTTACCCTGCAGATTGTAGTATTCCTGCAATTCAAGATAGAGAGGATCCGATTCGCTAGACTCCAGCAGTGTGCTCATAAGAAACTCCAATTCGAATTGCTTGGCCAGTTCTAAATCGGGACAGTGGTAAATTTCTCTTAGCTGCTCGTTTGTAAACGGTTTCAAGTCGCTGCTGGCAAGGGCAAATCCTGGGGAGCGTGCCACTTGGGATCTGTAAACAATCTTAGATTGTTGCTCTTCGATGAAAGCATTTGTCAGACGCATTGGCTGAAGATTGGGATATTGCACAAGGGGAACGCTTGCCGAGGGTGCAGTTGGTGCACTCGGCTCTGCTACTTGTTCTTTATCCATCAATTCAGTTTCAGTTTTAATATCAGTGTCTGCCGTTGTTGTTGCTGTTCTTATCACTTCTTGCACTACGTCATTGGATATGAAACAATCGTGACTAATGATTGCCTCCGGTCTGCTATTCCCACTGCTGGCCATTGCAGCCACCCGCTCGAACTCTTCCAAAAGCGACGCATTTTCCTTTCTTTGTTCGTGTTTCTCTTCATGGCCTTTACTTGTTGATAACTCATCGCTATCTTCTTCTTCCTCCTGCCTTCGATCGTTGGGCACGCTTTGTTTTTTTGTTTTCTATAGACAAGTTGTTGTTTGTCATTGTTAAGTTTGGTTACCAATTGTTTTATCTAATTAGCACAAATATATTTACCTTCTTGGGCTTTACCAAAGTTGCCATTTTATTTATCTTATTTGTTCGACTTCAACTATTCGGTTCTTTTGCGCTTTAATCATTTCGATGCGCCGCTAACATTAAAATCCCCCACAAATTTCATATGGCCCCAAGAAATTAGTGCTGTGAACATGTTTACCAAAATGAAAAGTGCTTACCCAACACTTGCATGTATGCTATCCAAAGCTAACAATAGATGGCGCATTTCTGTTTCGAGTAAAAGCTCCCAATAGATGGGGGTTTTTATATTAGGTTGCGAAGGTTGCCAAAAGGTGGCTTTCCAAAAAAGTTTGAGCCAGAAAAACGACCTTTCTTCGATTTTATTGCAAATTTTATCCCTTCGCATGAAACTTTCTTTGGCTCTTAGGAATTTATTAGAAATTCAAGTTTTTGATTTTTTATTCTTATTAAATTATATACGTTGGCTCGCAATCAGAGTGTAAATCAATAACAAATTGCGTATCGCGTGTAAAAACAATATTCTATGTTTTCTCTGTACATTAAAAAAGCTAGGAATATGTGAACATAAATTTATACTTGCATATTAAGTTTTAGGTGAGCTTATTATTCATAGCCCCTAAGACTAAAAACTCCATTGATCAATCTCAGGAACGAATATATTACATGTTACTTGCTAACCCCATATTGCTGAAAAAAGATTAAAATAGCATTTGAAATTTATTAAATAAAATTCGCTTAATTATTGCACAAAAGTTGAGCTTAAAATTGAGTTATTGCCTTTGCTTACATATACATAAGTACATACCAATTAAATTGTTATTCTACAATACGCATTTCGAATATCTGTCAAAGATCCTTACGATATGCGTAAATGTATACTCTTGTACAATAAGTAATCACAGCATCTTTATCGACTTGTTACACGGAAGGTGTATGACTTACTCCTCTCATTAATTGCTCTAAAATATGGCTTAGCTTACAAATTACGGACTAAGTAAAAACTAAGTGTTTCTCTTTAAACATATTTGCGGAGGGCTCCAGCGTGTGGCTCAGAACGTTGTCTTTGTGCCAATGTGTCGATAGATACCAGTTTCCCCAGATGGCACGGTATCGAGTTGGATTCTACTGCTACTGCAAATGGAACTACGTCGTTCATTGTCACCGCTGGTTGAGCTTGTAAACAGTACGGATATTGGACTATTCTTATCCTCGTTGGCATCAAAAGCATGATTAATCTTTTCCACCTTACAAGTTGTATTTGCGGATGAGCTGCTGCTACTGCGTCTGTTTAGGCCGGACTCTTCCTCATGCTTAATATAATAGGGCTTGGGGACATTCAGGCGCTCGTAGCAGCGGAAGATGAGCGGGTGCAATAACTTGGCATCATACTCGTCGTCTGAGTGCTGGGTCAGACAGCTGATAAGTGTGCCAATGAGAACCGTCAATGCTGTACCAATCAAGCTGTAGTACATGAAGCTTGTCGAATAGAAAGTCTCCAAAGGAGTTCTAAAAGGGGAAGAGCAAATGGGTTTATCAAAATCTTGAGTCATCAATACCTGATTTGGACTTACTTTTCGTGAGCAATATTAGCTTTCGGATCCACAAAGGTTTGATTGTAGCCATCAAGCGGTGTGTGCTTCAGTAGCCAAGGCAACTCATCGATTCCACTGCTGGGCTTGGCAATGGATCTCGAGAAGGTAAAGTTGGAGCAGCCCTACAAAAGATAAATTCTGCTTAATCTAAAAATCTACTAAAGTATCCTTTTTCCGGCTTACCTCTGTGGATGTGGGCAGCATTGTCGAGGGCTTGTCAATCGTCATGCTTCCACCAATAATCCAAAGGACAAAAGCGCAGGCCGTCACCATGCCAGCAGATGTACCCTTCCAATTGGCCACAGGAACCATCATGGCCAATATAAAGCAACCAAGAAGTGGTCCGGAGGTTGCCGAGAACACCAGCAGCGATGACTCAATAACGCCAGAAAGTAGACCAACTCCAAAGGCCACGCACATTATGGTCAGACCACAAATAATTGTAACGATCTTTATAATTCTCAATTGCTGTTTGTCGTTAAGTCCTTTGAATGTGGGTAGCTGCGAGATGAAATCCTCCCAGCAAACGGTGGCAAGAGAGTTTAGATTAGACACCATCATACTAAAAAAATGTTCATAGATTAGTCAAGGATTCACGGACACATCTCGTAGAGTCGGGTCACTTACCACAGAGCACCATTGAATAAAGTGGCCATAAAGATTCCCACAAAGCCGGGCAAGAATCCCAGTTGATCTTCCACGAAGAAGGGCAGAATCTCATCGGTCTTTTTTATATAGCCCTCGGCATACGGATCGCAATTAATGTACGTGGAGTAAATTACCATGCCAGAAAGCCAAGAAAGTGCGAAGAACAGAAACACGATGGGCACGTTGCTCAGCATTACACTAAAAGGAAAAATGGTATGAAATTGGTATAAAATTGTACTTATTTTTATAAAAAGAAAACACAAAAAAAAGTTCAGTTATGCTCCAGTATCGCAAACTTCTGCAAACAAACAAAATTTATACAAAGAAGCATCGAACTTGTAAAGTTGTGACATATTATAGAAGTCGTATACAATTATTAAGTAAATAATCTTGAAATTTCTAAAATTTTTATTTTCTAAAATACTTTAGAGGCTTTAATTTTCTAAGAATATAAGAGTTTGAATTTATTGAATATTTTTTATCCATAAGTTTCGATGTATAAGGTTTCATTTTTGAGTAAGCTTTAATCTAATGTTTAAACTAACCTGCGGACTTCCTTAAGTGACTTGAGACTGACATAACGCTGCATGAAGTTCTGTTGGCAACCGATCTGCGATAGAGACATAAACAGTTGTCCCAGCCAGGCGGATGTGGTGTCAACACGCACGGTCAGGTCTCCGGTAAAATTCCAGAAACTTAAGCGGCCTATGGAAAAAAGAAGAAATATAAGTGAAGAAGATGCTAAATACGTGTTGCATAACGCAGTTGCATGTCATGTAAAGCATTTGTAAGGCACGTCACAGTGTGGCATATGGGAATATTCCCAGAGCTCCCTTCACAATTGGCCCAATGATAGTCAACAACTCAAACTCATGTGACAAACGCGCTGCCCCGTCAGACATTTATTACTGTCGTCACGCAGCCGCGTTCTGCCCCAGCCTCCTCCCATGTTGTTACCGTTGTTGTTGTTGTTGTTGTTGTTATTGTGAGGCTTCTGTTTTATGCTGTTTTTATCATCATCATTTATGTGCATAATGAGCCGACGCAGCAGACAAGAACAACAAGAACAACGGCAAGCTAAAATGGATGCCATTTTAATAGTCATCATTCGTCAGCACAAATATGTATGAAAATAGCGCACACACTTATACACACACACACACGCACACGCACACACATGGAATGACATTTGAAAGGACTTGCTAATAAGCTGCCATGATCAATCGGAGCTAATCTCGTACCCGCACCATCATTGATTGCTTACCATTGTCTCGATTCAGTTCGTAAACCCTCTTTGGCCCACCGCTAGATATGGTTCCTTGCAGGCAGACGGCAACCGTTACCACCAGTATGGTTATAGTTTGGATGACATCCGCATTGATGGCTGCCTTGAGACCGCCCTAAAAACCAAATGAAGGATGTTCGTATTAAGCATAAAGGAGCAACAAAGTTCGTAATCAGAAAAAGAATCAATCTCAAATTCCAGTTTTTAATGTTTGATCTTAGTTTGAGATTTGTCTGTTTTCATTATTTAATTGTTAAATTAAACCTACATGCGGATCAAACAGTTAGTTCAACAGTTTTATATATAAACAAAACGTTTGCTAAGAATGTAATAAAAAACCACATTTGATTTAGGTATTAGAAATCAATTTAGAAAAATCTGAGATCACCAAACTTTAGATTACATTCCCAAAATCCTGTACTTACCATAATAGTGAAGAATATGCAGATGACCGACATGCCCGTTATGGATGCCCAATAGGGTATGCCAATGACGGCAGATAGCGCCACACTTGGAGTGTAGACCGTGATGCCCAGATTACAAATTTGTCGAACAATATATGTGGCTGAAGCGAGGCATCTAACGGTGCGACTCTTGAATCTGAAATTGAGCATCAAGAAGGAATGGATAGAGTTGAGTTTAGACTTGTACTCGTATACGGTGCTTAGTTGTTAGTCGGGCTCGATTTACAGCGTTAATTAGGGAACTGTCTTGCTTTGCCGTTCATTTATTTACTTTTATTAGCTGAGTTTATTAAAGTTTTAATGGGTTTGCCCTTTTTATGCGAGCGCACTTCTTCTTTTTTTTTTGTTTTTATGATTTATTGCAGCTGTAAAATGAGGGCGCTTACAATAAGTCGGCGTCAGCAGGCGTGGCAGTTGCAGCTCAAGTTTCCGACGTGCCACAAATTTACGACAGCTAAGCGAAAAAAAAATAAGAAAAATAATAACAACAGCAGCAAAAATAAGAATCAGGGTAAGATGCCTGCGCCTCTAACAAAACGCCAGCTAAATTGGCGAGTACGTAACTCGTTTTGATTGTTTTTATAGTTGTGTCGGGTTTTTATGATGCTCCTTTGCCTCCTCTGGCGGCACATGGTTATAAAAATTTGTGTGTTAATTTGATGCAAAATGCGCGACAAGGCGCCAAGTGGCCCAAGTGGGCCACGAAGGCCTTCCAGTCTCCCTCGTCTAATGATCGTTTAGTATGCGTCTGAGGTTCGTGTTGATGCCCCAAAACAAGTGGGTCTATTGTTAACCGCAAGTCTATTACTAAGGCAGCTGTACTTAAAAAATGTCATGTTAATATAACTGTTGTTTGCAAGATTTTTTTAAGTAAAGTTATTTAATTCATTCGTATTGAATATATCTATTAAATTGATTGATAAGAAGAAGAGAAACATAATTCTGAACTAGTTATTTATTATTCTTATTAAAAACTTTTCTTTAATGAAACATGGTAGTTATTGGTTTTTTCTTTCAGAAGAACATTTTTAATTTAAAATCTACTGCAAATAACAAAGAAGGTATGATGATAAAGTTTTTATGTCTGCAACGTAAAGATATATTGTCTCATTTACTGTGACTGTAAAAAGTGCTTCATTTATTAGTGCACTTAATAATATTATATATAAATTTATCATTATTTTTTATTAGACGTTTCCTTATTTTCATTTTTAAACACATTTCATAAAAATGTGCAAGGCATTCAACTGAAACAATAAATTACTCATGGTGTTAAAAATACTTCAAGAGCGTCGTATTTAGACTCTTCTTGTGTATATTTATATTTATTTTTGTAGGTAAAGTGAGTATAAGTGTTTTTATTTATTAAAATTATCGAATAGGATAAATTGACGAAGCAAATTATTTTGATTTTAAGACTATTATTTAATGCAAGAAGAATATTATTGCTTTTTGATTCGTAAAGTTTTAAGAGACAAGCTAACAAACTTTTAAATTGCATTTAAAACTAGTTTAATTTGAATTTTAAAACTACTCTAAATAACAAGGAAGTTATAACAATAAAACTTTTATGTCTGCATAGAACAGAAATTGTTAATTCTTTATTTTTATTGCAATAAAAAAAAGCTGCATATTTGAAATGTATTTCATTTAAACTTTGAATTAATTTTATGGAAATGTTTTGCTGTTCCAAAAAGTATGCTATATTTATTAAATATTTGTGAAATCGTTAAGAAAGTGAAATTTAGATCTAGTTTTGACTTTTAAGTAAGGGTGGAAATACCGTTCTGACCACTGTGCGGTTGGTTGTGTGACAAATCAGGCAGTTGGGGCATTAGTGGCCAAATTACAGCTTCATTTGCTGTACTACACATTGTTTGTGTGTGTTTGTGTGAGAGAAAGCTGACTGCATAATCCACTGTTCATGTGTTTGTGTGTGTGTTGGCTTTATTGATGACACACTAAATGATTAATGGCCAAAGACAAATACATATTTATTAGCCTGTGTTGTCATCAAGCCCAGGCTTATCTACATGCTAATGCCAGCAAGGTTTACTTCGCTTCAGCTGCTCAATTATTTGAATGATTGGACAGCCCCGCCTCGTTAATGGACTAGACCAGGTGTATTGCATTGTAAGTTAATTCCAAAAGCCAATAAAACGGGCAGCACAAAGCGAAAAGTAATGTGACTGCATCTAATTGCAGTCAACAAGAAGTTCTTTTCACATGTAAAAGAAAAACCAAGAGAAACACACAACGTCAATCAATAAGCAAACATCAATCAATAACTTTCATCTTCCTTTCCGTTGTGTTTGTTGAGCATTAAATGCGCTTAATACATTTTATGAATTTCCGTTTGTAAATTCATCGCTCTGTTGGGGATTAAGCGGTTTACAGTAGTTGACAGCGTGTACAACATGTCGTATGTGTGATATATACATATATTTTAATTATGGAAACGCTGACTTATATGCAAACAGTAGATGCAAATAGTGTGCTCAATGTCCTTACAAGTGCCCCAGCTTACTCGTAATGCCAATGACCGTGGCTTTATTAAAATACCATTAAGTATGCCAATCGAATTGGGCCAATTTGCGTGGGCCAATAATGAGTACGATGGAACGATGGATGTGTGGCATTTTCGATATACATATGTGTGGCATAAACCACAAATTGCAAAGGCGTGTCAATTGAAAAGAAACATACAAAGAGATTGCCAAAGAGTAAGAGAAAGAGAAGTTGAGTGTGAGTTGTAGAGAGTGGAAATGAAATAGACAAACGTTTATTTAGGCATTTGCACATGTTGTTCTTGTAACGGAAATTGATAAAGAAATGTTATTGTTGCTAATACACACACAAACATATAATCACTCACACACATATTGTGGACATTCTCAGTCTTATACACGGCAGGGCATCTCTTTCAAGCTCAAAGCTTGCTTGCGGTCAATTTTTGCCTGATATGTCAATTTAATATGATTTATGGGATTTATTGTTTCTTCGTCTCTTCTTTTGTGTTTTGTTTTCTCAGTGAGTGTATGGGTGGTGTGTGTGTGTGTAAGTGTTTATTTATGTGTGTATGTGTTGCTGTTGTTCGCTTGTAGCAATTGTTTCTCATTTAGCCTGTTAACATCATGTTCATCACAATAAGTGCTCTGTATGCACTCACCCTCTGTCTCTCTCTCTCTTTCTCTTTCTCTCTTACTCTCCCTCTCGCTGCCTTTCACTCTGCTCTCTATGTTTGGTGAGTGATGACCCGAGGCTATCGCTGTCGTTGTCTGTCTGCATGTCAGTTGATTGAGCGCCGCTTGCCACAGTGGGTGGCTTTTGTTAAACTTTAATTGATTTGCCTTCTAGCTCATACTTATTTACAATACAAGTAACTTTCCTTTCTTTGCCTGTCTCTATAAGTCGTGTCGTATCTGCATTTAATCTTAAATTGCACTGCACTGTCTCTATTTAATGCCGTTACGTCTTCTTAACTGAGTCGCGAACGTCGGTTAATAACTTTAAATTAAATGTAAGTGCCGCAAAGTACGCAATAATTGCTGCAACGTAGCCTGTGGCAGGGATACGAGGCAGCATGAATGCAATTACCAGCAAGGCCACAAGGACGACCACCCATCGTCAGGACAGCGTCAATGACCAGACCAACCTCTTAACGGCAAGGGCAACGGCAACGGCAACTGCAATGCAACCGGCAATGGCAACGGCAACAACATCGACACAGACAATTTCACTATGGGAATTTTCCGATTTCAGTGACGTTCAATTTATTTTTCACAAGCATGTAAATTAACAAATGTTGATGCAAGCGCATAAAAAAAGGCTCAAACCATTATATAACATCAGACGAATTTTAATATGATTGCAAATCGATGAGTACTAATGTGCACTCCCGTGAAATGAAACCTTAAACTGTCACAAAATGATAATAGGATAATTGTCCACCAAACCCGTTAGTTTGGTCCGGATGCAAGAAACGAGACCAAAACATCTTGATTCGTTCTTAAGTTATTAATTATTTGCACAATAATCGGAAAAGTTCCCATACTAAACTCTTGCCCCACTTGCCACACTTTGCGGCCGGTTATTGAATGCATTACCGCTCGCTGCTCTATGGAAGTGGGTGGGAAACCGCTTAAGTCTGTCTTAGCTGCTTGACGCATTCGCAATTTGCTTGGCCCGGTCAGATAATTTATCAATGTGGGCGCTAAGCCAGTTCGGTTATGGACAAAAGCATAAATTAGGGGCCAAATTTAATATGTTGTCGAGTGGAGGGACAAAAGGCAGAGAATAATGCCGACCTAATCGCTGCGCTGGGAGCTCGGATTGCTTTGGTCCATTGCGTCGAGTTAATTTTATAATCAAAGGCGACTCAGCTGCCATTTGGGAGCTGCCTTTTGATTGGATTAAATGCTTCGCATAAATAAACATAATCAGCAATAGGTTGTAAGTGTGTTCTGAGTGTGAAAAATTGTACTCATATGGTTTGAGGGTGCGAATACTCGTACATACCTAAAAACGTGTTGTTGCCAAAACAACTTTGTTGTCTTTGAATTGCAAATCGTGTTGCCATCATGCCAAAAATGTCTTTATTTATGCGTGCATGTTAGCCTGCTTTATTTGAGTTTGTTTTTTATTTTCCTCTCGTTCGTTTACGACCAGGCTAACCATCTTTGATGATGGCTGACGTGTGTAAGGCACTTTGGCCGGTCCTTGTACTCGTAAATATTCAAGCGGAATTCAAATGCACTCATCCACTCACTCACTCACTCACTCACTTAGTCACTTACTCACATACTCACTTGCGGATGCTCTTTTTGACACCTATGGTATTGCTGTTGTTAAGTGCTAAAAAGTGTCTTATTGATCTGCAGCCAAAACAAGCGTCAAATCAATTTATTTACTTCTCCCATGTGTAATTGTCTCATTCGAGAACTCATACATTTCGCATTGCAACCACATAGTTGGCACTTGTTATTTCGGGAACTCTGCTATCTTTCGGTCCGAATATTTTGACCATTGAACCACACCAAGGGCAAAATGCCAAATAAAACGAATAACGTTCGCTACAAATCTCGGTCAGCAAATGCCCAACTTGCAACACTCGAGATGGAGCTTATAAGGAATAAGGCGTGGGACACGGGGCATGGGGCATGGGTCATGTGGCAAAGGCCATGTGCTGAGTGGCAGACGTCACTTACGACAGGCTGCTGACAAGTCTGCCAAGTCAAAGTCTTGCGTGTGTGCAAGTGTCTGACTGTCTGTAAGTGTTGGTCTTGGTTACTTCCCAGCAGGAAAAGTGAAATGAAACAACGAATTGTTCATTATATAAGATCTTGCCATAAAAATCATACAGTCAATTTTTTAAAAAGAAAATTTCAAGTATTGAAGCTCTCTTAAAATTTGGCATTTGTCACTATTATTATCTAAATATACAATAAAAATCAACTTCTAGGAATAGTATGAGTTAGGAGACTGAAATTTGTATACATCATAGCTGAGACAAATTCTTATTGAAAAGTTGGTTGAATTCGGGATCAAAGTTACTATGCTGCTTGAAATGAAAATATAAAAATCTAGTAATTTATAAAAGTTTCAAACTTAATAAAAAGAAATTTTCGGTTGAATATGTTTGAAGAACTCTTTGAGACAAAACTTAGTTGACATTTATGAAAAATAAAGTATTTACTTTTTCAAAAGTATTTATAACTATATATTCAGATTATGTGCTGCTTTTTTCTCACCTATTCCTAATATTCCTTATACTGCCTTCGGCATCACGTTGTGAGGAACATTATCAGTCCACGCTGAAATTTGCCCTGACGACTTGCAGAAAGCTCACATATTTGCCTTTTCACATGTTGAAATCTGCAGCTGGGTTGGTTTTTGTTTTTGCAAGTTTTCGGTTGTTGACTGACTGGGTTATTAGAGGTTGGGGTTTTGGAAAGTTGGGTTTCTTGGGTGACTGTCAACGCGGACTGCTACAGAATGCTGGGATGATGGTCTGACAGCAACAACACGCGCTATTTATAAACATTATGACACAAACGAATTGTCATACAATTTGTCAACAGCAAGCACAAGTGTGTCAGTATGTAAGAGGGTTCTTTGTTTTTTTTTATTATGAATTCAACTGGCTTCTTGATTTTTATACCCTACGAAATAGACATCTTAATCGTTGCCTTGGCCTTTCAAATCATTTATCCATATAAAAACATTATTTTAAAGAATATTATTACTAGGATTTATTTGGCTTAATCTTAACATGATTGATTTAATAAAATTTGAATCAATTGTTACAGAACCCTTTCATTTAGGGTATCTAGGAGCTGTACAGTTTTGATTGATATGATTCAACTTGTTCTGCATTGTCATAGTATGTCGTGAAAGTCTATGTCCTTTCCCGTCTCTCATGTTTTTCATTGTCTTTGTCTTGTTCGCTTTGGAATAAAAAGAGAGATTGAGTAGTGTGTCTGGCCAATTTGTAGCATATTCACTTATCGGCCCAAACGACTTGTCCCCGTTTCCGTCCCTTTTCCTGTCATCTTCCCATCTGCCTTTGCCGATTTTGATGAAGTTGTATGCATAAACATGTCGCGAAGCGCCAGTTGCGATGACAAGCGACAATGAGGCTTCAAATTTGTAACAACTTTTTGTTGTCCGGGCAACATCTTGTTTTCGTCGTCCTACGCAAGTCCCTTACAGCCCTTTTGGGGTTGTCTTGAATGTCATTTGGTTGTCATCAAACTAAATCGCACATGAAATTTACCATGTGTCTGGAATGTTCGCATGGGACTTGGGTAATCGCATGAAACACAATGTTGCTAACTAAGATTGATGGCCCAAGAAACAAGTCAGTCGAATATACAACAAGTATTCTATTTGTATAATTAGCTCTAGTGCATGTCATGAATATGACATAATGTATCTTGATAAGCATATGACTCAATCCAAGTAAATTTCATTTAAAGTGAATATATTGGTTTGAGTTTTCAATTGCACACGTCCGACTTACTCACATTTGTTGACAGCAATCAATCATTTTGCGACTCGTGCAACATTTGAATAATTTCTCAATTCCGCACAGATTTAGCCCAACATCTTTGGGTGCTTCTGCCGACTGGGCTACTGCCAATTAAATTTGAATTAAATTATGCTCAAGTCTTGACTGCTTTTCCCCTGCCTCTGCACCCTGTGAACATTTGCCTCAGGCATGGTGCAGAGGAGCGTTGTGTCAGTTTTTGCAATTAATTGAATTTTGTTGTCGAAACTGCAAACATTTGATAACAAATTAGTTTACTAATTTCAATCTTAAAAAACAATTAGGCTGCTTGGCGATAAGGCGACCGGACGAGCGGCGACAACTTGCGACAGCCAAGAGTCGACTCCGGCAAAGGGAAAGGGAATGCGATTTGGAATGGGAATAGGAGTCAGAATCGGAGGCAGAGTCTCGAAGTTAGTGTCGTCTGTTTTGGGCACAGAAAGGACAAATATATAGATTATTTGGTGCGCCTTTGTTTGGACACTTGCTGTTCGCTTTTGGTTGTTCATTTTTTTGCTTTTTATTTTACAAAATGTTATTCAAATTTATTTAGCAGCGAGACAACGACTCCCAGCCTGTTGTTCTCGTCCTTTTCTCCATCCATATTCTCATTCCCATCTATACACTTCTGGTCGTTCTTTGCTGGCCTGTTTAGTCTCATTTGGTCTTCTTAATGAAGAACAAAATTGTGCGGGCTCTCAACGATAAGGGGTGTGTTATTGTGTCTTTGGCGTACGCGTGTCGCTCGACGCATTTGTGAAATTAAAATGAATGTTGAAATAACAATTTTCATGTTGTCGCTTTGTGCTAATTAAATGTTGTTTTTCCCATACTCATGGCTGTTCTCATTCTTTTGATTTTTGTGAAGTTAAGTTGGGGACTCACCTGAGATCGATGTACTGATAAACAGAGGTAATGCCCAGGTTGAAGTAGACGGGCACAAACATGAAGCAGACAATGGGATACGCACTCATCATGCCATACACAATCTCCCACATGGCCGAACCGCGATAATAAAGTTCACTGGGATACCCTGTAAAAGAAACGCATGATAATGGATTTTGCTGCTGTTTGTTTTTGTCTGATTTTAACTTACCTAAGACGGAGCGTACGCCGAGTGTTCCACGAGCTATGGAAATCATGACTGCCACAAGGGATACCCCACCGGTAGCAAAGACATAATCCGCCTTGCTCTGTTGCTTTTTCTTGCCAAATATGCGCGTCCAGAGTGGTCCCAAGACGGTAAGCGCTATAAATGCCACAAACATAAAGTAATCCCAACCCAGAGTGCTCAAATCCTTGGCCATCGTGCTGCAGAAGATACACAAAAGAACAAAAAATAAACCAAAAATGCAAAAATCAAATACCAAGTTGGTCAAAACAACTTTTCAGCGGTGAAGCTCGTAGCTTGGAAAAGGATCCCCCGCTTGCTGGAGGGTGGTTTATTGTCAAAACGTTTTCTAGCACAGTTGAACATGTGCATATTAGTCACGCTTGGAGCACATAATGCCACCACACCGCCTCCCACAATACTGAAACTTTGGCTACATTGTTGCATATCCGCAGGCGCGTGGACAGTTTCTGTGGTGTCCCAACGGCCCAACATACTGCCTCCTCCCTTAATATCATAACCCGTGCAACAAGCCAACCAAAAGACAGAGAAAGAGTGTGTAAAAGAAAGAGAGATAGAGAAAAAGAGAGAGAGAGAGTGAGAAAGACTTTGTGTGGGGCAAATGAGTTAAAACAAAGCAAAATGTTGCGCGTTGCAAAATTTATGGACTGTGTCCTTTGCTCGCACCGCTGACATTTGTATGCATGCCTGGCAGACAACGGAGTCCTGCTGTCTTCTTTTACCTATGGTTCTATGTACAAGGGATCGTTACTGGTGTAAGTTTTAAATTAAAAACTACGAATAACCAAATATTTTTCTATTTTTTTTAAATAAATAGCTGTTGTTATTGATTTTTTAATTAAATTGTAAGGGTTAAAAACATATATGTATTTTTTATATTTTTTTATTACAGGTTTGGGAATAACTCCTATTTTTTTATTTTATAGATAAGTTGCCAAATAACTATTATTTTATTTCTTCTATAGTTACGAAGTAACTGTTATTCAGGTTCCTTGTAAAAAATTTAAAAGTCTTTTATTTTGCAATTTTAATATAAAAATTAAAAACTTTAGTATAAAATAAATTTATTATATAAATAAAAGTTAATCGTTGATTTCGAAAGTTGGTCTTAAAACAAAAATTTTGATGTAAGCTTTAACATATTTCCTTCATAATGATTTGAATATGGCTTCATAACTGCCATGTTCAGTCCCTGGTATCTAAATATACATACAAATACATTTGTGTAGGTGTTAGCTTTGTGTTTGTGTGTCTGAGGTCTTAAGTACTACAAGTTGATAGTGGTTCATAAAGCGCGCAGCTTATGTGCAGATTTTGGTTGCAACTTTGTGTTTTTACATGTGCTTGAAGTCTTTGTAAAGCCAACTGTTGATCTGTTGCTCGTGCGAGCAGTAACAAAAATATTATAGTCTTGCGTACAATTTCTAAGCTCAGCACACACAAAGCTCTAAGAATATCTTCTTCAAAAAATACTTGTGTGTATATTTTGTCTATAAAAATTTCTTTTACGTAACTGAGAAACATTTGTTCACAATGAGAAGAATAGATAAAATGCTTTAAAGTCTGCTTTGATAAAATTTTAAGTAAACAATTGTAGATATCTTTGTTGACATAAATTTTGAGAATAATAATAAGAAAACTTAAAGTCTATGGGTTTTGATTTAAGCGACGGACCTACAATTTTAAGTATTCTTCATATTCTTATTTTGAATCATTGAAATCTAAGTGCTGTTAAAAAAATTTGACACTCTTCTCTTCTGGTTAATAATAATACTTCAATAATATTGACTTGTTGATATCGATATCTTTGTAAATTTACCTTACTTTATGCTGTGGAATCACGTAATTGACAATGTATTATCGCTGACAAGCCTTTATATATTGATTTTGTTTAAAAATATTATCTCAAATTACGCATACGCCCCATTAAATTGTAAATTTAATTTGTTGCTGAGTCATTCGATCATCATCATCATCAGCATCGTTAACAGTTTTGATGTCCAACTAATTGGCACATTTACCATATGTGGGCTGTGTGTCTCTGTCATTTGCCATCCTTTAAGCTTTTATCTGACACTTTGTCTGGCTTTTGTTTTGCCTTTTTCCTACAAACTATTAGTCATGTTTTTTTAGAATTCTTTTCCCATTGTATTCTATTTTTTGTTAAGGTTTATTTTAGGTAGAGTTACATGTAAACTGCACAGCTGCCCAGACCTGTCAGCTGACCAGTCTGACTGTCCGCTTTTTCTTGGCCATGTGATAAGCAGAGAAGCCAACAGGAGCCAACCTGTGGGCCAACAAAGGTCGAACCATTGTGTATGTGAACTTGTGCGAAAAATGTTATTTTCTGCTTGCTGAGCTTAAGCAAATTATCCGTGCTGCGAACTCTTTGTTAGCTGTTAGCTCTGTTACAGGTGGTGTACGTGGGGCATATTCTGTTGGAGTCAGGATTTAAGTCTGCTTTACGAGCGCTTAATGGGAAGAGGGGGCGTATTAGCTTGTTGAAAAAATGTCAGGCACCATGTTGGAGACAGCATTTCCAATGGACGGCAACGACAATTTGCGCACATTTTCATAAAGTATGTAAAATGGTGCCAAAATTAAGCCACACGTATGCATAAGTTAGTAGGGCGTCCCCAGTCTTCAGTCTCCCGCCACTTGTCTTCAGAGCCTTCAACAGCCTGACTTTGAGGAGGTGCTGCTTGAGACTTGAAAGTTTCACATGTCACATAATAAAAGTGTTGCTCAAGTAGCCCATGGAAAATGGGTGCCATGTTGCAACCGGAAAGGATACGAAGCTTACATCAGCACGCCCATTCCCTCCTATTCGCCTTGAATCCGCGTATCCCGTTTCCCCTTTGGCACTTGCAGTTAATATTCATGCACTTTTGGCACAGCTTGAAAAATTATACAAAACTTGGCGACATGTGTGAGATGCGATGACGAAGGAGTAGTCGATGCCAAGCATCATAAATTATAAAGCAGCTTGTAGCAGCAGTCACAGCAGCAGCAGCAGCAGCAGCAGCAGCAGCAGCAGTAGCAATAAAGCCAAGAAAAACAACCACAGCGGATTCTTGATACGTATACGACGAGTATATCGTGGAGTCTGTCGGAGATGGAGATGGGGACGTGTGTGTGCCTGAAACTGACAGCCACAATGGAAAGTTATTAAAAAACGGAAGCCGGTGTAAACGGAAGGACACTCAGTCAGTTTGGGATGAGAGAAAAGTGAGAAGAGAAAGAGAGAGAGAGAGGGAATCACATAAACAAAATTTATGCCACTCATGAAATATTCAGCATGCGTGACAGTAGCTCCAAAAGCAGCTGGATAATGCGCCAAAATTCTTGTCCAATGAAAATATCAAAAACACATTTGCAAAGACGCCACTTAATTTGCCATTGATGGACGCTTCAGTCCCGCCCCCGTGTCTGTCTATTCATTTTTTCTTTAATATATATTTTTTCTCTCTTCGTGTTGGCCATTTGCTTGTGCCCTGTTTCCGCCTTTGTGCTTGCCCACTGACAAATTGAAAATGTAATTTAGCCAAAGTGCAGCATTGCGTTGCATACTTTTCTGTGCCGCCACTGCCACGCCCTGCTCCGCCCTCCCAGCCCGGCGTCCACCGTCTTGGCCAACGTCCAAGCAGGCCAAAGGACAGCAGAAGTCGCTGCTTCATGACGATGGCTTAAAGTGCCCACCATGACGCAAAACGTATGAAAAACTATACACTTTTTTACCTTTTCCTTGCACACACACACATGCACACACACACATGTAGTGGCAAGCAGAAGTTGCATGTTTAATGCATGATTTTGCATTTTTTGTGGCATGAAAAGTAGTCGTGAAAGGAGTGACCAGTTGGTTCTTTTGGCCCTGTTGGCACTGTTGGACAGTCATCACCTTGATCAATTTTTATGACTTGCACTGGGTAATTATGGTAATTGTCTTGTTAGCTTTACTTTAGGGTGTGGCCCAATCGATTGCGAGTTCATGTCAGCTCTTTTATATTTAAATGCACTAATGGAAAGATTACCTGTAGCGTGAATTTTGCTTTATTAACAACTCATACAAGCTAAGTAATGCCCCACCCACTCAAGTAAAAGGTCAAAGTACTCGAAATAGTTGGATAATAGAGGCATTAAAATAGAAAATAGAATAAAATTATATCAGGTTAATTCGATTTAATGATTTATGGACGAACACAAGCTACATAATTTGTAGACTAATTATTGTGATAGCAATTAACTGATGCAGCTAGAATATTATAAATAATTTGTTTGGGAGATATAGAAAAAAATAAAGGTAAGGCCAGAAGAGATAAATGAGATACACTAAATATGGAAAGCTCTGCACAAATCCACAGGCAATTTTTAAATAAAAAACTAAATTTATGCCGAGAACATTACTCTCTTTAGTCAAGAATAAGGACATTTCTGATAATCCTCTTCAAAGTCGACGCAAATGAAGCATATAAATGTCAATAAGATACTTGCCAAGTTAGTTAATGCAAGTACTAAAGTCTCACATGACTGTAGATGTTTACGACAAGTGGTTATGATGAAGTAGCCCAGTTTGGTTCTATTTATGACGGAGACTATGCTTACATACATTGTGTACGCATTAAGAGAAGTCAAAAGTGGATTTATGAGGTACTCGGCATGTGATGCGACCCCATTTCATGGCCAGGATGCCACAAAGTTGCCTTAATGTATGCATTTCATTACAATGCATAAAACTTTTAACGCTCCTTGCATTTGCAAGTGCATTCGGTTAATTAAAGGAGTGAGGCAACTTTCGAGATTGCAACAGATTTTACCAATCAAAAATGCAATGGAAATGTGAAAAACTTGCTCATGATGCGTTGCAGTTTCTGTCCAAATGAACGCAGTGAAAAAAGGGGTGCTTAAAGTTATCTTCATTCAGATCCCTTGCACCTCTTCAAGTTAATGTGCTTGCAATCGGGTTTGTCAGTTTTCTCGCAAACTGTCGCCTTTCATTTAGGATCGCTGGTCGCCCCTCCCTTGCCATCGCCCTCAAACTGCGTAGCAAGTGCAGTTAACTCAAATGGCTGCAAGTTACTTCTGTTTCGGTTGCTGTTTGTGCTGCTGCGGCTGCTTCAGCTTCAGCTTCTGCTGCTTTTTACAGGGAACTTTCATCGGTTTTTGTTTCTCATTTTTGCCGCACGGCTGCTAAAAGTTGTTAAACACAAAACTTTGCCACTTAATACCAGTTCGAGTAATGAAATACGAGTCAGCCAACCTCCCCTCATTTTATCCATCTGATTCCCTCTCTGTTCCCTGCCAGCAAATTGAAGTTGAAGTATGCGGTTCAGAAAGTTCTGCCAACATGCAACTGTTTCTAGGTTCTTTTTTATTCCATCCTGCTTTTGCAACTGCTTTGTCCCTCATTGCATTGGGCAATTGCTTGTTTTGTTCTGTTCTGTTGCATTCTTCTATTGGGGTTTTGCTTTGGCTTTTGCTTTTAACCGCTTAACGCTTTACACATGTTGGCCCTTTTTGCAGACAAGAGTTTTCCTTCGATTTTATTTTGACCACGTTCGGTCGACTGTCTAATGAGAAAAGTCATTGGTGGGCGTTGCTGCCACGCCTTAAGTGTGGTTTTTGGCTGACTTGGTTTGGCATTCGCCTTGCATTTCTCGCCGTCAAAGTCATTTATCAAAGTGAACCAAAATAAATACTTGGCCAAACAAAATGCTTCAGTTGCCGCTTATTTATCGTACTTTGCTTGTAGTTGCTGAGGAACGTCAAGAATAATGACTGTGATGGGGTTAAAGTTTCAATTACATCTCATTTCTCAGGCCAAGTCTCTCCCATAGAGGATTCATTCAAAAGTATTTGGAATGGTTCTTGAATGGCCTTAATTTTAACATGACTTGCTGTCAGTTTCCTATTCAGCTCTCAGTCTCCTCATAATTTGCTGAAACGCGTTTTTTTTAATTTAATCTTTTTGCAGCATGACTTTTAAAAAGTGAATCTCTGCTTTCTGAAAAGTTTCCAAAGTAAGCGACAATTGCAATTGTTTGCTTGTTTTTCAAGTTGTAACTGTCTGTTCCCTTTCTTGACTTTCTGTGACTGTGTCAAAGAAAAGTTTACTTTAAACAAGTTGTTCTGTCGAATAATTAGGCAAGCTGCCTCGATTAAGCAATTTGTAGAACGCACTGGCCGCTGAAAAGTGTGCTACGCAAATATCTCTAAAAGAGTAAGAGGAGAGAGAGAGAGAGAGAAAGAGGGAGAGAAACAGAGAAGGGTACGGAGGACAACCACATGCTGTTAATTTGATCAACATGGTCCTGGGCTGGCAAGACTTTATCCTGGCAATTTAGTGGTCAGCGGAGTTACTTTTCGCATCCCAACTCTGACTCTGTCTCTGTCTCTGGTGTTGCCAGCATGCACAACTAATTTCACGTTGTCGCCACACTCACGTCCTTTATTCAGGACCCTACACTCGACACCAAAAGAGGATGCTCCTGTTGAGGTGGCACTTTTGTTGGGGTTGCTTTCCCACAGCTATTTTTGCTCTTTTTCTTGTTCTTTTTCCATTTTCTTTTTCATTTCAGTATTTTGTTTTTGCAGCTGCACTTTGCTTTAACAAAGTTTTCATTACGCGTGCTGTGCAATGTCCTTTCTACCGCTCTCCAGGCATCTCCTTCAGCTCAGCTCAGCTCTCCGCTTTCACCTGCTGGGCAGACAATAGACTGTGGTTTTGTGCTTGAGTTTCCGTTCCTCTGCGCACATTTCACAAATAATTAGGTTAGTTAGTCCAGCGCGTTGAGTGCTCCGACAATGGCGACGACAGTTTTCCATATTAGGCATATTAACGCGTTTAGTGGTTGTCTGCCTGGCCACTTGTGGCTTACACAGCACCACCCTCCTCCCACCCTAAAACATACAACTTAAACCAAAGATCTATTAAATTTTAAAGTCTAAGTCAGTCTCTTGAGTGAACTGCATGCTGTCCAGCTCCAGCATTGAATGTAGCACGTTTTTAATTTCCCAAAAGGCCAAAATCTATAAAGTGACCTCATCTCGGCAAGTGTCCTTGCTCCCTGCTTACCAGAAAGCACACAAATTAAATTGAATCATTCATCTCTCTCAGACATTCTGACTACATTCACAATTTATCGGAAAGCTGTGCTCTGTACCTTTTTTAGGCTTCACAGAATACTTAAATCCTATAATAGTAGACGTGATTGTTTGTCCAGGTGTTAATTGCTTATCTAGTTATGACAGATTTGCAAATATTCAATAAACTATTCATGAAAATTTTTGTTAATTAATCTGAGATTTATTAAATATAAATTAAGCGTTTATTTATTCAACCGGAAATTTTATATTCTGCATAGTTTATGCGAATAATATTGAAACTGGAATTAAAGTTAAATAGTCAGATGAAATATAAATTCCTTTCTATTAGAATCCTTACATCGATTCCACTTTCAATCTGTTCACTAAGCAAAATCTAGTTTTTGCGAGAGCAATATTAATAAATTAGGGACAAATTGAACTCTGGCCATGAAAAACGAGGTTCTTAACCGCACACAATGACCGTAGTATGACCGCATATTGAATCCTTTATGGAATGTTAAAGTATCGCTGGTTGGCCATAAATTTGAATTTAAATGTCCAGCCAGGGGCTAAGCAAACTATAATTTGTCTTGTATTTCATGTGACACTCCAAAAGACACTAATCATCGTTTAAAAAGCTGCCACTTGACGCACACACAGAGTAAGAGAGAAATAGAGTAAAACAGAGAGAGAAAGAGAGAGAGAGCACAGACAACTCTTCAACCTCCCTTTGCCATCCACCTGCTCAATTCAGTGGCAGTTTTCGTAGCTCTGCTGACTAATTGAACTAATGAAATGTTTTGTCCTGCAACCAGCACAGCTCGTTTGTCCAGCTTATTGTGTTTTCTCTGTGTATCTGTGTGTCTCAGCTCAAATTAAAAACCTCTTTTGGCCTCTTTGTTTGCACAAGAGCTGCTCGTAATAAATTAAACTAGCTACATTTTGTCACCATGGAATTGCTTTAAATGGATATTTATGGTCGGCCCTTGTTTCCTTCCTCTCTTGACAGGTGCGTGTGTCGTTTTGTTTGAGCTACTTTGACATTCCCTTTATGACCAAGTTAGTATAAGCGTATCCGTCCGTCTGCATTTTAATTATGTACGAGTATTTGCCTGTCAGCTGCCAATTTGAGATCATGAGCAGGGCTTTTCAGAGATGCTTCTTTAGATGCAATTTCCTTTGATGCAGTTTTGCAATTAAGTTACCTGTTAAATATCGCTTATCGCTCGTCGCTTGTCGCTCTCCATTAGATTTTCAATTAACTTTTATGTGGTACTGGGCATACTTGATGGCCAATGTTAGCCGCTGCCAGGACCGGTTATTAAAACTTTAATTCACTTAGCTTGATAAAAAATTAGTTGGCTCAACATTTTTCGTGTCATCTGCTCTCTTAGCCAATATGCAGATCCTAAAGTCCCCTCAGTACTTCTTTCTCTGCTCTATAGCTCTTGCCAAGATAAGCGACACAATTTCTATGCAGTCTCGACAGGTAAAAACGGCAAGTCAGCCATGTGGCGGTGACTCCCCTTAATGCTACAGTGAGTGCCACACTGCCACACAGCATCAGAGAGTGCCCTTTTTGGCTGCATGTGGCAGCTGCACAAATTGTTTGCTGCCAGCGAAAAGTTTGCAGGCAACAATGTAATTTATTTAATTCTTCTCTCTGCTTCATTTTTTTTCTGTATCCTGCTCGTGGCTGCTGTTAAAATTGGCAACAGTTCCCAACAGCAGTTGCCATGCCCCCGTCTATCAAACCGCCCCTTTTTCCACTACGCAATTTTGTTTTAGATTTCATTTGAATTTATGCTAAATTGTCAGCTTAAAAATGCGTGTTATCCTTTTGGACTGTTGCCTGTTGTTGTTCCCCCCTCTCTGGGATCTCTGGCTGCTTGTTTTGGGGGCGTGTTTAGGGGCTTAAGAGTTTCGCGATTTTGACTGTTGTTACAGCTGGAATTGGGGATGGGAACTAAAGCTGGGCATCGCTCGAATTATAATTTCAAATGATTGTACAAATTATTTGCGTACAATCAGCTGTAATTAGCATATTTAATTATATTTGGCATAAATATTCATGAGACGCAAATTGCATTTAACAGTTGGCAAAGTGTTGACAACTTGAGGACCAACAATTAAGTTGGCTCGAAACTGTGGCTAATGATAAGTTTATAAGCTAAGCGAAAAGTCTGTTGTCTTTTGCTTGACTGCATGACTAATTCATGCACGATCCGATTGATTGATTGATTGATTAGCTAATTGATTGCAGCGAGCATAACCAACTGCAATTACAACAACAAAGTCGTTTGAATCATTTAAAAGATGACAAACGCAGTCAGATAAACAAACAAGAGATACAATTAAATAAACACTATCAATACGCAATTAATGTTATGAAAGAGTTATTTACATATGTCGCCCTCCTCTCATGCCCCCCTGTCACGCCTCCCTCAGTTAATTGACAACAAAACGTGTTCAATTAGCAATATGCACTTCAATATCAATGCCACTCCAGGTGGCAGCTTAAATTGATAAGCCATCATAACACCTACGCACACATAGCCACAAAAATTCAACCACAGCAAGTTTGATGGCTGAATGAATACCCTGTAAACCCTGACAGACTTTATAGTAAGTTAAGTGATTAAAAAAAACGGGGACTTGGAGAATGCATATATGATCAAGATCGGCTATGCCCTATTTGTTGTGGTTACAGGGTATATAAAACCAATTGGCTGACATTACTCATGTGTCAGGCGATTTGACTGATGAGGCACGTGTGAGCTGCACAAATTTATGTACGTTTACAGTTAAATTTATAATTAAAGGTAATTAGTTGGCTACCTGAATGGCATTTATTCAACAGTGGAATGCAACAGTTGGCGGCATGTAGCATGTGGCAAGTCGCAAGTGTTGCATTCCACGAATGCCTAGCGAGTACGAGTAAATTGGCAATTTGTCGTCAGGCTCAAGTGCAGCGTTGACAAAACTTAAATTAATTTCTCATATCAATTAAGCTGGAAGCTTAAAAGTAGGCAGACAACACACATACTATACACGTACGTACAGCATAAACTTTTCAAGTGTAATTTACGTTTGGCTTAGGACAGCAACAAAGTTATGCCAAGTTGTCATAATCAGAAGATTATGTTGCAACAGCAACAGCAGGAATAGTAACAACAGCAAGAGCAAGAGCAACAGCAGCAGCAGTGGCGACAGCAACAACAAACTCACTTAATAACTTGGTAAAGCGTAACAGCAATTATACGACACAGCACAGCACAGCACAGCACAACACAACACAACACAGCAAAGCTCAAAACAACAATAACAACAAAGTTTGACAACACCAGCTTGTCCAGCAACAATAACAACAAAGTCACTTTGTGTTTATGCTAAAAACGTTGCACGTCTTGATTGACAGCAGAGGCGGCAGCATCAAGAGCAACAATGAACACAACAACAACAACAACAAGGACAACAACAAGAGGAACAACAACAATATTGTATATGTATATATAGAAGAGCTGTTCCTCTGAGAGGAAGTGGTTGTTGTTCTCAGGTCCCATTTCGGCCACATCATTTATTAGCCAAGAGGGCGTTGTTTGCCATTGTCGGTTGCACTTGTAGTTGAGGTTATTCTTGCTTTTGTTGTTGTTGTTGCCTTTGTCATAACTCGTTGGCAATATTCCTGTTTCTTGGGGTTGTGGGTCGCCCGCATACATAACGAACTTAAATAAAGTTATGTGCCAGCAAAGTAAGTTAATTTGCATAGACTTTTGATTGTCTGTGTGATAATGGTTGCTAATTTATTAAGACACTTGTTCCTTTCCCCATCCTCACTTGACTTAACATTTCAAAGGGCCAAACACAATCTTCCGGATTAGAAAAACACTTGTACTAATAACCCATATTTGTTGGTGAAGGTTTACCCAAAATATTTGTCATTTGCCACAGTCGCACTCATTGCGTATTCGTTTTTGTATTCGTAAGTATCCACAACGGCAGTTTAAGTGAAACTGTTACTCGAAGGGAGAGAATCGAATGTTCTCGTTAATTTAAGTTTTCAGTAAACTTTTGTTGCTATTCAGAATATGCAAATTATCAGGTTTATGCGTTAATTGTCATGATGTTTCTTATGCGAATCTCAATACTTGAGTTTTTAACGACTAAACAATATGGTTTTGCAAATTATTAAGATCAAGATCACGTTATAGGCTTACGCATGTACGAGGTATGAGTAACACATATTTAAAAATTAGTCTGCACTGAAAGTTGTTTGTCAGATACCCAGTATTCTGTTGTTTATAAGAAAGCAAGCAAAAAATGTCCTTTCTACTTTTTAAATATGAATTTGATTTATGAATTTGACTTTAAAAATACATTTCTTAAACTTTTAGAATATTTAGATTACGTAATTTTCTATACCTTTCATTGTAAAGCTTATTTTAATCTTGAGTTGGCTATAAAGCCGATCAACTCATCCATAGCAACTTTCTGTCTTTTTACAGGGTATATGTCTAAAAACAGGCAAAAGCTGTGCAAATAAGTCCAAAATATGGTAATAATCGGTGACTAAATCAGTCAATAATAACTTACAAAAAATAAAGTATACGTATACAACAATTCACTCACGTGATAAAGAGTTATTTGTGGAATATTTTATTTGGCAGCGGGTTACGCACTTGAAACAGACCTTACGTTGGAAAATTGAAAATGAAGTGACACCTTCAAAGTTCCAGTTGCTGTCTTATATGGCGTTAGGGCCGAGAGCTTTTGGTATCTTTAAAGTCGGACGACGGACGAGATTTACAGTGAAAATATTTAAATAAATACCGAGTACGAGCGATTCCAGCATGTGCTTTTTTCCGTGAACACGCTTTATCGGTTGCTTAATCTTTTATTGTTTTGAAATACCTAGGTAATTAGTTAAATAGAATCGTATCCCAGACAACCAGACAAATGTTTGCCCATCTATGAAATAATAAAAGACATTTAATCTCTGCATCATTTTCACGTACTTAACTTACGACGTCATTTGACTTCCACAGAGCTGATACTATGATAGTACCTGATAAGCGAAAGATTGAATGAGGCATCCCGAACCACTGGGTTTCAGGGTGCATCGGAAGTGTTTCCACAGCTGCTTAGTGGGGCAGTCATAAAGTATACGCAGCGTTATCACAGATTACTCTAAAGGTTCTGTTGACTTATCTTAATGGCAGCTTATTAATCTTCTGTGTGAAAAATGAACTGTCCGGACCCCGGAATGTTGCACCAGTTGTGTCTACTTTTGCCTGTGCATCACAGCACATTTCTCATTTACCCATTCATCTGTTTTGTTTTCCGAGCTGCATTTGAAATGTTTTCTCAGTCAACTGCGTCTGGTGTGAAATATTGGATTAGCCAATGGCACTCTGTACTCGTACCATAATTTATGGTTCACATTAAAAAATGAGCCATAATTTCAATTCAAACATAAAAGTTGCTACCAAAAAAGTATCAACTTCACAATTTTAAGTGAGACGCCCTGTTTTTCGCACAGAACTTCATAAATTTTCATTAGCCTAAAATTGTACGTAAGCCAAATTATTGTTGCTGTTATTGTTGTCGGCTTAAGCAGCCAAAAAAAAAACAACATAAGCTGAATTTGGGTGCACGATTGTGAGCGTAGTACTTGAAATTTATGGCCACCTCTCCGGGTTAGCGTAAAGTTTTGAATTTATTAAAATTTACGTTATTACGTTAAAAGGTTTCTACGTTTGCAATTTTTGATTTTAAGTAATAAATGCAGCGTTTTCTTGTTAACCCAGGGGCAAACAAGCAATTGCTGAGCCTTTGTTCCTAACACAGCATTCAAAACAATAACAAAAGACGACAGTAGACAGCAGCTGTTACATACGTCACAAGTTGACAACTCGACGACCTGACGATATTTCACATGGTCATAATAGAAAGAAACAGTTGTGGCTGTTATTCCCCGTCAAAAAAGTCGACAAAGTCCCAAAATCTTATTTGGACACCTGTATTTCTAAATTCCCGTTAATTTCATTCTTTAATTCATTTTAATTGATTCCCGAAAACTCTGTTGGCAGTTTCACGAATTTTATGATGGTTTTTACCAAGATTTCCATGCAGAGTATAACTGCCCTGCAGTTCTCTCATGGGCTCCTACGTAAGTACCCCTATCATGGGTACCTACAGCACTGATATCATGGGAACCCATGGAACTACTATGATGGGTACTAATGTAGGTACCCTTTATAGCAACCCTAATATGGGTACCCATTTCACTAGTTCCGCGGTAAACAATGTGGTGGTGACTGACCCTTTTTGCGGACATTTTATACAAAATACGAAAAGAAGAAAAGCATTGCTTAGGGTTAGCAAAGTAAGTAAAGGTGGTTACTAGTATGTACTTATTCCAACAGCTACGAACTAGTGGCCGGAACTGCATGGTGTGTACTGATGGTTGTAATGATTAAAGGATTAGGAAAAAATAACAAGCATTTATAACTTTGATTTTAATTGTGAAATGAATATTGATTTATTACTTATACTTAGAAAAGATAACGATATGACAGTCAACTGGTCTCTTACCTGGAAACAGTACTGAATTGGCTCAGCAAACTGTTATCCTAGCAATGCAATCGCTATAAAAGGTATATTGGAAAGTAGTTCACTTTGGACTGACAGACAAGGATCAAACTTATAATAAATAAGTAAATGAGTGACTATTATTTTCAATTGAAATTCTATGATATTCAATGCTCGACAAATCGTAGCTAACATTCTCTTTACTCGGTTGTTGTGCAACAAATTATTTAGACCAAAAATAAAACATTTTTAGCATTTGCATTATACTCATTGAACTTTTAATAGAATAATTCAATGAACTGTATTAAGTATTCTGTAAATATTGCACAAATATTGTGCATAATAAAAAAATAATAAATAAAAGTATTGTATTGTTTCAAGTTATTTTATAACACTTCAGAACTCTACAGTCGAAAGCGTGATTAAAAATTCATAAGTTTGCCAATGAATATATACAAAATACACAAAAAGTTGCTGATTTTGGTTATTTTTCTGCTGTTATGCTTGCCAGTGCAGAAGAGGAAAGGGGATTGTAAGGGGTGCTGTTGGGTAACAAGAGTCCATTGTACATTTTCATAAAACCACACAAATCAATTTGCAATTGCGCTCATTGTGCGTATTAAAAACGCAATGAAAATGTTTTTATTACAATAGTTTTGATGCGGTTTTTATTTATTTACCACAACAAAAATAACAACAATAAGAACAACAAGCTTAACAAGCAAAGCTCAACTGCTGTCCAAAGTTTTTGCTCCCACATTGCCCCATCATTTATTGTTCGTTGTTGAAAGCAAAATCTGCATAAAATATTACAGCATTTTAGTTAAATTTTGCAGCTGTCGCTCTTGCTTTTATTTATGCTTAAATGTAGACAAATGTTTAAAAAAAGCACTAGCAAAATACAAGAATAAATTTTGTTAAGGAGAGGCTCGACTAGAAGACACTCTGCACACTCTTTCATTTATCACTGATAAAATTCAAGCGCAAGAAACGATTTATCACTTTGAATGTGTGATTGACTTTGTGCTACTTATTCTAATACTATTTTATTGAATCAGATCTAAATGATAATTAATTATTTTCCTAAAACTTGGAAATTCATACCCTGTATAGAAAATTCTACAGAGTATTCAAGCACTATTCCATTTGTTATTCGAATTGGCTAATTGCACACAATGTGTTTGGGGCGAATTGAGGGAATTTACACGAATTTCAATGTGCTTAACAGAATTGTGTACTGTTTAATTGCTCCTATAAATGAATATGTATATTTGTTACTGTCGCATTGCCCATATGCAAATACGTTAGGCATTTAAACAAAAATGTTTTGGCATACGTTTTGTGGGAATTTAAATGAAGCCGAGCAATTAAATTGAATGCTCTACTCATTCGTTATGATAAAGAGACAACTGGATAACGCCTCGTTGATAGAGGGTCGAAAGGAGAGGGCGTTTAAAAGAGGCGTTAAAAGATTTATAAAATGTCATTAAAAAATTAACACATGACTTTGTTAGCTGCTTTAAAGCTGTTCGGGAACTCTTACAATGGCCCCTTGGATGCCGCGGCTGAGGTTTGTCTGGTCTCAGTTTTTCTCAGGGTATCTAGAGGAGTCTCGTTGGCACTTACCTTTAATTAAATCATTTATGCTAATTTTCTGCAACATCGTTAATTAAATTTCATCTGAGGAAGCTGAGTTTGCTCCATTTTTAGTTTCAGTTTTAGCTTCTGTTTCTTGAGCATGACTAATAACACTTGCTATTATGTCGTGGCTAATATTGTTGTAGAGATTACCAGTTTACTAGTTAATTGTTCTTATTATTGCCGTTTACAGTTTGTTAATTAGCTACACAGAAGTGTATCTAACAGTTTTATCTCAAGGTAGCTATTCAATAGGAATACAAGGAACAATGCGAGTGTCAATAATTGAACAACGTCTGATATATTGATCCACTCAATATGTAGGCTCCAGTTTTATGCAAATTGAGTAAATAATCTAACAAAGTCTAGTTAAAAGCTAAGGAAAACATCAAAGATGAGTTTCAGAGAGAAATTGTCATATTGTTTATTGTATGTACATACGTCACGATTGCGTTGCACATTTAATTGCGTTTAAAATTAAGCAAACAAATTAGTGTTATGTGACAAGTATCAATAATGATTGCAGCTTACATAAACCATTCCTATAATAATAAAGATAATATTAATTGCCTGAACTGAATGAAGTACGAGCACTTGTATTTGTAATATGGCCTACAGCGGATGTCACATTAAATCAAAATCTATTTATTTGAAATGTACTTCATTTGGTATCGTTGTAATTAATTTAAGCAAATCACAAAGTCATCCAATAATGACAAAAGGCCGTCTCTGCTTTTCAAAATAAAAAAAAGCTACAACAGAATTACAATAAACAATCAAATATTTTTGTAAAGTGACTTTATCTTGTCAGTCATCATACATTCGCGTGTTTCCTGGTGTAAACTGTCGCACTTGCTATTCAAAATTCAAATTTCAAATCAAACAATAAGCAATTAATAATAAACAATAAAAATCACATGGCTTATATGTCAAAGGCATTTATTATGGTTTAATTATTTCGTGGAATAAAATTCTTTGAAATAAAATTTATTTTGACAAATAGAAAACAAATTTCTTTATCTTCTAAATTCGGAAATCTTAAAAACTTGGGAAATTCCCAATCTAAATGCTTCGTTCCCATAGTTTCGCAATTGCAACTTAAACTATTGTAACATTAAATTTACTACTTTGGTTTTCAATATAAAAACAATTACAGGGAGTATCTATTATTATAAACCCTACGTTTACGTTATTAAGTTCTTTTATTTTTCCTCTTTTGTCTGGACATGTTTAACCTTGACTTTAATAAATATGTAATTTAGAAGAAGTTACTTTTTAGGAAAATTAAGTACTTTATGTGTAGTTAAAATATCAGATATTTGACAACTATTATATTTGATTTTAACTTTTGCTAACATATGTTTGGGCCTTGTGAAGCTTACAAATTCAACACATTCTTTTATCAACAAATTGAATTCTCGTGTTTGCTTGTTACTCACATGAGTGTAATTGGGAGTGGGTGTGGGTGTGTGTGTGCGAATGAAGCTGTCAAAAATGCCATACACTGAGCGAGTAACTCTACCCAACACGTGGCAATGGCAAACCACTCGGATTCAGTGAGAGTGAGTGCCACCAGCAGTGGCAGAGGCTGTGGCAGTAGCAGTAGCAGAGTGGCAGCGCAATGCCCACGAAACCCAAACTATTTACTCCCCATGGCAATGTCGAGGCTAACAAAGTGCTGCCGTTGGTTGTGGTAATGCATTTTCTAGGGATCGAATTGCACTTGACTGATTTTTATTGTGACAAGCGCACGCTGTTCTGCAAATTAAATGCCCAAGCCGCAATAATAATAACAACAACAGAACAACAACAACAGAAAAACAACAAAAATAACAGCGAGAAGAAGTAATGTGCACCACACTGACAAGCAATTAAATATATGTTGCAAATGTGGACAAGAGCAGCCAGAAACAGAAAAATTGGTAATTGCTGTACAGTTTTATGGCAGCTCAAGCTGCAATATAACCCGGACGTCCCTTTGGCGGATTCAATTGTCAGTGTATTGTATGAAATTGTAATTTTCCGTTTAATGTTAATTAATTTTTTTTAATGAGCCCATGTCGAGAAATGCAAGTTGCAGAGCATTGCACAATTTCATTGGTATAACGAATGCAAAAAGTTGAATTTAATGCAAATATTTAAAGTTTTTGATCATTTACTTTAGTTGAGCTGCGATATATTTAATGTGATTATTGATATCAAGGCGGAAAATCCCCTGCAAATATTTGTAGTTTGTCATTGAAAAATTGTTGAAACCAAATGAAAATATTTTAATCCGCGCTTATAAAAAATACAAAAGTCATTTAACACATGGCAGGGATTATGGTCACATTAAGAATGTAATTAATTTAAATTCATTAAAAATGCAAAGAGCCACAGAGCCACAAAGAAAATAAACAATTACAATAACAACAATGACAACGACAACGACAACAACAGAAAATGAAAGATATCAGAGATATTTAAAGCGAAAATTAAAAAATATCACATAAATAATTAAATAAAAAATGCAATGCACAAACAACAACAGGGAGCAACGCAACAGTGCAAAGGAGTAAAATACATTTTCACCGCATTCCCACATAATGCACAGGGCGGCATCACGAGTCCAGGAAGAGGGCGTGCCCCCTTTCATATGAGAATGTAGTCTCTGCCCGCTGATTATTTATATTGTATGTGAGTGTATGTAATTCCCCGGCCTACAGCAAGGCAAAGTTCTGCCGACGCAAGCCAAGCCAACGGCCAACGGGCCAACAAATACAGCCTGAAGATTGACATAAATAAAATGGGCAACTCACTGAGTGTGTATTGTAGTGTGTACGTATGTGTGTGTGTGTGTACTGCCTGGTGCAAAGGAGCATGTGAACGATTTTGACCCAGTCTGTTAAACAGGAAACAAGAAGAGTTCTCAATGCACCGATGCTCAAATACGTTTCTGATGCATAATAAAAGATTTGCTTAGAGAAAAGTTATTTCTTAATAAATCAAGTGTCCCAACATAAGCACAGTATTTAATACGCAGGTAAAGAGGATCCTTTCATTAAGATTTTCATTTTTAAGTTAAGTGACTTAAGTGTGACCTAAATTCCAACTAAACCAATTTTAATGAGTTCATCTGATAATTGCACTGCAGTGTTGACTCTTAATACTTTTTCAAGTTAAATTCAGTATGATTGTAATTTTAGTTTTATAAGCTACGGTTTATTATGCCAAATGCAACGTAAGTTCAGTTAGTGCCAACTTTGTGTTAGAGTATGCCAAATAATATTTTCTTTGCTGACCAAAGGGCAGACATGGCCCAAGCTGGCAAAAGCAAAACGAGATCCGAGAATGAAATTTATCTGCTGCGATTTATGGCGCATGTTGGGGTCAGACATGGGCATTCGAAGGGTGCGGTATTCTCGTTGAGTTCATAAATAGCAATGTTGCATGCAACATGCACTCTGCTCAGGCCGCGCACTTGAGCCTTCACTCCACCCTTCTGAGCTAAACTTGGCTCCTTTTCAGTCAAGTCAACTCGGGACAGGCTCTAATTTTTATGAGAATGTTGCGTGCTGTGTGTACTCGAAGGCGTTGCCGTCATGTCGACGACAACACCATACATGGCTACGAGTACAGGCTGCAGCAGGAGCAGAAGAAAAAGTGGCAACGGTATGAGCAGGAGCAGGACTTTGGCATGATGGCATTATTCAGACCCCTGCGACTCTCTCGCTTCGTGTGTTGTGCAGATTTAAAGCCAGAGCCAGGCAAAATGAAATCTGCTTTATCATGCAAAATGCAAACACCCAGCATGTACTCTTCGTACATTGCGCAATGCACATTACACATACGCCATGTGCGCTGCTTCTGAAAATCAGCTCGCCGTACAAAATGTCGACTGCAATCACACGACAAACAACTACCAAGTAACAAGTAATAAGCTCAAGTCTGCTTGCTCAACTTTAGAATACCCTGTATATATAATAGTTCACTTTTAATATTACCATTCATTCCATGGTTCATTCATTCATTCTTATCTTCTAATGAAAGTTTCTGACAAATCAGATTATCTTCCGCACGCAAAGGTATCCCAAATGCATTAATGCCAACTAAGGTCGCGATAACTGGAAAAACAAGTTGAAGAGTGACTTACAATGGGACACTGTTGATGGGTGTTGGCAACAAGCAATTCAATTAGTTGCCGGCAGCATTAACAACTGCACCAAGAACAACAACAACAGTTGCAATCATCTGCCTAGTCAGAGAAGGCAAAGCAAAGCCAATACGAGCCTGATAACTAGAAGGGATTTTATTATTTTTTTTTTTGGGTGGCAAACTTTTACACTCAACTATCAACAGTAGATGTTGTTATGTTTGCAATTGCAGTTGTTGGTATTATTGAGGCACAGTCCTAGAGCAAAGGATAACAGTAACAGAGGAAGGTTAGCTAAAGGGGGATCTGCAGCCAAAATGGAAGCCAGAGGAGGCGGACAGGATTTCAAAAGAGTCGGTGTCCCAGTTGCTTGTTTGATTTGGCTGCTTGGTTGGTTCGTTGACTCGTTGGTTAGTTGCCTGCTTGGTGTGTTGGCCAACAAATTGCAGCCACAAGAAACTGTTTTTTGGCTTCCGTCTCGTTTGCTAGTCCTTGCCTTGCTTTGCTTGCAGCCTTCATTGATTACTTTGTTATGGATTTTGTACGGCTGATTTGGTTTCCACAAATTCTATGCTTCCCTCTACCAATGTCGTTATTTTGCTTGCTGCAACCAGTGCTGCCGCTTTTTTTATTTAAAACCACATCTAGATTTTTGTTGAAATCCCTAAAAACCTCTAGATTAAAAATAATATTTTATTTTTAGATCCACTTGCTTATTTTTAAACATTTTTTATTTAATATATATCCTTTTTTTCATGTGTAGTTGTGGAATTTTTAAGTGAAATCGAATCCTTCTTAAGCATACTGGACTATTTTTGTAGACACAAGAAATCGTAGATGTGGATGGCTTATGTACAAGTTTAATAAAGAAGACCAACCAAACTTTAAGCAAACAAACTTTTCAATTCCTCTATTTTCAGGATTACAGGTCTTAGTTTAAAAGTATTAAACGTGTTTGAAGGCATCGAAAGTTTTCAGGATATACAATCCGAGGTTCGGTTGACAAGTCATTGGCTTAGTTCTAATTTTAAAAAAATAGTTTTGCTTCCAAAGTGGACTATAATGGAAAATAAATAAAATTTTAAATAAAACATGGACAGTAAGCTAAATGAAAAAAACCACAATTAGTGGGTTGTTTTCATTTTTACTTTGTATAGCAAGCAAAAAAATAAAAAGCTGTAAATATTGTGGCATATCCACTATAAAGTCAACAGTGGCTGCAACACAGCTAACAACAGTAGCCCAGACACAACTGTCCCTGATTGCGGCAATCACAAAATAGCGCTAAAAGTTTTTTCAATTCTCTATATACAGTTCTCTTTACAGACTCACCAACCATTACAATTTATTTTTATTTAAAGCTACTTTGGGTTCAACATTGAAATTGAATCTCTTTAGCAACTGCATCGAAAATTTATTATGGAAATATCATTCTCTAACTTCCCCTAATGCATTCACATTAAGAGTTGACTCAACGTTATCTTGTTTAAGCATACCACAAACTGATGTCGTCTTTATTTATATATAATTCGACTAAAAAAAACGCAATTAAAATGCAAAGCATGCGAAGCTTTATGATTAGAGAACGCGCTACAATTTTATGCACGTTCTCGGCGTGGACTTTAAAAATGAAGGAGAGAAAAAAAAGACTTTAACGAACTGCCAGGGAGGGCTCCCAAGTGGCGCATGGAATAATTCAGCGAGCTTGCAAAACAATAAATAACCATCTGAATGCACTCAAAAAAGCTGAGATTTAATTAAGACTTTCATGGAAATTTTAATTTTAGTTTATAATTAATTCAAATACTCTTATGTCGCCTTTTAGAAATTTTTTCAATGCAAAGATTTAAGGAAATGGTATGTATTCCTGATGAGAATTCTGATTGTACATAGATTAATGATTAACCAAATTAATGAGCGTCCAAAAAAGCTGTCATTGAAGTAATTGGTTTTAACTAAAAATAGTTCTGATTTTCTCTTTTTTGTAATTCTAACAATATGATTAATTTCCGATAATACATACATAAGATTTATCTTTCTACTTTTGTTGCATATTTGTCTATTTATTAGTTGATATTTGGTTAGAATTTTTGCGCAGTGTATGAACAGCACTCAAAGGTTGTTAGTCAGTTGGCCAGAGTTGGACTGGGCCAGCACTTAAGCGAAATGACTGGAGCTCAACTTTGGGCAAATGCAACTACATTGAAATGACAGGCAACAACAGACAGTCAGAGGATGTACCACCTCTGGTCTCTGTTGGACTCTTGTCTGTTGTCGTCGTATTTATCATGTCTGTCTACATGCAACAGGAGGTAGGGAGGCAGGGAGGCAGGGAGGCAGGGAGGGGCGTGTTCTGGCCAGAATTTGCCGCAGGTCAGGTTACCAAGCAAAGCTGATTTTTAATTTGTGACTTGCTCGCGTTACTTTGGCGTCGTGTTTATAATTCAATGTTGCTCGTCTTGATGTTGTTGTTGTGGCAAATGAAATGGAACAGGTAAAGTTGCATTGCCAGTGAAGACGCCCTTTCTGTATGTGCATGTGTTACCGAGTTGTTGTCGAGTTCATTGGCCGATTGCCGATTGGAAAGAGTCCAATGCAAATGCTGTCTGAGTGCTTAGCCAGTTTGTGAATGTATTTTAGTGAATTTCATTGATAATTGCTGGCAACATGCATGTTGCACATTGCTTTTGCTGTTTGTGTTGCAACAAAGTCGCACAGTTGTTTGACTGTTTCGACTGTTTGGTTGTTTGGCTGTTTGTTCGATTGTAATTCGATTGCTATGTTTGCATGCCAGCTCAAAATTCGCTGCTGCTTGCTGCTCGTATTTGGCAGAATCGATTCTCGAAATTCAATTTGGGTCATATGCAATCAATCAGTTATCGTCGGGTAAGCGAACCCTTTGAGCAGTCATTTAACTTTCCAACTAGACCGTCATTCAATGTGATTCTTTATCGATTCAATTAATTGTGCTACGTCTCTAAATATAACCAAATCTTGTTTTATTAAAAATAAACTTAAAATGTTTCTAGCTTAAAGATATTTTAATGATTAAATTCGCATCATGTGACTGAAAATTAAAAACGACATTGTCATCAGCTATATTTTTATTATCAGCGTAGCATCTGTATATTGTTATGACCAACTATGACGTAGCGTTTATTTTAACCAACAGTTCAACAGTTGGCCACTTTTATGGCCTTATAAATGCGCGGCACTGCGGAACGCGATCAAATTAATTAAAGTCGTAATTTTTTCATTTCAATTATTTGATTCGCTTAATTTGCAGCAAAATAAAAAATGAAAACTAATTACATAACACAAAAACGTAAACAATGTGCTTGACCAATGTTCAGGGCACTCACAAGGTGTCAATGCTGAAACTTTTTGACATCAATTCTCCATCGAAGGGAGCCTGAGGAAGCGGAGAGAGACACGGAGGCAGTTCAAATCAAGAGATTTAGTCAATCGCACTTAACTAAATGTTTGTCACGCGAACAACGAGCACGTGATGCTTATATTGTTGTTGTTGCTGCTTTTGTTATAGTTGTTACTGTTTTTGTTGTTGTAGCTACTAGTATTTGCATTGCTTGGAGTGTCATGCAAATTGAGTACTTAGCAAATTGTTGTAATTAAAAAATGCGCACGCAAAGTCGCTTGCTCAGAAAACGCGCGCGAATCGTTAGCGACTTTTTAATCATTTTTTAATAAAACCTTTTTTTTTATGTCAACAAAGTACTACATTAAAAAAATGTAAATATAAATATAGTAATATTGCGCGGCAATCAGTTTTGTAATATAGCTAATAAATAAATATGGGCAAAAGTTAATACATAATATAATTCACTTTGTAATAAATACTTGTATATTTAATTTTATTTCTATATAAGTCAGTATAATGAGTAAAGTTTTTTTATCAATTTTGTAATATGAAGGTCATATTGGTATCAGTTATTTGATTGAAACATGATTTGCTAACAAATATTTGCTCAATTTCTCAGAAAAAGGGAACCAGGAAATTGTTTTTTCGATCATTTAATTACTGAAACAGTATTGTTGTTATCATTCTCAAAAATATTGAATTTTAAAAGATTTTAGGCTTTAAAAATTAGGAATTAATGTTTAATATTCATCCTGAATAATATTTAATTAAAGCTGTACACACTTATGGGAAATAGTCGACCGCAAATCTTTGCTCGCATAGAAATAAATAACTTAATATAAGCAAATAGGATAAATAACTTTAAATAAAGAATAACAACAAATATCTTCGCAATTTCAGAGAATTAGGTGACAAATGCGAAACTTACATTGTTGTGATAATAAATTTTATTCTCGAAAACTAAAATAAAGAATTAATGTTTAACATATCTCTTAATCAATAATTAATTAATATTGTACCATTTTAAGGGATATATGTGACCGCAAATTTTTGCTTTTGTAGAAGTAAATAAATATATGTATATCGCAAACACGATTAATTATAAATAAGATAAACAAACTTTAAAAAAATATTCACATTTGTTCATCCATATTTAAGTAGGCAACTCATGAGTTAAATAAGTGCATTCAATTGAAAGCCCATAAATATTTTCATGTAGTGAGTGTCAGTGTAAGTGTGAGTGTGGGTGTGGGTGTGAGTGTCAGTGCGGTTGTGAGTGTTTTGAATGGTGTATCTTTGCGGTTGCTCTTCTTGTGGATGCTGTCATATTTATGAAAGGTTTATCCTGACTTGACAAGCTGACAGGGCCACAGAGTTTAATTGGTCAATGTCAGATTGTTTGACATATAGGCTTTATAATTGATGTAGCTCATTAAAAGAGTATTAACTTGACATTAACTAGAATTGGATAACCGTTCGATGCTTGGACGCTCTTCTAAGCCCAATACCTGTCTTTTAAGACTACCACAGAAATATTTAAAAAATCTAGATTTATGCAAATTTATGCCACTCACATCCTGTCGCCTTTGGATGCTCTCTATGTGCCAATGCAGCTCAGTTTTCTCTATCCACTCTTTTTCCATTACTTTATCCTTGCCATCCCCTTTTCTCTATTTCAACGTTTTTTTTTTTTGTTGAGCTCTGCTCTGCCCCCTGGCTGTCTGTTTGTCAGCTTGCTGCTGTTGCCTCTACTGTCTCTTGTCTGGGTATTGAGTGTATTGCATTTAATATTTATTCGCTTTTATTTTTTCTTTCCTTCGGCAAGAGAAGTCCGCAGGAGAAACGCGCAGAATACGGCGTACATGTATTTTGTGTGGAACGGAATAGAAAAACGTCAAGCGTCAGGTAGAAAAGAGGAAAATTAAAAATGCAATTGCGATTAAAATTGCATGAGAAACGCATCGCAAAGTATTGCATGTTTAGCCGTTTCGCTCTATAACAGCCCCAAGTGGAACACCCCCTCATCCTCATCCTCATCCTTTCATTCCCTTCCCTGCTAATGTACCATTATACCTAAACTAAATGTCCACTAGTAAACAATGGGCATGATTCACGCAGTGCCTGCTAGAGAGTAAATGATTTCACAATGGTTTCGCTTATGGCACATCAATTCACACTTACCTTTAATATATTTCAGGTGTTAACTGTCGCCAATGGAAATGAACTCGAATCCGTTGCAAATCAAAAACGTCGCTTGCGTCTGACGAAGTTCACAGAAAGTAGCAGAAAAATAAGCGGTAAATGTGGAAGGGCCGAAGTAAATAATATTTGATTCGTCAATTATCACGTCACAAAAGTATATTTTAAGCCACGTCCCAAGCCCGAAATTATATATTTTTAGATTATAAATTTCACCAATCTGCAAATTGTACAACAATCTCAAATATTTACTTATACTATAAAAAATTTAATATATTATTTGTTTATAAGTTGGCCGTCTGCCCAGTTGAGAATGCGATGCATCTCGTATATAGGAACGATTTCCTGTGCCAACGGCCGCCACACGCGACACTTATTTACGGTCAGAGGCAGGGGCATGTGGCAAGTCGCAATTCGCAAATGCATAAGTGATAAACACAAAGCACAAAGAGAACCAGAAACAAATGGCTAAAAGCGAAATCAGTCACCACAAGTTATGAGACAGGCAATGCTGGTACTGATTCTGAGTATCTAGGCACAGATACAACTTCAGATACAAGTACTAAGTCGCAGATACACACCTACACAGATACAAATAATAGAAAGGAGAGCCACGTGACCGGTCTGTGATTTTCTAATGTCACCGGTATGTTTTAGGGGCCATTTTTGTTTTGATTTAGTTTTTGCTTCGTTTTCGTTTTCGGTTTCTGTTTTTAATTTATTTGTGTTGTTTTCTAGTTTTGCTCTTGTTGGATTTTGCAGTTTGTTTCGTTTGTTGATTTGTTGTCGAGCACTTGTCGCTTGCTGTGAACGCTGAATGTCAAATGATTTGCCACGAAAATGTTTATGCTTTATTTATAAAGGCACTAATTAATTTCTCTCTTTCTCTCTGAGTGTGTTTGCTGGCAAATTACGAGACCAGAAAATGATGTTAATGCGATTGCGGATAGGCCAGCTAAACAAGCTAAACAATAATAATTTGCGGAAACCGTCACATAGCAACCGCCCTAAGCAATTGAAACATTATATCGTTGTTGTTGAAGTTCTGAGCAGCTATTATTATTAATTTAACGGAATGTTTTTAAACAGTTAAACAGTTGTGGGCGCATCGTCAGGTAAACATCTATCTCATTCCATCTACTTACACCGGAACAAAAATCTAAGGTTGACTTTGTGAACCTGTCATGAGATCAACCTGTAAGTAGAATGGCCAACGCACAGTCTCAGCTGAAAACTGAGAGCTGCGGACTGAGATACTCCGGTCAGAAGTAAAATCTATGTTATTGCATATTTGATATGTAAAACATAATGAATATATTAATAATCATCAGGCGTGCGTGCAACACTGTAAGAGATTATTTTTGGACTTGGGAACCAGTTTCGAGTCTATCATGTGACATATTTTTATTAATGTTGAACATATCTGTACGAATCAGTTAAGTCATCTGCATAATATTTTAACCAAAAAACACGTTAGCATTTATGCTGAAATTCTATTAACGTTCATTCACGTAGTATTTATTCCGTTTCTATGGTCGCTCTTTCTTTATTATTTAAAGAATTCTTTAGCTACAGGTATTTAACATTTAAATTTCTAATTTAGATAATTTGCATTTGTTAATGAATTATAGTTTTTACTATTGTGTTGTTTAAAATCCATTCCAATGCTCGACCTTCGTAAACTATTTTGTTGTCACAATTTTTGTGAGATAATTTTTCACTGCAATTTATAAGTTCAGACACAAAGTTTTACGAAACGCTAAATTGTTTAGTTTCCCATCGCCCTTGAGGGGAAAACGTGAGGGCGGTCTTTAGTTTGTTTTTCACTTTAAAAACGTTTGTCACGTTTTTAACTTGTCACATACATGTATATAATTAGCCCTATGAGAGACCCTACAAGAGGCCACAGTAAAGGGTTCGATTTGTCTTTAAAGTGACAAATCGTAGTTTTCGATTGAATAAATGATGCATCGATAAACCATTTCATCTATTTTGGGTTTCGAGAGATTCATTAAATCGATCGCGTGTTTTGGACCGAATTGTCGATGATTTGATTTGATTCCTAACGGCAGTTCGAAAACACAACATAATTGATTAATTGTATTCTTATTTGTTAATACTATTTACATTTTGGTTTGTATTTATTTAGTTATTTCGGCAAACGGTAGTTTGTACTGTTTTTGTTGTTGGTTTCTATTGAAATTGTATTTATATTTTCACTTTTGTGATCGGATTGAAGCGCGTTGCGTCTTGCGTCTGCGAGTGCCACGACGGGTTTGTTGTCATCGGCGGCTGCGTTTGCCTCTTGGGCGGCGCTTTTGTTGGCTCGATCTCGTTCGCGGTCGCGGTCGCGGTCGCATCGGCGTCGTCAGGTGCGACAGAGGTCGTTACGTTTGCGTTAACGTTAAAGTCGTCGTCATCGACAACGTGACGTCGACAACGTGACGTCGACAGCAAAGCAGACGCTTGCAGCACAGTCAGCGTCGCAGTTGTCTGATTTTATTGTACAATAAATAAATGACTGCACATCTTGGCCTGGCCGTAAAGGCAAATATGCGTGTAGTTTGGTTTATGAATTGGCTTGTAAGCCGGTTTTTGGGCCAGCGATCGAAGTGGCATCTTCAAGACCAGGCCTAGTGTCTTGTTTGTGTTGCTTAGCTGGACTTGAACTGCGCGGTGTCAATGGGTTGGGCAAATATGTACACAGAGATAATGCACACATGCAACACTCGTGATTGCAACAAAAAAAAAAAAACAACATTGTCGGCTGCCCTTTGCACAATTAAGCAAATCGACAGAGTCAAGTGCATAGCGTGTTTATTGGAAAATTTATTGTATGTATATATTTTCAGCTAGGGGACTTTCAGCCCTATCCAAATGTACTCTTATATCTGATGCTCTACACTTGTATCTATGAATCATTTGAACAGTTGACGCGTTAATTATCACGCTCCAAACTTGACGGACGGGTGTTTGGGAGAAATGGCTTTAAAGGAGTCACGGCAGCCGCAAATATTTGCTATTAATCGCTTCGTTTGGCGCTCAAGTCGTTGTCGTGGCAAAGTTTGCAACTTATGCCAACTTCCGGCAACAATTTTCAGTCGGCACACAGACGAGTGCCCGAGTTCCAAGCGAAATGCAAAAGTTTTTGCATTAAATGCAAAATAGTGTTAAATAATTTCTGCTATTTTACGATCATTTTTCATCGCCTGTCGCCTCGTTCTCTGTGTGTATAACGAAAACGGAAGTGTTAAGCCTCCCTTTGACCCCGCACCTTAAATTTGCCGAGCTGCCATTCTGACCGTCCGCCTGTCTGCTTGTCTCACCGCTTACTTTATAACCACCGTCAAAATCGGAGACACAAACGGGGTTGAAGGGAACGATGTAAATTAGCTCAAAACCGCATGTAGATATGTTGATAACAAGCCGCATACTCGTACATAGAAGCATTTAGAAAGTGTTGTTGTACTCTTGCGGCGTGGGCTAAGGACGAGCTCAGTGCAGTTAGATGCTGTCAAGTTGCGAATTTTATGCGAAATGTTTAGTAATTAGTTGCATCCGCCAGAGGAAATTACTTACCAGCGCCACTGTCGACTGCAAGCACCCCAATTCTAATCCCAGTCCCTTAAGAGCGTTGACAGCTCTAAAGAAAGCCCACGCGTCGTATGTGTGATGTGTTGGTGTGTGTGTGTGTGTCTTGTGTATCTATATTAGTCATAAGCAGCGTACCCAGGCTTGCCTTGACGCAAAGCGTTAAATTAACTGATTAAAAGTTCCTCAACTTAAACTGCTCTCTCGCTCTATCATTTAGTCACCCTCTCTTTCGCTCCTTCTTTTTTTTGAGTCTATGCGTTTTGTTAACCGAGACCCCTGACAATTATTTGTAGCTGCCATTTTAATTCAGCTAAAATATTTGCACGCACGACAACAGGCAGACAAACTACATTTGCTTATAGGGGCTAACCTCAACCCTTCTGTATGCATCAGCTGGGGGCAACAACAGTGAACAACTGTTATAATTAACACTGTCTTGCATTCACAACTTGTCCGTTACTTTTTGTCGTGCAAAACTTTTCGGAGCGCATTTCTGTGCGGCACACTTTGCACCTGGACTGTGTTGGGCTGGGCTGCCATCACGTGTGTAATTAACACCTGACTGTTTACTTATTTCGCTACCTGGCAAACTTTGCATGTCGCATATTCAACGTCTACCAGCACGAAAAATAGTCGCGATTTGATTAATGAAGCTGCAGCCACTTTGTGGCAATTTGACATTAATTATTTAATTGCGCTAAAAATGCTTTTTAAACTCTGTAATATACACATAAGCGCAGCTAAATATAAAGTTTGCTCTTGGCTTTCGACAACTGTTTGCTAGTTTAGCAATCCGTTTACTAACATTGAGCTTATATACTTTAATTTAATCCTAAGTATGCGACTTTGCATTTCACCATTTTAAGCAAACATACTATAGCAAAGCAATACAAAGAGAATAAAACCAATTTAATGTGAGCTCTTTTTAAAACATTTATAGTTTTATATCTTATAATTACATATATACTAAAATAATTCGATTTTGAGTGTTACTGACAGTTATAAAAATTAATTATAGTTTATTATTTGGTCAAGGGATATAGATTCTATTTAAATAGCTGAAATAAACAATCTTTTTTAATGCTAACGATATTGTTTGCTTGTTTTTAGCTTAGCTTGAAATGTACTTTCAATAAATAAGCCAAAAATGGCAACTACAAAATTTCTAGTAATGGCAAATTTTTTTATAATTATTAACATATCAATTGACGTTATCAAAAAAATTAATTAACCTGAATTGGCAATAAAAAATGATTGTAAATGAAAAAACTTTTAAATTCCTTAAATAAATATTTTATTTTAAATATTAAATTTTAAGCAAGCAACACCAAAACACCAAAATAATTCGCGATTCATATGTAAATTGGAAATTCCGCAACTAATATTTTACTGCAGCTGAATGCAATGAAAAGAAAGCAATAAAAATTAGATATAAATATTTTATAATCTATTTATTTCAATTTATAAAAAAAATTTCTCACAGAAACACCAAATGAAAAAAGCAAAACAATAATTTAAACAGCTGCGCAAAAGTATGACAAACAAATTTCCTTAAAATGCGGCCTAAACGTATGCAATACAATATTTGCAAAAATCACAAACGAACGGCAAATTGTAGTTCTAAAAAATGCATTAAGCTACGGTGGAGCAAGCTCGACAGTAGGAGACCCAGTACTTTTTGAGTGTAATGCGATTACTACAGATTATTTTAGTTTCAAAAAATTTCCATAGATGGCGCCACTTCAGAGATTGATTTGATTCTGAGGAGTTTTATTTTTTGGTAAAAAATCATGCCAAAAGTGACCAAAAATTTGACTTGTAAAGTTCCCAGTCCCCAGGGTCACCAGATTTCAAACTCGCGTAACTTTGGCAAATCTTACACGATTTTTATGCGGAATATCATTTTAGTCATGATATGATCTATAAATTTGTTCTACATTTAAAGATAGTTATTTTTTAGAAATCGATTTTTTCGATTTTGTTGGAATTTTAGGTAAGGGTACCCCCTTTACTTTTTCAGAAAAAAAAATTTTCAAAATTTTAAATCTTGATTTTGTACTTTTAATCAACTCCTGGTGCCAAAATTAGTATAAAAGAACACTTTAAAGTTGATTCTGAGGAGTTTCATTTTTTTTGTAAAAAATCATGCCAAAAGTGACCAAAAATTTGACTTGTAAAGTTTCCAGTCCCCAGGGTCACCAGATTTCAAACTCGCGTAACTTTGGCAAATCTTACACGATTTTTATGCGGAATATCATTTTAGTCATGATATGATCTATAAATTTGTTCTACATTTAAAGATAGTTATTTTTTAGAAATCGATTTTTTCGATTTTGTTGGAATTTTAGGTAAGGGTACCCCCTTTACTTTTTCAGAAAAAAAAATTTTCAAAATTTTAAATCTTGATTTTGTACTTTTAATCAACTCCTGGTGCCAAAATTAGTTTAAAAGAACACTTTAAAGTTGATTCTGAGGAGTTTCATTTTTTTTGTAAAAAATCATGCCAAAAGTGACCAAAAATTTGACTTGTAAAGTTTCCAGTCCCCAGGGTCACCAGATTTCAAACTCGCGTAACTTTGGCAAATCTTACACGATTTTTATGCGGAATATCATTTTAGTCATGATATGATCTATAAATTTGTTCTACATTTAAAGATAGTTATTTTTTAGAAATCGATTTTTTCGATTTTGTTGGAATTTTAGGTAAGGGTACCCCCTTTACTTTTTCAGAAAAAAAAATTTTCAAAATTTTAAATCTTGATTTTGTACTTTTAATCAACTCCTGGTGCCAAAATTAGTATAAAAGAACACTTTAAAGTTGATTCTGAGGAGTTTCATTTTTTTTGTAAAAAATCATGCCAAAAGTGACCAAAAATTTGACTTGTAAAGTTTCCAGTCCCCAGGGTCACCAGATTTCAAACTCGCGTAACTTTGGCAAATCTTACACGATTTTTATGCGGAATGTCATTTTAGTCATGATTTGATCTATAAATTTGTTCTACATTTAAAGATAGTTATTTTTTAGAAATCGATTTTTTCGATTTTGTTGGAATTTTAGGTAAGGGTACCCCCTTTACTTTTTCAGAAAAAAAAATTTTCAAAATTTTAAATCTTGATTTTGTACTTTTAATCAACTCCTGGTGCCAAAATTAGTATAAAAGAACACTTTAAAGTTGATTCTGAGGAGTTTCATTTTTTTTGTAAAAAATCATGCCAAAAGTGACCAAAAATTTGACTTGTAAAGTTTCCAGTCCCCAGGGTCACCAGATTTCAAACTCGCGTAACTTTGGCAAATCTTACACGATTTTTATGCGGAATGTCATTTTAGTCATGATTTGATCTATAAATTTGTTCTACATTTAAAGATAGTTATTTTTTAGAAATCGATTTTTTCGATTTTGTTGGAATTTTAGGTAAGGGTACCCCCTTTACTTTTTCAGAAAAAAAAATTTTCAAAATTTTAAATCTTGATTTTGTACTTTTAATCAACTCCTGGTGCCTAAAAACAATACAAAATATTTGTTCAAGTAACAAAATAATTACTTAAACTGATCAATGAAGTTATAAATTGGATAATTTCAAGCGGATTCTTTTAAAATATGTATCGTCTTTGTGGGCTTTCTGGGTGCCTAGTTCCTTCAAGTAAACTAAGTCGACTGCGCTGGATTTCTTCGCGCTGTTCAACGCGTCCACTGCCAAGTTTTCTGTGCGATGGCTGCCCTTTTACTGTTTTGCCTTTCGCTGTCGCTTTCGTTTTCTTGGCTGTGCGAAAAATCAATAGGACGACAAGCGAGTTCGCTGGGTTTTAAGTTTTCGCGCGTGTGGCAAATAAAGCGAGGCGTCATTTAAACTGATAAACGGATTTTTGTAGATTTCAAGCGATTTATGAAAAATTTCTCTATTTTTAACGTTACGTTTTCTTATCTTGAAAACATACAAATATCACTTTCCCCAACTGACTTTGACGGTCGCCTGGAACAGGAGTTCCAGACGTATCTATTTGTATTTGAGTTCGAAGATAAATAAAAACACTTTTAAGAATTTAAAGAATTTAAGAATACCTTTTAGTTTTTATTACATATTATGTAGTTCGCTTTCGGATTGTTGGTATTTTTGCTTCATTTTGTTTTTACTTTTTACTTTTTTTTTACTTAACGACAATAATTTTAAAACATTTTATTTATATGTATTTTGTTGTTGTTGTTTTTGTAGGTAGGTTCCATAGTTTCAGCTTTAGCTATGTTGTTGATGAGTTCAAGTTTAGCCTCTTGAAATTTGAATAACTACATATTTAGTCGGCCTGCTTATTTGTTACATTTTTAATTAAATAGAATTTTTATTGTCCGTTAAATGGACATATTTGCTTAGCTAATAGTTTTCTTTTATTTTATTTCTGTTTTTGTTATATTTGGTACGCCTTAAATTGCTGGCGTTCTTTGTATGCATGTTTCTAGTTATTATATTGTTTTGTAAATTTTCAATTCAGAGTCTTAGAGTCTAAGAGATGTTAGGAAAACACATTTCATATACAAGAAGAGTACTCGTTTAGCATACAGATGCATTTTTATTCATACATATAAACATGTACATGCGTAAATATGTTTACATACGAGTATGCGTTTCTCAAACTCATTTGGTGTATAGAGTAATGAGAGTTTGCATAAACAAAACAGAAAGTTTTTAAATGCGTTTTAGTTTAGTTTAGTTGAGTTGACGAAATTTACAAATAGTTTTTTATTTTATTTTGTTACCGAGAAGAGATGCATTTTCTGTAGTAACAACTCGTATAGTTGTTTACTTTAGATGAACTATGATATATGAGCACCTAATTGTTAAAAGTTTTCTTTCAACTATCGTAGTTTTGGTTACAACTGGGTCTCTGCGTCTGGCTCAGGGTACGAGTTGGGATTGTTTACGCTTAGCTTACGTTGGCTATAATTAAATAATTTAAATTTTCTTCTTTCATTCGGTTTCGGATTTTGTTTGACTTACATGCGAAATTTCAATTCTTTGGTGGCTTCAATTTGCAATTTTCTTTTGCACAATTTACATTTGTTTATATATAAGTATATATATTTGTATATTAATATTTGACATAATTCGAGAATAACTTTAGGTATTTACATTGCTTTAATTTCTAATAAATTTATGCTATAATTTTAAGTGTTTATTTTGCAGTGATTAGTTATTGTATGTTTACTTTCAATGGGGTGAATGTGAATGCTTGGTCTATAAGATGAGATAAATGAACAAATAACATGAAAATATTGTCCAAGACGTTAAAAGGGGCTCAGATTTTAACGTTTTTGACCATTCCGTAAAACAAAAAATAATCAGCACTGTTCCGAGTTGCAATTATGAATCAATTTCGAAAAAAAATTTTATTTCCATCTTGCTCAAAAAAGTGTTTTAAATTGATTCGAATATGGAGCACGGAACGTGAACTGAATTTTGACTTGAAATGTTCTATGTGTAACTCATAGCACCATGTTACTTCGTTGTTAGCCATTTGAATATGTGTTTATATGTATTGGTTTTGTATAAATAATTTAAAATTAAAGATGTTCTATATACTCGTATAACAGCAACAAAATGTTTAACAATTTCAATGGCATATTCGATTTAATTATATTAACTACATTCAATTTATCATTGACTTACAATCCTACAATGATTAATATGCAACTGTGCAGCAAATATATTTTACTTAATGTTTAATTGGTATATCTATCGTTATTCGTTATCGCTATCGTTTATAGTTTATGTAGTGTGTTTGTATATTGAAATTTTTGAGGGGGAGAAACCTTGAAATACATACACATATACAATTTAGCACTAAATTTACATGCAAACTCGCACACAAGTCGGTTCCGAGTTTGAGCTTGAATTAATTTATTTTTTTATTTCTTGCTATCAAAAAAACTAACACTAATCTGTGAGATTGGATACGGTTTTTGGGATTATTACGCGGTTTGGAGTTGAGGAAAATTGGAAACTGTTTGGGATTGCGAGTACAATGAATTTTGGATCGCGTAATTGTAGTGGAAGACTTCCGCTTAAAATGTAGGTAGTTACTCGTATTTTTGTATTTTATCAAGTTTGATTCTTGCTTATGCTCGATTTCTTGATATACACAATACAATTTTCATACTTGTATTTATATATGTATATAATTTTTGTAGTTTTATTTATCGTATTCGCTTAGTTTGATTAATTACTCGTAGTTTACTCAATAATATTTAACTAGGACACTCAACTATATAACAGAGACACGTTACGATAAGAAGTTAAAAATTTGCTATGCACATTTTGCACAGTACAATTAAACATGTTAAATGGTTAAACATTTGCTTTTTATGCTAAATACATGAACTACTTATAAGTATAATCGTATATAATATACTGGCTTTTCTTTCGTTAAATTTTTTAAATTAAAAAAATTCAACTTTGATATACGCTGCTTTAATTTTATTAATATTATTATTATGAGTCAATAGTCAATGGTCTAATGCTAAATGCTACGGTTATTAGTAAAAATGTTAATCAATACTTTTGAAATTTACATTAAGCTAAATTATATTAAATTATTTGATCTTTGGTTTTTAAAATGAAATAATTTCATTTAAGCATTTCAGTCATTTTTTAGTGCCGCTCCATCAAAGTCAAACTTTTAATTCAAGTCGATCAATTTCAAGGGCCGCTCTTAAGTAATCGTAATGGCAATAAATTCATATTCATATAACGTCTAATCAGGCATTTGATTTGCATAGTTTTCAACTAAAAATCAAATAAAATTGAAATGAATAATGCAAACTTGAACTCTCCTCGAACCAAAACGAATCGTTTAAACTCAATCGTTTCCCATAAGTTTTGCAATTAATCAAGTAGAACTATTTTATTGCCCATCGAGGTCAGTAGTTCGTACACATTTCTGCTGTCAGCGGGAATAAATATGAGTTCTTAAGTGCACATTTATTACCAAACATCGTGTACTTTATGTTCGCTCTAAGTTGTGGCTATTCAATATTAATTACTTAAATGAGCATTCAAATGGCGTCTGCTCAAAAATATGCCATAAATATCCATCGAATGCAACAAAAACCATTAACCTTGTAAAACTTACGACTGTCTGTCTGTCTGTGTTTTTTTTTGTGTGTTTTTGTCTGGAACATGGCCAGCAAATCAGTTTATAGGATGCACTAAGTGACTATCATCTGTTAACTATAAACAATGGCGAGTTGAAAAGAAAATTGATTTATTTTGGTTTTGGTCGTTAACAAAAGCGCTTAATTATGACTGGCAGGCATTAGAATATATTTGATTAAATATTCCCAGGCATTGGCTTTAGCGCCAATGCACAAATGTCTAATCAAATATTTATGTGTACTTGAACAAAACTAAATTTGATTTTAAATTGAAAATATTGCAGTTTCAGTTCAGTTTGTCGATTGCTGTGTAATTGCCAAGTTAATCGGGCATTAAATTAGCTTACGACACTGTGCATTCCCATATATTTCAACGCAATAAATGTTGACAGAAATTTGTAATTACACATTCTAATTTTCGCACTCACCGCAGTTGCATTTAATAATTTAATTTGACATGCGAATTTGTGGCTACTGGCAAATTCCTCTCGACTCAAAGCAAATATTTTTTAAACATTTTTTTTAGTTTTATCTATTTCACGAGTAATTGCATAAACTTTTTAAAACCAATTCTAGTATAATTAAGGCACTCACATTCGAGAGAGGGAAAACTACTCAAATTTGCATATAATATGCATAATTGAATTATGAGCATTAATGCAAATAAGTTAATAGTGTTTAAATGTTACTATTGTTTATTGCTTGCAATATATTTATGTTAATTAAACGGTTATAATCAATAACTCACATATGTATGTAGAATAGACTATCATACGTTGAAAAGCATTTATATCATTGTGAAATGTTTCCCGAAAGTGCTCAATCGACGTATGAGCAACGCTGAGTTGCGTATACGCCACATAGGAATAGTAATACTAAAACAAGTAACTTTTATAGTATTTCTCCTTGTTGTTGTCCCTTTGTGTGAAAATGACTTTCTATGTGAAAGCGAAAACAAAGCCCGTGCTGAAAGTGTTCCCTCGTTCGACACTCATCCTGTGTCTGTGTTGCACCTTCATAAGTGCAGTTAAGTGCTCCTGGTGTGTGTATGTAAGTGCTTTCGTAAGTGTATGTGTGTGTGTGTCGCGCATTTTAATGTGCTGTGGCTGCCTGCTTCAGCCCGCCTTTCTTCTGCCTCGCCATTGATTTCAATTCTTTTCCAATTCACTGTTTTTTGCCATTTTTGTTACTGTTTTTTCTGCGTTCAAATTGTCATTTAAGTGCAGATGTTTTATACATACACACAGAGTGATGACAATGACATTGTAAATGTGGCAAATAAAAAATGCATGTTGATTTCAAAGAAAGGCTTCTGTTCTCATACATTCAAATGATTCAGTTTGGAAACTGACAAAAATTGTCTGTCGCATTATTTATGAGCATTTTAACAGTTTAAAGGGAAACGAGAAGGGAATGAAGGGTCACTTGGCCCTGTTTCGGACAAACGGGATGCTCAATATATTTGATATATTTGCGGTGTGTTGAGTTGAAAGCGCAACACTAAAAGCTGCCATAAATTCCAGAAACAAACCGATTACATCTTTTGTGATGGAAGCATCTTAAATCTTGTCGGTGTGCATCTTGCCACAAAGTGTCCAAAATGTTAGAGTCTTATGATGCAACTAGAATCGTATGGATATTTTACAAGGAAAATATTAAACAGAGAGATTGGCATGGGCCACGTGCCAAAACATGCCTTAGATGTATCTCTGCCCCTCTTTGTCTCCCATCTCTGATGGAATGACGTGTCATATATTCCAATGCATTTGCCTGTGCACAGCCCAAAAATAATGGCATCTAAAGTGGTAGGGAGGCGTCTCTATATATAGTACTCTATGTGCTTTTATCTGTAATATTTGTGTATGCCCATTAGATGTGGCTTTTTGTTGTTGTTGTTGTTTTCTTTTATTTCTGTGTATGAATGAAAATGGGACGACTGTCTGGGGGAAGTGTGGAAAGTAGGAGGAGGGTCTGTCCCACTTTGTCGGTATTGTGATACTTGCTAGATTATTTCTTCATTTTTGTGCCTTGGCATTTTCTATTCAGTGAAATGGCAAAAGTTAGCGCTAAACATGAAGCAACAAAATTGCAACTGGCAACGAAATGACTAAATTGAGATAAAAATAAAATTAATTTGTTGCACAGTGTCATTTGCCTTGCCATTGCCAGTCCAGTCTACATTTCGATGGCCTCAATTTAAGTGCCAGACAATATTTGCCCGTCTGCCGCATTGTTTACCTGCCTTTTCCCAGAACTAGACTCAGAATATCTGTGTATGTGTGGGAGGGAGTGTGTGTGTTGGGTAAAAATGGAAATTTGTAAAATAATATCAAGTTGAATGGCCATTCAGTCTGCATAAAAGATGTTTACTTAGCTGGTATTCGAGGGTATGTTTGCACATTTCGAGGGTTTCTTTCGAATGTGAAAGATATAGTATATGTGTAAGCAGTGTATCATTGTGTGGTGTTGTGGTTTATGGTTTGTTCTTCGAGGAGAGCCTAACAAATGTAACTAAAAACGCGTAAATTGAAATTGAGAGATTCCATCAAATTCACAGCCGTTCATTGCTTTTGAAATGAGCTACAATGTTCGTTACTTTTCGAGAACCAAAAGGCGAAAGGATACAATGAACATAAAAAATGAAATGAAAATATAAATAGAAATTTGTTAACGTAGAATGTGTAAACGTAGCAAATCTAACGCCTGTAATGCTGATACATGCCATGCCCATAGCCCATGGGTGTGCTGCCCATGGCACGTTCGGTAGCTTTCTCGATGCTCGCATAAACGCACCTGTAACAGCACACGTAGGCCAAACATCACTTGAACAGGATGCGTCGGAAGGCCCGTCGGAAGTCCTTGTTGAAGATGGTATAGATGGCCGGATTGAGGGCCGAATTCATATAGCCCAACCAAAATGCAATGGCAAACGCCGACTCCGGAATATTGCAATGACTACTACAGGCTGGCACCAGAATATACAAAAAGAAGAATGGCAGCCAGCAGGCAATGAAGCTGCCCATGATTAGGCCAAGGATGAGTGTGGCACGTTTCTCCTTCTTCCGGGCAATGCGTCGCTTCTCCTTTTCCGGATCCCGAGGCTTTGGCGTTTTCGGTATTGCCGGCTCGAGTTCCGTTTTCGCAGCGGCCAACTCCTTACTTTTTGCTGCTGCAGCTGCAGCATTATGCTTGGCAGCAACAGTTGCCGCCTTGGACTCGTTGCGACGATTCTGGTTGGACTTGCGACCAAAGATGGGCTGGCAAAGACGAAACTTGAGCGGCTTGACTACCGCACAGCGGCTAACCACGCCCGAATCCGAGCTGGAAGGATCGAATTCACTCACCATGTCCGTATCAATGCCCACGGAGAGAGCTCTACATCGTCCGGCGATGGGTGAGACACGTAGTTCGTTGTTGGTTGGACCTGCACCAACACCAAGTGGTGCACTATTAGCCGCACTGTTGTTTCCAGCTGTGTTGGTGGTGCCTCCATCTGTGGCAACGCTGCCATTGTTATTATTCAGCACATTGATTGAGTTGGTGCTGCCCATGGACGGCGGCACTGGCACATTGAGTCCGACGCCACGGCCTGTGGCAATCGTGCTGACTTGAAGTGTCTCCTTCGGCGAGCTGGGACCGCTGGTAGCTGCTGTCATGGTCATGTTGGAATTGCTATTGGGATTGGCATAGGCCAGGGCTGCCGCTTGAGCAGCACACGCCTCCAGCTCGCCCGCTTCCGAGGTGGATATATCGGAGGCCAGATCCATGGTTACCGTCGGTATTTGCATGGGTAACGTCGCACTGTTCGGTGGTGTCTCAATGGTGGCTATCTGTCGCTGCTGATGCAGCTGCAGCTGCGTTGCGCCGCTGGAGGATGGCATCGGTATTGTTCCTTTCTTGTTGGCGGTGGTGAAGCTCGTAACCTGCAATGGGAAGAAGCAGATAAAGAAGCTTCTACAAGGCTTTTCCATTTCCAAAATCCCTTTTATGTCTGTTTACAGGCGCGCCAGAGCGCAACGATTACGCAACAAAAGGCTGCAAGGTAGCATGTGGCAAGTGGCATGTGGCATGGGCGTGGCCTCTTGTGCATACTCTATGCGAAAAGCAACAACAATTACCAATGGCAATTAACAGGACCCAAAATGCTGCAGTGCTCCAACGACAAACTTAACTATAGCTCGTGAGTGTGTAATCATGTGTGTGAATGCGAGTGAGTGTGTGTGATAATCTCATAGCTGTGTTGCAGTTGCCACACCAGTTGGGGCGGCTTTGTTTGTACGAAATGCTTGGTCAAGTGTCGTTGGATGTTGAGTTTTTTGTTTGCTTCGTGCGCTCAGTTAATTGAAAATGCAAATTGTGAATGAATTGCCTTTAAAATGTGTTGGCGTTTCTTCTTCGCTTTGTCGTTTCGCTTTGTCGTTTGGGCCGTAATTGGCGGTAATTTGGCTCGGTAATTACCGCTACGTGTATCGCTTGCTGCCAAATCATTAGAGATTGTGTGCACTTAATCAGCGAACTCTGCTTAACTTTGGACCCGATAATTCGCAGTCAAAATCAAGAGAAAGCCATCAGCCGTCAGCCATCAGCACAAAGCGGAACTGTTAACCGACGCCATTTTGTTGAATGGCGTGGCACAATGGCTGCCATCGACTGAGCCCCAAATGAGAAAATGGGCGAACGTGGCAAAAAGTGCAATGGTGAAAATGCTGCAGCTGCAGCTGCAACACGTAACGCAAATACTGACAAGAAAAGGCGTGTGCCACTTGCACCTGTGAAATATGAAATGGTCTTAAAATGCTCGCTGACTTAATGCCAGCATATTACGTATTCGCCACATATGCCAAAAAAGAATTGAATGCCGAATGTTTGTCATGTTCATTCATAAAGCAACATTTGCGTGCACAGTGGTTGGCGACTGTTCCTCATCCGTTTTGAAAGGAAAATCACCTTTAAATGACAACAGTGAATCTTCGTTGCCATTTATAAGACTGTTTTTGATCGCGTAATCAGAGTCAGTTGAATTGAAAACTAACCTGTTCGTTGTTTGTTTTACGCGGATGCTTTTTAATGCCGCGTCTCGCCCGCGCCTTGGCGGCAAAGTAAATTCGTATGTACACAAATACCATAATGCAGCTGGGTATGTAAAAGGATCCCAGTGCCGAGTAGAGCACGTAGCCAATGTCCTCGCTTAGCTGAAAGCACAAAGCAAAGAGAAACGTTTTATTATTGATTTGTGATGAAGACATGCCCCACATTCCATTTCCCTCTTATTGCCCCAATCTCTTTTCAGTAAAGATTCATTGCTAAAGTTGTGTAAACCTCTAAGAAAAACACGTATTGATATCGAGATTTAGTAAATTGTTAAATGTGTACACAACTGCATCCAATTTATCACATTTTGATATCAAGTAAAGCATAATAAATACGGTATCATAAATATACTTTACAAACTTTTACTTTTATGTAAAACAAGTTTTCCATTCTAACATTTTGATTGCACTCTACCCCAAAAAGTATTTCCAAAGCCATGTGGCGAAATTAAAACAAAAGCGAAATTTATCTTTTACCTTTTTAATCAATGATATTTTCAGCTTGATTAAGAACATAAATCGAAATTCCCTCTGCATTTTCATACTGTTTAGGTAAGAATAATGGCATATATAGCTGTAAAGGGTTATTTCTTAACTCAAAGTGACAGAATTTTTGGGATTTGTAGTTGCTTGCAATTTAAGAACTTAAATTGAATACAAATTGCTTGACTAGTTGAGCCTTTTATTCACTTACTGACTTACTTGGGGCTTTTGGCATTGAAGTTACTACAAGTAGTATGTACTCTGGCATTTATTGAGTGCATTAGACTGATTTTACTGTGGAAAATGCATTTACTGCTGTAGTTTCCTCCTCCTTCCCCCACGCTGTGGACAATGCTTTGTCAGTTGCTGTTGCTGCCGTGAAAAATGGGCAAAAAATGCAAAGTGCACGATTTGCACGGAAATTTCATAACGATAAATGAAGTAAAAATATTAAATTACAGCACACAAAAGCATTGCAAGTCTTTTCTACTATGAATAGTGGAAAGACAGAAGAAAAAAAAGGAGAAGGAAAATGGGAAATAATGTTGAGGTTGAGTTGATGCGGAAAATGGGCGCCATATTTTGAAGCAATTGCTTTTCATTTATTTAAAGCTGGCGGAATTAAATTGCATCATAGTTTTTGATATCTTGCCACATTGCTGCTGATGCTCAGTTCATGTTCTTGTTTTGTTGTTGTTGCTGTTGTTTGGAGTGCTTCGTTTATATTCTGTGGTGCTTTCCATGCAAAGCTCTTCTGCCTGTACCGCGTACTCTTTATCAAATTATGCAAATTAAGTGTTTTTGATGAAAAGCATACAAAAAAGTGCACTTCATGGCTCACAGAGATTGCTCAAGAGCGTTAGCTGCATTTTAGTCAGGTCCCCTTAGCCATTGTTATGATTGTTATTGTTGTTTCTGTTTGCCTCATAAATGTTGCAGTGCAACATTTTGGCAACTGCGACAAGGGTCCAGATGGTTTTACATTTTCGGCTATTTAAGCACTTGTGTCAGGTATATCAAAAATCGGCAAACAATTTGCTATATAGTTTAAGTTCTCGTTTATATTCAGGATGAGCACAACAAATGTAAACTAAATTTATTTAACTTGTAATCCGCTTACAAGTCGTACGGAGGGGGTTGGTTTCTAAATTGAATTTTTGAGCGGCAAGTGAATAGCTGCACTTGTGGGAAGATTGGCCAGTGCCTGTGGCTCAAGTAGAGCCGGGGTTTATCATAAGCCACAGAAGCGACTGTGTCGGCTGCATAAACTTTATCCAGCTATCCGGCCGCTGAGCACAAAATAAATTTCTCTGCAACGTTCTGTGGCATAGCCTGGCGTCTTGCGTTCCTTACATATTTTCTATACGAGAAGTTGCCGCAACAAAGTAAGCATAAAGTATTAAGCGTTGAGTATAATGTTGCCAAAATATACGACAACGAGTGGAAAATATGTGTGTGTGTGTGTGTGTGTGTATGTGTATGCACATCAAGTGGCAGGTTGCAGAGGCAGTTGTGGGCAACGACAAAAACCATGGGGCCAACAGCTACTTAAACTGCCTGACTGATATTTCAGCTTATTGCCAAGAGGCAGCAAACGTAGGTTGTTGATGCTGCTCTTGTTGCAGTCGCCGGATAAGTTGATGTTGCTGCTGCCGTTGCAGCCTCATAATAAATCGTCTCATCATTTAGGGTTTACTGCTGATATATTGACAGCATTTGTCAGCACACCCACAGCTAACCCAATGAGGCATGACTCCTTCTGCTACGGATATAGTTATCGAAATTCAAGCCATTACGTATACCCAACTTTTGTACACATATATAAATTTTATTGCATGTTTAGTTTTTTTTTTGGGTAACACTTAAAGTAACATTTTCTTGCGAAAGTTACGCTCATTAGGCGTGTTAAAAGATGGGTTTACCTTTTACAGCTCATAAGTACAGCGAAAACTTTTGGTGTAGGCATAAAAGTTGCGCATTCGCCACGTAGCCTGGCACGTAATCTTAACACCTGTGGGCGGATACCTGCACAACTTTACTTATATGATAATCATGGAAATCCGAGCAGAGCAAAAGAGGATTTTACTAACGCATTTGGACAAAGCTCTTCACAAATAGCGGCAACAGGCGTTCTGATTACGGGCCTTAAGCAACTGCAACTAACTTGACGAAGAGAAGCTTACAATAAATTGTCAACGGTGCGTGTGCGTGCTGGGTACTTTAGTGTGCGGATTTAATGTAATTGAAAAGTTTACTTGCTTGCTGCATTTGCAGCTGCCCATTTTCCATTTCCCATCTCCCATTTCCTACTTTTCAAGATTTCCCCGTTTCCCATCCATTATCCATTTGCTTTCTCGTTGCTTCGTTGTTTTCATCTGAGTTGCATTTGCGCTAATTTGCAGATTTTCAAATTGCGCTGAGCGCCTTTGTTTATTTAAAAGTTCTTTTGCGCTCGGCCAAACCCCTGTGTAAAGTGGAAAGATGCGAAAAGAAAAATAATTATTCTGCAATTTTTAATTAAATGGCAATGGAAATTGCTTGCTGCCGTTGTTGTGCTCGTTGTCTGTCTCCTTCCTGTTTGTCGCTATGCAGAGCTTAAGCTGCTGGAAACAAAAACTCATTATGGGCGACCAAAATCGTTAGGGGATGCCACGTCGAAGCGAACACGACAACGACGAAGGCAAAAAGTGTTGAAGTACAAAAGTGCCAAGAAGGATGACGAGGACGAAACGGTTACAAAAAGTGTTGATGGAAGCGCACAATTTATTGAAATGTAAACATCAAGCGGCACCCAGAAATGACTGTAATTAAAAGATAAAAATGTTGTCCACGCAGCGTATGAGTGATGCCCTCTCTGTTTGGGGCGTGCTTTGAGTGTGATTTTAAAGCCAAATCAACTGGCCGCTTATGTGTGCTTACAATGCTTTTCGTCCCGACAACAACACAGAAAAAAAGTGAAATAACAGGAATTATATGGCAAAAATTCCCTTGTAAACACAAAAGAATTTCAATCCGAATCGTTGCGAAAAGTTTGCACAAAAAGTGAACGTAAAAAAGACCTTCTATGTATGTATGTATTTGCGTGTGTTTTTGTCCGAGTATTCACAAAAAAAAGTGCGTTTTGCCCGAGGACATCAGCTCTCTGACATGGTCGAAGACGGAAATAAGGGCGAGCGGTTGTCATCATCAGCATTGTTGTCGTTTTCAGCAAAGAAACAAGCCAAGACTGCCAAGACAACTGCAGCTTCCCCCTCGGACAGTTGGTGGATCCACAAGGCCACTGTTGAAACAATCAATAAATCTAAAGTGCGACTATAGAGAAAACACTATTCAATGCTGCCAAAGAAGACGCTTGCAGCTTTCTTTGGTGGCTTTGACAATGTTGTCAGTACTTGAATGCTGCGAATGCGTCCCTACGCTTTGGCTCACTTGGGTTCCTTAGTCATACTTATTTGCATTCGCATTTCCATTGCTGTTGCATCTTCTGCTTTCTTGTTTGTCGCTGCTCAGTGGAGCAACCATTTTGCAGTTTGTGCTGCCAATTTGCCTGGCAGTTTCCTTTCGCTTTTGCTCTAGACTTGACTTGGACTTGCACTTGCATTTCAATTGACTGCATTCTGTTTGCTTCTCCACAATCCCCAATACACACTCTCCACTGTACTCTTTCTGTGTCTCTCTCTCTCTCTCTCTCTCTCTGGGCGACCAATTCCCAATTCAGTTGGAATTGTCGCCCGTTGACTTTATATTTTTTTTATTTGTAGTATTTCTACAACTTTACGCTTGCCCGCACCCGCCGTAAACTTAAATCAATTGCTCAAAAAGAAAAGCAAAAGAAAGTAAATGCAAAAAAGAACTGGCTACTTTAATGTACGTTTATGTGAGAGGGCCAATCTGCTACAACTGAATGGCCAACACGCGCCACAGTCGTCGCCAATTAAAAGACACAATCGCTCGATAGTTCAGAAAAAAAAGTAAACAGATGCCCGTTTATAATGGCCTCGAGACTCTGAATCCATCCAGCATAAAGCAATTCAATGGAGCTTGCTCAACAATCAGATACGCTATAATTTTGTTTTAGCCGTAAAATTTGACTCGAAAATAAAACGATACATGATATTAAATTATAACTGTTATCTCTATTAGATATATAAGATTGGCTGTTTCTTCAATTAGTACACAATTCCTCTTGGAAACCTACGCATTTTTACATCCGATATACCCGCTTTATTTATAGGATATTAGCGTTGGTTTTTGGGGCTTGTGGCGGGCTTGGACAGTTCGTTATTGTTGCCTAATTGCGGCTAACGGCATGGTTCATTAAATTGCAATTTTTTAGCACAATGTTGTCATGCGCTAAGCCACGGGAAATGCATTGACCGCCATTAAGAGGCGAGCCCTCCCTGAAAAGTAGGCAACAAATAAAAGAAGCAAAAAAAAATGTTGGCATTATGCTAGAGGCATTTTAATTGTGGCCGGCAGTTTTATGGCTTTATTATTTGATTTGGTTGCCCAACAAAAACAACAATAGCAACAGGGTAAACCCCCCACTCCTCTCCCTCCCCACACTGCTTGACACTTCCGCTGCGAAACGGCGTTTTTATTGTGCGGCCTGATATTTTTAATGCCAACCACTTTATGCTGATTGCCTGCCCGACTCCCCAACTGTCCGTTCCACTTCCAGACGGTTCAACGTTAATACTATCGTAAAAATAAAACCACAACTCGCCAACTGTTGCTGCTGTGTTCAATCCTCATACACGTTTTGCCTATTGCAGGTCCCCTTCTCCCAGTGTTGTTGTTGTTGTTGTTGTTGTCGTTGTTGTGGTCGTTGTTTTGTTCCTGATCGTTCACAACGGGAAATTGCTTGTTGACACGCAGACACAACATGTAAGTGTGCTTGTGTGTGTATTTGTGTGTGCTGTGACCTACTGCACGGCAATTTGTATTCTCACTTGCTGGTCAACTTTTTAAGCCAAACTTCCCCCTTTCACTATGGGAGCAAGTCCGATATTTTTGCATAAAGTTAGTTGGAGTGTTGTAAACAACTTTTAAATTTCGAAATCTTTATACTCTGCATTGAGTAAAAAAATGTTGGTCAAGGTATTTGGTATTTTTGTGCAATTGTCCAATGAATTGTTCACTTTCATATTCAGCTCGAAATTAACCAATTTGTTCATATTCCGTTGAGTGTTACTTGTTACTTCATTAACTACTCTTAAAACTTGTATTGGAAGGTTATTAACAAGACCAATACAATTAAATGAAAATAATTTTCTTTATAGTTGGTTAGGAATAAGACAACGTCAAAATAAATTCTAATTTAGTCTTACTCACATTCATGCAAAGTTTAAAACCCCTAGCTATACAATTAGAGTTTATAAAAAAAGGTTGACTTTATTCCCACAGTGCCTGTGCTAAATTTTGATTGATGTTTATCCTAAGCATGGCGCTCCATAATTACAGAATACGATTTGCATTCCGTTTTATTAGATTACAGGCTTCGTTGCCCAATGATGATGACTCTATTTACAGGGCAACATGCGAGAGCAGTTATTGATTTTGCCTCATTGGCTTTTTGGGCTGTCGAATGAAATGAAATGTGTAATTAATACGGCCATTGTCTCACTCTAATGGCAGCCGCATAAATATCACAATAAGCTAATGGGGACAGCGCTAGTAAAATGTCAGAAAATTAATTTCCATATATGTAAGCCTTGTCCGCGTAAGTGTGTGTGTGTGTGTGAGTATGTATAATATATGCTGAGCTAGGCCGAAAATGTATGATAATATTATGCTTTTAACCACAATGTCGCATACATTGTTAATCATTTGCAGTTGCCATCGTTGTAACAAATTGCTGCCAAATTGTTGTTTTGGGGCTTGACTTTTACACACACACACACACACACACACACATAAACACTGATACACGCATCGTTAATTTCAATAGTAAATTAAATACAAGCATCCTTGAATTGGGCCAAAAAGCCGTAAGCGTAACCAAACTGTAATCGGAGCAGAGGAGCTGAAACCGGACTCACACCAGAGCGAACAGTTAACCAGCCATAGGCAATGCTACCAGCTAACTGACCGTGTTGGCTGTGCTTGTGTGTGTGTGTGTGTGGGTGTCTGTCAAGCCAATTGGAAATTTTAAATGATCTACTACTAGGCTAGTTTTGGTTAGGCACTTGAACAAGTTCCTGGCAATCGAAATCCGATGTGAGACAGAGAAAACAGAGAAAGAGAGAGGGAGAGTGACTATTGCAAGCATAAAATAATTACTGTGTTTTGACCAGACCAACAAATCTTGTTGGTTGCACGCACACACGCAACTTGTACGTGCAACAAGCCAATGCAGTAACAACAAAAACAACAAAGCTGCACAAATTTTAACGCTTAATGGTTATTGGCACACACACACACACACATGAGGAAAAACAACATGACACTTGTGAGCCGAACAAATGAACAACTGCGGGTGCGAGTCATGTCCAAGTTGGTCAAAAGAGAGGAGTAGGGTAACTCGACCACAACGACAGCAACTGCCACAGCAACAACTACAATACTACAGGCCAAAAAGAGAATCAATGTTGTTGTTCTTGTTGCTGTTGACCATCTCTTAACAAGCAAAACAGTTTTGCCCAGCTCACGCAATTTTCAATGTTGTTTTTGGTTTGTGGGTGCTGTCCCAATGGCGTCTGCTCCTCAGGCCAGGCCAGAACAGAACAAAACAGACCATGCCAGGCCTGGCCGTTATTTATGGCCTTAAATACGTAAAAGAAAAAAATAAGGTTTATGAAAGCAAAGGTGCATTATTGAATTTCAATATGTGCAATTATACCACTACACACGTTTCAGCAATGTTTAATTGGCATTAAAATACATATTTCACATAAAATTCTGCTCGATTTATCCCTATTAAGGCTTTATGCCGACTATACAGACTCTATAAGAATTATATTCATTACGACAAATTTGTTTGTGATTGCTTCATTAATTATCCCCTTACAAAGCTTTTTATAATCGACTTATTGCACTAGATTAATGAGGGCATTTTTGATTCAAACTTAATGGATTATTATGCATATAAGAAATTAAGTACTGATGGTTTTTTTTAAAACTTCGATTGGTTTAAAATTGCTTTGGGCTTTAACGCTATATTATGTTTTTATATTATTTTAAGCGATACAATTATTGCTTGGAATTTATTTAATTTGTTAAAAATTAAATCAGCTTGAAATAAGGATGAGATATATTATCGAATCAGAAAACCTTACAATATTGTATTCCTTAAAATTTATCAAATTTTGATATAATCTTTGCAAGACATATTAAACGCAAGCGTATAAAATCTTCGTTAGATTGAGCACATCGGTATATCAGTTGAACTCGAAACCCTTACCTCGCATCAGTTGCTTAATTGAAATTTCGATTAAAAATTGTGTAATTCAAAAGCATTTACTCGTTATTTATGGTTTCTCCCCCGTCCACCTCCTTTCCAAATAAAAGAAAATTATTAAAGAGTTGTGCATTTAAGTATTTTCTTTATATTCCCTTATAAATTTTGGTAAATGGTATTAAATGCATTGTGGTGTCGTTGTCAGTGAATCAACTTGTATTGATTAACATTTCCAACCACTAAAAACAGAAACAATTTCCACTTTTATTACCCACAATACAATGTGTATGAGTGTGGCGTTTAAACAATGGCTAATTAATTGTAGCTTATTTTTTTCGCATAATAACAAATGTGCTGGCAACACGCATGGCAAAGGGGGGAGTCTTAACTGCCTTTTAAAATGTAAAACAGCATATGGAGCCCTCGTTTTGTTATGTAAAATTCTGGTAATAATTTTATTTAAATTTTCATTAATTTTTAAACGGCAGCACTCACGATAACGATGTGGCCACAAATTGAAGCGAGGTCAGTGTATTGCATGCAACTGAAATTGGCTTCAACTTCAACTATAGCAATTGCCACTTGAATTTAAAGTGTTCACACATACACACGCACACACACACTCACATAACTTGGCGTGTGCATGTTTCAAATGCGTTAAACATGTGCGCACTAAATGCGAACTAAAGCAACAACTAATTAGAACGCTAATTAACGTTATTAAAATACGGCAACAACGTCTTCAAAAGTGCCAACGATGCCAGCAAACGAACGCACTAGCAAACGATTACAAGTGCGCAACATAACCCAATGGGAAGGGAGATGAGCGGACGGACGGACGGACAGAAGGATAGGCGGACAGAAGGATGGGTGGGAGAAACGGTGTAGACACGAGCAAGAACAAATGTAATGCTTGCACTGATAACAAAAGATTCTAAAACAAAGATTTTGGTATTAGAACTAAGAATTTGGTTTCAAAAACTAAATGTAAAACTAAATTAAAAAAATCTAAATTGATTGTAAAACACAATAAATATTAGTATAAAATGGAAACTCATGAATTTTATTAGGGATAAATGTTCACATTTATAGACCAAAATGTTACTATTTATGGACAAAACAGTTTTCTATTCTTAAAATAATATTGAACTTTTAAGTATCTTAAATAAATTATAAAATTTGTGTAAATAAAAGATAAGCTTATTAAGTAAAATGTAAAATAGGTTTTTCTTTGTTAAGAATTCTTAGATTGATAATCTTAGTGTGAGTAATTTGGCTTAAAAATGGTCTCATATAGTGTTTAAAAGAAATGTCCTTGTTTTAAAAAGTTGGTTTTTTTTCTCAGTGTAGCAGCCTTGTCGCTTGTCTGTCTGCCTTTGACTTGGCTGCTTCAGTTGGGGGAAGCTGCTCATTAAAAGCACATTTAAGATGTTTACAAACGTGTTCTAAGACGCTGAATACACACACATACTCACACACAGTCTCACACACAGATCCACACACATTTTAACATACTCTCGCACACACGCATTTACTGTTCAGTTTTGGAGAAACTAGAACGCGGCGCGAAAGCCGCAATCCGGAAACGAAGGTATGGCAACATCGGCATATGAAATTGGACATGTGTGTGAGTGTGTGCAGGACGCTTTGAAATTAGAGCTGCCGACTGATGGGCTGCTAGACTTTAAGTGTCTCATATAAATAGATAGATAGAGAGAGAGTGTACAATGTAAAATGAGATAGAGAGAAAACGAGTTTACATTACAAGGGGAATTACCACAAAAATCTCAGCTGCACGTTGGCTCCAAACATTTGATTGGCCCTAATGGCACCGCTGCCACTTTTAACGTCGTCGTTGGCGTTGCCATCTAAAGGGAAAACTTTACTTTAATTGACAGCAAAAAGCAATTTGCCTCATTACAACGAACACGAGCGTAATTAAATGCTGCCCTGGGGCGTCTAGCGACCCCAATGGAACAACATTATTGCCACACCCCCGCACCGCCCCAATACCACTCCCATTTCCGATCCCATCTTCCTTTATGCCTGTTGCCAAAAAAAAAAAGAAAAAATGAGCAGCCTTCAGTTTGAAATGCTTGCCAAAAATACAAAGCACAAAAGGGTCAGCTCGAAATGGCGTGGCGGACATGCGATTTAGTTTCTTATTTGACACTTTTTTCGCTTAGATTTTCTTTGCTTTCTATATACAATTTCGTTTTCGTTGTAATTCCGTTGTCAGAGGGGTGAAAACTTCACTGCAGTCGTCGCAAATGTCATTTAAAGGACAATAAAATCGGCCCTTCTTGTGGCTTGAGAGAGCAACAACCGAGAGGGAAGAAAGAGTGTTTGTTGCCGCATTTAAAGTCAAGTTAAAGTTCAAATTACTGTTAAAGTGTGCGACAGCTGCCGATGTCTGGCAACGATCTAACCAAAAGTGACATAATTATTACGCTGCTAACGCACACACACAGAGAGAGAGACACACCCATACACATACTTGAAGTCGTTGTAGGCAACACGAGATCCGTACGCAATTTGAGGCAAGCTAAAGTGAAACTGGCGCCGGAACTGCTCTCAAGTGCTTGCTGGACATGTGCTAAAGGACGGCTTCTTCCAGTCGAGGCAACATAGTTTATGGCAGGCGTGTGGCATTGGCGTCGCCAGTGTCCAGTACCCTAATGTACAGATGTGGGCAGGGGGGATGTGGGCAGGACAAGTGTCGATTTATGGCGGTCGCAGGCCGCTCTTATGTCAGCTGTGAGTAAAAGAACGCCCGCCGCCTTGTCTTGGTCAGCCTCTTGGCCATATTTAATTTAATAAAGCGAACAATACCCAACGAAAAACTTTAAGCTATCATTAAGCGGTCTCAGCAGAAAGTTTCGTTTCACAATGAATGCCATGATACCATGATGCCTTGGCTAAGTAAATATTGAAATCTACAACCTCTGAACCGCATGCCAAAGGCGACAGCAACAACAATGCCTTGCATACAAATTTGTGGGCGTTGCTGAAGAGATTTGTAAACAACATTCTGTGGCATACATTTGGGGCATCTCCCCGCCCAACGCCTTGCCCCGGTTTCAGTTTCAGTTTCAACATTTCAACATTGGATTCTTTGGGCCGTAGCTATTTTGGCATTTTGTGCGCCTTCTTTTTATTGGGCCTGCTGTCTGTTTTGTAGTTGAAGTATTTGTTTCCATGCTGATAGAAAGCGAACAGAGGGTTTTACTGGATTATAGAGTTTTTATGAAGCGTATAATGTGGCAAATGAGCAAATGAGATTAAAACTTTGCTCGCCTTTAGCATTTAAGATTCTCTTCAGTTTGTTTTGTTTTCTGCCTTGAACTTGACACAGTCGAATGCGATGCAATCAAGCGAATTCACAAATATTTATGGCTGACATTCTGCGCCCAATCAATTTGCATTAAACGAAACATATTCGCAGATACCACAGAGAGAGAGAGAGACAGAGAGAGAGAGAGAGTGACAGAAACAGAGTCAGAGAGGGAGTTGGAAACAGAGAAACAAAAGGAAAAAGCGTGGAAAATGCTAACGAATACAATAGCAAAGGCACTGAAGGGACGTTGCGTTGTAGCTAACAAAAAAATTTATTACAACTGTCAAATGTATGGCCGGCAGATACTTTACTGTTGTCGCCAGGCTGTCAGCCAGAGCGTCGGAAATATGCTATGGAACTGGAACTCGAAATCGAAGCGAACCAAGCTTGGAACAGACAGAATAGACAGAGCAGTCGGTCTGCCTCGCTTTTTATTTCGTTTTCATGCCCAGCAATTTAACATTGCTCAGCCATAGACTCACATATACTAACACACACACAGGCACACACATATACAAATACACAGTTACATAGACAGGCTCGTGATTGCTTTGCACTTTTTGAAATGTATCCTACCCCTCATACCTCCCTCAACCCAACTACCCTTGCTCCTTCTATGCGTAGTTATTTTTGATCATAAAATCAATATGCGCATACTAAAATTTTATTTCTTTACAATTTGTGTACGAATTTCCTTTACTCTTACTGCTGTTGCTGCTGCGATACTTCCATGCCCTTTCATCCTCCTGATCTCCTATCCCTGTTGCTTTACGAGTTGCCAGTTGCCGCATTGTTTTGTTTTTGCTATTGTTTTTGTTGTTTTGTAGTCCATTTAATTCATGCTATGAAGAACCTTGCTCGCAGTTTGGTATGGCACATGTTTTGTCCATTTAGCTGGGTGTTGTGGAAGTGGAATGCAATGCTTTGACATATTTTTCTTTTATCGTCAGTACTTTTGGATGCTGATACCCTGTAAAGAAATCGCAGCAGCTGTGGGGTGTGCTTGATTTCTCTATAAATTGTTCTCTCGGCGTACACACTCCCTACCTTCCTTGAAGTCCTCCCATTTCCTGTATCTACGGAAAACTCTATAAGTCTATTATTATAAAATATGATAATATTTCTTTTTGGTAACTGCTTTAACAAGTATTACTTATCAGTTTTTCATTAGTTTCTCTTTTAGGGGTATTCTCAATATGAAAGGCTTATACATATTTCTCTTTTATTTCTCAGTAATTTAGAATCGTATATATTTTGTGAAAAAATCTCTATAGCTAAAACATATTTAATCTAAATGTTCTCTCTCATTTATCTATTCTTCCTTTACTCTATGTTAATTTCCTTTATTGTTATTTGCTTGCATACGTATACTTAATAAAGGTAATGGATTTGCAACGCCTTTGACACGGTTAATGACTTGCAAGTGTTTGTTTTGTGCTTTCCTAATTGTGTTTAGGGACAACACAAATGATTGCTAGCAACAACAACAACTACAACAACAAACAGGACGATAAGCAGTCGATGCCCCCGATAAGCTCTACAACAAGAACAACAACATAAAGACAGATATTGCCTTGGCCATTATGTCATTTAAGGCATTCAATACAAATTGGTAATATCTCATTTATTTTGGTGTTCTGCTTGGTCATTCGACAGCTTCTTCTTCTTCTTCTTCTTCTTGTGTTGTGCTTATTTCCCTTGCTTGTTGTTATTAAATTGACGCATGTGTTTGTGACAGACACACACACACACACACACGCACACATGTAGAAGGAGAGAGACACATAGGAACACTTAAATGCGAAACGTGTTGTCCGCAAGTCCTTCAAGTTCACGCTGCTTTCGATGCGGGCAAACCAGATGAGTAAGGAGTGAGAGAGAGAAAAGAGAGAGAGATAGTGAGATGCTCTGGATACTCGTTCGCAATCGTTTCGAGTTTGAGTGACCAAATGTCAAATATACAAGAGTGTACACTTATTTCATTTCCAGATTTATGGTAACGTGCTTGGGTCTGTCGAGTCTGTCGGACGGTTTGTCGAGTTCCCTTATGGCCGCGTGAAAGCAAACAATTTGAAAACCTCAACGTCTATCCGTCTGTTCTCGTTGGCTCTGTTCTGGAGGAGCAGACACAGCGGAATGCTGACAGCAATTTCCGTTGACAGTCGTTGAAAACATGTGCCATCTCCACTATTTTTTCTACTGTTGTTTTTGTTGTTGTTTTGTTAACATCTTTTACGCTTTCAACTCCGCTGCACTGGATCGCACTTCACTTGCACTCACTATCAACATATCAGCTAAGAGAAACGAAGAGAAAGAGTGAGAGAGAGAGAGAGAAAGAGAAATAGTGTGGCAACTGAGCAGTGTCATTGTTGCAGCATTTTCCAGTTGATTGCTTGGTCCTGTCCTGTTATAAGACCAGGATCATAGTGGGAAGCAAAGCCCAAACAATGTTATATGTTTGTTTTGCAGCAGGATATGTTGTTACATCGACACATCCTTGCATTCTCTCATCAATTTCATGCCACAATCCGTTCATCCATTCATCTATCCGTCTCTCAGTCTCACTGTTTCTCTGTCTGTCTCTTCTTGTTGGCCTCAATTACAATGTATCATGCCACGCACGTATTTTCGTTCGCTCTTTATGTCGATGTAAAGAGTTTAACATGTGCTTCGATTTCGGCTCCTTCTCTCCTGTTCTCTACTGAATGTCCTTGTACACTTGCACGTAGCTGATGTGACCACAACGCATTTATTTGTCATCTATAAATATGTATAGCTCCAAATGGAATTTTACTTAAATTATTGATACATACATTCACACACACACACACACACACACACCCGCAATTCCCCAATTGCCAGAAGCAGAAAGAAACTTCCATTGGGCCACTAATTTGGCATGTTTTGGCCATGTTTATAAATAAGAATTAAATGTGCTTCTTGGGGCAGATTTGCTTTTGCTTTTACTTGTTTTAGGGCAGAATTTTGCATGTGCTTTGCCAGTTGGCTCTGAGCGAAATGTGTCATAAAACAGGGCCATAAATAAAATCAGTTGACCAAGTGACCGACTGGCGGGATGTCATTAGACCACAACCGTCGTTAGCCACGTCGTCGTGCGTGTTGACGGCTTATAACTAAACGGCTTAGTGACTGACGGTTATGTCAGCCAGTTTTGACTGCGTTCAGGCCATTCGGCAATCATGGCTTATAGAGTGAGCTTAATTTTCAGGCCAGATGAGCTGGCCATGTCGCTTGGGTCTGATTAAAGTGGTTTTAGTGAGCGACATAAATAAATAAATTAAATAAATAACAAAACAAAACCGAAACAGAAACAGAAACCGAAACCGAAACAAAAGAAAAAGGAAAGAAAACATGAGCCAGATTTGTGGCAACGTCAGGCGAAAAACTCAAATTGAAAGTGTGTGCAAGGAACCCACACGAAAAGGCACACAATAAATTATGATCGCAGCTCAACTTAAACACACACTAACCACTCACACACTCATGCACATATGCATACCATACACGCACACATGTGGCCAGTTTAATATTTTATGCTAAACCACAAGACCAACTCAAATCTCATAAAGTGAACATAAAACATGCAAATTAAAAGGACCGAACACGTCGTCCAAATTGAAGATGAAACACATACACAACATTTCCATACACACATATATAGTATACCAAACATACACACACGCACTGCCACAATGAACTAATTTACACAAAAACAATACAATTTGCTAACCCATGCTAAAACCCTCTTTTGCTCTTCCCCTTCATTACGAAGAACCTCCCTAACTCCATTTCTCAATGCTTCTATTTTGCTTGCTTTAACCCTATTTCCAGTGTTGTACACTCGCAGCCAAACGGCGCCACCCAGATATTTATATCCTACTCTATCTTATCCCTGTCATGTGCACTGAGAGAAATACTCATAGTATGTTTATAAATCAAGTTAAACCAAGTTTTCTGAGAGCGGTAAAACTATGTGCTTTATTTACATGGTAAGTTTTAATAAAAAGTGTGCAAATCAGTTAAAATTAGCCACAAGATGCTCTACTGTTGCGCTCAGTGTAGGCCTGCGTTTCCAGTATATATGACCACACTGTAAATCTAGCTGTCATGAGACCAAAGCCACTGGGCGACTTCATTTGGCGCTGGCCTCTGCAAATGATACTCTTTTTTGTCCCAAGAAAATGAGTATGAATATCAGAGGAGTTGCTATATTTTTGCACTACTAAGTATGCTGGTGCACATACGTACACATATGTACACGTATGTCGACAATCAATGCCAGTTGTTTATGGCAAAACTCAGTCATTGTGAACACTTTGTAACGTTGGAATACCTTTTCTGTTTCGACTGTTCGTTCCTTGATGTTTGCTTGCCCTGTGGGCCAAAGATTAAGTTTTTGCCATACTAATTTGCCAACTAAATTGTAGTTAGTGTGTGTGTGTGTCTTTGTATGAATTTGTTGCTTTTAATTACTAACATACATAGAGCATACTCGTACATGAGCTTCTTGAATTCATTCTCTGACTTTTTGGCCTTAGTCCTTCTTGCCCTAGGCGAGGCGGAAGTTGACGGCGAGGCCAAAGTAAGAAGTTAAGTGGAAATTATTTAATCAAATAAGGCAAAAGTTTTGCCGGCAACCGCAGCAACAGATATATACATATATACGTGCATATATATAATGGGACACGCCCACAAAGAGGAGTAGTTTGGGGCATGGCTGGAGGCTGCTAGAAAAATGCTTTTGCTTCAAAATTGCCAAACTAATTTATTTGATTCATTTGAATGCAGATTGTGTTTTCTGATTTTGCACACACAGACACATACAGATTTGGAAAATGTGCCTTTCTCTTGTGGTTTTATCTCGGCTGGCTTTAAATGTTTGCTTTTCGTCCTCTGTTGGCTAGAGATATGAGAATATGTATGTGTTTTTCTGCATAAATCTTAGTTATTAGCACATTTATTTTTGCCTTACATTTTCACGAATCTCGAGCAATTTCATTGCTCTTAATGAAGCCATTTGTACATCTGCAAAGTTATATTCATCTACTATATACTTATAATTTCTATAGGGATTGACTATACTTAAAGGCTGTAAAGCGACTTAATGGCATGTTGATGGCTACGATTGTCCTTGCTGACGAGGGGATTGAAGGATCGTCTGGGTTTGCATCAAAAATGGTGCACTTTAAAATCCTTTGAGTGTGGCACTCCAAATGAAATTAATGACTTAAAAGCTTTTTTGCGGTACACGTCACTCATAATACAATCAACGCGCGTAACGACAGCAACAACAGCAACAACAACAGCAACACACCAACAACAATAAACGTCAACAGCTGCTGGTGCTGAGCCATGGCCAAAATGTACTGTGCTGTAATGGCAGCAGTTTTGAAAGTTTAAAGAAATTTACAAAAGTTGCCAACCATCTAAATGCTTTTCCTCCTACCTGTCACCATCCCAAAAAATTGATATAGTTACACAACGTACCTGCAACGTGAAAAAGAGAGAGAGAGGGTGAGAAAAAGCTGAGTTTGGGTGGTGTCTGTAAAGGTGTGCAATTATTATTGTTTTATGTGTCAAGTTCATGCAAAAGAATTAAGTAACTGTAAACGCTATAAACGGTCAGCCTCAGACCTCATGCCGCATGCCCCCTGCACCCTAGGGGGCGGTCCCACAGGCAGAGTGAGTTTTTATGGGTTCGACTGTCAACCGCGCAGCCACCCAGCAATAAATTCTGAAGCAAACGTTAAACGTGCAACATATTCTGAGGGTTTACCCTACTCCATTTGCCACTAACCGTATCCCTACGTCCCTTACTCTCAAAATAAATGAGCATTTCGCACCGTGGGGTTTTGTGGCATCATTTTTCTTTGCCTCTCGTCGTAGTTTCAGGCGCAGGCCGTGGCAATAACAAAGGCAAATTGTAATGCCATTAAATGGCGCAAGTTGGCCAACGCTCAACAAATCGCATACTTTAAGCAGTGCCAACGACAGCCAATCTGAGCAGAAGTACACTCTCCTACACACGAGCTCTTACCTATACATACATATAGTATACTTTTACCAGCAAAGCTAAATCAATTGTAAAAGTGTGCGAAGCGATTGGATGTCATGTCCTCGTCTTTCACTCCAACTCCAACTCTGGCTCTGAGTGATGAGGTGGGAAGAGTAAAGGAGCAATAGCAGCAGGATGTGCTCGTCTCGTCCCTCCGGAAATTGTGTGGAACAGCAACACGTAGTGTGGCAATTCATTTTACTCCCTTGCCTTCTTGTGGCATCCTTCCATCTTTGAGCCGTTTCAGTGCGTGCATTGCTCATATAAATCATCTCTCTACCATATAGCAAGTTGTACTCAATTTCCGGGTGCAACAGCCATAATAACAACAACACAATGGAAAACTATTTGTGTGGAAATTACCAAAATATTGCAAATCATATTAATTATTTAAATTCATTTCATAACCATTTTATGGCGATTTCCTTAAGCCGAATAACAAAAGCTCCTTAATAGCACGGTATGTACATTTATTTACACGTATTTTATATAATATTTTAGGAGACGGAAAACTTTTCTTAAGCTGAAATGCTTATATTTTAAACTGACAACCTTCTACAGACATTATAGTAAAAGAAGTATCTATTGAAATATTTCATGTATAGTTAAAGACTACGTATAGTTACAGTCCAACCTCGAATTGGCCAAGTTTACTTAACGATATTCCGAAAACTGAAAAAGTTGTTTATCATCGAGAATAAATTTGAAGTTGATCGATTGACAGATTCCCACTAATTAAAATCGCTTGAATGATGAAATTTCATTTAAAAATCACGTTTTATTCAAGTTAAAAATGCAAAATACTGAAAATATTTTCTCGTTCTGATTCAGCCAAATATTATTATTGCAACAATGTAAAAAATATACGTTTCTTTATCAAAAATATACACTACCAGGACTATGTTTACAAAAGACGAGCCACATAGTACCTGTTTGAGTATTGCTAAAGTTTTTAACGGGAAATAGCGGCAGGAAGGCGGCTCTCATACTCGTATGAATGTTGTCATAAAAAAGTTTTGCGGCGTTTCGTATAAATTAAATTAAAGACAAATAAATGCTTACATCGTTGCTGGAGGGATGCGGTGCATGTGGCAGCAATTAATTTAATAAATCAACAGAAAACTTTTGGCGGCCTCACACTCCGTGTTGGCCAAGTCAGCTCAGTCTGGTTGGTATTCTCTTACATTTTTCGCGTTGGCGGCTTCTGTCAACTTAGATGGCCATTAAGCGCGAGCTTAACCCATCAGTGTCACAGTTGTGTGCAAAAGTTAAAGAGCTATCGATTATTATGGCTGACCGTGCTTGGTTTGAGTTTGCTTTTGGTCTTCTTCTATGTCTATGCATGTTAGCGTTTTGTTTTCAGCCTTTTGTTTAAAGCTTTTGCTGTATCTTTTGCATTCTCATTTTGCGTTCCCCATTCTCTTATTCTCGTTCTACAACTTGTTATAAACTTTGCGCAATCCTTAAAGTTTAATTACAACATTCGCAGGCATTCGACGGGATGGGTTGGGATGGGTCTGAGTGCTCTAGAAAAGTGCTGCCACTTTGCCTCATAACATTGTTCGACCATTGGGAATGAGGCCGATGGCGTTGGGGCGTCGTCGTCTTGGGAGCGCCATGGCCAGACAAGACTTTCAGTTTAATTTGAACAGGAGATGGCCTGGGGATGATGCCGAGGCTGACGACAACTACGACGACGTAGCCTACTTTTAGAGAACAACAATAAGGAATAAAAACGGCAACAACAAATGCGGCGCGCTCTGTTTAAGGCAAATAAAGCGTGCATCCTGCGTTGCGTGTCTGCATTGTTCTGTAGGATAAGAGGAGCAAAAGGGAAGATGGCAAAAAGTACATAGCACAGAGCTGGCTTTCCTTTTAGCTGGCCCCAAAAAGAAGACAAACGTAATGCTAGGAAAACGCTGCCAGCGTTTGTTTCGGTCCTTGTCTTTTGTCCTGTTGTCGACGTCCAAGCGGATGATGATGGAGATAGAGCCGAAGTTGCCTCTACCAATTCTGTCTATTTGTGCATTTGCTTTTGATGCTGCAATGTTTTCTTGTTGTTGTTGCTCCTTAAATGACGGTAAACGTTTATCAACACACAAATAGCTTAAAGGAAAGGCAAATGCAATAATCGGTTCTGTTTCCCTCGTTTTGTTTCAATTGCATTTTTGTTGCCTTCTTTATTTTTGTTGCTGTAGTGCGTTTAATTAGCGTAACCATTAACAATTAAGCCAAAGATTGAAGCCATGCTGGCAGTAGCTTTTATTGGTATTACACATGCGCCCTGTGTGAACTGAGTTCTTATGAACCTCTTATGATATGCCATAAAATAGCCCAAGTACATTTTAGATTTTTGGGACAAGAGAAATAAACAAAAGCCCATTTAACATGCAATGATTTTGATGCACAAAATTAGGATAAGTTTTTTAGTGGCGAGTTTTTATTGGCTTTTGATGGGGGCGAGTGACCAAAGTTTTTACTTAGTTCCCACTTCCGATGGGCCATTAAATTGCAAAATGACTAGGAGTACTCGTATATTTAGTTGTTCCTTTCACTTTATCACATATTTGCTTCGTTGTTTGTTTGTGTTACTTTTATGGCCGTGTTTATGAGCGATATGTGCGGTTATGGCAGCGGCAACAGCAACATGAACAGACGCTTGTTTATCTATGTCGAGGATGTTGATGTCGCTGTTGCTGCCACAATTGCCATTGCTGCTACTGGAGGCAGCGTTTGTGTGCCACCAGCAGCAGTGGCATGTTGCTGTCACTTTGTTAAAACGCAAAACGCAGACCGAAAACTAGTTATGGTTTTGTGCCTCGGTCGCAGGCTGGCCAACGCAAGCAACTCTCTCTCTCTCTCTCTCTGTCTCTCTCGTTTCCTTCTCTTTCTGTCTCTCTTTATAGCTGGCAATGTCCTGTCCTAGCCTTGGTCCTAGTCTACGTCCTTGCCAGTGTCTTGTCACGTCATCGTTGTGATAATGTCTGCAATGCCAGCGGCAGCAATGACAACCGCTAATATCCCAAAATGGTCTCGGTTACCGCATAAGTGGTGCAACCTTACAAAGCCTTGCAACATAGAGAGTAAGTACTTAAGTGATGGGGTCAGTGCATTTGCTCACATTTTAAGCTCATAATAACTGGCATTTAACTATTTCTCAACTTGGCAACTGCACAAATTCCATTTCGGTAATAGGTTAATGAAACAATTTCTTAACAAAAATAAGAAAATAGAAAGTTTCAACTAGCGAGGTGACAGGCGGAGCACACCCAAAGCGGCAATAGTGTTGTTGCATCAAACTTTAAACTTTTTTCGAGCTTGCAAAGTCATAAAAATGCAGCTGCTGACATTTGCATACTTTTGTGCGAAACAATGCGTTTACTTTTCATACATTTTTACTTTTGTTGTTGTTTGTTTTTTAGGTAGCTTTGGGGAATTTACGGTGCTCGGTGAACAGCTGAAAGTTGCAGCTATTTGACAGCATATCGCTAAAATGTGCAGTTAATATATTGCTAGCGTGCCAAGCTGAAATGCTGCCACAAAACAGAGCCATCAGACAAGCAAAATTGCCCGGACTGGGAGGATGGACAAGAAGCTGTTGGCATCAAAATGGTAATAACTAAAACGCAAATATTTACTCTGGGGTGCGTTGACGTACCAAAGGATTGCGATTGAGTTTGAGATTTGGATTTAAATGGGAATGCGGATTGAGATGGCGCGCTAGTAAATTGAAAGTAAACAGCAATCTATTTTAATGTGGACCACACAGTTTGGTTTGGCTTGGTTTTGGCAACGCATAAAAAGCACTGCCTACATTTTGGGGAGGCTTCAGAGTGCCGCGAAAAAATAACGGATCTGGATCTACATATACACACACGTTGGGTTCGGACAGATTTAGCTGCAAAACGCTAAAAGTTTTCATTCAGCTTTTGAGCGGAGTTAAAGCAAATGGAAAACTTTTTGGGCGCTGTGTAAACAAAAGTTAATTAAAACATTCTCTTTCTTTTTACCCACTAGAAGGGTGATTCTGATCCAAAAGTAACTACGTGAATTTAAGAAAGGGTTTCTTCCATTTTTGGATTTAGCCAAGTTTAGGTTGACCGCCTTAACATATTTCCTATTGCATTTTTAATTAAAGTAAAACAATATTGGCTGCTGTTGCTGCTGCTGCTTCTGCTTCTGCTGCACTAACAAATCGAACAACATGACTAAATAAATGTTGGAAAGCCGCAAATCGCAAATCCCCAAATTAAAAATTAAAATCACCAGAATTCATTCAATTTTATGAGCGAGAAAAAAGCCAAACTCAAGATTAAGTAAAAGACATTCAAGCGCTAACAAAATTCATGGAATTTAAATTGAAATCGCAGTCGAAATAAAGTGAAATCAAGCGTTTAAATTGAGAGTGTGTCTGTGTTTTCACACACTCCCAAGCACACACTCAAACACACAAAATGTAAGCGAAAGTTAATGTAAGCGCTTGTTTACTCTGTGGCTGTCGAAAATATTTCACGTGCAGCTGAGGTAAAAAAACATTACCTTCGAGACCATCAGAGAAACAGCAACAGAAACAGAAACAGCAGGAAGAGAAAGAAGAAGAAAAAGACGAATACAAACTGCGGACAGAACACAACCCGCAGTCGAAAAGGACATAGCTCTCAGGACTGAAAGGAATTGATTAGGATGTGCCAACTAAACTCAAATACTCTTTCAATTTCAAAGTAAATTTGAGTGAAACGAAATAACGACTCAGTTTGCTAGTTATGGTAAGTAAACAAAACAATAAATTAAAATTGTGCTAGTAGGATTAATTATTTAATTAATTAGAATGTTTCAACTAAACTCTTTTTCAATTTCAGAGGTAGCTTTGAGTAAAGGGAATGTGCAATTCAATAAGCTGATTGTACATGGCAAATAACAAAATATCGATGGTATTAATCAATTGTGTGAAATCAAATAAAATGAAAGACTTAATCAGTCATTTATTAAATGTGTTAACTGCTATAAATATAGATATTAAATCAAAGCCATATTGAGTGCTAAAAACAGTTTTGGTTTATTAATGACCTAAACCAATTTAGATAACTGTAATACCCCTCAGAAGGGCATGGAAAGTTTAAATCGACAGCTAAAAACAGAAGCAGCCACCACAAATAGCTCAACATCTCTGCGGGACTGAAACAGGAAACAAGAAGACAGTCGAATGGGGCATGAGGCAGTGGCAAAGAGGCACAAGCAAGTCAAAGCAAGATTTAGGTTTACCTTATTTTCTCAACTGCCTGGGCAGACACTACTATTCCAATGGGAGACACTGACATGCCGAGTGTGTTGTCACATGAAGCGAAGTAAAACGAAAGCAAATAAGTCTGTCAAAATTTTCAAGCTTGATGATCGAATAGAGTCGCTCAATCGCGGCAACAAATTTTGCAGAAATAAACACATGGAAATTATATTTCACTGGGGGATTTACTTGTAAATCGAACATAAATCAACAGACAGCAGCAGCAGCAGCACCTGCGACTTTATACCGCTTTGAAGATTGCCATTAGACCTGGGCCTAAAAGAAAACACAGCATTCTTGTTGTTGTGTTATTTCCCCCTTTTGGGTGTGTCTGTCTGAATGTCTTCTAGTCTAGGGGCTTTACTTGGCTTAGAAGGGGGGCATGACTCAAAAATTTGTTTCAATTTCTCTCTCATTGTCGCCCCTTCTATGATTACAAGTAAATCCAAATCTCAGTTGCGCACATTTCGCACAAAAGCATTGAGTATTTTGTTGGGGATTTGATTCAAAACAACTCGCTGGAGTAACTGTAATAAACTTAAATTTGCCACAACACACACACACGCACACGCACGCTCATCCAGAGGACACCCACCTTTGTGTCAAGGATAACAGCTGTACCCCTCTGTATATGTGTTTGTGTATTTGTCTCTGTATCTCTCGCTTCTCTCTCTCTCTCTCTCCGTCTGTGAGCGCGTGATTTATGCCCTCATGACTGCGTTCTCGTTGGCTTTTGTTTGCTTAAGCGCCAATTGAGTCTCACGTCCTGGTGACAAATCGATTTCTTATCACTCTGCGGTTTATTATGGCCTTTGGCATCGCAGCTGCTGTGCGTATGCGTGTGTATTTGTCTGTTTATGTGTGCGCGCGTCTGTGTGTGTGCGTCTTACAGTGATAAGCTGCAGCAGAGGCCATAGACGCAGCCATTTTTAAAGTAAATAAATTTTTAATTTAATTTTTAAGCACTCGAAACGATTACGCGTAACTCAATCGAGAAAAGGGGATTGGGGACTGACTCGACTGTCCTTTATCAGCGTCTTCTTTCGGCGTCAGGCAGCGAAAGTTGTTGACTTTTATGGCAGTGGTTGGGGCAAAAGATGCGCCTTTTACCGTTTTAGCCGCATGCCGCTTAACTACTGCTCTGCCACATTTAAATGCCTCCTGGCGGACTTCTGTGAGTTACTTTGCTTGACTTGCCTTGCCTTGCTTTGGTTTGGCTTGGCTGCGGGCAAAGTTTTCTGCCATATTTATTTTCATTTGACTTCCCCGAAGACCCTCAACACCCTCATTGCTCACGTTACTTGGCATTGCTTGTTGTTGCTCCATTGGCCACCTAGTTGGGAGCTGGCATTTTATATTTGTTTTAATTTCCTTGCCATTTCCTGGACTCTATGTTTGCCGGCCACATTTGTCAGTCAAATGGCGCTGGCGAGGCACGTTAAATGTGCAGCTTCCTCAAGCTGTTGCTGCCGCCTTTTAGTGTTTATTACAGTTTACTGGCGCCCATCAGGAAGTTCAGTTACTTGCAACTTCCGTTGCCACGCAAATGTTTTCTCCATATCAGACCGGAAACTTTTGCGCCATGTCTAGTCGCCAGTTACTTCAATAGCTTACTGTTGCCACGTTTAAAGCTCACTTAAAAATCAAATGTTGCATGCAGCTGATTCTTATTAAACATTCAGCAAAATGATGACCATTAACCATTTTATTGACTGTAGTCAAAATTGCCATTTATTTTCCGGAATTGGGAAGATATTCGTATCTGTGGAATGTGATATTTCAAGAATTTGCTTTAAGTTGCAGCTGCTGCTGATATGCGACTGATGTGTTGCATGAGATTGTCAGTGCCACAGAGGGGACAATAGGACTACCAGCATGTCAGAACAAAGACACAGACACGGACACTGGCTGCAGACTGCTTACAGTCACTGTTTGTGACACTGTCCCTCGTTGATGGCATTTTATCGCCAATTATAAAACCTGCCATTTTGACATTTTTATTGATGCGCAAAAAAATGTATTGCGAGTATAAAAAAAAGGAAAGGTAGCTGGAAAATGGGAAATACCGTTGCTTAAAAATGCCAATCATTTTGATGACATGCTGCACGTGGGGCAGCAACACTGTGCGTGGCATGAGACCATCAAGCTTGTTAAAACTGACAAGTGGATGTCTGAGTCTGAGCCTGAGTTCGAGCCCGAGTCCGAGTCCGGTTCAGCTCAGCTGGTAGAATAACGAAAGCAACCCAAAATGTGATGAACCCTCTCTTAATGGACTGCCTGTCCACCTGCGCTAGCTGTTTGGCCAAATCCAAATAAATAATGTGCCAAAAACAACAAAGCAATTAAGGCTAGAGAAAGGGATAAACAACAATGTCACTCAGCTCAGTTGACAGATACCCTGTAGGCATGCTTAACGAATTCCATCTTTTAAAAGCAGGGACAAGTTAAACTACCACATAATACATATACCCTAGCAAGAAATCAAAGAAGCTTTTACACAGATAAAAAACTTAATACTAAATTTCAAGTATAAAATTCTAGTTTAAAGCTTGAATGTTTAACGGTTTATATTCGGAGGAAATGTCATTGGCTCAAATTCCCCAAAATATCAAATTCTTATACTAACTTATTGCCGAGAGCAAAATGAAGGGCAGTCCTGAAAACTAGATTTTCGTAGTCATTTCAAGGAAATCCGAGATCACCCATCTTTTGACATAGTTTGGATTAATTTTAATCCGGACATTACAAAGTTTTTTTAAATAAGGAAACCCCTTAATTGTGCAAAATTCCAGTAAATTTTAAACCTTTTAATATATACCCCTCAAATCGGTCTTGTTCCGCAATATAGTTTAGTATATAAAGTATACCCTCTAACGTTTCCAAAGATGTCCTTATCTACATTTGCACAGTATAGTATCTAGTATCCTTTTCAGACATCTTCAACGGGTGCAAAAAAGCTGTATGGCAACAAGAGCAGCAATAGCAAAACTATGATAAACAAGTGAAATGCTTGTGCCACGTATTTGTGTGTGTGTGTGTATGTGTTTTGTGTATGCACACATACATATGTGTAAATAAAAGCTGTTAAAATACGATAGCGCTGCCTATTAGCACAATAGACATGGAACAACAACCGCATCGCGACGCAGGGAAAAGGCAGAAAAAAAGTCACGATGGCGACACAGACATGGTCTGGAAAATAGGGGAGAGACATAAGGGTGTGGGAAAAAGGAGAGGATGTCGAGGACGGGGGTAATCTAGCACGGCGGAGGAGGTCGACCAATGCACAGCACGCAGAGTGTAACCACAAACACGACAACGCAAGCAGGAACAACAATGGGAACAATGACAATAACAGCTAACAGAAAAGAACTAAATAGAATGCAAGAAAGACAGCAGGACAATCTGATACCCTGTACAGTACAATGAAAGCCACGTAAAAGGAAAAACCATAAAAGACGGAATTAAAATGAATACTTGTGATTGCCCCGCTCTGAATCTGTTACAGGGTAGCTAAGTACAAACACATATGGAACGAGAAGCAGACAATCGAATTCCTGGACAAATGGCAAGGGGCAACAAATGATATGTTGTGTCTTGTGCTTGTTGGATGAGTGCTAGTGCTGATGTCAGGGAGGGCTGGGAGAGGTGCGAAGGGCGTTGGCTTTTCTTGTGCCGGTTTATTTATTTGCCTATGTATAAGAATGCGTGTGCCTTGTGCCTTCAAGTTTATAATCAGCAACTGGGCTTGACGTGGAACATACGCCAGCAATATAGTCGCAATCGCAACTCAGGGACATGGAAGCACCAAGCCGGACAGGAATTGAACCCCATCCCCAAACTTCTACCCAAAACTCAGAGCCTTTAGTCAGATTCCAGAGCCAGCAGCTGTGCTCACACATCTGCCGTTGTCTGCCGTGCGCCTGACTGACTCTTCTTTCACAGCGAATTTCCTGAGGCTGCTTTTCTCCTGTTTTCCTCCAGCTTACTCTCACTTGGCTTTGTGGTTCTCTGGGTCGACGGTTAGCTTTCACGGCAATGGAAACCACTTAAGCTTTAGCCGAAACTGAAGCTGTTGCTGTTGCTGTAGCTGTTTCATTTCCATGCCAAAGTGTAGTTACTCGTAGTTTGGCTTTTCTTTTACGTGTACTTGTGCGAGCATTGTTAGCCAGCCCGCTATTTGTGGCCACTTACCGTGCTTTGAGTGGATGCGTCCTTATGCTATGGCTTTTATGATTTGCCAGATGAAAAACACGTGGCTACCGAATGAGTCGACAATTAGGAGAGACCTCTTACAGCGTTTAGGATTATGCTCTACATCTGAACGTGTATCTCAAACTGTTTCTATCTTGAAATTCTTTTGCTTCAACTCTACATAATGACTTTTTGCAATCAAAATTCCTATGATGTTCAACACTTAATTTTGTGTACGAATTTTCTCGTATATGTCTGTGTGTATTTCCGCTTGTTATTGTTACAAGGAGCTGTTGTTATTGTGGCCAACAATAGGAATATTCTCATTGCATGCTCGAATTCATAAAAAGGATAACAAATGCCAAAGTTACATGGCAGCTGCCTCGACTGACCCATTTCCGTCCATTTGTCTTTAGGGCGTGCCTGCCCATAATATCAAATCATATTTTAACATTTATTCCAACCGAAACACATCCCATAGTCCTCGGTCCCTTTTCCCTCTCTTGCTTTCCCGGTTGAAGGAATCTCTTAAAGCGCTTCGACAATAACAACAACAATGGGCAGCCGTTTACTAATTTCATAAAGCCAAATGAAATAAAAATGCCTCAAATGCCGCAAAGCAGAGACCGTCCTGCCGGTCACTTATTGTGTCCGAAAAAAAGGATATTACTTGCGAAATGGATTTATCGCGGTCACAATTTTGACAAAGTCTTCAAGGCTGCAGTTGAAAGCTTTGATTCGCATTGTTTCTGCCAAGGGGGAAATGATCAAAGCTCAACAAAATGTTCTAAAAACAATATAGAAACAAAGACAATATCAAGGACAAACATTTGAAAGCCAAATGATACGCATTGAGGACATTTGCTAGCGTGTTCATTGAGGTGCTAATGAAAAGCAAAAAGAGCAAAGGCAGGATGTGTATTATATTTGGTAGCAGCTTTTATGACAACATTAAAGTGAGCACAGTAAAGTGCGATTCATTTGTGAAAATGAGTCACTTATTCTGAGTAAAACGAGAAGATACGGGTCGTATGCGCAATGTGTGCTTCGAAGTACTTCAATTATGATGATTGATGATTATACTGGCTGACGGAGTGTGTAAAAGCGACTGAATTGATGAGTTGAGTCAAGTGGAGATGCCTTGCCATGCTTTGGCATGCAAAATAAAAAGGAATTTTGCAAATGAATTGTTAAGTATGCGCCGCGTTGGCTGCCAATGGCTTGACGGTATTTGAAAACACCGCAAAGAATGCAGCTTTTCTGGGCTGGGAAAAAGAAAGTCGGTCCTGGCATGTCAAAGGCTTACCCAGCGGCCAAATATGCCAGCGGAATTTCAAAATGACTTTGAGCCGACTAAATATAAAGGAGGAGAAACAACAAATAAGAAAAAACCATAAAACAAAAAACACAAAAACAAAAACAAAACAAAAACCAAACCAAACCAAACCAAAACGAAAGGAAGAAAAAACTGAATATTTATAACACGATGTGCCATTAAATGTCAATGTATTTTTAATTATGCACCCAAATGCCATGCAAAAGAAGCGAACCCAATTTGAGCATGGCTTTTAGCTTCAGCTTCTGCCTCAGCTTTCAATTATGCCGAAGCAATTTTCACTTCGTTGGCGCCTGTCAAAAAACTTTACACGCCCGACTTTTATTTTATTTCATTTTATTTCGCATCTCGAATGAACGTAATTAAAATTGACCCTTGGGGACTGACCCAGTACACACAGTACAAAAAGTGTGAGCGGCTGAAAAAACCAAAAACAAAAAACTCTTACATAATTACCAGAGCTAGAAGTATAAAAGAGCACGAGTCGACTCCAACTCCGAGTCCAATTGAGTTGAGGAGCAGCTCCATAAATTTGTTCCGTTTTGTGCGTGGGTCTGTTGAAAAGTTTTTTCAGCTCAAATGTTGATCCTGATCCCGAGCTCATGTGCTAAATTGCATTTGTTCCTATTCACGTCAATAATAAACAAGAGTCTCCATGCTTTCCATGTCCATTCAATTTGTAAAGTTAAATGTGTTTTTTTTTTGTACACTTTTTTGATTTCTCTCGAGTATTAAACATGGTCAGTAAGACCCACCCAGTGGCAGGGTGGTCAACTACCAATTGCCAGTTTGGCTGACTGCAAATGTGATTTGAAAGTTTTCCCCATGTGAAACAAATTAAAACTAGCAACAAAATTTATTTACGCAATGCATTTGAAAATAAAATTCAATTAAGTTTACACACATGAAAGTTTAATTCTTCGCAATTGTTAATTAAGCTCACATTTGAAGCCAGATTTTCTCTGTGTGTTTGCCAAATTCAATTGAAATTCAAATTAAAAGTTATCACTGCGTTGAGTATTTAACCAGCTGCAAATGCAATTATTTGGCTATTAGTCATAAGGGCCAAGCTACAATCATGGCTGCACTCATGCCTTCATGTACGCCCAGTTTAGCTCAGCCACGCCCATTAAATTTGTCTATATGCGCCATTTTTGCCCTATTTTTTGGGGCATATTAAACTGCCATGAAATGTGCCACAGAACGGGCCCAACGACACTTGCTGTAATTTATTTGGCCCAAAGGCGCACTGCGTATTGTTCCCTCTCTTCCATGTACTATCCTGGCCGCAGTCCTGTCCTCGGTCAGGGCCAGGCCCAAAGCGAAGACGACGACGACGACGATGACGATGAGGCGGCAAATGCGTTAAGACGATTTTATGTAAATGTTTTTCGTGCTCATGTTTTAAGTGTGTTTGCCTCTCCGAACCGGCAAAAAAGGCAACGACCGACGCGACAACGCAACAACGACAACAACACCAATGACAACAACAAAGGATATCGCAGGTTTCAGCTGCCTTCATTGTGCCTGTTCATTTGGAATTTTATTTAAAATGGATTATGCCGCCTGCGAAGAGCACCAAAAAACAGAAGACAAAAGACAAAACCCTGTGAATGTTGTCAATGCAAAGAAGCTTTAATACTCTTGCAAAAAGTAAGGAAACAAGAGAATGAAAGTAATATAAATCAAATGAATTGTATGACAATGTTAATGTTATTATGTATGAATATTTGTTTTTTTCGCACAACTCTCGTAGTTTTGCAACCGCTTATGAATGACTTTAATGAATTTCAATTTCTATTTAAATTTTTTTATTTGACACATTTTCTTTTAATTCATTACGCCTTTTACGATTCGCTTTAAAATGTATGCAAATTTATGAAGAAGTTAATTAAAGTATTCGGCAAGTTATTTTTTATTAAATAATTTAAACTATGTATTTTGCTTAAACTTGGTTTCATATTTCCTTAAGCTTCAAATGGTTTAGATCCATAGATATTTCATAAACTAAACCAAATGAATTATATGGCAATATTAATATTACATAATACAATTATGAATGAAAGTTTATGTAGTTCGTTCAACTACTCATACAATGCAACAGTTTATAGAAGCATCTTATGAATTTCAGTGTCTATATTAAGCTTTTTAGGATATTGTCAATTTTACTTATGACCAACCTTTAAATATGTGTATGTTTAACTTAGAACAGTAACCAAAAGTAAGAGTGTTTTTTATCAAGTGTTTCCTGATCAATTGACAAAGCGAATTTATTTTAGCTCAAAATTTAACATTTGACAATTACAAACTCATTGAATAAATGACCATAGACTTTGTTAGTGTAAGAAATAACGACGATGCTGTTTCTACGCTCTTGTTTTCCTTTGTCGCGGCATTTGGAGGTGTTTATGTTTATGTGACAAAGTACCTCAGCCCAAACCCGATGCCCCACTACTCGGAAGATGTATACACAAATATATGAGTATCATGCCTGCTTGCGCCTTAAAGCAGGGCTTAGAGTTGAATTTAATGAAAGGCGAAATTGTTATTTGACTTCACAGCAGCAGCTCCACATCAGCATTGGCATCGGCTATAAATCTCCATATTGCGACGGGTCTCATGTGTGCTACTCTCATCAGGCAATTATCTATCACTGGCTTCCTATCTGTTTAGGGTTAGGAGGGAGGGTATGAGTAAATCAATATACGGTTTATGTGGCACAGTTTACGGTGAATAACGCATTAAATTGTATGGCTAAATTTCATTTGATTGTGAAATCGTGCGAGTCGACGGCGGGTCTGGCATTGCCGACGTATCCTTTTCAAGTCAGTGTCGACGACTGCATAACTCTTTCATTTATTAACCATTTCCTGCGATTCACGAGACGCCACTCCCTCTACTCCAGATACCCTCTCCTTTTCCCCACAATGTGTATCGAACCAACAAAGGCGCCAGGCAGCGTTACAGGCGATGGCAAATCGTTGACAATGCCAGCTGGCGTGATAAGCCATTCATTACGATTATTACGGTGGATAGCATGTGTGTATGTGGATGTGTATGTGTGTGTGTGTGTATGCAAGAGTGTGTGGGAGTTGTGAGTGTGTGTGTGTGTGTGGCAATAGGTTGAACTTGGCTTGGTTCGCCATGCCGAGCTGGCAAATAAAAAATATTGCTGATAGGAGTAAAAATTTTCATACTCATTTATTTTTATTTACTGCGCGCAATTTGCACATAAAAGCTGAGCAAAAAGACGGCCCGTGTTGTGTTGTGCTGTGTTCTGCTGCGTTGTTCCGTGTGAAAGGGTTCTCAAATCTCTGACTTTGACACAAGTGAAAATATCGAAAAATTATGCGTGGCTATAAACGCAGCTCACGGCGATGCCGATGCCGATGCCAATGGCAATGGCGATGGCGTCGATGTCGATGGCATTGTCAATATTTAAGTTTTGACATTGTTATGACAGCACAGCAACAACAACAACAACAACAACAGCAATAACTTAAACAACCAGATGAGGAGGAGTTGTAATGGGAGCGCTTGTCATTTATGGGGAGTATGGGTGTGCACATGTGGGGTTAATTTATGGTGTTCATGTATGCAAATGTTGTCATAAATGTCGACAATTTTTGGAATTTCATTTAAGAATTATGATCGTGTGGACTCGTCTGAATGCCGTAGCTCGTGTGGGTGCTTAATTCCACCATTAAACAGAACGAACTGTCTTTAATTGAGGATCTCACAGCTCGCAATTCAATTCCTACTGGCAGACGCCCAAAGGAAACCTCGACTAAATGGCTGCCTGGCGCCGGGGACGCCGATGTAGACTGGTTAAAAGTGAACATTGGTTGCGGCTTGGGGCAAGTGGCAAGTGGCAAGTGGCATGAGGCAATTCATTTGATTTCATAAAATCACAAGGCCTGGCCAGCTCATAGCAGCTGGGGGCGTATACGCAATTTGTTTTATTTGCCACCAGAAAGTTGGACAGAAAAGTGTAGTTGAATTAAACTGAGTGGAAGTCTGTAAGACAGAGGGAGACAAAGGGTTGGGGTGTGGAGATAGCAAAATGACCGACGACCGTCTTAATTTGAACTTGGAACTCGTACTTGGAACGTGCATTTTCGCTTTAATTTGCGATTTTCCGCTTGTTTTACCAATTAGGCGCCAGTTGACTTTTGCGACCAAGAAGCGACGCTGCTTTTTGCAAATTTCGCAATAAATTAGCTTGGTTCAACTCCAGAGTTGGCCAACTCGTAATTTTAAAGTAGGATTAAAATTGATTCATGATAAACAGACAAAAAACTTTTCAAAAGATTTTACATTTAATAAAAGCAAATCGCATACCCTGTTAAAGAATGTTCTTAAAATTCTATGGATATTTTGAAGAACATCCTATCGGTAATTTTCTATTTACTGATTATTGTGTAGGGTATTCGTAAGTCGAAAAATCAGCTGTGCAGCATTTTCTCACAATTTTCCTTTATTTTATTTTATTTCATTTTTTTGACGCATTTGTTTGCCAACTTTAATTTACTTTGCACAACTCTCTGCGTGGCTGTAGACGAGGCGAAATGTGAGAGCGCGAGCTCATAAATTTCAAATCTGTTTCAATTTTCATTGGCCTTTGTTACTGTTATTGTTGTTGTTGTTGCCATAAGCTTGTTTATGTTGCCTGGCAAGTGAAAGTTAATACGCGTGCGAAATTTTCAGGCACTTTTAGCACGAGACCCAAAAAAAAAGCGTCGAGAAAGCAAAAAACGAAGCTAAACTTTTTGCAAAGGAATTATTCTTCATATAAGATGACATCAGCGTGTATAAAGTTGCATTCCAGGTTAGAACTTGTGTGTGTGTATGTGTGTGTGTGTGGAAGTGTCTGTGTAGTTGTTGTTGCCTGTATCAGTGGTAAAGTTTCAAGACCAGCATGAGTACTCGTGCTTTGTGCGATAAGAAAAATAACAACAAACATGAGTAACGGCCCGCAGACTTGGCGTCTTGTCTCTCCCTCTGTATGTGTATGAATGCGTGTCTTTGGATCTGTGTCTATGTGTTTGTGTGTGTGTGTGTGTGTGTTGGTATGCTCAAGGCTATGTGCGGGTGCTCAGGGATAGAGAAAGGAATGGCATTTTTCAGCGAGCTGCAGCAGTTAAAGGAATGCAATAAAAAACTTTTCAGACAGCCAGCAGCGAAATGCAAATGCAAATTCTATGAGCAATAAACGCGAGACTTAAACCTTACCAATCTCTTCAAGATCTTGCGGAGATATTAAAAAGCATATACGCTAAGCCCTCCTCCTTACTGCCTTCTTGCGGAATATAATCATGGGGACCTGTGCCGAGAGAAGTCGTCACAACAATTGACTGAGTTCGGTGTGCCAACAAATTCTGCCACTAATCCTAGCTTAGAAACTTTGCTTTATTTTAATCAAATCGACGTAGAAGCAGCCAAAAAAGAATATGCCACACACTGCCATCGGGGAAAACGAAGCAAAGACATTGGCGAAATGCGCGACAGGCACGACCCAGCTGTAATGGAAGGGAATGAGAGTCCAAATGAAGTTTAAGTTGTGTCGTCGTCATTGCGGCTAAAAGGAAGCAACAACAACAACAACCGCAAATTGTACGCACTTGTACGTATGCTACGTGGGGCACTCACCAGAACAATGCCGCACTGTGGCAATAAAGGGCCGAAAGCAGCCGGAAAGAATTGCTCAGTAATTTAATTTAAGCATGCGGATTGTGAGGGTTTGAGGGTCTCAGTCTAAGTCGAAGGAGGGGTCTGGGCCTGGCCAAAATGGAAAGCGTCAGTTAGTGGTGCGTGCTCCATAAGCCCTAATGTCAATATTTGACTATGCTACACATTAAACCCGCCACCAAATGCCAAAGCATGTGCTTCTTACACATTTCCGAGTGTGCCAGTCTGCATGTGTGTGTGTTTGTGTGTGTGTGTGTGAGCGGACATTTAAAATATATTCTTTTTTGCCGCCAGTTGTTTGCCTCCCCCTTTAACCATACTTTGTGGCATATCTATAGCCAAACCCGCGGCGAGAGCGGAAATTAGCAAACGATTTAAGCGCAGGAGCAGAAGTCTGAGGAAATTTGGCACAGCGAGACAACGCGGCGTATGCGTGTTATTTGATTTTGTTGATTTTCGTTTTTTTTCTGCATTTTTTTTTTCTGCTTCATTGCTGGCACACATTTTCTTTAACAATTTCCTGTTATAAACAAATCAAGGATGTAATAACGCAGTTCAATGCGCGCACTTTGAGAGTGAAAATGGTTTTCAAGTAGCCGGAGAGGGGTAAAGTTATTGAAAATAAATGCCGCTGATTATAATCTTAAGATCTGCCAAGTCGGTAATGGCCGAGAAAAAGCTTGACATAGAGTCGTATCCTTTTTTACTAGGCAAGGACCTGAGCCCATTAGCTTGGACTTTTTTTTCCTCTTTCCCTCACTTTTTACTTCAGGCTGTACTATGTAAAATTTCTTGAGTAGCGAAAAAGGCTACCCTCACAAACACACACACGCACACGTACTGACGTACACTAATACAGATGCTATTTAAAGGCATGTGTAAGTACAGTAACAATAACAACAAGGACAGACTTTAAGCAAAGCCAGTCAAGTGTATGAATGTAACAAAGACCTAACCAAAATTACAAACACATACCCAAACACACACTCACACTCACACACACACACACACACACACACACTCAAATGCCACTCACACGTACTGGAAAATAATGAGAAAATTTCAAAAGTGTGTATGCCCGTCCACTTTTGATATTTTCTTTTAAGGCCTTGGGCTCACCAGCTGAATGTCAACTTAAAGCTCTTCTCTCAACTGCCGCTGGCCACCAAATGGATGAGAGGCTGGCTGACGAGTTCTAGGCTTGAGCTGACATGGATTCTGATTTTGACGCTGGCTTCCACTTCGTTTTCTTTAAAGTACCAGAGACCGGGGCTAAACCGACGCTAATGAGCTACTTAGGCGATGACTTAAGTCATTATTGTGTGGGCGTTTGCACATCGTGACATTACACATACGCAACGTTGACTCGGTCACCTTCTGAAAGCAGTTTTGATGCGAGTTTGAGCCGAAACGACAACTGCCGCTCATGTATTGCCTAAGGGGGAGAACTCAAAGGGAGCTTTGTTTTGCAACAACTTTAATTCGGTTCAACTTTTGTTATGCTCCATTCTTCTGGACATTGTGATTCGTTGTTGTCCACAAAAAATGGCATATAATATTCGATTAATATTTCAATAAACTGTGTGCCCTTTTTCGGATTACAATAATAAGATTCTTTTGAGCATGCGATCACAAAGGATGGCAATAAAGAGAAGGACACAGCTTAAGCAAGTCGGGTTTTGTTTGCAATCTCTGGCAAGGAAATAATACACTAAATTAAGTATGTACTTAGTGGCAATATTGTTGCTTTTCAAATGAAAATATTCTAGTGTTCGTATTCGTTTTTGTATTCGTAATCAAATGTGAATGGACTCCAATGAAAATTGAGTACCCTGCCCATTAGCCCGATGACTAACAAAAGGCAGCTGATTTTGTGGATCAACAGCACCGCGGGATTCATTAGGAGGCGACAACCAAAAATAACACAAAAACCACAGTAGGTCACACCCATACATACACAAAAACACACACGCACACCCACACACACATACAGACAATTCATGCGTAATTGCCAACACCTCATTAGGCAAATGCCGCATAAAAGCAGCAGCAACTTTGCATTAATCAACGCTGGCAACATTTTGAGAATGAAAACTTTCAACAGTTGCCTCATCAGCTCAGCTCAGCTCAACTCAGCTCGATTCAACTCAACCCCTGCCAATTAAATGTGTCTGTCACAATGTTTACAAAACATGCGGCACGCACAAAAACAAAGCCATGTTCCCTTATTTATTTCCCTCCAGGCTCCAATAGGCTCCAATGGAATAGTTTGGTGAGCAACGGGATTCAACGAGAGGGTAATGAGGAGGACCAGAGTCAAAATCAACGACATAATTCTCTAAAATGTGATTTTATTAATTATATGCGTCAGGCGAGTGTCAAATTAGCGACAGGGCGTGGCTCTCGCCCGTGTCTGCCCTCTTTGCGTTGTCTCCCATCTCAACCCACTGTGCGGCTTGTGCTGTGGTTCAATGTGCTGCGAATGTCAACGACGACGACAGCGTACAACAATTTTAAACATGTCAACATGGTGTCATAATTAAAATGTTCGCCAGGCCATGCCAATGGCTATATATGTGTGTGTGTGTCTTTGTAGTGTGTGTCTGTGTTTGTCTTGTAGTTGTGCCTCTGTGTGCTGTTCGATTCCCTCGCAAATTGGAGACTTAAATTCGCGACCCCACACGTCACCATCCATCGCCCAGAGGCGTTTCCTTTGAAACTGCCAACGTTTTTGTTTGCTTTTCCATTGGGCGGCATTTTTAATGATGGGCTGCGTCTGACTCAAGGCTTGACAGCAGGCGAAACAGAGAGAGAGAAAGATACATTGAGAAAGGGAAAGATAGAAGACAGTTTGGGGCATTTTATTTGGTTTTGCATTGCAATGAGTTGCTGGTTAGTTGATTGGTTTTGCGGTTTTGGGTTTCAGCGACATTTTGTACCCATTTATTAGGGGTTAAAATGACTGTGCTACTAATTGAACACCTTTCTCTTTCTATTCCACTCTTTCCTCACCTCTCTATGGCTGTCAGCTATCAGTTGTCAATGCAGATAACATATGACATATCAGGCTATATTTGATAGGAATTACAATTATGAAAAAGTTCTAAAAAAAAGCATTGCGCAAACGATTCAATTATTTGTTGCCAAAAATACACATTTTAATTCAAATATGATTTTTCTCATATGCAGTCGCTTATAAAAATAACATACTCTTGCGAATATACACAAAACAATATAAATAATAAATAAGATCAAAAGTTTTTTTCATATTCAAATGAAAAATGCATTTAAATAAACAATCGCCTACTTGTGTGTTTGTCTGTGAAATTAAATCTTTAAACTTCGCTACAGGTATTTATCGTTCTGTAGAAATTAAATTAAATTGTTTATGATCCCTTTGCAAAGAAATATTTCAAATTAAAATATTTTATCCAACATTAACTACCTAAAAAATATGTAATTATGTATTCTAATAATCATTTAATAAGTTGTGTACTTATTATTGTATACAAAATTTAAATCCCAATAAAATAAATTGTTTATTAGAAAATATCTTGCAAAAATAGCTTAATTTCTTTTATCTTTATCTATTACATTTAAGTTTCCTATATTTTAACAGTTATTTACTTGTACATAGCTAGTAAATTGAATTATTTAAATCCATTTGATTTGCTATACTTCAACATTAAAGGGCATCCACATTGCTTACGAAGAAATTATTCTTGAATCTTTTCTTACGCAATAAATTTTTTAAGATCTTTTGTATTTACTATCCGATTGACTGCACCTTATGCCTTATTAAGTATACGTAAACAACACGTGTGTGATGATTATTAAATAAAGCCGCGAGAAGTAAAAATTCTAATTTAGATCGCTGTATACGCTGCACCACTATTCCTCTTCCAATTTTCATTATTCGTCTTTAAGTTGTAGCTCTTAAATTTAAAGCATGTCGAGCAGAAACAAGAGAAAAGGCAAAAAAAAAAATAAATAAACTGAGCTACCGACCAGCAGTTGGCTGCACGTTATCCTGGCCACTTAGTCTTGATTAATGTGTCGCATTTGCCGGGGCCCAAAGGCCCACATACCACTGTCAATATGGCCAACACCCAGTGGCCAACGTGGAAAACCAAACACTGTACTCATGTACCCGTAAATAAGAGAGGCGCTTTCCACTGGCCAATGTCCGGTCGTCCTCTTAAATGAGCTGGTTTTTATTGTCTCAAGGTTAATTTGAATGGCAAACTTACGTAAGCACTGTTCCCCTATCTCTTTATTACTCACTACGCACTTTATTATAATTTGTTATATTTATTTATTTTCTTACGAGTATTTTCTGTGCTTTCTCTTCTCTTCTTTTTTTTTTTTGAATGTTGGCACGCATGTGCTTTCTGTTTTATTTACTGCGAGGCGAATAAAAAATTAATCAAATTTTGTGGAGGCTGCGATATGCAAAATATACGCGAAATGTTCATAATGAAACCAACTGTTTGGGTAGTAGTATTTATCATGGATTGCCATAAATATAACTGCGGTTTATCTTGACATGGCACAACACACACTCACATTTAAATGAAATTCAATTAAACTGCCCAAAGGCGACTCGCATTTAATAACTTTCTGCTGCAATTGAGCTTTGCTTTAGGTTTTATACTACCATTTTTACACTGTGCAACACGAATCTCCTTTGAGGGCAGTAAAGTGCTGAGAAGGGACAAGGAGAGGCCCGTCAGTCTATCAGTCACTGACACATTGATTGAATGCTGTGTTGCGTTGCAACTCAGCTCAGCTGGGTCAACTCTCTGTCTCTCCCACTCTTTCTCTTTCTCTGTCTGATGAATGTTTGAGAGATTGAATGCCCCTTGCCCTTTGGTTACCCTTGCACCCAACATCGCTTACAATTTGTGGCAAAATTTAAAGCATTTTCAGAACGGAACATCGACAACATCAGTTTGGTTAGCTGGGGCAACAAAATTTGTGCCTTGTGGCACGTTGCCCATGTTGCTGCTGTCAAGGAATCTCTCTTGTGAATTTTCCAGGCAGCTTGTTACGAAAGGGCGCAGCACATTCATAATGTGGGCAAGCATTTGAGTAGGAAGAAAATGAGGTGGAGTAACTATGTGGGGTTCCAAAAATGTTAATGTATGCACGCATTTACTTAGACAACGACTGCCACAGACAGCGCCAGGATAGCGGTAGAGACAAAGATATACAAAGATACACTGATATCAAAAATGTTCTAGGACTTAAATTTTGTGCTCAGAACTTAGAATTTTGGTCTAAAAAATGCGTCAAGAACCAATAATACTTAGAGATCACGTTCATATTAATAACATAAAAACTTCTTCCATTTGTCACAAATATAGGTATAATACTGAAACTTATTCATTTTTAAAGAATAAATGTTCTTATTTATAGACAAAAATCCAGAATCAAGTTAGAATTTTAGGAAACAAAACGAAGAAAATGTTGAAGAAAACCATTCTAAGATTGAAAAACTCAAAAGATAAGCAATATATTTGGTTGATAAATATTCTTAGTTTAAGTTGTTTGGCCTTAAAATAAGACCATTCTGGATTTTAGAAGCTGGTCGTTTTTTCAGTGTAGGAACTGGGAATGTGACTAGAACCCGCATGATAACACGCATATCTTGATGGGTTATTGCCTAGTTTCTGGGACTGGCTTGGAGCGAGCTTTCATGTGATTTAGCGACTTAGGGAGGAAAGAAAATTAGACACCCACATAAAATTCATATGCATAAATATTTGTGGGTCTATCCTCTGCGTGACTTTGCGACGCACCGCGGCATTTCTCACAGATCCAATAACAATGCGAACCAAAATGGGCCGACAATTGAGCTGGCAACGGGGCAACTGGCAAGTGGCAAGTGGCAAGTAGCAAGTAGCAAGTGGGCACCCAAAGATGAAGACGAAAACGAATTTGCATAGGGGACTGCCACGGCTTTTGTATTTTGCATATTGAAAGAAAGAAAAGCACAGAGAAGGGGAAGATGAAAAAGGCATTGGCTTTAGTGTTTGCAAATACGAAAAAAGAATAGAGTCTGGGGCCGTCAATTGCCGACAATTGGCGTCAGTTTCAAGTGGATTGTGGGATGCGGACTGCACTTACCTCGCACTTTGGCAGTGGACCCTCGGGCATCTTGACCTTCCAGCCGAGCAGCGGCGGAATGCAGATGAGAGCGGACATAATCCAAACCGCCGTGATCATGACGGCTGCACGGGCGGGTGTCCGGGACTTTAGATAATCGACGGCCTTGGTGATGCTCCAGTAGCGATCCAGTGAGATGAGGCACAGATTCATGATGGACGCCGTGCACAATAGCACATCCATGGCCGAGTGTATGTCACACCACCAACTGCCAAAGATCCAGTAACCCATCAGTTCATTGGCCAACGAGAATGGCATAATGATGAGGCCCAAAAAGAAATCGGCCACGGCCAGCGAGGCAATGAACCAGTTCTGTATATTCTTCAGTGACTTTTCCGTGGCAATGGCAATGATCACCAGCATGTTGCCCACCACAATAATGATCATCAGTATGGTCACAATAATCGAGGCAATCACAATGTGCGTCAACGTATATCCACTCGGATAGCGTCCATCCCAATGCAACTCTGTCGCATTACTGTTATTTCCCAGCAGCCCCAACCCGCTGCTCAGATTTCCCGCTGTCTGATTGTAATAGCTTCCAGCCAATTGCAGACTGTTGTTGTAGAAGCTGCCATTCAGCAAATAGATCGTATCATTCACTGGCGCTTGTAGATCCAACAGATTCGGTAACTGCACCTGTCCATCGACAGTCACCAGGGGCGGATTGAGGGTGACACTTGGACTCCCATTGGGCAATGTGGCTGTTGTGCTTGTTGTGGTGCCGCTTGTGAAAACTGCTAGGAAATCATCGGTGCTGATGTTGCCCGTATTAATACTGGCCTCCACTTTGGCGTAATCCATCTTGGTTCTATTCTTGTAGCAGTTGTTGCTCTTGTGGTTGTTGTTGTCAATATGATTCTATCTCTGTCTAACGTTTGATTGGTCCCATGCTGGCGCACTCTTTTTGTTTGCTTTCGCTTAGATATTTATAATTAAACTTTTTTTTGGAAATGGGAATATTTGAAAATGCGGCCGCTAATTTAGAATTCCTTTTTGCGCGTTAAGAGTGTGAATTGTTTTCAGTGTTCAGTTTTGCTCGAACACCCAATTAAATCTAATAATTTATCTAATGCCTAGCATAGTTTTGCGATTTGCAATTATTCGATTATGTTTTACCCGTTTTGCACCGAAACTTGCGTGTGTGCGTGGTGCGCGTTTTCGACGCGTTTTTAAATCGCGTGCATTGGCGAGCGAAACCCGCGCGAATTTTAATTAATTATGTATTTGGTTGAATGAAACAACTCATACATAAATACATACGTATACACATCGATTTACATACATATACATATACAGATAGGTAGAGAATCACATACAGATATACGAATATGAATACGAATAGAAAAGACTGCCCGCTAATTATTTTGACTATTTACAATTGGGGCTCATCGCCTTCGCGGCATATGATGATCCCCACAATCTAAATCTCGATCTGGATCTGGATCTCATTGATCTGACCGATCTGCTGTCATATTCACATTGCGTCCACTGCCGCTTCCCTCGTCACCATTGACACATTCTTCTCAACCACAACACACTTTGCTTTCTTAGCACACTCCGACTCGATTCGATACGATTCGATTTGATCAACAATTAAAATAAACGGTGGTTGTATCTCTGATTGATTTGATTGGATCGAAATGTATCTTTTATTTGTTGCCTCTGTTCGTTGAGCACACAATTTTGATCAGCCGGCTATTTGATTTTGTTTATTTACATACAGATACATTGGCTGACGCGCGCCACAAAATTCAGTCAATTCAATCGGGCGTAGGCATACCTTGGCTCATTGGCTGCGTTGGGAACTGTTGCCCGTTTGACTATTTGGTACTTTTTTTTTTTGGAGGGTACTTTGGCTACTTGGCCATCTGACGCGTCCGCGACACGTTCGCACCGCTCGAAAAGCACATCTTAACTGAATATGCCCCAACATTTGCTACCAAATTCGTCTTCCACACGCAGCGCAGCTTCTGTTGCCGCTGCCACGCTGCCTCGTTGTTTCGACTCGGCAAATTCGTTGCCGTTGTCGTTGTTGTCGTCATCGTTGTTGTTCGGCACAATCCACTTGCTGGGAAATTTACTCTCAATGGGGAAATTGTCTCTTGTTTGTGTGTTTCATTCTCAATTCGTTTCATTTGACTTTTGTTTTGGTTTGTCCCAGTGCCCTAAACCTAAACCTAAAACCAAACCCAAGTGAATCCATTTGTTGCAGCACTTTTCACGTATTTCATTTCGTTGTTGCACCTTTTGGCTTGCCCCCCATAAGTGTTTGTGTGTGTGGGTTTATGTATGTGTTGGCTACAAATGTTAGCCATGCCAACGATGCCCATGTGTGCGATGCGGCCTTTTGTTTACATTTTTATTTTAACCCACATTGCGGGCTTTGTTTTCACGGCAAATGTGGGCTGGTTTACCTTTAAATACTCCTCACGATTTGTGGCCAGTTAAAGTTGCCTCGTCCCAGCTGTGCCAATAAGGCCTCAAAATGAAGCCATCAAAAGGCATGCGGGTCTTTCTTTATACCTATACGAATGTTTACATATATACATACATATGTATATATTCTCATATATACACACTCAACATATTACGCACATTATGCGCGATAGTCACGTAGCATGAGGCACATAATTGAAAATGCAAGTTGAGCGTACGAGTATCAATCGTGCCACCAAACAGGTTGTTGCTCTATTTTCTATGGCTACCAATGAAATCAGCTAGAAATTATTATGATAATGAAAAGTTGAGTTGAGTTCTTTATGCCTGGAAGTTCTTTATGAGCTGCGCCTTGAAGTATGCAGCATATTTTCTGCTGCGAGTTCGGCGTGGAATACGCTGCGTATGAGTTATGCGTGTTATTTGATTATGTTAAGCATACGCTGTGCTCTGTGCTGTATTTTGTGCTGCTGCCGCTGCTGCTTTTGCTGCTGCTGCCACGCATAATTTCAAATTACATACGGCAAAGCAACATCAACATAATAAATCTGAAAAGGGCCGTCGACTGACAAACAAGCAACGACTGAGCTGTTACGGCAGCAACTTATTTGCCGTGACGGCTACACACGCACACACACACACTTGCACACTCAAACATGCGCATACTCATAGTCTTAGCCAAGTGACAAATGCCGGAAAGAGTAAGCAGCAAACAAGAAGGATAACAGAGCGGGCACTCATCGTCAACGCCTGACAGAAGATTGCTTGTCAAGCGCTGATTATATTAACTGCCTATGGTCCTATATTCACTCACACTTACACTAACACTCACACATACGAATGCGTGTGTGTGTGTGTGTGTAAAGCCAATCAGTGACACACGCAGGCATCAAATTGCGCATACGCCGCATAGGTTACCCCAGTCTAACGGCATAGATAATGCGCAAATCTCTCAAATGCGCATGCATTAAATTACAAACATGTAATCACACACAGACACACACATATATTCACTTACATACACATGTATGAGTGAATATTGCATGCCTCTTTCTCTCTTTGCAACTGCAGCACGCACAGTGTATGCCCGCTAATGGAGCCTTCGTCTTGCGACTAAATGTGGAACGTTGCGATTCAAGTTGTCGTTGTGTAAAATCTAATTTTAATTCACTGCACGTTTTGCATAATGAAATTGGATTTGTGGGCGTATGTAAACTGCAATAGCATTAAGAGGCGTGGCCAAGTTTTGCAAAAATCGAGAGCACTCTAAAATTTCTTTCCCGTATTTCGTTCTTCAAAACTTTTAGCTCTTTATCATCACACGACTGGGAATAGAAATGGCACTGAGAGACGAAACATTTCTATGCAGGCTCAGTTGAAAAATGCGCAAATGCAACTCGCTAATGGCTGCGAATATTTTATGTGCGCTTATCATTCGCATTAGCTCGAAAATTGTTGCTAAAAGCTTGCCATAAACCAAGGGTGGCAACGCGAGCGGAGCAGATAGGTGCTGAGAGTATCCTTCGGTATCATCCATGTAGCCACTGGCAAATGGCAGCACAAACAGCAACGCCAACTGGCAGGGACCACGGAAATTGCGTTACTCATACGCACCGTAGCGCCCCACTCGATGCATTATCTTAATTTAAAAGTACGTTACAACAACAATAACAGCTTTGGGATTTACAAGGGCAACACAAGCTAGCAAGCAGCTCATGTGCCGTGTTTTAGTTTCATTAACTCGACTGAAAACTCATTTATCAAGCTGTCAGCGGCAATTATTTATGCCTACCTCACTCCGCCCTTCGTCCATCAGCTGAGCACTCTCAGTGCAACAAAAAAATTATAGAATATTATCAGTAAGCCAAAACAATGTGAAACAAAATGCGTTTCAATTTTCTTGGCGAATGAGTTTTGAGCCTTCGACAGAAATAACAATCAATTGAAGTTAAATGCGTAACAAAATGAAATTAATGGCCAACCTTTCGAGCACGATAACATCACGAATTGCGACGGGAATGTCGCGACCCTTACCATTTATAGGCATTTAGCATTTAAAGTTTTAATCTCTTGATACGTTTATTCGAATGGCCTTTGCTTTGTTGGCCTTTTAGGCTTTCCGGCCCATCCGGCTGCCCATTAGTCTGGTAATTAGCCCCAGGCAAAGTGGGCAACACGTGCGCCCAATGACAACTGACGACTTCCAGTTCAGAATCGTATGCAAGGGAAATCAAATTCAGACATGGGCTGCAAGTGCATGTCCTATACGCCTCGGGGCACCCAACATATCAAATTTGCTGCTCAACTGGGCACAGAAACCGAACAGTTTCTTGGAGTAGGGAAAACTTAAATCATTGCTAATTTAAGAACATTTTAGTAACAAATTTAATGTTAATCTTAAATAATGTGTAAGGTATTAAAGTGCGTGCAGGCAAAGTGTGCCATTGTCAGTTGTCATAAAATTTATGCTCCTAATTACTTGCCGTTTTCTTGGCAACTTTTCACCAAAAATAGAATAGAGGGGGAAACAGCGACATCATTTATTATTTTTATTTACACAACAACAAACCATTTATTGACACGACAACCCAGCCGACGGCGTTTACTCTGTCACTGGAGATGGGGGATAGTCAATAAGGCAGCGACTACTCAAAGGACTTTTCCATAAAATGCCATTAATCTTAAGACGATGTTGTGCAGCTAATTGCGCCTCATTCGGTACTCTGGACCCGTCACAAGGTCATTTGCCTTGCAGGGAGCAGGGAACCGAGACAAAGAGAATACTTCGAGTATGTAGTCGAAGCTATGGGAGCGAAGCTGAGCGATTCTTGGCCGACTGAGCAATCATAAAAGGTCCTTTTTCAACATTAATGCGTTTAATGTCCCTCAAAATTTTGTATGAAGCAGACCAGGCAAAACCATCTAGCCAGGTAAAATGCTTGGAGTTATTTATGTGCCGTGCAGCTAGTATAAAAAAAAGAAGAAAATACGTCGAAATTTGCCTACATATTACACTTAACAACATTTTTAATTAGCTGTACCGACAACAAAAACAAAACAAAAGCCAAAAGGGGCCCCAACAAAAGGGACGCGGGCACAAAGGTCGTTGCGTGGTCTATGGGCTCTGAGTTTCAAGCCCTGAGCTGTGGAATGAGCAAAGAAGGATGAGGTTGATGGGAAAAAGCGTGCTGTGTCCGGTTCTGTGCAGGCAAAAGCAAACATGGAAACTTGGACTTTCAAATGAAGCTCTTCTCAACGCCATCAAAAATCTGCGCCAGTTTTTGAACAGTTGCGTTGCGTTTCCTGCGTCTGTAAATTCGTCTCCTTTTGCCGTCTCCGTCTCCCAGCAATTCGTCTGTCTGCCTTTGGCCTTTTTCATAGTTCCCATTGTGCTTTCTTTTTTGTTACTGCTGTTTTATGGCAAATTTTCCAAGCCGACACGAAAATTCGCAACACAAAGCGCCCGTGGCTCTGGAAACACAAAACCCTATGACTTAATTAGAATTTTGTGTAGCTGTTACCGTTGCTGTTCCTAATGCCCTGCACCGAAAGGGGTTATAGGGCATATTCGCTAAGAAAAGCGGCAATCGCAAGACGTCTCACAAAACTTAGATAAATTGTGAACTTTATTAATATATTAAAGTGGTCTGCGTTCCATCAGCCAATTAATTTTCTTGTAAACCTAGATATTGCCTGTTCCTGCCTTGTGTCTTAATAATAGCTAATCCCATTGAATTCTTCTCAACTCTTTTCCCAAAAAGTATACAGAAAAACAAAAATGCTGGACCTTTGCTTAATTTTTTAAAGCATGTCTTTACTATCTTTAATATCGTTTCTCTTTAGAAAATGTTTGCACTTCCAATTATCTTCATAATCTGAGTTCCTCTGAACTCTTTTTGCAACTACTTGCTTAGAGAGTATCTCAGAATCGAATTATAGCCAAGTTAACCCTTGGCAGCAAAGAGAACAGCATATTAGGCGCAGCGTGCCTTCAGACACCCCGCGGATGGACGCTGCAATGACATGTGAACTGCATTTGGGCAACGCCAAAGAAGAACTTTAACGCAGGCAATTAGTTGCCACAGACTGTGAGTGTGAATGAGAGTGCGTGTGTGACTGTGAGTGTGAGTGTGAGTGTGAGTGTGTTGGGGCATTTGTGTAATTACGAAAATGGTGGTAAAACATGAATCCAGCTCGTGTAATTGCATTTGTCATGTGACGTTGTTACAGTGTTCCATGTACTAATTCTGATTCTGTCATCGACCAAAGGATTTATGCGGCCATTTGTATAGATGACGGCAGTGGAGAAGGGTAGAAAGTGTAGGCTGCTAATTGACTACTGAAATCCTCTATTGTTATGGTAGCTTATCATATCGATAATATTATTATTATCAATTCTATTTTAATTTTATGTTGTTATCATTTTTATGTTTTGTATAATCAAAGTGAATGCCAGCAGCTGCAGCTTCAGTTCAAAATATGGTATCTGATGAAATTGTTTGGTCTGCTTTTCATACAATAACAACAAAATATAGCCAAAATGGAAACTAATTTTGAATCTATTTGCATAAAGTGTCATCTGTGCAAGTTTCATATGGCCAGAGGGGACGTCTGTTGGGTCTTGTTTGGTTGCCACCTTCCCACCGTCCCTTCGACAGTTTCAAAAGTGCAAATATTTGCATGAAATTCAACTATTTTTTTTTCTTTTCGTTGCATAACAAATTCAGAAACTAATGCTGTTGTCTGTGTGTGTTGTAGCGTTGTAAAACATGTTGAATTACAAATAGTTACATTAAATGCAACATATTCAGCTGCTGTTGCAACAACTCAGACATAAGGGTCGAAATTATGCCAGAATGATTTAAACGACCACTCCCCCGTTGGTTGAAGCTTTTAGAGAACGCATTAGATACGCTCATAGGGCAGGCAAGCAGTAAGTGCATCGTTATTGCTTTCAATTGATTTTCAATCAGCATTTGAAGTGAGCTTCGTCCTTGATTGTGGCTTCTCCCACCCGATCATCTCAGCACCTCAGCTCCTAAGCAACTGAGTGCAAACTCAAGCTTCATTTGCCACGACGAGGTTAAAAGGCTTTTAAGCCCAAAAGTCAATGACGATCCTGTAATTCGAGGATTCTATTTATGCCAGGTATCCATGGATATAACTCTGCCAGCTGACCAGGATACTGCTCATTTGTGTGGATTTGTATTCCCCAAATGCACTGCCACATATGTTGCACGCTGCAAATTATTTCATTGCGTTTCACAACCAAACAACACAGTTGGCAACTGGTAAACGGCGAAACCAAACGCTGTGTGTGTGCGGAATGAAAGTAAATTGAATTTTCTAAATAACTGCAATGTTTGAAGAGCTGCTGCTGTTGTTGTTGCTGTTGCTGTTGCGGCTGAGAGTTGAGAGTTGATACCAGCTCAAATCAAACAAAAATTCAATTAGGGTTGAAATTAATTGCATTGCTTTACGAAACAATGCGAAACGCTTTCATCGCTTCTATCGAAATCAATTTGAATGCAATGCCAATGTAAAAGAATAGAGAATGTAATATGAAAAGTGTTTAAGCACACGCTAACTGGATGGCGTGGTGCCAGACAAAACGAAATTAAAGATGCCTCAATTTTGATAATGTGGACTTTAGTTGTTTTGGCTGCTCAAGTATTTAACAACGACTCACACATCGTTAACACAAAACTGGCAAAAAGAAAAAGTTACTCGTATTTAATGAACTTCCTGCTGTCGATTCAACCTTTCGACTTATGACCCAAACTGTGAGCCCAGTTTAGCTTGGCTCTGGCCCTGGCCATGGCCGTGGCCGTGGCCGAGGACGATGCCGGAACTTTGGCAGTGGCAATGGACTCTTTTTCGCTTGACCCTCGCTTCATTTGGTGCGAAAAGTTTTCGCATACATGCATGAAACGTGCTGAAACTTAATTGACGGCAACCAGGTGGGTTTTTTCCGCTTTAATGCTGCCCCAAAAAGAAGATATTCGATTCGAATTTATTGCTTCCCATTATGGATTTACCTCACAAATGCCAAATGCCAGCCACAATTAATGAATCTTGCGAAAATAACTCTACTCTACTTGCGGTGATTTTAATGCATCCGAATAATGGAGTAGATTTAGTGCATTCCATGACTTTACTCTGGAAATTGTGCACTCCTGTGGCCAGGACGAAAACTTTGGCCATTTTCTGCCACAAAAATGTTAAATGCAACTAAGCCAAAAAGCCTGCATTATTCTCTTTAGAGAGAAATGCATAAAGTGCGCCGAATTGCTTACAAATTCACTTTATGCCTGTTCTAGTACAACCGCAAGGCTCTGCATTTACAAAGTTGGTCAACTCACTTACACAAAGATAGTTTCCATAATTTAATATAATTTTAAGTGTTGAGGGAAATGCTAAGAATGGGAATACTGCTATGTAATTGTTGTATAATAAAGTTAGTTATTTTATTAATTTGCCACAAACTCACAAGAATTTTTTGTTCTTCCCTCTCTGATTCAGAGTTTTGGCAATGATTCGATGAATTAAATAACATTTATTTAACTTAAACATTCTTAACAGATTAATTTAAATCATTTACAGATTTAAGGATAATCCGAACTATTAAAGTAATTTTAAAAATGAATTTTACATTATTCATTTATAATTTTATTGGTTTGACGGCATTCTTATTGAAATTAACCAGACTGCATTTATGGCCAGCGATTTAATGCATAGACAACATAATTAGTGAAGCGTTTGTTGTAATCGGAGCTGGAATTTGAATTTGAATCAGAATTTGAATTTCAATTAAAGGGCTTGAAAAATGCGAACGATTGGAATCCCAACGCACCCAAATCAAAGCACATCTGCTCAACTCCCTATCACCCTATCTCCAGCTGTCACCTGTCGCAATTTCGGTGTCAGATTGGGTCGTTCGACCCCCAAAAGGGTCCATTTTGTTGGCGTTTTGAGTTTCACGCGTAGCGCGTAATTGCAAATCTCGAGAGATGGCTTTGGTGGCAGTAGCTTGAACCCAATGAATACTTTAAAGCAAATGCTTTTTGTATTTGCGTACTTATTTCAGACTTTCTTTTTGCCATTTGTCAGTGTGTTTGATCTAAAAATGTGCTGGGGGCGAAGTGAGTGGAGAGCAGATGGGTCGGGTCAGCTAAATGCAAATAGAATTGAATAAAGATGTTAGGAATTATTTGTCAAATACAAGTACGACTATCTCGCAATGCAGCAAATGCCGAAGAAATTCTCCTATAGCTGAAGGACAGCTGCCCATCAAGTAATTGAAAAATGCAGCACAGGAGAGAGAGAGAGAAGGGAAGTGAGAGGAAGCAGTAGATGCCTTAAGGTAAATCGGTGGCAACTTATCATCACCCCCAAGTACTCGTATATAGTGGAACTCAAAGCGATAATGTAATGTAAGGCAATTTGTGCCAATAAATCAAATTGTCTCTGCGAGTCGACAAACTTCAACTGCGAGCTGTGGATAACTTTGGAGAATTGAGACAACAAATGGAATCAAACTCAGATGCGGAAGGCCAAATGGGAATAACCGACGCACAGGCATTTGTATTGATGTTCCTCCTGATGCTGATGATAAAACTAAATCAACGAAAATTGGCTTACGAGGCTAAGAATTTGACTTATTGCTTGGCAGCACACGCAGCGTATGCGCAACATATCATTAAGTGAGCATTTGCCACGCCTCCGTCCTACAAAATAGACCCAGTCTGTGTTCAGTAGACAAAAAGACATTGTTATCGAATCCTGAAGGAGATGGGGTGACGGGAAGTCGCTTGTGTCGTTGACTTGCAACTGACATAACTTACAAAATCTGCCGTGCCCAAAGTTGACTCTCATACATAATTGGCGTAGCAAGTTTGCAAAAATAGTGACAGTTGTTTGTCGCAAGCGCGAAATACTTTCCTGTCGGAGCATGCCGCTTCAGTGACTCGCAATCCTGTCGCTAAAACTTTGACAAGCCTCCTTGCACACCGCATGCAGAATCACATTGACTTTTCAGTCCTGCGCCCTCTCGAACAGAGAGTCTACAGACAGCAGACGGAAGCCAAGCAACTGTAGTTCATGCAAAGTTTGTAAGCATCCGCCAGGACTTCATGCGGCATCCCCACATGTGCGCCTTATCTCCTAAGTCGCACGCAGCAGTGGCAGCAACGGACGATGGCTTTTGATTGTTGAAGTTGCCTTGTCTGTTGCTGAAGAAATGAATGTCGTCTGCAGTCACTGCAACTGCCGCTTGAGACCATGTACTTACAAAATTGTTGAATGTTCGGAGAGTCGGCGAGTGGCACAAATGAAAAGAAACCCAACTCAAATCTTCAGTTTATTACCAGCTTGCAAACACTTGAACTTTTCAGTACTCTCGGTACTCGTACATTCCAAGATCTTCCACTCTAATTACGCCTGTAAATCGACTGCATTGTCATCTCAAAATATTTCTACAGCCAGATGTTAGTTGAGCGATAACGTTTTGCATTTCAGTTCCATATGAGTCTTGAAATACATGGAAGAAATTAACAAGAATTGGGTTAAGTATATGACGACGGGTGGCACATATCGAAGTCAAGGTTCTGTTAAGTACTCTCAGGCGTTAAGAGGCAACTTAGTTGGTGGTTCTATCGAAACATTTGCTACTGCGATAATTGCTAAACACTCGTCACTAACCCACGTACACACACACACACACACACACACAGATATACATACACAAGAAGCCACTATGTCTGTGCACATTTCCGCATCTAATGGATTTTTATGCGCCAACATGACGACGTGCCGCCATTTAATCTACACTCAATATGATTTCATTACGCAGCGGGAATCCCACACACACCCATACACCCACACACTCACACACATATTTGGTGTGCGCTTGTTTGTATTTATGCAGCATAATCAGCATTATGAGAGCCTTTTTAGCATTGTGTAGTACTACTTACTAATGATGATGAAGTTGTGCTTAAATGCCCGAGCTAAGCCGGATTCGGCACTTGACACTTGCCTTGGTCAGTGTGGGCTCTGTGTTCAACACTTGTAATGAAAAGTAATTTGCCCTCTATACACTTGATTGTGTGTGTTTTGTTTGATAAAGTGGCGGATAGCCGTCGACAAAAGCGGAAAGGGCGACGCGTTGTTGGCATTTGGCAGATGGAGGAGCATCATTATAATTGCGTACTAAATTAATGAACGTGATTCTGTGTGCAGAAATTTGATTAAAGGCCTCATTAATTCCAATTGTACGATAATTTTTCGTGGCCCCAGCGAATTGAGTCTTCTACACCTCGACAAAAATAGGCATAGTTTCATCAATCAACAAAAAATATGTAAATCAATAAATATGAAGTATACGCATAGAAAGCAATACACATTTTCTCTTCCATTTGCATAATGGTATACCATTTCTTTCTGTGTACTTGTATGCTGGTCTGGCGAAGGAAATGTTAATTTAATATTTTATTGGATTTGAGATTTAATTGCAACTGGGTACATCAAAATATGCTGTGGCATTTAATCAAATAAGCTAAGTTTTCATATGAAAACTGTCATCAGGCATGGACACCACATGATGCCGAAATGAATATTAGATAACATCCCACAGTATATTATAAAGTATGATTGAATGCATGAAACAATGAATGTCAGTAGCTCGTGTGTGTTTGTAGGCATTTGCATTTTAATTGAAATTGATAACGGCAAAGCAAGAGCTTGTGACATTTATTTTGATCAATTGTTTTTAAAAATCCGAAAAACAGCAAGAGAAAAGTAATAATGCAGCTGGCTGGGCAATAATAAAGTTATGCATCTAAAGCAAATATTGGCAAGAAATCAAGAAAACATTTTCACTAAATGTAAAGCAAACAATATGAACAATTTGATCAAAGCGATGCCAAGCAATTGCCTTTGGCAATATTTGAGTCTAGTCTATATGCTCAGCCCAGCAATATAGTACGATAAATCCTAACTTGAATGGCAAAAGGCATTCGGACGAAAGGATTCGTTTGCCCGAGGCACTCACAGCAGCAACCAGTCCGAAAGCAGTACTAGAAGAAGACAGAACGCGGCAGGACAGGCCATTCGAGCTCATTATTATGCATGAAGTCATTGACAGTCTACCACCTGCAGGACAAAGCATAAAACCCAAACAGACATAGAGAGAGAGAGGGAGAGGGAGAGAGACAGAGAAAGAAACACACATATGTATGTATGTGTGTAAGCAACTCTTGTGGCACTGAAACGGAAATTTACGCTGACATGAAAACCTCGCCTGTGGCATCTGTGAAACGCAACATCCGTCGCCGTTGTCGCCGCAAAAGTTTAAGTGGCCTGCGTCCTAGTGCTATTACTGTGGGTGTTGGTGTTGTTGGTGTTGGCCTGGTCCAAACTAGTTGTTATTCAATGCAGCATCCGGAACCTGATGGAATTGACTTTTGTGTCCCACCTCTGTGACGTGTCGTGTTGTGTTTAGACGCTAACGCGTTGAATTTGTCCTGGCATCATTAAATCAAATTGAAACCCCTTTGCTGCCACTAAAGGACTAGAGACTTTTGATTGCCAAAAACACACCAACACATAAGCTATCACACAGAATCAGTACGAAAACTCTTCCAGTTTCCTGTGTGTGTGTGTGTGAGCGTGGCAGGTATTCATAGAGCGCCCTGCTGAGCATTAATCACACTTAAGTTAGGCAACCCTATGCAATGAAGCGGCTGCTTGACTAACGGCTTCGGTTAGTGGCAAGATGGCTTTTAATTAAAATCTAACGCATGCTAAATTATTTATTTAAATGTGCTCACGACACGATTCATCTTCAATTACCAACAATCTAGCAATCTCTACTGGTTTAAACCTATTTCGCTTCCGCTAGCTTTTGATTTATTTGAGACGAAATTGAGTTTTTGCGGTTAAGCTCCCTTGACTGCGTAGCCAAAAAAACTGTTGCATACTTTCATGGTGAAGTTGCTGCAACATAAAAATGGTTTAATATGAATGGGGTAAACATTGTGAATAGCAACAATAACCAAACAATGTGCTCCACACCACTTTAATATAAATGTCGAGTTGTTCTCAAAAAAAAAAGAAAAATGAAAAAAAGACAAACTGAAACTTTCAACTTTTACACTTGCTGCTTTTGTTGGTTTTCTGTCACTTTGCGCTGTTGCAACAAATGTGGTTGTACAAAAAGTGTAAAAAGTATTGTAACTACTGTTGATTTTAGCTGCTGCAACTTCTGTGGCACCGCAAAAAATATAAATAAAAGATTGCTATAAAGCGAAAAGCATTGTATTGGTACCATAACCGTAATGTGGCTCTAGTTGCGTTTGCAAATTGTTTTCAAAACCTGACATATGGAAATAGTCACCATGTATGTATCAAAAATTATTACATATTCGATTATTTCACTCAAAAAAAGAGTTTAAAATAATTTCATTTAAGCATTTAAAGATTATCTACTGCAGCCTGAAACTATGCTACACAATTCATTCAATAAATATCGTAATTTTTTTGTTAATTAATTAATATATTTAAATTTGTTTATGTTTCAGTTAATGTTTTGTATATCGCTAATTTGTGTGAAAGCGCTAACAGTTTATTATATTTCCTATATTTTGTAAATCTTTTACCCACACAAATGGATTTCAAACTCCTTAAATCAAGTGACTTACTAGCTATATTATTTTTATCGTTCGAAAGAGTGTCAAAATGTCGACGTGAGGTCGACTTATTCTTTTACACCGTGTGTTAGGCCGTGCAAATGGTCCTTTGTAAAGTTGTGCAACTGTTTATGCAAAATGTTTCATTGTCGCGCATAGTTTGCATATTTGCGCAATGATTTTGTGGCCTGGCAAATATTTGTTCACACATTTGCTCGGTATCGTAGGTAATGGGTATGGGTGATTGTGGAAGTATGTGTATGCGTGAGTGGTTCATATGTTTATTAAACGGCTAGACCAGTCTTATTAGCATATTAGCATATTGTGGTATTTTCACACACACATTGTAATAATCGCAGGCGCAGTTACACCGAAGCTCATAATCGAGTTGATTAGCGGTAATGTTGTTTGCCAATGAGTTTATTTTAAATTGGTTAAACATTTGACTATCCAGCTGATTATAAACGTAATTCAACTGACATTTTTATTAAGTGATTAGTTTATGAGAGAGTGTAAACAGAAATCTGACGAGATAATTTCAAGATAAATCTATTCATTACAATTTCGACGGATTAAAGTTTCTTTTATCACGAACTTAAGAGAAAAGTATTATTGGTTGGCATTAGAAAGCAATACAGTTAAGATAAAGGAAATATGGAAATATGAAAAATGCCAAAGGCAGAACAATAACAAGAATGCCTAATATCCCGAGTGTTGTTTTGTTGTTTTCTTTGGTTTGCTAACCAAAATGAAAGGAACACGTAGTTGGTCGACCAGAGCAATAGAATAAACCGCATTAAAGTGGGCTCACAGCTGCCCAAACAGCCCTAGAGCCAAAAAGTTTCCATAACAAACTGTCGAAAAGTTTATTCAAAAATATTTCAGGTGAGCATCGCATCGCATCGGTTAGCAAAGCATGAGAACAGCTTCAAAGTTAACAACAATACGACCAACTTGCATATGTTTGCCTCTTCGGATTTGAGACTGGACAAGGAATGTTGTTGTTGTTGTTGTTATTGTTCTTTTTCACAAAATAAATTCAATGAATTTGCTTTGGGATTTAAAAGTTCAAATTGGAAATACACACAAATACCGAGACAAGGCAAAACAATAAGTAAATTGAAATTTCAAGCAACCTTTTGATTGTGTTTTGATTGGAAATCATAAGCCGATGAGCTGATGAGCGTGTGGCAACAAGTAGGAATATCTAATTGAATTAAAATACGACACAGATCAGTGACAAGGCAGATGCAGAGGTCATCAGAAAAGATACGGCAAATTATAAAAGCCACGCGCCATAATCTGGCCAAATAATCTGCCAGATGCCAGTTGCCAGCTGCCTGGAGTGGGAGGAGTGGGACAGTGACCAAGTCCAAGTACTTCCGCATCCCGCTTGGATTTCAACTCGTGCGGCAGCTTTATAAGCTTGCAACACTTCCACAAACTTGTATACGCTGGCAAATGTTATCTATTCCTTGCTGGCCGTTGGCATTGTTGTCCGCAGTTTTACTATAGTCCATAAGAAGTGAAGTTTAAGCAAAAACTAAACGAAAGAAAGCGGAGACAACACCTAAAAGACCAACAAGCAGCTCTGCCTTGGGGCTGGGGGGTTGGCTTAGTAAATGCCAAAATAATATGCGACTTGGCTGAGACAATAACAACCACGGAAATTAAATTCTCGCCAGATTGCTTTGGTCTGAATGCAACTGCTGGCACGGTTGGCATGAGCTGATTGGAATGGAAGAGCGTGTCCCATTGAGTTTTATCTTATTCCTATTTATGAGATTGTGAAATGCAAACGAACGTTGTGATTAGAGAGCGACAAAATGATGTCCTGGCTGGGGAGTTGACTGAGCTTAGCTCAGCTGAGCTTAGCTAGAAAAACCTCCGCAGAAGCTAAGCCAGTCGACAGTATGATGTGTTTCAGTCATTAAGCGTTTTTTGCTTAGCTCTTATTAAAGCTAAGACCCAAAACAAAACAGTATGGCACAGTTGCTGGTTGCCACAAAGGCAAAAGGCGATGGATTGCCAAGCTCAAGAAACTCAATGGCAAACCCTTTTAGCCGAGGCCATTCGAGCGCAATTATCAAAAACTTTTGGCAACCGGCTAACAGTAAAAACTTTGTTGGCCCTCCCTCCGGCACCGGGAACGGGAGCGGCAGCCCCAAAAGTCCAACAAGCCAAACAGAGCGCGTCTTAATTCAGCCGATTTACATGAAACTTTGCAAGCCGATTAGGCGATTAATAAGCTTGTCAATTTGCAATTGTTGCCAACAGTTGGCGCCTGAGTTATGAACTGCCCACTGGAGGTAAATAAGCACTCAACTCACATTCAGACTTACACTTTATTGAATGCCACTCAAATACGTTTGCAATTAGGGTAAAAGTTTGCAGCAACTCCAAGAAGGTGTCGGAGTTGGAGTCCTTGAATAGGCTTATTTCAAACAGTCCAACTGGCGAAGTGAACGTAAACAAGAAATGGGGTTTCATCTGGTCAGACTCGATGCCAGTTAACACCTGCAGTGCAGCAGAGATTACTGTTAGCTCTGTCTTGTCTGTGGCAACCAACAGCCAAGTGCTCAACGTGCTATCAAGGGGCTCTTCAAGCATACACAGAGAAAGAGATGGAAACACATACATATATATTCACATACCTGCTGTTTGTCTATGGGTAAGTGTGCGTGGGTGTGTGTGTTCTTTCTGGAAGGTAGTAAGAGTAGTTTAATGGCAATGCAGAGGCAGAGGAGCACCTTAACCTGAAGGAAGCTTCTTCTGCTTACTTGGCTACACATCTTTTTATGTGCGCCCCGAGAGCAATTACTAAGGATTCCGCTTTTCTTGCAATAAAAATTTAAGACACCAAGCAAACAGAAAAAGGAACAGAACAGCACAGAACAGAACATAGTCCAAACATAGCCATTGTTCTTGGCCAAATTGAAGACTAAATGCAAAAATTATACCTAAGCGTAACATTTTTGGTTAGCATAATGTCTGTTGTACTATTGTATACACAAACTGAACTTGAAATTGTCAGACGACTTTAACTTGCAGTTGTTCGGAGGTGTTGGGTTAACTTTAAGCAATGGACCTTGCAATTTGTAAACACATCCATTGTTTGAAATCAAAATACAATGCATACAGGAGGAGCATACTGTGAACGGTTTGCTGCCCTAAATGATGAAGGGTTAGAGGAGAGAACTTCATTGCTATGCAGGCGTTACATTTGCATTTCACAGGAATGTGAGAGAGACTTTTACGAGCTGCCTGCTGCCAATGTCAGAATAACATGCAAGGCCCAAAACGCAAACTTCAACCCAAACCCAAACACAAACACAAATGCAAACGCAAATATCAACCAGGCAGGAGAAACCAGAAGCTGGCAGCTGGAACAGGAATAGAAACAGGACCAGGACCAGCAGCAGCAGCAGCAGCAGAAGCAGATGAAAGGTGTAGCGAAATCTACATTTTCGCAACCGCAACAAGGCGCACTTACCACACACTCACACACACAGACACACACATCTGAAGAGACTGAGTGAGAAAGAGTGAGAGAGAGCGCACGTAGACACGGCATAAAGTAACTTTTTTTATTGCGTCTTCATAAAAGCACCAACTTTTCACTGAATTGGTATTCAAAGTGGCAGCCGAGACGAAGATGGTGGAAAAAAAAAACATAGAAATGGAGATCTAAGCAGCAAATCCGCAAAGTAAAAGGTATTTGGTGGGCGTTATGTTGGAAGGGGCGTAAAATAGCATATAATGGAAAAAATGCCAGCAAATTGAAAGACGAATAATGAGCTGGCGAAACAAAAATCATGCCAAGTTCATCAAATCAATAAGAGATGTAAGCTGGCAGTTTATAAAATATGAAATATGGCCAACCTTTAGGCTACCCCTGGGATTGGAAATGGACTTTATTCCTTTTGAGTCAGGTTGGTTCTTTTGGCTGCTGGTGATCCATCAAATTTGCCTGGGCCTCACCTGTTTTCCATTCAATATTCTTTGTCCGCTTGTTGGCAGGTTTTGCTTTTGATGCGCGTTTGTTGTAGCTACTTTTTTTCCTGAATTTCAATTGGTCTCCAATCCAATACCAGATGTTTGCATGAGTTGGCTGAAACTGGCACTGATGTTGTAGCTGTTGTTGTCGGGGCTGTGGCGCATTTCAATTGAAAATGCCAAGCATGAAACTTGCCCCATAAAAGTGGCAAATAAAAACAGCATAGCGGACTTTTAGTTGCCAAAAATCTTCTCTAATTAAATTGAATAGCTTTTTCCTTTTGGCTGCAAACTTTTTAATGCAACATTTCAGTTTTACGTGAGCTCAACTCAACCTGAAAAATTTAGCACACATTTAGTTTTTACGGCTTCAACTCGTAGCTCGGAAGTAGGAACTCAAAGTTAGCTCTAGGATTAGGACCAACTATTATACTATTACAACCATGGACTACTGACCACGAACCACGAGCCACCGGCTAGCCAAGGAGGAAGCAACAACATGCAGTTGTTGCAAGTTGTATTTGTTTTGCATTTAAGCCTCAATGCCTGACCCACTTAAGTGCAATTTAGATTTGCGTTGTGTTAGGACTCTCGAGAGCAGCCAGTCAGATTGTAAACAAATCGCCACAAGACTCATCGCCTCAGTTGCCACTTAAATTGTCAGACAGTCTGCCCTGATTACGGCGTACTTACTTACGGCAAGTACGAGTACTAGGAGTCAATTGAAGCGGCTGTCAAAACGCAAGGCAAATACGAGTAGATCTCATATTACAACATCATGCCTCAGACCACAGGCCAATTAAAGTTAAATTAATTTCGATTTTGCCAGCAGCTCTACTGAAAACTCATCTCTTGCTAGCTGATTGAGTTAGCACTTCTTAGCCAAGTTTAAAAATTGCCTTACTTCCCGTCCCTCTCTGTTGTCTTGGCAATCAGCTAACTCGGTCCGTAGGCTTACATAACCAAAATATGCTTATAATCGCCAAGTCCACAACTTACACAACGAAAACTTTTACATTAGTAATTAATATAAGTATAACAGGCAGCAGGACGTGATATGATAGATGACAGGGAATGAAGTTGAGGCAAGTCCAAGGCAAATGTCACTGCCAAAAGTTTTTCGGCATCGGATGGATAATTTTAATGTAGCAACTGGCCGGAGCATGGAGCAGCTCATGTAAATTAAATTACAAGCATCTCATTGAAAGGACGCAGGACGACATGCCTCATATACACATCAGTAGCTTTAATGAATGCCGAAACTGAATTGAATAGCACACGAACAAAATTCAGTTCGAGGAAATTATAATGAGTTCGAGTTTCTTCTCTCATTTATCTGCTTTTGGCTTGGAATGCATCAAGTTTTCGGACTGCTTCCGTCGCTGTCCTTCTGGGTGTTGCTGTCTTTAGTTTTTACGATTTTCGAATTGCTGAATTGTATTTTCTCTATATATAAAGCCTCAACAACTGTCAGCTGGCAGCCATGTAATGCCAGCGACGTTAATTGCATGTACAACATTAATGCCCTTCCCAATGATATGGATGAGGATGCTGATGCCGATTGAAAATGCTGAAACTGAAGCTGATGCGCATTTCTTTAGCGGCACATCGTCTCCTCTTAGTTTGCATAATATGATAGCATATATACACACTCATTCACACACATACACACACACTTACAAACACACACACACATTGACACACTCACAAATGGCACACATGAGCTGGCAAGCAATGCGAATTGGTTTCGACATACACACAATTTGCATAATTGAAGTGAGCGAGAATATTGCAGCGCATGTAAAGTGAGTATTTTCCCTCTATACAAGCGAAAAACATCATTCACACACACTCACACACACACCACCACACACACAAACACATACAAAGTGCTGTGCGTAGGTGTGCAATGCACTCGGATTGCATATAAAGACATTCCCATTCGACAGTTATGAATTGTGGAAGGAAGTAAGCCAAGGAACGTCTGTCATTGATTGCACCCGAAATTGATTTTGTGTTAACTGAATTACTCTGGCGTTGTGTTAATAACCAAATTATGTGAAAACAATATTGCGAAGTTGCCAACAATTTAAGATTTTCAATGCGCACGCTGTAAAGTCGTTCATATTATGTCATTTAATTTGGGGAAAGCGACATAATCAACTCACAATTGAATATTAATTACATTCAATGTGAAATTTGTACAACAGCTCAGCTTGACTCGGCCACAAATCAGTTGCAATATTAATTATGCAAACCAAAGTCAAACAGTGTAAGAAGTGACCTCAAAGGAATATTAATATTGCACCCTTATGTTCATATGGCAAAGCCATATCTGTGGTTTGTTGCCACAAGATCATATAACATCTACTTCACTTAATTAACAACAACCGCAAGGGAATAAACTTGTGAACCTTCCACAAAAGAATAATGCATCTACTGCTCAATATGACCAATGAACAACATACTCCCACATCTACAAATGCCTTTAGGCCTAGTAAGTATTAGATCCCAAAAAAAGACGTCGTTTTTAGCTTTTAGTCATAATTGCAGTAAGCTCAACTTTTTTTCCTTATCAAACAGTAAAAATTCTAGCAAATTTGCATTTAATAAATATAACAAAAGAGCCACATTTGAACCATATCCAGATATTTTTAATGGTCGAAAAGTAACGTTTGAACATTTTTAAGACATTTGTATAATGTTTCGGTAGAAGGTTATTTCTATGGCAACGAGATGCTAAACTTAATGAAGGCATCAGGTTGTCTTCAGATGTCCTGCGATTTTCTGTCAAACATTTATTTAACATTTGAATTTTGATAGGCCCGTCCTACCAGGCGTATACGCAACATACCGTACAGTCTTCATTTGTATTCTTCTTAAAAGTCGTCGCTGTTAAAGTTTTAGTTGTTGTTCTCGTGCTCATCGCATTATTTATAACAAACGACTAGGGCGATGCTGAAATGAAAGTTGCCGAGTTCGTGGTCTCGGCCACATAAATCACTTGCAGGCAAACAAGCTCGCAACTTTGTTGCATATAAATTTGCATAACTTTCCTCTACTTTCTTTCCATTGACTCAGTGCCTGCTTTCTTTGCCTGCTTTCTGCTCTCTGCTTTCTTTTCCCCTAATTTTTTTTGCGGCAGTCGCTTTGCATTTAAAAACTTTATCAAATTTTTATAGCATTTGCAATCGAGTTGGCCAACTTGCCACAGCGCTGACAAGCAACAATTGTGTGTGGAAATGCAGCAGCCAATAGGATAATTTGCAGTTTCGCCACGATATCAATCGACTGAGAGAAACTTCTATATATTTCGGGCACATTAATCTCCGCAATGAGTATAAAACCGTTTACTCTGCTCACCAAAGCGCGATACGAAGAGGAGCTATATATTTATCTCTCTTAAGCAATATAGCAACCATCTGCGTGTTTATTTTTATTTGCATTTTCCATGCAGATGCAGCGGCATGATGTTATGTGCCGCACAGTGGTCGACATGGTAAAAGCAAATGGTTAAATCATATAACTAAAGGCAATATAAATAAATAAATAGACATAACTAACATAATAAAGTAACTATGTGTACTTTCATAATAATTTTAATACTATATTTATACTTTTAGAACTGGGTAAGAGATATATAAATAAATGAAACAGAAAAAAGTGATTCATGAAGAAAGTTTCTTCATAAAATACTGAGTACACTAATCCTAGCCAGACAAGTGATATCTGACTTTTCTGTTACCAACAGATAATGCGTGTATATCTGCTATATTTTTCCCTACACATTTTGTTTTTTCAAATGCATTACTTAATTTTTAATGCAATATTCCATAAAGTTTATATAACTGATTAAGTCTCTCTTAATATTATATTTATATCATTTGAATTGGGTCTTGATCCACTGTTCACCTTGGGCTGATGGCATATTGCAATAAAACGGATAAGCAATTTGCAATCGCTATAACAAACGAAACTCGCAAATGGATAATCATTGGCATGTGGCACGAGCTGTGCGATACGGACCACAATTCATACCACTGGGTGGTGGGTTGGTGCTTTTGCTTTCACTGGAAAGGAGTCAACTAAATTTGTTCGCTGTCAAATGTGGTGACAGTGTTGTGCGAAACCACATAAAAGTCGAGCGCACAAACAGCGAGAGAAAAGCAATTCAAATTGGAGGTTACTCTTCCAATTGGGCGTGAGGTAAAAGCGATTCAATTCGCACTGTGAAAAAAGAAAAAAACAATCTTATGCGTTAGTATACTTTTATACATGTTTCAAATATTTATATATTTATATATTTTCATAAATATATTTATTTTTATGATCTTTCAACTGGGCTTAAATAAGTTTCTATCGATTCAGAGAACTGCACCAGACAGAAAGAAAGCTTTCAATGTCAACTAAAAAGCGCATTAAATTGAAATATACTATAATATTCTGTTAGCATAACATTTTTCGTTATTTTTCTTGTTGTGGAATATTAAATAGGAATTATTCTTTATTATCTGTGTTGTGGCAAGCAGCATAATTCAATTTGTAAATATTAACGGTTCAACGGTGAATTATATATAAAAGAATGTAATTACCATATATTAACAAATATAAGCATATTATGTGTGGTGTAAGTAAATGCAAATTTTGTACTGAGAAGCAAATATAAATTCAATTAGAGAGTATACATGCTAATGAATTTATGCGATAGCGAGTATAAAGAGCAATTAATATAAGAACGTGTCTCGGAACTGCGCCGTTTACCACAAAAGGAGCTGTTTGCACGAGTTGGCATTATCAAGAAATACAAGCGGAAATAACTACTCATTAAGAGCGATGGCCACGTAAGCTGCCAACGGCCAACAGACAACTGCCAACTGCCAACTTCCAACAGGCAACTGCCAACAACAAACTGGCCAACTGCAACCTGCAGCAACAACAAGAAAAACAACAACGATTGTAACAAAATTCAGTGTGGCAATAGAAATCATTACAATAAAACCTAATGGCCCCCAAAGCAACAGCCAACAGGCAAGACCCAACAGCCAACTGCCAACTGCCAAGAGCCAAGAAAAGAAAGTCATTTAGTGGCGGCTGCCAAACGAGTGTGCAGACAAATGGCAGACACGTTCCAACCATCATGGACATCATGGACTGGACAGAATAGAGGTGCCCGGGGATGCTCAAGCAGACAATCAAAATCCATTTGAGTCGGAAATGAGTGAAATCAACATGACACTGGCTATCCTTAGCTGCAGCTCGAACACTCATACATAAATCGGGACTCCTTTTCGTATGGCAAATGTCAAGGCTTTTTGCCTGACAACAGCCTGACTTTAAACTACACTCTGCTACATGGATATGAGTTAAGCAGAAACAGCAGCCACAGCAGCATCAGCAAAGTGTGCGCTTTATTCGGTATTGTTCCCCGAGCATTCCTCAACATCTTTGGCATGCAAGCGAAATATGTTTTGTTATTAAATTGTTGCTTGGCGCGCCCACTCCCCGCCCCTTTGGTTTAGTCCACGCAGCCTCGCCAACGCATAATAATTTCTGGCTGATAGCCGAGTCAACGGTATCCTTTTCTTAACGCACAAGGACGCGTGAGAACATAGACTTTGGCACTGGATTCTGGATTCTGGCTTCTGGCCGCCTAGCTGCTGCGGCGAGTCAACTGAATTCCAAAAAGCAAAACTGGAATTTTTATTGCAAATTGTAAAATTTTTACTAAAACACAATACAAAGCACAACAACAACAACAACAACAATAATAACAGAAGCAACAACAACAACCTGGCTTGCTTCGTCTGGCCTGATTGTTTGGCAATGTCGACAGATTTCATTGTCACAATGCCAATGTAGTGTAAGGAACGACCTGCCATTGAATCTGCCATCTCATTGAAATCAATAATATTTGTAGCTCCAATTGGTCCACGCTGGACTCCAAATGAAGCACTTAATTTCAATGTATTTACTTGATGTTTTGTAAAACATGCCAAGACAATGAAAAAATTACAAAATCCCATTGAAGGTGACCAATCCCTTCGACATATAAATAATTTAGTTAGCAAAGCACCTTAAATTAAGCAAAGAAAGAGTGGAAATCTCTTTTCGATCTGCAGAACTAATGCCGGAAATGAACCATTTAAATGTTTCACTTCCTCAATTTGTGGCCAAGAATCAAAAGTAAATTTACTTGCAAGCAGCACAATGAACTGAAACGGGAAAAGCAAAAATTTCCAACAAAACTGAAACGAAACTTCTCACCACAAAAAGCAATCAATATGAGCAAGAAAAATCTGCATTTTTGTAATAACTTGAGAAGGATAGAATCTTTGATCCTTGCACAGTCGATGACTCCACCTAGTGATGGAGTCAGCGAAAATGTCGGTTTAAATTTCGACTTGAGCTAGGTCTTGGTCTGGCGTCGACTCTCGGCACGTTCAAGTGCAGCCATTAAATAACTTTTGGTCGAGTGCGTTCAAAAATCCGTCAAAATTAAAGACGGAAATGCTTGGAAAATCACCAAATTGTCAAAACAAGTGGAAAATCACAAATTACACCATTACAGCAATACAAAACGTGGCCGGCCAATGGACACACAGAAATCAATGTTACTGGCTTTTAGATTGAACATTTTGTTTCTCTTCTGTTTTTCATTTTTATTTTCATATTTTCATTTTTTCATTTCTGTTTCTGGAGCTGTAGCTAAATAATAATGTTTGTGGTATGAGCGGCAGTTAAGTATGTATTGATTTACTGTCGCTGATACATCACATCAAGTATACGCCACCGTATACCGTGTTGCCCTAATCACGGACATTGCGCTCAAAACTCGTTCACTGCGGGTCGCTGCGGGCTGGTCGAGAGTGTATGTCAGCTCGGCAGCTTGGCATCTCGTCAGCTATTCCACTTGAGTGGCTTTGTATACCTGGGCACACCCGGTATTTGGTAAAGACTTCCGCTTTGGGGGGTTCTTATATCCTCTTACAATTTTACTTTTCCGTTTTCCGTAATTTTGATTATTTTCCAAATACAGATAAACTTCCTCATGCGAAATCCTTTGAGAGTATAGCATCCAATTAAAAATCAAGTTGACATTTGACACTGCAAACATAAAACCTGCTGGTCCCTGGGGGTATGGTTATGTGCAAGGGTGTGGGTAAGGAGTTTTAACAAGCAGACTGGGTTTGACGCTCGGTCAATGTCTTGTGAATAACTGACTGTCATGTGGCGTCATCAACATTTGTGCTGTCCTTCCGCAGATTGCATTCCTTCATTAGCACCTTTCTTACTTTACTTACCAATTAATTACATATACGACATGTTGGAAACATACTCATAAGATCCGATGAGTAATCCACTTGCATGCTGAAATCCTCTTTACATACGTGCATTTATTAAAGACCACTAAAGATTCCATCTCATTTGTTTTTCCAATTAAATTACATATGCTGTGTAGTAGCTTCCACTTGCTCAGGAAAGCTGATGATTACTTATTCCCTAATGGACGCTGTGCATACAATGGACTGAATCCATTTGCGGTGCACACGGATTTTCCTCATTTAATTTCGCTTAAATGCGTCGGACGTCGAATTATATCATATTAATTTTCCCGCTGTGAATCGAATAGCTTTCAAAAGAAAATTTCGGTTATGCACGCTGCGCGTTAAATTGAATTTTAAATGAAGATTGATTTTAGCGTTTGCTACTTGACTCGAGCGTGGACACGGTCTGGAAGCTAAGAAGAGAGGAGCCTGAGGCAGAGGCTGACTTGTCCAAAGGGACATTGAAAAATCTAAATCAAATACTGTCCAATTGTAATTAGAGACAATGCAAGCGAACCCTTGACTGGTCTCTGCTCTTCGACGACCCTTTTTCTCCGTTTCTTATCAAAATTAATTCACAAACAAAAAAAGAAAGAAAGAGATAGAGGGAACACAAATAATTAAAATTAATTATGTGGAATTTATTCAATAAGTTGGAAATTATGTAAACGAGCGCAAAGTAAACGCCTCGAGATAACGCTAAGTGCAATTGCTGCGTCCCCTAAAATATTTACTTGTGAACCGAAAATAGCCGCCCCTACTTAGCATTTGATGGACACAAACCATGGATTGTTGGACCGATGAATGGATGGATGGCTAGAAGGATGGATGGATGGCTGGTCAGCTAGGTAATTGTACAATGCTCGAAATATTTTCGAATTTTCGTAACAACAACAAGGAACACTAGAGACAAAAACAAAAAGTATCTCGAAAATGGGAACAGACAACATGCTCGTGTGTTGAGTTCGGGGAAAAATCTGAACACAATTTCCGGCATTTCGTATATAAACTGAAAGTACACGTCGGACACCGTTCAGTTCGTTCAGTTCGTTGGCCCACGTCGCGTTTTTTCTTCAAAGTAGTACAAATTACTTAAAATAAACGCTAAGAAAAACTAGTATTGGAACAGCCGTTGACAAAAGTTGCATCTGTTGTTTTTGTATTTCGTTTCTCTTTGATTTTCTCGTCTCGTTGCTCGGTTGCTTGTGAAAAACATGAAAATTCCAATCAGTGTGACAACCCTCTCCCTGGCACTTGTCTGCCTTCTGTCTATCATGCTGATGACTCAGATTGTTGCCGCATCTGGAGATGGAGCATGCAAAGAACTAAGTAAGCAAGCCTAATTAATTTTGGAAAATTATAGAAATATTGGCATTTATTTTAATCAAATGAGTCTAAAACTGCTTTGATCTTTAAATTCAATCAAAAATAGCAATTGAAATGGAAAAAAGGCATATTTATTGTTATAAAACGTTACATTGTCGTAAAATGTTTGATATGCCAAAGATAGGAATATGTACATACCTGATTGTAAATGCATTCACTTAAAAATATTCATAGGTTTGACTTGACCAAAAAGCGCTTCCGTTGCAATTTACCAAACCACTGCCAAAAATTGCTGCCAGCCTCATTTGCCATTTTTTTTCTACATAAATATTTTCATATTTGGGTTGTTCAATTTTAAAATTATTTTGTCAAAATTGTATGCGTAATGCGCTTATTCAATTTTAATTGCAATAAATGAATGTTTTGAAAGTCATTGGAGCACAGTTTTTATGGCCAATTCTAGGAATCAATTAACCAATTAATTGCACAATTATATTTTCAGACAACGTCAATTGCTATGTGGGTCGTAATGAGGGAAACTACTGCAACAGAAAGGACCAAACCAAGGCCCTTACCCGTTGGTATTACGACAAGGGAGTCTGTCGTCCCTTCACCTACAAAGGCTGCAATGGGAATCGGAATCGCTTCTGCACCAAAGATAGCTGTGAGGCCCGATGTGGCGGTCATTGAATATTCACATCAATGCATTCACACATCTAGTTAAACAGTTTCATAGCTCCATAGTTGCACATTCAGTTTCGCATCCATTTAGTTGATAAGTTTTTATGTACAAGTCTAGTCTAACAATAAGTACTGAGAACAAATAGAAGCCACATGGCAAATCAAGTGTGTGTTTCTTACCTTTGATCAAATCTATAGTCGCTTAATGCTGGCCAAAAATAAATAGGCAGCCAGTCAAGCGTTGTAAGCTGACAGCAACAGCAACAGCAACAACAACAATTGCCGAGTATGCAGCACTTTTGGCCTGTTTCGAAAAAATGTGCAAACTGTCAGCATTCTGACGCCTCGTATATCAAATAACGCGATGACATGCCCCATGACAGTGTCGCCAATGGCCAGTTGACTTTGATTTGAATGCTGATGCTGATGCCGATACTGATGCTGACTCTTAGCTCTAAGTCTAGTGTGGGCTTTTAGCGCTGACGCACTCCGAGAAAATGCTGGATGAAAGCAGCCGGGACGTGTCGGAGAAAATGTCAGGGCCACATCAAAGGCCTGTCTGTATGACGATGCCTGTTGGCCATTTCGTGTAGTGATCATTTTACGGCTAATTAAAATAGTTTAACCGAAAGTAATTGAACTTGTATTTGCCACGCCTCCAGAAGAGTCACTACCCTTATTATAGCTTAAGTGAGAGGGCGGCGTTGTTTGATTGTTTCCCGCAAACAACTGCCAATCAAACGCATAACGGCATCGGAAGACAACGACATGACACGCCGTTGACGGCAGCACATTAATCTGTTTAAATGACAGCAAGAACAACAAAAACAATCGGAGCACCAAAAGTGGCCACATAAAAAAGGAGAAAAAAGAAACGCTCATATCGAGAGAATCATGTGGCCTTTAATTGCACCTGCTACGCACAAAAGAGATTCGCACAGCGAAATTTTGATTGGCAGTTGAAAGTTTCGACAACCTTTGGCAATTTGCATGAAATTAGTTTGTTCTAATTGGTAATTCTAAACGCGTAAAGTTGAATATTGTACAGAAAGTAGGTAAGGAGCACATGGCGTATGCGTGCTAATTGAAAATGCAATTCATTATAGAATCTCCAACCCACTCTATCACATTATTATCTGAAGGCCTAACACGCCTCATAATCGTTTTACCATAATCGACGGATGGTCATAAATAATACGCCTCGTCAGCAGACGGCGAGTGGAAAGCGGAGAAAATGAAATCCCACAAAATACGCCAAAAAATCTGTGGCATAAAAATTGAAAGCAGCAAATCTTGGCGAGCAACAAATGCGTGTAATTTGATTATTTATCACAATTTTTACATTTAACGACACAATTGAGTTTTTATATGCCCAGCGTGAAGAATAGAATGAAATAAAGAAGAGAGCGAACAGAAGAGAGAGAGAGGGATGCCATAATAAAAACAGCCCATCAGATAATCACGGCTGTAGGCATCATTTGCAAAGAAAGTTTAGCAAGTCGACGGCCTAAGTGTATCCGTGTCCTCTCTCCATATCAGTGTGCGTGTTTTTACTTCGATATGCTAAAGGTCAAACAGTCGCAGTTGTCAAAAAGCTCTTAGGACCGACCTGAGGCGAACGTCATCTGCGCCTGCACTCCATTAAAATGACGCCGTACTTTTGGTCAATCAAAAAAGTTTTCATGCTGATTAGGCGCATGAATACACCAAGTATGTGTGAGTGAGTGGGTGTGTGTGTACTGGTACGCTCTTCAGATTTTCGAATCCAAAAACAGCAATATTTCAATGGGCAATCCTCCAGTTTTCTGCCTGCTCTTTGACAAAGAGCTTAAAAGTGTGGTATGCAAAACGGTTCGCTCAAATGAAAAATGAAAATGTATTTTTGAAATGATGTTGCTGCTGTTTGTAAATATCCTGTAAAACAAAGGCAAGAGATATTGGAAGTTGCCATCATTCTTGGCACTTTAAAAGACTTGCCAGTATGTCTTAATATTCTCTAGAAGTTTATAAGAGAGATGTAAGTTTTTTAAAATATTTTTTATTTATTGAATGCCAAATAAGAGCAGTTGACCAAACATAACTTAGAATCTATGATACAACTTTGGAATATATGTATATATAAATAATAATTTGATTAAATTGAATATAAGTTGAAATCATAGTTTTTTTAGTCAATTATCAGGCTAACAGGGTGTCTTTTGGTCGTTCAAGTCTTTTTCTTCCACTGCACTATAACGGAAATGTGCCTGAGGTCGGGTTAAAACCAGGCACCCCATTTTACTCCAAAGGATTGCATAAAACGACAAAATTGCTTTTGTTCCCATACACGTGCAAAGATTCACTAAAACAGCGAGCGCGTGTGTGAGTGTATGTGATAGCACTAGAGGGGGGACAAGTGGTGGGTGATGGGAAATGCATTCCTTTAGCCTGACGCCCATGTGTTCATATAAATTTTGTGTTTATTCGGGTGCATTTCCACTGCGGCGCACACTCAGCCACAGCCGTAGCCACAGTCACAGTCGCTCACGTTGAGTGGCCATTCGACCTTGTACACACACTCACACACACCCACACACACACACAGAGAGAAATCCACAAGCTCACACACGTACGCACAGCTGCATTGGTCTAAACATTGCAACTCGAAAGGGTTTGACTGTTGTGTGTGCCCCACTGGCTTTGGGCTTCATTTATGTGGATCAAATAATGTTAGTTTCTCTTTGGCCCAAGCTGGTTAACCGAACATTCGAGTGCGCTTCACACACACACACATACCACACACACTTTCCCTTTACAGCTTTTACAATTCAGCTGAAACTATTTTTCCGTTTAAATAATTTTAAGATGCTTCTTTGTGGCTGAGCCTTAGTTATGTCACTGGCTTTTTGGTTTTCGTTTGATTCTTTCTTTTTGTAAGAATTGAATTAAAATTCCTGCGCCAAGTTCTTATAATGGTAGAAGAAGGAGGATGGGAGTCAAAAGTTGCCAAAAATTTATTGCCATCGACTTTGCTCAGCGATTTAAAAAGTTTGTCTTACCAGACTTTGACTGCCACCCAAAGCGCAAAACGCAAACCGAAAGCAATTCCGAGAAATGAAGACGAAGACGTCACCCCTTTGGCCAATTTCATGTCTTCTTTGTATTTTCACACAAATTGGTTTCTCTTTCTGCTTGATTTCATGCACAAACTAAAGTACTGTTATTCCAGGTGCCAGAGCTCCACACGCTCACCCACAGAACCGAGCACGTTTCATATACATGCTAAGCGTTTTGGCTCTCAGAACACTTGACTTGTTATCTGCACTTACTTACCAACTTACGCTTGTTGCCACTCAAGTTAGGGTGTGGCATGCCACACATCCCATATTTTTGCTCAAGCTGATATTGTGATATTGTGATTTTTCTATTTTCTATATATAGACTGGTTATCGGTGCGTATACGCAATGTAGAGACAACAGTGTCAACATGCAAAAAGTGAAGCATAAGTTTCGGGCATCACATTGTTGCAACAACATTGTCTTTCGCCTTACACGCATCTTTGCAGAGAGCTTACAACAAGAGTCAGTTGCAACAGAGATTGTAATGGAAGTGCCACATCTCCAGGCAAGTTACGAAAGCAGTCAAGTGGATTTATGTGTTTATGTTTCTGTGTGTTGACGCTGTTAGTTTGATGTTGCTTGTTGCATACAAATAAATTAAAATACATATTTATGGGGCAAGCATACAGTCGGATATTAAATTAAATATAAACCTACAGCGAATAACATCAACATGCTCTATTTCTATTTAAATTTCGAATCGGGCGGACATAGCTGCACGTACGAGATAAAAATATATATACACACCCACAATACATACACACACATACACACACAAATAAAAGGTATACGTGTACAGCTGCCAAGGGAACTGATGTGGGCGTGGCAGGCAAACATATTGCAGTCAGTGTTAGGCGACTCAGCTCAGCTCAGACGCAGGAAAACGGAAGCGAGCGTGTTTATATATGAATGAGTGAATGAAAGGCTGATGATGCGTATGTATTTGTTTGAGATTGTATTCGTGTGTGTTTGTGTGTGTGTGAGAAAGTGTCGCATATACATGTGAGTTAGTGTCAAGTCAGGGACATTTAGTAATTCCACAGGCATATCAAGGACAACGTACTCATAAATACCAAAGACAAATGCCACACAGCAGCAGCAGCAGCAACAGCAACAACACCAGCAACGACAACAGCAACTACAACAAATGCAATCCTGTCTCTGTCACACGCTTACCCATCCAATCCGTCTGTCCTACCGTCTGTCTGTCATTTTGTGTTTGTATGTATGGAATTTTTAACTTCATTATCGAGGCTGATGCTACCATTTTGTCGCTACGCATCGCTGCTCATCTTTGTCCTCGCAACGCCTCGCCGTCTGATCTCGTCCTTGTCTCATTGTCTCTCCGGCGCATTGCTCAACATCTTTGGCAGCGCCACCATCTCATATTCCTCCTCCAGCGAGGCAATGGCATGCATACCTAATGCCCAGCGATGTGCACGCTGGAGACGACAGCTCATCGAGTCCCTCCCACTTGATCCACTGAGCCATCATTGTCTCTAGCTCATGTCAGTCAGTTAATCCGTCAGTCAGAGGATATCAAGAAAATCGACTAAATCGAGTCGGAAGGTTCAGCTCATTTAGACCACTTTAAAGTTCATTTAAGTTGGCCAGTTGGCTGATTTCAGTTGGCTTTAAAAATTGTTCTTATTGTTTGCTTGGCCATAAATTCAGTTGCTGTCCGCCAATGTTTGTTATTTATTCGACTTAAGCACGTTGCGCCGCGTGGCATTTGGTGCTCGGTCTTCCTCTTGGTCACAACCTTTAAATGACATGGCCACGCCCCATACAATACTTTGGTTAACGCCGCCTACACACTGTACAGCTGTCAGCATTCATGCGTTCAAAAAGGCGACCAGCTCGGGCGTCACCAAAAACTGAATCAGCACGCGATTTATAGCGCACCTAAACGAAAGTTTTGCATTATCCCGGAACCCGAAACCCGAAATCCGAAAGTAGGCGAAATATTTTGAGCACGTTTTCTACGCCAACTGAAATTTATAGGGCCTATTTGTTTTAGTATGCGTATGTCAATGCCAAGTGTCTAAGCTGAAGCTCCAATAACAATTCCAATCCAATAACAACAACATTTCGCGAATGTGTGATCTTCTTGCGGATGACTGCGTTGTTAAAAGTGAAATTTAATTAATTATGTGCTGCTGCCTGTGCCTCCTCCCCCGCTGCCCGTGGTCTTGCCATGATTTATTGCTAGCAGCCTAGCATTGAAGAGGGAAGAGTGAAGAGAGAGGAGAGAAGTTGTGTTGGTAACACTGAATCTCTCGCTATTTGGTCTTCCACTGGCTTTCTTTGTGCAATTTTGATGGGCAGCTTCAAAAGCGCAACATGAGAATTTATTTTCCGCGCATTTGTCTTGCCCATGACACTCACATGCACTCACACTCACTCCCATTCACTCCCACTCCCACTCGCACATTCATATGGCACATTATTAATAGTTCTGGCGGTGCCGGCAATATCCTGTCAAATTAATTTCAATTTAATTAAATTTTTCCTTTACTTTTTTTTTAAGCTAAGCAAAATAAATGAAAATTTCTGTCAAATAAATGTTAAAAAATTGACTCATTGTACGCTTTCGATGGAGAAATGAAGGCACGGAATACTGCCAAATGCTATACACATTGTTGTTGTTGTCGCTGCTGCTATTGTTGTTTTTGTAGTGAAGAGGAGAAGCAAGTAAAAGGAATCACAGCTGCAGAAATATTTGCAAGCATTTGTTTCTCATCCCGCATTTCACTGAGCATGTGTGCGTGTGTGTGTGTGTGGAAATGTGTATACGGCGAATGTTGAAAATTCTCACGCTTGGCACTAAAGTCATTTTTCGCAAAATGTTGCTGTGGCGCTCGCTCCGAGCCATTTGCCATTGAAATAGTTGAATCCCGCTGATGTTGTTGTTGTTGTTCTGGTTGAAGTCCTGAAATGGCGCTTCGGAAAATGCGCTCATTTATCAATATGTCAGTTGTTGTATAACTATTAATGCTAGGATCCATACCCCCTTGAGCACGCACGTGTCGGCGGTACAAACTGAACTTAACGCCAAACTTAGAAAACGTCAAATGCGTTTTAACTAATTTCAAGCAATTCATTTTCATTTTCGCATGCATCTTGCTGCCAACTCGTCGGTGTTGTCGTGTTTTGATATTAATGCGAAATGCATTAGCATTAGCTCTTATAAATGAACGTTGGCAGTGTTTAATGATGGCAAATACTCGTATATTCGTATATTGTACATGTGCATATATGAATAAGTTGCCTGCATCCGGAGTCCGGAGTCAACAGTGCGTATGAGTGATGTCTCATCTGTCACTTCCACCCTCACTATCATTCGCTCGAGTAAATGCTATGATTTATTAAGTAAACATTCCATAATCGATGAAAAATCAGTGTCAACTTTAACCACAGCAAATAAATCTGCACACCTTTAAGCGCATTACTTGCTTAATAGACTGCACGGCAAAGGCAAAGGCAAACGCAAATGAAATATGCCATCTCAGGCATGAATACGTATGTGTGTGTCTGTGTGTGTATGTGGGTATGTATGTGGTTGTATGCACATGTGTGTAATGTGGTCGTAACAGGGTCGTCGAGTTGCCGTCAGTTCTGACACTGTCTGGCATTTCATTGGTTCACAACAAATGGTGCGTCAAGTGTTGAATGAAGATAAATATAGCACATTTAATACCCTATAATATTAAGCAAGCACAACGTTAAACAGCTTCTCACAGTAAGCAAGAAATCTGGAAACTAATAGTTCACATAAACAGAGTTGACTGACAGTTTGCATGTTCGCATTCATAGGATATCTGCTAGCCATTTACTCCAGACCAAAGTACTTATTATTTAATGTTTACTTATTTCTCACATACATCGCGTTGCACCAAATGCGAGAGTCTTTTGTATATATTTTCATTTGCTTGTCAAGCTCATCTGTGGCACGGTCTCAGGGGCGGCATGGGCAGGGGCGTGGCTGTCATTCATTTGACAACCTACAAAAAAAAAAAGAAAAGAGAGAAAATACAAATTATGGCAAATGGGCGCAAATTTTAATGAAATTCAACAACAAAAACGCGACAGAGACTGATAGTGAGAAGAGTGTGTGTGAGAGTGAGAGAGAGATTGAGAGAGAGAGGGACGGAAAAGGACAATACACACGGCGAGATGTCAACAGCGAAATATTAAAAAGGCACTGACAACCAGTACAAAAAGAAGAATGCAAGGATATAGCGTGTGGCAGGCAAACAGTTGCAATCCTGCACAGAATTATAAGTATAAATTCGCAATGATCAGAATATCGTTTTTGGAAATGCATTTCAAGTGAAGTCAATGAATTATTCAGTGACTATTCCATGATTCCTTAATGAATACACACCCGAAAAAAAAACACATAAATAGCAAATATTAGACGGGGGAGAGACAAGGAAGAGAAAGTCAGTTGCATAACAAATGTAAACAGAAGCAGCTCAATAACAAATAAATTCAATGGCTACATATCATATAGCAAAACGGTGAAAAGCCGCATTAATTCATGAGGTTGCTTGTTATTGCCATTTCCGGTTTGCAACATCCGCTTTTCACGCACTTCGGTTGACACATAAATTCCTGTCAAACTGAAATCATTTACCGAGTCCCATAAATTTGTTTTTGCATATATATAAATTTATAAATAATTTAAACACTTTTAAATGTGTTTATCCGCAAGTATTTGATATATTGCCCTAACATTTCATGCATTTTTTTCATTTCAGGTATTTGTTCACTGAAATTTAAATGTAAATTTAATTGCCAGCTTATTAGAAGTGAAATGCCAAGTGTGACACATAGATTTATTGCAATTGAATTAAAGTGACTAAAATAAATTAAATTTACAAGCAGAGTAAACAATTCGGCTTTAAAATTATAAAAGCTAATTATTATTTTAAATTACAGCTTCGATATTATTTCATTATCTCTTACTAACATCATTCCCACTTTTATTATTATAATAACAAGCCATTTCCGAGCATTAAGAGTAGGTAATTAAAACTCATCTTTATGTAAAAGCCCAAAACTTAATGATGTTACCCTAAGATAGCTAGTTATATTTATACTACTCGTATTAATTTTATTATTATGTTGGCAACTTTATAGGAACATTAAATGAATTTCAAACTGTATGTACATGCCAGACTACACACAGTATAATAAACTTGGCTCATCAACTTAAAAATCAATATTTGCAATTAAATTTGGCCCAAAGTTCTGCACACTTTAATTTAAAATCTACAAAACTTTGTCCTCGTCAAGGGGCTAGGTTGCCAGAGCAAGCCAATATGAGCATATATTTTCATTTAATCTTATTTTATATATAGAAATGTAATATTGTCTTCTTAAGAAATTGCAAGAGTTCATCTATTTCTCTTAAGCTTCGCTTCGAGTTCTTTGAAAAGTATGTCAGACTGCCCAATAGAACAACAAAACTAAATTTGCTATCAATAAAATTGCATTAGACAATTTAGACAAAAGCAGACTAAAGCAGAATACCAAAACCGTGTCCTTAAAATATTATTCTAAATACATTTTGTTATTTTAGAAAATATTAACTGTTATGCGCTTAAAATACTAGCATTTTTTGGTGCACGGAGCATAATAAGAGCACAGCTTAAATTTAGTAGCGTTTATTGCGTGTTATCAAGAGTCTAAGTACCGAGAAATTTGTGTCATATTGATTTCGTAAGTAAGTCCTAAGTCTGCCTGTTTAAAAACTGCTGATGCGTTGACGCTGCTGTCAGTTTGTTATCGTTATTAAAATGGCGTACAGTGGAAGTAACCGGAATTAAAAGCAAACATTTTGACAGCAAAAAAGAAAAACCAAAGTATCTTTGTTGCGAATGCTCGACTAGAAGATACCCAATGACAAGTTAAAAATTAAACGACATATTTGTTATAAGTTATACTCAAAACACAATTGTGTTTATGATGTAGTTGCGCTTACTTTTTGAGTAGAGACCCCGTGACGAAGTGACATTATTTATTGATAAGATTTTTCATTTCGGGAAGTAAATTATAATACAATATTAAAATCGCTTCTTTCAGGGTATTAAAAACAAAAAAAAGTATGCGGAAAAAGCAAACAAACACGCTGAACACTCAGCGAGTAAAAATATTTGCTGAAACGCATATTTACTTGCCAAAAAACAGAGCCTAACGAAATTGGTTGGCAAACAGCGTCAATTACAGCAACAACAGCAAGAGCAAGGATAACATGCTACAGCAACAATAATCTACAACAACAATAAGCAACAGCAACAAGATGGCTAAAATCATTTGGCGAAATCAATTTGCATTGGCAACAGGCCACAGTTCCCCATAATACCAAATGCAGCAAACAAATCAAAATTAACAAATACAAATTGCGAGCGATCGGCAGTGAAGAGAGCGAGAGAGAGAGTGGCAAGGTGGGGAAATAATTTCACCGCATGGGGCCGCCAAAACATGCAACACAATAACATGGCGCCCTGGAGTGCTCTCAAGCTTCAATTGCTAAAGCCAATGTTAAAGTTAAGCACAAATGGAAATTGAAAACTTGAGTTTTCCAGTAGAGAAAATGGGGTAGGTAAGGGGAGCTGCAAGTCTGCAGGCAACTGTGAGAGGGGAAAACTCAGCTTGTTGAGCTAACCCCAGTTTAGTAGTTCGATTCGCGTTGCATACCAAAACTTTTTGACATATTATGCATATCCTTATTAAATGCAGCAAGAGAACCAAAAAATCGACCAGTCAAAGCTCAAACAGACCGGTTCAAAATGCGTTAACAGATTGCTCATTGCGTTTACAGAGAGAATGCCATTTAATTGCTAGAGTCGAGCCTTAACAAATCAATTTGAAGTTAAATGGATGCGGGCCAAGTGTCAACTGTTGGCCAGACTCAAACCTTTGACCGTAATAGAAATAATTCACATTATGTCCAGACCGCTTGCTGTGGTGCAGTACATCAAAGGATCTGGCAGTGGTGTGTGCTTCCTGTCGTTATTTATGATTATAACCAGGTAGACCAGTCGGTCACCCCTTAGCCTTAGGCTGCAGTGAATCCGACTCGGCTCAATAATGAACACGTGTGAGTGTGTTATAGTGTGTGTGAGGAACGGTCAAGTCAATTGTGGGCGGCTTTTCAGCCCTTTATGGCCATCAAAGGACTTGGATTTGGCATAACTAATGTGCGTATTAAAATCACATATTAATGGCAAATAACCAGATGTATATCTACCGATTGCCAATAAAATATCCGATTAGAAAACAGAAAAAACCGTCAAAAGAAACTTTTGAGGCAGGCGATGAGCCACAAAAACTTTTAGCAACCTCATCGATGAGCTGATAAGTGGCAATTGAGGCGACACACGTCTGTGTGCGAGTGTACATACGTATGTGTATGTGTATGGGTGGGTGTGCGTGTGTTGTGGCATGTGAAGTGCCAAAGTTGAAAAAGTTATTTGCATGTAAATTTTGTTGTTAGGATCGCATATGTAATACAAGTCCCAATGAAAGAGGCAAATAAAAGCAAAGAAAACTTTACACGAAAACTCAAATGGGAAACGGGCAGATAAGAACAACAGAGCGACGTCAAAGCAATGATAAAGCAATAAATAGGAGTGTGGGAGACAAATATGGGAAGACAAAATGTAAAGTGGAGTGGTGAAGTTTGCTGTCTAATGACTGAGACAATAGCTGGGGAAATGAGAGGAACCAAATAGCGATCAAATGAAAAGTGTTTCAATAAGCTCAGGCTCTCAGACACAATTGAAAACTTTGCAATTGCCGCGTGTAAAATCCTTTTACACACATACACACATATGCCACTTTGTTTAGCAATACACATACACAGGCACACCCCCACACACATTACAAAATGTTGGCACATTATTTCCGTTTCCGCTCAACTGGCAAAATTCATTAAGCTCGACAAAATGGGGTTCAGAGAGTCAGTCACTCAATCTGTCAATCAGTCAGCCAGGCAATGTCTCAATCAATGGCGTCGCCGTTGCCTTTCAAGTACTTTGCCTTGCGCTCGATAAACTTTCATTAACTTCATTCATTCATCAGGCAGGACTCTGTATGTCCGACTTGTAAGTGTTTTGTAAACATGACTTATAGAAATGGTTGCCAATATTTTTCTCGTTGTTGCAGCCTGAAGTGGCACGCCCACGGATATACTTACCAATAAGCCCACTCAAACTGCAGCGGCAGTGAATAATTCATGAGCTAGGACACAATCAAACATTCAAGCATTTGAGCATTTCGTTTTTAGTGAATTTGGTCAATAAAATTCATGCCTTGCCGCAGCAAATGTCAATCGTTGTCCTTCAAGTCCTTCAGGGGCCAAAGGCTAAAGGCAAATGCAAAAATCTCAATCACAATCACAATTTCCAATCCCAATCCCGATCCAAAGCCCAATCGAAACCTCATTTACAATTGAATTCTGTTGCTGACCCTGGTCTGCAGTTCAGTTCGTCAGACGCACTGAATCAGTCCAAAATTTAATTGAGCATTCAAAGACGCATTGACACGTGTGACAGGGAGCGGTGATATCACCGCTGAAAATGCAGCCCAATCTGGGGAACAACATGAATTCCGAGCTCAAATTGCTCCTGTCAGAATGGAATGAGAATGGTTCAAGTTGGAGAACGTTTTCTGCCAAGATTTATCCCCCAGTTTGTGTTTGTCACTACGAGTTTTGGGAGACAAGGACAACTTGTTATCATCGTGCCTGTCTCAACGAGTCCTGTTTGATTGGCAGTTCAGGTTACAGCAGCAGTAGCAGCAGCTACCAGGACTAACACAAATATCTTTATTCTTGTTTCGTTTACCGACTATTTTTTCACGTTTTCTTGGCAATTGCCAGACTGTCACCATAAGCAAAGTGTTGTCACAATTGTCTCCACCTTAGTTGGAGTTGCAATTGCAGCAAAGGATATTCAAGGAGACATTGAACACCTTCAATCTGCAATTCATTCTATATTTTTATTTATAATAAGCCTTGTGAACTCTTTGTGTGCTTGGTTCAAAGACATCACGTCTGGCAGCTAATTAGCACCATAATTAAAAGGCGACGCTACAAATCCCGCAGGATAACTGACTGATTATTATTGGCAGAAATGAGTTGAATTCAGTTTCATTTTGGAGCAATGCTCTCGGTCAGAACTCTAATTGAATCACGTTCGTGGGTTGAGCAATTGCCATTGGCACTACAAATGGAACTGGGACTGGGACTGGGACTGGGACTGGGACTAGGACTCGAACTGACTCAATCGTTGACTTCTCTTTTAACACTTTGTTGTGCAGAGGCAAGCCCACAATCTCCGACGTGGCGACTGTAAGGCGCCATTGGCTTACACGCAATGGGACAACAACTTAATCATCATCACGTCGGCATTAGTCACACTCCATACGCGTTATCCTTTTACTCACGCACAAGGATATATGTAGTATGTTTATGCCTGTGTGTGCGGCGTTCACATGTCATTTCACACGCCATTTGCAAGTCTCTTTGATGGACAAAACAATGAAGACATTTGCCAAAGACTTCTCTGCAAAAGGGCAGTTATCGAACAGTTGCAGCTGCCAGATAATTATTCCATATGCTATTTGCTGATTACACATAGGCATAAGTGTGGTTGGGCGTGGCAATATAGAAGCGGTCAGCGAACAGTGGGTGGCATGCATTTAAATTAGCGACATCAACTCGACTAAATCGAATTGAAGCGTGCAACGTTTAAGACTCATCTCATCAGATGCATTAGCCGATTAGGCAAGGGATATTTATATTTACACACTGTTCAAGTGTGCGTGTGCGTGTGTGTGAGTGTGTGCTTATGTTAAAGTGTATGTGTATCTATTTCAAAAAGCTAATTGTTCACGTATGCATATCACGTGCACAGCGTCGCTTCTATTGTGTTTCTAAATGGATAATGTCGATATTGGCCTTTTGGCCCCTTTTGGTGGGATGTGGCATAGAGGGGGGCATAGGGACAAGAACTGCGGTGATTGTAGCACTGTTACATCGCAATTCCATTGCAATTTAATTAAGTCACGCAGCATTTCGATTTGGCGCTTTAAATTGAAATCGAATATACATTGGCCATCTGCTAGCGAATTCACCTAATCAACCCAACTTTCAACTCGGTTTCCATTAATTGGAAATTCGATAACATAGCTAACAGGCAAACAAACAATCAGACAGATAAACAGAGAGATAGAAATATATATACATAATTTAACATTTGACTATTTGAAAATGTATTGCCATTAAATGTGAAGAATATTTTTTATAGTTAACTTTTTTCTCTTCCGTTTCGAATCAGAATTACTAATTTAAATATAATTTAAATTTTAGCTTGTAATTTTCCATATTTCTGGAATTTGGTTAAATTGATACATATTTATATTTATTTGTTTATTGACCCAAATCATTTAAAATATTAAAGAGGCAACGAACTGAGATTCTTTTAATGCCAAATTGTTTTTTTTTTTTTGTCAACTCTTCTTTTATGCTGAGGCTAACAACAATAAGGTCGACTTCTGGGACGATTGTGCAAACGGGAGCAAAAATGTTGCATGCACCTGCTTGCAACTGCTTGAGGCAGCTGCCACCCAGTTGGCAGCCCCAATGGCTGTTGGTTCTTGGATGCCTTGTTAGCTGTTTCAGTCGCCGTGTTGCATGTTTGTTAGGCAGCCCAGAGAAGCGTAAGACATTTGCCTGCCTGCCTGCCTGCCTGCCTGCCTTCCTTTGGCACGTGCTAAGCGAAAGGGGTAAGGAGAAAAGCGAGGTATGAATGGGTGTAGGGGGTTCGGGGGTGCAAGACATTAGAAATAGTAATGCATGTTGTTTTCCTTTTCCATTTTCTTTTGCCATTTCAGCGCTTTTACCCGTTTTCTTTTTATGCAATTTGCTTTGCAGACGACTCGTTATTTTATTGTTTACCTGCACACACGGTAAACATGAGTAGAACATAAATTTCAGCAACGGACTCATGGCAGTTGCAGTTGCATTCCCCCTGGCTGTCCCAAGCAGACATACTACTTATTTTCAGCATATGTCTGCCAGAGTTACAACTACAGGCAACACTCAATTGTAGTGACTAATTTGTTGTGTTCGTATTGCTTCAATGTAAAATAAAATGAAAACGGAAACATTTTCACCTGCCGTTGATTGCAAAATTTATGACAATTGAAATGTTTATTGTGTTTATTTGGTTGACTTTAATTATAACAAGACTTTAAGCAGACCCCTCGCCCCATATTCTATCCTCTCCCTCTTGACTGAATTAATGCTGCAAAATCCTTTTAGCACTAATCAGCTAAACACATTTCAAGTGGCTCTCTGACTGACACATTTGTGAGTTTGCGATCGTGGATGGGGGCAAAGGTGGGTGGAATCTAAGGGAACCAAACGGTTATTTCGATACAAAAACGAAAATACCATATCCAAGTGCTGGCAATCGACAAAGGCATGGCCGGAGGAGGTGACGGGTAAGTTGTCTGCTTAAGAGCTTAAGTGAAATTACACTTGGAGCAGAGCAATTTCATCCACAAAATGCGCAAGGCGCGGTCCAAAGAGTGCCAAAGGGGGGCGTGGCAGTGCTAAAATGCTCGCTAAAAGCTTTTCGAGCCAACTGAAATGAGAAAAATTTTGAAAATTCTAAAGTGACATTGCGATAATCGCGTAATCGATGAAGTCTGTCATTATCATGAGCCCCTCGCTGACGTCGACGTCGCTGCCAAAGGCGAGTCAATAAGTAAAATTTTTCAATGGCAATATATCAGGGCAAGCAACAAAAAACACTTAGGCAACGGCGGTAAAGCGGGACAAAAATTCTTTGTAAAAATGTCGCGCAAGGCAAGACGGAAAGAGGGGAGAGGGGAGATAAGGGTGGTATTATGAGGACGGGTTCAACTTTTGACGTTCGGCGTTGTCACGTTGCCTCGGACGTTCGTTGAAACACATTGGTGCAGTGAGTGGAGAGTGGGTAAGAGGGCGTGGGTCGTGGCAATAGGGCCGAAAACTTGAAGCTCTGATTTTATGCTTTAGCAAAAGAAGGCGGCCAAAGGGCCTCTGGGATAAAGTATGTAGAATAGGGGTTTTAAAAGGCCAGCAGGGTGACAGGCAGATTCAATTTGACAGTTGCAAGAATTCAATTTTCTTGTCATCATGTTGCGGATTAGTTTCGTGCTTGTCCTGGACGAGAGTAATAGAGAGAGACAGAGAAAGAGAGAGATAGGGAAAGGGAAAGGGAGAATCGCAGTTGGACATCATTTGCAAAAGTGCAACTGCAGCAGCAGCAGAGAAGCAGACAACAGGCAACAGTCAACAGACAGCGGACAGCGGACAAACAGACAGCAGACAGTAGACAGCAACTTACCAATGCACACGCACAAATGAGAAAAGTTGCAAGTTCTGTAAACTGCAAAAAAGTTTACCATCTGCTGCTGTTGCAGATCGACGAGGGACCTTCAGAATAGTATTCTGCCTGCTCCCAGGCCAAACCCAGGATGTGCAGGATGTCAGTCATGGACAAATAACAAAGTTTGTGGCCAAGTCATGTGCGTGTCGTATTGGAATTGACGCACCAAGCGGTTGCAGCTACAGGAGCTGCTACAGAAAACTGCAGCATTTGAGAAACTTTTAAGTTGCACGCGAGGATCAGCTTAAGAGCTTTAGGTATAAATAACAAATGCCTCAAAGCAAAGAGGAACTAAGGGACGAAAAACGAGAAAACAAGCAATATCAAATATCTTATGCCCTATGTATGAGTAATTCTTATTTGATTAAATTTGCTCGACTTAGTTTCCTGAAAAAATTTAATATAGACTGGTTTACTGCATAATAAAAAGAATTAATAAAATCGAAATTTATCAGGATATCACTGTCCGAAGGCCAAACAAACCTCCATTTAGAGGCGACCTCTGTATGCCTTTTTATACCCCCTTTCAATAAATACAGGGTATTTAATTCAATTAATTAAATTAAGTTAAATAAGAATTCCAAAATAATAGGTTAAAGACTTTATTTATTGGAATTGTAATTGCTGTGGCATTAAAGTTATTTAAGCAATTTAAGTTGGCTCTCCATTCTCTTTCTCTCTCACTCAGTCTCTCAATCTCTATTTTTTTCTCTCTCTCTCTCTCTCTCTCTCTCTCAGTCTGTCTTTCTTGCTTTCCATTGGTGTCATTATCAGTCTTATGTTGTTTCTTTGTCTGCGCCTCTCACTTGACACGAGAATCGTGTGGTCAGTTCACAGGCTGTCAGTCGAGTGAAATGTATATCAATTAGGCCATTCTTCTGGCCATGTCAACAGCACTCGGTATCTGTGTCCAGCCCGGTTGCACTTTGGGCAGCCACAAGCTGTCGGTAGCAGCAGCAGCAACAAAAGCAAGAGCAGTAACAACCAATTAAAGAACAACTTAAACATCAACTACAGCAGCAGCAGCAGCAGTAGCAGCAGGAGTTTCAACCGGAAGCGCCTTTAAGCAGGCTTTGACTCTGGACTCTAATTTGTCACAGCCTCAACATTCATTTGGCAGGCAGAGCCCCCAGGGTGGATGGGGTAAAAGAGAAGAGGCCCGAAAAAATATGAAATGTCAACTGGAATGACTTATAGACTCCACAAACGGGTGATCCATCAACCAAGCAACTGTCCTAACTGCCTAAATACTTAATATACCAACAACAACGACAATAACATCTACAACAAACTGAAATAACAAGAGACAAAGGCATGACGACAGGCAAAGAGTAGAAAACAATTTGCTGCCTACGTTTAGGCCTCTTATCCCCTACACCCAATATCCTCCTGCTTCTACATTTGCTCCTTGTCTTTCTAGTGACAGAGCCTGGGAATAGTGAGCCGAAGAGCCGCTTGATGGATTACAGACGAAAGGCGGTAGCATCTCCTCAGCATTTCGAAGGTGTGGCCCAGTGGGTAGTGATCGGGGAGGGCAAAAGGGCGGCAGCTGCACGATTAGGCTTTTGTTTGGCTGCTTGTCAAATTTCTATGGCCACACCTCCTTCTCTAGCCTGTGAAGGAAGTATCTGCGGCAAAGTGATTTGTGCACCCCAAAAGGATTGGAAAATACGTTTAATGAAGTGAAGGGTTAAATTTACCAAAGGGTTGTCTAACACCAATACCCAAACACAGTCAAATCGAAGCGGCTTACAACACAAAAGAGGTGGAGCACAAGACAAAGAGTGAAGCAGTAAAAGCAAATCGCTTTCTTTTGATACTTTTGTTCAATTGCAGAAAGTGTCGAGACATTGAGAAGAGTTTAAGGACCAACGCTGGCTTAACTTGGCTTAAAGCTAAAAAGCTGCACTCTTGCCAATTACGATGATTACAACGCCTTCTTGCCTTTCATTGACCTTCACACACGAGTCCCGATTGGGCAACTTTGCGGGGCCGCGTCAATTTGGACGCCATAAACTGGCAACTGGCAACTGGCAACGAGCAACTTGCAACACGGGCAACATAATCATTTATCATAACAAATGGCATTTCTCAAGTGGCGTATGTGATTGCGCCAAGACCTAGGCCGAATAAGAAAAGAAAATAAAAGAGAAGTCAAGCCCAAAATCAAGGCCACAACTGGGTTGAAAGCTTGACCGATCCACGAACGCTTACAGAGCCGAGCCACTCAGTGGGCCATAAATCTGCAGTCTAGGCAAAAGTTGCGGATATGCGAAATGGCAACGGCAACGGCAACCATTTGTCTAATTTTAATGGGCATGCTAATAGAGCCATTGGCTTGTCAGCCGTCTGCCACTGGGTTGGTCAGCCAACACCTGGCCCCCAACTGGCCAATGGACCAACAACCGAATGGGCCAACTGACGGGTTTGGTGGGCCAGTTTGTGCAAGTCGACTTTTAATTTATGTGCGGCCAAAACTTTTTGGCTCATTAAATACCTCAAAATGTTAAATGACTTACGAGCCAGGATAACTGGCTAACTAAGTATGTAGCTGGCCAAAACAGCAGCAACGAGATGTTGCAAACGATTGACTACCGTCTGGGACGTGCTACAATCCCCTCTTTCTTTAAGAATCTCTCCCACTCTCAAATGCGGTAGCCATTGCATCATCATTTGCCGAATTGCCTTTACGTGCGGCATTATCGACCTTTAAGAACCGCATTCGGCATCGCAATCTTGGCAAGTCGAAAAGCTGATTGCGATTTTGATGAACAGAACAAAGAAGGAAAAGAGAGACCAGGAAGCAGCAGAAGATATGCTTTTTAATGTGACCTATAATACTCTTCTCCAAGGTATTTATATTTTATAATTTAGTGTAGAAATATAATAAATGCATTAAGAACTAAAATTAACGAAATCAAAGCATGGTTGATGTACATTTAAAAATAGGTTATCAAAAATAAATTTTGTCATCAACATTTTCGATAAGGAAAATGGATAAGCAAATTTAAAATTTTTCAAACTTTGCAAAACGATGATTTTCTTGTGAGGACAAAACTTTTATATATTTTGATTTAATTATAAAATACGATTTCTTAGGTTTAATAAAATTGTTATGGCTCCTCAAAAAAATAATAAATTTATATCATAATATTTAAGTAAATAAAAATACTCAGTTAAGAATTTAGTAGGGTAATAAATTAATTATCAAAAAAGTATTTATAACAATACTATTAGAATGCCACATATTTTATTTGAAGGTGAAGGCGAAAGAAAAATTGCAATTTACCTTTATAGAAGAGTATTTGTTTTTCGTGCTTCCGAAACATGAATGAGTGATATATTTTGTAAGATTTTACTTGCCTCATCTACTTAGTATTCGTTTTGTTTTGTTTTGATTTGTCTATGCGCTTATTATTTATTAATGAAGCGATTCTAAAAATGACAACACTTTTCGATACTCGTAGCTCCGACTGACAAAACGACAAAACTGGCTCATACAGTAGTAATACTACTACTACTACTACTACTACTAAAACTACTACTACTGCTACTACTACTACTACTACCACTACTACCACTACTACAACTACAAGATGAACAACATATAAATTTTAATTAATTTATCATACCTAAGTGAGTCAAAATAAAATCGTGATAATGGCGTTTATTTAGAAATATGCTAGTTGTATGCTTATGAAGGGAGACATAGAGGAGCTGAAAGTGCTAAAGGAATAATTGACACACACTCATATAAAAAACACACATTTACAGACATGCACGCTTCTGGCAAATTTAATTTAAAACGCAAACCCAAAAATTCGTTGAACCTCAATCAGCGGCATCGCATTTCGCACCCCAACACCCCTTTTCATCTCCCTTAAGCCATTGTTCACTCTGCTAGCCACTGCGTCTAATTGTGTGTATATGTGAATGTGTGTGTGTGTGTATTTTAGCCAGCCAAATGCCGTTGCACGAGTGAGGCGAAAACTGTATTGCTGCTTTAACTTTAATACTGAGCGCAATTCAACCCAAAGCCAAAACCCACACCGGAACTAGCACACACACAATATCACGTTCGCTCTTACACATACCACGAAAGAGTTTTCCATGCAACACTACTCCGTTTACCAACCTCGTTGACCAACACTGACCCCGCCAGTTAGTTAATGCAGTTGGTTGCTGCTTCTGCTGCTTTATGCTGCTGATGGCAAAAAAGTTGTTGTTGATGTTGGACTAACAACAACAACAGCAACAATAACAGCAACAACAATAACAGCAGCAACATCAACGACAACAATAATAACAACTGCAGGGTTTTGTTTTTATTAGTTTCTTCTTTGGGGCAATGCTGCTTTTTGCGTTTGCCGCTGATTGTTGTGTTGTAAATTGCATTTGTGGTCAACAAAGTGCATTTGCCAGTGAGCAACGACAACAACACGTTAACAACCCGGCCTTACTTCTGTTTTTGTTGTTGTCTGTTTGTTTGCGATTTTTCGTTGGTTTTTACTTTTCATTTTCATTTGTTGTTTGTTTCATTTAAATTGCCATTAGGTGTGGCTTTGTAGCAACTTCTGTACCGTGCATCTGTTGTATGTGTGTCCGTTTTAGCAACCACAGCATTACGGTTACTATTACCTTCAAACACACTCACACTCACAGACACGTCTCACATTTCCGGCTTTACCTTGTGCTCTTTTTTCTGTCCCTGTCTCTGTATTTAGACATTTTTGTTCTCAATAATTTTCACTTTTTTGCAACTTTTCCCCACCATGCACTAAATATTCAACAGTTTTCATTCTTTTCCATTCCGTTCTACCCCATTCTATGCTCTTTTATACCATTCTATGCATCTCCCGTTTGTAGTGCTCTCTGGTTGCTCACTTTTTTTTGCAATTTTTTTTTGTCAGGGCAGCAACTCTACGTTTGTTTTTAATTAAAACAACAATGTGCCATCCCTTTTACTTACCCCATTCTCCTCACTTTCTCTCCCCCTCCAGGCATCCATTGGTCTGTTCGACCCACACCTACACAGAGCGAAAATATCTAGCATTTTGTACTTTAAACCTCACATTCTAAGCTTTATTTCTCACTAAGAACGGAATTATTGCAGTGAAAATTTCGATCATCATGTTTGTAAGTACAATCTCTTAAGCTTGTTTGTTTTTTATTTAAGTACAATTCAAGGTTCAATCAAGCTCTTAGAACACTGTAGTTGAGTTCAAAATGTTTAAGAAAGAAGTAAATATTTCTGTCTTTTAAATATAGTCTTAATTTTGTATTTAAAAATCAAAAATTCTAACTATGCCAAAATCAAAAAAAAATTAGTTTGTAAAAGTTTTCAGGTCCTTACAAGGTTTAAAATGTTCCAAGAGTTCAGAGCACCATATCTTTGAATAAAATCAACCGATTTTCAAACAGGATGTGTTTTCTCTTCAAACCAAGCTCAATTTTCTTTAGTTCCTTTAAAAAGAGAGAAAAAACCGGACTTAGAGCTTACATAAAGAATTTTCGTACTTATTTGTAGTAAATTTTGACTTTTGTTTGATTTAAAATTAATTTGTAGCATGTTAAGATAATTTATACTTGGGTTAAGAACTCTTATGCACATTATCAGTAATTCGTAGTAGTCAGCAAATCAAGTATTGATTTTAAAAATTTCAAATACTAAATTCGAGCTAATTTAAAATGTATTTTAGTGTGCCTTTTTTCTTTCTGTGTACACACAGATAAACACACACTCGTAGTATTATTGTATTGCCTGGGCTGGTCAAATGGTTGTTGTGTTTTACTTTTTGTACAACGCTTACAATTTCATTTCATACGTTTTGTGCACTGCAATTGACTACCCCTCCCCCCTCTATCACCACTCCTGCCTCATCGCACTCCCCATCTCCCTCTTGCCTCTTCGTTTTGTTCCTGGTTATGTTTTGTGTGAAAAGCGATAAGTGAAATATGCTTTTCAGTTTTCAATTTAGCTGTTCAATGCAATTCCAATTGGATATTGCCAATGGCCAACACACAACCGCCCCCCCCCCCCCCTAACCGTCTTCCCATACCACACACACCACAGCTAGGAATCAGTTGGCTGACCATTCAACGTGCAATTGTCAGGTGAAAAGTTTAGTTGTCGGTAGCATAATAATAGTCACATTGGATACAAATAGAAATCATGGCCCATTGTATAATTTGTATGCACAAAAATGCAGGCATCACATTTGAAATACCTTTGCCAGTACGGTCTATCATTACGCACAGGGGACTCAAGTGTGTGCATATGAATTTGCATATGTGGGCCATGGCAGAGGTCCAGTTCGGTGAACTCAACAAAAGTACTCCTCCACTTTGACCCCTTGGAAGCCAATTTTGAATTCGTCTCACGTCGCCGCGTGGACACCTCACGACCACTTGACACTCTTTGTGCCACGTCCCGCCCACCTGCCAGTCCAATATTTTTAATGCCTTTGACTTTGCCACCGCCACGAGAAAGAGATGTCAAGTGGGCGGGGAACAAACATTTGCCCGGTCAACAAAAGTCGACTCTGTGCTAAATCCAAGTGACGCACAGTGTCGTCGAAATAGACCTTTTATATTTATCTTTGATTCTATATCAGATTATTAGAATACACATCGTATTTTGCCCACAGGTCGTAGAATACTAATTCGTAGTCTTAAGTGAGACTCTTCCAACGATTATAAAAAAATATTTTTTCATCCACAAAATTTTATTGCAATGAAAAATCAAGATAAAAGATAAAATCAAGATACAAAATATTTATTTAGAAGCTATTTAAAAAGTCAAAAAATATAGAAGTTATTTCATAAATAATTGAGTACTTTATTATCATTTATATAGACAAAATTCTGATTTATAATAGCTTACTTTTAATTTATATAATATATTATATTTAAGCTCAAATTTTTTTGCATTTTATAATAATAATGAACCAGTGTGCCCACGGCGAAAAAGCTAGATTAGAGTAGAGCCAAAGACCAGCTAGTGAGGAGAACATCAACAGGCAAAGAAGTGCATTATACACACACACACACAGACAGACAGAGACAAATACGTAACCTAGACACTCGTGTAACGCATTTGTGGCAGTTACATTTCAGTTACAACAATAAGAATCATGGAAAATAGACTAAGGAATTTGGTGCGAGAACAATGTGCGCAAAAAGAGATAGAAAACTTCGAGGGGAGTGGATGACGGTGGTCGAGGTGGGGTCTTGTCTCACATATTTTATTTTTAAATCGGTTGCAGCATCAAGGACCCATAAAGGCATGCCCTAACAAGGATAGGTCAACCCAGTAGGCTTTAGATAAATTTCAAAAACACATTAATTAGTTGAGAAACGATAAATATACAATTTAGAAATTTTCTGTACAAATAATAAAAATGCCGTTTAAAAACTTCTGTTCGTCTGCATGGGTAAGTTAATTAAGATGGATTAATTGGTGATTGGATTAAATCTTCTGCTGTTGCAGGCAACTCTTGTAACTCACCAATGGCAGAGACCATCATGCAGAATCTGATGGTAAAAACGAGCCTTTACTGGGAGATCGATAGCGCAGCTCTACGAACTTGGAATATTGGAAGGAAGCCGCACAAGCGATGCCTACAAGTTCTCCGAGAGCATGGACTGCGCACTGATCACTTTTGCAGGCTGGTAAGAGAATGAATCTTTATCTATAATCTATATACATTCAAAGTATTCTTTTTTTTTTGTTCAGTTGACAATTGGTGACTTTAGCTACTTTGATTATATCATTGCCATGAATGAACATGTACACAAAGAGTTGATGCTCTGGGCGGCAGCTAATCATATTCAAAATACCTCGCATGTGATCATGCTTGGGTCATATGGTAAAAATGGAAAGACAGTTTCGGTTATTGATCTGTCGCCAGTAAGTACTTTAATTAATAAAAACATACAGTGAGATAATCATATATCTGTTAGACACGCAAGTTAAAAGCCTTCCGATCCGCCTACTACCAAATCAAGGATTGCTGCAAACAGTTAATACTCAGCCAGCAGGTGAGAATAGTACGCTATGACTTGCCCAGCACAGATGAGGAGGACGAGCGAATGTACAAAACAATGAACCAACCAAATTCTCAGGAATGCACCCAAAGTTCCGTAGATTTAAATGTAGATTATCCAAAGCAATATCCCTCACAGAGCTCGCTATTGGCGTTATGCTCATCATTCGATTGCCATAAAAAGAAACTGTGTGAGAATTGCGGTCAAAATTTTCTTGCAACCCTCTAAATACCTACAAGTGTGGGGAACTCTACAATACTATAACCAAATAACCTTGGCAATAAATTCAAAGATGACGTTGATCTGACAAGTAGTCAGTACATCCCCTAATATCATTCATATATCGATTTATTATAATTGGCTTTAAAACTGGCCTATAAAAGTTTAGGCTCTCTATCAACCAGCTCTGTTGGCTTGGGTTTTTTTAATGTGAGACATCATATCGTAGCCGAGGTAGCAGAGCATGGTGGCCAGTTTGTTGCCAGAGACGTTTGCCATTGCCATGTCCGGCTCTGGACTTGGTCCTCGATTCGAGGCTCAGTCAAGCGGCAATGGCTCCGTTTTGGACAATGTGAGTTTTTCTTAAGGAAAAAGTGGAACTTTTAATCGAAATTTATTTGTAGGTGCTGCCGGACATGGCGCACCTGGTGAATCCCTATTGGAGTCGTTTTGCTCCAATGGACCCAACAATGAGTAATATTCTGGGTTTATTTACTCTGGTCATCCTGATCATCTCCTGCTGCGGAAATGGTGTAGTTGTCTACATCTTTGGAGGAACCAAATCACTGCGTACTCCTGCCAATCTATTAGTCCTAAATCTGGCCTTCTCCGACTTTTGCATGATGGCCTCACAGTCTCCAATCATGCTAGTAAATTTCTATTATCAGACATGGATCTTAGGTCCACTTTGGTGCGATATATATGCCGTGTGTGGCTCGATGTTTGGCTGTGTATCCATTTGGTCCATGTGCATGATCGCCTTCGATCGATACAATGTTATTGTGAAGGGCATCAATGGAACACCGATGACAATTAAGCTGGCCATCATGAAGATTTTATTTATATGGCTGATGGCAACGTTCTGGACAATCATGCCATTAATCGGTTGGAGTAGTTATGTACCCGAGGGCAATCTAACCGCCTGCAGCATTGATTACATGACAAGACAATGGAATCCGCGATCCTATCTCATAACCTATTCCATATTTGTCTATTACGTGCCACTATTTCTGATCTGTTTTTCCTACTGGTTCATTATTGCCGTATGTCCACCCTCTCACTCTCAATTGTTTTCTATGCCTAACACCTTTTAACTTCTAGGCCGTTGCTGCCCATGAGAAGGCAATGCGGGAGCAGGCGAAGAAGATGAATGTCAAGTCCTTGCGCAGCTCCGAGGACTGTGATAAGAGTGCTGAGGGGAAGCTAGCCAAGGTTTAAGTATATCATTTATTTATATGCCTACAATGCATTCAACAATTGCTTAACTTGGCTGACTCAGGTGGCCCTGACAACGATTTCGCTTTGGTTTATGGCCTGGACTCCGTATCTGGTCATCTGTTACTTTGGTTTATTTAAAATCGAGGGTCTTACGCCCCTTACAACCATTTGGGGTGCCACTTTCGCCAAGACCAGCGCTGTCTATAATCCTATTGTCTACGGCATAAGGCAGGTGTCCAGTTAACACACATTATATACAGTTTTAAGTAAAGTATCTTTTCCTTTCACTGCATTAGTCATCCCAAGTATCGCCTGGTTCTGAAGGAAAAGGTATCTGCAACAGCGTTCGATTTGTCTATTTTTAAAAAATTAACTCTTCTTTCCTGTATTCACAGTGTCCCTTTTGTGTTTGCGGAAACACGGATGAACCCAAGCCAGATGCGCCCCCATCGGACACGGAAACCACCTCGGAAGCGGAGTCCAAGGCCTAAGCAAAGAAACAACTTTATGCAATTGCCTAGAAAAAGGCACAAAAATCTGAGAAAAAAAAGAAGCAAATAATTATGCAACTATCAACAAATGATACAAAAATGTAAAAAAGATTGAAATATGCTTATTAAACATGTAAAAAACAGTTGAGCTTAAGCACGGCTGCCATCTGAAGTATATGTTTTCTTAACAATAAAACAGTCTTTGTAGATTTAAAATTAAAGATCAATATATAGCAGAAAAGTTCTAGTGTCAATAAGTTTTAAGTGCTTTTTCCTTCAAATCTCATTTATGCAAAAAGCTAACAGTTTTAAATAAAACTATTTTAAATATTGACATAACGGCATAAAAGTGACAATTGTTGGTACCATAAATTTTGCTTACTGCCGCATTTTATATAAATTTTAGTAGCATGCTTTTAGGATGGATGATTTATTTAATTATGTTCGTTTTCACTCTGCCTTAAAAACAATATTGAGTTTGAATTAAAGGAAACTGCAGACTTTTTTAAAAGATTCATGAGTATTGTGCTCAAGATAAAGTAAAAAGAAACTGAGTTTATTGATCCCAGTTTCAGACCTTTAACTCTGAGCTATGTCTTTTTTGGCACACATTTCCAAGACGTTAATGTCGCTATTTGCTTAGAATGTTCCATTTCGCTTCTAACGACGATAATTCCTCAGTTAGATTCGCCTCATGACTTCCCCTGTCACCTCATCCCTCACATTTGGTATAATGAGCACAATACACAGACACATACGACAGTCTAATTAGAATACAACAAAGCAACAAGAAAAGCTAAATTTTTGGCCCGTCAGCAATTTGGCCAAAACTTGAGCAAGTGCTGACTCTGACAACGCCACTCGACTCGATGGTTTTATCAAGCAAATCCATCATCTAAAACAATGTGTCATCTAAGGCAACAGCTGTGCAATCTCCAAATAAAAGTAAGTACATCTTAATGTAATCTTTTTATTTAAATTTCCATTGAAAATGACATTTTAACAGAACAGACCTGGACGGGAAGCACCTGACTTGGCCCATTGCTCACCAGCCAATTCACCCAGAGATTCCATGGCCATACCTTTGTTGCTTGTCACACAGATAATATAAGCTTCGAGATTCAATAATGGATTTTTGTTAAAATCATCATCGCAGAACTTTAGGCTCCTCGAAAGAGCAACTAAAATCTCATTGCCGGCTTCGCGAGCCTCCGCATTTGCCGGCAGTTTCTCCTCAAGCGCAATACTCACATCCCTCAAAGCTTTTTGGGAATATTCCAGAGCCTCCTCAGCTGTTTTGTTTTGAGCATCTATAAGCAGCTGCTGCAAGTTGCAAACGCCAAGTGGGTAATCAAAACCAACTCTTTTAAAAATAAATATCTCTTCTTACCGGGCTGATCACAAGAAATAGCACAAACAGCGAAGAAGTCAACATTTTCTGGCCACGTTCTGTAGGCAACTGTGTGGACCAGTTTATAAGTGAATCTAAGTTGTTCTCTTTTTTCTAAGGCCATTATCTAGTATCTGTTATCTAATATCTTATCGGCAGACTTAAGGAAATGTAAAGCAATAATGTAAAGCAGATTATAAAGTCACGTCTAGCATTGGCAGCGTGTGTTTTTGTCAACAGCTTTAACCCAAATAAATTTTTATAACACCTTTGCATAAGCTACTGAAGCGGTTTTGTGAGCAACGGAAATAACACAAAAGGCAATTTATACCTTTCAGCCAAAGCAAATATGACAAATTCGATAACGGGTGAGAAATGTAAACAGTGGCTACCGAAAATATACGAGCGGATGTGAGTCACCATAGGATTGCTGGTCAGTCATTTAGTACTTTCAACAATCTATAATATTTCCTCTCATTTTTACTTACACTTCACAATCATCGCCCCCTCCCACTCCCCGTGTTTTCAAACCGTTCTCACAAACGTAACTTCCCAAAACCGCAAAAAATGGTTGCCTGCTTTTAGGGGCGCAACTTTTGCATACAAATCCGCAAACCCGAAACAAATTTACATACATGCGCTTATGGAGTACGCGTCCCTCGCTGCTTCTCTTTCTTCCTTTCTCTGCCCAACGCTTTTTGTTTTTCTAACCAATTTTAGAATATATTTGGTAAAAGGCTGCCCAAATGCGGCCGAGTTTTATTTTGTCCACATTTATTTTTTAAATGTTTGCAATGGCTCAACTTTTGCATTAGCCCCACAGGCAGGGGCTGTGAGAGGGCTGTGGCAGTTGGGCGTGGCGGATGGTGCCACATAACTTGACAAACTTCCTCCACATACAGACATATTTGTTGTAATGACAAAACTCAAGTTTCAATCTTGGGGCAAATATTTCAATTAAGTGACAAAACTTTGCACTCGCTTGATCCTTGTAATTCGCCTTGTCATCGTTGTGTATATGTATGTGTGTTGTTTTTGTGTATGTGGAACAGGCGCTCCATTGACATGGCCAGCGGCTGTTTCAAAATTTACATTTAATTACATATTTGAATTTGAATTTGAATGTGCTTTGCCGCATTTGGGCCGTCAACGAGGCGTATGCGTCATTTGGCTCAATCTTCCAGCCTTCCTTAGCCCTGTTCGCCTGGTCATTTGCGGCAAATCTTTGGCTCGTTAAGCCAAACAATTTAATCCTCCTAATGCCAAAGGGCGGCCTAACGGGCAGTCGGTTGGTCGGTTGGTCGAACGGTTCTTACACCCAAAATGAATGCACAAAACAACGTGACATCAAATCAAATTGAGCAATACCAGCAAAGGACAACTATTAAAAGGACGAGAATTGAAGCTCGGACAGCATTTTGTACAATGATAATTGAAACTGCATCGGCTGGCTCCGCACATAAATCAACAATATCGTTTCCAAAGCCACTCAATGCGTGCGTTCGAAATCATGCAGTGGAAACATTTTAGCCAGGATATGGCCAAGCCAAAATTGATGAATGCATAAAAGGGGCTGTCGAAAGCGGCTTGGCCAACAATTTACACAATGTGCCCCCAAAAGGTCAGTTTAGTCCGGAAAAGGGGAAAGGGGGAGGAGGTCAAAATGCCGCAAAGGCGAACAAATAAAGTGAAAGAATTCAAATATTTGGCCAAAATGCGTCAAGTTGTTCGCTTGGCCTTCTCATGGATAGAGGACATCGAACTACTTGGAAGTGAGCAACACAACATTAGCACCCCAACTGGGGATGACAATGGCAAGTGGAAAGAAGAATGAAGAAGGGAGGAAAACAGGAAAAAATGTGAGATAAGCAGGGAAGTGGGAATTTCGTAATAGCTGCGAAATTTAATAAAGTACAGAAATGCTAAATTCTTCACCAAGCTATTGGCTACATCAAAGTGTGTCCTGGTATAGGTCAAGGATATTCCTTTAAATTTTAATCTACTTAAAGTTTTGTTTGATTTTCAACGTTTATTAAAGTATATCGAATCTATGCTGGTGTATTGGACTTAGTTGTTCATTTTTACAGAAAGTACAAATTTATAAATTGTTTGATTTAAGCGGCGGCTTTGGGGGCAGCGGGAGCAGGGGCAGCTGTGGTGGCTGCAAGACGTGCCTGCCACTCGTCATCGATGGCCTTTAGTTCATTCTTGGCAAGAGTCAATGTGGGTTTGATGCACCGAATTTGCATCCAAGGGAGAATGGCTGTATCGCAGTTGGCAAATCCAAGTTGGGCTGCATCTAGCGTGCTTTGCACACGCTCCGCTAAGTCAGCTGGGAAATTTGGCTGGGAGAGCAGTTTGTCAGCTTCCTTTTGTAGTACGAGAGACTGGAAGAAGACGGAGATTGAGAAGCCACCAAAACCACCAGGAGCAGCTGCTGGAGCTGCTGGCGCGCCTGGAGCAGCAGGAGCTGCTGGTCCTGCTCCGGGAGCTCCTCCACCGAAAAGTCCATTCAAATATGGATTATATGCTGCAGCGTAGGGATTAGCAGCCGCAAAAGGACTAAAGGGTTGAGCCTGAAAACAATTGCTAGTTAATTAAATGCTGCGATGATTACAAAATTTCTACTACCTGGGCGCTGGCGCAGGCAACGATGGTAGCGAGCAAAACAATTGCGAATTTCATCTTAAAGGGATTCGATTTCGTTTTCTTCTGAGTAAAGCTCAGTCGTGATAGTTTCAGAGAGACTAATATCTGGCTAGACATTGGAGTGGGTTTATATACACAATAGAAAACGAAAATTGCCATCGTTATCAGCATGCCACCTCTCTCAGACACGTAATCATGCTATTGAACTGATTTACATTCGCTACTGTTTGTTTATTTAAGGTTGTAAAATAATTCCTTCTAGGGGTTATCTTTAAAGATAAAATCAGACAATTTGCAAGTTCTGTCGACTCACCTAAAGACGTCAGGAATGTGAGGTGAGTTGTAAGGTATCTTTGTATATGTAATTACTACCACATTTTCATACTTCCCAAAATTCAATATTCAATCAATATTTTTAAATAGCGCGCCTAAATTCGAAGTAAACCTTTGCACAATCTACATATTTGAATAAGTTGACGGCTCTAGGCGTTGATTTACAGTCTTGTTATGTTAAAAATTGCGCGCCTTTAATTAATTTGAATTTTAAAAAATTTGCAATTTATGAATAGTAATACTTGAAAAAAGTACCAATAAAATTATAGTACCACATGGATAATATTATTTTTTACACGAAAATGTCAACAAGACTACTGTAAATATTTTGAACTACAGATAATTAAATTAATAATTCTGTAAACACTGCTCTATTCGTAGAAATCTTTAAGAAAACACTGCATGTATGGATAATGCAAATATTAATTACTTATTACTTTTATTGATAAAATGTTGTTGTTGCTGTTCGTTTATCAGAACGTAAATGCAAATGTTAACATATGAGATAAGAGAAATTATGTACATATTTGAAATGCAAACTGTTAAGTCGCTGTAATTTAACAGTCACTGTTACGTTGGTCTTAAACTTAACAGCCTCTGTTAAGTTGACGTTAAGCTAACGGTTTCATGTTACGTTCCGGTTAATACTTAACAGCCCAGTTACACCGCACTCTCATTTTTTAAACAAATAGAAGTGTTTTATTATTGCGGTTTTGCTCCACATTTTCGAAGAAAAAAACTTTTTGCGTTCAGAAAAACACTGAAAAGTACTGACATATTTTGAGTATCGATATTTAAAATAAGAGAATTAATCGATAGTATCGATACTGAGAGGTACTTTGGCAAGCACAACTACAAACCGTTCAACACGTGCATATGTTTGGCAAAGTAAAAACTTCTAATTTTCAATTAAGCATTCGAAATGGGTAAAATTAAATCTATGAAACCGAGACTGGTAAGTGCCAAATTTGAACTGTGTAACAGCTGTATAAATAATGTCGCTATTCAGCTCCCTGCGGCAACACGAAATTCCACGGACGACTCGGTGTTGGATTCACACAGCGAGGAAAACAGTGACAATGAAAAGTCTGTGTCCGACGCTAGTAGCGATGACGGCTTTGAGGAACCCAATCAAATTGCAGGACAAAAACGTAAAGTGCCAGTGTCTAAGAGCGAGACGAAGAAGAAAAAAATAAAACATGCAGAAAACGTAAAACCTCCAACGTTGGAGGAAATTAAAGAGCTTCGTGATACCCGAAATTTATTTCACTCAAATCTGTTCAAACTGCAAGTGAAGGAAATGCTTGAAGAGGTTCAGATTAAACCGAAATACAGCAATTTTATTAGTAACTGGCTGGAGACCTTTACGTCCGCAATAGCGGAGTTGACCGATGGATTACTGGACACATGCCAGTTGGAAGTCCCATTACATTTGCATAAGAAACCATTTAACTTTCAGTTTCTAACACCGTCGACGCCTCCTAAATTAATTGGAGCTGCAGCAACTAGCACTTTGCTAGGTCCAAAAATTGTAGTCGATGTGGCGCTAGAAATGCCCGCTGCTTGCTTCCGAAAAGATGATTATCTCAACTTAATTTACGATCAAAAGCGAGCTCTATATCTGGCATCGGTGGCCAGTAAAATAAAGGATATACCTGCTTTTACTGCAGATCACTTTGCATACAATTATCATGCAAACAATCCATTAAAACCTGTGCTTGAGATGACGCCTGCCGCAAAATTGGGCAACCATATAATGTTCCGTCTGTACATTACGGCTCCAGCGGAGATCTTTTCCCTAAGTCGCTTTGTGCCCTGGAACAACAACATTCGTCCATCAGCCTTTGGTGATAAATGGGATGAGAGTCAATCATTGCCAGCAACACAGCATTACAATGCCAATGTGCTGTTTGATCTGACCATGTCGCAGAATGTCGCTTTTTTAAGCAACTCTTTCAATGGACGACGCAACTTCCAGGAGGGATTGTTGCTACTTAAAGTTTGGCTTCGTCAACGTCAGCTAGATGTGGGATTCAGTGGCTTCAGTTCACATATACTGGCTGCCTACATTGTCTATCTATCGCAGAATCGCTTGTTGCATCAATCCAGCAGCAGTTATCAAGTGGCTCGCACAGTCTGGAATCAATTGGCCAACAGTGATTGGTCTCTGGGCATAACGCTGGCTCAACAAAAATCCGAGAAGCATCAGCTAAGCACCTTAGCGGGGTACTACGATGTGTCATTCATGGATGTCACTGGATACTACAATCTGTGCGCTAATATGCCCCTTGCTGTCTATAAGGCTGTTTGTGCGGAGGCAAAGCTAGCTGTAGATTTGCTAAATGATATTAAAGTCAATAGTTTCTCGCATATATTCATGCAAAAGTCACCGCTCTACACTCGCATGGATAACATACTGAAGTGAGTGTATTTGGAAAGTTTGCAGTCTTGATTATTATTATTAATCCTATATATTTATATTTTATTTTGCCTGTAGAATAACTAACGCAGCCAGTGTGGATCAGCTACTTCAACTGCATGTGCAGCCGCAGGTTAAATATGATTACGCCAACTATGCCTATCCCCAGTTGTTCAAATTACTTACAGAGTAAGTGTATTCGGTGTGTATTAATCAAATAATAGAATCTAATGTATATTAATTTTGTAGTTTACTGCAAAAGGGTCTGGGAGAACGTATTCATAGCATTCTACCATTGGAGATACCCTCTAGCCCATGGTCAGTGGATAGCAAGGCGCCAGTAATTGGTCGCAGTCTTCAGCTAGGACTTATACTTGATCCGGAGCACGCTTATGAAGTGCTTGATAAAGGACCTGCTGCCAACGAGGACTCCAGTGGTGCTGCTGAATTTCGAAAGTTCTGGGGTGAAAAATCGAATTTGCGTCGCTTTCAAGACGGCAGCATAACGGAGGCTGTTGTCTGGGGCTCTGCAACGGATGCGCCCAGTCAAAAGCGTTTAATAGTTAGGCAAATAGTGTTGCATCTGCTGGAGCATCAGTTGCAGCTGGAAGCTAGTGATGTCCAGTATATTGCCGGTGAGCTGGATATAGTGTACTCGTTAACACCATCATTTAAGGTGACAAAAGTGCACACAAAGTTAAAGTTGCAACAGGAAACAGATGCCGAGGCCTTAACACCACATGTCATACACTGCTATGATGCCTTAGCACGCCAGCTGCACAGTCTCAATGAATTACCTCTGGAAATTGTATCGATATCGGGAATTTCATCAATTTTCCGTTACTGCGAACCCGAGCCTTTGATTCCGCAGGCTCGTGTAGTGGCAGATCGGATGCATGCAAGTCAAGTGCTGCGTGTAATCATTCAACTGGGACCGAGTGGCAAATGGCCCAATGAATTGGGTGCATTACGCAGCTTAAAGACCGCTTTTCTCATACAAATTGGTCAGCAGCTGAAGGCACAGCACAAACTACACTCGCTGCTCTGTGCAGAGGGTTTAATGGTTCTAAAACAAGGCTACTGTTTTCTATTGGAGTTGGCGCATAGTAAAGAACTGGCCTTACTTAAGCAACAGCAAACGGAGCGTGGAGTGATTACCTATGTGGACAATCCAGCCAGCCGTGAGCTGGAGCGACGTCATTACATCCTGCCTCGTGTTAGTGGGGGACTGCATGCATTGCATCAATCACATCGTGCATTTGGACCCACAGTTCTCATTGCCAAGCGTTGGCTAGCTGCCCAACTATTAGATGATGGACTCTGGCCATGCATAGCAACAGAATTACTTGTGGCACATCTCTTCCAGCAACGACAATCCCCACACACAACAGTCTCTCCCCAAACGGGTTTCATTCGATTTTTGCAGCTTTTGGCCCATAGCGATTGGAACGGCGAGTTGTTTCTACTTAATTTCAACAACAGCTGGACAGGTAATTCATGTTCACTTTTAAATTTTCTTTATATATTTAGTTTTTACAAAAGCAAAGGGTATATTATATAATTTCTTTTATTTCTTTGCAGAGCAACAAATTACAGATTTAGAGCACAGCTATCGCAGCGAACGTGAGAGTTATCCACCATTGTGTTTGGCCACATCTTACGATCAGCAGCATGCTGGACGTCTGTGGACTTCGAATGAATTTCCCAACAAGCCTGTTCTGGCCCGTGTCACTTTGTTGGCTCGACACGCCCTGGAGCTCATCGAGAAGAGTTTGATGTCCCAGAAGCTGGCCTTTGTGCGGCCTGCGCAACTGTTTTTGCCCTCCGGTGAGGGTTATGATGTGGTTATACAACTTAAGCCGGATCTGGTGACAAATACGCTGTGCTATGATCTTGGTTCACCTTTTGGGCCATTAGGTCAACGCAACTTTCGTTTACCTCTAGCAGGCAGTAGACAATTGGCCAGGATTGTGGAGAAACTGAGGGTAAGCAAAATCTTACAAAATACTATTTTATTTTATTTACTGTTTTATATTTATAATTTGTAGGCTGCCTACTCGGAGCATGCGGCGTTCTTTTACAATCCTCACGGGGGCAAGGAGTTGGCGATTATGTGGCGACCTGCCAACGAATTTGCACCCAAGCCCTTTAAAGTAAATGAGCTGCAGGCATGCACGCCCTGCTCCAATGGAAAAGTGCAGGTGAATAGGGATACACTGCTGGAAGATTTCAAGTTGCTGCTAAAAGATTTCTATTTACGAATCTGCACGCCTGAGGAACTGAAGCGGGAGCAAAGGGAGCACAACAAACCCAAGCGTTACTTTAATGGTCAACCAAATGAAGACACTCAGAATCCACCAAAAAAGAAGAAAAAGAAACAATTGCCACAACCGAATATAGCCAAGAAGCAGTTGATGAAAAGTAAATCGTTGAGTGCGTTAGGTTAATGCCGGGAGACGTAGTAGGACATAGAATACATATATTTTTAAAATGTAAATAAAACTTTTAAATTTTTAAAGTTGAACCCAGTTTTAAGTTAGCGGTTGTGTTCTTGCTGATCATCGTAATCCTCATTCACAGCACAATAAGGCGGCACCACCGACTGTCTTTCTTGGCTTTGTTGACGGTGATGATATCGTGACGGTGTCGTTTGACTTGGCATATCCTGTGAGTGCTCACAGCGATCCTGTTTCGGTTTGCAGCTAGACTCAGAAAAGCTATCATTGGAGCTCTGCTTTTTAAACCAAACCTTTGGTTTCTTGATCGGCTCCGTGTTGCAGGCCTTTGTAATGGTCTCTGGACTTGTCTGGCAGCTGCAATGCTTTTTAGGTTTCTCTCTCTGATTGATGGAACAATCAGGCGTTTGTGCCGGGAGTCCACACGTTGATGTAGCAACACTGTAGTTAATAGGATACGGTGACGAGGAGTTGCACCTCTTTGACCATTCCAGCTGCTTAGATACGTTGGCAATAATGGTTCGTGGCTCTTCAGTTTGTTGTGCTGCTTCGCAATTCATCGGACAGACTTGCTGACAATGGGACAACAAATTTTGTAACGTGCAAATCTGTCCAGCAGGCGCGGATTGAGGAGAATGGTTGCCAAACGCAAAAAGATTAGGAGTCAAGCGATTATAGAACATGTGACGAGTGTCCTCCACTCGTCTCACATCCTGTTGGGTCAGTATAAGCAGCTCATTGCCCACCATAACAGGTACTAAAGGTAGATTTATTCAAATCTGGCTAAAATGAATATTATCAGATTCAAACTCACTATGCACTGGAGGAGCTGCCTCCTCAGAAACTTGCAACACCTTCGTAACTGTGGTACTATTTGCCATTTTTATATTAAACAATTTTGATTTAAAACAATATAAACAATTTCTGATATTTTAGTTAACTTACTAATTAAAAGAGTTCTAAAGGATAAATTTAAAAGAGAGAAAGAGAAAAGCCTTCTGAATAGAAATCTTATGATTTTAATTTGCATTTTCTTTAACAAGCTGAAATTTAAAGCAGCTATAAATGATTATGAGAAAATCGGACGATAACTTAACATTTACAGTAACTAAGTATAAACGTGTCTTGCTTTTACATTTAATCTGTATTTAACTGCGAATAGATTCATCTTTTAAGTTAGACGGTATTATGCCAGGTGTTAAAACATCTTTGTCCTTATTTCCAAAATCGGGATATAATTTGGCTGTTTGGCCTAACGGCGTGCAGAGGCGTCCAGAGAAGTCCAATCGTTTGCATGATTGATTACGTTCTGCATTGCTAATCATGTCCAGCAGCGAGCTAAGTTAGATTAAGTATTCAATGAAAATTCTATATAAATCAATAAAAGCCACCTACCGCTGTCCGGAGCTGGACATGCGTCGCTTGCTGGCCTTCAGAAGGCTACTGGAATTGCTGCTACTGCCGCTGTTGGGCTCCAAGCGTTCGGGAGACAGTGGTGATTCTGTATAGGAGCGTAAATGAGCGACTCCCGCTTCAGATTTGTTGGTGACATCTCCATAAGCAGCGCGCAAACTTTGCAAGCTTTCCAGCAGATTCTTGTGGTGCGATGTTTGAACATTCAGCTGAATTAGCTGCTCCAGCTCTCTGTAGAATAAACGATACTGATCCTTGATTTTGCTTGCTTTGGGACTGCGAGAGGACAAAGTTAAAGTTTATTTAGTTTAAAATAACAAACTACAATAACTTACCGCAGGTTGCTTGTGTTGCTAAAGGGCAACATGTCACCGCGTGATGCACTCTTATATAGCTCATGAATTTGCTGTTGACAACGAACTTCCTCCTGCTTGTCCATGTCTTCCTTGACTAATAGATGCAGAAAATGTGGCAGCCATGTTAACTGACGCATCAGATTGAAGAGAATGGTAGCATTAGTGGTTCTGGGAAAATAGCGTGGCAATCGTCGCCATAAATGTTCGCCCTGCGAGATTTTGCTCTTGGGTTTTGCCTTTAGGGGCACCATTCGCGACATCTTGAGCAACTGTCCCAATTCAGTTATGCGGTAGTCAGAAACTCGTCCACCGGGTCCATCGCTGATGGAGGGCGCTTCGTCCATTGTTGAGCGTGCAATTGAAAGGGAATGCACAAAGATTTCGCCTCCTCGAGCTGACAACATATGGCTGGTTGTCTTGGTGCCTGTTTTGCGTGGGACCTCCAACAGTACGGAGCGACCGTTTAGCAGAAAGTTAATTAAACAGGAGCTTGGACGTGACGTGACATCCACAGGTGTAACATTATATTGGCCAACACAGGGCTGGAGGTCAGAAGAGCCGCAACCACGAGGCGTACACCATTTTAACGTAACCGTTTCGTAAGATGTTCCAGACTTTATGCTGGTAGGGAGTGTAAAGTCCGGACCACATACTTTTGTGTGGGCGGCACGCTCATGTAAAATTTCCACATCATAATTGGCGCTAGAATTGGCGTTTTGTTCTTCCTTCATGGGTATGTTGGTAACCGTGGTGCTGGCCAAATCGTAGTGGCCCATAATAAGATGCAACAATTTATCTGATATTTCTGGAGCGTTGACTGTGTGTATTTCCACATCCAGCAACGGGGAAATGTCCAGCAGACTGCGATTTGTAACCAAAGATTCCACACCCAATGGTACAATGTTAAGTATAACCAAGTGGCAATGGTCAATGAGCAAGCCCTTCTTGCTGGGTGGAGCGACCAAAGCATTTTGCTGCAAAAGCACAGTATTAAAGATGTCTTCCAAGCCTGTGAGTAATAAATATTAGTAAGTATAATAATAAGTGATAGCTAACTTACTCTTCATGCTGGTATTATCCCTTGCCGAAGTGATGCAAATAACGCGACCTTCGTTGGCTATTTTATTGCAACCGACTTGAGCCGCATGAACTTGCTCGTCAGTAGGCTCTGCCAGTGCCTCGATGGCAGCCCTTAATCCGTGAATGACCGAATAGTCAGAAGATTGTGGTATACTCCGCGATGGTACACTAACCATCATCATAGCGTTCGAAACATGCGACATATTTTGGGTACTTGGACTCCAGGTATTAACAATATGTGCGGCCGTATCGGAGACAATAAAACGAACGTGCTTCTTGCCCGGAAACAGATCCCAAACAATGCGGCAATATTCTATAGAAGATTCCACGGCACACGTCCACAAGCTTTTGCTCAATTGCGTGCCGCCAATTGCGGAGCTCCCACCGGCAGCCGTCTCAGGAGACGGTTTGCCCTTTAAATAATCCATCGATATGTATTGCTCGCTCGATATGCTAAAATATCGAGTGTGGTCTAACACAAAAATAGTCTTTTGGTTACGCTCGAACATGATTTTAAAGTCGTTTTCAAAGCCAGCAACAGTTTACAATTATATACAAAATTGTTTGTTTACAACAGCTGTTGCACCTAGAGATGGAACATTTCGTGGTTTCAGTTACTGGATCACCGCGACTACCACAGCGATATGTGTTTGACGTAAACGTTTTTAAATACAATATATATTAACCTTTTAACGTCACAAATATAGAAACAATGCAATTAATTTTATTAATGCAATTAAACAATGTCATTAATATGTTATAAAAATCAATTTCTTCTATCTAACGTGTTCAAATTGGTCACAAGAAATTACAATTGTGTAAATGTTTTGGTTGACTTTTTTGAAAGCATAGTCTCAATATCAGTAAATTCTGTCTATTTTTTTAGTACATACATATTTTTTTATTGAAGACTCACAAAAAACAAATTGGCCAATCGACTTTATTACATCGATACCTCAAGATAAATATTATCGCTTTAACAAAAATATACACATATCGATGAATTTCTTACATCACTACTAGAATCACGTTGTCGAAAGGTTTTGAAAGAAAGCGCTGCAAAATCTATTTTTTTTTAGATTTTTCGTACGTTAATTGTGGCAAAATTACGTTTTGAGTGGTTGTCAATAGTGTCAGTACGTAAAACAGAGCGAAATGTCGTGGTTATTAGGTAGAAATCGTCAGCAGCAGCCAACGGAGTTTGCTGGTGCCGATGGATCTGATAATCCGGAGGGCAAAACTGCCGGCGAACGTGGAGGTGACACCCAACTTACGAAGGCCGAACGCAAGGCTATGGAGGCATATAGGTTTGACTCCTCAGCGTTGGAACGTGCCGCGGATGCTGCCAAGACGTTGGAACGGTCAAGTAAGTTAATTCAATGCGTATGTACATACAAATTTCATCATCAATTGTGCGCATTGCATAACCGATGCCTAAACTCTAATTGTGTGAGTGTGTGTTTGTGTAACTAAGTGATTGGCCCCCCTTCTTTATAGAACATGCACGAGAGGCACTGGAGTTGTCCAAGATGCAGGAGAACACTCGGCAGCAGGAGTACAACACCAAGGTTAAGGAATACGAGGCGCACATCGAGCAGGCAAAGGTTGAACAAAAGCGTATTGATCATGAGGAGCGACGCAAGACGCTTATTGAGGAGACTAAGCAGCAGCAGCAGCGTGCGCAATATCAGGATCAATTATCGCGTAAACGGTACGAAGATCAACTCGTTCAACAGCAGCGAGTTCAGGAGGATAATTTGCGTAAGCAGGAGGAGAGCGTGCAGCGTCAGGAAGCCATGCGTCGTCAAACCATTGAGCATGAGATTGAGATGAAGGAGAAAAATCGTCTTAAACTTTTGGAGCATGAGTTGCGCGCCAAGGCACGTGTGGATCGCGAGAATCGTGACATCAATCTGGAGAAGATTCGTCTGAAGGCAGAGGAGCATCGGACCACAGTCCTAGAGGGTATACGGTAAGTTATCATTATACGGATTAAATGAGTTGTTAAATATATATTAAAATATTGTAAATTGTAGCACTGCTGGTTCAGTGATTGGAGCCGGTGCCGAGGCCATGTTGACCGATTGGGATAAGGTACTGACTGCGGCCGGAGGCTTGTCGCTACTTGCCTTGGGCGTATACAGTGCCAAAGGTGCAACTGGAGTTGTTTCACGCTACATTGAGGCGCGGATTGGTAAGCCTACTCTTGTAGGTGAAACATCACGATTTGCTTTCCTGGATGCCCTCAAGCATCCGATCAACTATATCAAACGCTTGCGTGCCAAGCCCGCTGATGCCTTGCAGGGCGTTGTGTTGAATCCCAAGCTGGAAGAGCGTCTGCGTGACATTGCAATTGCGACGAAAAATACGCGTATCAATCGTGGATTATATCGCAACGTGTTGATGCATGGACCACCAGGAACAGGAAAAACTATGTTTGCCAAAAAGCTAGCCGAACATTCTGGCATGGATTTCGCCATTATGACCGGCGGTGACGTTGCGCCCATGGGCAAAGAGGGTGTTACGGCCATCCATAAAGTGTTCGACTGGTCGCATACCTCAAGACGCGGTCTGTTGCTGTTCGTTGACGAAGCGGATGCCTTTTTGCGTAAGCGTTCATCGGAGAAGATTTCGGAGGATTTGCGTGCTGCACTTAATGCTTTCCTGTATAGGACTTCGGAACAGAATCCCAAATTTATGCTCGTCTTGGCATCAAATACCCCTGAACAGTTCGATTATGCCATCAATGATCGTCTCGATGAAATGGTTGAGTTCACCTTGCCCGGCTTAGAGGAACGTGAGCGTCTGTTGCGTCTGTACTTTGACAAATATGTGCTGCAGCCTGCGGCATCTGGAGCCAAGTAAGTCAAATTGCAATTATTTACAAAAATCTCAGTTGTTAACAAACAGTTCTTAGGCGATTTAAACTGGATACCTTTGATTATGGCGCAACGTGTACCAAAATGGCATCGCTATGCGAGGGAATGTCGGGTCGTGAAATATCCAAGTTGGGAGTGGCATGGCAAGCTGCAGTATATGCATCCGAAGATGGTTTGTTAACTGAGAAAATGGTACTGGACAGATGTTATGATGCTGCTCAGCAGCACAAACAGAAGGTAAGTTGCAAATCGCATAGATATCTTCTAAACACCAACTAAACTAAAATTAAACTCATTTCATTTAGATGGCATGGCTGTCAGAACAGGAGCGTTCCGATCACAAATCTATAACCGGCTCGGAAGCCGCAAAACCACCGCTAACGCTCAGTTCTTATAAACTGTGAGCGGGATCTGCCGGATCTGTCTGTTGACTAGCATTCAAAATTTGTTTAGTTTTTTAATGAACTAATGTTAAGTAAAACGCGCAAAGCTTTTTCTGGTCACTAGGTCCTTCAGTGTGTATATACATACACGTGTGTGTAGACATGCATTTACTATTGTACAAAACCATTGCAAGACTGCCAGTAACTATTGATACAATTAAGTTTTTCTTGCTGATAATTGTATTGTAATATAGCATTGCATCTTGATTGTTTGTTGTACAAAGCGCTCAAGAGCTGTTGATTTTGCGAATTAAAGCTTTGGAAATAGTTTTTAAAATTCATGCCAATTGCTAATAGCAATTTTCAATTGATCACGTCAGCACTGTGAGAGATTTATATTAAACTTCTCGCTGACGTTATCATAAATTTGACTAATTTGGCCAGTGTTTTCCTGATACAGAATTCATTATATATAATAAAAATATAATTGTTAAACTTATTGGTTTTAATAAATAGTAGAAACGTTGGTTTAAAAGGGATCAAATATGAAGACTTTGTAGAAATTACTTTCCTTTACTTGTTTGAAATCTATTAAGGCGTTCGGTATGTTTTCTAGACTTCAAGATTTGCCTTCTAAATTCGCCACTTCATTTTATTTAAATTTGAACGAAGACCCCTTTTATATTGATAAAAAAAAATTATAAAAGTGTAAATTTCTTGATTTACTTTTTAGTGGTATAAAACAAATCTTCAAATCCAATTCTGTGACATTTAAATTGTCTTTTCCAAAATCGACCCAAAACAAATCAGTTGCAGGAGTCCCCGTATTTTTTTCTTTGAATCGTTTGGTGTGACCAAATTTTCCTTATTTGCTCTAAGCACACTACAAGTTTGTAGAGCTGGAGTGAAAAACTGATCCGCGATAGCAAATCAAAAGAAAAGCAGGAGCAGAAATTCCCTAAAAAATTTTATGATCCGTAAAGCGGCTCCCATTGCTAAAAAAAAAGTTTCGATAGCCTGCTGTATAATTTAAACTACAAGATTAACTGGATAAGCTACACAAAAGACTTCTGATGTTAATTGATGATGTTTTCTACTAAAATAAACATAAAATAACATAAAGCTTATTTAATAAGTTATACATCATTTTTAAAAGATTTTGATTAGAGTTGGGTCGTTTCGTTCTGAATAAGTTCAAATAAACGGGTCATCGAAGTGAACAAATGAACATATTCAGTATTTTATTAACTATATCGAATATTTTGCTTAGTTGGTCGATTGTTCGTCAACGAATTATTTTCGTTAGTTTCGATTATTGCGGTTATTTTTCACCAAGTTTAAAATTTGCACAAATTGAAATATGAGTTGTTTAAACTTTGAATTGAATGTTTATATACCTATACCATTCAAGAATTAATTATGTATAATATATTGTGTGGAGTTGTCGATAATGAAGGGCGCAGTACGCACCAAGGTGGTCACTACCTGTCATGTGTACGCACCGGCGTCTGTATTCTGAATGCCCTCAACTTGCAGTAGCAAGCGTACATAAATAAATGTAGCACGCACGCATACCAGTGTACGGCGCCTCCCACACCAACAGCTCTCTAAGCAATGGACGGTGATCCACAGAGAGCGATTGAGAGTGTGTGCGTGTGTATGTTCGCTGTTAAACGATTCAGAGTGTGTGCGTGTGCATGTTCGCTGTTGAGCGTTTGAGAGTGTGCGTGTGTATGTTCGCTGTTGAACGATTGAGAGTGTGTGCGTGTGTATGTTCGCTGTTGAACGATTCAGAGTGTGTGCGTGTGTATGTTCGCTGTTGAGCGATTGAGAGTGTGCGTGTGTTTGTTCGCTGTTGAACGATTGAGAGTGTGTGCGTGTGTATGTTCGCTGTTGAACGATTCAGAGTGTGTGCGTGTGTTTGTTCGCTGTTGCCAACTCTCTCCTTGTACTTGACGCTTTCTCTCTCTCAACTGTTGCGCCGCTGCTGAGGCTAGTTGGCCGCTTGCGTTGTGTGGACCGTTCAGTAGCAATTTAGTTGCCGTCCGGTGCAGACCTTTGAGCTCGCAAGAAATAAGGATAAATTAATTTTTTTTTCGGTGCTGTGATATAAAACACAAACAAATTGTACGTATTTTCTCAACAATTATTGCAATTAAATTGTGCACAAATTGAAATCAACGAATAAAAATTTAATAAGAAGCATTGGTGAATTATTTTTTTTAATAATTTGTCTTCATTATCTGGAATTATTTCAAGCAACAAATATTTTACAAGTTCAAACGCACAACATACACACACATGCACCCACCCAAAATAAACGGCTTAGCACAAATTTAAATTGAACAATCAAGTCAATATTTTTAAGCTTAACGGGCGCTCAATTTTTAAAAAAAAGCGCCACCTATTACAAAAAGGTGTTTAAGCTATATTGATATATTGATTTCGATAGATTCTCATTTAAACTCATTCTCATTTAAAAGCAAACCAAATTAATTATAAATTTAAAAATTTAAAGCGGATTTCTTTTATTTCGAGTTAGCAAACTGAACTAAATGACTGATTTAGTTCACGATTCAAAAATTATCGATTGAACTTATTCAGCAAATTGAACGGAAAATCTCAGCTCTGATTTTGATATTACATTTCAAGCTCACACATGACTATCGGTGCTAGTTATTTCACTATAGAGCTATCGATTGTATACCACCTCTAGCTTCTAATTGTAAACTAAATAAATACGCCTGCCCCGGGCTATGACAAAATGAACGTAGATGAGACGGAAATTTCACCAACTTTACATGTTAATTTAAGTTTAAATGCTCAAACTTGTCGGGTTTGTCTGGAATGCCACGAGACCACACTGTGCCTTCGCGATGAGATTGAGTACAACGATCTGAATGTGGAATTATGGCAACTGTTGGAGAACGTTTCCAATGTGAAGGTAACTGAAGTTGCTGCCGACTATGGGCTGCGTAATTAAAGCGTTAATTTACTTGCAGTGTACTTGGAATGAGCCAAATCTGCCCACACAGTTGTGCCAGAGCTGCACACGTCGCCTTATCAGCGCCTATGAGTTTATACGCGAGGTGGAAAGATCCCAGCAAACTCTACAGGAATTATGCAGCAATCTGGAGCAGGACCAATCAACTAGGATCATAAACATGGTAGATGTGGACACGGATGAGAACGAGGCATTACCACAAGCGGAAGAACAACCACACGAGGAAGAATTACCACAAGAGGAAGTACTACAACACGAGGAAGAATTACCACAAGAGGAAGGACTACCACAGGAAGAAGAATTACCAAATGAGGAGGAAATACCACATGAGGAAGAACTAATCCATGAGGAGGAACAACCTCTCGAGGAGGAACAGGCCCATGAGGAACTATTGGAGTTGAATGAATGCGAATCGATAATTGAGCTGCAGGAGGTTGAACTATCGCCTTCTCAGCAGTCGCCTGATCCCAACAGTGAGTTAGATGTTGGAACAATAAGTTTAGAAGGAGAGCCCAGCGAATTCGTCAACCAACTTGTGCAATGTGAATCTGATCCAGAAATAAACTATGATGATCAACAAGAGCGTCCATCGCAAGTGGGAATGCGCTTAGCGCATTCAAATAGCTTCTCGTACAAATGTGCCAAATGTCCACGTATTTTTGCAAAAAACAAATCCCTGTCACGGCATTTTGCTACAGCTCACAGTCAATCGGCAGATGTGGCGGCCCAGGAGCTGGCTAAAGAGCACAGTAGCAGCGGAGCCCTGATCTGCGAACACTGTCCGCGAATCTTCAAGCGACAGGATACACTGCGTCGACATATGCTTGCATTTCATCCGGAGGTAGTGGCAGCTAGCGGATATTCACAAGATGATGCAAATGCTGGTGCACCAAAGCGTACTACCAAGCGGAGAGAATGTCCCCATTGTGGCATTAGTTTTCCCGTCTCCAGTTTAACAATACACATACGACGTCACACTGGCGAGAATCCCTACAAATGCGATCAGTGTGAAAAGGCATTTCCCCGGAGTCAGGATCTCAGTCTACACAAACGTCAGCACACTGGGGAGCGTCCAAGTGAATGCAAAATATGTGCCAAGAAATTCATCTCACAGAACAAACTGGCGCGGCACATGCGATTACATACAGGACAACGTCCCTATGCTTGTGACATCTGTGACAAGAGTTTTGTGCAATCCAATGACCTAAAGATTCATATGCGACGTCACACGGGCGAGCGACCGTACACATGTGGCGTCTGTGGTAAAAGTTTCGTTTGTGGATCACTTTTGAATATCCATCGCGCTCAGAAGCAACACTATGAGACTGTTAAGCAAGGCGAAGACTATGGTGATCCTGATCCCTACGAGAATAGTCGCGTCAACAAGCGTCGGGCCGAGGACATTGAACGTATGCGTCTCCAACGCGAGAACGAAGCGCTTCCGATCATGTTACGGCCATACAACTGTGGGGTCTGTGGGGATAATTTCAAAAGTGGCGCCCTTCTCACAATTCATCGCAATAAAATGGCTCACTATGAGATGGGCAGTGTGAACTACGGCGATCCATATGAGCAAAAATACAAGCAACAAAGCATGAAAACAGAGCACAATGAGGTCTAGATTAAGCTAAACATTCTAATTATATTCAAATCTTGAAAGCAAATTAAGCTTTGTCTGTAAATTCTGTGAATACGGAGGACATTTTTGAAATTAATTTGTTAAAATGCTGTGGAATATGGATATTCCTGACTATTTATTCTCCCTTAATTTATGAAATGAATTTTATTTCATCGTAATATCTGCATTTTGTGAATAGTAGTGTGACTGTATAAACAGAGTTTTTTTTAACATGCATGCAATCAAAATTTATCGAATCGACACTCATACATTTTATATGTATTTTTAAATGTGAAACATACATAAATATCTATGTATGTATGTATATGTACAAAGCTTGGTTTGCTAATGCTTTATTTCTTTTATAAGACGCAAAAGTTTATTCTGTTTTTTATTAGGTTTAAATGGAATTGTACATTAATGATAAATACAAACATAAATATATGGAAATCAGTTATATATCTTGCAAATTAAAAAAGTTTTTGTGCAACTTTAAATCCTCGTTGAACAGCTGTATTTTTATAACAGGTGCTTAGGAAATCTTTTTTTAAAGGGGATGCATTACGAACAGCTATTAAGCTTGGCTTGCATTATTGGATATGTGTATATACAATGTATTTAGTATAGTTAACAATTCTTTTTTTTACACAATAGAATTATACATTGCATTTAAAACCAAGCCAAAACCTTTTGAAGTTAAAAACCTACAAATACATTTATAATTATATGTGTGTGTAGAAAACTAAATTAATTAATTTGATAACTACGAGTCAATAATATTTAGTAAGTTGGATATGGCCTAGTTTGAAAACAAATATATGTATATAGGACTATTTATTTTCGCAATAAGTCAAATTTTCAGTAAGGGTCACATACGCTCGACGACCCTGTCTACGCCACTGACCATTACAGCTACAAAGGGTAGGTTTTCTGTATTAACTTTAGGGTTGCACTGCACTTGCACTTGTGTTGAAGCATAAAAAGAGCATAAGAGCAAAACTTTCGGCGGCGTAGTTAACTTATGCAATTGATGTCGGCTAAATCGATGTGATAAAACACAAAAAATATATGTAAATATAACTAACAGTAAGAAGAAAAAAATATATATATGTATTTTTATGTATGTGTAACGAAAGCTTAAAAACCTAAGCGCTCGATGTGTGTATTGTTTGCATAATATGCGCACCTAATTCAACGTCAACAAAAAAAAAATGTAAGCCAAAATGAAAAAAAAAATCAATAAACATGTGTTTTGGTCTTTATAACTAATTGATTGACAAGCAGTTTTCTCTACAACAGAAAATGGACGGAAGTAAGCTTGATGGGCAAACTTGTGAGCCGGACGTGGATGTCTCACAGTTTATGCTTGATGATTTGCAGCTGGCAGCGGAGCTGGGAAAAACACTTCTCGAACGGAATCGCGAGTTGGAAATAATGTTGAAGGAGCACAAAAGCAAGAATGAGGAACAACAAAGGGAAATTGTGCACTTGCGAAAACAAATCAATGCCATGACCGAGGTAAATGACACTCGTTTAAAGGTCTACGAACAGTTGGAGGTGGGAATACAGGACTTGGAACGTAGCAACCATCGATTGACATTGGAGAAGTCACGCGACAAGAAGCAAATTAAATCGCTGGGTGCCAATATTGAGTCACTTGAAGCGCGTTGCGAGGAAATCACCCAACAGTTGGAGGAATCGCGGCAAATGCTAAGCGCTGAAAGGCGTAAAAATGACAAACCATTGCAGCAGGAACGATTCATAGCCAGGACAAATGTTGATCAGCTATGTGTTTCGAAACAATGGTCTGGCCATGATCGTGATATCATTGAGTTGAATGCCACGCCCATGGATAGCGGAGCATTCGCTGCAAATGCTAATTCAACGGGTGTCACTGAGATTTCTCAAGTCCATGAAGGATCAATATCCTTAAGTGATGTTGGCACCTCAAATGATCTTATGGAAGTAGCCGCTGACATTAAACGTGAAGACAACGAAGAACTTTTTACACTCTTAACTGATTTGGAGTCAATAAGGCGAGATTTCATGGCTGAAAAGCAACGTTGCTGTGAACTGGAGGAACAGTTGGTGGCCATTATACAAGAGAATCAGACGCTTCAAAGCCGAATTGCCATAACAAGCACAAATGAGGAGGAGATGATGTCTATGCACGATGAATTCTCTCTCCTGGATGATGTGAGACAGGGTCAAATGTGTAGCCGTTGCTTACGTGCCATGGAGGAACAGGAACAGGCCTCAAATATTGATGGACAATCATCAGTGGCTCCAACTGAAGCCGCTGTAGAAGACGACGATCGAAGTCTTCTGGGCAGTGAGTACAGTGCACAGTTGCCAAACAATAGTCTTGAATTGAAGATAGATGCTCATGAATTGCTCGAGCTGAAGAATGGAAACAAACCAAATCCATACCGTGACTTGGTCGAAAAATATGAAGCTCTATTAGAGGTGCAGCGTACTTCAAATGTGCATAAGAACGAGCAGATTACAAAGGAACAACAGCCAAATCCACCACAGGTTCAGAAGATTAACCAAGAGACGGCTACAGATAAAGATTCGAAGACTACACGGGGAAGAACTTCAACTGAATTTTCAGAGGCGGAAACATCGTCATCAGGCTTTTCGGAAGAGACCAGCAATAAGTATACACAGACGGATGAAAGGCCAGGTTATTTTCTGTGCTCAATCAGCAATGGCGAAGAATGCAAATTAAGCATTTACGATGATGTTAGTCCAATTGATACACATTTCCAGAGTCGTCCGGAATACAGAGAGCTATTTAAGGAGATCTTTGGTGTGTTGAAGAAGGCTGCCGATAATAAAGATGATGGGGATAAAACCAAAACTTTGGAGGGGGACGATACACAACCAAAGATGGATGCGAATACACTTACACCGGCCAACGATGAGTTCTCTGTGGACTTTGGCGATGATACCCAAAGTATTATATCGTCTGTTGTATCTGATCAATCATTTGCACTATCCGAGTGTGTCACTAAATTGGAACGCAGGACAGCCAAGAAACATATTAATGAATGCATAACTCAAGAGAACAGGCTTGCTCAAATAAACTCTGGATCTGTCGCACAACTTACTGGCAATGGAAATGGAAATGGCCTTAAACAGATCGATGAAAATGGACGTCTGTTGACTCCAGTTAAGCGTGAACCACTAGAGTTTTTGACAGTTGCCGTTGGCATTAAGAAGAAAAACCGTCGCAAGAATCGTGGTCTAAATAGCCATATAGCTCGAGTTGAGTCGCCTCTTGCACAACCTTCGCCACTAGCACAACCGTCTCCACCGCACAATACTCGACGAACCCGCAAGGACTTTGTGCCAATCCCTCCTGAAATGCTGGCACCGGAACAACGCGTTATCCGCAGGCCATCGGATCGTTCCAGCACCGAATGGAATGGTTCACCAATGATCATTTATAATCGAAATATGAGCGCATCCCGGGCAAAACGTACAGGCCGCGTAATTGAGCTAAATGGCGTCGAATACCATCCAAATACAGTATCACAAGAGTTCCATAAGTTGAAGAGACTCGATCTATCGTACGCCGAGGTATTACGTCGTGCTGATGCCTGTGAGCATCAAAGTCAACCAATGCGTGTCCAACGAACGCAGCAATCCCGCTGGAATGCAAACAAAAGTCAAAGTAATCGCCGCTAAATCTGGACTCAATACTTAGTTTTAGTGATCTGTATTTATCTCAACTCAACTCTAATCAGCATGGATCTAATCGTCTCTGCATCACTATCTTTTGATGCCCAGAGCTCTTAGAAATAGTTTAAAGATTTCTGAATTTGCCTAAGGTAGTCTGATCTTTTTTTTTAATGTTAGTTATCGTCCGTCCGTCTGAGATTTTTAGTCCTTTTGTGAAATTTCTGTAAGTTTTCTTTAAGTTGTATTCAATACCTACATTCCCAAGCTTCTCGTAGCAACAGCAAATGAATCTCGTTTTACGTCGGACGTTTTCTTTGTATCTTACTTAAGTAAACCAAAATTTTTACTTGTACTTTAAACAATTCAATATACTTGCTACTAACTATATAATGATATGTACGGAAAATGTATAATGTTCTTTAAGATATTTAATAAATAAGCATGTGTGCCAACTCTAACATAACTGAAATAACACGCAGCGCCCAAATCTTTTCAATAAAAAAAATTCGATTTTTCTCTGCCGTCCTGGAACATACTATTAAAATATTTGTTAATTAATTGTTTGTTTATTTTCTACTCAGCATTAAAGTGGGTATAATCATTAAATAGAAGACTACACAATAAGAATAATTTCAATGACGCTTGCGCGTGGATGCGGACGAATAGGAGTTGTGTGTGCTACGTGAATTGGATCGAGATCTAGTCCTATCCCTATGTTTGCCATAGCTGCTGCTCTGGTGGCTGCGGCTGCTGCTGTGCCGAGAGCTACGTCGATACTCGCTGTCATCCTCATCTCCAGAGTTACTAGAGTCTCGTTTCTGATGGCGACGTCGATGTTGATTGCTATAATGTTGAGCAAGTCGATCTCGTTCTCGGTCCCGTTCACGATCCCGATCCCGACTGCTGTGATGACGACTATAAGAGTGTCTACTGCTGCTGCTGTGACCTTTGCGATGGCTATCGCGACTTGTTGTCTCACTCCGTTGCTTCCGACTGCTGCTACCTCTGCTCCGTCTATGGTTGCTGCTGCTGCTGTGTTTTTTGGCAGCTTGACTGCCACGGGTACTACTACTATTAGTGTTATTGGAGGACTTGGAGCTATTGGAAGTGGAGTTAGTTTCGCTACTTGAGCTACTACTGCTGCTATCACCACTGCTGCTGGAGGACGATGATGAGGAAGACTGCCGACGTCTGCTCTTGGACTTTTTTGATGTTTTCTGTGCTTTGTCAAGTGCCTTGTCCGCAGCGTTTAACATGTTAGCCATCGATTCGGGCATTTGCAGCAAATTGGTGGCTGGGTTGGGCACAGGCTTTAGTTTCTGGGGCAACACGTTGCTCTGCGCGGCAGCAACTGCAGCCACTTGACTTACATAACTCTGAGATTGTTTGCCATCCTTGTTGTCGCTAAAGCGCGTAGTTCTCTCTTTGCGACTAAGGCGTTTACCTGAAAATTGAATAAAAGTAGTTTTTAAGCAAGTGATTTTAAAAGACATTCAAGTTAAATCTACCATTAAACTGCTGCGACTTTTCATAAGTATTAGCTGACGTCGTTGCTGCGATTTCATCTGCTGGAGACTCTGCTCCAGAGATGGGACGTCTCTGCTCACTGGCAGCCTTCGTTTGCTCGAGCTCTAGCTTGCGATGGTGTTGCAACTTTTGCTCATCCATCTGTTCCTGCAGCGACACACGCTCTTCAATGTCATCAATGACCTTCTCAAAAGCACGCTTGCTTTTTCGTATGCGTGCCTATAATTGAAATATAATAATTGGTTTGTAAGTAACATCGTTTAACTTGTATACAATTATTGTTTATATATAAAGATGTCTAATTTTATTTTACCCACCTTAAGTTCGTCCGCGGAAAACTCATTGCTTTTGTCCGTTGCGTCGAAATTGGACTCGACTTGACTACCGTCGTTATCATCAGAATCGTCATCCTCTCCGCTCTCGCTTGAAGAATCGCCATAGGCAGCTAAACCTATAATTCAAATCAATCAAGTGCTAGTTGTTGCTGCCTGGCGTAGTTTGAAATAGGCGCATGTTTTCTTAATTGTGGAATAGTTTTCTCTTTTTTTGGAAGTATTTTTTTTAAGGTAAGATTTTTCCAAAGGTAAAGAAGAAAAGGGGGAAATCGGAGGTGCCAAAATGTTACACCATAAGTGGACTAGCCAAAAAGCGGTTTATTTAAAATTGGCTGTTTTTAATTTATGCGAAATATGCTAATTAAATGTTGATAGATCAATTAACAATTTACACAAGAAAGCATCTATGTTTAGTTAACCAATCCCGATCACGGCATACGAAATATGAGTACAAATTCTTTATAACAGGGGGGTAACAACAACAGTGGGTGTAAGCAAAACTCAGACTACCTATTAAACAAAAGTGTACAAGAACTTACGAGATAATTTGGAATTTGTTACTTACCCAAGTTGCCGGTAATGGAGGACAAGGCGCTTTTGCGAATCACTTGGGCTGATGACGCTTTTGATTTTCATACACATATATATATATATTACGATTATATAGTAAAATTCAGCATGTGATTTGATTGTTTTGTTTTGTGTCAAGTAAAATAATATTAGAGAGTTTTTTTTTTCAACTAATAAGAAAGCTCAAGTTTAGCCAAAAGAAGGAGGACTTCCTTTTGATCAACAATTCCAAACGTTATCGGTGTCGGGGATTATTTAATATACTTGAGCTTATATCACACTTACTCGTACTTACACGCATTACACATTCAATAATTCACTGAAAAGATCTTGTACGATAAGCTTAGAGTTCTAAAGTTGTATAAAATGTACCTTTAGCGCGATGCGCTTTGATTGATTCAGTAGCAATAGCTGCAATCTCTTCATTGGTGGTTTCCAGGAGTATTTCGGTTAATGTGCGACGCACAACAAGCATCTATAGATTGGTTTTTGAAAGATTGATTGGGCGTTTTTAAATGCCTGTCAATAACAAAGTGGCGCCAGACAATGAAACCATTTACCACAAAAATAGCTGTAATTTTCTTGACGAGTTAATAAACAAGACTCAAGAAACCTCTTTTTTGATAGTTATAGTCAGATAGTCTTGACATCTGCAGTTTAGCGACTTAGTGCCGCTTTCTCATCTACCTTAACCTTACACAATAAATAAACTTAAAACGTTGTTCTCTTATCGGCAAGTTAATTTATTCTGTAAGGTTAATGGGGTGATGGGAAAACGGCTCTTCGAAAGACGTTTGTAGAGTAGAGTTTTTATCAACTTTCAACTTTTATTTTCATAATTGATATTGCTGGGTTAGGTTTAGGTTTCATTTCCTGGATAAGCGCACATTGTGTGAAAACTGTGTGATGCCTACCAAATCTGCAAGTCTTTCTTCGTAGTTTTTACCACTTAATGCAGCTTCAGCATTGGCTGCCCTTGCAACTGTTGGTTTGTGTCGATCGACTGCATCAAGATGTTGCGATTGCCGATGCTGTTGGCTGTCATTCTCGTCTCGTGTATCCAGCTCGTCATCACTGCCACTGGTCTTACTTAATACATCATTACCTATTAGCTGTGCCATGCTGGTCGCATGTGTTCCCTCCTCCTCCTCCTCCGCAGGAGCAGCAATTGAATCTTCGCTGTCGCTTGCCTGAATTTCAATTTCAATTCATGTTAATTGCTAGGCGTTCTCTACATTACAATACACACACTTTTTGATCTGGTATGCATATTTTGTGTGCATTTGGGCAACCAATTGTTATATATTGTGTTGCACTTGGCACTTGCACAAGACAAAATTTAGAGTATATGCAGCCAGGAACGCACTCTACTTACCACATTCGAAGTGTTCAAGAGATTAACAGGTGTTGTTAGTGTTTTGCTTGATACTTGCTTAACATTGATAGCTGACGTCTCGTTTTCCGGCGATGTCGGCTGCTGTCGCTCCAGCTGACGTTGCTTTTCCCGTTCCATTTTTTCAAGGCCCTCCCTGCAAGACACAAATCAATTTTATTATATTATATTTAGTCAGACTAGATAAATTTGAATTTGAAACTCTGTTCTATAGCCGGCAAGTCTGTCTGGTATATAAGGCTGTCAGCAAGCTGAGAAAACGATCCCTAATATATTTTATAGTACTATTCAACTTAAGAATTTAAAATGTATTGGGAAGTACCCACATATCATATTCAATGATACTTTGTTAGTTTAAAAAGTATGGAGAGATCTCACATATCAAATTCGATGGAATTAATAAATACTTTGTTAATTCTATCTTACCGAATCCAAGCTGGCAACATTTTACGTTTATTTGCATCAATTTCACCGCTGGCCACATTTCCTCCGCTGTTATTATTGTTATTATTATTCTGTGGAAGTTGCTGTATTGGCTGCATAAGATGCTGTTGTTCATTGGGATTGCAAACGTTAAGTTTCAACAATGATGGAATATGTGCTGTGGGATTGCCACGCGATGGCCAAGTGCTCCATGACGGAGTTCCGGAGCCGGCTAAAATGAGAATTATAAAACAATTATTGAAAATGCATGTCATAAAGATAATCACAAAAATTATAGTCACTTACCCGCATCGTTGGGTACAACTGTAATAGACGCATCGTTGGCACCACTGTTGTCTATCCATTGGGATTGAGTAGCAACGGGTGGTGGAGGCACAGTTTTAATGTCATGAATTGTTCTTCCATTATTTTCATTTTCCTCTTCATCCATATCCATATCCATTTCCGCTTCACCATGCTCCTCGAAATAAGTTTGAATTTTGGATGGTGGCAGATTTTGATGGTACTCTGGTGCATTGCTAATAATTGGCGGAGGAGGTGCAATCGGCATGTTGCTCATGCTAAAATTAGCCATTGGTGGCGCTGACGTCGAGTCCCGCATGTGTATCCATTGCTGTGCCAACTGTGCCCAATCTATGCCGCCGTGCATATTCAGGGGCATAACGGGCGCTGCTGTTCTTAGAGTATTACCAACGCCAGGTACCGGAACAGTCCCCGGATTTGGTGGACCTGCCAGAAAATGAGGTGGTTGCGCCATATATTGATTGTGTTTATTATAGCCTAAGTCGGCATTGGTATTGCCACCGGGAAACATATTTATTTCTACTATTGTTTTCACTTCACAATTGTTTGTTGTTGAGTTATCTAAAATTTTCTAAAACATTTATTCGACTTTTACGCCATTTTCTTGCACTATACAGATTGACATAGAGCTGGTAGGCGATTCGATTTTAATCGATTCTTTTTAATTTTGGTAAAAGCCGATAGCTGGTGCATCGAAGTATTGTAACAAGAACAAGCTTAATCAATTTTAACAACTATTTCTAATACACAATAATTGTGGTAATACTCTAGTCTCGTCAAATTTTGAATTAAGTGGATAAAGTATATTTGTATTTATATATATATATTTGGAGTGATTTATTTATGCACGATATATCGATCTGACGATAGTATCGCAATCGATATTTTTTTGGCGATATTTGTGCGGTACTACTTTTGCCATTACCGCTTCACAATTCAAAACGAACGGCATTTTATTTTCACACAGGTCACCGAAATCTAGCCTAGAAGTTAATTGCACTTATAAGTTCCCAAATTTATATAAAAATCAAATTTAAGGTAGAAAACATGTCCCACAAGCCAAACAATGTGCTTCGTGCTAAGGAAAATGCCATGATGAAGCCAGGCATAGGAACTTCAGCTGCAGTCGCTGCAATTGCGATGCAGAAAAAACAATTGTTAACCAAAAAGGTTTGTAATGAGAGTAAATAAAATGTAAATATTCACTATACTATTGTTAACATGCACAGCAAACAATTGAGAATGTTGCGCCTGCGGCAAGCAGCAGCAAGAATGCCGCACAATCAACAGCAACAAAGACACAACAGATGTCGACAGCGACCACATCTGTGCCTTCCACAAAGGCTGACACTGTTTCGGCCAAGACTGAAAAGCCAGGATCGGCTTCAGCCACTGCAAGCATCAGCAACGTGAATAGCAACACCACTGATAAGGAAAAGACTGGTGAGCGCGATCATTTTGTACACTTTAATGCTGGGCTCTCAATGGGTTACAATATGAAACTATTATCTATGACGCTCTCTCGAGGAAAAGTCAAATCAGTTTATGACCCAGTGAGGACCCAGCATAACTTTATTAAGAGTATCAACTTAAAGACACAAACTAACAGATACAGCAACTGCAGCAGCAGCAGCAAAACCTAAGAAGACATGGGCACTGAGCAATTTTGATATTGGTCGTCAATTGGGCCGTGGTAAATTTGGAAACGTATATTTGGCACGTGAAAAAGAATCTCAATTTGTAGTTGCACTGAAAGTACTCTTCAAGCGTCAAATCGGTGAAACAAATGTTGAGCATCAGGTGCGCCGTGAGATCGAGATTCAATCTCATTTGCGACATCCCCACATCTTGCGTTTGTATGCGTACTTTCATGACGATGCACGTATCTATTTGATTCTGGAGTATGCACCACAAGGAACCCTCTTTAGTGCATTGCAGGCGCAGCCGTTGAAACGTTTTGATGATCGCCAGTCGGCCACATATATCAAGTCCCTTTGTTCAGCTCTACTATATTTGCATGAACGGGATATTATACATCGGGATATCAAACCAGAGAATCTGCTGTTGGGCCACAAAGGTGTACTTAAAATTGCCGATTTCGGTTGGTCTGTTCACGAGCCGAATTCAATGCGCATGACACTGTGCGGAACAGTTGATTATTTGCCGCCTGAAATGGTACTTAACAAGCCACATACCAAGAATGTTGATCTATGGAGCTTGGGAGTTCTATGTTTTGAGCTGTTGGTGGGCCATGCACCATTCTTTTCGAAAAACTATGAAGAGACTTACAAAAAGATACTGAAAGTTGATTACAAGCTGCCGGAACACGTCTCAAAGGCTGCGGCTCATTTGATATCCAAGCTATTAGTTTTAAATCCTCAGCATCGACTACCGCTGGATCAGGTCATATTACATCCATGGATTACGGCGCACACGCAGTGAAGTTTATGTTCTTTATGTTTTAATTTAATATGGATTTTTATCTTGTTTAGTTTTTTATCAGTTTATGTGAATTTTATGTGTTTAAATTTCGCTTGAGCGCCGCATAATATAATTATCGTATTTTCATTATTCATTAATATAACATACACATTATAATACTTAACATTTATGAATTCAATTTATTATGCTTCAAATAAAGATACTGTGTTCTAGACACGATTTGTTCGATCCAATTGTTCTTACAAGCTAACTAAATAACTAGCGCAGGGTATTTACTTATCGTATATTTCTACGTACATATATAAATGAGTATAAACACTATTGTTTAAAGCAACGAAAAAATGCAGCTTAGCAAGTTTTTATCACAGAAAACAAAGCATATACTTCCAAACTTCAAGAAATATGAAAACCACAAGAGCTGAGTTTTTAAAAGCCAACTGCAACTGTCAAGACAATGTCTATTAATATAATTCAGCAAAAATAACTCTTGAAGTTAAGAGTAAATATTTATTTGATAATAAATATTATTAATAATAGTTCTAGACTTGCATACATCTAAAGATAAATGTATTTTCATAACATAAAAAACATAAAACGTTCTAAATTCCATTTCGAAGGAAAATGTGAGTCTGAAGACAAGTAATAAGCTATTTTCCTTTAAATTTTGCAGTTGGCTCTGGGCTATAAAGGTTGCTAAACAATTTCTGTTTATATAAATGTTTAAGATTTCATTAGATGATTCAAAAATTTTCATAAAAATTATACCAATTAAATTCTAATGCTTGGACCTTATAAAATAAATTGGCTGGTTTTGCTTTTTGTTATCTAATAGAGCTAATAAAGTGTGCAAGGAGAGATGCTGCGATAAAATACTATGTGGAGAATGGATTATTGCATCTTAAGTGAACCTTTAATTTCTAACGGCCGCATCGGCGCCTGGTTTGCGAGCTGGCATATTATAGTCATCCTCTGAAATTGTAAAACGTTTTAGGAGGCACTTGCGACATAAGGTAATACAATTAATTACCGTCCGGATCTTCATCCACGTTATCTTCTAGATGTACACCATCGGCAAATTCCTTGCCCTGATCAGCAGCAATTTCGTTATTCAAATTATTTTCATCGAGCATATGCTGCTTCACAGCCATATCTCCTCCTACCATAACGTCGTCGTCATCGTCGCCACCACCACCACCACCAACTGCGGCTACATCGGCCAGTAACTTATTGTTTGCTTCTGCTTCTGGTGGATGACCTGCACCGGGTTCACCATCAAATAAGTTGTTGTTTGCACCGGGCAAATTGAAGTTCGGTTCGTTTATGGCATCTTTCACCTCATGGGCGCCAGAATCAAGGCCACCTTGATTTTTATTCGATTCTAAATCGTTCACCACATTGGCATACCGATTGTTATTCTCGTTCTTAGGTAGTTCTTCAGCAGCTGTGTCCTCGGCTGCTAGTTCACCTTTTCCATCTAAATTATCCGGAATAGGCGCCACATTCTCGGGCAGCTTGCGTTTTAATTCAGCTGATGGTTTGGCTGGTGGTATAGCCAAAGGTGGTTGACCAGTGCTACTGCTGCTGCTGCTGATACTTGCAACCTTCGGTGCCACAGAGGCGTTTGGGGCACCCTCTACATTTGCTGTACTTGAGCTAGGTTTGCGAGGTGCACTTAAAGGCGAAGCCGGTGCAACAGGGGCATCATCGATGTTTTGTTCTTGCTTCTGCTGTTGTTTTTCAGTTTCCTCTGCTAATGCTTTAGGGGACTTGGGTACCATCTGAAAATTTTCAACAGAATTTAGTATGAGGCTGTGATTGTTGTGCACATCGAAGGATTGCAAAGGTTGCTGTTGCAGTTCCATCTGCTGCTCCACACCTCCACCTCCACCACGAGTTTTAGTTGTTGAGTTAGTTGCGTTAGTTTGCCTCGGCTTGGTAAAGCCAATTTTGTACAGGCCTTGACTCACTTGCACTTGTTCGTTGAATGACTTTTCGTTACGTGGCTTCTCAATGCTGTGAGCGAGCTGGGCAGGACTTGAATGACGCGCGGGCGTAGTGTCGGGCATCAACAAATCGGATGGCTTATTAAGCTGTTGTGCCTGTGGCATGTAACTACAATGGGCTCTTAATTCATTTAGAGCAGCCTCTAAGCTCTGCGTCTTATGTTCCGTATCCCTGAGCAATGTCTCGTACTTAATCTAAAAGCAAATTAATTAAGAAAGTAAGTAATTGATTTCGTGTAATGCTGGTTTTCACTTCATCACATTCCTATGGGAGTGTCACATTTGTGTAGACCACAATTTGGATTTTGGGGAAACATCTCACCTTCCAGTCAGTTGTGTCGTGCAATTTCTTCTCCTGTTGCAACTGCTGCACTTGGAGTAATAGCGAATTTTTATCTTCACTGTGCTGTTTCTTGCTCTTGGCATATTCAGCGTGCAGTTCATTGTGTTTGGCATCGAGCACCTTGTATTTGCTAATTTGTTCATCATATTTTTTCTTCAAAGTCCGTTCTTCCTGCTGTTGCTTTTCGTAGTCTTCTTGCATGTGTTGTTTTTCGCCGTGCATTACTTCCACCTTTTTTTCGGCCGACAATTTATCGTCAGTGAGTGCTGTAAGTTAGAAAAAATCACATAAATATAGACTACAACTCTGGAGTATACACTTACATTGCAACTGTAAGTTTAATCCCTCCTGGTTTTGCTCGCAACGTAGGCGAAAGGCTCGAGTCTCATCTAGTTGCTGCTGGGACATGTGGTAAATGACAATCATCATTATGAGCACAATAAACATACTCATTAGTATACAGATACGAACGCGCCCGGAACGGGCAAAACGTGCCGTACTCATTTTAAGACTATTCAATTTTAATCTTTAAAGACTTTATCAATATTATATTTGTTGTTCGTGCCCAATGAACGAAAAACTAGTCAAAAGTGTTGTTAAATGCTTTTGTTGTCTACTCGGCCAGTGTTGGTTCAGTACTGTTGATGATTGACTCTGGTAATCGATATATCGGTTTCGTCAAGCTTTATGTTTATTTATTGTTTGGTTCTTATTTTTAACAGAGCTTTTTTGCACTTTGCGCTTATGTTGCTCAAATTAAAAACTTAATTATACAGTAACCGCCGGCAGCTCGCTGAGAGAGAGTCTTATTGCGGAGAGAGCATACTTGTTTTGAGCTTTCGTTGAAGCTGAGTGCCGCACGCTAACGACGGACGACGCGCGGAAAATCGGTCGAAAACAAATATACATATATTTTGTAAAATATAGCTCAAAATATTTTTAATTAGTTATTGCACAAAATTAGTAGGTGTAAAGTAAACAAGTCAATTCACACTGCTGAAACAAATTAAAAATGTGAGTTTGCTGCTGTTGTCATCAATTTCAACAACGTCGACGGCGCACACGCCAATTTATTTAAACATATTAATATATACTCACACACACACACACATGTGTATATGCACATAATAACACAAAATAAACGCACACATTTGTAAAGCCAAAGGTTGCGTCAATCAATTCAATTTATAACAAGGTATCTGCCGACTTATGATATAATAAGTGTATCAAAAATTAAACTAAATTTATCAAGAACTTGCTATCCAGATTGCCACAATATTAAGTATATTGCCTTCACAACCTGTTCCGATATATGTATATGTACATAAAAGTATACCGCAAGAAAAACAACAAAACTCAAAAGTTTCACACTTAAGTCGTTCCAATTGGACTTTTCAGGCAGCAACAGTAATCGATAATGCAATACGACTTGATAACAGCTTTAAACACATACATACACCCATGTTTATGCAGTTGTACGCTTACATATAGAGTATTTGTTGATATAAGCATAATCTAAATCACTTTATAATGTTAAATCAACTTTTCTTGGTGACATTGGACAAATCAGCTTTTTGGCACTCTATGGTGCTGTGTTTGTTTTTCATATCTCTAGGTTTCACATTTTCTGCCTGTAAAGATAATGAAAGCAAGAAAGAAGTTTTCGGTGTTTTGAGGATTATATACACTTCTAGAAAAACACATTAAGTTGATTGATTCAAATCACACCGTAATCGAATTTGAACTATATGCGATTATTATTTAATTAGGTCAAGTGATGACAGTAATTTAAAGCCCATATCACCTATAGTAGCTATCTGATAGATGAATAATTTGATAAACATCTTATTATAGTGAGATGATCGAGGGTCGTGTGGCAACTTATTGATACTGAATAACTACTTCGATCTTCATTAGATTTAGCAAAATGGCTACAAACTAGAGTCTTATTAGGAAAATACAAAGATTATCAAATTGAAAAATGATTTTTGCATTACACATTGAGAGATATACTTACATATGTTAATGCGGACTATACAAAGAGCCATTTCACTTATCAGCTGACCAGAGGGTAAATTTAGAATTTGCTGAATTCATTGAAATATTACACTCTATTAATTAACACTTCTATGTTATTGTGCTAATAAAATATTCATACATTCCATGTACTTTGATATCTGGTTTTAAATGCACAAATTAAAGCAGCTGTTCCCATTTAATATGCATACTTATCTTTCAAGAACCCAATCTGGCTTTGAAGGCGGATCAATAAACCTTGGAGTCACGTCATATGCCAGAGACCCTCTCTTATCTCATTTCCAATTGCACAGTAATAAGAAAGAGCTAAAAATTGTAGATTAATTAACGTATACATCAGAAAATGTACACTTATCTTTGATGAGAAAATGGTATTTGCAAAAAGTATGTACACATTTATAAATATAATAAAAGATTCAAGAATCGATTGCATACAGGATTTATTGATAAAAGAAAGACAGACATAAAACATTAAAACATTGTTACAAAAATACAATCAGGAATTTGCACTATTTAAAGAATCGCTTAGCAAATTTAATGACTTCTAAAGCTAACTTCAACTCTTTGGCCCCTCGAACACCTAGAGATTCAAGATCTTCCAGTGTCATCTGAATGAGCACTTGAATATCGATTTCTTGGCGTGTAAACAAGTCGGTCAAGTGCTCATTACCTGTGCGACTTAGAAGAGTACGCACACGGGGACTAAGAGATGGCTGCTCCACCGGGGAGCTATGCTTAAATTGTCGTGCCTCTTGTTTTATTTTCTTTGGAGGCTTGGGAGTGGTATCATAAGTTTCACTAATGGTACTTTGTGCGTTTGGAGAAAATACACTTCGACGTCGCATAAAATCCTGTGAATAGTTTTTAGAATTACGGCTGTTGTTACGCGACAAACGTGATGTTTCCCCCGGTACAGTCAATTTACTGGGTTTTAGTCCTCTAAAGCCATCGGACTTCTTTGACCTCCGCTCGGAAGACTGAGACGCCATACCATCAAAGTTGAATACCTGTGTTGCAATTGGTGTCAAGGGCGTTAGCGGAGATTTGGGATCTGTGTAATTTGTTAATTAATGCATATTTGAAAATTGCAAATACAAAGTTCAATTTACCCCTCCATACACGATTATAGCGATCCATTTTTCTTTCTTTTTAGTCTTTATAAAAATTTCTTTCGCACACCAAAATTCGACTGACTAGTTTAACTGTAAAAAAATAACGTGGGTGTATGCATTTTGTCATTTACACACGTGCTAGTTTACATTTGTATGTATTAGAAGGCTTAACAGTTAGAAGACTTAACAGAAATACAGTTGGCAAGTCTGTTTTAATAGCATTAGTTTAACAGCGAAACTGATTTGGTTTAAAAATATTGATCTGGCTAATTCTTGGTTGCATTTTTTTTGTTTCGTATATTACTTTCCTGCGTGCTACCAAAGTTTTATAATGCATTAAATCAAAATAATTTATACCTATTAGTTTGAGGACTGATTAAAGTATTTTTAGGGTCTTCCAAGTTCTACCAAAGGAATGTTGATCCAACTAAAAGTTAATAATACCCCCGACTAGCTAAATTTTATGTTTAAAATTTAATAAATTCTGTTTTAATTTTTAAAATTAATAATATGAATTAATAATTTTTTTATAAAGAAGTTTAAAGAAAGTTTAAAAAATATTATAGAACATACTAATATAATAGCCTAGATAAATACCAATAATGTAAAAGATTTACATATATATCATCTGTTTACTTATTTATGTGTCTGAATTGTATACAAAAAATGCACACTCTATAAATTTTAGAAACATGTTACATACCCATTTTGGCCTTTTTTGAAAAATCAGTTTATTAAAAACTCAAAATTTTTTTTTTTATTTAAGAAACATGACAGGAATAAAAGACAGTACATCTTCTTCACAACTTCCGCTACAACAGCCGAAACAACAACAGTTCGCGTAAGTTATCAATAAATAACAAATAATTAGAGCACATCAAATAATTACTATTGTAAATATAAATAAATGAAATGCGCACAGTGCAACTCGTAACAAATATGTACATAGGTACATGCATTTGTACACCACGAGTTTGCTGATATACTAACATTTATGTTTTAAGTTCATATTATCATTTTACAAATGAAAAACAAGTCAATGCACCTGTATTTTTTTTCAAACGAAATGACATAATAATGTATAATATGAACCTATCAAGGAGTTTTATATTAGATTTGTCTCAAAATGCGACTGTTTTCTTTATGGGACATCTTACCCAAAAATAGCGACCATCCATATACACATATTTGAGAGATTGCATACTACATACATATAAAACTGGCAAGTCACCAATTATTTTTCATATTCATTGAGCAAAGGCAGAAAACAAAAGTTTGCCAGTTTTTTAAATGTAGCTACATACCGATAGCACATTTATCGATACACGAAGTGAAGCGATAGTTCTGATAAGATTTGCTGATCTTATCAGTGTCAAGGTCGATTGCCAGGGAACTGATTTTTGTTGTTACATGCACAAGAGAATTTAAAGGTTAACGCAGTGCAAATATTTGAAAATTAGCCAATTAAAGTGAATCACATAGACATCGAAAATATCTCTATTATATAGATTGCTACCCAAGATCATTAACGGAGGCATTGCGGGTGTAATTGGAGTAACATGTGTATTTCCATTGGATTTGGTCAAGACACGCCTGCAGAATCAGCAAATCGGTCCAAATGGCGAGCGCATGTACAGCAGCATGTAAGTATGAAATACTATTAATTATAAAATCCAAGATACTCAATGTTTAACGGATTTTTTAGGCTCGATTGTTTCCGGAAGACCTACAAGGCGGAGGGTTATTTTGGCATGTACCGTGGCTCGGCAGTAAACATTCTGCTGATTACCCCAGAGAAGGCAATTAAATTGACTGCCAATGATTACTTCCGACATAAGCTCACAACGAAGGATGGAAAATTGCCAATTAGTAGTCAGATGGTAGCTGGTGGTTTGGCCGGCGCGTTCCAGATTATTGTAACCACGCCCATGGAGTTACTGAAAATTCAGATGCAGGATGCAGGCCGTGTGGCCGCTGCAGCAAAATTAGCTGGCAAAACCGTTGAAAGAGTAACGGCCCTTCAATTGACCAAGACGCTGATTAAAGAGAAGGGCATATTTGGCTTATACAAGGGTATTGGTGCTACGGGTCTACGTGACGTTACATTTTCAGTCATTTACTTCCCACTCTTTGCCAAGCTCAATGAATTGGGTCCGCGACGAAAAGACGGTTCCGGCGAAGCGGTATTCTGGTAAGAAATATTTAGTTCTTCTCCTGTCTTATCTAACTAATATTTCCGTTTGCTTTAGGTGTTCCTTCCTGGCCGGATTGGCGGCAGGTTCGACAGCCGCTCTTGCGGTCAATCCATTCGACGTCATTAAGACGCGGTTGCAGGCCCTCAAAAAGGCCGATGGTGAAAAGGAGTTCAAGGGAATTACCGATTGCATTACGTAAGAGCATTACAGAAATGTATTTTCCAAATAGCGATCATCATCTTTCCTTTTCCTCCAGTAAAACTCTAAAGCACGAAGGACCCACGGCATTCTTCAAGGGTGGTCTTTGCCGAATGATTGTGATTGCACCATTGTTTGGTATTGCCCAAACCGTTTACTATTTGGGCGTGGCAGAAGGCTTATTGGGCGTGCAGAAAAAGTAAATGGCTTAAAAACCCATACCAAAAAAAAAAAAAAATACAGAGCTTCTTTACGATTACTCTCTGAATGTTAAATGTATATGTATGCGTTAATGCTATTGTTAATGTTAAAGCTGTCGTATTTCAGATTAATAAGCTAAAAGCACGCCATAGTTATATGAAGCCAATAATAAGATTAATCCTTTCCCACATATGTATTTATATATACATATCAGTACTGGCGATAATTCAAATTATTACAGACAATTGAAAGAAACATTACTCCAATGACAATAAGGTTATGCAAATCCATGATATTTATTAAGTGTTTACGTTTAACAACATTTAGAACGTTTTTGCTCTATAGACAACCACTATATTTAGTTCCGTACTAAATTTGCATTTTTGTTTTTAATATTAGGCAGCGGCTTAACCATATTATACACTATAAACATGAACTAAGAAAAAGTGGAAATAATTTGTATAAATATATGACTCTTAGCAAAATTATCTTAACAGAAATGTATCGCATTGTAATCAAATTAAAACTCAATTCGTAGTTTATTTAGTTGTTGTTTATTAGTAAGTTATTAATCGCAGCTAATCCACATCTTCTTCCGACTCTACAAATGCAAGTTTTCTACCCTTGGAATAAACAAAGGGATCCTTTCGAATTTTGGCGGGGGATGTCTTCTCTGTTTGGGCGTTGGAATGTCCAGGATCTTGAATCTCTTTGGATTTTGGCGAATACCCTTTCTTGAAACGCTTTAAATACTCCGGAACTGGTTCCGCATTGCCCTTCTCGTGATAGCCAACAATTCCCCTTATGTGAAGAGGACGGATCAAGCTACAAAGCGTTATAAGATTTATACGATTAGGTACTGGAGACCATTTAAGTTTGGACAGTGGATAAGAACTTCGCATATCAAAGTTTCCCCTTGAGAACACTTCGACGGTAATTGTGTAACCAGGCTGGTCAAAGTATTTGGGTTCTGGCGTTAAGTATAGAAAATTGTCTAAAAAACTGTCCATCAATTTAATATGACCAAACAACTCAAAAGTTTTAGCTAGCCTTTGAACCAAGTATTCATATCCGAAGAGAGGCAATTTAATCACAGCCTTGTTGTTCATATTCTTGCTATATTCTGAAATTTCCTTGGCGACCTCCTCAAAATCGATATGGGCAAACGGCTGACTGGCTGCCTGAAGATTTAAAAAGAGCACCTCAGTGCCCTGTGCAATCCATTCGTGATAGATGGTATTACCCATTAAACGACAGAGATCATCCTGCTGTACAGCTGAATAGTAATACAGTAATCTTCCTCCACTCAATCTACGAATTAACAACATGAGACTATTTCCAAGCTCATTTCCAGCACAGAGCATAATCTCCAAACGCTTTCCATCTTTAAGACGAAGCGTAGTGGGTTGAGATTCCTCAATTATATGAAAATCACGGAAAGAAATGTTCGCTTTACGGGCTATAAGATATTTTAGCAGTTGGTTGGCAAGGAGTGAAGTAGTGTACATCTTGCAGAATCTTAATGGTAACCGCTCCAATTGTTTCTCCACATTGTAAAGATTTGTAATGAATACCTTGCTATGGATCTCATAAAGCTTCGGTATCGTATCTAAAATGATATCTGGATACTCGTTTAAGAGCATATTAATGCTTTTGATGTGCTTCCACTGCAGGTCTGGTCGAAGGGCGCAAGTAACACTCTATTCAACGACTTTGTTTTATTATACAACAGTCATTTCAATTCGAAATCTAAATACGCAAACGAAGCAAATTAAACAGAGTTTTGTTGAGAACTCAGCTGATCGGGGACTTAGGATTGCATCTACGATGGCTTCGATATCGACCGTGATATATATCGATATGTACTTACTTATCGGAATATGCGTTGTCCTTGCAAAAGCAATTTGAATAACCTAAATTACACAACACGTTTGTGATAATAATTTTTTTAAACTATTTATTTGTATGCTAATTAAATTTTTTTATTTATTTGCTTCCCAGTGCTACATATATAGGGATTACTTATAAATTGATAGGTAAATTTTAGAGACGCAGCCCTCCTCTTATATCACAATCTATACAAACTTTGACAAAACCTATTTCGTCAGATTCCCGAAGGAACAAAAATAATTTCCATTTAAAATGGTACATTTTTGTTATTGTTAAATTTCGTCACTTTAAATGATATCTGCAGGTTGACTATTGGGAGTGGGTCCAGTATCTGCATTCATGTCCATATAACGAATTCGTTGCCAACGAGCGAGTGTCGAGCGATACCATTCCAAAAATAAAGCCTGTCTGTACAAAATGATGCCAGTTTGTAGAATGAGGAGTCCTAAAATGGTAATTAAGTTCAAAATTTCCCACTCGGCAAATATAACAAATGACCAAATGAAGTAGACACGTATTCCATCAGCGAGCAGACGATTGCCGCTGGAAGAAAATTTCGAAATGGATATCCCCACACAATTGTAAATGGCACAAGAGCAAGTGAAGCTGACAAGTGCAACGATTAACATTGGGTTTCCACGAAGCTGAGGAATAAGATCGCTCCAATCATCAAAGACACCACGGGAACTCTCATTAAAAGGAACAACACTTGGCACAAAGTTTAGACAAACCGCTGCCACGGCCGTAATGATAATACCAAAGATGCCTTGCCAACCAGCTGCTTGAATGGGTACTAAATCCGAGGCCTTCAAATGCTTCTCCTCGTACACATAGAGAAAAGCGTGCAACACTTCTGCAATTATCACCAATAGATCACCTGTAAGGATGGTATTGTGATCTGTATGCGACAGAGATTGGGAATCGTATTCCACGCGTTGAACATCCAAAGCCAATATATCGATGATGCCGCATGTCATGGTGAAAATGGCCAACCAGTGGCGACAGGTCAATGTTTGGTTCAAGTACATGGTGCTGAAGAGTCCCACAAAGATCAATGCAACGCCTGCAATAGGTACGAAGGGGCTTTGTCGTAAGAAATATAAAATAATAACAGTGACTACTGATAATCGTACCTCTTATCATTTGAAAGCTGGTCGCATAAGTCAAATACAGGCCGGTGAACAACACAATGGATGCAATTGTACGTAGAAGCGAGGGCAGCAACATGGTTAATGGATGCAACTCATTGCTGCCGCGTGTCAATATATGATCTTGTTCTCCGCTCAACTGAAGGAAAGACATTGTAATATTAATTGTAATATTGACTCGATTGCTCATAAACTTACGCCTCGTCGTGTCATCACTGTATGAAATAATTTGTATACTCCAAAACATAAGAATTCGCCGAGGAACATAAGCATGGTCAAAACAACTGGATGCTGGAAGCGATGCAGTTTTCCATCGCTTCCTTCCACTTCTTGCATTGTTACCCATCTGAAATGGATATGTATGTATATAACATACATATGTACGTATGTAAATATATCTCATGCAGTTTTTCTTTCTGATTTCTGTATGCACTTTTTGTAATTTATTAAAGTTGTACTCACTTTATTAGTAAAACATTTAGGGTGCCGCTCAAGACGAACAGCAGTGTTATAAATACACGGTGGTCCATTTTAATGCATTAATTCGGAGCAATCTGCAAAGTTATTTAGTTCAATTTAAAATCTATTCTCTTTGTGCATTTTTTGATGCGCAATGAAAAAAAAAACAACAACAGTGATGGTGAAATCTATCTAAATGACTTTTATTTTCTCTTTAAGTGGCTATAACCAAGCAGCATGTTACTTTCGAATTTATTTGGTGAGCACTATACTTACTTTTTTAAATAGCAAAATCACCATAAATAATAGTTTCGAGGTAAAAACTGCAAATTTAATTGTACATTTTAGCTTGCCAAGGCCTGCCAGACGTTGAAATTTTGTGTTGCCAGATTAACTAAACGAAACTTAAAATTCAGCTGTTTTGCCTTGAGAGATAAGGCAACTCTGTAATGGGCGCGCAAAATCAAGCTGTAGAAATCAATCATACATTTTGGGTTTTTGTTTTATTTTATTTAAAACCAAACTTAAAAAATATCACAGGATATAAGAATTAAAGAGAACATTTAAATGAATTCATGTTTGTTTCATGTTGGTTGCATTTAAGCTGCCTTTGTTGCGTTTTGTGCGTTTTTCCTGGGAAAGTAGAACATCAAAAGTAAATAAATTGAAAAAGTATTTAAATGCTATTTCAAAACAATCAACAAATAATATCACAAAAAGCGTGTGTTTGTCTCACCTGTTGTGTCTTTTTTAAGTGTGATATTAAGATACTTTTGTATGTGTTTGTGTTGGGTGTGTTTAAATTTAAAGTTCATCTCTTTCGTGAGCCATTGGTAAGGTCACCTCCTCAACTGTGCCTAGTCTTATAGTTTCATTTGGTTTGGAAAACTTTGGTATGTATTCTACTGTATCACTGTTGCTAAACACCGAGTTGTGTAGATTTTCCGTTGGTGCAGCGGGATCAGGACTTGTGAGTGTTATTTTGGATTTTGTCGCCACTCTGTGGAATGTTATGTGGTTAGGAAGTGTGTAAGATCTGTTGTGTTGCGTGATAAGATTAGTAAGGCACTACACAAAAGAGTTTAGTTTTCAAATTCGTGCAGAGTCAAAGAGTTGCAGTTGCAATTTGTACCTTAAGTACAGCTATTGGAAGTGAGTAAAGTTGAAGAACTTAATGGGTAGTCATAGTGTAAAGTTCTATTGACGCTGGCGGGTTCCACCGCGTGCTCCGCGCAACTTTTGTGGATTTCTATGATTTGATCATACACGTCCAAATATATAAACATATATTTTTATACGTAGAATATTTAATGTGGGTTACCTGTCCCTGGCCTGCATGCTGGCCTCCACATCCAGATTCCGTGGCTGACGGAAATCGCATTCCAGCGAAAAAGCTGAGTCGCCAGGCGTAATAAGCTCCGGATCATTCTGAATGACAACAATGTTTGAATAGAGCTCACCATCCTTTACCGTCTGACACTGATCCAATTGAAAGTTCATCTCCAGGCTGCGAGTTCCCTGATTAACATTGGGCTTCATAAAGCACGGCGCTGTTTGCTTATAGAAGCTGCCTCGAGTGTACATGACCCCCGTAAAAGGTTTTTCAGTCTCCAGCATCACATTCATCGAATTGGCACCGCACTTAAGATTGACCTTTTGAATGCCCTGATCGCTACCCTCGATTTTGAAGGTGTCCGATAAATCTTGCTCCCAAATTTCTGCAACGATGAATGCAGTGTTTTAAAATTGTCTTCCGACTAATCTTAAATATTTTGTAGATAGTCCTAAAAAGTTCTTTATGCGTTGTTAATCCTAACTAAAGTAAGCACGATTAAAAAAAAATATTCATGGATTCTAGAAATAATAAATGCTTAAAGATACCATTAAATAGCTATACTGATTTTAAAGTGAAATAATTTGAATAAAAACTTCTAAAAAATGCTTAAAAGTACCGTTTTGCTGAACTGTACATTTTATGGTTAAAAGCAACTAAATATTAGATTCATTTATCTTTAACCACCGGACCACAACACAAAGTTCAAGCCATTTGAAACACATCTCTTTTCACTCTTTGTAGAAAACTACGCCGGCTACATGTAGGTATATAGATAAGTAAGTATAAACCGGTTCCTTTTGTTTTGGGTCTGCCTAGAACTGAACTCGCTTGTCATTGAAAATTTCTCCACACCTTGGCTGATTCAACGTTCGTAGGGCCTTCTTAAATGGCATGTCGTTAACCCACCTTGATTCTGTTGCTGCTTCTTATTGCCAGTTGCGTAGACGGCTAGCAACATGTTGCAGCCCAACAGAAGCAACAGCATATTTTGCATTCTCAACATATTACACTTGACTTTAAATTGAATTAAAGATTTAACACAAATTTAACAATTTGCCGTTGACGACCACAAAAGACGTCCCAGTGACTCAAAGCTGAAAGTAAAACTGACGCTTCGACTGAGACGGCGCAGCGCATATAAACGAAGTCGCCGCAAAGCTCGGCCTACAGCACTTGTGAGAGCAAAGAGCGGGAGAGAGAGAGGGATTCAGAGAGCGAACGCATGCGCAACTGAGAATCTGGTTAATCAGCTGTAGCGCAGACGTCGCAACGTCTTACATGCATTGATAAGAGTTTATGTTGTATGGGTGTGCACAAACTTATGTAAGTGTATGTACTACGTGCAGTAAAGCAAAATACATACAAAGCTCTGCCAGAAAATGATTGCAAAGCGGAGTTTAAGGAAAACAAATGCGGCTTCATCGACAACAGCATTTCCGCTTTTCATGCGGATTTTTGTTGTGCATTCATTTCGCATTGTTGCATTGCGGTTGGCTTGTCTGATTATTCATTATTCAAAGTGTTATTAAACTTCCCCATTTTGTACACCGCGGTGCGCTTCGACGGTTCTCCGTGCAGCAGTAGTTCGTGTGGCTTGTTTTTCTTCTTTTATTTTTATATTTTTGTACATATTAACAATTGCGTTAATTAGAGCTTAATTAGTGTATTAACCGAGTGGTAGGCTGCTGACCATGGCAGCGAAAGGTGGAAGTCGCATATTTTGTTTCTTTGGACAACTTTATAAAAACTGCATTTCGAGTGCATTTCAAAAGCTCAGCCAATTAGTCAGTTAGATAATAGATTTAATAATGTTGTTGTTTATAACCATCAGCTTATTTGAAGATAAGTAAGGTTATAGTTTTATCACAGATGTTCAATATTTTAATTTGTTTTCTGTAATCAGTAACTAACCTTACATAGATTTATTTTTGTAAAGTCTCGAGGACTTTGCTTTATCAAGATGGGGGAAAGCTATCATTTTCTGATTAGGGTTATCAAAACTCACACCTATACCTACTTACTTGTGTATATTATTACTTTAATAAGTAAATATTTGAATGAAGTACAGAGTAATTCAATAAAGTTAAATTTAAATGTCGTATACTTCATATTTATATTGTCTTCCAATGCATTTTTCCAATACATTTTAGTAAAAGTTCAAGATTTCATATTATTTTCACTTGAAATTCTTAAATATTAATACATTTTAATTATTTATATTCAAAATGTATTTTTTAGTATATTAAAGGCTCCACACGGCATCTATTTGCCCTTAAGTGCGTTCCAGTATTTTTCCAGTTCATTGCCCTCCCAGTGGAAAGGCTTTGTTAAGAGGCTGAAAAAGTTTAATTAAGATGCAAAGCAGAGAAATTATTAAAACTTGTCAAAATAAAAATATATAAATATGCTGAAATAAAGAAAAATAACATCATAATCATAATTCAAGACATGAGACCAAAACAAGTTCAACATCGGCATGTAATGATCGAACTAGAGAGCTGGAGAGACGGATAAATACAGAGAAAGAGAGGAAGATTTGCGGGCTGCCTACTGCACCGATGGCCAAGATTGACAATGAGTATGCACTTCAATGGACAGACTAACGGACCGGACTTTGACTCGGACTCAAATTTGGCTAGATGTTGTGGAAAACGAATTGCCGATATATCTCTGTCTGCAAATTGAGTCGGATATGACGCAATAGTAACATTGTATCCGAGTTGCACAATTTCGGTCAACTTCCGAGTGCAACTGCAAGTTGACCGCCACTCACTTTTCTCTGAGATGCTGCAGCACTTCCTGCTCCTTAGCATTGAGGCCGTCGTATAAGGCAGTCAAATTTGTGGCGAGCAATTGGCGGGTCTGCATGCCAGTCAGAAATGTGGACACTTCATTCAGTTTCATGGTGTAGTACATGGCCAGCTTTCCCAGCTCAACGCTTCGATCCTTACACAAATTTCGGGCTTTCTGGGTTAACTCCTTTTGCTCATTGCTGGCCGGATGCCAGGGCGGTGGACCAGCATTGGTCAGTAGGCCCATAGCATGGGCAGCGGCACAAACAATTCCCAAGTTCTGGGAATTCAAAAAGTCCAAAAAGTCCAGCAATGTGTTGTCAATGAGCGTGTAACGTGAATAAGCAAGCACTGTCTGGAAAAATAAAAAAGATTAACGGTTGTAATTATTCAAAAATTTACTAGAAAATGCATTGTTAATTGTATATTTGACTTGTAGCATTCTCGATTAACTAAAGATACTCACATCAAATCTGCCTGCAGCTCGTGAAATGCATTCCTTAAGCACGGATAATGGATAGGCGGATACACCAATATATTTAGCTTTGCCCTCTTTAACTAATTGCTCAAGCGTAGGCAAAGTTTCGTTGATCACGATATCCAAGTTGGGGGCAAATTCAATATCATGTATTTGTATAACATCGACATAGTCCAGGCCCAACAACTTTAGACTCTTCTCCACACTCTCACGAGTCTTTTTGGCACTGAAATCAAACATATGATCATAGTCCAGCTCATAGCGAGCCACCTTAGTGGCTATATAGTAGGCTTTCCTGGGCACATCTTTAAGAGCCATGCCGAGTACCTCCTCGGAACGTCCTTGGCCATACCAGGGCGCTGTATCAATGTAATTAATGCCAGCTTTTAAGGCCTCATGCACAGTTTTAATGCCTTCATCTAGATCAAATCTAAAATTTACTCTTTCGCTTTAAAAATCACTCTCTTTTATTTTGTCTCTCTCTCTAAACATACCCGTAATTCGCACAGAGCGCACCTCCACCAAATGATATTTTGGAAACTTCTAGACCCGTTTTGCCAAAATTGCGGTATTCCATTCGCTTCACTTGCTCCTCATTATGGAAACCCTTCACATAAGTGGCTGGTAATTTTCCAGACATGTTTAATTTTCGATTTATATTTATTTTGCACTATTATGAAATGTGTCCATGCAACGACGAAAGCACAAGAAAGACTGATAGCTAATTCTACAATTTGCTTTATTATTCTCTGACTTGTTGTATGTGTATGTGGGTGTATATATATATTCGTATTTGTGTGTGTCGAGTGTTTTGTCAACATAAAGAGCACATAATCAAGATTGCAAATCGTGCTCTCTCCCGTTTGTTGTTGCTGTTCATGTCCACAGAAATTTACGACGCGAGATTTGTTTGTAAATATAGTCCGATTACAGGGCTGGCAGTTGAGATGGGGTGATCTGCGAATTCTTAAAAGAAATAGTATTATATTATATATATGAGTTGTTCTCATTAATTTCGATCAAACTATATATAGAAATTTTACTAGATTTAATAGTCATTGTAAACAAATTCATTATTCCATAGTCCAAAGGTTCTCCACAAAATGTCAAAACAAAGTCTGAATGCTATTACAAGCAACATGGTGTTTGAAGGGTTCAGAGTCTGAACCTCAGACCACCAAACCTTTAAAAAAAAGATAAAAGGATTAAAAAGTGACAAATAGCTTTTTTTTTTGTTTCAAATGATTTCTAAGTATATAAAAGTATATAAAAGTATAAGCAAACTCTTCAAACGCTATTCAGAGACTTTTGAATTTTTTGGTAGAATTCACGGCAAAATTGTAAAAAATACTTTGTAGATTTATACAGGTTGTTAGACTTCTATATGGTACAATATGGTATAAATTCTTCATATCATCATGATTTTGAAAAATTGGAACCGCAAACTTTCAATCGTTGTTTGCTGTTCCTAAGATTTGTTCTCTAAATTAAAACCAAACTGAATTTTAAAATTAAATTTATGATCGAAGAACCTAACTTACAGAAGCAGAATGAGTTTTACTGGGTATTTCATAATCCAGTGCTCTCAACTGCAACGTTCTTTATTTACTTGCTTTGAGTGCACTGATTGTATGTATGTGTGCATGCACATATGTGAAAGTAATATATATATACAATAAATACATGTATACATTGTATTTATTATGAAATAGTTATTATTAGACATTTGCACTGCCAGAGATGTTTCCAGAGAATTCTAATAAATTTGCAGGTGAACTTGAGCTGATATTGAAGCAAATCAAATAAACATTTGTGGGCAAATATTGTCAAATTGTAAGTCTCACACTTATTGTGCCCGTTAAAAACCTTCATCAAATAAATAATACATAAAATAACAAATTTATATTATAATTTCTTTAATAAAATGTAGCATTAAAGTCTTTATGTTAAAGATCATTTTGTTAAAATGCAATCAACTCCGCCTTGTTTTCATGAGTTACTTGAAGTCTCTGACAGTCGATAGAGTGGATCCCCAGCTGTAGGACCGCTTGAAAACACTGCAATTAAAAAAAATAAAAAGTTCCAGTTTAGTTTAACTCTAAACCGGTTGGCATAGGCCAAGTTCGAGTGCCCCTGACGCAATGCTAACACCAAATCCGAATTGCACAATTTCCTAAAACGGGTTTACTTACTTTTCGCGTAGATACTGCAGCACTTCCTGTTCATCGGCAGTCAAACCGTTGAGGACTACATACAGGTTTAACTTTAGCAAATGTCGATTGGGTATACCGATTAAGAAGGTGGAAGCATCCTCCAGTTGCATAGTGTAATACAAGGCCAACTTCCCTAGCTCAACGCCACGTTTTTTACATATGTCGGCAGCTTGTCGTCCAACAGATTGCAACTCATCGCTCCCAGGATGCCAGGCTTGTGGTCCACCATTGGAGAGCAAACCTAATGCATGGGCTGCGGCACAGATCACCCCTACTTTAAGCTCCTTAAAGGCTTTCATATGTCGCAACAGTGTGTTATCCAGGAGCGTGTAGCGAGCATAGGAAAGCACTACGTGAACACGACCCCTGGAAAGCTCGGCGCATTCCTTAAGTGTATCCACATCATAGCCTGTGATTCCAATGAATCGAGCCTTGCCAGCGTTCACAAAATCCTCCAGCTCGGGAATAGTTTCGTTGAGCACCATATTTAGGCTGGGTGCAGCATCCACATCATGGACCTGTAACACATCCACATAGTCCAATCCCAACAGATCCAAGCTCTTCTTAACGCTCTCCCGCGTTTTGTGCGCCGAGAAGTCGAACATGCGATTGGGATCCAATTCGTAACGTCCCACCTTAGTGGCTATATAGTACGCTTCCCTAGGCACATCCTTTAGTGCCTTGCCAAGCAGCCTCTCCGACTCCCCTTGGCCATAGAAAGGTGCTGTATCGATATAGTTGATGCCAGACTTAATTGCTTCGTGAACTGTTTTAATTCCCTCCTCCTCGTCAAACTTTTTGTCAAAGAGAGCGCTCAGGGTGGCGCCACCTAGCGCAAGTGTAGACACTCTCAGACCGGTTCCCGCCTAACTTACGGTACGGCATTCGACGAACCAGATCCTCATTGTGGAAACCCTTCACGAAGGTCGCTGGAAGTGTTCCCGTTATTGCTGTCATCTCAACTAAGCTGCGCCTTAGACTGCAGTGTCTGGAGAATTTATACTTAAATTTCAGTCAAGTCGTATGTATATTCCTCACACATTGTTTTATATGCTTATAGGCATGATAATTTAACATCAGACACTCTTAATACTCTTTAATTCTCTTACATTCCGAATCGAGGCATAACAACAACCAAGAGAAAAAAATGTTCTTTTCTACTCGACTCTCACTGCTTTTGAATAGTGCTTACTCTTAAAAATACAGTAGTAATCAGGGTCGTATCAAGCTGAGAAATTATGGGCGCTAAAAAGTAAATTATTTCTAAAGCTTTATTTTGATAAGCTTGAGATCCGGTAAACCTTTGAGCTGGCAACTTTGTGAGTAAAATTTTAGATCTATTTTGGCATGATTTCTTACAAAGATCCATAAATATACAGTGGATTTTTCTGGTTTCTTATACTTATGTATACCTCTATACACAAAGTTTAACATAAGTACATGGGCAGGATATAAGAACGTTGCATAGAAATTTACAGAAATTAAACAAATATCACTTAATTTACTTTTGTAGGTTATTATCCGCAAACTTTACATACCGAACAGAAGTTCATTGGATCAAAGAGTACTTAACGAGCTTGAAAGTTACTTAGCGGGTTTGATCACAACTTCAGTGCTCCACAAATTTTAAAGTTTTTCAGCCGATTATTTGTTTTTATAATTCTATGTGTTTTATTTATCCGAAAGATTTCTAACAGCAGTTTTGTCTTTTGCTTACTTCCAATCGAATTCAATTGACAAATAATATATACATATGTATAGTACTTGTATATAGACAGAGATAGAGATAAATAGGCATGGATTTTTATTAACAAATATCGCATCCGAAACGTAGGCGATGTTTAGAAGAAAATATCGAAATCGCCATCGGCACCTGTAGCACCTTTTCCTCTGTGCTCTTTCTCTCTCACCCTGCACTGTGTGTCCAGCCAATCTTAATTTTGAACTCCTTAAGGACTTATAGTTTGCAGCTTCTACTGGGAGGCTGACAATGGCGATCTGCATATCGTCGTATCCCGGTCGCAACGCTTTAACTATGCCCTCGTCAAGCTTTGTGTCGGCAAACGGAGCTAAGGCTGCAGAGATGTCCGCCCTGGTGACCAGGCAGTCGATATCCCTGATCTCCACTGGTATTTCTTGGGTGACCGACCTAATTTTCGTCTGCTGGCCAAGTGCATCGCCGATATCAGCTTTTATTTGCTGTAAGTCAGTCTTCCAGTTTCGGTCCAGTTCGAGGACCAGCCCATTTCCAGCTGTTTTTCTCACTCGTCTGACGTGCTCTCCCACATTCTGCAGCTTATTGTCGCCTCGCCAGGTAACCAATCGCAGGATATCATTGTATGAGCTGCCAGCTTCTGGCTGGATTATAATTACATCCGCTCTTGGCCTCCGCATGTGATTCTTACGGTTATACTCCTTCCCTTGTTCATTGTCTCGTCCTGGTGAGCCAGTTGATCCATCGCTTCGTTTTTCTGCAGCTTTCGGTGGGGGTTATACCGCCCCAACTCTCGGTCCCCCAGGGCCCCTTGTGTGAGCACCACCTGAGGTGTTGGAAACCAGTGTGTTCAGTGACCTTTAGCTCTTCAAATTCCCTGTTAACCAGTATGCAGCAAACTGTCAACCATAACTTATGCAGTATGGGCAGACCGCTCCCTAAAGTATGCAATGCTTTCCTTATGGCAGGTTGAAGCCCAATTGTGACGTCACACCAGCTGTGTGCAGTTTGCACAGTGATATTGCAAAATGAGTATCGGCGGGAAAAAAACTTAGCAGCAAGTGCGAACGCAAGCAGTAAATAGGAACAAAAAAAGGAAAAACAACAACAAGGCTTGCCTGTGACTCCTCACCACCCCGCGCAATGGATTGACGCTTGAAGTAGCGGTTTCAGCAGCCTCGAAGCTCCACAAGGCACAGCTTAGTAGCCCGCATTCTTTACATGGAACCGAAAAAGACACTATATATTCATTACTAGGGGACGAGACTCAGGGAAACATATATACATATGTATATGTAAATGCTTCAACGAATGAGCAAATGAGAGAGGGCGTAAACTCACCTGCAACAACAAACACACTAAATTATCTTCTGTGTTTATCTTGATCAAATTTTCACAATGCATCCTTATGCGTTCAAGTATTTTTCCTGCCGAAGCTCATGTACCTAGCTTGATAATTACCAAAATGAGCGAAGAGGCGTGGCATCCAAAATTTGAAATAAACTTGATTTGCGTGCAAGTATAAGAACTCTTCATACCAAATTAGGTGCTTCTAGACACCTAACAGACAGACAGACAGATGTCGTCCTGATCAAGAATATTTGTATATAAACTTTATGGGGTCTGCCACGCCTCCTTTTGCCTGTTACATACTTTTTTTTTAACAAACTTAATATACCCCCTCAGGGTATAATAATATGCCTCTTTTGAACTCAACGTGTCGACTTTTGGATGAGGCGACCTATGACATGCAGGGCCAGGTGATGTTGTTTAGAGCAAATACAACTGGAAGACTGCTATCGGATTCCCAGAATTTTCAATTTACGCTAATCTTCAAGATAATGATAGAGTATCGTAATAACAAGCGATATCTAAAGATCTATAATTTAGTGCCATTATTGTCATTAGATCGGTGAGTTTTTGATTTAATGTCATGTCATATGTTTCAAGTGTACCCTAATTATAGCTGGATTATTTGGCTAGATGTTCTATATAGGGAAAACAGCGATCTAACGGTAGCTCTTAATGATGTGTTCAATGATTACTGCGTGGAGTTTTGGAATTATTTTGAGCCTACGCTGCTTAATGCATTTGAATTTGCCTTTTCTGGCATACTTAACAAGATTTTTGATAATGTCTCCTATGACGATATGTTTCTACCTGTTTGAGTTTGGCTTGAATAAATGTTGTAAGTTAAACTCAAGTTTCTGTATTGCCAAAATTATTTTATGTTTCCTACATAATAATGTCAAAATATAGATAAATATCTACTCGACTGGAATCTGAGTTTTTGTTGTGCCACGATTGTCGAATTTCCCATCCAATTTAAGTTCGTCGTAAAAGATGTGATCGTTGTAGCTTTCGTCGGCGGACAATTTGAGCAGCTTTTGCTTGTGGTGTGGCTTTCCCAAATGCTTCAAGGGTGAATGCTCATCTGACAACGCTTTTGTGTCCTGGTCCTGCCTCTTGGTGCGCCGTTGGCGCCAACCCCAAAACATACGCTTGACAGTTTGAATCGAAAACGGACGCAACATCATGTGAGATGGTCGTCGTCTGTGATTCTTCTTGGATTTGTTTTTAGACCGCCAGATGTCCTTGTATTGGTCTATTATTGTATCTGTCATTAAGTTTGGGTGGACACTGAAGCACATAGTACAGTTTGGATAAGGACTTATTCGTATGCTTTGTCTCTATATCGAGCATCTTCAGTGGCAACTTGTAGTATGCAAACATATTGCGTTCAAAAACAATGTCAGGTGTGGCACTCAGAAGCTGAAACAGGCTTAACACTAACTGCCACATTTTCAAGTGCAGCATTACTTCACTGAGCTTTGCAAAACTTCCGGTTGCCAACAGTAACTTGGCTCTAATTAGCATTACAGCACTTTAATCCGCAACATATTTTCCTAGCAACCAAGCAAGTTGAATGAACCGCTGTGCACATCTAGACCTAGGTCAATCAATAAACGTAATTATGATATAAATAGAAATAACTTAACTTTGCAATCGGAAGTCATGCAAGAAACTGTTGCACACAGTACATGTTTATAAGCAATGTTGCCCATTGGCTTCGCAACAATGTTGCACCAGACGTTTGTTGCTTTTTAGTTTGTTTTCATTTACTGTTGACGTCTGCGCCTGAACTTCCTATAAATCTGCTGGGGAAATGACTGGATTAGGGGCTTCTCAATTGTTGCGCATATGCAACAGTTCTTGGCGTGACTTGAGAACATTTTCTTTTTTTTCCATCGGAATTCCAAATATGTGGTGGCTTTGTTGTTGACGGGTTTTTGACAATTTGCCATGCAGAAATTTAACAACTTGACAACAATTGGCAAGTGACAAGTAATTAGTTTTTTTTTATTGTACTACGTTAGATTTGCATTGGAAATTCTATGACTATATTACGATAAATATCTTATTGACGAAATTAAAATATACTTGACTAAAATAATTGACTACAAAAGACAATCATATACTTGCTGCTCTTTGATAAGAGGCTAAGCACAGACTCTAAGATTAGAATAACTTCCGTCTTCACAGCTTTTTCTGAAATGTTTTTTTAAATAAATACATATGGAAAATTTTAGTCTGTATTGCCCAATAACTCCTTGATTCAAAATCTTTAAAGCAGGAGATAAGGTCGAAAATTTTTACTGGAAGCGAATCCGAAACAGAACCATTTTTTATAACCAAAACTATATTCCTTATACTGTTCCGAACATATCTACTTCATTTTCAATTTCCAAGAGTTTCTGTTGCGGAAACGAAAGGCCATGATTAAAATATAACCTAATACCAAAATACTCGATTCGGAACGTTGCGGTTGGATTCCCTGCTTTAAAGCTGTAATTGATCATTAACATGTAAAGAGCTTTTTATGATAATTGTTCATAGGGTAACTAACCTTAGCCCTATTTTTGGCTAACTTCAACTAATTGAATTAAGTTTTCTATCAATCTTAGAATCAATTCAATTGGCACCTAATCAAATCATCGCTCAACAGGCAGTAGACGAAGTTTATTAGGCAACACGCTAAACATGACAGCACTTTTATGTGCGGTTTGGCGTTGCATGCAACGAGAACATTAAGTTGGTGCAACAGTTTGCCAAAAGCATGGCAACGGCAGGTGATAGGTTAGCAACCAAGGACTATGGCGAAGAGGAAATAACAATAGTCAAGCGGAAAATCAACAAACTGCCTAGCAACCGGGTAATGCCACGATCACTTTTTGCCATCCGGTTAAGTTTTTGGTAACAATTTTGGTAACAAACGCTTTTAGTCAGCTAACAATAGCGAAGGTAAGCAGTCGCATTGCAGGAACTTAAAACTAAGACTTTTACTACTGAAGATGTAGCTGAAAATTAAATGGACTATAATAAATTAGGCATAATTAAAGGAAAAATAATCAAGTGAGGTGCAAGTGTCTTAGTTTGACTGAAATTGATATTTGAAAATAGAATTTATGTGTAAAAATATGAGAAATCCAAGTTACATAAGAGTTAAAGCTGTGCAACTGTAAAAATGAAAATATTATTGCGTAATCAGAAAATTAAATAATTACAAAAGAAAATGCAACTTGAATACATTTTTTATGACTTTGCAAAAAAACTTTGAAAATTTTCAAGATTTTGAAGGAAAAAAAATTGATTTCTCGGTATATATATTGATTATATAGTTGTTACTGGTAACAAGGTCATTCAAATACAAACACTACCATTTTACATACACACAGCGATAAAAAACAACAGGAACAGAAACAAATAACAGCAACAACAACATCTGTGGTAACACCACCAAACAAACCCGGGCCTTTTGATGGAGCAGCCCTCCACAAGCGCCGAGGCGGCCGCTGCCGCTGCAGGTGGTGGCCCGGATCCACGTCTGGAGCTGATGGGTTCGTTTGTTATTAAATCTTTAAAATTGAAACCGGAGAAATGGACACGTGTCATCACTGTGGAGGAGCACAAGGGCATTATTAAGGAGTTCTTGGATCGAAGTGTGCCCGTTGTGTTGATTATCATCTTAACACCCGCTGCCCAGCTGGTGCCATCCACAACGTTTCCATTGTCGCAACTAAAGAGCAAGGGTGTTTACTTTATTAAGAGGTATGCCACGCCTGTGCCACGTGAGAATTGTGGCAACTTCATCATCTTTGGCGACCTGGCCACCCGCACAATTGATCAGCTGTCGGCGCTCGTTGAGGAAGTGCTTGTGCCGTTGCTCTCCAATGAGGATAACTATAGAAGCTGGCCCATTATGGTTGCCCAGGATGTGCAGAAACACGTCCACAGTTTGAAGAGCACCGTACATCAGGTGAAGGGACAGGTGAGCGGTGAAACAATTCTGGCAATGCCTGTGGGCGTTGAGAAAATTGTAAAAGCCGCCAAGGAGTTGACCGAAACCCAGCATTGCCAGTTTGATTTGTATCTGAAGAGCGCCATTGAGGGCGTTGTTATCAAGTGGGCCACACAGATACACGAGGTCATCAAGGAGAGCCCTACAAATGCCTTTGCAAACGGACAGAATCCGACACCACACACAGGTAAGTGGGAATCATAAGAGGTCATAGGTTACAGTCTATCACACAGGCATTTCATTATTATATTGGTTATTTTTGGCACAGCTTTATTTATTATTTATTGATAAAATTTAAGTTTTGCAATTGTCGTTTGTTTGACATATCCTAGCAACCGCCTGAATTCGCATGTTTATGCCCGCATCTATACAGACATATGTATGCACATGCCATATGATATAAGTAAATTGTCTTCAAAAGTTTCGTTTATTATCTGTTTTATGAATGGCGACTTTTGTGCATGCAACACAATTTCTTTTGTTATAACTTCTGTTATTGGATTTTGTGACGAGTTGACATCTGCTTTTGTCTGAATTGGGTGTCATGTGCACAATATCATTTGGAATCTTTTCTATAGAGTTCTTTAAAAGCAGGGATAACCTAAAGTTAAAGCTATTTTTATTATTTCATCCTTAAAACAACAGAAACATTTCAGTCGAAAAGTTTTGAGTTCAATATAACTTGGCCTTAGCAGTAGTTATATTAATGGTTGAAAAATAAACCGAATTTTAATATGAGGTATAAATTTTTCACAATTTTAAATCTTGCATTTTGATTTTTTAATAAAAGAAACAGTTTTTATCATTACATATAGTAATACGTTAAAGTTGATTCTGGGGTGTTTTATTTTTTTTTGTAAGGCTTGCAGTTAAAACTTGCATGACTTTTTTGATCGATAAATTGATTTTGCATTCAAAAATTCTCTGTTTTCAAATAATGTTTCATATCTCAACAATATGTTATTGATATACTTAAAGAAACACCTTACAATTTAAAATCATGAGACTTCATTTATGAGGCTTACGACTAAATATATGTATAAATTATTATTAATATGCAAATATCGTAAATCATTATCATATCAGTTACTACAAATATTTTCTTTAATAAGAAGTTTATCTGCCTAATTTGTTCGACAGAGTTTACATTTTGGAATAATCGACTCAAAAATCTATCCTTTATCTATGACCAATTGCGCAATGAGCGAATAAGAGCCATGGCCCTAATATTGGAGTACTCTTTGAGTGCCTATCATCCGTGCTTTCAGACGCTCTTCAAAAACGTTGTTACGGGTGAGTGAAGTCAATTTAATGGCTCTACAACATGCCATTGAATGAATGTATCTATGTACGCCTTTTGCATGCCAACAAACTGTGTGTGTGTGTGTTTTGGGACTTGATTGAACAATCGCACAGCACTTGCCGAGGCAAAGGATATAACACTGTATTTGAACCCTTTGAAACGCCCATTGCATCAACTGGAGGAAATTGATTTTGCCGAATTCAAGCCATTGCTAATACCCTTCATGCACACTGTCTGCACGCTTTGGGGCAACTCACGCTATTATTGTCAGTCGGCGAAAATAACAGTTCTATTGCAAGAGATATGCAACTTGATTATACATCAGGTATGACTACTATATCTGTTCTATGGGGATCGATAAAAACTTTTCTTTGATTGCAATGCCAGGCGAAACGTTATTTGGATCCATCGTCTATATTTCATAGCGATATTGATGAGGCCATGCAACGTCTGACACTCTCCATACAAATACTAAAGTTCTTTCGGGAACTATTCGACTATTATAAGGATCGTTTGGCGGCATTTTTCACGGAACCCGAAGAGCGGCCACCGATTTTATGGACTTTTCATCCAAATTCAGTTTTCAAGCGCTTTAATGCATTTCTGGAGCGTCTAACAACAATTCAGTGGTAAGATAACGCTCTCTTAATAAATTGATAAGCTATTACTTTAATATTATGTGATTTAGGTTCTTCTTTACTGTGATTGAATTCCTGAAATTAGAGAAAGTCGAAATCGGTGGACTGCGTGGTCGGCAGCTAAGCACGCGTATTACAGATGTCTATGTGGAGTTTAATCAATATTTTACGGCCTTTGCCTCGAAAAGTTACGATGTCCTGGATCCAGATGATCATGAGTTCGATGAGGATTTTAGAGGATTTCAAACGCGCATACTTGAGCTGGATATGAAACTGGCTGCTATACTATGTCAGGCGTTCGACGATTGTCACAATCTAGAGAGCATTTTCAAGGTTTGTAACAGTATTCGAATATCAGATGCGTTTCGAAAATTATAGGTTAAAAATCTATTTCTGTTTTGTAGCTCATAAGTATTGTTGGCAGCGTTCTGGATCGCCCAAAGATCAAGGAGGAGTTCACTCAGAGATACGCAGAAATTGTACGCATGCTCGATGATGAGATGACAGTGTGTGAGTTTATATACGACAAACAGATGATACTGATCAGGGAGGATGATGCTCTATATCCCAACTACAACTGTCCCCCAGTAGCTGCCTTTATACGTTGGTGTTATCAGTTGGAGACACGTATAACGGCGCCAGTGAAGCAGTTCAAGGCGCTACAGCATGAGTAAGCCTCAAAATAATCTTTGATCTATACGTATTCATAATATCTATCATAACTTTCTCAGTATTACTAAAACAGAGAAATCTCTGGAAATTATTGAACGCTATGAGTGTTTAATCGCCAAATTAGGCGCTTGTAAGACCCAATTCTTTGACGAATGGTCGATAAAATTGGCAGAACAAATCGAGGAAGATCTCAAGAAGTCGCTGATAGCTCGAGATCAGCATAGTAATTCACTAATACTCAACTTTAGTGTTACCTTATTCTCGATACTGAGAGAGGTGCACTACATGCAACAGATGAAAATAGATGGAATTCCTGAGATTGCAATCGATTTTGCTGAAAAGAGCGATGTTTTCCGTTCGTATACCTTGAACCTAGAGAAGACCATTGATTGGTATAATAGCATACAGGAGGGCAGCTCACCAGTGGAGCTTAAATTGATAGAGCCAGAGATTAGAATGATTGATGATCTTGTAGAAATTGGTGTGGATCACCTCGTATGGAATTCATCAGGTAAGGCCAGACAATTAAAGCTATTCAATATTTTAAGCTCCATTTCGTTCTCTTTGTAGATATTATGAGCTATCTGGAAAAGCTGCGAAATCCTGTAGCTGCTCTGCGGAATCGCATGAATCACACACAGGAGAATTTACGTCAAATTCGGAAAATAATGGAGGTTTGGGCTAAACAACCTCTTTTCGAACGACGAGATTGCAAAAAGGACAGTGTTCTATCTATAGATGAGAGACCGGATCGTACTGCCAAGCGTTATGCGGAGATTCAAGCTGCATCTGTGGAGATACATAAGCTCCTTCAGGATAACATGCTGCAGTTCAACATGGAACAAAAGCAAAACGATACCGAATGGTTGAGTTATGTGGACTTTGTCGATAATATTGTTTATGAAAACATATTGCGTACTGTTGGCGTGAGTGTAGGGTATCTGGCGGAAAATATGGATCCGGACAATAACTATGCACCGCTATTTGAGTCACGCCTGGAACTGGTTGAGCCTAATTTGGTATTTGTTCCTTCGCTGGAACCCGACGATCCAATGGGCTTTAATAATATGCTGATCGAGCTAATGCGAGACATTATGAAAATGGGATCACTTGTGAAGCGATTGAAGACCAATGAGAAGCGCAATTATGTGGAACTAATCAAGGAGAATCAGGACATTATTGATATGCGTCGCGAGATCCTCAATGGCGTTGACTTGGTCATGGAGGAGGCATCACGATTCTGTCGTCAGTTTGAACGCTACTCGTATCTGTGGCTGGATGATCGTGAAGAGTGCATGGAATACTTTCTGGAATATGGTCGCATGTTGGATCCAGATGAAATCGAACTAATACAAATGAATGATCCAACTGCACCACCTCCGCCAGAGCCTTGTCAACCAACGATCGAGGCATTCAGAGAGCAAATCGACAACTATGAGTCACTGTTCAATGAGATCGAGGACATTCCATCGTTCCAAGTGTTCAGCTCTTGGTTCCAAGTGGATGTGAGACCATTTCGACAGGCTTTACTTAACACCGTCTGCAAATGGGGCAACATGTTCAAGGAGCATCTGGTGACAACTGTCACGTCCAGCCTTATGGATCTAAGTCATTTTATACGCAAGGCAGATGAAGGTCTTCTGCAGACTGTAAAGGAAAAAGACTACGAGGGTCTAGTCAGCATTATGGCCTATCTAATGCAGGTCAAGGAGCGGGCCGCCAACACCGATGAGATGTTCGAACCGTTGCAGGAAACCATTCAGTTGCTAAAGTACTACGACATGGATATTCCGGAGGAGGTGAACGTCCTGTTGCAGGAACTACCCGAACAGTGGGCCAACACTAAGAAGATTGCCACCACAGTCAAACAACAGGTTTCTCCACTTCAAGCCACCGAAGTGGTTAGCATACGGAATAAGATAACCCTATTTGAAGCCCACATTCAACTATTTCGTGAGGTCTTCAAACAGTACGATTTCTTCCGATTCGATTGCTTTAAGCCCTATTTGTTAATGGATCGCATCAATGATGACATGTATCTGTGCGAGAGGGAAATGCGTGAAATTCAAAAGTCAGGAAGTCTCTTTGAGGTCAATATACCGGAGTTTAAGGTTCTCAAGCAATGTCGCAAGGAGCTGCGTATGCTCAAGGTATCTACGAAAAGTCCCCAATTTCTTAGATCTCTTAAGATTGTTTTTTTTCACAGCCAACCTTTTGCATGTTTTATAATCTACTAAATTTTTATCAACTTAATACTGCATGCCACATGTGGAATTTTGAGCTTTTACTTTTTCTTAGCAAACCTATATGTATATTTACTAACCCCTTTTTTAAAAACAGTAACTATTTTTTACTAAATCAAACTAACATGAATGTGTTTTGTGAATCCCCTTTAATAATCACAGCAACTCTGGGATTATGTGAACATTGTTCAAACCAGCATCGAGGATTGGAAGACAACTCCATGGCGTAAAGTTGATGTGGAGAATATGGATATTGAATGCAAGAAATTCGCCAAAGACATACGTTTATTGGATAAGGAAATGCGCGTCTGGGATACGTTCATCAATTTAGAGTCGACGGTGAAGAATATGTTAACCTCCCTTCGGGCTGTCGGAGAGCTTCAGAATCCAGCGATTCGGGAACGTCATTGGAATCAACTTATGAACTCTACAAAGGTTTATTTTTTGTTTATCTTTATCCTCTCTCCATGAAAGCCATCTCTAATGCGAACATATTGAATGATTATAATCTATTTGGCCATTGTAAATAACTCATGAAAATCTTTAATACTTACTTTTCTAGCACCTGAGTTTTCTTTATCCTAACAACAGGCTGAGAGATGCTCAATTGTATAGCAAAACCCATTTAAAACTTATCTTTTCTTTTTCCAACTTTATTTGAATACCAACTCGTATTATTGAGGCCCATAGATATAGTTGTGCCTCTACTGTACAGTTCTTGTAAATACCATTTCATTCCAGAGTCTGGCCGCCTTGCCTAAGGAAGTTACCGTAAGTGCTTTGCATGCGATAACTAATCTCAAGTAGAGTTAATAGAAATATAGTTTAGCTAAAACAATAAAGACAAACTCTGATATAGACAGTTAATTAATAAATATTTTCATTTTACAGGTTAAATTTATAATGGATCATGAGACGACATTGGCGGAATTGTTGGGCTTAAATCTGCATGAATGCGAAGAGGAGGTTAAAAATATTGTGGATAAGGCTGTTAAGGAAATGTCAATGGAGAAAATATTAAGGGATTTGAACTCGACATGGTCGGCCATGGAGTTCGATCATGAGCTGCATCCGCGCACTGGCTGCAAACTCCTTAAGGCATCGGAAGAACTCATAGAGACGCTTGAAGAGAACCAGGTTTGCCTACAAAATTTAATAACATCCAAGTACATCGCTCATTTCCTCGAAGAAGTTTCAACTTGGCAAAATAAATTGATGATTGCCGATCAAGTGATAACCGTATGGTTTGAGGTGCAACGCACTTGGACCCATCTTGAGAGTATCTTCATGAGTTCGGAAGACATACGCAAACAGCTCCCCGTCGATTCGGTTCGTTTCGATAATATCGATGCCGAATTTCGTATACTCATGGATGAGATGGCCGTCTCATCGAATGTGGTGGCATCAACAAATCGATCTGGACTAATCGAACGTTTGGAGCATTTGCAAAAGGAGCTTACGCTATGCGAAAAGGCACTGGCAGAGTACTTGGAAACGAAACGTTTGGCTTTTCCTCGTTTCTATTTTGTATCATCGGCCGATTTGCTCGATGTCCTCAGCAATGGCATTCAACCGGAAATGGTCACCAAACATCTGACCAAGCTATTCGATTCGATAGCCCGACTCAAATTCAATCGTGATGAGGCCAATGAGATAGAGACAGCTTCTGGCATGTATGCCAAAGATGGTGAATACGTTGAGTTCAATGAACTGGCCAGCATTCGTGGCCCAGTCGAGGTGTGGCTAAATCGCATACAAGCGGCGATGCGAGCCTCCCTCAGACATTATATTACTGAAGCTGTCGTCGCTTATGAGGAAAAGCAACGTGAACAATGGTTATTCGATTATCCTGCCCAGGTGTCGCTCTGCGGCTCACAGATCTGGTGGTCAACCGAGGTGAACATTGCCTTTAGCCGTTTGGAGGAGGGCTACGATAATGCCATCAAGGACTATTACAAAAAACAAATTTCACAACTCAGTTTACTCATAACACTGCTGCTCGGCGAGCTGACCAAGGGGGATCGTCAAAAAATAATGACGATATGCACTATTGATGTGCACTCGAGAGACGTAGTCGCTAAGATGATTCAGGCCAAATTGGATTCAGGCTCGGCTTTTATGTGGCAATCGCAGTTGCGACATCGATTCGATGATGTCGAAAAAGATTGCTTTGCCAATATTTGCGACGCTGAGTTCCAGTATTGTCACGAATACTTAGGCAATACCCCACGCCTGGTCATAACGCCGCTCACAGATCGCTGTTACATAACACTCACACAGAGCTTACACTTGGTAATGGGCGGCGGTCCAGCTGGTCCCGCTGGCACTGGCAAAACAGAGACAACCAAAGATCTAGGACGTGCCATTGGCATCATGGTCTACGTCTTCAATTGCTCCGAACAGATGGATTATCAATCCTGTGGCAACATCTACAAAGGTCTCGCCCAAACCGGAGCCTGGGGCTGTTTTGATGAATTCAATCGCATAACGGTTGAGGTTCTCTCCGTGGTGGCGGTTCAGGTGAAGTCCGTCCAGGACGCGATTCGTGACAAAAAGGACAAGTTCAATTTTATGGGCGAAATGATTACCTGCATTCCAACTGTCGGTATATTTATCACAATGAATCCGGGCTATGCCGGACGCACAGAGTTGCCGGAGAACTTGAAGGCACTCTTTCGTCCCTGCGCCATGGTGGTGCCAGATTTTGAGCTCATCTGTGAGATTATGCTTGTCGCCGAGGGATTTCAGGATGCTCGTGTTCTAGCCCGTAAATTTATCACCCTTTACACTCTATGCAAAGAACTGCTCTCCAAGCAGGATCACTATGATTGGGGCTTACGTGCCATCAAGTCCGTGCTGGTAGTCGCCGGCTCACTTAAGGTAGGTTCACAATGTACCATACAAATAACAGTTATCCTGTAATCTTTTTATCAATGCGTATTGCAGCGCGGTGATCCTGGACGTCCAGAGGAGGAGGTTTTGATGCGTGCATTGAGAGATTTCAACATACCAAAAATTGTCACAGATGATATGCCAGTTTTCATGGGGCTCATCAGCGATCTATTTCCCGCTTTGGATGTGCCCCGCAAACGTGATCAGGACTTTGAACGCACCGTAAAACAAGCTGCCTCCGATTTGCTACTACAACCGGAAGATAATTTCATATTGAAAGTAGTGCAACTGGAGGAACTGTTGGAGGTACGTCATTCTGTATTCATTGTTGGAAATGCGGGCACTGGCAAAACACAAGTGTGGAAGACGCTGTTGCGCACCTATCAGAACATTAAACGGAAGCCCATATTCAATGACTTGAATCCAAAAGCGGTGACCAATGATGAACTTTTCGGCATTATCAACCCGGCGACACGCGAGTGGAAGGACGGGCTGTTCTCGGTTCTAATGCGGGACCAGGCAAACATAACGGGTGATCAACCCAAGTGGATTGTGCTCGATGGCGATATCGATCCCATGTGGATCGAAAGTTTAAATACCGTTATGGATGACAACAAAGTGTTAACTTTGGCCAGCAATGAGCGCATTGCGTTGACACCTTCGATGCGTTTGCTCTTTGAGATCTCCAACCTGAGAACAGCGACACCGGCAACCGTATCCAGGGCTGGCATATTGTACATTAATCCACAGGACTTGGGTTGGAATCCGTAAGTAATTTCGCTTAAGCCTCCCAAGCCTCTGTCGTAGAAAAACAACTGTAGAAAAGTATCTGTAGAATACAATAGTAACTTTTGCCCAGAAGAGACTGTACAAAAGTATATGTAAGATGCAAAAAGATATTTTGCCTAGAAGTTTTGAAAGTATCTCCAAGATACAAAGTTTCTTTGCTTACAAAATACCCTAGAAAGTATCTGCATTAAATAAGTCGCTTTAGCATATTCAATATTCCAAGAAAAACAGTAGAAAGGTATCTGTTAGACTGCAGAAAAGTATCTGTAAGAAACAAAAGTATCTTTTGCATAGAAAAGACTGCAGAAAAGTTGGATACAAAGATATCCCTTGTATACAGAAGACTGTTGAAAAGTATCTGTAAGCTACAAAATTATATTTTGCATAGAAAAACTAGAGAAAGTATCTGTGAGATGCAAACGTATGTTCGGCATAGAAATTACTTTAGAATAGTATCTTTGAGATAAATTAGTTTCGTAGCCAATTCGTAACTTTCAGTAATTTCTCTTTTGTGTTTTGCTTTCAGCTATGTGACCAGTTGGGTTGAAACGCGTAAAATTCCAGCCGAAAAGTCCAATTTGGTCATGTTATTCGATAAGTACATACCGCCTTCATTGGAGACGATTCGCGTGCGTTTCAAAAAGATCACGCCTGTCGCTGAAATGGCCCACATACAAATGCTGTGCCATCTACTAAACTGTTTTCTAATCCCAGCGAACACACCAGCCGATTGCCCAAAAGAATGGCATGAGCTGTACTTTGTTTTTGCCTGCATTTGGGCATTCGGTTCGGCTATGTTCCAGGATCAAGCCATTGATTATCGCGTGGAGTTCAGCAAATGGTGGGTAAATGAGTTCAAAACTGTTAAGTTTCCATCAGGTAAGTACAAAATGATATGGCAAGCAAACCGATGAATTTACCTAGTCTAATTCAATCCAAAACCCAAACCCAAAAGGCGGCACAGTTTTTGATTACTTTTTGGATAGCGAAACCAAGACATTTATGTCATGGACAGAGAAAATACCCAAATTTGAGCTGGATTCAGATTTGCCATTGCAAGCTGTGCTCGTGCACACCTCCGAGTCAATAAGACTACGTTTTTTCCTGGACCTGCTGATGGATAAGAAGCACCCGGTGATGCTAGTAGGCAATGCCGGCTGCGGCAAGACCGTCCTGGTCAATGAGAAGCTTCAATCGCTTTCTGAGAATTACGCTGTCACCACAATACCATTCAATTTCTATACCACGTCCGAAATGTTGCAAAAGATACTCGAGAAACCGCTGGAGAAGAAAGCGGGTCGCAACTACGGACCGCCCGGAAACAAGACCTTGATCTACTTTGTTGACGATATCAATATGCCCGAGGTGGACTGCTATGGCACCGTACAGCCGCACACCCTGATGCGACAGCACCTGGACTATGGTCATTGGTATGATCGCAACAAGTTGACCCTCAAGGATATCCATAACTGTCAATATGTGGCCTGCATGAATCCAACCTCGGGCAGCTTTACCATCAACCCACGTTTACAGCGACACTTTTGCGTCCTGGCCGTTAGTTTTCCCGGTGTGGACTCCATAACGGTTATGTACTCTGCGATATTGGCTCAGCATTTTGCCAATGCCGAGCAGAAGTTTACACCGATCGTCACAAGGATGACACCCAACATTGTGGCAGCAACAATTGCGTTGCACAACAAATGCCTTCAGGTGTTTCTACCCACAGCTATCAAATCGCATTATATTTTCAATTTGCGAGATATCAGCAATGTTTTTCAAGTGAGTAGACAGTATAATAATATGATTATCCTTGCTTATTTTATCTGCATTTCGTTTAAAGGGTCTACTATTCAGTTCGACGGAGTGCTTGACGGGCTCAACAGATCTTATACGTTTGTGGCAACATGAGACACAGCGTGTGTACTCGGATAAGCTAACTGATGATAAGGATATCGATAGCTTTACCAAAATGCAGCATGACATTGTCAAGAAGTCGTTCGAAGAAATTGACGAATCCGTTATATTCGACAAGCCGAATATTTACTGTCATTTCGCTGGAGGAATTGGTGATCCTAAGTACATGCCCATCAAGGGTTGGCCTGAGCTTCACAAACTCCTTCAGGAAGCAATGTCATCGTATAATGATCTTGTCGCTGCCATGAATCTGGTGTTATTCGAGGATGCGATGATGCATGTCTGCAGGTATTACTTCAAACACATTTACAATCACTCAATCAAAAAAGGGGTATTCAATCAATCGTTTCACTTTCAGAATCAATCGCATTTTAGAATCGCCGCGTGGCAGCGCTTTATTGGTTGGTGTTGGTGGCAGTGGCAAACAATCTCTAGCGCGCTTGGCAGCATTCATATCCAGCTTGGAGGTTGTGCAGATACAGCTAAAAAAAGGATATGGCGTCAACGATTTAAAGGTCAGTCCAATCTCATATCGTATTAAAGCCTATTTTCTTACTAAAGACTCATTGTCGTACTTAGAGCGAGTTCTCCGGTTTGTATCTGAAGGCCGGTCTAAAGAATGTTAGCATCATGTTCCTAATGACGGATGCACAGATACCGAGCGAGGATTTTCTAGTCTTAATCAACGACTTGTTAGCCACTGGCGAGATTCCAGATCTATTTCCGGATGACGAAATCGAGAACATAATCGCTGGCGTGCGTAATGAGGTCAAAGGTGCGGGACTGGTTGATACGCGAGAAAACTGCTGGAAATTCTTCATCGATCGTGTACGCAAACAACTGAAGATAGTTCTGTGTTTTTCACCAGTGGGTTCAACATTGCGTGTTCGGTCGAGAAAATTCCCTGCCATCATCAATGCAACATCCATCAATTGGTTCCACGAATGGCCTCAGGAGGCACTCATATCGGTTGCCATGAACTTTTTGGCACAAAACAAAGTGCTGCCAGAGAATCATCGCGATTCTGTGGCCAAGTTCATGGCTTACGTCCACACGTCGGTAAATACGACGTCCAAGGTTTATTTACAGAATGAACGTCGTTACAACTATACAACACCCAAAAGTTATCTCGAGCAGATTAATCTATACCTGAAGCTTCTCAATAACAAGCACGAGGATTTACAGAGTAAAATCGAACGTCTGGAGAATGGTCTGGAGAAGCTGCGATCCACGGCAGTGCAGGTGGCTGACCTGAAGGTCAAACTGGCCGTGCAGGAGGTCGAGCTGAAGGAGAAAAATGATGCGGCCGATGCTTTGATCGAAATTGTGGGCATTGAAACGGAGAAAGTGCAAACGGAAAAAGCCGTGGCCGATGAAGAGGAAATGAAGGTCGCTTTGATAGCCGACGAAGTGAGCAAAAAGCAGAGAGATTGCGAGGAAGATCTTCTCAAAGCAGAGCCAGCCCTAACAGCCGCTCAGGAGGCCTTAAACACTCTAAACAAGGCCAACTTGACAGAGCTAAAGAGTTTCGGTTCTCCGCCCGGTGCGGTTACCAATGTAACTGCTGCCGTTATGGTCCTGCTTGCACCTGGTGGCAAACTCCCCAAAGATCGTTCCTGGAAGGCAGCCAAAATTTCAATGGCCAAGGTAGATGCCTTTCTGGATGGACTGATTACCTACGATAAGGAGAACATACATCCGGAAATTATAAAAGCCATTCAACCCTATCTAAAAGATCCCGAATTTGAACCAGAATTTGTCCGCTCAAAGTCCGGCGCTGCAGCCGGATTGTGTGCTTGGGTAATCAATATTATTAAGTTTTATGAGGTCTATTGTGATGTAGAGCCTAAAAGGAAAGCCTTGGCAGCAGCCAATGCCGAGCTAGCTGCCGCCCAGGATAAGCTCTCAGGAATTAAGCGCAAAGTTATGGTAAGTTCTTCTTACCACAATGAATGAATATAATTTGCTCTTAATGATAATACATTTAACTTCTTTTCTTTATCAGAGTCTTGAGGAGCAGCTGGCCAAGCTTACGGCGGACTTCGAAAAAGCCATTGCGGATAAACTACGCTGTCAACAGGAAGCGGATGCTACACAGGCAACAATTGCCTTGGCCAATCGCCTTGTAGGTGGATTGGCCAGCGAGAATGTTCGCTGGGCTGAGGCAGTCAACAAGTAAGGCTAACTCTAGATAAACTAGGAAACCATTACTAATTTTGTTACTTAACAGCTTCGTCAAGCAGGGAATTACGTTACCCGGCGATATTCTACTCATAACCGCCTTCATTTCCTATGTCGGTTGTTTCACAAAGGGATTTCGCATTGACCTATTACAAAAGATGTGGACACCCTTTCTCAAGAGCATTGATCCTCCCATACCCACAACTGAAAATCTCGATCCATTAACCCTGCTCACCGATGATACCACCATTGCCATCTGGACAAATGAGGGACTGCCAAGTGATCGCATGTCCATTGAGAATGCCACGATTCTATCAAATTCGGATCGTTGGCCCCTCATGATTGATCCCCAGTTGCAGGGAGTTAAATGGATTAAGCAAAAGTACGGAGAGGAATTGATGGTTATAAGGATGGGACAACGCAACTACTTGGACATTATTGAGAAGTCAATTAATTCCGGCATCACTGTGCTGATCGAGAATATTGATGAGAACTTAGATCCGGTTTTGGACTCTTTGCTTGGCCGTAATCTTATCAAGAAGGGCAAGTAAGTAAATCGGTAAAACTTTATATTTTATAATCCCATTCCGTTAACATTTTTGTGGTCTTCTCTTTTAGAGCTATTAAAATCGGAGACAAAGAAATTGAGTACAATTCCACATTCCGTTTGATTCTGCACACGAAACTAGCCAATCCGCACTATAAGCCAGAAATGCAAGCACAGACCACACTTATTAACTTTACCGTAACACGTGATGGCTTAGAGGATCAACTGCTAGCGGAAGTAGTCAAAGCCGAACGTCCCGATCTGGAGGATCTGAAAGCCGAGCTAACCAAACAACAGAATGATTTTAAGATAATGCTCAAGAAGCTGGAGGATGATCTTCTATCACGTCTATCATCGGCGGGTGAGAATATTTTAGGTGACACGGCATTGGTGGAAAATCTGGAGACAACCAAAAGTACGGCCTCGGACATTGAGGAGAAGGTGGCCGAGGCGAAGATTACATCCAAGGAAATCGATAAGGCCCGTGAATACTATAGGCCAGCGGCAGCCAGAGCGAGTCTTCTCTACTTTATCCTCAACGAGTTGAACACTATTAATCCTATCTATCAGTTTTCCCTGAAGGTTTGTCAAAATATCGTTGCAGAATTAACTTTAATCTAATTATATTATACGACCTACAGGCTTTTAGTGTAGTGTTCCAAAAGGCCATAGCCAAGGCTGAACCGGGCGAAACTTTGGATTTGCGTGTTTCAAATCTGATCGATTGCATAACGTATTCGGTCTTTCAGTATACTTCGCGTGGTCTTTTCGAATGCGACAAACTCATCTTTGCCTCGCAAATGACTTTTCAGGTAAGAAACTGGAATTTAAAAGGTATTTGGAATTTGTATGGCTACGTTTCCCTTTTCTTTTTGCAGATACTGCTGATGAACGAGGAGGTCTCATCTGCGGAACTGGACTTCCTACTCCGCTTCCCGATAAAGCCACATGTGACAAGTCCTGTGGACTTTTTAAGTAATCAATCGTGGGGCGGAATTTGCAGTCTAGCGTCCAAAGATGAGTTTCGGAACTTGGATCGCGACATTGAAACATCGTCGAAACGCTGGAAAAAGCTTGTTGAATCGGAGCTGCCGGAGAAGGAGAAATTTCCACAGGAATGGAAGAACAAGACCGCATTGCAACGCCTCTGCATGATCAGAGCTCTAAGACCCGATCGTATGACCTATGCTTTAGCGTAAATATTATTAATAACATTAGAGGAAACTTTAATTTACTTACGCCATGCTTTCAGTGACTTTATTGAAGAGAAACTGGGCTCCAAATATGTGGAAAGTCGTGCCATGGAATTTGCTAAATCCTATGAGGAAGCCAGTCCCTCCACTCCCATTTTCTTTATACTTTCACCTGGTGTGAATCCCTTGAAGGATGTTGAGGCTTTGGGCAAACAATTGGGCTTTTCCTTGGACCTTGGCAACTTCCATAATGTGTCCCTGGGTCAAGGTCAGGAATCTATTGCCGAGACAGCCATGGATACGGCAGCTAAAAATGGACACTGGGTAGTATTGCAAAACATTCATTTGGTAAGAAAGTGGCTGCCGGTTCTTGAAAAAAAATTGGAACACTATGCCGATGGCTCCCATCCGGAATATCGCATGTTCCTTAGCGCAGAACCAGCCTCAACGCCATCAGCACATATCATACCACAAGTGAGTAGAAGATTAATCCAATTTTATCGACTGATCATTAACATTTTTACTTTTATAGGGCATCTTAGAGTCTTCGATAAAGATCACCAATGAACCGCCAACAGGAATGTTGGCTAACTTGCACAAAGCACTTGACAATTTTACACAGGAAACACTTGAAATGTCCGGCAAGGAGGCAGAGTTTAAGGCCATACTTTTTTCCCTGTGCTATTTCCATGCCGTGGTTGCCGAGCGCCGTAAATTTGGTCCTCAAGGTTGGAACAAGATCTATCCCTTCAACGTGGGTGACTTAAATATCAGTGTCTCGGTGCTGTATAACTATCTGGAGGCCAATGCCAAAGTACCCTGGGAGGATCTACGTTATCTATTTGGTGAAATTATGTACGGTGGACATATAACCGATGATTGGGACAGGCGCTTGTGTATCACCTATTTGGAGGAGTATATGCAACCCGATTTGGTTGATGGTGAACTTTTCCTGGCGCCATCGTTTCCCGCTCCACCCAACACTGACTACCTGGGCTACCACACCTATGTGGATGAAATGATGCCAGCCGAATCACCCTATTTATATGGCCTTCATCCCAATGCCGAGGTGGGATTCCTAACAACTCGAGCGGAGAACATTTTCCGCACAGTTTTCGAAATGCAGCCCCGTGATGCGGGAGCTGGTGGCGGGGCAACAGTTACACGGGAGGATAAGGTCAAGCAAATTGTGGATGAGATTATTGAGAAGCTACCGGAAGAGTTTAACATGGTGGAAATTATGAATAAGGTGGAAGAACGTACTCCATACGTAATTGTGGCATTTCAGGAATGCGAACGCATGAATTTCCTGACCAGCGAAATGAAACGAAGCTTAAAGGAGCTCGATCTGGGATTAAAGGGCGAATTAACAATTACTTCCGATATGGAGGTGCTGGAGAACTCATTATTTTTGGATCAAGTGCCGCCCATTTGGACACAACGTGCCTATCCCTCGCTGTTGGGGCTCAACAATTGGTTTATCGATTTATGCTTGCGTCTGCGGGAGCTGGAAACTTGGTCCACCGATTTTGTGGTACGTTGTTGCCAACCAAAAATATCAAAAAACAAAACCAACTTGATGAACAAGTTTTGAAACAAACTTATTAAATTTACTACAGCTTCCCTCCTGCGTCTGGCTGGCTGGATTCTTTAACCCCCAATCGTTGTTAACGGCCATCATGCAGAGTACCGCCCGTCGCAATGAGCTCCCGCTGGACAAGATGTGCCTGCAATGTGACGTGACCAAGAAACAGAAGGAGGAATTTACGTAAGTGCCGAAACAGGCAAACCAACAAACCGACAACTGGGCAACTGGGCCTCCAAGCCAAACCCACACAGACACACACACGCATACACACGACATTAATACGCAATTTTAATTGACTTTTTCGCTGACCCTTTCAATACATGTATTATACAAATGTGTGTTTTTGTATATGTGTATCTGTGTCTTTAGACTTTGACTGATTTACCGCGATGCGCGTTGTCTTACAGTCTGATGGTGATGGCCATTTGGCGGTAGTTAGAGAAGAGAAAGATCCTCGTCGAAACTTCATATCTGTGCGTGCTGCAATGTAGTATTTGTATTTAGCTTGAAAACAGCTAAATACTCATCACTGACAACCCAATTAGACGCATTTATACATTCGTCATATCACATAGCTATGTAAATCATGGCGACTTCTGTCAATACTTACGGACAAAGATAGTGTAAAGATCGGCTCATCGGCACGGAGATCGAGCAACGGCTTCAGCAGAGTCTAAAAATAGCCGGAATGCTATTCAAAGAGAGCTAATTTTATACCATCAATATGGAAGTGATGGAAGTGATGGCTTGTGTTTTCTATAAATAAACATTATTAATAGCATGTATTTAACAATTCTCCATTTGCCGATTGTCTATAAGTGATTGTTTATTAAGTGGCGCCTGGTCTCGATCTCTGTCTCTTTCACACTCTTTCCCGGGTTGTTTGACAAAACGTCGCACGATTTGATTTGGCGTCACTTCAAAGCAAACAATAGATCAGACACCGACCGAGACTCAGACTCAGACATGGATAACAATTGAAGATTGTATTTATTAGATATTAATTTGTTTTTTTTTTTTTATATATAATTACAGCACGGCTCCGCGGGACGGATGCTGTGTTCATGGCATCTATATGGAAGGCGCCAGATGGGATATACAGCAGGGTATTATAATGGAATCACGCCTCAAGGAACTTTATCCATCAATGCCAGTGATCAATATTCGAGTGAGTTTGAAATGCAAATATTCCCCTTGTATCGAAATCTAATCTAAATTCTAGATGAAAACATTCAATTCGGAACGGTTTTGTGGCGTCTAAATATCGGCGCATGTTTGAATAAATCTAACTCTTGAAACGACACCTTTCTATAGAATCTGTTTGTATATTATTCTGCAGGCCATCACCCAAGACAAGGCGGACTTGAGGAACATGTATGAATGCCCCGTCTATAAGACACGTACCAGAGGTCCTACCTACGTGTGGACCTTCAACTTAAAGACCAAAGACAAGCCAGGCAAATGGACCCTGGCGGGTGTTGCACTGCTCTTACAGACTTAAGATCGCAGGGAACACAATAATTCTTATCATACTTTTAGTAGATTATCAAATTTTATCCTTCTCAATGTCCCTTTTAATAATAATGCAAATTTTGCTTTATTAACTTGGTAGAATTATGAATTCCACTGTTTTCCTACTCTAAGCACATTTTTTTCTAAATAAAATCACCTTCTTGGTAGACTTGCCCTAGGCGCACTAGCATAAACAAAAAACTTAAACTAGTTTCATTTTATTTAGCTGTAAGATATGTGGGTACAGTTAATAAATATGAAGAGCTAGTAATCAAATATGTGGAGTATTCACACTTGGCTTGAAATATAAAATTCCGCAAGAAAATCCTTAATAAAAAAAAAGCAAAAACCTTGTTCGATTAGTCAGAAGATTCTGATAATAATAAATAAATGGAATGACATTAATTGGACTTTTGAATGAGTTATACGATAATCGTTCTATATGTAAATAAAAGCTTTTATGTATAGAACATCAGCATATGTTAACTGATAACTAAATAAATGCCCAGAACGCAGACACCCAAAAATGTGAGTGAAAAATCTAAATCAAAAATCAAATGCGTCGCGCTTCCATAAATAAAGACATGCACATACCTACACACGTTGTATACAAAAATGTATAATAAAAATTGCCAAAATATTTGATCATCAAAGGAAACTCATAGGCGACGACAATGATGTTGGATGTTCGATGTTGGAGTGGAGTGAACTCGTGGCCGTCGTCGCTAATGAAAATAAAACAAAATTTAAAAACCAAAAAATAAATAAATAAATAAAATATTTATTTTCTGACGAAATTTCAAATATGTCGAGCACCAGGGGACAGTCTTGAGCGAAACGTGAACGTGAACTAATTAACGAGAGCGGCAGCGAAATTTCAGCAAACGAAGACAAAAAAAAAAGATAAATAAATCAAAAAGATAAGAAAATTGTTCAAAAATTTCAGATGTGACGACTGACTGACTGACTGTATAAAATACATAAATAATTCAAATGTAATACAACATGAGGAGAATACAACAAGAAGCTGGACAACGTGACGCGTGACCCGCCTACAGAGCTATCGATCAAGCGATCAAACGATCGATCCGATCCGATCCAACCGAGCGAGCGAGCAGCCAACCAGCTAACAGCACACAATACATACGAAAAAGGGGGGAGGAAAAAGAAACTGACAATCACACAGATACATAGACACATACACAACAATACAAATACAAAAAATAATAATAAATAAAATAAAACAAAAGGCAAAATGTACAAAGCAACGAAAAGAAAACTGAAGACGACGACACGAGCGTAAATCATTTTAGCATGAAAAAATTCTATAAAACTAACAGACACTGTGTGGTCGAACATCATTCGTGTGCGCTACACAGAGAGGCATCCCGAAGCCAAAGCCAAAACCAACACCAACATCAACATCTACACCAAAAACCAAAGCCAAGATAGCACAGCCTGTCAGTCAGTTAGTCAGTTAGTCAGTCAGTCGGTTAGTCAGTGAGTCAGTTGAGCAGACAAACGGACGGACAGTCAGTCAGTCACTGATTTTGATTGATTATTGGTACCCCAAACTCGAAACTGAAAATTCAAACAACGACCAGTGCCCAGTGAGCAGTTCCCAGTTCCCAGTTCCCAAGTTCTTAGTTCTCAGTGCCCAGCATACACGTACAACGAACACGTATTGAGTTATCTGTATCTGTATCTAACAGCGGCCGGCAGACAGCAATCAGCAATCAGCAAGCGAGCGACCAGCAGAATCAGCATCCATTCAGTCAGTCAGTCTCATCAGTCAGTCACATCAGTCAGTCTCACAGTCACAAGAGTCAGAGACAGAGTCAGCTCACTCTCCCGCTGCTGGCTGGAGGATATCTTTGCGCGGCGCTTTAGTTTCAGTTCGCATTTGGACGCGTGCTGTTGCGGCCTCGCCGAGAGAGAGAACAAATCGTTAAAAAAATATATTTACATATATATTTATATACGGAACTCTGTGCGAATACTTATAGCAGCGAATGTGTCGCGTATTAAACAATCAATTTTCAACAAACAAACAAAAAAACAACTCATATGTACAAGTACAAGTACTTGAGCTATACACGTGTCTGAAGTTCAGTGACAAGTCTCAATCTTTAATAATATTATATTGAAAATATATAAAATATTCAAATGTACAATATACATATATAAACAATTGTGTATATAGAAAACGTGTAAAATTCGATCAACGACCAAATCAAGCAACATTTATCAACATTTACATATGACCCGTAAAGTTCATGCAACGCTTTATCAATAAATCATTAAATAATTGTGCGACCGAGTTTAGGTTGATTTTGCTGTAATAGATCACAGCGAACTCTACTTTATAGATAACGTTAAAAATATTAATATATATCTAAAACAACAAAATGAAGCTGTTTGCAGTATTCTTGGCATGTATGTATGACTTTCCATTACAACAAATAATTAAAGTGCTTTCCTGTTCATATTAAAATAATATAAGAGAGTTACTTTCCAATAGAAAAAATCCGTCTCTGAATCAAAAAGTTGTCAATGTAAATATTTAATCTGTGATTTCTTAGAATTTGTAATTGCTATTAGAATTTTCGCTGGAAAATTGTGTTCATGAATTCGCTTAGTTTACACTGTACTTCAAGAGTTCGAATAAACTTGAAACTAAATTTTCCACAATATAAATTTCAATTCATATAAATTCTGATTTATCTGGAATTATTTGTTTTAGAATCAAAGGTTTTGTAGCATAGTGTTATTATTTGTTTACAATAAAAATATTTGCAATACATTTTTAATGTCAATATCAAACAAATAAGAGAGCTGACCTAATTAAACAATTACATATATTTTAATAAACGTATAAATCAATAAAAAAAATTACATGAATCAAAAATTGAATTCTGCAAAGTTGTACAAACTGTTTAATTCAATAAGAATAAAATCACATTGATGTTAAATGGGCCTATTAGCTATGCAGTGTTAATCACCAACAAACAAAGTGTCAACACCATTTTCAGCTCATTAACGCAGTTTTGTACCGGTCGATCGGGTCTATTATAGAACTTTCCGACCGGCCAATGACTATGCCAGACGAGCTGGCGTCGTGGAACGATGGGCGTAAGCATGAGAGCTAGACTATATAGATTGAGGGTGTTGACGCTGATAATGGTATTAGTGTCGCTTGCTGATGATATCATATTAGATTGATCATTTGCATTTAGTATGCAGGGCATGTTCAGGTTGCCAGGCATTGATATATACTTGGATTCGGGGTTTTTAGATTATTCTGTTATTGTTATTTTGTCACAGGCCGTAAGTCTAAATAACTAACAATGATGCGATTGTGTCTATTTATAGTGACGCTCTATGCTTTGACGTTGGTGCAGTGCCTCAGCCTGCCCGATCCCAACGTGAAATGTGCCATGGATTGTGATATGCAGGAGAACAAATATATATGTGCGGCCGATGACAAGGGAACCACCAAAACCTATCGCAATGTTTGTATAATGAAAACGGAGAATTGTCTGCAAAATGCCAGTAAGTAGTCGATTAAGAGTGTCCAATAATCCTTACTTAATCGTCCATATTTTGTCTCTTTAGACTTCCAAAAGATCAGTGACAAGGAGTGTCCATAGATGCTAAACGAAGTTACTTTGACAGTGTGCAGTATCAGAAACAGATGGAGAATTTAAATAATAATGATGGCTCTTTAAGTTGTTGGTTTATTTTCTTGCGTGGTATTTGTGTGTGATATTTTTAAGTTGTGCTTCAGCAGAATACAAAACACGCCCTTTCCTCCTCCCCTCCCCCCTCAGCCACCTCAGCATCTTCCCCCCAAACCTAATGCCTAATGATATATAAATATATTTTGTAATTATTAATTTTAGATATTTAATAAAGTAATATACAAATACAAACATACAGTAGATAAACATATGAATATTAGTTACTTTTTATTATGTGTATGCTTAATAATTGTACATATTTTATTATTAAACTATTCTCTTACAACCCCGAACAGCATCTATAATAAACGATGACTTCATTTCTTAACCCAACAAATCAGCTTGTTTCAGCAGCTCTTATCTATCGGCTCAGTGCCAAACGCTATGAACTATAGCCGTAGTGCTAAAAATTTAATTAAATCATCTGCCTTGTTTTAGCAAATCATCTACTGATAATCCATGTATACACACATACTCCACATATAGACATATAGTCTGTATATTGCTACGCATCACGTGTTGAAAATAACTGAATGGAATCGACGTCAGAGATTACTATATTGGGATCCACAGTCGCTACTAATAAGCAAATTACTTGTTTATTTATTTAATTTTGCAAAAATCTAAATTGTTGTATGCGATTCATCAAAATAAAACCCGTTTTCGGATGTCTTCAAGGATAATGTCACACAATAGGAAACTATTACTTTGGTTGCTTTATTTTAAATATACTTTAAGAAAGATCAGAAAAATAAGTACACTTCGGAGTGAAATCTCTAGGATTATAATTAATATGGCTATAGATACAGCAAAAATATTCATAAAATATAATAACTTTCAAAAAATATTCTAATTGACATAGCACTTTGACTTTGAGCCCATCCCAGAAGCAAAGCTTATTATTACGTGGGGGTTGACACCCCCTAAAAAAAAGCTCAGCGCGTAGTAAAAGCTCCGAGGCTGTGCGTCTGTGTTAGTAACCGTAGCGTCTATGGTCCATGGTGCGCGCAAACTTTTCACATCTTTCACCGACAATGCAAAGTTGTTTGGCAATTTTTTGGTTCATTCATCTGGCAGCTATGGCTGGTCATCCAGTACAACAAATACCGTTAGATGGCACAGTCGAAGCTGCAACGGTCGCGCATCAATAAAATTCAAAGAAATTTCAACTACGACAACTTTGATGTGGATGCCGCATCATTTGGCGCCATATTAAAGTGCTTTGGACCGGGTTCAAGTTGTGTTCGGGTTGTGTGCTTATGTGCGTGAGTAGGCGTGTGTGAGCCGTGTGTGTGTATTAGTGTGTCTGTGGTTGTGTGTGATTTCGCGCGCTTTTGTGTCGCCTGTTTTTGTGTTTATCTTGGCCAATGCCTTAAACCCAGACCAAACAAAAGCATCAGGACAAAGGAAAAACGCCCAAAGGACTTCTCTACTCCCTGAGATTTGTGGCCATATTGATGAACTGCTGGCAGTTAAATTCAATTGAAGCATTAATTAGGCATTTAATGGACGCCAGACAACAAAAGCTTCACACAATTTAAACCACCAACTGCGGTGCGGGGTTAAGCGGGGTAAGTGTTACCCCTAGTACATTCGTCCATATGGCCGTATAAATCAATTATGGAGTCACTTTAAGCCTGGCAGCTGCCAGCTGCCATCCTAGATAGATGGGATAGCTTGTATGTGGAAAGCCCCAAAGCATTCAAAGTGCCTTTTTCGATCTCATTAAAGGTGTTTTTATATCCTGTAGCCATAAAACGGGTAAAAGAATGAAACAAAGTTGTGCAAATAGACGGATAAAAAGAGGCTCTTAGGTTACTATGTATGAAAAGTCTTTTCCCTTCTGTCAACTCAATTCATGTCAAGCGTAATGTGCCGTCCAACTTTTATGCCTGTGGCAGAAGAGTTTATCCTATTTTTGAAAATGGTCAAGTCACTTTGGCTTTTTATTTATTTCCATATCGCAACTTTTTTAAGTAAAGATATTTCCAATTGACTGATTGTTTGACGCTATCATTAAGATATCATTGATATCGTCAAGTGGAATGTAGAAGAGTTTTTCTATCCTTTTTGAGAAATCTTTTAAATTGTATTCCTGTACGGGGTACTACAAGTCGATATTTTTCACCTCCCACCATTGTTTCATAAGGTCGCATAAATCACTTTCGTCCAAATAATTGTATATTTTCATTCGTTTAGGGTCAGCTTCCGGTAAGTAAATAAGTTCTTGTTCCGGAAAGCAAAGCCGCCCCTTTTTAAAATTTACCACAAGATTTGTTAATGTATTGAACATATTAATATCCTGTAAGCATAAATTATTAAGGAAGTATAATACTGACTTATGTGAATGTAACAGTAGTTATGAATAATATATACTCTTAATTCAGATTAACATCTGAATCGATACTTGTGGAAAATTTCGAAGTTTTAAGCTAATTATAATAAGTATAAGAATTATAAATCTTCAAAGTAAATGTTGCCAATCTCTTAATCCAATCTGATATTTTTGACAGAAACTTTAAAAGTTAGAAAAGCAGTTGTTCTTAAACTTCTTTCGATTGCAGAGTATCTTTTGACGAGTTCTCTTAATCTTATTTGTTTTTTTATAAGCTTAAAATATTTTAGCATCAACGCCAAATTTGAAGAAAATTTAAGTCTTTACCGTTATTTTTATTGCACATCATTTGCATATTATGAATAAGCCATTACGTTTCAATGAAATGTTTCTGTTTTTTATGATATTCCATAAAAGTGTAGAGCCCCCGTGCAGACGAAGTTTGAAACCAAATTGTCTGCTTTCGTATTAAAATACTTTTAAATTGGTTGTCAAGGCATTTGATTTAATTCTCAATAATAACTTGCATATTTTTTATAAGTTTACATTTATTAAGCCTGTAGATAAGTTGTTTAAGTGAAAGCTATCGATTTGAAGGTTTGAGCTTTGAAAGTGTGATGAAGATAGAGTATCAATTCAGTGGCAATAACAATTCTATTAATACTAATAATAACAGTACTCATTACATAAATAGTTAATGTTCCTTTTAAACATGTTTCTCCCCAAATGCTTCTGTCTGCCTGTCTCCAATTCGAAATGATTAATTAAAATAAGATGACTTCTTCCATCTTATTGCTGTCGACAATAATCAGCACTTCAATGTTAAGAGTTCTTGATACTTAGACTTTATTAGTATTGTGCACTTTCGTTTACTTTATATGTAGGACAATAAAGTATACTCAATCTTCAGCTTGGTATTTTACTCTGAAAAATTCCTTCAAGTGTTAGCTGTAGTTATTGCACTTAAATTTAATACGCGCCTCTCAGATTTAATACGATGCTTAAGAGTTGGCATTACATTTATAGCTTGTGCTTAAAGAACATGTCTTAATTTTTAGTGCATTGCATTAGCATAAATAACTAAAAAGGAGTTTTAAACCTGTTTTTGCAACCAATTAATAAATACCTCTGACCTTAAAGCTGACACTAATCCTAAGTGAAAGCCTGAAAAGCTGAAAATCTCATGTGTATTCAGCAGATTGGCAGCCATAGTGTGCAAATACGTGTGGATGAGTATGTCTGTGGCTATAAGAGTGCTTATCATGCTTATGACCATGTAGATTGGGATTAGTTTAAGGGTCATGTTAAAGGTGAGAAGAGTCTTTGGGTGCTGGGCAGTTTGCAGCTCACATTAATTATATTTGAATATCCAGCTTGACAAGTGAATGATTTATTATGTACAACTATCATTCATATTCGTCTATGTTGAATGATAAATGGCACTAGAAAGGAAGAATGTCTTGAATAATTATTCCATGTAACTTTTATACCTATTTCATTCAGATTTTTACGAGTTTGTAATTAAAATAGCTATTAAAAATAAAAATCGATTTATAAACAGTGAACTCATTAACAGTTTAGTTAACCTTATATAAATACACGTACTACGTGTGCGTGTGTTGGCCATTACTGTTGCTATTGCCGCGTGGAACTGACTTGACTCACAATTGAGGCAATCAAGAGGAATCTCTGCTGACGACAAACATGAACCGTGCGTCTTCAAATTGATGCATTGTTTTTGCATGTCGGCGACATTTGGTGGAGGTTACCGTGGCTGTTACAATACCCCACTTTCCAACCACCAAGAACGCAAATTCAACGGAAAATGGAAAATTTTCGTCATAGAAATAATTTAGACAATGGGCCACTCGTGCGCAAATGCCATCATCTCCATCTAAATTGATGTGGATGAGGATGTGAATGTGGATACGGAAAAGGATGTTTTTGAAGCCACACAACAAAGTGACAAACACACACATATACAGATAAATATATACACACATCTCGTACTCAATAGGAAGAAAACAACAGGCGACGATTTTAGTGTTATTTTCATGCCCTGAAAAAAATATTCTACGAGGGAATGTGAGTATGGCAAACAACTAAAATCAAGTGCAACTCAACTGGAAAATCCATTGATATTAATAATCATTGAAATATAAATTGAGCAAAAGTATTTTTGTATTCCATCTGTGAGTTCTTAAAATATTATAGCAATCACATATTTAATAAGTGTATGCATGGTATTATTCAGTCGAGCACACCTAACTCAAGATTAGTTATTTGTTTTCACATTTTTTGCGGTACAACACTTGGGCGTTATATGAGAGTGTAGAGACGGGAGCTAGTGGATAACCATTGGACAATGCCAACATTTCTATGTCTAACACAGTCATAAGCACAAGTTCGAGTTAGTTTGAATGTATGTTTGAGTGTTTGAGTGCAACTGCTGTTGAACATGTGGTAATACCTGCTTCACACCTTAACAATAAACAGGTGGTATAGTCTGACATTGCTACCCACTATAAAATTGCTAATGTCAAGCCAGACAATTTTTTTGTCTGATTTCCGGCGTGAGATTCGCACATTTGAACAGCGGCTGTGTCATTTAACTGACACCAAGGACTTGCAGACGAAGGATACTACATAAGTGGAGCAAATTGAACCCACTGAAGGGTACCATATGTACGCCCAGGATGTGGACCTTGGCCCCACAAATGACACAGCTGTCAGAATACGAATCCCTGGCGAACTCCAGTCGTTGTCTGATGTGATACGCATGCTAAAAAGTTTTGCTCATGCTTTTATCAAAGTTTTTGGATGCAGCTTGTGTGTTTTAGCTCAAAAATCACTTGGTGGATCAATTAAAATTAAGCAAAATTCCCACATAGTACTTTCATATTAAAGTAACCACAAATATCCTATTTATATACGGTTCCGAAAATGTTTTGCAAAGAATTTCCTATTATTTTGATTGGAATGTTGTTTTTTGTTTCATTGGCATTCAAAGATTCCAGAGAATTCTGTCAAGTGTTATTCGATCTCCTTCACAGTTTTTGCCATTAAAGACAAAGTTTTATTAGAATTTGTTCTTCTGCTTGTCAATAAAAGTACATCAAAGTGCAACAGGAAGATTTATCTTTGAGAGTGTAATTGAGTTTTTTTCAAATACGTGCAAAAAATTGTAAATTAGTTTGCAATACAAAGTTTGCGATATAATCAAATTGGTTGGCCATTTAAGTGCTTTCCATCAACAAGCTAGAGGTACTCTTTAAACGTGTTTAAATCAAATTTCCAAAAGTTTGTATGTGGGCGTTTCTTAGCGGCCCATTTAAGCGATAATAAATGGGTCAATTAATTTGCATAGCAAAACTTTCACTTCTTGATTTATATGGGAAACCGCACAAACTTTGTTTAACATTGAAGCCAATAAGAGGAATATGCCAAAACTTAAAAGTTGCACAGTTAATTAAGGAACTAATTATTTCACCTGACTTGATAAAGTACAGAAATTTATGGAAACATGGGCAAGTTAGGTAAAGATAAGTCATATTTAAAATAAACATACAGGTTGCAATTCTTGAACTTATAACTAAAGGTATAACTAAAGTTTTCTCCATTGACTTGCAGTTGAAAATATTCTCAATGTAAGTATATTTACAAGCTTGTTGTAGGAAGCTTTCTTGCTGCCACCCTACATGCCACGTATGCGGCAAAATGTTCTGACATGACGTGCATTCCACGTAGTCGAAATGCAATTTGAGAATGGTAGCATTGGACATGTCTGTACAATGTTCATCGTGGCAACCAAGGACGGCTGCCACTCATTAAGCTTGCCACGCTGCGGGCATGTGAATAAATGCTGGCTCAAATGAAGTGCATTTGAAATGCAATTCGCAAAATTGCTTTATAAGCCCACACGTTGAACCAGGCCACAAACAATGCTTGAGGTGAATAATATGCAAAATGTTCCTTAAAACACACATACACACACACACACACACACAGTGTGACAAACACAAGAAGTATAAAAGCTACTTACACTAATTACACTAATTGAACACAATTTATTGCTGCTGTTGTTGTTGTTGTTGCAGCAGCACATGATCGTTAACTCCGCTTGCTGTTTATGTCCTTGCCTTTAGTTGTTGCTATTCTCGCCTCAGCTGATTACACGCTCAAAGTGCCAGCAATTTTGTTAATATTAAATAGGTACATGCATATTAATTATATGCATAATTACTCGACTTGCTTGTAATCAGTGCGTGTGTGAGTGCTTGTGTGTGTGGCATATGTAATTAAAACACGGCTGGCGTTGCGTATACGTAGTGTGACGCTGCTTCTTTTACGGTTTGTCGTTCGTTAACACTTTGTGTTCTGATTTTATGCTTTCTAATTGAACTCACACAGGCACACACACACACATTAACACATGTACGTATGTAACCTTTCTTGGAACTTTTGAAAGACTCTTTAACATTATGAAAATAACAAAACCGTGTTTTCTCCCTTCTATTCCACAGCCAAACGTGCTTATAAAGGAACAACAACGTTAAGTATTTTATCGTGTTGAAGCAACAAGATTAACAGGAAGTTGCACTAACGGGACAAAGCAATCAAACAAGATGGCTGGCGGCGGAAGAACAGCAGGAAAATATGGTTATTCGGATAACAATTATTACAGTAGTAAGTCAAATACACAAACTAACAAATACGCTGTAAACAATTACAGACGAGTGCACAAAAGGTTTGGCCCCATCATTAGTTCGCACAGTGGTACCAACTCTATGAACTCTAATAATTTCTTTCGTATAGTTCGCTTAACATCTCGTGATTTAGACAGTTAATCACTTGTCAGTCATGTCCACCACGTTTACTTCTTTTTGAATCATCTGTGTTAAAGTCCTTGTTCTCTGTTGGTCGCCTGCTTCGCAGTAATCAACGAACAGCGTGTTTTTTTGTATTCCTTTTTCATTTTTTATTTTTGGAATCTCCCTCAGACGTGTTTTTATTACATTTCACTTTCTTTACATTCCACGTTCAAGTAAGTAAATTTACTGGTAACTGTGCGTGTGTGCGAGTGTGAATATCTTTTGTATCCATGCGTGAATATTTACAGAGTGTTGGTATGTTTTTGGGATTTGTGTACGCTTTATGTGCCTTTTTTGCACTTGATATCATTTACCCTTGGATGGAAATGGATTTGCAGATACAGAACTAGCCGAAACATAAAAATGAGCCCTAGAGCAATATAAAAGCGTACCATACTCATAGATACTCGTATATGAATGAATGAACTTGGGGCTGTGCGACAGCCGAATGCCGAGCATCAAGAAGATGCTGGCTGGCAGACGACTTTTTGCTGTGTTTGCATAAAGTTTGGTTTCCTTTGGCTCAAAATGTCCGTAAGTGAGTTTAAGCCCTCATGAACACTCTCAGAATGCCGCCCACCCGCTGGCCGCACTTACTAAGAATCCAGCACTTTTGTTGTCCCACAAAACTTGTCCCTGATGGCACCGACTGTGCTTTATCATAGTTTTTGATTGCCACAAATTGTGCGTAAATTATGTATTGTGATCCTGCAAAAGAATATACATATATATATATATATTTATTTATAACAAAGTCAAACTGTGTCGAAAATCTCCCTCAAAGACCACCTGTCAAGCCAGACTAATTCCAACTGGAGTGACAGGAAGAAAAAAGAACTTGTTAAAGTAAGCCTAATGGTGGTGATGCAGTATTAGTAAACAGCAAAAGAACGAACATAAAACAAGTAAGCGGGCAAAGTAAGAGTGTCCAACTAAAATATATCCTGTATTTAGGTCTTTATTAGTTCAAGTCACATTCGTGTTGATATTGATTACACAAGTTGTATATGCTTTCTTCTACCTTTTACATGTTTAGCATTCCCTTCTGGTATACATTTGTTGAGTGCAGGGTATACCATGTCGGCAGAAAGTATGTGTATGTGTTGACTTTGGCTTTGTCGAAATAATTGAAAATAAATAAATTCATATATGTAAGAGGATATTTGATTGCATTTTGTATCGTTATGGAAAAATGTTAGCTCATAAAGCAAACTAATAATGCTTTAATTAAATAAAAGACAGCTAATATAATTTAATTTATAAAATATACATGAAATTTTAGCTACATTACTCTTAAAGCAAACAGAATCAGAATTCTCATTAAGTTCTCGAATACAATTAAGCATCCTTGGTCCAATCTGGGAATTCTTTGTTACCCGGATATACAACATATTCCCTTGTTATGGCATTAACCCAAGGGACAGCAATGCTCCAAAAAGTCCAGTCTATTCCAGCTAAAGCCTGAAAAAGGAATCACGTTTAGCGTATAATATCTTGCTGAAGAAAACTTAATTAAAAGCTTACCGAACACTTGGTCTTAATGCCAGCATAGCCACAGACAATAGCATTTGGTGGTGTGTTCACTGATGGTAGAGTCAAAACTAATGGATGCATCTTAATAGCGAAGTGAGTTCAGACTATTGATGAAGGTCATTCCCACCACTAACCATTTTGGAAATGAATCCCAAAACTTCATCGAGTCACCTAATACTTTGGCCATTCCGCAGACTTTGCATCCTTCCCCGAGAGCAAAGCCGCCACCTGTGAAATAAGTCGGCAACTAATGTAAATTTTAATAAAAAGGACAAAAAATCAAAAAATAAGTGTTAAATAGGTATAATAATAATTTGTATAGAAACTTACCAATCAAGATGCACAGTCCCCAGGGTATGTTATTGTGTACTGATTGTAGTAGGATATATTTTGCATATAGCATTTATTTAAAATTTTTCTACTTACCGGAACCGCAACAATACTTTAAGAATGTGTACTGAGTCGGTAAGGCAAATAGTAGACCAAAAGCCAAAGAGATTATCGAATAGCTGCATAGTCTTCTAAAAGATACAAGTATTGCAATATAAGTAGTTAATAACAATTCAAGACATACCCAAATACCAATACCCATAATCCAATACTTTAAAATGTACAAGCAAACTACAAGTACAACAAGTACTACATGTCAGTAATGCTTTTCTTCTTCCACACTATGGAAAAAAGTTGTGAGAAAAACTTTTAAAGTAAATAAAACAAACCGTGCTTTTTAAGTAAGATAAATATTAGAGTACACAAATGTTCACTCTGATTGGATGTGCAGAACTGGGAGTTGGTCCAAAACGAACAACAGCATTATCTATTAGTTATACAGGAATCTGCGTCGCGTGATTAAAGCTTTAAGTCTACAAATGCTTAAACAAATAAATTAATTATTCGAGATTAAATGCTTTGGTCCAACCCTTCAAAAAGCCCGGCTTAGCAACGAAGAGCAATATAACCATTATTGTAAATATCACTGTAATCTGAATCTCATGACATGTTCAGTTTCCCAATTTCAGCATCTCTTTATTTTCGGTACCTTTCTTAACTTCTCGCCCATTATAAACTTAAAATTTATAGAAAGGGCTTAAAAAAATTATACATTATACAAAAAATATACATTATAAAAAAAATACACTTTTTTACTATTTCTTTAATGTACTCCTGTCCCAAACTTTTAAGGCTGCTTGGAATTTTGTTCAGAAAATGCTTTCCACGCAATTTTACAATTGTTCCAGGAAATACTCCAAGCATATCTGACACTCAATCCGGTCATGCTTTGAAGTTGCATAATTGACAATTTCCCACTACACCTCCTATGGAAAAGTAAAGTCAACGGAAAGCAAAACAAGCGCTTTGAGAAATAAATTGAAATGAAAGCGTTGTCCTAGCTTAAAGGCAAAAAACAAAATGGGGGAGATTGTCAACAGAATTGAAGTGAAATTTCCAAGTATATTGTTTTCGAAACCTTGTACTCGTAACGTGGTCTATCGTCAATTTACGTATGTACTTTATGTACAGATATATACATATATACATATATACATATACATATATGTACACAATAAATTTATATTCTAGTGTGTTGCTTCAATCAAAGTAAAACATGCAGTAAATTATATGGAATTCTTTAATGCCAGCCACAAACCATTGGAGATTTTGTCAGACAGACAGTCGACAGATACACAATACACACCGAGGCAGAACGAGGGAGAGGGAGAGAGAGAGAGAAAGAGAACGACAAAGACAAAGATAGTGAGAGTAAAAAGGAGACGTAGAACAACTTATTATTATGTTAGATATCACACACTTAGTTAGCTCCCATCTATAATAATAATCAAACAAATAGCTTTATTGACTATATCTACTGGGAAAACAATAAACGAAATTTAATACATAGAATCTCTGCCACATGCCCCAAAAATATGTATATTGTTCATAAAATGGCGCCGTTCTTACATTCTTTATGAGTCTCCTCCTCTCAGACTCATCCCCTATACTCCTAAATCTGAAGCAATGTTTCCTAAAATACTCGAATGCCAATTGCAATATAGATTATAGTATTTGTGATGAATTTCTAGAACTATATGCAATACTGAATACATAAACCGCTGCCTTAGATATGTATATTTCATGATTTTCGTTTTTTGACAGCTCAACTTTTTGGACGTTCTATAAATTATTTCATACTTAGCTATGACAATGCCAAGCGTTTTCCTTTATACCCTGTAACCTTAAGCACACAATGGTGTTTTGAGATAGAGTCATTCTCAATACTAAAATTAACGATAGTGAATACTACAAATTTATATGCTCTCCAATGCAAATAAATTCTTATTATTTATCTACAATTAAACAAATTGTCGCTGATTGACTCCATTAAAATGTTCATCTTACTAAACATACACATATGCGTTGGGAGCGGTAATCATGTACATCAGACATTTTTACAGAGCATCTCATAGTCGAACCCTATTGACCAAAAACACCCCTTCTTGATCTTTTTTGTTGGCCTTTCAATTTTACATAGTTCGAAAAAGTTTTATTTTCTTACTAGGCTTTTTTGCGTTAACTTGTGAATGTCTAGCAAGAAACAAGAAGATGCTAGATAAAAACGTTGTAAGTAGAACTTGAAATGTTTTACGGTAAAATATCTTAGAATACCAGATGAGCAATTGGCAACTTTTGGAATTTGTAGAATGGAAGTGCTTAAAGTTTCCGAATTTCTTAATGCAAATTTTATATTTTTTAGCTAAACAAGCTTTAATCTTTAATGCTCCATAAATAGAATCTGTTGTCTACATTTAAGGGCATTTAATGATAAAGATATTCTACACATGCATTAAACACGCCACTTGCTTTCAATTTATTAGGCCAGATAGCAATAAGGCCGTTAAAGGCGAATCGAGTTCAAGTTAACAACGTAATTTAATCCCTCTAATTAACAAATCTCTCGGCGTTGACTGGCAAATAACAATACGGCTACGCTTTGGCTGCTGTGAACATGATTTTAATTTGCCAGATGTGCCTTTTGAGTCAAACGTTTCATCGATTATGTGTTAAATTACGTGGATAGCAAGCCTCTGGCTAAATGAACTACATAATAAGCTTGCTATTTGCAAAGCAAAGTCTACTTAAGCGCAGTTGTTGCTAAATAACAATATCCAACAGATGTAGAAAATTTTCATATTTAAATCATTTAATCATTAAGACTATTTCTGTACGCTTTACAATCGAAAAGTATTTCAAACGTTGTACAATTTTAAATATTCAAACATTTCTTCTATGATTTTATTTTTCATCTTTCTTAGCCCATAATGGGAAATCCTTGCAGTCGGTGTATATCAGGAAGCCCCAGGACATTGCATTTACCCATAGCAAAAGAAGTGCCCAAATGGTTGGCAATATACCAGATATTGTCTGCAAAAGTGACCATATTAGAATTAATATAACTGCTTTTAAACTGCTTTATCAAGCTCTTACCAAATACTTTGTCTTGATGCCAGCATAGCCACAGATAATAGCATTTGGAGGTGTAGTGACCGGCAGAAAGTATGTGGGCCATGCTAATAGCCAACGCAGATGGCAGTGTCAAAAGCAATGGGTGCATCTTAATGGCAAGAGCCTGTGAAAGAAATAAGGATTACAAAATGGCAACTTTGTTACAAAAATGTAGTTACCATTTCAAAGAAAGTTTAAAGCGCTTTAAAGAGCATCACTTCCTGAGCGATGCTCTTAAAGCGCAGGAGGCGGTGGCCTGCCGAATAAAAAAACGAACTTAATGATTATCAAATAATAATTTTTAGAATACTTACTCTTAGGACCTTCTAGCCTGTCTAGCGCGTCTAGCCTCTCTATAGGCCCGGGCTCTATGAACGAAAGGATCTCAGAGATGGTAAGACCTAGAAACACGAAATTCAGACTTCTTATACTTGCAAGCAGATCAAGTTTATTTCAAATTTGGGATGCCACGCCCCCTTCTCCCACGATTATGACATATACATAACACTGGTAATTATCAAGCTAGTACTTATCATCATGATTCGATGCATTAACCCAGTGTAACAATATTGACAATCAAATAATCATAACAATAATAAATATTGAAATCGTTAAACTTTGATACATCTGTTACAATCAAAATAAATTCCAACGTAATTTAATTTTGTATGTTCAATTTTTTATGTAAGTCATGTGCGTATTTTGTTGTCGCTGATGATGTTCTGTTGTGTGTGCGAATATTTGATTATTTTTTTATATTTATAACAATACATTTGTCAGTTTATGTACATTTTGGTGTCTCTATTGTTCCAACGAGTAACTTGAATATGCATGAGACCAAACAATCAGAAATACATATTTACAAAAAGCGAAGAAAAACATCCAAAGGGCAATCTCTATTACCAGCTGTGGTCAGTCCGTCATTTCTCTACAATCCCTTACACTGTCAGTCGGGAACAAAAGAAATTATAGTCAATTTGTCAATGGCATTTGTAAAGCTGATTCTTTTTATCTTTTCTCTGTTTTGCAGGTCACTCCTACAAGAGCATCAACGATGAGATTATATTGGTCAGCATCATAATGGGCATTACGATTTTGGTACTCATTACCATTGCCCTGTGCTACATTGCGTATGAGAAATGTCACAAGAAGCGTGAATATTTTATCAACGCCTAACGGATCCCCACTTCAATTTAGTGCATCACAAAGAAAAAACTCAAAATAAACACACACAAAAAAAAATATATATATATAAATATGTAAAAAACGTGGCACGGCTACATTGCAAGGTCAAATGTCAACAACGCTGCAACTGCAACAATGTTGACGTTGACGATTTAGTTGGCCAAAGCGGGTTAAGTGGCAGGCGGAGGTGGTTTGTTTTCAAGCCAGCAGCCAGAAGTATTTTGCCCGTAGCTATCACCACACCACACAGACATTACACAAACACACGCACATACATATATACATATATAGAAAGAAAATAGTGCAATTTTGCGCTTTTTAAACGTTTTCCCTATTCTTATTCATGCGCATATTGAGGCTGCATTGGGATTTCCATTGACTGAGGTAGCGAAAAAGAGCGCTAGCTAAAATTGAAATACAAATGTACATGTGTATGTCTGATTACAGTGGTTACAAAAATAAGAAAAGCTAATTTTAGGCATTTGCTTCAAACTGTTATTATGCAAATGCAAAACTGATAGCATTCGTAGTCAAAAGACGAAAGGTTATACACTTTCAACTAAAATTATTTTCAGGGCAATTCAAATCAATTTAATTTAATTCAAAAATCGAAATGTAAAATGCTTTATCAAGCGACGACCTTTCAGCTTAAAGTTACTATCCATATTGCCAGCTGTCGATATTGCTGATGCTACTGTCAATTTCAAGTATTGACATCGTGGGAGCATTTAGCCAACCAAAGGACAATTCACATACAAACAAACGGACGGAGAGACAGAGTCAAGCGAACAAAATTAGTGACTTTTTCTCGTTTCGTTTTTGGTTGCTCGAGGCTATAATAATAAAAACAGTAACGGAAACTGGTTGCAATGCACACGAACAAAAGCGCAAAGAGAAACAATAAAAAGAATCGCATACCAATTGTCTGAAAATAAAACGAGGTATACCAACGGGAATTCAATGGCCAAATCAACTTGACATGAAATTAGTGGGAATGAGCTGCATTAAAGATTTGTACTTTGACCACAAAACACTAACTTAGTTGAGCATCCCCCCCACAAAAGGTTAGGCACATTGTCTAAATGTCTATAGAAAATAAATGTATTCCACACAAGTGGAAGCTCACATTCCAAAGTAAACACACACACACCCAAACACACTCAAACATGTGTAGGGACTAAATGTTAATCAGCTTAGCAACATAACATACTATGTAGAATCGTGCGTGCAAATATGTATATACATATATACAGATATATATTTTTAGGACTGTAAACAGGTTTGTGTGCCTAAAAGCACGCAACATGAAAAAAACCAGAAAAACAAAACAGACTCCAGAGCTAAAAGCACACATGAGCCGAAACCGATACCGAAAGGTGGGCGTTATCCTGTCGCATGCTTTTAAAAATTAAACAACTGATTAATGACAAAGTTTGCTCAACCAAAAATTATCGGTTGACAAATCGGTAGGGCATGATAGAGCCTCATCAATTGCCTAACACCCGACTCCAATGGCACTATGGGAACAGTAAAATTAAAATATAGATACTACAGATAGATCGTATATATATATAAATATGTTCTTATATTGTTTAGAGCCAGTGCAACTTATTAATTTGATTGTGAATTCCTTAAATATTACCTAAAAACTTTAATAACTGAGTTCGTCATTCTTTGAGTGCGACTTTTTATTTGAAGAACAAAAAAAAAGCAATAATCTTTACAAGCATGGTAGCCAGATAATGTTTACGACTTTTTGGAAAGCTGGGACACAACGAAAATTGCAGTGCTGAAAGGAAATGGTATATAAGGCAACGCGAAAAACTTCACTAATTACCCGTTAAAGATGATGTCCACCAAAAAGCTCGGAACACACAAAAAACAACAATAACTTTTATGGCAGCCATAAGAATAGTACATATAACTTAGCAGATTGGTTAAGCACGCGAAGGTTAAAAATTGTAGCACTTAACGTGTTGGGGGGATATATTTCCTTATCACTTTCTTTTGTGGTAAGTTTCTGGGAAGCTGCGTGCGAAAGAAATGAATGAATTGCGCAATTTAAACTGGACCATGTACATACAATTGCACTCACCCATACACATGCACACTCACCCATATACATACACACACACACATACACATGCACACACACATAAACCACATGCTTAGAGCTCGAGCTGCTCCGTCTACAATTTACAATTTACACTGTTTTTCAGTAAAGCGAACTTTACGTCCATTTTTATAGTTTTTTTACTGTTGCTGTCACACTAATTGCCACATGTTTTGGCAAACGAATGGAAACGAAACGAAATTAATGAATTACTTTATTGTCGTTGAAATACATGTGTATTCTATGCATTTAATCTATTAAATATCTATAAACCCGAATAGAAGTGACCACTATAGTATTACATATAAATATATTCATATATATTTGTATTGTAAGAGTAGTTTAATTAGAATGCAGCGCACTCTTTTTTCATGAAAAGAGGGACCAACACAACAGCAAACAAATATGAAATGTGTACTTTATTTTAAAAGTGAGATCTATAAATGTTAAAAACAAAACAAATATACTTAAATGTTATATACGAACTGTAGTCAAATTGTTAAAATTATATACGATATATTTAATTGTACAACACAATAAAAAATCTGTTTATGCATGGTTAATAATCTGGTCTTTTGATAAAAGTTCGTTATTTTGCAGGCGGCATTCAAATCTTACGCCATTTCATCGGTGCTGGGCAACGACGCCATTCCGCTACGCATCTTACTATCGATAACGGACACGCGGCGTTTGGTTTGATTTTTGTTTTAAAAAATTGATGTTTAACTAAAAAATCAAAGTGTATTTGGATTAAAGAATTAATTATACAATTAATATATAAAGCAGAAAATTTTAGTACATTTTTGGTGCCAAAACCGCATCAGGGCAAAGATGTTGAAATAAATTAATGAAAATTCGATAACATTTTAACAAATATTTACAATAAATTTTAAGCCAATCGGAGGAATTATTTTTTGTAGATTTTTGTTAAAAATCATATTTTGTCTGTTTTGCGAAACACGTTTCAAACCGTTGGCGCCCCCTTTTGTTTGTTAGCGCTGTCCCTATGATGTTGTTTACTTTTATAACTACACAACCCCAACAAGAAAAGCTGTTTGGCAACAACAAACAAAATGTAAGAAGACGGATCTTGTTGCAAAAACTGCTAAAAGATTGTTAAATATATTAGGGAAGCACACGACATTGCAGCCAATAAAGGAGACACAGGTGGTTAGCAAACGGCCAACAAACTAAATGCGCATTAAAATGGATTGTGAAGTGCCAGAGCAACAAAAACATCAGCAGCACCATCAGCAACAACAACTACAACAAAGCGCCAACAAGTTGTACGCGAGAAAGCCACAAACGTCGCAACAACAACCACAGCAGCAACAGCAGCAGGAAAGTAGCGACGATGATGATTTGAGCACAAGGGAACGCAAAAATCTCGAATTCGCACAGAAATTGGGCTATAGCGAACAGTCGATACATACGGCTTTAACGCGACTTGGCTCAGAGGCTAAACAAAATGAACTGCTTGCCGAGCTTATCAAACTAACGGCAGACGCCCCCCGACCACCACCACCCACCAACAGTAACAATAACAACAGCATCAGCAATAACAATAACAACAGCTATGTGCCCGCCAGCAGCAGCAGCAGCAGCAACAACAACGGAACGCTGCGTCACATTGTCATCGATGGCAGCAATGTGGCATTGTCACATGGCAATAATACGATCTTTAGTTGTCGCGGAATAAGGATCTGTGTAGATTGGTTCCGTCAACGGGGTCATCGTCATATTACGACTTTTGTGCCCAATTGGCGCAAAGAACTAGCTAATAACAATATAACAGAACAGGATCTGCTGTACGAACTGGAACAGGAACGTGTTTTAGTTTTCACCCCATCTCGTCATTTAGATGGCAAACGCGTCTCGTGCTATGATGATCGTTTCATCCTTAAGCTAGCAGTGGAAACAGATGGCATTGTGGTGTCCAACGATAATTATCGTGATTTGCTGCTGGAGAGCAATGAGTTTAGAAAAGTTGTTCAGGAGCGGCTGTTGATGTACTCCTTTGTTGACGATATCTTTATGCCACCCGACGATCCATTGGGTAGATCTGGACCCACATTGGACATGTTTCTACGCTCACAGACGCAACAAAAGATGTCTGACTCCCAGCAACAGTTGTGTCCCTATGGGAAAAAGTGCACCTACGGCCAAAAGTGCAAGTTTCGGCATCAATCGGCACCGTTGCAGCTACAGCGTCTGCCGCTCCAGGTCTCGCATAGCGCTCCATTGCACAGCAATGGTGGTGGACCACAACTGATACCCAACAACAGCAGCAGCAGCAGCAACAATGCAAAGCTGGCGGCTCTTGCCCGCACCAAATCGAATACGGTTGAGAAAATCTCCCAGCAACAACAGCAACAGCAGCTTTGTCATTCCTTTAACAGTCAATTGGAACTGGGTTGTGATGCAGAGCCATCGCAGCAGCTGAATCGTCATAAAAAACTGCAACGACAGGCGCCACAACCGCCGCCCTCTGCCTTCCGACTCCTTGTGCCCACATACAGTGCACCACAACAGCAACAGCAACCAATCAGCAATAGCACTTATCATCATCAGTATCTGACGCGTACGCCATCTGCTCCGTTGACAGATCAACATCAGGCTGCCAAGCTGTCGCTATCGATGCCCGCCCACAATTTGGCACATGCCCATCTATCTGCCTCCGATTCACGGATCAACGATGAGTTGCACACGGCACAGGCGTCGCGTGAGGAACAACGACGTTTGTTGCGCTACCATTTAAGTAGCCTGTTTCCACAGCACCAAGTGCACGCCGTGCTGCAACTGTATCCCGATGAGACCGATGCCAAGACAATCTGCGCAGCTATAATTAATTTATTTCCGCATAATTAGACTATAAACTTAGGCTAGGCGCAAACTTAGGATTGAGATACGTTCGTAAATTATTTCAATTTCTTGTTACAGTTTAAAGTTCATCAATATAATTATGTATTGTAATTAATTCATTATTGTATATGCTTATATACCTCTTGCATTAGCATTTACATTTCCAGACCGACGGTGGCCGACGTATCATAGGGCAAGAGTCCATCCACATTGTCCCTCACTACGCCCACACGACGATCGTGTGTAATTCTGTGATTCCTTAGCTTATATGCTTGCGGGAATCCTTTACCACAAATGTCGCATCTAAAAAAAAAAGAGATTAAATATGTAAATTAATAATCTACATCAAGAAAATTAGGAGCATTTTTAAACTTACACGTGAGGCTTTTCGCCAGTGTGAATCATCTTGTGGAACTTGAGCGTGTTGGTGTAGGTAAATGTCTTGTGGCATACATCACACTCGTAGGGACGCTCATTGGTGTGAATGCTGTTGAAATAAGATTGCTTTTAATGTCTATGATCACCACATTCGACTGCTGCAGTAACATACCGATGATGCTTATTGCGGGTAGACAAATCAGCAAAGGCTGCCGGGCAATAGCTGCACTTGTATGGCCGATTTCCCGTATGCGTGTTCATGTGACGTGCCAATTGTTGCGCCTGAGCAAAGCAATGTCCGCAAATCCTAAAAAAAACGATTGTTTTATTTCAGAGTTCACGACTACTAAATACCTTGCACCTAGATAGCCCAATACTGCACTCACGCTATAAGTCAGTAACTTATTATTATTATTTACATTTGCAAATCAATTCTGAGATATGTTTGTTGATACGTACAGACGGACGGAAACTGTGATACTTACTCGCATTCGTGTGGCTTGACACCGGAATGCACTTTAATGTGTTCGGTAAGTCGGCTCTGAGATGGATACATGTTGCCGCAAATGTCGCATATATATTTGAATTCCTTTTTGTCGCCGACGAGGATCTTGTGACCGCCTTTGGTTTTAATGCCTGGCCCCTTGCGGACAATCGTTTCGCCAAATGTGATGGTCTCGTCTGCATCCAGGATAATGTTTGATGTGGTGACATTGCAATTCTCGCGCTTAATCTTTGCCACAGCCGTTTTGCTTGTAGTTGTTGCTTTTCGTGTGCTGACGCGTCGTTTAGCAGATCGTGTGGCAATAGAACGGGGTTTGACGGGTAGAAATTCTTCGTCCGATGAATGCTGTATTTCAATATCATCCTCGAGTGCACTTTCCGTTAGCTGGTCCTGATCCAGTTGATCCAGATACTCAATGTCTGCAGACAGACCGGACATTGAATGTGCACCCAAATCCTCCTCGCCTTCTACATCTTCTCCTTGGCCATCCTCATAGTTGTTAGGCTGTTCAGCGACAATGTCACCCTCGTAGGCTTCGTAAACATCATATAGTTCCTCAATAATTCCATCTTCCTCCACTTGCTCGCTCTTCACATGCAACAGTCTCTCCTTGGAATCTACTTCCTCCTCGTGCTCTTGATTATCCGTCATGACATGTGCTTCAGCCAGTTCTGTGCTTGCTGGCTCATTGTTTTCGTCGATTGCATTGGCATCCTCTTCTGTTGTCTGTTGTTGCTCCACCACAACGGGGGCTATAAACTGTCTCAGGTGTTTATAGGATCGTTGGCATACGCGCCTAAACTTAAATGCAATGTGTAGATTCTTCAAGCATTTATCGCATATTTTATCTGGATAATGATCGAATTTCTTGATCTACAATCATAAAACACATGGCATTAACATAAACTATTAGGATTATGGGGAATAACTTACGGGCACGCCGCCGCACTCAAGTATCATATTGGTCAAGTCTTTGGATGCGTCGTCATTGAAAATGCTGCCCATAGCCTCTTTGGGCTGCTGTAGACATACGCGACATACTATCCACTTTTGTGTTGCTGCTGCTGCTGTTGTCGGCATATCTGTGTTTATATTTCCAAAGGGAATGCACAAATTGTTAAACTATTGCAAGACGACGCTAAAAATGTTAAAAAAAAGTATGGTAAAAATCCAAGCTGTTCCCGTTTTATGTGAATGACAACGAATCGCCCAAAATGATCGATAACGATATTATCGGCAAATTACCGTGCATAAATATATCATCGCAAAACATATCTAAGGTAAGTGAAAAGTGAACTGGTTCCGACATTTTATTGGGGATTTTTGGATCCCAAATTGAAATTAAAAAACAAAGTAATTTAAAACAATTAAAACAAAAATTAAATTTAAATAAATCAATTAAATTGAAAATTCCAAAAAATAAAAGGGTAATTTAAAAAAAAAGCTTTAGTTTTTGTAGCCCCACGGGGGGCCAGTTCCTTTGAACAATCTCTACAATATCTAGGAAATTTTGGAAAATTGGAGAAAATAATATAAAAAATTCTTGAAAAGACCAAGCTCAATCGGTTTTGTGTAATTAGGATTAATTAGTAGGAAAACTTTTTGCGACTCGTTTTCAAGAAACACTCAAAAATTGCAGACAAATTTGTTATGCAAACATCGATAACATTTCGATTGTCATTCGATGTTTCTGCCCCTCTATTATCGCATATCCAAGGGACGCTTGCATGCGCATTATTGTTGTAACGTCATACCAATAATAATTGTGACTTGAATTGTATGATTTCCAACATTTAAGTAATGAAAACCGAACTAAACGAAAAGTGGATAGTTTGTCGTGTATGCCTTAGTAATCCAAGCGAGGGCGAGGAGCTATTGCAAGAAATATTTAGTCAAAATGCCAGCACCCGCCTTGATCAAATGTTGCACATCTGCGCTGGAATTCCAGTAAGTATCAGGTTTGGATAACCAACTTAATGCCTTTACAATATACTTGCTTGTAGGTTAGCAGCGATGACAACTTCCCGGATAAAATGTGCAAGAAATGTGTTCAGCGACTGCGAGAAGCCTACAAATTTCGGACAACTTGCCAGCGATCACATCAACATATTGCAGACTTGCTGGCATCGGAGTTGACCACGTCGATTGTTGTAGGCGATGACGATGATGGAACTGAAGAAACCGATGTTATTGTGCGAACATGGGATGAAAATACAGCAAAACAAATCAAACTTGAGGAAGATGGTGAAGTGGCAAGTTCAGAGTTTGTTAGCTATATGGATTCTGGTGAAGATGCAGATGTCGATACCATTGTTTATGATGCCACCACAGCTGAGGAGGAGCAAAATCCTGTTCTCTACGATGGCACAAATATTGTCACTGGGACAGAGGCTGAAATAGAGACAGAAACGGAGGCGGAGCACTTCCAAGATTATGAGGAACTAGAAGTTTTGGCAACCGAAACACTGAGCTCAACAGAAGCAACACCTGTAACCAACAGAAGCACACGGCGCATTGTATGGAGCGAAGTCGCAGATAACGATATGGTCAATGATATATTAAGTTCTGATGACGAAAGCTACATACCAAAGGCCAAGGCACAACCTCGAATTTTAAATCGAGTGCGTCAGCCGCGAAAGGTACAACAGAAACCCAAGACAAACATTACTCCAGTCGATGGCTTGCACGAAGAGAAAAAAATGGGTCGCAAACCACGAGACAAGCACTCCAATTATATATGCGACGTTTGTGGCAACATTTATCCCTCCCAGGCGCGTCTCACCGAACACATGAAATTCCACAGTGGCATTAAACCCCACGAATGCGAGTAAGAATACCCAAATTTCTATAGTCGTTCATACTTTAACAATTTTTTGGTCACCCATTGCAGAATCTGTGGAAGAGGATTTGTTCAGAACCAGCAGCTGGTGCGACACATGAACACACACACTGGCAATAGACCTTATAAATGTAATTTCTGCCCTGCCGCCTTTGCTGATCGCTCCACCAAGACAAAGCATCATCGGTACGTATCCAAAAACTAACTCTATTTTACCTTTATTCAATGCCTACTCTTCTGCTCCTACAGCATACACACCAAGGAGCGTCCTTATGAGTGTGATGTTTGCTTTAAAACTTTTACATATTCGGATAATTTAAAATTTCACAAGATGATACACACAGGTGAAAAGCCTCACGTGTAAGTTTCTTTTTATTGTTTTTAAAAGATAGTTTGTTTTAATAAAACCAACTGATTTCTTAATTGCAGCTGCGATCTGTGCGGAAAAGGTTTCGTTAAGGCTTACAAAATGCGTCTGCATCGCTTAACGCACGAGAAACGAGGACCCTGGAAGCCCGTCGAGGTGAATATGGAGAAACGGGAGCGTATTAAAGATGACATGTCCGATATGATTATTGGCATGTAGCCTTTGACTTAGGCTCCGTACAAATTTGTAATTATAGCCTTATCATACATATTTGCTAATATTAAGATGTGTTTCGATGCTGTAAAAAATACATTAAACTGTAAGGTTTTCGATTTAAAGATTATGTGTGGCTTCTGTAAAATGTAATTTTTCATTATTTGCTAGTATTTATTGTACTTCAAGTGACTGCTTAAATTCTACTGAAACTCGCTGTTATTCCTCTTCAAGTGAAACCACTGTTACGTCCCATTCTTTCGCTCTGTGCACGCGCTCATGAGTGTTCTTGTGGTGCACCTGTGAGAAACGTCGTCCACAGTATTGACAGCTAAAGGGTCGCTCCCCTGTGTGAACCTTGAGATGAACGTTGAGCACATTTGAATAGGCAAAAGATTTGCTGCAAAATTTGCACTTGTATGGACGTTCGTTTGTGTGTATGCTAAAAGATACGCATTTAAATTATATTGGCAGTTTTTAACAGATAATTTGTATGCCTTACCGTTGGTGCTTGATGCGCGTGGAGGGATCAGCAAAAGAGGAATCACAATAGTCACACTTGTACGGCCGTAATCCAGTGTGTGAGTTCATGTGTCGTGCAAGTTGTGGAGTCTGTCGAAAGCGTTTGTGGCAGATTCTACAAGTATTGATATTATTATTATTCTTATAGTCTTTAAGTCAATCTTATATAGTGTATGACTGATAAGTTACGAAACCATAAATAGTTATTTAGAGTGATTTTTTAACTTGTTTAAATTGGAATATTTTCTCATTAACTTACTCGCATTCGTGTGGCTTGTGGACGCTGTGCACCTTAAGATGCGCCGTCAGCTTCACCTTTTCCGTGTAGACATTGTTACATATGTTGCACGCGTAGGAGGGAACCTCGTTGCTGGAGGTCGGGGTGGGTGACTTTGCAACAACGGTTCGGTTGCGGCGCTTGGCCTTACATGTGGGTACAGTTGCGTGTGAGGCAGATGAAGGTTTTATTGTGAGAACGTCAGCACTGCCGTGGCTATCTGTGTTACTCGCCGTCTCTAGCGTCACCTCGTAGGATTCTACAAGTTCTAAAGCCATGTCGCAGTCGCTATCCACTTTCATTTGCTGCTCCTGCTGTTCTTGTTTCAACTTTTGTAGTTGCTCCTCCGCCTGTTGGCACAGGGTTCGCAGCTTTAGGGCAGCTCGCAACAGTAAAGCGCAACTTGTACATATTTTATTTGGCATATCCGCATCCTGTGTTAACTGTAATTACAATTTATACGAGTTACTATGCGGAGCCAACAACTGTTGTGTCTTTCCTACCAAAACTCCTGTGCACTGCTCTATATTTGAACAAAAATCCGAATCTGTGGGCATAAGCGTATCTATCTTGGGCTGCAGCAGGCAAATTCTGCAAATAGGCTCTGTGTGGTCCATATTTATTAACTTTAAACTTGACGGGAAATAATAATGTTGACATCGATAGAAGAAAATCTTATTTGCGGCATTTCGATAAATTTAGTATAAACATCAGTGCTGATAACTTGGCAGTAGTAAAAAAAGCTGTTTGCTTGCAATGTAAGAATCGATTTTTTATTCACGGCTACAAAGATTTCTTTCTACAAATTTTAGCTCCTTTAAAAGTTCGTCATTAAAATGTGCAGTCAAAACACAGTCTATGATCTTTTAACCTGACTAATCAAAGAATATTATCAGAAGCAATTGAACTTATAAAAACGCTAGATTAGCCTTTTCTGTCGACACTGTTAGGCTTAGCTTATCGATATACCGATGAATTGTTATTTCAAATATCGTTCATTTCGCGATATATTTATAAATATCATATTATTCAAATAAGCAGCAACGTTAAGTAAAGTTATCAATAGAAAAACATAAAATATTGAAACCTAATATCGTTGTAATCATGGACACAAGTGAACTGGAAATAGATATTGCATCCGTGTGCCGAATTTGTCTACAGGACAGCGATACGCACATGGTATCCATATATGATTCCGACGAGGAGCACCGGGGCGTTTCCATTTGCGAGAAAATTGAAAACTGCAGCGGAATAAAAGTAATTTGGCTTTCGATCAATGGAATTGATTTAAAAGAAAATGTTTCTTTTCCAGATAATACGCACGTCAGAACTGCCAACTCGTATATGTCTAAAATGTCGCGCATTTTTGATGCTTGCACACAAATTTCGACAGATTTGCCGGCACTCTGATGACTTCCTCAGGGAATACATATTTAAGGATATAAGCGAAGAGGAGGAAAAGCCCATTGTAGAAGAGAAACCAGCTCATATATATGAACAAGTGGAAGTAGAAGTGCTGGAGGAGGGAGCTTGGTGCAATGAGGAACTCATTGAAGAAGCGCCTGTCCCAACAGTTCCCGCTCCCATCGTAGAACAATCCAGCCAAATAGTTGTGCCTGTTACAACTCACATAGTTGCTGGAAAATCACATGTCTGCGAAATCTGTGGCAATAGCTATCCGCGTAAGAGCACTCTGGACACACACATGCGAAGACATAACAATGAACGACCATATCAATGCGAGTAAGTTCTTCATGAATCAATAAATAGCGTTTTCTAACATTTGTGCGACTCTGAGCAGAATCTGCCAAAAGACTTTCCATGTCAACTATCAGTTAATGCGCCATATAAGACAGCATACAGGCGCCCGACCCTACTTTTGTCAATATTGTCAACGAAATTTCTCAGATCGAACATCGCTGGTGCAGCATGAACGGTAAATATATCTGACTATACAGATATTGCATACTAAAAGTTCTACCCCTTAGAGTGCATCGCAATGAGAGACCTTATGTTTGCAACACTTGTGGCAAGACATTCACATATGCCAGTGTGCTCAAGGTGCACTATAAGACACATACCGGTGAGAAGCCACACATGTGTAGATTGTGCAACAAGAGCTTCGCACGCAATCACAATTTAGTGGCCCATCTTCAGACACAGCAGCATGTCAACGATCCCCGGACAGCTGCTTATCTACAGAGTCTGAAGGCCATTACTATTCCGGTTAACACAGAAATTAGTTAGTTAGTATTACAAATAGTTTACATTTCTATAATTTGTTCTGGTTTTATTTCAACTTATGAATCGCTCACTTATTAAGCAAGTTTACAACTCTTTAATTGTTGTACAAAAATGCCGAAAAACTGGAAATGGAAGAGTGCACAAGAATCTAATTTGATTGGTGATTGTAAGTAGGTGTAGAGGGAGGAGAGCCGAGCTCGACATATTGCCTCATTTAAAATATTAAATAACAAACTGGGCTGAATGATTGAAATGATGGGAGACAATTAAGACTTTGCACAGCAAAGTCACGGGCAATTCTATTTGCCCACAATGCGAATTTTGTCCTTTAGCAAGTTGCGCAATTCGGTGACCATCAACTCATGGGACTCCTTAAATGTGGCGGACACATCACCAATTAGTGTCGCTTCAACTTCCGGCTTCAGGGACATGTCTGCCATAAACGAACTGAGGTCACGAGGCAGGGTCGGTGCTTTCCAGTTGCCTGGAAACGAAATATATGGGGATTATTATCTTTCAATATACTTTATGTTTTATACTAACGTAAGGCTGCGTCACAGGCTTCCAGTTTATGTTTCAACTGACGCATTAATTCCTGAAGCATCTGGCTTCGCTCCTTTTCGCTGATGGGATGTGGTGTGTCCTGTGATTTGTTATCTCCAGTGGGCTTCTTTTTTGTCTTTGCCTTCGCGCTGGTTTGCAGCTTGTCGTTAAGAACCGATAAGAGGAAGGCATAAAGTGAAAGTATCTGCAATTGAAAATTAATAATAATCATGCAATCACATTATGCGATTTCCAACAGACCTCCAAACAGGCCGCAACCTTTTGTTGGTGAGTGCGCCGCTTCCAAAGACCGTCTATGCCATTCCATTCATTACTCTCTGTTATGGTCTGGACACATAACTCCATCACGGAAGCTACATTCTCGCTGACCCGCTTGCACTGCATCGCCAGCTGCGACGCACCAGAGTATAGATCGAGCACCAGCTGAGCCAAATCATCAAAGAATCTCTCGTATGGCATTTCAAGCAGCAGATGCAGACGCGTGGGCAGCAAGTTGACTAAAAAACGTTGGGAGAGCGGCTTATAGTTCATGAGACGCAGACGCTGATGGAGACCAGTCCATGATTCGCGTAGTAGCTCTAGTGTAGCTGTATCCTCGGTCGGAGGTGACGCAGTTGACTTGGCATTCGACATGGCCAACTTTGCGCTAGGCGGCGCATGGTACAAGTCAATGAATGAGGCAAGCAGTCGAAGTAGTAGGGAACGCAATTGTAGCACCTCGATCTCCTGATCATACGACTCCTTGCGATCAGCTTCTGCATCTGACAAATGCAATGGGTCCCATCGAATAATTGCCTCCAAGTCACGATTGTCGCTCAACTCATTCCAAGCAATCCGATCATCAGCAGGTTCAATACTCATTGCCACATATGAAGATAGATTTTGCTGAACATTTCCATAACAGCTAACCAGATCACAAAGTTGTGCTTCCACCGAGCATGCCACATACAGTAAACTATTCGTCAGACGCTCCTTAAAGTTCATAAACTCCTCCATTTTCGAGAATGTGCAAAAGCGATAGGTGAGTGCAATGTACTCCAGTCGCTCCTTGTAGCTGTTCGTAAAGAACTTTAACGTTGAATCATAACAATTGCGCACACCCGAAAAGCGTCCAGATAGTGGCAATAGATTGCAATGCACATAGCCCATCGAGTCGAGCTGAATTTGCTTAATGTCCAGGTAATCATACATCTCCTGGGCGCCCAGCAGGCAACCAAACATATGATAAATTTTAAGGCTTAGTAATTTAACATGAAAATTACTGGTGCTATTCCTCAGCACATACTGGAGTAAGCACAACGCTTCGAATAGTTGATGCGACTTTTGTTCGCGCATCGAGATATCATACATGACATTGGCAGCCAGCAGGGCATACGGATCTGAGGGTCCCATTTCAGTTGACAGCAGCTGCTTGCCAAACGAACTGTATCCATGCTCATAGTGAAGCTTCAGAGCCGTATAAAAAGCTAACAGATGATCCACGGATAGCTCAATGTGAGCTCCGCACATACGTGATATTTGCAATGCACAAATATGCTTCTGCATATGCTCCTTCTGTAAAAGCAAAAAGTACATTAATAGGACAAGGACAAAGGCTTATCTTTTTGCAGGATCCTGTCTTTCATATTCGAATAATTGATATCAGACAAAGACATTTTACTTTTATATATGTATATGGGTATAGTCACTGCCTACAAAGAAAAGGCAGACCTGTACCAAGTATACTTTACCTAGAAACAGCTGGAGGAACACACCGACAAGACTGAATTGACTCAGCTCGTCTGACTGAACAAGAACAAAACTATCTAATGTCGGCTACAACGTTCCCCTTACTCAGTTACACATTCCCGGACATAGTAATAATACCCTCTGCAAGGCTAAACGAGGAGTATATTAATGAACTTACATTCTGAGGCAACGAAGTTGAGCTTATACCGCTCTCAAGAAGTAGTTTGCTGGCCAGTGCCTGTCGTTGATCCATACTTATTGAAGGCAGAAAGAGGGCAATGTCGTGGGTGCAACAGGATTTATCGCCAAAGAGTAAAAAGTACTCAATGATTAGTTGGTCAAAGTCGCCAATTAATTGCTCTGCTGGCAGCTGGATAGCACGCATCCGTTGATGTAGCTCCAATCGTGCTAAATACGGACCACGTGTCTTACGCTCTGATGATTGAATTATGTGCAACAAAAAGTCGTGGCAAGTGTCAAGCTTATAGTTTTCTGTGCCCTCCTCCGATGTCGACTTTTTTAGGAGTTCAAAGCAGCTATTCAGATACTCCTTGTAGTAATCCCAGCGATCGCGACTGCATAGTTAAAATATTTAATCAATCACTTTGTTGACTCTTGTTATATTATACTTACTCAGCCTCTAACAACTGTTGTAGCAGTTCATTCAACTCCTTCCAGTTTCCGAGCTCCTTGAGCAGTTCAAACTTCATACTAACGGGAGCACCAGGATACAGTTTAGCACACAGTTCGCCAGTAAGAAATTCCCATGCCTCTTGGTACTTATTTTGCAATTTTAATATGTGCAAATAGAGGAATGCTTCCTGCTCAGTTTCCAGCTTGCCTTCCTTAATGTGCTTGTCGACCATACGTTGAGCTAGTGCCAAATAGAGCTTACGCTTCTCAGGAATCGCCGATTCAGGACCCCGTATTCCCTGAAATACCACGCTTATAACGGCCCAAAAGTAATACGCATTTTTTGGTTGAGCCTTGTACAGTTGGAGTGCAACCGCCTGCTGTGCCTTGTAATCCTCAACACGCACATGGGAAACAAACAGATGCGCCAGGAGCTCCTCATTGCCAGGATTCTGTTTCACTGCATGCTGATAGAGTTCCACTATTTTGTCCACTGCAATATACGAAAGAAAAACAATCATTTAATATATAGTTATCTTTAGAATGGACACTAGTTCGGAACAATACGAACCTAAACCCGATAAAGACATTTTTCATTTGATCAAACTTAATCAATTTCAGGGTTAGTATTGTTTAACGTAAACAACAAAGCACTAACGCATGAATACAAATATTTACAGATTTGCATATATACTTGGCACGCGCCCATTTTACGCTTCACTCACAATTTAGCTAAATTCTGTGCAACTGAAAGTGAGTGAGACATTTTTTAATTACCCGGCCATGTGCGTGTGCCAAGAAAAAATAAAACTAGAAATTATGAAATTGTCTGCAGTGAATATATAAATATATATACATATATATACAGTACAATCTCGGCAATTTGGACACTTTCTTATTCGGACAACGTGAAAATTCGTGCACTAAAATATTTTTTGTCATAGAGTCTGAAATCCGAACACTACGATATTTTTTGAAAACTCGGATAAAAATAGGGCAGGAGCCTATCTACAAAAACTTGTGGGGATAGATAACAACAATGTTGATCAAGAATAACATTAATAAAATCACTACTTCTGACGGTTATTTTATCTCGGTAATCCCGACAATCCGGTCACTGGCTGCCTTTAAATTGTCTGGATTATCGAGGTGGTACTGCTAAGGTATATATAGGTATGTATATGTTTTACGTTGTTCCATTTCCCGGTAGCAGAAGGAGAGAACCTGTAGCGTGGAATCATCGACGGGCTTCTCTTCGGCGACTACCTGAAGGCAGCTATGGCTCTCTTCGTAGCGACCCAAGCGCAGCAGCGACAATCCCTATAAATAATGATAGATTGGAATGAGATTATAAGCATTTTATATTTTTGGCCACATACAACCGGCCCCACCACCCCCTACCCACTCCCCAGCGTTCATACCTTTAGAGCACGTGCGCATAGCAAGTTTGGATGCTTACGTAGCAGCTTCTCGGATTCTTGAAGCGCCTTCCGATTGTTACCCACTTCCAAATTATCTAGAAAATGAATGAAGGAAAACCAGTTGATTATAATCGCCAATAAAATAATGAATATATCTTACCATAGACCGGTCGAAGTCGTCTCTCGAACAACGCCGAATCCATACCCTGCTGTTGATGTGCCATGGTTTTTATTGATATGCAGGCTCACTCTAACCACACGCTGCTGCTGTTATGCTGCTGCCGTTTCTTTTAACCTAATTACAGCGATCCACAAGCAACGCGCACGCTTTGTTTTTTTTTGTCCCCCAAATGCCGCCTGTATTAATCCCGGCACGATTTGCTGTGTATGGAGATACAAGGCCCAACAGCTGCTCTTAATGGGATATAAGGGTCAGTAGAAGGCATACAAACACACAAGAAAACACACTATTATACAAATTTATTGACTAACAATTTTTTTTTAAATAAAAAAAAATGTACGGCTCCTCATTAATTCGGCAACTAGAAGCGATATGAACATCGATTACTATTATTAACATATCGTTGAAGAAACAATGGGCATATCGATATTCGGCAACACTAGCAGCTGATCACGGACAGCTGTTGGGGATGATAGAGCCACAGTCACGATGCTTAATTAAACCCGTATGCACTTGCTTTCGGCTCATAAAAGAAAATCAGTTTAGTAAGAATTTGAGCCTAGATCGTACCTAACCTATAGGTAGGTCCACATTATTTAGTATTAATGCAAGGAACGAGTATGCAGGTTTCGTGTACTTGCTGTTGGACACGATATTTGCGCACTGGCGCTGCACGCACCCATCCCTAGTTGTTGCCCCCGTCAAAATACACGCACGCAGCGCAAAAATAAAATGCAATTTTATTAGTTTCGCCGCGGATATTGGAAACCGTTTAAAGTATTAAATTACACCATAAGTTGACTTGTTTTAGTGTTCATTAATTAGTTTAAGCATTTAAATAATTGGTTGAGTGGAGAAATAATTTACTGAGTTTTATGTCCATTTTTGGTGAACGTTTTTACCAAACGAAAATCAGCAGAACAACAGCAAACGCGATGAAATGAAATTGAACTGGCTAAGCGAATTCTTGGCCAATATTAACGTTAACGCTAGCGCTATTACCGAGGCTGCCACACGTCCATTTATCGGTCTACACCAACAACTGACTCCATCAAACATCTATTGTCGGATTAAGTCAACATCGGCTGAAGCACTGGAGCATATACTGATTGCATGTGCGGTATACTTTCTAGTATGCCTGGGACTTTACAAGCTGACCTTCTGGCTGTCATCGTCATCGGCGACAGTGCCTGGCGCATACAACAACACCAACAACAACAACAGCAACGGTGACACCGCCAGAAGCAGCAGTGGCTTGCGCAATGCTTTACAAAGCGGTCTACGTCTACGTAGCGTTCATCTGCCCAAGGCAGCGATAATGGGTCGCGTACTTTTGGTCATCGCACATCCGGACGACGAGTGCATGTTCTTTGGGCCATTGATCTATACGCTAACACAGCGCGATGGATGTCAGGTGTACGTGCTGTGCTTGTCGAATGGTGAGCATTAAATATCTCCCTATAATCAGGCATGTTCCGGCTTTCAATTATATGTAGCGAAAGATTTGACCAAATCTAGCAAAACTGTAGCAATACTTTCGGAAAAAAAATCAGGTCAGACGGAATTCGTTGTAATGTAACGTGAATACCGGAACAGGGCTAAAATATTAAATTAATTTTGTTAACTGAAATCAATTAAAATAATTAGGCAACTTTGAGCAGAAGGGACAATTGCGAAGGGAGGAACTGTTTCGGTCCTGCAAACGACTGGGTATCTCTGAGTCGAATATCATTTTGGTAAACGCTACCAATTTACCGGATGATCCGAACGTTGAGTGGCGATCGGATGCGGTTGCCAGCTTTATATTGCATACCGTTGAGAGTCTTGATATACAGGCGATATTCACCTTCGATCGCGATGGGGTCAGCTCACATCCCAATCATTGTGCTGTGTATTATGCGGCCGCTTCATTGTGTTTAGCCAATTTATTGCCTAAGGGTGAGTCACGGGCTGGCATTAGCAACAGCAGCAACAACAATAACAAATAGGCCACAGACCAAATTGCACATGTTAATTGTCATGTTAATTGTAGCTGCTGGTGGTGTTGCTGCAAACGTTTCGTTTTCTAATTATAGTTTTAATAATTTTTAATATTTTGCTATAACTTTTTGCAGCCTGTAAGTTCTATACGCTTGATTCGATCAATTTGGTACGGAAATATCTATCAGTCTTTGATTTGCTGTGCACATGCTTCATGTCAACGCATTGGTAAGTGATAATTATCTTACTATAGGTATATAATTTTATATAAATTGCCTTATCATTTGTTGTAGGTGCATTCTTAGCTGGAAAGATGCGTCCATTGTCAGAAGTGCCATGATGGAGCATCAATCGCAAATGAAATGGTACCGTTGGCTGTATATCTATACATCACGCTATATGTTCATCAATTCGATGCGCCAAATTAATCTCTCGGATATCGAACTGGAAATGCAAATTCATGATAACTAGAAGTTTTGGGGGGACAATTACGATATTGTTTTTAATTTTAAATGAATATATTGTGAAAAGAATGAACACCAAAAGACAAACTACCTTCACAAGTGACCGCTTGAACAGAGCGTCTTATCATTATTTTTGAAACTGACGATTCTACTATATTATATACATATGTTACCATAAAATACTTTATAGCATAAGCGCTTGGATTTAGCCAAATTCAGATGCTTTTTGTACGTGCTCGGGAACGGGCAAAAAGTTGTTTGAACATTTAAATGCAAAAACCAACCAGGGAACAAGAGTCAAACAAACTTAGAAACAAAGAAACAGTTCATTAATTAATCACACGCGCACTCGTACATACCTAACGTATCTTACATATCTTTGCTATTGATTAGTTAGCTATAATTCTTTATTATTTATTATTTTAACGCAAGCAATGTTCCAAAATTATGCGGTAAGCTTGCAGTCCAAATTTTAGAAATTCAATTGTAATTGTATTTTTTCTATTTTCGATTATGATTAATCTATTTTGTGCGACATTCGATTCCTTCCTTAGAATACAGTTAAATGCACGACTCTTTATTAGTTTTTGCGTATGTAAATTTTGTAAAATAGTTTGTTGTAAGCAGCGAAGTACAATAATTTTTATATGTCGTTAAATAGTCTATAATGAGAGAGATTCATAGATGCTGAGAAAAAACAAAAGAAATGTTAATTATGTATTGTATTCTAATCTTGCATAATTTCAAAACCAAAAAACCAAAAACAAGCTCACTTTTTTTTCAATTAAAATGTTAATATGCGAAGCTATTTCTGTTGCAGCACCAAAAAAAAAAAAACCTTATTTTGTAAATTTTTTTTTTATTTTTTAAATTACAGGCTATTTCGTCTTTACACAGCATAATCGGGTACACTTCTTTTTAACAATCTCCCAATGCTGATTGCCTCAGTGCTGTTGACAACTATCTTACGAAATCCGGTGTTTGATTCGTGTTGAGCACATTTAAAGGCTTGGTCGAGCATATTCCATGGAAACTTCTTTGCAATGAATTTTTGCATTGGTGCCCGTCCGGATTTCATGAGTGTTAATGCCGTTGGAAACCTTAAAAATGGACAAAAAAAAATGAAAATAAATTAAACGGGAGTAGCTGGTTAGTTGGTTAACTTACATATTGGCGGAACGAAAACTAGGTATAATTCGGATGTTTTTCATTAGAACATCAAGGGCATTAAAACTGGCACACTCACACTCGCACTCGGACAGAACACAAACACTGCATGGCTGTAATGCCATCACAGCGAGATTCATGGTCATCGGTGCAATGGCACAGTTGATGGCACAATTTGGCCATTCGTTGAAACCTTTATAGACAGCTTCGAGGACCTCACCAAATAATGCGTTTGGATCGAAATGAATTGTATTGAAGCCAAAGTCCTGATTGATGATTTCCAGTGAAGAGATCATTGTGCCTGCAATGATCACCTTTTTGGCACCAATTGCACTAGCACACATTGCTGCTGCCACAGCGGTAGGAGTTGAGCCAATTATTAGCACATTGCTGGTGGGTGTTATGTTTCCTTTAAAGCATGCCTGACAGCCCATGGCTAGCGTTTGGGTGAGTGTGCCCTCTTCCATGCTGACTGTGTCGGGTAGACGATGACACAGATCTGCTGGATGCGATTGATGGCTAGCCAGGAAGCCATTGTAAACCAAATCGGTGCAAATATTGTATAGACCTTGCTTGCAGTAGTCACAAATTCCGCAGGATAATGCAGATTCCATGACCACACGATCACCCACATGTAAGTTTTGAACACAACTGCCAATCTCTTCTACAAAGCCTGTGGCATCGTGTCCCAAGGTTATGTCCTCAATATCACGATTGGCATTCTCAAATACGTGAACATCAGAGCCAGTTAAAGCTATGGAACCAGTGCGTATAAGCACGTCTATAAAGGGAAGGTTTTTTTTTGTTATTTGGAATTATTTCTGTAACGACTGAGCTACCATATTTCTTGAGTTGTGGCCGCACTTTTTGTTCTTTACATATGTGGTAGGAAGCTGGTATTTTTATAACCTCAACAGATCCGGAGGGCTCATCATCTTTGGGTAAGCACTTTTCCATTATTGCCTGAGAAGCGTACCGTTTTATGCTATGCGACGAATCGCTTTGCATTCGTATCTGGTTTAACCATACGGAGCCCTTTCTTAGGAGCTTACTTCTTTCTACCTAAGTTGAGTAACAGTTATTATTAATACATCTAATACCACTTTGTATCCTTACCTTTCAAATTTTTACTCTTTGTTAACTTACTACAGATTGCGGGTAGTTTCTTTTTAGGCTTAGCCGCTTTCTTGGCCATCTTTGGTTTTTTCTTATTCTTTTCGCATTTCTTTCTTGGACGTTTTACTACACCACATTTTGCCTTACAAGTGAGCTTTGCACATTCATCCGCATAAGAGTCGTAACAATCTGTCCGAAGACCGGTACGCGCTTTTTGATGATTACGTTTTTTTTTTGTTTGTTTGGGTTGAAGAACAGCGCATTTCGATTTTTTAGCTTCATCTTTTTTTGCAAAAGTTCGTTCACCTTGGATTTGTGGCATACGAGCTTTCAATCCCCACGCGCTCATCTGCATGTTCGAGGGTTTGCCGCCATAATGACGACGGACAAGGGTCGAGTACACTGTGAAACGTGGGGTTGGACGGCAACAGCATCTTGCCTGCTCATAGATCACTCGGGCATTGTTGTTGAATGATGTGGATAGCTGACGTTTTGGATACGAAAAAGTGCGGTTGGAATGATAGAATTTCGTTACAGGACTTGCAAATGTCGAGTATTTTTTCTTGCATGGATCCTTCTTTTTGCCATCACCGCCCTTGGCATTCTTTCCCTTCTTGAACTTGGCGCAAGGGTCTTTCTTTCCTTTTCCGCCTTTTGCACAAGGATCCTTCTTGCCCTTTGCGCTTTTTGCACAAGGATCCTTCTTGCCCTTTCCGCCTTTACACTTTTTCCGCCTTTGCCATCCTTTCCCTTCTTGAACTTGGCACAAGGATCTTTTTACCATCCTTTCCACCTTTACCGCACTTGCTATTCTTTCCCTTCTTGAACTTAGCACAAGGATCTTTCTTACCATCCTTTCCACCTTTACCGCACTTGGCACTCTTTCCCTTCTTCAACTTGGCACAAGGATCTTTCTTACCATCCTTGCCACCTTTACCGCACTTGCTATCCTTTCCCTTCTTGAACTTGGCACAAGGATCTTTCTTACCATCCTTGCCACCCTTTCTCTTCAACTTGGCACAAGGATCTTTCTTACCATCCTTGCCACATTTACCGCCCTTGCCATCCTTTCCCTTTTTGAACTTGGCACAAGGATCTTTCTTACCATCCTTGCCACATTTACCGCCCTTGCCATCCTTTCCCTTCTTGAACTTGGCACAAGGATCTTTCTTACCATCCTTGCCACCCTTTCCCTTTTTCAACTTGGCACAAGGATCTTTCTTACCATCCTTGCCACATTTACCGCCCTTGCCATCCTTTCCCTTCTTGAACTTGGCACAAGGATCTTTCTTACCATCCTTGCCACCTTTACCACCCTTGGCACAAGGATCTTTTTTACCTCCTTTTTTGTCTTTTCCCTTACCTCCCTTGGCTCCTTTACCTCCGCAAGGATCCTTACTAGCTTTACTGGCAGATGCCAAAACTTGATTATTTTGATTTTTTGTCTTTTTCGGCTTTTGGGGACGCTTACACTTGTCCTCCTTACAGGGATCGTCTAGTTTGCATGGCTTGGGACATTTCTTTTCTTTTTGATAATGGGATTTTTGCATCCATCCTTCAAGGATGGACTTATTGGCACTGCCACAGTTGGGCTCACATGAAAGGCCCTGGGACGTGTGTGCTCCACTTTCATATGCTTCTGGGCTTGATGACGCTTCAATGCCATGCGCGCCTGTGCAGAGGTCTTAAGAGGGGCATGTTGATCGGAGGATTTGGCTGTTGGGTCAGTAGCAAAGCCCTCCTGCAGTGCAGTACTGCAAATGTTGGCAGCCATGGAGGTGACTGCATCATTGTAATTGGGAAGGTTCTCCAGGGTAAGATGATCAATGTTGAGTTTTTCCGCATCGATATCAACAGTCCCCTTGATGTGGGCATTGAATTGAAGGGGAACTGTAATCTCTGGCTCATTGGCCGGATCCACCTTGACTTGCGTTTCCAAGAAAACCATGGGATCACTGCCCAAGCATTGGTTTTCATTCATGGCTGGATCATCTGCATGCAGGATAGCATCACGTATGTTTGTCATATTCATTTCAAAGGACAACTGCATCGATGAGATGGCCATTTCGGCCAACTGCTGGCCCAGCTGTTGTGGCACATCAATGGTGATCTGCTGAACCTCGGCATGCGGTGGAACTTCAGCCTGAGGCTCTACCTCGGCCACAGCTTCTGCAGGATTTGATTCGTTTTGTGGAGTGGCTGATATTTGTGGTTCCATAGGATCAGCTAAAGGCATGGCGGTAGGTTGAGTCTGAGGCGTTGTGTTGGGCACAGTGTTTGGATTAACTGGTGTGGTGGGTGGGGAATTTGGCAAATTTGGGGTGCATGGAGATGGAATCATTGGTGCAACATCCGCTTGGGCGGAACTGGCCAATTCGTTGGCCAAAGAAGCAACTGCTGACGACAGTTCCATCTCAGCTGAATTAAATTCATTGTTTGCTGGCTTGGCAACAGCTTCAACTTCCTTTGCGGTGTAAGTATCCCATAGATGGAGGTCAGTCATCTTAGCGACTTGCTCCTTCTCCTCGATGGTAGCAGCCTCCTGAGCTGTATCTTTATCATTCTTACGAAAGTCTTCAATAATATTGTTCGTAAAGATATCAATCTCTTTGGCGTGACTGCGGAGTTCATTGATGACCTTCAGCGTATTTTTTAAACTTTCGCTATCCTGGTTCACCAAATCTAGCGGCACTATGACAATCTTCATATTGGTTCCATCGCTCTTATCTGGCACGATAACGCCAACAGGTACTATATTTGATGGAGCCTCCGCGTTCTCGCCTTGTGTCCCAGTGAAGCTAATCCGCTTGCGCAGCATTTCCGAGGTGTTATTGAAGGTGAACACGTTTGTGGTTTTCGTGGAGAAGAGCTGCACATGGATTCTCATTGGCATGTGAGGCTGGATCTCCATCAGCAATGGGGGCTGCCAGCAAGCGCAGTTCGAGCAGATTTTCTTCCATTGCTTACAGCTTCCATGGAGCAAGCGATGTGGTCGGCAGATTGGTGCGTGATAGCTTAGACATCGGGAGATCTGTGAAAGATATGGCGCCATTCGATTATATATTTTTTTTATAATTTACAGAATTTTGGTTTCCAAAAATAAAATAAATAAAAACTTTTCACAAGACAATTTAAATTTTCCAAAAATAGAAATAAATTATAGGAAAGGTGTGTATCGAACGAGATATGTAAGTCAACTGAAATTTCCCTGGACTATCAAGAGCCAAAATACAAAATTCAACGTCAAAGGCAACTTTGTTTGAAATAAATTTTACATAAGCGCCACCTCATCAAGTAATTATTTAGATATTCGTTGAGATATTTAATAAAACTTGAAATTTACCGAATTAAATTAAATTAAATATACTTTTAGACCCTGTACTTTAAAAAAAGTACAAGAAGGTCTATTACGTTACGTATATATATTTTTGATCAGCATCAACAGCCGAGTCTCTGTCTGTATGTCTGCCTGTCCCTTTTTTTGAGTTCCTAGAGCTAGAGACACCAAATTTGGCATGTACGTTCATATATATCTTGGATTGGTCAAATTTGTTGTAGTTTTTGCCAAGCCCCCGGAAATTGAAACACAAAATTTCGGATAACAAGAGCACCTTTAATGCTAGCGCCTTTAGAAAATATAATATACATTATGGTCCGAACCTTTCCTGAAAATTTCATTCAATCGAGAGTTATTCAACAAACAATGTTACGGGCAAAAGGAAGAAGAAATAAGGCTAACGCCCTGTAGCCATCTATTGATATTTCTGATTTAAAAGTGCAGGGTCTCTTACTGAATTCTATACTCCAAATTAATATTCATGAATTTCTCTGTAGTAAGAGTCATCTATCCACGTCATATCTGAGACCTGATATTTGAAAATGAATGAGTGTATGGTATCTAGTTTTCATAGTACTAGGAGAGAAGTTTGGAGACGAATAAAAGCGTTGTAATCAACGTTTCGATATAAAAATTTAAGAAAAAAGTGTATTTTGTGTAAAAAGTACACTAATGTATACTGCACAGAAAGTATTCCCTGTAGATTGGTATGAAAGCTATTAGTATTTGATTTTTTTTATTACATACCTGAAGAAAATGCGACATTTTACCAAATATTCTCATTATTCGTGGTTAACAAAGTAACTCAATTAAAAAATAATTAAATTTCTGGAAACATCTACCAAAAGTGAGTGTAAAGTTTATTTACAAAATTAAATTTAATAAAAATAAAAAATGTTCTTTTTTTATAAAACATTTGACAGCAAATTTTGAATTTCGTATACTTTTTTATGTTATTTCAGATGTGGGCTCTGTGAGCTATGTATGTAGACTAACTAATTTCTAACTAATTTCTCTAGCTCAAATAACAACAATTTCAGTGTATTTAAAAAGCTACTGGAATCTTTAAAAATTAAAATAAAGTCTTTAGTCATTTCTACAGCTTATATCAATAATCTATTATAAAAGCTAGATAGATTATTATCTATTAATTATAATTGTCCAAAATGTATTGTTTTATTGAACCGCTTTTACGGAACCGTTTACCGCAAACCAAAACCCGAGCATAACCAAAACAGTAACTGAAACGTTTATTCTGACGACTGTAATGTTTGGACAAAAGATGTGTTGTGCTGAAGACGGTTACCACTTTTTAGTCCATCATGGTTTGGATTCAATTTAAATATGACCATTGAGAAGCCTAAATCAATTCTCGAATTTTAGTGAATTTACTATGCAGCTGACTAAAACAAATGAAATGAATTTATGTACAAAAATTGACTGTACACTTGCAGCATATTAATTAATCTTTTATTGACTACCTTCAGATTCATCGCTCAGTTTTGGGCACCCCAATGGGTACTCATTCATTCAGTCAGTCAGTACTCGGTTGTCGTTGAACGGGTCGCAAGTACTTGGCTTTTGTCTAAGTTCGATTTGTGCGTTTGTTGGCTTCGGTTTCGTTTTAAAACTGTCTAAAACTGTATACATATTTGCACATATATCAATGACAATGTGGCGGTTGTCAAATTCCACAAATAGTTACATACATCCTCTGCTGCTTCTTCACGTAAGCTCAAAATTAGGATGAAATATGTTTAGGAAGCCATTAAGACTAATAAATCAGTGAAAATTAAAAGCATATCATATTCAATCAAACTTGGAAGTAATACATTTATAGACAGAAAAAGATAAATAAATTAAGGAATTTAATTGAAATCTTAAAAATCTTAGCGTCCAATGGAATATTTCTGGGCTAAAAAGTACTCTACACAGTCCTTTGTAAAACAGATCGAATTGTATAACATGTTTTTAAAACCTAATTGGTATGGTATTCTTTGCATTTAAATATCTATTTATCATATATATTATACTATGTACACAACACATTCGTTTAGTATCCTGTTATACACATTATTTCCTTTTAAAACATATTGAAACACTACGATTAATACAAATGTAGACATTCTTGGGTTGTTCATGCTCAACATATTCGCTGAGTGGTTTTTAGCCCTTATTAAATGAATATCAATTCAGATTTAGATCGTTAATATAACAAAATGGAATACATTGTCAGTTAACTATCGCTTTTAAAGACCTTGAATATATTTGTAGGGCATAATAGAACAATTTCAATGTTTAAAAGAGACTCATCGTCATCTCATTAAGGCCCGACGCGTGTTTTGGGGAGCGATCGATGCAGCATATGAAATGCCTAATTATAATTAATAATCTGCATATGGTTTGTAATTAAGATTGAGGTAACAATAATAATTATTATTCTATATTTTTATTCAGATCGTGTGGCTGTTGTTGCTGACGACGACGCCGTCTGGAGTAACAGCAAAACCAACTAGCAGCTCCCTTCCAGCTGATATACCCGCTCCTAACACAGTCAGTAATAATAGATCCGAACATATTGTGAGCTTTGTGAAGCCAAAGGAAGCGAATACGCCACGAGAGGAATTTGATTTTGAACGCAACGAGGCGGAGGCCACAAATTCGGTTCATGTGCATCAGTTGTTTAGCGGCCTGTTGCAGTTGCAAGGACCCGGCAACAATAGCCTGGACACAGACGATGCGGCGGTTAGTGAACGCAATACGCTAGACGATGAGCTCAGCCTGGATGAGGCAGTCAGTGAGCAGCATGAAAGCTCAACGGAAACTCCGGATGCTTGGCATCGCATCAAGCTGGCAATTCCCGTATTGGAGCCGGTCAAGCACTTGTTGAATACGGTGGGCGGTGGTGGTGTCAACGATACACATGTGCGCACCAATACCCATCGATTGATTGGCCACCATGGGGTACATCATTCACCGCATTCAAATCATCACAGCGGCAATGAATCCTCAGCCATTGAAACGGAGGAAGATCGCGAAACGGCCCTTGAGAGTCCAGGACTCAATATACTTGAGGGATTAGGCATGGCAGGCACTGTGATCTTAAATTTGTTGCAGAATCTGCGACAAGTGTTTGCTGCCAGTGCAGGAAGTGCAAGCACCGCTTTCTCCGGCGGTGGTGGAGGTGGTGGCGGTGGTGGAGATGAACCTACAGGAGGAAATTAAGACAATCTTCTGCAAGTGGGAGTGGTCATGTGTTCTGTGATTAATATCTGGGCTTTTCAATATTCTTTCTAATACTAATGAAATATACGATTATAATTAAATTACAACAAGCAAATAAATCAAACAAAACAATGGCAAACAGTTCAGTCAAAATAGTGCATATTGAGATTGTGGGTAAACTCAGGAAGTCGATTTTGACGCCAGCGGAGATTTAGTTGAGCCTGCTCCACTGCACGTTGCCAACTGCGATCTGAACACTCCATCTGTTCCTTATGTTCGTCTATAAATGCCTTAAGCCGTCGATAATCTCGCGGACTGTTAATGTTATGTGCGATTTCGACAAGAAGCGAGGCCAATTCGCGTCGATTATGTTCATAGCTGTAAAAGAACATTATAATTATTACTATATTTTGTTTCTACTTATTGAGTATAGCTTACAATTTCTGCAAGAGCTTAAATTTGTGCATGAGAAAATCCTTGGCTATGTGAGCGCCTACATCATTGTGCACAATGGCTGCAAAGATTTGCGATACATCCTGTTTGCGTATAAGCGATTTCTCACTGAATACTAATCTCAGATAGAGTTCGATTTGGCCGACATCGTGGCTGCAGGTCAGTGAGAGCAGTATCACTCGCTTCTCGCTGGCCACGGTGCTATTTCGGTAGCGTTGCCACAAAAAGTTCCAATCATCCGCACCGCCATGTCGAACGGCTGTGCAGTAAATTACGGAGCGTAGATTCTGAGGCACCGGATTAACTTCATCCGGATTACCTAAGATTAGCCAGCGATGATAATATTTCAAGGCTGTCTTCACACAATCCGCCTGACATAAACGACATGCCCATCTATTGATTAGGACTTTGTGTGCCACGTGATGACGATTATCCGAATCTTCAAGCATGCCTCCCAGATGGTTGTAGATGGGATCCAACAAATGAAGCATAAAGTGCTGGAAGACAGTTAAGAAATAGAACAAATTTTACTAAGAATTACTAAGCTCACCTGGAACTCCTCAAATTCTGATGTTTGTCGCATAATGCGATCAATGGCTGTTAATTGATCCAATGCAGCACGCCAGGGCATGTATTCATGCTCGTGCTTCAAGTAATCCAATAGCTCCAGAGCCAATGTATAGCTTAGATGACCACTCCAAGCCAGAGCCAGGGAATCGTCTATTAACTGGGCACGATTCATGACATGAATTCGCTTAAAGTCGCTGCATTGTAGACCCTTGATGATCAGTTTCCAGTTATTTGTGTCATAGTTAACCCGATACGGCGTCGCTAATTGCAGGTTTAGGATTAGCCATTCCTCCTCTCCTGGCAGATGCTGTAGTTCAAGTTGTAATTTTTCTTGCTGTTCGTTGCAACGCAGCCAGGCGATTGGCTCAGTGGATATAAAGTTGGATTGGGAGTTTGTAGTGTAGCTAATTGGTATAAACCAACATGACTCTGCCTTCAGTGGATTTTGGTTTTCCTTGAACAGAATAGGTTCCTCATAAATGAAAAACCTACTCTGGAAGACAGTTGCTGAGTTCTTTAAGTAGTCTCGATGCACGGTTATCAATGGTATTCCTGGTTGCAATGTCCAAGTGTTCATTACGGTTTGCACATTCATGTTCTGGGGAATGGTGCTGGCTTGATGCGATGCCTTCGTCAGAGCCAACCACAAATCCTCTTGCTTTGCATTAATATAGGAATGCTGTTGTAGATAAGATTTGAGACCATTGTGGAAGGCTTCGTCCCCTATGAAAATGTGCGTCATACGGATTATTGCGGCGCCCTTGCGATATGTAATGGAATCAAAGAGCTCAGCAATTTGGCTGCTTCTTCTCACAGATTGATGAATGGGTCTTGTGCTACAAAAGGAATCAGTGTTAAGAATAGACAGTACGTTGTCCAATGACTCCTCCTCATAAGCACGCCAACTGCTACACATCTCTTCCATTCCCAATGTGGCCACATAGGTAGCGAAGCCTTCGTTTAACCACAGATCGTTCCACCATTCCATGGTGACAAGATTACCAAACCATTGATGTGCCAGCTCATGTGCTATAATGTTGGTAACATGCTGCTTGTCCGTCAGAGATGATGTCCCTTCGGCATAGAGCAATGATGCTTCCCTGTACGTGATTAAGCCCCAGTTTTCCATGGCACCCGAACTAAAATCTGGCACAGCCAGTTGATCCATTTTAGGCAGGGGATACCTAATGTCAAACAACTGCTCATAGTAATCCATTATACGTGGTCCAATCTCTGCAGCATATTTGCATTGTTCGATGACCGAGGATCTTGCCCAGGTGGTAAACTTTACCGAGCGCTCGTAGGGAGCACTATAGGAGACATAGCCCTCGAAATCGTTGATGCTGTAGGCGACTAGATATGTGGACATAATCTCCGTCTGCTTGAATATGCTCCACACCCAATTCTTGCGTTCGCTTCTGTAAGTCTTAGGATTTGTTTTAAGTTCCACGCTTTGATTTTAACCAAATTTTGTAATATGTATGTGTGTATTTACATGGGAATCCTCTCCATTAGGGGCATATTGCTAAGGGCATTGTACTGAGCGGAGTGGCCCAAGGAAATGTTGAAGGTCGCCTTAAAATTGGGCTCATCAAAGCAGGGAAATGCAGCACGTGCATCCGTTGGCTCAAACTGTGTAACTGTCATAAATCTGTATAAATGTACATTGATATTACCATAATATTTTATAGTACAAAGTTACTCACTTGATTTGGCTACTGTTATGTTCGTCTGGATAGGAGCTTGCATAGTAACCTGACATGGTTTTTCCGAGTCTTGCCCAAAACTGCAATCGAAGTATGCAGCGTTGTGAGGGCCACAGTTGTCTGTCCAGATGCATAATATAGAAATCATATTTTGGATTACGCTCCACACTGCTTATCCTAATGTCCTTGTTGTGTTTGCCCCCAACTGACTGTAACCATGTGCCATTTGTGGCAACATTCAGACGGGATCCTACATGCAAAGTTATGTTGCTCGTGGCTTGAAGAACGTGCAGATGAATTTCCACATCTCCCGTAAAAAATAAGCGTGATTCGTCTTCCAAATGTGTGAGAATCTGAAGGTTATAGTGTTGCGGTTTTAAGGATTGGGGCAAGCGGTAATTATCACCGCTAGCGTAGCAAAGAGTCACGACAACGACCGCCAGCACAGTGAAAAAACACATTTCAAATCAAGCGCTCAACATAATATTTTTTGACTGAAAGCTCATGACGCAGCGTTGCCACCTTTGAACTGCCCATTCAACCATCGCTGCCACCTTGAGAAAAAGTACCCAAAATAAATACAGAAAAAATACGCAATTAGAAAGCCAAATCAAAAAGTGATCGGTGTTTGAAAAGTGGTCGGACCCTTACTAGATATAAACTATTCAAAGAGCTCATACGACAATGACTTTGAACAAACAACCCGCTCGGCTGAACTTTATTCAAATTGGGCGGCTATGTAAGAATTTCCCAAAAATAATCCCATAACTTTGCGACCAACTGGGAAATTTTGTACTGTTAGCATGTTAACATGCCAGCAGCTGTTCTGTTGAACAAAATCAAGTTGGTAGCCCTTAAAATCATCGTGACGTCACACGTGCGTATTTTGTTTTCGCTTTTGTTAGTTTATCCGCCGCTGCTGATGAAAATGGTCGTGTGAAGCTGAACCGCGCATTTCGCTCTGAACAATTTTTAAAGCATTCACTCGCTAAACTCTAAATATTTAAGCAAATAATATAACAATCAAGTGCGGAAAGTGTAAAGTGTGTGTTCTAAAGTTTATGTTTGCGTGTTTTTGCAAAATTTATGCATTTGGGTTTGTCGTGTGGCGCGTTTTGTCTCTGCGAACGTGTGGCCTAAAGAAAACGCACGCTAAATGAGCGTGTAATCAATAAGAATACGCAAAAATATACAAAAAATGTAAATAAATAAACCAGCGCTATCTGCTAATTGTTAACAATTGTAGAGTCAAGTTAGTCTTGCTCAAAGTAAGTGAATTTCGAAGCTTTTAACTATTGCAATTGGCCAGCAAATTGGCAAAACGTCCAAAACGGTGTTGCAACATGACGTGCGAACAGCTGTTTTTACGTCTCCTCTTTAGCTGCTATTTTGTTTTTGTTGTGTGCTTTAGTCGCAGCCCATCATGTGCATGTGCGAGCGAGCTGTGGTGTTTTAAGAAATATAATTTGTTTAATTGTATTTAGCTTGTACATATTTTTTGTTTATTATTACTGCCATCAACGTGCACAGCATGTTCCACTTTTGACGTCAGCCACAGACAGATGCTGCTGATACCGGACTTACTTACTTACTTAATGTAGTCGACAGTTCTAATAGGCCAAATGTTGCTAATTTGTTAGTAAAGTAAATAAACACGCCGAACATTAACATATGCCCTGTTGTAGACTTCGGTTCAATATTCAATTGTAAATTTGTTGCCGCTCGTTGAATGTTGCCATCAAATTCAAATGCAAATGTTGCTAGTGAAATGTTGCGGTACTTTTAACTGTTTATGTTTCGCTTTATGTATATTTACAATTTGCAATCCGTTTATTAGCATACAAGTATTAACAACAATAACAAGTAGGCACACTCTACATTTGCGGAAATTGAGAGCAACCCACAGCGTCGATGACGTCGTCGACGTCGACTGGGCGTCAAACAGACTGCCCCAATACAAATTGTGGCAGCCTCATTCCCGGCTACTGTTCAATGTTTCTATCTTTTGTAATGTGTCAATTTTTGATTTATGCTCAGTATCTCTTGTTTAGATAGTGCGGTTTTAAATTTTTGCAAAAGTGCCTACACAATTATGTATATCCACACACACACACCTATACATATGTGCGTATATCTAGTCGAATACATATTTACGTTTATTTTATATCTGTTTATTTGCTCTAGACACGTTTTGTTTTTATTGAATTTGTAAAGTATGGGAGGCAGAAGCTTTTCAAAGCTCTCCATATGCCGGCTTGGGCAAGTCTTTCAAAGTTTCCAAAGTTGTCTGCATATGACACTTGTTAGTTTTTAGTTTGAGCATGTGATACCCTTTAATTGTTGAACAAAATGTTACATTTTATTCGCTACAATGTTGGAAACAGGAAGAAGTACGCTTAAAACGCTCTAAAAATATATGTATTCTTGATAAGGAGCTACAAAATATGACACATGAACTTCTCAAAGCTTAAGATCAAGTTAGTGAATTGGGGGAAATACAAGGCATAGTTCACGGTTTTTTTAACTAATACGACCGTTTTTTTAGTTTCCGTTTTCATTAATTTATCAAAGTTCAGATAAATATAGCTTACGTGTGTCTTAAACTTTAAACAAATCAAGTACTTGACTACTTGGTACCTAGTGTACCTAGTGTACCTAGTGTACCTAGTGTACCTAGTGTACCTAGTGTACCTAGTGTACCTAGTGTACCTAGTGTACCTAGTGTACCTAGTGTACCTAGTGTACCTAGTGTACCTAGTGTACCTAGTGTACCTAGTGTACCTAGTGTACCTAGTGTACCTAGTGTACCTAGTGTACCTAGTGTACCTAGTGTACCTAGTGTCCCCTAGGGGGATCTCATGCTTGCACGGTTAGAACCAGTTGGGAATTGTAAGGTGAAAAAATGAAAAAATGTATATACCTAGTGTACCTAGTGCACTCAGCTCCTAGAGAGATCTTATGCTTGTACGGTTAGAACCAGTTGGGAATTGTAAGGTGAAAAAATGAAAAAATTTATGATTTTCATTTATGTACACTACTGTACCTAGTAAAGTGGTACTAATGAAAGAGAGTGATTATTATTAGTTGTTATTATTGTCTTTACTTCTTATAGTCAAGGGCTCGACTATAGCGCTCTAATTCGCTTTGATTTTGCACTTTTTTTATTATAAGAGAGAGGAAGAAAGATAATAATAAAATCAGTTCAATTTTTCCCACTAAGCCTCAATTAGCTGGAATCGTTTTAGCAACGTGCTCATAAGTTAACTGGAAATGTGTAAACAAACCCAGTTACTATATGTATATTAATATCTTATCAGCTACTGTCCGACACAAATTTAAACATAAGACATAAAAGAGAGAGGTGCAAATGGATCTATTAAGTGATTTAATAACAACCATTCATAAAAAACTAAAAGCTAATTTCAAAATTGTAAATCGGAAAGCAATTAATCTATTAAAAAGGGGAAACATTTTCTAGTCAGTTCAGATCTCAATTTGAATAATTTATTAAATTCACTTTTGCTTGAAACTTGTAAGACTTGTTTGGTTAATTGATTAGATTTTTTATTGCCACACTTGACTGTTTGAAGATAAGAGACTAGACAAATTGTTATGTGCAGCTTGCCTTATCTAAGTCGGTCATAAATGAGAAACTTGTGCCAAGTTGTTTTAAACAAATTAATTATAAATGTAAAATAATTTTGTTTAATTTTGTACTTAATCGAATATAATTTGTTTGTTTTCTTACAGTATTATTCTACGTTTAATGTTATAATGGGCTCCCAAATATGAGCAAAAAGGGGAGCGCTTGTTGTTATCGATATTTACGGCAATTGTTATCGGGCAATGACTGGCGCCTGTTTGGGTTACGTGAATGATAAACGGTTCGTCATCGATGTTGTGTTTGTTGTTCAATCCTATATGGATTGAAAGATTCCAAAATTTGCTGTAAACTAAATTGAGGCCCTATGGAACATGCCCGTGGATATGCATAAGAACGTCTCCGTACAAGTTGATAGTGATTTTGCTTTGTTACTGCCAAGCGGTGTTTATGAAATCAAAAAAATGGAACCACGATCCAAAATACGAACAATTATTGTATTTTGTCTCTTTCTGGCCATTGCTGGCATTATTGGATTCGGCTACTTTTGTCAAGATCAGGTAAGTGTTAAGCGACACAATTGATAACAATCGAAAATCGATAACCTTTTCTTTTGGATTTGTTTGACGTAAAACAATAAATTTATCTTGTTTTTTGTTTCTGCTATTTTGCTTGGCGCCAATGCAAATAAGGCAGCAGAAACTGTTAAATTTCATAATTTATATTGCTGTTTGCATTTAATTAAAATTTATTTTGGTCCCACAATCAATTCTTGGAATTTTTGTTGTCTCAAAACTCGTTTTTGCCATAGAAACAATTTATTAGCCCGTGTTTCTCTAGAGGATTACAAGTTGCTCAGAACAGAACGGCGGATACTTTTCTCCCATTTCTTTTATTCAACAAAAACATTTTGTTGTTTACAAGCATTTGTTGTTCTTTTTGGAAATTATTGGCGCCGTTAATTTTCAATTGTTTAGATATTTGTTTATGTGCATTTATACGTAAACACAAAGGTGCCAGAATATTTCCGAAAAATTTCAGTTATTTTTATTGCGTTTTAGTCTATGTAAATTTATAAACTTTCAACAAAATATTTTATGTAATATCATTGCAAAAAGAGGTATTAAAATTTGTATATAATAAGTGTAAAATGTTTCTCAATGATGAGAAACAAAAAAGATGAATGTAATATTAACATGAATTTCTTATAATCACTATTTCACAACTGTCTTTAAAGTATTTAAATTCTTAAAAGAGATTTATTGAGTCCAATTTTATTTAATCTGAAACATTCGTACATTTATTTACAAAATAATCTCGTAATGAACTTTGATCAGGGAAAATCGTATTTATAAGATTTAAATATGCTGAAATCACTCAAAAATAATGACGATGGACTTAATGTGATTTAATATGTGAGGTGCAAAGTGCAGGAATGTTGCCCCATAAAAGCATTTCCCAAAAACATTTCAACGCATTTAATAACACTCCTGGGACTCATAAACTCTGAACTCACCAGGCTATCACTCAGTTTACAGCTACATAAATATAGATAGCACTCTCTGTCTATATACAAGGTATGTATGTAAATTATCAATTAATCGTCGAGGAAAGTCATCTCTAATATTAGCGTCTATAAATTCATTAGACGAGCCTATAAATTTCAAAATACGCGCGCGTTTTATGCACTTCAGTTTCATTAAAATTGACTCACGTCAAATTTTATATATATATAGGATGTGCTTGCCTCTTAATGAACTTCTTGGGTTTACTTTGAAATACTCGTATCAGTATTTCTGAAAGTAAAACTGCTTGCTTGGAAATGGTAAAAAAATACTTCGGGTCCTTGATTTACAATGTATAGCTCAGATAAAACACACCTAATATACCGATTTTGCTTTAAGAAACACGCGTACGTCTGTGAAGATAAAATTGTGAGATTTATGAATAGATTTAAAAAAATATAGTATTTCTGTTTATATGGGACATGTGGGCGTTGGGCCTTTTAAATTGAGTTCAAAGTCAAACAAAATCGGCTATGTAAAAAGTATTCAAATATGTATATATTTTTTATATATATTTAATTGCTAGGTAGATGTCGTGTGACATATCAATTGGTTAACACTTCAAACATATCAGCTCGAACAATGTTCGATCTCATTTTGCAAAGAGATATGTCGATAGATATGTATATTTATAAATAGATATACATACATAAACGGTGCTCATAATACTTTTCTTGTTGAAAATTGTAAGAGTGAGCAAAGTGACATTAATTGGGCCCAGCTGCCAGTTGCGACAACACGCGATCTTGAATGTGAATACTCAAACTTACATACATATATTCGTATTCGAACTCATACTCGGACTCTTAGTACTCATATGATGTGGTTCTTTCTAGCGAGACATTGTGGCAGACGGGCACGGGCCATGCCACGCCCAGCTGTTGTTGTTGTTGTTGTTGTGCTTGGAAAATAATTTCTCAAAAATAGCTTAATTAGTGACGCGTTACGACAAATGAAAAGTGTAGCGAAATAAATGAAATGAATTTCTCATCATGTTTATTTTGATGGGAATTAATCTAAATATGGATAAACAGATGGTCAAGAGGTACATTAATTTGCTTGGATTGCCGCTGATTAACCAGACATATATCTTTTTATATGTATATATTGTTCAATGACACATTAGTGTTCTATAAATAAATTTAAAAGAAAAACTACTTAATCCCAATGCTTACTCATTCAGATAATACAATCTTCTATATAAACATTTACTCAATTTGTTAAGTTAATTCTTCTACTCTGATTACAGACCTAGTCTTCAAATTAACTACTTTTACTTTTCCTAGTTTACAATGAAACCAATATGCTCCACCTTGGCGCTTGATTGTAGCGCTACAGAAATGTGTTAAACTTATCAGACTCTAAACTAACAAACAAAATTGAACACTTTTACTCTGAATATTCATTAACTCTCGATGCTCTTTCATTTACACATTTGCATTTATTCAAATTTCGACTAGGTAAACGTCAGGCGAACAAATAAATAAAAAGTAAAAGAAAAAAAGAAAAAAACAGGTAAAAACAAAATTGTGCTTGCCGCATATATTTTTATTTCTTTTTCCAACGTTTTAATAAAAACTCATTAATTAAATGTTGCGGTTGTTATTGTTGTTTTTGCTTTTGCTGTTTTGTTGTTGCTGAGTTGTTTTCATTGTACACTTTTTACAGAGAAGGGGAGTGGAGGTTATAGAAGGCAAACGAGCTTTTTGCGTAATAATCGAGAGGTACAAAGATAAATTACAATAATGCAAATGTATTCCAGATATCTAATTGAGTTTGCTATAAATATCTTACAATGAGTTACTTTTGAATGAGAATTTTGCTGGTTATAAAATGTTAGGGTATCTCTTAGTCTTCCACTCTTATCTTGTCTTTTATTTATTGGGTTTGTGGTTGATGCTCTTGTTGCTGCTTTACATGTAAATTATGGCAAGAGTTTAGTTGTTTTTTGACCAATTTTACAGACGAGCCTAATGAAATGGAAACTACGACTATTTATGACTTTGTTGTTGTTTTTAGTATGTTGGGCCCGCAATAAAAATTACGGTTTGGTGTTTTCCATAATGCAAATGCTTTGTTTTTGCTGTATTTGTATTTGGTTGGTTTTTTAACAACTTTTCGGCAACAAACAAAGTTTGTTTTATCGTTATAACATGCTTACAAGTAAAAGTGCATACACGAATGTTTATGAGTTGAAATTTCCGTGTGTTTATGAGGCGCTACATCCACCAGTATAAGTTCGAATATCTATTACGAATTTATTGCTCTATTAGAACTGCAAACACTTGTCCTCAATCTGTTGCTTAGCCAAATAAAAATAAAGAAAATAGGAAAAAAAAACACGCAACTGAATTAAGTTTGATCATAAAATCAAGTACGACAACGGCAGCCAATGAACATAATATTCAGGTCTGTCCATATCTTAGGTATTTTATTAGCATAGATTTGGTTTACGATCGTGTTGTTTTATGACCGTGTTAGATTTGTCTTTCAAGTTGTTTGTTTGTTATGCTTTTCCCCTAACTTTGTACCAAGGTGCGCCTTACTTTAATCTATTTAATGGTGTGTCGGACTCACACATCTTTGCGATATGTCCCCACAATGTAAACATAGTGGTTAATTGATGAATTCGGAACAAGAATGAAGGATCATATAAACTGTCTAGGCATTTTTTGTTTGCCTTAACTTAAGCTGGGAACAACGTTTGTTTTCTATCCAAAAAATAAAAAATATAAAATGTTTTTGAAAACTGAACATAATAATCTAGCCAAGACTCTGCGATACCCTTATAACTTATTAGTCTTAAGAACTTGATTTGCTGGCTAAACGATATATCAAAAGAAGATTTATTTGCTTTGGAGCTTTAAGTAAGAGTTTAATTCGACAGTTTCTAGTGAAAACAACTAAAAACAAACAAACCGAGTGGAACCCTGTTGAGCATTTAATGGTTTAATTGCCTTCTACAACATGGTTAAGATTATCAATTTATCAATTTAAACTGTGATTCTTGGAAAACAAAATTTAAACGACTTTCTAATGGGATTCCATAATTTATCGCATCGACATCAACGATAATCGTTTGTAACTGATATCTACAATTTCTGATTGTATATCAAATTTCAGACATACTTAATTTATACTTAATAGGAAAAGGCAACTGACAATCTTGTAATTCGCAACTAGTTTAGTCAGTAAATATAATAGGTTAAGAGTTCCTTCTTAGAGTAGTAGATTAATTATTTTGGAATTTCAGTTGGCATTAATTAACACTGTTAATTGGTGTGTAGCATTCGCATTCAATTCTTTTAAATATTCTGCTCATATGATATCTTTATTATCATCCTAACGACTCGTAACGTAAAACCAGTGGCTCAGCAACAACAACAACAACAACAACAATGCAAACTATCAAGTCGAAACCAATTAAACTATCAGCAAAATCTAAAAGATGTACAAAAAGAGCATGCCAAGAAATATGCCGAGCAAAAAGAAGTAGGATATGAAGAGGAGAGAGAGGGGTAAAAGACTGAAGTATAGAAGTGGCATACAGAGAGCACATGTCATAAGCCAGAAGACGCGTGTCAGCGGCACTTTAATGTGGTTCCAGCGGATCTAACAATGAACCATATGAAATTTAGATTAGTGCTGTGGCATCTGCGGTTTTTTAGTGGAACAACGACAACAAATCCCCAAAACAAAACAATGGAGAGAGCTCAAATGATTTTTGAAAAAGATCAGCGCGCATTATTCACGCCTGTTTAAAGTTAATTCGTGCACAAGAGATCGCTGCTAGAGATAGAGACAGAGATAGAGATATGGAGAGAATGAAAGAGAAAGGAATAAATAGAAGCTGAGATATCGCTCTTACTTTGATGTGGACTCATAATATCGTCTGGCACAAATTAGCCAACTGGCTAAACGTTCCCCCGCTTACCGTCCAGAGTCCCTGTTGGGGCCAAAGTTTTTTTTCGTTTTCAACGTTGTCTTTTTTTGTTGATAAAAGTTTTCCGATAGCCTCGAACATATCGTTTGTAGCTGCTTTTAAGGCTGGGCCTGTGTCTGGTGCATGTATAAAAACTGGTTTAAACTTTATCTCTCAGGTCGACGATACCCTGCCTGCCAAAGTGATTGTAATCACTTTGATATGCCGTATGAAACGGATCAGAAAATTATTATTCTTATTATTATTACAATTATTTGTAGTGTGAAAACTTGTATCCAAAGTTAAGTAACTTTTGATTAGATGTGTAAATAGTGCAGGTTTAGTAATTATTTGCTCCGTAGGGTATTAAAAATGCGTCAAAGTCTTGGTTGACTTGAGTGTTTTTATTATTGAATGTCTGACGGTCTCATGTTTTGAAAGCATTGTAAGCTGATAGCCGTTTATGAGCTTAAATGGCAATGCAGGTAGGTAGGTAGATGCCTTCGTTTTTTATGCCTTTGGGGTAGTTCATCAAAGGGGATCAAACGATTGGCAGCGGCATCTCATCTAAATAACAGTTTAGGCTCACCTGCCCCTCATATATGAATCCTGGCCGTATCTGAAACCCGAGAGCATGAGTTACTCTCACAGGTGATTGGCTAATGGACTTCTTCAAATTGGGTGGTAAAGGATTTCTACGATTTCAATTTGATTTTGTTCAAAAATTTTCAATTCTTTTGCAAAGAATTATTTCATTTAATTATGAATTTCGTGCTTAATTTTCAATTTGTACACCATTTTAAACTTGTGCATAAATAATACTTGCGTTTGTATTTTGCAACTAATAATCCATCCGAAATTGAATATGCTATTATGCAATTCTGTTGGTGTTTTCCAGCAGAAGCAGCTGCTGCGTGTTTTTCATTTCCATTTCCATTTCGATTAGCATAGTATTCATTAATGTGAAAAACTGTTGTGCCAGCATTTTGGCCAATTACAAATTCAATTCAAAATGTTTTATAAAATACAATTAGCATTTTGTACTTTTAATTGGATCAGTTTTATTCTGTGTTTTTCCATTCTGTTTTGTACATTTAAGCCATGGATAATTTGATATTTACAGGGACACAAATTGGGAAACTAACATGATAAGAGGTGGATTAAAGCCCTTGTTCAGACTAGTAGAGAAACGACCGTTGAATGAAAAACTCGATACAAACGTTATTTATCCCTATTTTAGACCAAAAGACCATAAGCAGCAGAACTTTTGAAAATATGCCGAACCTTACCTACAAAAAATATTTCATTATGTTTTTTTTTGACACCACATTAATTTTAGCTTAGAAGCCTAATGAAAAGTAATGTGTTGAAACTTTTTCAATGCGCTGCGGCGAGGAGGCAATGTTAAAAATAAAGCAAATGAAGCAAATTCAGCAATAAGCATCCAATTAAAACTTTTTTCACACAATTGCAAGGCAGCTGACAAAAAAGTCCGTCTAACAATGGGTTAGTTGTGTGGTCGAATAGACCAAGAGTACAACGGCAACAGCAACAACAACTACAACTACAACTACAAATACAACCACAAATACAGCTACAACAATAATAGGAACGACAACAATTCTATGAATAACTTTATACTGTCGCCTATCTAACGAGCTGCAAAAATGTGAACGTATTATATAATATAGAGTCTATATATTTGCGCATGTATGAGTATGTCTGAATGTGGAGAGATGGAAAGGCTGTGAGGGGGTGGGGGGGATAAAGGATTTCCGCTTGGTTGCCTGAAATATGAGGAGATTTCGACAAGAATGTTATATTCAGTTTGTGTCGAGCATAGAAAAAACCTAGTCTAGTAATTTATTATGCAGTGGAAAATGTGTTATATTTCTTGTAGACGCCAGTGGTGGTGGCACTGACGATAATCATCATCCTCCGTACGCATATGGATGACAATGAGGATGATAATTACAATTACAGCACTACAAGCCGCCGACGAAGCGAAGGCATCTAAAAATAGACCAATCCAATGTGACAATGTGAGAGGCGTGTTTGGATTTCGCAATTGCAATACGAGTGCTAACTACACATAATACGATTTTATGGTTATGGTTTTAGCTTCTACACTCCTCCTCCTCCTGCAAAGTGAAGAATGCGACGCAGACGAAGAAGAGTAAGAAAGTTTTTGGCATATCGACTTACGAAGCGTCGCGACATTGAATTGAATGTCTTATGGTTCATGTCTCCACATCTCTGGCTCTCTCTCTCTCTCTCTCTGCCTTGCTCTCCTTGTCTGTGACTCTCTCAGCGCTTTAAATCTCATCCCTCGCGCTTATGCTCAACAGTACAAATACATCAGGGCTAACATTGTTTTGCACTTGGCTGACAGCTCGGTGCTTGAAGTATTTTCCAGTTTGCTCACGTATTAATTGCTCGAGTGGAAACGACGACAGCAGCACAAGAAACAAAAAAACCAAATGTAAAGGAAATAAAAAGTAAAAATATGAGAGAGAGAAAACAAAGAAGTTATCGACCGAAACATGTTGATGATTTTCTTCTTATTTTTCTTTGTATACATTTTGTTTTGCTTTTTGCTTTGGTCAATCCTCGAAATATGATGAAAATATTAACAGAATCCGTTGGCCGCCACTTGCATGCTGATGTCCTTGATGTATTTTTGTGATTTATGAGTGCTCCTTTACGCTTAAATGCTGCGTACTCGGGCATTGTAAATTTTGATATTTGTTAACAGCTCAAATTAGAGATGGACGTTGCACATAAATTTTGTAAAAGAAACCTAATTGTTGAAGTTTATTATTAATATCAAAAGTTGTCAAGAAAGCTCTTCCAAAAAGTCCTTTAATGTCCTTCTCTTTGGCCTAACATTTATTACATTTAAATTGTTCAGATTTGGAATAATATATACAAAAAATCTTTTATTTCCTGTTTATCCTTTTTATTGTCTCTAGTTTGTTATGCGTCGTCTAGCACTCTTACCAACACTAAACTATTCTTATATTCTCGTTCTAATCATATTCTGCAGTTTTTTAATCTTCTAACAGAATACCAGACCGCCCGCACAGCAAAGTCTCCTGTGTGGGTCCGTCTCCTCGACTTCCCTTAATGTTCGTCTGTCCTTGTGTCCATTTGTCCGTCTGCTCATCAGCGCAGACATCTGAGTCGTGAACTGCATATGAAACACGCATTGAGGTTTATATTTAAAATCGAGGCACTTTATGAATGTCGATTGCATACGAAGAAGTTTTGCAGAAGTAGCCACTGAAAATTCATCACGGAAGTCGTAAATAATGCTCCCAGACATGTTCAGACGGACGTGTCATAGTGCGAGCCAATGCAAGTACTGACTATATACATATATGTACATATTTAAAGCATTAACTCATTAGAGAAAGACAAAGAAAGATACAGAGAGAGAGAGAGAGAGAGAGTGAGAGAGAGAGCGAGATAGAGAGAGCGATGTGTTGAAAGGAAAACTGTAACAGTTCAATAGCTGCATGTCTTTCATTTTGACCGACAGGCCACAAACAGCTGCCAAGTGGCTGACACCAACATGGAGGCGATACAGTGGCCAGTAATTCATCATCAAGAGCTACAATAGAGAAATAGAACTGGAAATGCATGGAAACTTCTCAAACTGCATTTCAGCGCCCTATTATATATCACTTAGAGAGGCATGAAATGCCACACATTCGACTGAATCTGTTACAAAAATGTGTTTTCATATTTAGCATGCGTCTCTCAAGTGGCCAAATCCAACAACAACAAGAACAAAATCTGGCCAAAGCTGCAGATCCGCGTGGAAAACTCTTCACTCCCTTCTTTCCACAGTCCCTCTGGTCCGTCCAGCAGCGATTGCTTATGTTGTTGTTTATGTTGATGTATTGTAATAGTCGGCCTGTTCTGTGATCATGTTGAACACATGTTGACAAAGTGTGAGCACAGAACTGCTCCGAGCCACCCGGCAGTCTGTGGCATCAACAGCCGTCGTATCCAAGTGCAACTAATACCAAACGGAAGCGTATCTACAGTTTTCTCTTTCATCATTTATCTTTGAGCAGTAAAATTCAGAAGAAACTGTACAACAAAGTGCTCCAACTATTACATTTCACAAATGTATTTCAAATAAATTGAAAAACAATTGAAAACTCACCACTGATCGAAGAGCAGATGCCCTTTAAAACAAATATGGTACTATTAATAACATAAAAGAAATTCATAAGACACACATAAAGATTTTATTAATGAGTTTTTATATAATCTTATTATTCCCTTTCACTTATTAAATATAGGGTAGAATGACAAGTTCAGCAAACCCCATTTGACTTGGATATCCATTAAGTTATGAATTATCTATGGCTAGCTTTTTATACATTGTGGAAATAATAATTTATGCAAATCCATTTTCCAGCACTTTATAGGTCCCTCAATAATAAGCATAAGGCATAAGGCACTCAAAACACAAAGACGATTCATTCAGATTACAATATGTTTTCCTATAAAGAGCCTTCTTTATTATTATTAGTATTTTTATCTGAAAGTTTACTTTGAAGATAGTCAACAAACCAGATTAATAATGAGCAAAGCAGTAACCATTTGAGTTTTTCTTAGTTGGCTGCTGTTTTCAGATTTTCTTTGTTTAAATTTTGTATTTAAACTATAGGAAATCATCATGCATTCTATAAGTTTTGAATAAGTTTAAGTAAGTCAAAAGCAGCAGCAGCTTAAGCTAAACTTTTTCAATCAAATATACTTGCTGAATTAAAACAGTGCATTATAAATTAAGCTTTTCTATAACAGGCATTGATATAAGAATATTTAGTAATTTTCTTAGTCTAAAAGATAAAAGTCCCTAAAAAGGAAAGTTATCTTTAGTTTGGGCGTTGTGCTAATAATTATTTGAAAATATATAAGTATTATTTTTATAAATGTAAATTTTATTTTTGAAAGATTAGTATTCTTTTATTTAAATAATAAATATCTGCTTTCACTATAAGGATTTGTACCCGAGTCAACTGGACAGTATGATATAAAAGATAAAAAAGTACAGAAGTGCCAAATAATATTGTTGCTTATCGTTAAGAGGTCGCAAAACCTCTAAAGCACAGGGAAATTCTGATTAAAGATTTGTGAAATAATGGAGATGTAAAATCGATACCAACTTGCCACCTTGATACTTGCACAATGGCTCAGGTGCTCAGTGGCAGGTAATTCTCATCGAAAGTGCCGTTGAGTGGTTGCGCCTCTAAAAATACACACACAAAGAAAGGCTAAGACGTTGAAAATGGAGAGACCAAAAAAAAAAAAAATCAAAAAATCAATGAAACAATGAAAAACAGCTAAGCCCGGCCAGGATACGTGTGCAATATAAACCAGGCCGACAAACAATGAGCACGTTCAAGCCAAGGCCCAAGTAGCCAGCTCTCTTATCAATGAAATCTAAACCAGGCACAGTTACAGTCACAGTCACAGTCACAGCTACAGTCGCAGTTTTAGTTTTCGGTTCAGGGACTGAACTTAAATGTGTTAATAGAAATGGGCATTGTTGTTGTTTCTGTCCTTTCATTAACAACAGGAAATCCAAGCATGACAAATATTTGAAAATGCTTTTTAAAGCCGCATATATTCCAGTTAGAATTTTTCTCAATTGTTGTAATTTAATATTCTTTCAATTCTTTGAAGCCAGCTAATTGTGTTCCAGCTTTGGCATACCAAAAATTTGTCTTGGTCAGTCAAAATCAGTTACGTGTATGTATCTGTTAATTGCTTTATGCCTTAAATGTTTGTACACAAGTTGACAAACTATGCATATTTAATTAGGTGCGCAAAGGGTTAAGGTTAAACAAGTTCTTTTCTAAGTGTTTCTGACTTCCAGCTAATTGTGTTGCAATTTGCTTAAAATGCATATTCACACAATTGCCCATTCAGCTTTAAAGTGCTCTCCCCCTTAGATTTGAACAACAGATTGAGTACATTTCCATTTCCATTTCCATCTCTATAACCATTTCCCTCTGCCCGCCCCATTACCCTCCACAATCCACAATCCGATTCTCAATCGTCTATTTTAGAACGCGTTGAAAGTGCATTGACATTGCCCCATTGCAAAATTCATTGGCAACCCTTGCCAATTTTAATTCGTTTTTTGTTTTAGTCTATCTTTCGCTGGGCTTAATACCCTGTAACTGACAGGGGAGTCAGGTAGCGTGAATACATGATGTGTAATTTTCTTGTACTTGACAGAGAGTAGATTTCGTAGATGGGTTATGTTTATTTATTATACTGTAAATGGGCTTAACTGACGAATAGGTAGATTGTTGATATATATTTTATTAATCGTAACTTAGCACAGGGTATTTCAACGTCCGTCACTTCTTTTGAGTTCAATTTCTTTATGCAACCCGCATTCACTTCACTCTCAAGTGACGACAAGCGACTCGACTGAATGGCAAATGCCCATTGGTACTGAGAGGCCGTCGTCCGACTAACTGTCGCAAATGCCGCGTAGCGCATAGAAATGTTTCAATTCTCTTTTTTTTTTATTTTTAAGCCTATATATGTATATATATAAATGTACATGTTGTCGGCCGATTTTGCATGTCTCCTGCGCAGTCTTGACGCCTCGTTGATCGCCCATTTGTCCAGTTGAAGCTCCAACTTGAACCCGACGCCAGTTCGCATTTAAAACTAACAACGACAACAATAGAAACAATTGCTTTGTATTACATTTACATTATGTATTTGATACAATGGGGCCACAATGCTTCTTGGCCTTTGTTGTACGTTACGTTTTTTAATGCTATTTTATTTTTTATAGTTCATGTCGCGATTTGAATTGCAAACCAGGAACCAAAGTGTCGAGCAAGCCAAATTACTGCTGCAACATTATTTAAAAGCAAAAAAATAATGTTATGTAAATAGAACTGTTTGATTGTCATTTTAATTTTCAGAAACTTTTCATCATTTGTTATTTCAGTGCAAGTGGAAATAGACTTAAATTAGTTTCTAGAAAAAAGTATTGTCTAATGTAATAGTGAGATTTACCCAATAAGCACTCATTATATTTCAGCGGAATTTGTTAGTATTTCAAAATGACGTATTTAAGTATTTATGTCAAGTAAAGTGAAGTTAATTCAATTTGTTGAATACTTTAAATTTTAGCACTTCCATAAACCTCACACGTCACTTAAGCATATTTATGCTGCGAGCGGCGCGCCGTTCCCATTCGCATATTGAATTATTGAAATGTCGATTATCTTAATCTAACACTTACACTTTCATCATTCAAGCGCCTAATGCGACTTCAATGTGTCCCCATTGTCGGCTGGTCCCAAGAGAGACCCCAATGCCGATTCACAATGTGGCATCCGAGTGGGTTAGAGAACTGTGGGACATTGTTCTTTTTCAACTTTTTGCTGCTTCTGCTGCTGCTGTTCTTGTTGTTGTTGTTAATGTTGAAGTTGCAGGCAGGCATCATAATGTTGACGTTTGTCAACATTAACTACACTTAATTCAAAATGTCACCACTTGCACACACATGCCTAAATTACAGCCGTCTTTTGTGTATGTGTGTGTGTGTCGGTTCATTATTCCAAGTTGCAAAACTTTTTTGTCGCCTGTTTATTGCACGTCCAGTCCCGAAGCAATCGGTCACACGTACTCGCACTTAATGTACATATGTATATGCTTATATCCTGTAGAAATGTTTAAAAAGAAGTATGATGAAGTTGTGCAAATTTATGCAACAGTCAAGAGAAACATCCGTCTATAAGTTTAACTGTATCTTCCTCTATACAGGCTGATATTATTCATATCTAACATATTTGCTCTTAAGTACAGGGTATCTGCAGTCAAGCACTCTGCAGCAGTTTGCTAGGCAGCTGCATAAATTACGCAATAAAAATGTCGCAACAATTGAAAAGTTGTTGTGCGTTAAACTGCATAAACTGCAACAATTAGAGGCAGGCAATTGTAATGTTCGCCCTTTGCAGCATTTTCTGTGTTGCAATTAACGACAAGTTTTGCTTCCTAGTTACTTTTTTCTTTCTTTTCTTGTTGCAATCCCCTTACGTGAAGATGATTAGAAGTTCAACATAACGAACAGTGCACATTAAATTTGTTCTTTATGAACAGAGCCAGCAGCACAACTGAAACTGAAGTGTTTGCATTTTCCACTTGCAATTCGCATTTGCATTTGCATTTTGTATTCTTCATTTATCCGGGCGTGTCTTTAATTGCCGATAAGCACTGTAATTGTTCCCTTGTTTATTTACTTTTTTACTCTTTCCTTCTTTAATTTTCTTGCCCGAGAAGTGTTGAAGTGCAGCTGCTGCTCCAACTGACTTTGAAGTGCTGTGGCAAGAAATGAGGCCAATGTAGTCATTGAGAAGTATTCAATTTATGATGTTTTTTTGTTGGTTTTACAATTTTATGGAGATCTTTAAAGGAAAATGTTGCGGAAAATTAATAGAGTGTAAAATGCAATGTTTTTCAAACAAAAAGTGTATCTAAAAGTGAAAAATGATAACTATTCGATTTTTACCTTTATTTCAGTACTTTTAATCTTTTGATACCTCATCATATGATTTTCTGTCTGCCCTCCTGTTAACACCTGAATATCTTTTCATACTCGTGACAGCTTTATAAATTATGCCTCCTCCCGGCTTTGTTACTCTAATCCCGAAAAAATCTGTTGGCATTTCCAGCACTTTTAAGAATCTGTCTGCTGTCAGACAGGAGGAGCCACCACCAACATGGATGCTGACTAAATTAGCCAAAATGCCGCATACTATCGGAGCAATATTTTAGCTGAAATCACGTTGAAAATTTGTGCTTTGCCTCAACTGGAATTTGCTGAAACGAAAGTTTCTACGATGCCTATCTGAATAGAGAGCAGAGGCCAGAGCAGGCCGGGCCAGACCAGACTAGACCAGGCAGGACTATAAAATTATCCAAGCTTTACGCGCTGAAAACATCCTATTTTTTTTTTAAAGCAATTTTTGTGTAACTTTTTTTTTGTTCCTTATGCTGTGTCGTAAACCAGGCGTAGGCTATTAATTTTATGAGTCAACGGAATGGGCAGACTGACACAAGGACATAAGACAGGATGCGCAGAGTGCTAGGGTAGGAGGAGGCAGGTGATATTCTATTGGCGCCCAGTAAAGGCGGGGTGATTTTAATAAAATTTTCGTACTGCTCTGCTTGGCTTTTCATAATGTGGATTTTATGCTGATTCAATGTTTTGTGCCGCCGAAGCCCGCTCCAGATTGAAGCTGAAGCGGGGCGTTAAATTAATAGTCAAGGGGGGAGGGGATGAGGGGTCCACTTAACCTCCTACTGCTCCCGGAAGTACCATTACAAAAGGCGATTAAATCTGCGTAATATGTGTGCCACAGTCTGTGGTTCAATATGCTAAGCTCCTCCTATCTGTCTTATCAATATGCTAGGGATATTTTGAATAACTTCAACTCGAAACGTAAATCTTCTGCTGCTGTTGCAATTCTAGTTCGCGAATATTCCCTTGCCTTCGAGACGGTTTAATAAAGTTATGAATATTGATAAGATATGCCATGCATAATTTGAATGCTATTGTGTTGAAATTCTAATAAAGGGCAGACTTCCAAGATTGAGTTTCTACGCATTCCCATTTGGGATTACACACACACACACGCACCCACACACATACACACATACACACTCGCATGCTCTAATACATTCTCATACATATGAAACTAGTACATACATAATTGCCTTTGCTTTTTGTTGCCGCAATCACCTCAAACATCGTCCCGTGGGAGGGGACTTTCCCGAAAATTGTGTTTAATGTGCAGTCGTAGAAAATTAGTTTAATGCTTAGACAGGTAAAAGGCATTTGCTGGAGCTTGTTCGAGTCTCGAGACTCAACCTTATCATAAGGTAAAGGTCGTGTCTTAGCAAATTATAGCGCTGTATGGGTTAATTGAATTGCCTGCCACGTGGCTTGGCTCTTTGATAAGGAACGTGAACGTTTCGTTATTCTAAATGTGTGCATAAATGTTCAAATTTTAGCTTTAATCACAAGCGAATTTACCCAGAATTGAGTTAGTAAAGATTGTTTTATGGCCACCATAAGTGTCGTGTACAGTCTTAAAATAAAATGAAGAAAATTCTCTATAGAGAAATGTTTGCCATCAAATATAATTTTTTATTTCATCTTTATAGTAAATAATTTTGACATTACACACAAATATTTGCACTTTAATCGCTCTGAAATTCAAGATGCTTTTTATCCTCTATTGCATAGCCGAAAGGCGCACAACAGTTCCAGATATATGTATATATATGTACATTCAGACGAAGCCACTGCATATTCGTAGACAGTTCCTCTTGGTACTCTCCCTTCCATGCCATCCACTGACTTGTTTGTTGCCACAATGTTTCATTTTGAATAATTTCCATTAACTAAATACGCGCACTCACTGCTCTTCGTTTTGCTCCGTTCGCTTTTTTTTCCGTTGGGCAATTTCAAAAACGAAAGGAAATTAAATTAAAAGAAAAGAAGAGAAAAGAGAAAAAAAGGAGATGCAAATGAAAATATATGCGGAGTAATAACCGGAAGCCATGACCCCCATTCAGAGCTGGGAAAGAAAATTCGTTTGGCCCAAAAAAGTGCATAAGGAACGGAAATGCGGGCAACATGAAGGCTCAAATGAAAATCAAGCCTGCCAACTAGACGAGTGCGTATGCATATGTATGTATGTTATGTGATGTCGAGATGTAGGTCATAATGTACGTGTGTGTGAGTGTGAACAAACAATGCACACATTCAGTGCTTCAAAAAAAATATGTGGGTGTTGTTGCCAAAGTCAACATGCACTTGCTCACACTAACACTCGCACTCACACACGCTTGCGTTTCTTTAGCCATACCCAAAGCCCATTACCAGAAGTGTGGTTTGTTGTTAACGCCTAGCATACACTCACTCACAGTCACACACACATTGACACATTCTTACACACATTTGGTTCAGTCGATTCAGTTTTTGGCTTGCGTTTTCCTTTTTCATATTTGTTGTTAACCTTTTTTTTGTTTTATTTTTTGGGGGGTTCCCATGGCCTTTCCACATAATGGTCATTGTGGATTTTTTTCGGCACAAAGTAGAGTGCAACTGCTGAAATTGTTATAATGACCAGGGCATATATGTACCATATATACTATGTGCTATGTGTATATTATTATGTACTCTTATTTGAAAAAGCATTTTCTTTTTGACTCTTGGCAGACATCCTCTGTATGAGTTTGTGCAACAGCAGCTGCAACTTTACCACATTTAAATTGCTTTTGCAACCTTTTTGTGTTCAGCGTATGTCGCACCTGTTGCAACTGAGCTTAATAACAGTATTCAGTTTAACTGTGCTCCCGAGTGCTTGCAGAGTTGCAGAACTTAAAACTATTAGCAGAGCTAATTATATGGCTCTCAAATGATGTACCCAATAATTGTGCGGATGGATATTATGTTTTACTTAATAATTAATTTCTAATATAAGCGTAAAGATTTGAAACCAATTTCGATAGTTAAAGTTATCAGATTTATGCCCTTCCTTCAGATAATAAATAAACAATGAATAAACTTATCATTTCTGCAAATTATTATTACTTCATTGAAAGTGCATATAATATATCAAAAATATATAAAAGAAAGACACATGAGAAGTTGTTATACGAATAAGCTATGAACAAACGAATCCGCTTGCAGTATCGAATTAAATTTATAGTTTGAAGTTCTCAAGAAATAAATCATTTAGTGTTTATTAAGGAAGTGCTACTTTATTGAATATGTTATTAAGTAAAATAAAGACGGATGTTGTTATATGTTATTGTATACCATTTTTCTATACTTTACTGATTTGTTTCTGTAGTTTTGCATTTGGGCATCAGTTGCGGCGCCGTCGACAACATTGCTGCCACATTGTCGCCAATAATTCAGCGTCGGCGACACTGTCATAAATGAAATGATTTATTAACATCTCAACTGTGCGATCCGATACGATTCCATCTGATCCCGATCCCGACCACGTAAGACCGTCCCGCCTTCTGAACTCGAATCCCAATTGCCAGTTGGCGTTCTGTTTTTACCAACTGTATGAACTGGGCGTTATCAATGCGTTCAAGTATTGTTGTATTCATGGGATAAATTATCATTTGCAATCGGGATTACTTATTATCGCTTGAAACATATTTTGCGTTGACAGCAGCAGCAACAACAACAATGAGAGAAGAATCTGAACAAATAATAATAATAAATAATAGCAACAAAATTAATGACACTGTCGCGACATTCTGGACGGCTTTTTGTGTTGTTGTGATTTAAGCCATCAGACAGCCAGACGGTCGACTAGTGACGTTTTTTTATTGTCACATTTTTTTTTTATGCATATGTTTAACATATTTTTCACAATTGGCTGATTATGGCGTGTTGTTATTGTGTTGACTGATGTTTGAGAATTTCTAGCAGATTTTTATTTGTATTTAATGAATGTCTCTCGCTGTGAATCTCTCGACAGACCGCGAATTTGGCGCCAACATAAATTATTCCAGTGTTTTAGTTTTTGTCTGTCATTTGTTGGCTTTGAAAAAGTTCGTAAAATATGTTACTCAAAAACCTGTACAAAAGAGAAGTCGCCTTGAATGAAATTAATAGAAATTTTAAGCAATAATATTATTAAATTTCTCATTTTGCATATACGACTTAGGGCTGTAATTAGTTTAATGAGTTTTAGGAAGTCATTAAATTTCAATAAGATTCTGCATATATACATTTTTTCTTTTTGGTCTTGATATAATAAGAGCATGAAATTGTATTTTGTTGTAATCCTCTTAGAACCCCCGAAAACAGCAGCCAAAGTTGAAAAACCCTTTTTATGCCTTGCCGCACAAAACTTTCAGGCCATTTGACAAAAACAACAGTCTAGAAAAGACCCAAACCCTTCCCAGAAATACAAAAACAGAAAAAAAGGGGCAAACATAAAAGTTTCTTACCTTAAGTTTTTAAGTACTTTGCAAAGTTGCCTGGACCTGACGCGGATCCTAGTTGGTCGGTCAACTGGTCGGTTGGCAATTTTTACACACTCAAATAAACAGCATTGGTATAAAACTAATTGGTAATCGTGCATTAGAACGAAATGTGGGTGTAGTTAAAGCCAGAAAAGGGGTTATTAACGTTACGTTACGTTACGTAAGAGCGGCTTACGTACCTCTGAGCTACGTAATTATCCTATTAAGCTGAAAGAGGTCGGGCACTAACTGAAATACTTGCCAACTTGTTTACAGCCAAGTTCCTTGTTCTGTCCCATGTCGTGTGTCCTGTGTCCTGTGTCCTTTGCCCCGTGTTCTATGTTCTGTATATTTTGGCTATTGTTTTCATCCTGTAGTTCTGGCCTGCTCCACTTTAGCAACCCGTTGTTGTCGTTCTGCTTCCGTAATGCCAGGCATTTCGGTGCTGTGGTTTTTCTCCCCCCCCCCCCCCCAACATTTGTGTTGTTCTTGTTAAGTATACAACTCGTTATTTTTGTTACGTTTTCGTTTTTCTTTTAATTTAATTTGCGGTCAACCGACGTGAAACAGGAAAGAAAAGAACAGGAGAGCTGCTGCTGCCAAACATGCTCGTAAAGTAGCTACACTCGGTTACGTTTAAGGGCTTTAAGAAGAGGCAGCTAATTTGGTTGCCTCCCCCTCTACACCCTGACTAAATATAACCCCCGATATTCAAGCAAAATAATTTGAGTCAAGTGCGTTGACTTGACACGTGCCCAGTTCCGTAGTTCCTGACTGTTTACGTTGACACTCTTTTTAAATGGGGGCATTTGACGTGAAATGTACCATCTTGCCAGTTTTGCAAATACGTTTTAATTTGAGCCAGCGACCTAAGCGTCGGTGTGTTTGTGTATGTGTGTACTGTAATGAGTGGCGCCCCCTAGCGTTTGTGTCACAAACGCGGCAAGTGCCTGGCCGCCTACCCAAATATTGAGTGTTGTCCTGCGACCGGATTTTAAGGGTCTGCTTTGCTCTCCTGGGCCTGTTTTAATAGGCTTTTGTGCCGCTTTGGCAATGCTTATTCTTTGAACTGAATGCTTCCCATTTTCTCTTCCCTATTCTCTGTTATTTTGTCCCTTCTCTGTACATATCATATTTTGTACTTGTACAAACAAAACGTTCTTTTTTAAGAAAGCTCTTTTATCAGTTTTTTCTCTTTGCGTTGCAGGTAAGCGCAATCGTTTGTAAAAACTGAAGTGCCATTTTCATTTTTGTGTATCTCCTTTGCTTTATGAGCAAACACTTTGGCAAGCGGAATTGGCGAAAGTAATTGCTACAAAGGCCAATAGAAAAAGTATGTGAGTGGTGCAAAAATGATAAGAGCATGTGCTATCTCAATCAGAACACATCGAATTTATTTTTGAATTTGTTAATTACTGTCTGATCATTCTTATAAGCATTGCAAGTTTTATAAATGTTTTTAATAATTTCCCTATTGGCCAGATTTGACGAGAGGAAGTCAATCTGTGGGTTAAGTTGAGGTTGCCTTAAAAAATAATAAAGTTTCTCACACCAAGTAATACTTGACTGCCTTCTAATAAGTATTTTCTTGATATCGTCATTGATTGTCAGCTCTCAGAAGAGAACTTAATAAACCCAGCCCCTATTCCAATTTGATGTTTCAACCATTACTAACACCCACATACACACATAGAGAGTGAATGTAGTATTAACACCCCTGAAGCAATAAGGAAAATCATAAAATCAATTTAGCGAGCATTGCATTTCCAATTAACAACATTGACTCTGCAAATAAAACGCCAAACTCGATGCCAAACAATTTGATAAATATACTCGCACAATTATCCTAGCACAACCACACGCACACAAACACACACACAAACACACAGACAGCCCACTTATTTGCCCAATTAGAACATTAAACCTAATGCCAACACGATTGCAATTAATTACCAAAGAAATTAAATTCCATGTTCAACACGTAGCAGCAAATATTAAGCTGGCCATAGCCAAAAGTGAAGCCGGCGACATGTTTGCCATTATATGTACACAAACACACACACACACACACACACACACACATATAGGCACTCGCACAGTTGTAGCCACGTTAATGACACCACATGGCGTCAGGTTAGACCGTGCCTAGGACAGACCCCAAACAGACCACGACAATGTCGCGCTGCACTTAACATGAACCGCGTTTTATGGACCTCTCTTATTTTTCTCGCGTTACTTTTATCTAAAGCGCCAGTCAACGAAAACTTTTTCTTGTTTTTCCTGCTGGACCTGCGACAAAGCCGTTGACAGGACATGTCGGACATAGCCAAGATCATAGTCAATCTTTTGCACTTAAATGTAATTATGTGTGCGCATGCGATTGCAATAGATAACAGGGTGGTGGTTACAGGCTCTACTGCAATCAAAGGATAACAAAGGCCTTACAAATATATTTAATACTATTAAGCTTAAGTTAACATAGAGCTCAATTAGGTTTACTTGTCAGTAGAATGAAAACAAATCGAATAAACGTTTGAACAACACTATTTCTGCAGTTTGATAAAACGATTTATTTGATCGTTTTGTAAAAAATCATGAAATAAGTGACACAAAATTTAACTTGGAAAGTACAAACTTGCATAACTTTGTCAAAACTTAATCGATTTATAAATTGGAATGTCGTTTTGACCATTGTTTGATAAATCAATTGATTCTTGACCATCTTTATTCATTCTTATGCATAGTATATTCCTTTGCTTGATTTTGAAATGTCATTAAAATAGTAAATGTTTATTTATATTGTGTTAGAAAGGGGATGCAACAATTTTATGGCATTTAATTGAATTTTTCGTGCGATAGTTTGAGAATTATATATCATCCCTGTTTTGTGTGCTGCGCCTGTTGCTTTAATTGATTTTACTTTGTTGTTCTTGTTTCTGTTGCGTTTATATGTGTGTTGGTAATTAATACACATTGTTTCCACTTACCTAACAGCAAACTGCTTACACTTAAGGCCCATCTTAAGGCCACACCCACAATTGTGTGTAATTGGTCAGCGACGTCTGCTTTGCTCTTAATGTGATTACTCTGATTACTATTAATAATAGTGTGTATATGTGTGTGTGCGATTTCCGAGTTTCAATGACGTAAATTTGTCAAATACTGAGAACGAAGGCGACTCCCCTTTGACCCTGTGGGTGTTGTTGGAGTAAGTAACACATACATATACATATATGTATATGTGTGTATGCTAAGTGTTTAATGGGCGGTCTTACATTTGCCCTCTGAGCTGCGTGCGATATATCAGTTATGTGAACATGTATAAATACATATTTAACTTAGGTTCAAGCAAGAAATATATGTGATTGTTGTATTTAGTTGAGAATTGTGTTAAGGATTACTGGCTAATTTGATTGAGCGGGTTCAGGAAACCTGTCAATGTAATGTTGAGAAATTTCAAAATTTAATTAAGTTTACAGGTCAACGAACTCGGATTGAATGGGAATAGATTTAGTTATTAGAGCACATTTATGTATATATAAATGGACATACGTTTTTTGCCAGTCTTCTTCAGTCTTTTTTATCATCATATTTCTTGTAATCAACTTCCTGGAAGCCTCACATTGCTCTGACATTTCTCTTGTCAGCTTGGAATCACTCGCATTCCTCAATTTGATCCCATTTCAACAGATTAATTTTCAAATGCCAAAATGAAATTCATTGAAATCTTCTGCTCAAAGGGATGATTGAATGGTCAAACTCAGCAAACGGAGTCAGCTGCCACTCAATGTGTTCATGTAGTTAGTAAAGGGTAATATCTTTTGACAGGCTTTTCAAACCCATTTACAGTTCATTTACTAATGAGCCAATGACGCATTTATGGGCACACGCGCCATCCCTATTTTCTATTTGAAGTGGAAGTCTTTTCACTCCTTCTACCACAAAGTCGACCTCCGAGCTTTGTATCAAATGTCGATGGTGTAACAGCGTCACACTGCATCAGTATAGATGGGTATTAACTTGTCGATAAACGAGTGAAATGCTGTCACGTTCTATATTTTACGAGCATGTGGAAAGTTTTCATTTTGCCGATATGCTCCAGTCACATCGGCAAGGTGTTTCCGGAATAGTAAATCCCTGTCAAACTAAGTTATGTTTGATGTTACGTGCATTTAACACTTTTACAAAAACTTCCATCAAATGTAAGTTAACAGTTCAAAATTGTCAAGCAAATCAGTTAAAGTTGAGTTAATTTTTCATTGGTTTCCTTCTTTTTTTTTGTGTGCAAATTCTCTTATGTAGAATATGCATTATAATTGTAAAACACTTTTATATATAACAGAAAATACAGCAATGGCGAAAAGGTATTTATGTTAATTGCAGAACATTTTCAATTAAATCAATTGAAAACTTTTCAGACCCATTCCTTTGTGCTATTTGATGTTGCTACTGTGAAGGCTGAGGGGCTTAACTTTTGCTTCCTTTGATAGCTGTGATAATTAAGTGTTTGCATGTTTAAATGAGGCAAAACTGAGTGTTGATATTTTCAATCAGAACATTAATTATTTAAATGCATGTTTGTATTCCCTTTATCGTAAACTGTTTAAAATGGTTCTCTTAAATTAAGTGTGAGTTTAAGTAACTTTCTAACCAAAAGGCTCGTCAACAATAATTATATAAAACTCTTACCTTAACACGAAGAAAATAATTTAATAAACTTTTTTGCGACTTGAGCGAAAGTAAAAGTATAAATATGAACTTTTGCTGCAGCGTTTTAAGTTAATTATAAGGAAATGCCGCAGCGACAACGAAGTTTCATTAATTTCATATTTCAAGCTAACAAATGGTCAAAACAACTCCACAAACACAAAGAAACACACACACACACACTCGAGAAAGGTAAGCACATGTGTGTGTCTGACAGCTGTATTGAAGTGCAAAGAAAGTAAAAGAAAACAATGAGAGCAAAAAAACAACAGGGTAAAGAAAAGGCGGCAACGGTAAACGCCAGAAAGCACAAACAGAGCTCAAACATAGCGCTAAATCATGTGCAAACGCTTTGGGCTAAAATTGGCTGCTTTCCTCTTTTTTAAGAGTTTTTTTTTCTTAAGATTTTTGTATGCGTTGCGCCGGCTAAAGCAAAAATGGCTAACAAGTATGCAACTGACAAACGAAGCGTCGAGTGTGTAGACAAAACAAAGTGAAGAAAAAAAGGAAGTTGAAGGTACATAGATAGAGAAATGATAGAAAGTGGGGAAGGGGCAGCTTACGTGCTTTGCTTTAAAGTTTCCCAAACTAGAAAAGTTGTGGCTGCTTCTTAACATCAGCGAAGTTTTTGACTGTCAAATATTGTTGCATATTTTGCGGCGCTTTTATACACCCAACAATTGTCAGGGATTTCTTAATATGAATGAAATAACTATAATACATTTATTTATAATATGTTATACAAAAGTAACAAATGATAACTGTCTTTATGTGTGTCATTGAAATTAAAAAAGTTTGTTTTTCATTCAACTTACTGAGAAAGTCATGAGATTTTGCAAGTTTAGACACTTGACAACAGAGATATTTAAATATTTTTAAAGTTATTTATAATAAAGTGAAAGCTCATGGGAACTTCAGCTACTTTTTAAACTACATTAATATTTATACTATATAATAAACTGTGAAAAATGTTTTCACTTAGATTTTATAACAGCTTTTTGGCTGACAGAACTTGAGTTGCGGTTTGTTTGAATGCATACAATTAAATTCATTTATTAAATGTCTAAGGGCGTAGCCAAACTAACCTGCACATTAATAACTGTCCAGACGGCCAGAAGCCAGACAATAAATTTAGCACGCCGTAAAACCTGTGAGATATTCAACAAAATAATTACCAGCATATTTCGAATGTCTCACCAGAGGCAGTCGTAGAGCATTTATCTTAGCAATGAGGGTGAAAAAAGTAAGGGAGAGAGAGGAAGGGAAAGTAAATAAGTGAAATAGCATATCATAACTAACAATAAGACGCTCGGTAGTCATTTATAAGCTGCCGAGCTTACTGAGCAACTGTCAAAACTAAAGGGTGTCCTGTAACCTGACTTAAACTTGTTACTTAACACATTCCATTTTTTTCTGTTGTTGTTTATTTTGGGTTAAGGAAAATGCATACAGACAAAGGTAAAATGGGTGTAACTGTTCCTGTTGCTACATAGTCATTGAGACTTACTCTCACACAGTTTAGACTTGGCCAGATTCAGCAAGGATATGCTGCTTGAGGTGCAAATACTATTTGACACATAGTTTAGCTACTTCCAAATGTGTGAAAGTCGTTGTGTGTGTTCTTATGTGCACTGTAAACACGTATTTAGTAATTAATTATAGTTGTGACACACACACACACATTCACATGCACATAACAACAACATTGTTAGCCTCATTCTCAGTCAGTGCTTGCAGCTCAGTTTGACATGCGATTATGCACTGTAGCTTTACATAAGCTCAAGCATACTAGCAAATTGTTAGTGCAACCTCGTTGCACGCACTAATGAGACCTGACTAATGTCATGACTGTGCCACCTGTGTGGAAGCAACTGCTTCTCTTGTACATACTATGCAATGGCATGTTTTATAATTAGTTCAACTTTCGGTTAATGCGTAAATTGTTGTCTGCCAAAAAGGGATTTGTCCAAGTCCCTGTAAAATTGATGAGTTTCAGTTTACATAAGCTGCAGAATGTTGTAACTGTTTAGGGATTGGCTTATGTTATGCATGGCTTTACTGATTGCAGGACAATTTCACAGTAGATTTTCATTGTTTTGAAGCATAATCAACCAAAGTTTCGTCTTGACATAAATTCCAGATAATATTCTTATCAAATTAAATATGTTTGAGTCTGCTTTAATGCATTTTTATCCTCAGAAACTGTCTAAGTCAATATACTTAAACGTAAATCATTCTAACAAGTAAGCAACGTTTTAAACCCTGCAAAGCTGGTACAATTACCCGCTTAATGCGTATAAAATGGTGTAACAAGTGAGCCACCGGTTAGACAAGGCGCCCTCGTATATCCATATTTTGCCATTCATTCCAACCAGCCCCGCCCCCTCCCGCCCCGCTCGGTCTGTCCATGGCTTAAGCCGTGCACAGCGGAACAGACAATCAGATTACGCAACAGAAAAATGTAAAGGAAAAATGCAATGCAAAGAAAAGTTTTCATTTGCCGCACGCGTAGCAGGTTTAATCCGTTTTTAATTGCTTCAAATCCAATTGGCGACCTACATAGCAACCTGTTAGATAACGGTAACGGTAACGTTAACGGTAGCGGCAACAGCAAAAACTGAACAATTAGAAGAGTAACCTCCTCTCTTTTCGCCAGCGAATTATCAACTTTTATGCTAGCAATTGATATGGTTTATTTCAATTAAATTGGCCATCCAATCGATGCATGAAACTTGCGTGTGGCAAATATTGATATACAATGTATGGATTCTAATTTCAATCACTTCCTGCGTATGCGCAATATTTTTTCTAGCTGTCAGATTACGCATGCAACTTTTCGAAAATTCAATTTTCATACAAAGTTTCCAGTTTTTCCAATCTGTCAAAGTAAGTTTGTTCCAAAATTTTTGACAGAGAGTTACACTGTCAATATGTTAGTAAAGAATGAAGTAAAATTGCTCAAGTAGAGTGTGCTTAAGTGCAAGATATTTCCTTTGTGGCTATTTTCCGATAGCTAAGAAGATCTGCAATGCAAGAACTTAAAAATTATATCTAGCTATTCGTTCTGGCATTCAAAATAATGTTGCATTTTAAATAGAAACGGTGTAAATTAAAAATAAACGAATATTCCTTTTTTTGGTATTGATTTCTTACGGTATTGTAAATCTTTTAGAAATTCCTGGCTGTCTGCAGTTGACGTTTGGGGTGTTCAAAATTTGTCTGGAGTTTGTTACTGTCAACATTGTTATTATTTCCTGCCAACAATAGCTATTCAATTTTTCCTATAGCCTGGCACAGCGTTTTGTAATTGCGTTTGACATTTTTAACTTGACACAAAACTCTAGCACCATTTGTGAGCCTCTCTTTGAGCATCCCTTAAGAACTTTAAATATAAGCAAACTTTGTTGCCAACTAGCTGTTGAATTATGGCTTAAATGATTTCTATATTCTAAGGCTGAGTGCACGATCCATTTCAAGCATCTCAACTTGACCAAAGTTTTCTAGTAGCAGTAATTATTGAAAAGTTTTGTTATATTTTATTTTTCTACTTTTACTCCATTTTCCCTTTACCATTAGGCTGGAGGCTATGTGGCAGCATTAAGTAAACGCCAGGCACAATGTTTATGCATTTATAATACATAATGTGGCAAGAGTGGCACCGAGAAGCAGAACACGCACAAAGTATGCAACAAAGTTATGCAAAGTGCTGGAACTGCAGTAGACAAGAAAGCAAAGCGCTTGCCACTTGAAAAATGCAGCAAATTCTTAAAAAGTGGGTGGAGGGAGGGAGGGAACATAAGAGGGAGGGGGAAAGCTTGATGTGGGCGATGAAAAATGTCGCACATTGTAATGGGTTAAGAAGCGAAGTACCATCGGGGGTAATGGCATCTGCAACAGGATGCAGGTTAAGTTCTTGCCACATAAAGTGGCAAAGTTATGAACGCCTTGCTCGGCAAGGACTAAAATGTAGTCCAAGAGTGCAACTGTGAAGTGTCAACTTGTTTGATTTACTTAGCTTGGCTAAAATAATCAACATAAAAACGTATCGCAAAAACCTAACGAGACTCTATTGCAGTTTCTCATGCACCAATCAGTGCCTCATTACATGCAACCTCTCGACTGCTTGACTGCTTGACTGACTTGTTCTGGCCTGGTCTGGCCACTTGGCCAACTAGCTGGTTGGCTGCTGTTGCTTTTGCTGCTGCTTCACAAGTACTGACGTATATCAGCTTCCGGTGCATAACATGCTGACGTGTTTCCGGCGCACGCAAAAGTAACATTCGCTTATATTTCATGTGATTTATGATCTTTCACGTTTACTTTATTATTTTGGCTGTTGTTGTTGCTTCTTTCCATGCAAACTTTTTCATCCAGCGAAAAATAAGTTTGTGAAGCGTTCTTGCATTAAATTGGCCTTCAACTCTTGGCTAACATCAACCGGCCTTATCGCCACCGTCAACATGGCGTATAAGTTATGATGGAATCTTAAAGTAAATTGGCTAAGCTCATCTTGGCTAGATATACCAATGTCACATTGCTTGGTGGCTAATTTTCATTGTTTGCTGGAAGTCGTAATTACTTTCCTTGGCAATTAATTTGAGCGATCCGCAAGGACAACAACCAAATTTATCAACAGAGCTCCCCCACAACCAAAGACAAGGAATCCAACAACAACAACAACAAAGCAAAAGCCTTGATTTTCCCCTTCACTAATTTCAACTTTCACTTTCCCTGGCATAGCTGGTTTATATATAGTTGTTGTTATTACTTTCTTTTTCTTTTTGCGGAAAGTTTCGGGCAAGTTTTTTACTGGCAACTGCGTTTTCGTTTCCTTGTTAAATTAGTATTTGGTATTTGTCCGCCTTAGTTGTTGCCACGCAGCTTGGATTCTTCGCTTATCTACAACTCCATTCGCTGTGCAGATTTTTTTGGGAGGGGGAACAGCAACAAATTGTTTCTGTTTTTTCTCTCTTTCATTTTGCCTGGCAACGTTTTACACTTGATAAGCAAAACTTTCGCATTGGCCGCCATTTTTCAACGTCTCGTTGCGAAAGTTGCGGTAAAAGTTTCGTTTAATTTCAGTTTGTTTTGTAGTTTTACTTTTATGTACTCCAAAATATATTAACTTTAATTTTATTGCGTGCTCAGATTCAGCTGTAACTAATTTTTATATTTTTCTTTTCCTTCTTTTCAGGTATGCAATCAAAAGTAATAAGATAAGAAAACTGGAAGGATGATAATGTCAATAACTCTTCAAGATATGAATGGGAAAATATCTGCCTCCATTATAATATATTTTTTTTAAAGCTTTTAACAGTTTTAAAACAATGTGAAAAGTGAATGAATGTTAAAACAGCGTCAAGGTAAAATTGTTAGCAAACATTCTTGAGCTTTATTTATTCAATATATTAACAACCATTTATTTTAGTTGTATTTCGCTAGTTCCACCTTTTAAAATTATTCATATTGAGAATTTACAGCACTTTAAGGAGCTTTTTAACAAAAATAACTTTAAGTTAAGCTGACCATAAAAATTGGTAGAATTTCATTCTCAAGCACTCAAAGAAAGCTCTGGATCATTAATAAATCAAGTTGCCGCAATAATGTAGTCAACTCAGTGCGATGTGCAGCAAGAGTTGATTTTTTTTTTGTCTGCAGTTTTCTAGCTCATTGTTTTACTTTTCCCCCATTGGCAATTCCTCTTTTTTTTTGTGTTTGTTTGGATTCTTGTCTGTGTTTGATGTGCTGTGTTGTCTGAAAGTACAGAAAGCCAGAGAGGTATTCGAATATTTGCAAGTATTGAAAGAGCTTCTATTGAAATCGAGTGAATTTAAGTATTTGCTGGATAAAGTTTCAGTGCAATTCGAATTTGATTCCGTTTCGTCCTTCGACTTTTCGTATCATTAAAGATACCGTCTAATTGCAATGCAATTTCAAATGTTTTAAAGCAAAAGTTGTAAAAGAAAGAGCTGAATAAAATTGGTAGCTGTAATTAAAAGTTTGTCATCAACTTTAGAACATTAAATAAAATGGCTTAAATCAAATTAATTGTAAAACAAAAACTTCAAGTCAATATTTGTACGAGTTGGTTTGGTAAGGAGGGACGGAAATCAACATAATGTTGATGACGTTGATAAAAAACGCTAAAAGCATTCAATGTGTGAGTGTATTCATGAGTGTGAGTGAGTGTTGTCAGCAGTGTTGTCAGTTGAGTTTGTTTTTCTAGGGAAATGAGAAGACTTGAACGTTGTCGTATTCATCGCGGAGTTTGCAATTAATTAAACCCTTTTGCAGAAGTCCTACATAAATTATAAAAAAAAAATAAATAAAAAAGAAGAAAAAGTAACCAAAAATATTGTTTCAAGTGCAAATTGGTCGCATGAATATTTGAAAGACCGCAAAAAAGAAAGTCAAATATTAAGCAGAAAATGTTGTATACAATTTAAATGAAAGTTCATGTGGCTTGGCACGCATGCCATTTGCCATTTGCCAATTGCCACTTGCCACTTGCCACCATCTCGGCGCGTTTGTCCCTTAATTGCCCAGTTGTATGGCTTCATTTTGGGCTGTTGCTTTTGGCCATTTTTCTCGATTTTGGACCATGTCTTTTTCGTTTTGTGTTTTTGTGCTTTATGCTCGCTGGTGCGCGGCGGCATTTAAAATATGCACGGCATTTGACATTTTAATCAACCATGCCAGTCTAAGGAACCAACCGAAAAGCGAGAGAAAGAGCAAGAGGAAGTAAAGACACATTTGTTAAGGAAAAGTGCAAGAAGAAAGTGCTTAAAGAGGGCAGACAGATAGGAAGAGAAGTCAACGAAACGGAAGAGGCGCGACAGGCAACAGGAAAAAACTTGAAAAACTTGAGGAAATTCCTTAATGAATACAAATGTGCTTGGCTGCTGCTGTTTGGTGCCAAGAGGTTGCCAACTGCCTTAACGTTGCGTCCTCTTCATTCTTTGCGGCTAAAAGCGCCAAGAATCGATGCGGTCAACGTTGAAATTTGAAGTTTTTCCCCGTTGCATTTCATATTATGGTAATTCTTAATGCAATTTTGATGTTTAACATATAAATTGTATCTCTCAAGAGTTGAAGTCTTCCGCTTCGCCCACTTTAAGCATAATCCACGACCATTCCGTAACTGGTGACTTAAATTACGGCATTGAAATGCTTTTTGGTGCCATTTGGATGTGTTCCAGAAAGGAATCTTACTATAACTAATTTCAGTTTAAGCTCTTTTCTTATGATATTCGAATATGAAATGAGTTGTAAAAAACTCTGCTGTCTAATAAATTCAGCATATTTCTGCTGGCAAGTAACAAATTCTGGAGAGCAAGTGAAAAACTTTGCTACATCAATTTTTCATTTAGCTTAAAAGCAGTTTTTCGCTGTCCTTGACCATTGTAAGCATTGGCCAATGACTTTGACTGTGCCCAACGTCTTTGAACTTAAGTGCTGACAATGCTATTGGCAACTACAAGTACGAACAAAAGAAAATGTGTCTATAAAACCCATATTAAGTACGTGTATTATAGCTCGTATTTATATCTCAAGTGAATTGGCCATGAAAGTGACATTGAGCCAAGGATTTTATTGCTTGTTTGAAATTCCTTCAACGCTATTGATTTTGCTCAGAGGCACTTATATTGGCCCGTCTGTTGCTCTGTCAATAAGCGATATGAAAAGTTAATTACGAATACTGTGCAAGTCCCAATGCACAGTTTTGTGACATGCAACGTCTGACGTCTGCTTTTAGTTGTTTTAGAAAATTTCAGCAAAAACGTGTGCAGCTGCTGATAAGTGACAGCAATTGGCATTGTTCAGACTTAAAACGCGCTGAATCTAATTAAATGCACATCAAATCACACAAGCCTGCACGTATGCAACACTTTTACAAAGTTGCAAGCCATGAGTGGCACGCACATGGCGTATACGTAATATCATTAACGTCAATGGCTAGCCGCACTATCCGCAACCGACAGCAAAAATGGCAACATAGATTGGTGCAAAGCTGATAACCAGAGTTATCTGCAAAAGAGTACAGGGTATTATTTAGTGCACTGTTTTTGACTCTAGGTTTTATTTTACCTGTTTTTTTTTTTGGGTTTAGAAATGTCAGTCAGTCAACGTTAAACGCCACGGTCGTTATGGTCACCATCAGCATGGCTGCTGCTCCTTTTGACTCCTCCTGGGGGGTTTTCTCTTCTCTCTCACATAAATCACGTCGTGGCGACATGTGACAGGTTTTGGCTGGTTGCCCGCTCGCTGCTTGACTTGTCACTTGCTGACATTTGCGGCCTGACACTTGACATTTGTCAGTGCAGTTTTTATGCCCCCCTCTTAACTCCGTTTTCTTGCCAACTTTAGGATAGCCATAGTTTGATATGCGTCGACACAAAATATGAGCACTCGTCATTGGCCTGGACATGCACACAATGCGGCAGACATTTGAACTGAGGATTGTAAAATGGTTTTGGCATGAATTTATGTTTGCGTTTTAGATAGTTAAGTGAACGGTTGACAAAAAGACTAACAAGTTAAAAATGTCCTGGAACAAATGTTAATAATCAATTTTAGTTCAATTTTGTTTAGCTTGCAGAATTCTTAAAATTGTAATTTATTATTTATGGAAAAGGACCTAGAAGTCCTGAAGCCAAAGTTCGAATTGAATATTAATCCAATTTCATTTAATTTATTAAATTTTTAAAGCAATACATCAGAAATTCATCAACAAATTGTAGAGATATTCTAAAAATTGGTTTAATTTATGTACATTTAAATGTGCATTTTTGCAGTTTAAAATGAACATCATTATTTTATAATTGAATAATATGTCAAGTAATTAATAAATAGATTTACATTTTAAATGTATTGAATATATTTACAAATGTCATTTTATTTTGGTAATGCATGTTGATTATGTCAAATATTGAATATTTAAAAAGATTAATTAACTAATTTGCTCTGACTCCTATTGAGTTAGCAAATTTCTAATAGAAAATAAAATAATGGATATCAAAATATTGATTATATTTTGTCTGTAACCCCAAGAGCTAACCAAACATAAATGTCCCAGCATGTTTAATTAAACACATATTTGACTACAAAAAGAAAAGGGGCGGAAAAAATATTCATAAATATGCCAAGCGCCACTGGAAGCCACAATTTGTTTATTTGTACCAGAAATTTATTGGCAAAGAATTTTATTATTGTGAAAACATTAATTATAATTATAAAGGACAAAAACGTTGGCAGCTAATAATATGTCATTATATGGGCAAAATACGTTATTTATAAAATATACCCCTTCTTACTTGCGCTACAGGGTGCGGCTGCCAATAAGCAATCAGCAATAGCCACCATAATGAAGAGGCAACAATTAAAGTCAACATTTTGTGTTTGCCAACGACACAATGGCCAGACCAATACAAATAGACGTCAGTGCGGCATATGGAGTCACTCGCCAGTAGCCAAAATGCCTTGCACATTCCAGTGTTTAACCGCAGGTGTGGTCGATGGTCAGCTGGCAGCCAACCCAATTGGGGCAACCCAATGTCAAGCTAATCAAATAAAATATGACAACAAGTGCTGCTCGCTAAATGCAACTGTGCAGAAACCTTTGCAAACACATGCTGAACCTGTGCTGCAAGCACACGTGGCGTATACGTAATGTGTATAATATTACAAAGAATGCTCGATGTAATATTTACAATAATTGTGGCTTTATTCGAAATTTGCATTTGAAATTGCATTGGCATTGGTATTTGCATTTGCATTAGCTATTTTATGTCGGTAATCGGCCCAATGGTTGCGTTTACCTCTCTCCGTCATTTAATTCAATTATTGGGGTAATTTAACACACCTCATTAATTTCATTTGAAGCGTCACAACACGAACAAGTGAAAACAGCAACAACGTTTACTAAAAGCAATTAATTACCAATTAGCAGTGTAATTAAATTGGCTTAAATAAAGTCTCAAAAAAAAAAACGGAAAAATACATTAATTAAAGAAACTGAATGCAAATGTAAAATTTAATGCACTTTATGCTTGATGTTAATATATTATGAAATTATCGAAAGTATTGACTTTGTTCTCGCGCTTTCTTTTGCAAATCTGTAATGTGAATTAACTTTTGATCCATCAATCACATTAAAATGTTGTCCATGGTTACAAGTTCAATGAATTAAAGTGTTAATTGACGCATCTTGTTTTTCTATTTTCGTAAATAGCCTCTTATCTAATGTTTTATGTTGCCATGGTTTTTAAGTGCTAACCAATTAACTGACAATAAAGATTTTCAAGTATGTTTTGAACAATAAAAGTCGATAATTCGTTGAATTGCTTATCCTAGAGGCACGTCGATACAAACTCACACTTAAATACCTACCCACTTAGACAGCAGACAAACAAGCACTTTGTGCAAATTCAATAAAAGCTCGAAACACGACACATCCGCTTGCCTTCTTCCATCTCTCATCTAGAATTGCTCCAACCCTCTATCCAAATATCGAGTTGACAATTTCACTGTGTAAATTGTCTAGTGCTTAATGGATCTAAGTCTCCTAACTCTCTCCCTCCTATACTCCCTTTATCACGCACAGAATGAAGTTTTTATTGTGTTACAATGTGTTGCATAGTTTTAGGCGCTCGTTTGGAACCTGGCAGAGATGTCACCGTGCTGAACATATCGAATTGTCCTATACTCTATATATCTATCCAAATTTGTTTCACAAATGATGAAAAAGATTTACATGAATCAGAGGTTATGCAATGTAATGAAGCGTCACAATTTTCTTCTTTTTACACTGCAAACGCTTACGAACCGTCGATAAAATTTAGACTGAGTGTTAAAGTAGAGATTATAATTAATTTTAGCATGCATATAGAAATTTATTCATTCATTTTATTTTAATATTAATATAAATCAAGTTTATTTGTCTACAATGTTTTCTTTCTTTGGTAAAATGCACAATGGGAACTTTTCCAATTCCTGTGGCATTAAAATTTGTATGATTAACTTTGTTTATTCTCGATCGTTTTCTTTTTTGGTCGTATATAGGTTTGTATATAGAAATTTGTAAACATCACGAACATAAGCGTTGACATAAAGAATGTCAACATTATCAGGAAAGAAGGTAGAGCACAGTCGGGCTGCATGTAGGTCCAAGTGTTGTGAGCAAAGATGAGCAGAAACTGAATCATCTGTAAGATGGTAATGTACTTCTTCCACCAGAGACTCTGTTTCAAAAACGGGTACTGTGATGAGAGATAGTAGTATCCGTACATCACGGAGTGTACAAATACGTTCAGATAACCCAGAATTATCACATGACCTCCATAACCATTGTATCGTATGAGACCGTAGCCTCCGGCAACCATGTACACATGATGCACGAGGTGTAGAGCCGTAATTTGCCTATAGCTTTTTCGAAGCACTATGAATATAGTGTCTAATAGATCCATCATTTTGTTCAAGTGATATCCATAATGCATAATGCGTTCTGCCGTCTTCAAGGAATGATCCAATGGCAATGGTGACATACAACTCATCTTATAGGGATTGTTCCAAAACATATAGTAATTGCCTTGTGAAGTAAGGGAAAACAATTGTTAAGCGACTAAATATTGACTGAGAACATAATATTAAGTACTTACCAGTATAAATAGGCTAGTATTGATGAGAATTTGAACAAGATTGTAAACTTTAAGCACGGTTTTGAGTTCATAAGGTTTTCGATGCGCCATGAAGTCCCGTCCGAGCTTTAGTACAAAATACAAATATGAACCAACTATGATAACCATGGACAGCCATCCATCGGCCAAAGGAAACACGACGGGATCCACATGTGGTCTACTCAAAATTTCAAACATAATGAGTTTGATTTGTACTTTTCTGCTTAGCGATTTGCTGTGTTCAGTGTACGAGTTAAGTTCCGACTATTCGAGTTTAAATCTTATTTTTTCTATACATGTTTTTCCATTGCAGGTCTAATTAAATGGATGTATTCATTGATACTTTAGCTATCCGATTGCACTGCCCGACCCATCACCTTGCCATTGTAGCTTTATTCTATATACTATTGAATAGCTTATATGGTATTGCAAAACTAGAATCTCTATTTGAAAAACATTGAAGTTCAGGTGATTTTAAATTATGTAAGCTTGTCTACAACGCTCTTTCTTCAGGCGCAATGCACTATGGGAACTTTTCCGATATGTGAGGCATTAATGAATTTCTCTCCAGTATGGAAATTTCAAAATTCTATCTGATAAGACTTTTTATTAAAAATTGTATGATTAACTTTGCTTTTTCTGAATCGTTTTCTTTTTTGGTCGTATATAGGTTTGAATATAGAAATTTGTAAACATCACGAACATAAACGTTGACATAAAGAATGTCATCATTATCAGGAAAGAAGGTAGAGCACAGTCGGGCTGCATATAGGTCCAAGTGTTGTGTGCAAATATGATCAGAAACTGAATCATCTGTAAGATGGTAATGTACTTCTTCCACCAGAGAGTCTGTTTCAAAAACGGGTACTGCGATGAGAGATAGTAGTATCCGTACATCACGGAGTGTACAAATACGTTCATATATCCCATAATTAACGGATGACCTCCATAGCCAGCGTATCGTATAAAACTGTAACCTCCAGCAACCATGTACACATGATGCACGAGGTGTAGAACCGTAATTTGCCTATAGCTTTTTCGTAGTACTATGAAGATAGTGTCTAATAGGTCCATAATTTTATTAAAATAATATGCATAACTCATTAGTCGTTCTGCAGTCTTAATGGGATGATCCAATGGCAATGTTGTTATACAATTCATATTATAGGGTTTTTTCCAAAATATATAGTAAGTTGCCTGTAAAGTAAGCGAAAACGATTGTTGAGCGACTGAAGAAAAAATGTTTTGTACTTACTATTATGAAGATAATAGAGTTCATAAGAATCTGAACAAGATTGTAGACTTTAAGCACGGTTTTGAGTTCATAAGGTTTTCGATGCGCCATGAAGTCCCGTCCGAGCTTTAGTACAAAAAACAAATATGAACCAACTATGATAACCATGGGCAGCCATCCATCGGCCAAAGGAAACACGACGGGATCCACATGTGGTCTACTCAAAATTTCAAACATAATGTGTTTAATTTGTATTTTTCTGGTCCTCGATTTGTTGTGTGAAGTGTGCGAGTTGAGCTCCGACTATTCGAGTTGAACATTCTTAATTACTTTATATCATTAAATTTATATATGTATCATTTCAATACAGTTCTAATTTAGTCGATGTATTCATTGATACTTTAGTATACCGATTGTCCAATCTGATATACTTTAAATCAAGGGCAACCTTTATATTGTTTTAGCTTCGAACTATCCAAATTTGTTTCTCAAATGACGAAAAGATTTACATGAATCAGAGGTTATACAATGTAACGAAGCATCACAATACATTTCTTTTTACACTTACAAACGCTTACAAACCGCCGATAAAATTTAGACTGAGTGTTAAAGTAGAGATTATAATTTATTATAACATGCAAATAGAAATTTATTCATTCATTTTATTTTAATAATAATATAAATCAAGTTTGTTTGTCAACAATGTTTTTTCTCTTTGATAAAATTCACTATGGGAACTTTTTCGATTCTTGTAGCATTAATTAATTTTCCAAAAGTAAATTAACTGAATATTAATGCACATGCATACATAGAGGTAACTCTGCAATTTGATGTAACATCTCAATCTCGGGTCTCAAAAGAAACTAAAAGTCAAAAACGTGTAAATTCTATTTGATAAGACGCTTTATTAAAATTTGTATGATTAACTTTGCTTATTCTCGATCGTTTTCTTTTTTGGTCGTATATAGGTTTGTATATAGAAATTTGTAAACATCACGAACATAAGCGTTGACATAAAGAATGTCAACATTATTAGGAAAGAAGACAGACCGCAGTCGGGCTGCATATAGGTCCAAGTGTTGTGAGCAAAGATGAGCAGAAACTGAATCATCTGTAAGATGGTAATGTACTTCTTCCACCAGAGACTCTGTTTTAAAAACGGGTACTGCGATGAGAGATAGTAGTATCCGTACATCACGGAGTGTACAAATACGTTCAGATAACCCAGAATCATCACATGACCTCCATAACCGTTGTATCGTATGAGAGGGTAGCCTCCGGCAACCATGTACACATGATGCACGAGGTGTAGAGCCGTAATTTGCCTATAGCTTTTTCGAAGCACTATGAATATAGTGTCTAATAGATCCATCATTTTGTTCAAGTGATATCCATAATGCAAAAGGCGTTCTGCCATCTTCAAGGGATGGTCCAGTGGCAATGGTGATATACAACTCATCCTATAGGGGTTGTTCCAAAACATATAGTAATTTCCCTGGGAAGTAAGGGTAAACAATTGTTGAGCGACTAAAGTCTGACTGAGGACTGAATATGAAGTACTTACCAGTATAAATAGGCTAGTATTGATGAGAATTTGAACAAGATTGTAAACTTTAAGCACGGTTTTGAGTTCATAAGGTTTTCGATGCGCCATGAAGTCCCGTCCGAGCTTTAGTACAAAAAACAAATATGAACCAACTATGATAACCATGGACAGCCATCCAGCGGCCAACGGAAACACGACGGGATCCACATGTGGTCTACTTAAAATTTCAAACATAATGAGTTTGATTTGTATTTTCCCACTTTGCGATATGTTGTGTCTAGTTTAAGAATTGAGCTCGGACTATTTGAGTGTAGAGTTCTCAAATTCTTTATATAATTAGTTTATATATGTATATATTATATAGTTTATATATGTATATTCCCATGACGGGTCTAATTGAATCGATGCATTCATTGATACTTTAAGATACCTATTGCCCCCTCTTATATACAGTGAAGACTCTCTAAGAGGACACTTCGGTTAGGCGGACACCCCTCTTGGGAGAACACTTTTTAATGATGTTGGTAGGTTAGTCAGCTAAATTTGCTTCTATTAAGCGGACACTCCCCTTGAGCCGACGAAAGTATCCGCCCAAAAGAGTTTTCACTGTGGTTCAAATCAACTTGCGCTTGAAAGCGCTCTATCGAAATTTGTTTCCGAAATAAATACAAGGTCGTAGACAATATTTTAATGTCGAAAACATTTACATGAATCAGAGGTTATATAAGGTAATAAAGTGAACCGATGCATTTCTTTACACTCCGTGAATGCCTAAAATTTAGACTGAGGGTCAATGTTAAGTTTATGCGGTTAAGTTTATATTACTGAAAATTATTTTATTTTGATATTAATAAAAATTAAATGCATCTCTTTTACAATTAAAATTATATTAGTTTGTCTACAACGCTTTTTCCTCTTTGCATCTGAGTAAATTGGAGAATATGGAAAATAGTCGTTTCTAGTTTATGGAATGAGAGCGTGTATACTCGGCGTATTCATTGTGTTTATCGAACTTTGGGTTCATCTCTACTTTGTTGCTTGGTGTTGTCTATCGCAAGTGCTTGTTCTCTGTCGATTGGGCGTGTCTGCTGCTACTTCAGCTGCCAATGTAAATAGATTAGCCTAATTAAATAGTTTTACGCTTAGTGCTGCATACTTTTTCGGGTGTCTCTTTGCTGGCCAAATGAGCGCAAAATTGCTTGTGCAATTGCACAGCACGAACAGTACAGACAGACAGACAGTTTGCTTACATGTTGTTGTTGCTGTTACTGTTGCTGTTGCTGTTGCTGAAAGTGTGCCTCGGGTTGTGTAGTAATTGGTATCTCTTTCTCTCATTTGAAATTCCAACTTAATGGAATTCGTTTGAGCTCTGTGACAGTTTGAGGTTATATCGCAGCAGCTTACTAGTTTGTTTGGCTGTGCTACATAGTTTCAAATTCTATTGCTTATCCAACTGGGTTAATGAAAAAGGCGCTCAACATTTTTGGCTACAGCAAATAGCAATTGCTGTTTTTGGCACACATGTTTGACAAATTTCCGCTAGCTTTTTTGCGAAAGCAACGCCTAAAAGCCGCCTTCCTGTGAGAAACATGCAAAATGTTCATTTGACAGCATTTAGCTGTAAGGACCATAAACTCACACTCACACACACAGAGTCAAAAAGCAGAGCAGACATTTTATGGTGTTGTAACCACAGTTCTTGCCGCACATCATACAACCACATACATATAACCCACACAAACACACACACACACATATCTATACATATGCATAAATTACGGCATTTTGTGGGCAGCAACATAACTAACAGTAATTAGCTACTTTATGTGACAGCCATACACACACAAGCACACAAACACACACTCACACACAGACATTGTCAAGCCTGCGGGCTTATGAACCTTGCCTCAGTTTATGTTTTCAAATTTTCTGTTTTTGCCCCATCGTATATGTACACTTTGTGGTCAATTGGGAATTGCAATTAACGCGTTGCTTTATTTTTATTGTCTTTTGTGTATTATAGTTTTTTCCTAATATATACAGACACACTCGTACTTGCAAATCGACGCACTTATTTTGCCATAATAATAAATTGGCTCGCTTTAGTGTCGAAAGGCGGGTCATTGTGCCTGTTTATGCCCCTTTGTTGTTATCCTTAACTTACCTTTTTCTCTTGTATTTTTTTTCGTTTGCCTTTGGCCAGCTCATAAATTTTGTATGTTGCATAAACTGTCGGCAAATGCAAATTGCAATTGGATTTTTGCCGTCGTTGTTCAAAAGTACAAAGTAAATAAATAATATACCGTAACGCAGACCAAATCCGATTTTAGTGGCATTTTTTCCAGCTTAAGTAAAACATTCGCTTTAATACTTTTAGCTGGCGATGTGGCAGAAAATTTTACTTGAATTTCTCATTTTATTTGATATGAAAAACTGTACTTTATTATTATGATACCGCAATATAGTTTACAGCTTTTTTCAAGTGCACTTCATTACTTGCAAACAATAAATAAAATTGATATATGAGTACGCAATGTGATGTGCTTTTTATAAAAGCACTTATTTTCATATAAAAAGGGGTCTTTAAAAAAATTTCACAATTAAACAGAATCGATTGAACCTCAAAGTCTCACATGACGAAGGCATTTAAACCAAAAATTTAATGTTATCTGGTTAGCTTAACTTTAAGTATAACTTATTTAAAGTCCATGAACCATCTAATCATTGAGTTGGCTAGAAAATAATTGCGATAAAGGACAACAAATCCAGAGCCAAATGAAATTGCCAATTAGCTCACTTCTCATTTAGCGCGATGTCCATTTTTCAACGTCAATTAAATGAATTTAGTTGCACACGTTGCACGTTGCAGCTCGTAGCTGAATACTTGGCATTTTATTAACTGAAATGAGTATCAAATGAAGTGGCAGTGCAATGTGCCTCTCAAACTGACAGCCAACTTTAAGCGGAATGTGCACAAGTTTATAATTAAAACAAAATATTTTAGTTTGCGGCAAATTCAACAACATTTAATTGTAATTTCAAGCAAAAGGCAACAAACACCAAAGCCACTCACACACACTCACACACACACAGATACATTCGGATAGTTTCACAAATGGACACAAACAGACGGAAGGAAACCACGAGGCACACCGCAATTCGCCTTCACCTCAAACACCTTTGGTGTGTTTCCCTGATGCGTCTTCAAAGCGAGCAGGTGGCAAAATGTTGGACCACGTTGAGAATGTGTTGGCGCTGCAATTGTGTGCTCAAATTTATCACTTTCCATGTGGTGCGATGACCTCAACCTGCAATTTTTTAGCCAAGTCGAAATGATACATATAAATAGCACATAATGCTATTCGAAAACTGATGTATACAAATTTTTGTATATAGTACATCGAGTGTGTGTTTTACCCATTCAAATTTATGGATTTTCGGCTTGTTGTGGAAGGTAGCGGTTTACCTAATACTCTCAGTTTATGGCCAACACTTGAGAGCATTATTAGAAATAGAATTTTTGCATTTTAATGGCATCATTTGTGCTATCCTTAGGGGGGAAATTGTGACTGATTTTGATTTATTCCTTGAATATTTGCAATATTTTTCATTTGCATTTAAATTTGTTTGCATTTGATGGTGGAAATTTTTCTGTTCTGCACATGACATGTTTATGATCTTAGAAGCTATAAATATGATTGCATTTGCATAAAATGCTGTCTATGTGTAAATATTAACTTTTGTGGGAGAAATGTGTATCGATTAGCCTGCCTACATTGGGTTTCGAATAATATACATATTAAAGAAGCTGAAAAGATGCAATAGGCGGAAAATCGGCTCATGTATTTTCTTTGCCAATCGTTGGAGGTGCTAGAGTGAAACAAACTATTTTTAAATAGATGTAGTTAAAAACAATACATATTTTCTATTTTCTAAAAATTTTAGAAATTAGATTAAGGAGTCCATTTTTATACAAATGTATTTTAGCTTTGGCAGTTTTTATTTATTCAAATTCGCCATGAATGAAAAAAACTAACTAATTGACTGACAGTAATTTGCTTTTAGCAGGCATCAAGTGTTTATTGGCCGGGAAGAGGGCTGTAGCAGTTTTTTTTTAATTCAATATGTCAAAAGCGTCGTCTGTAGTCTCTGCAGTAACCATCCAACATTTGCATGAGGGGGTCAAGAAGGGAATCCTGATGGCAGCTATGATAGACGCAGTCAACAGCTGCCAGTCAGAGTAGGCGCAATGGGCTTGAGTCTTCTGGGTGGCTTGGCGACTGGCCGTCAAACTGTCAGTCAGTCAACCAGCCAGACCAGTAGACAGTTTAGGGAGGCAACCAAGCAGCTGCTTAGTTAGTCAGTTTGTTGCTCTTGCCACGAGTAAACGACTCAGACATGCCCCAAAGCTCATACACTGAAACGTGTTTTGTCGGCACAAGGTGCAGTTGAAATTAAATTTTATTGTTGCATGACTCTTGGTCAAGAGGCTGGTGTTTCTATAAATTCGTTGCAAGCTACTAAAGATTTCTGCAAATGATTTTTATTTACTTTTTTTTAAATTGAAATGAAGTTTGAAGTTTTCACAAAAGGAAGTTATTATTGCTTTAAAATTTTTTAATTATTCTTCGAGCCCCAATTTTTGTATAATTTATTTTAAATACCAGTTTCAAGCAATACAGATTTTTAAATTGAGCTTTGCCCTCCTTCGCTTTCAATCGCTTAAGAGCTGCCACAGAATATGTAAAGCATAATCACAATGCGACATAATTTTCCGTTGAATTGCAAACAAAAGGCAAACAATTTTCCCATTGCAATGCGGAATTCATATTTATGTGCCTCACTGCAATGCGACGAAAAGTTGGACAAATGAGGCGAGAACATTTCATAAAATATTCAGCAAGGCACTGATATTAAATCATTATCAGCTGTAGCACAACACCATCAGCAACAACAACAGAGAACAACAAAAACAACAAAAACAACAATAAGAAAGGACAACAACAGTTTGGCTGACAGCTACAAACATTTTACAAGCAATTCAACACAAAAGACAAGCAGCAAAGCAAATGATGCAGCAAAATCTGTAGCTAAGGGGAAAATTCAAGGAGAAGGCAACACGACTTGATGGAAACTGGAGGACGGAGGAGGAAAATGGAGGAAGGGCTTTCCCTCCCCACCTCCTTGTGCTGGCGATAAAGTTGTCATAGTGTGAAACAAACAATTCATCAGCGTCAATGTGATAAATTATATTTCCACCGCACACCGAAATTGCATGAAATTCTTATCCGGCCAATGTTTTGGAGCAAGCAAGCACAGTAAACGAAATCGAAAAGTAGAACATGATAAATGACTTGATTCAATTGAATTATAAACAATAAAACAAGCAGACATCAAGCATACGCACAGTAAATAGCAACATTACGTATACGCTGCGTAAATTGATATAAATGCCCAACAGCTATGGAAATTTGTTTAAGTTGAAAAGAATTTTGTTTCATTCCGCAAGTTGTATACAATTAAAATGGTTAACAAAGCAAATTAAGAAAGCCAAAAACAAAATGTGGCTTTATGCTGTGGCTGTTTTTGCCGTGCCAATTAGATTATGTTGCGGACTTTCTCTGTTCATGCTCCTTGCGGTTGTTTATGTAACTGAAGTCCGTTTTAATGGCATTTTTCCCTCTCTTGCTGTCGTTGGTATTTCCTTTTTCTTTCTTTTTTTTTGTTTTTTTGTTGGTTAAAACAAAAAATGCCCTTTGTGGCTTTGTTGGTAACAGTGAAATGGCAGCCTAATGCGCATCAGCTCAGCTTAAATCTAAGATTTTAATTTTGGGGGGCATAAATTTTATTGACTGGCACATTTATTTATTTATCGCCTTTGTTGTTTTATGTGCAACACTTAAGGGATTTGTAATTTGTAAGCCATATTACCATCTCAATTAGGTGTCTAGTCGACAGTTTAGGTAATTCCTTTGCTGTAACATGAAACTGAATTAAACTGATTGCCTTTTATCTGTAGTCCTACTTTAAATTATACTCAACCTTAAATTATTTGACTTCTTTCTTTCAGCTGTCATTTCCTGTTTCTTTTCAAACATGATTGTCACACAGATTTGCCAACAAAAAATATCAATCTTAAACGACGTTTATTTTATACATAATTCAACCCGCATCTGGTAGACATTTGAGCAACATTTTTGGTTGCCTTTCGCCAATCTTGAAAAACTTCAATCATGCATAAATTTTTATTGCCAAGCATTAAAACATATGCTGGCAGCCCCTTCATATATTTATGATACTTCCGTTGACTGCTTATGATATAGTCCTTGTGCCAGTCCTTGTCTTTCCGTTGTCGTTGTCCTTGTTGTTGTCGTTGTCGTTGTCATTGCTCCTGCTGTGGCTGCTTCTGTTCTGTTCTCGTTACACTTGTCTGTCTGACATGTCACTTGATGCCTCCTTCCATCTTCCGTCTTTTGGCTTGTAGCGTCATTGTCAATATTTTTGTGCATAGTTCCTGTTGTTTGTTGTGGCAACTGTTGTGCACATATGGGTGTGTGTGTGTGTGCAGATTGAAATTTATGCGCGTTGATAACAGTTACCCCCACCATGCTGAAACTGTAGACAAAAATTGTTATTTTATGGTTATGAATTATTGCCAGCGATTATCTCACATAAAAGTTGTGGATAAAAAAAGGATTGCGAATGAAATTGGAGTCGAGTTTTTTCGAACAAAACACACACAGAAAAGAGGTATGATGTCGAGTCAATTGCATGAAAGCATTGCCAATATATAAAATATCTCATATAGATTGCACATAAGCTCTCAATGTAACAGAGGTGCTTACAAGCTCAGAACAATAAACCAACTAAACCAACAATTTGTGTTCAAAAAAGGAAAAGGAAAAGAAGGAATAACTTTCAATTGAGTTACATTAAAAAAGTTTTTGAAATTCAATCCACAGTCAGTGAGAAATTGCTGTACCCGAGAGTATTTTGATATATTCAAACAATATTGTTGGATGCAAAGTGGATTAGAATAGATTTTTTATCAAACACTCAAACACATGGGAAACATTTATGACAATATGCATTATGTATATATTGTGGGTTTTCCAATTTATTGCACTTTATATGCTGATATATGGCATTTGAGAAAGAAATTCCTTGGAAATGTTGATGTTTCCCTATGGCATGTGGGTGTGTAAATAAATGATAAAGCGATTGTAGTTAGCTTTTATGACACTCCCTTAAATAGTTTTCATAGCACACTTATGAACGCCTGTTTACCACGTTATCAGTTGCATGTTTGCTAAACTAAAATTGGTTGTGTGCTCCTGATAATGGCATTATGTTGTTAAGTATTATTATCAGCACAGACAGCACAAGTGCTATTATTTATATTCTACTCAATTAGCTTTTCTCTCGAACCCCTTGGTGGCCCCCTTGTCACATCCATTTTGTTGTTGTTGCTTTGAAATTACTTATGTCCATAGGCGACTTATCGACATATGTTGTTATTGTTGTCAGTACACTTTTCAAAGTGTCCTTCTTTATTTTTTGGGATCAATAAAATTCTTCGACTTAAGTGCCACTGTGCTATCCCCCTAGCTGTTCATTTCTTGAGAGCACTCACAGCTTGATTTCTGAACCATTTTTGTTAAGCATTTTTGCAGTGCCACTAGATGTCAGTAGTCAGTAGTGGTAGTAGTAGTAGTGGGGCCAAAAGGGATTGTCGTTCACTTTCACCCAAGAGTTGAGAGTAGAGCAATTGCTGCCTGCCACTTGATGTTTAACCCTTATGGAACTTGACATGGTCACACGCTGTGCCACATAAAGCGACTACTCATCATTGGCTTTATATAATGGATATCTAGTCACTAGCATATCTAGTACAATAGTCAGACATGACAGGAGGACAGGGATAGGGAAGGATATCGCTGTAAACGATATGTGGGAAAAACAAAAGTTGGCAGTACCATTAGCCTGACAGGCAATACGCTGATGATGCAGCTTCTGCTGCTTCTACTGCAGCTGCAGTTACAAGTTGCAAGTTGCAGTTACCGCTGAGCCACTGACAAGTTCTGACAGCATGCAAAGTACATTTGTGCGAATAGATCAGAGTATGCAACACAGAGGCGACAGGAGACAAGAGTCAGGAGACAGGGAACCTAACTGGCTGCACATTTGAGCGCAATTGTGCTTCTTGCCGTTGTCCCCATTGTCCTCATCACATCTGTGTGCAACTGCGAGGCGACACGTACTCAAGTCTTGACTGAAGTTTGCCCAGCCTGGCCCGGCATTGTCGAGTTTTCCGTTCACTTCCTGTCTGTGCATGTGTGTGTGTGTGTGTGTATGAATATACATTATGCTCTGCGTATGTTTGTGTGCTTGTATAGGTGGCAGTGTCATGAAGTGCCTGACTTGCATGTGCGCAGCTGCCGACAGTTGACATGCGGCGCTCAAACATCGTCCTGCAACAACGGAGCTTGTAATACTTATTCATACCCCACATTACCACACAATCCACCCATCCACCCACAGCTCTGCCACATGCTGCAATGGCGTTGGCTTGCTTAAATTATTGTGCCATGTGCGTAGGTGTCCTGGCATCAAGTACAGTTTCATTTATAATACTCTTACCCACAATATATCATTTACGAATACACCAACTTGTTTGTCACTTTGGAAAGTACATTACATCGAACGATAAATATAGTGATATATTATATCAACACATATCGTAAGTTTGAAATTCTTGACACTTTAAAGTTCGTAGATTAGTGTTGTAACTAAATTAAACTTATAACTCGTAAATCTTTTTGTCGCTTCAAATTAAGATTTGTCTTATAAAGAGTATTCATGGATCGGTGTCTGTATTAATTTAGTATTTTCCTGATTTTAATAGCCACCGCTTGCTAGCTTCATACACTTACTGGTAGCTCGGCCTTTGGGCGCACACAACTTTATTTCTACATAAACATTTTATACACTCGTTGACGCTGACTGTTGCCTTGTTATACCCTGAGGGGTATATTAAGTTTGTTAAAAAAAATATATCATTCAGTCGAGAGATCCCGACAAGAATCTCTGAGGTAGTAGAACGCCACTCAAATTTTCTATTAATTATATTCAATGTACGCAGTTGTCTCTGTTTTGTATTTAAAAGTCTTAGCACAATGGCACGTTATTTTCAAAATAACTAAATAAAAACTATTTTTAATGTATAACAAAAATTAAAAAAAAATTGAAGAATTTAAGCATGTTTGTAACTCGAGACTCCGAACCTATGATGTCCCGTCTATCAAGGTGGCAGCTCTATCAGCTCAGCTATCAGCTCTATTGAAAGTGAGAGGGAGAGAGGACGAAAACTCACTCTATCACAATGCGGTTCTGCTGCATATCTCTCTATGCCGATATGTAATAAATATGTATCAAGATGCACAATTGCAGTATCACTAGACTAACTTTTCGATGCATCCATTTCAGTACAAGTATTGTTCCTGCCGAAGCTCAAATCTCTAGCTTATTAATTGCCAGTGCTATCCTGCTTTTTGTCACTTTGTGGGCGAAGGGGGCGTGGCATCCAAAATTTAAAATAAACTTGATCTGCGTGCAAGTATCAGAAGTCTTCATACCAAATTTGGTGTTCCTAGGTCTTACCATCTCTGAGATCTTGTTACTTACACGGACAGACGGACAGACGGACAGACGGACAGACGGACATGGCTATATCGACTCAGCTTCTCGCCCGATCAAGAATATATATACTTTATGGGGTCTGCCACGCCTCCTTCTGCCTGTTACATACTTTTTTTTTTTTAACAAACTTAATATACCCCTCATAACAGTAGGTAACCCAGAAGGAGGCGTCAGCCCCTGAGTCGATAGAAACATGTCCGTCTGTCCGCTGTCCGTCGTCCGTCTACGTGTAAGAACAAGATCTCAGAAGGATGGGCCGAACACCAAATTTGGTATGAAGACTTCTGATACTTGCACGCAGATCAAGTTTATTTTAAATTTTGGATGCCACGCCCCTTCTGCCCACAAAGTGACAAAAAGCAGGATAGCACTGGCAATTAATAAGCTAGAGATTTGAGCTTCGGCAGGAACAATACTTGTACTGAAATGGATGCATCGTGAAAATTTGATTAAGATCGGATAATAAACACGGAAGATATCCGCAATTATTTAATTCTTTAATTTAATGTGTTGTTGTTGCTATGAGTTTACGTTCTCTCTATCTGCTCATTCGTTGAAGCATTTACTTATACATATATACATATGCATGAAAGCGCGCGCTGTGTTAGAGTGAGTTTTCGTCCTCTCTCCCTCTCTCTTCAATAGAGCTGATAGCTGAGCTGATAGAGCTGCACCTTGATAGACGGGACATCATGGTTCGAGTCCCAGTTAAAACATGCTTAAATTCTTCAATTTTTTTTTTAATTTTGTTATACATTAAAAATAGTTTTTAAGTTTTTATTTAAGTTATGTTAAAATAACGTGCTCATTGTTGCTAAGACTTTTAAAATACAACAACAGACAGCACAAATACGAAACACAAATATAATTAATAGAAAATTTGAGTGGCGTTCTCTACTACCTCAGGGTATTCTACTGTCGGGATCTCTCGACTGAATGATATATTTTTGTTGTTGTTGTTGTTGTATTATTGTTATGTTTACTGGCTGGCTTTTGAATTTTTTATATGCATGTAGAATACGAGAATAATTCATACTCAAATACACGTACACCCAACACACAAACCTTTGTAAGATAAAAAGATGAAAAAAACAGAAATAATTGCTTTCATATCGCAATGTTTTTTTTCTCTGTGCGACTTTGTTTTGTGATTGGTTGAATGCTGTGATTTAATTTAAATGATTTTGATTTATCATTAAACACATAATTGTAGCAGCTTTTCTTGGCTTTGTCCCTTTTTTATCCATCCTCATTCACCCAGTTGGGTGTCTCTTGGCGAAGGATTTAGCTGGCATTTGTATGTGCATAATTTAATGTTTAGCGTGATTTATGGTGACTGTGTTCAAAAAGGTTTTTAATATGAAAGCTAAATGCGGATTTTGTTTGAATATGCGAGAGTTTACGTGGAGTTTGCTTATTCAGCTTAAGATAGATTGCTTGACAGTTCTTTGCACAAATTTTCCACTTCATTTGATGTTCGTTGAATGAAAATTAAAGGCTTTCAATCAATCAGACATCGCAACGTATGCTTCATATATTACTTTGAATGTGTATCTCAACATCTAAATGATGTTCTTTGAAGAAGAACATTACACATTTATTGCAATTACTTTGAGTATCTGAAATGTCTTCATTGTGGTCTATTCAAGCACACATAATACTCAGTATTAAAATGTGTCCAAAATTACACTCTCAGATGTAAATCTCGAACATTTTGTGGTCTTTACTATTTTAGAAATAAAATTTTGACATTGTCCATACATAATCCTAGCTAAATTACTTGGCCTCACTCAGAACAATTAAATAGAAAGCATTTAAGTGCACAGACAATAAAAATTTAAATATTCATATTTTTAATTGGACTACGGTTTGAGATTTTGTCTAAAGTGTGTATGGGATTTGCATATAAAGGAGCAATATATGAAATGTGGTGGAATTACGGAGAGTTTAGTGCGTTTCTGCCATAAAATGCGCAATGGAGTGCGAAGGATTGCAAATATTCGCATGTGTGTGTGTATGTACATATATGTAGTCCTGCCTTTATTTTTATTGTTTTTTGTTGGTCGTAAATATTACGAGTTTTAGGATTGAACTTTTATCGAAATCATGTGCGTGCTTCGTTTAGCAAAAGTAAAGTGAAACATAAATAATAATAAAATGCGATATTCCATTAAACGGCTACATGAAATCGGCCCAAGCAATGCTCTTAAAGGTCAGCAATTTATGAGCTTGACCGCCAGCTGCAAAGTGATTTCGGATTATGACATTTGACACATAAAGTTTTTATGACTTTCAGTTCACAATACGGTCAGTAGCGATCGGATTAGTTTCAAGACACACAGAGAGAGAGAGAGAGAGGATTGGAAATATTGCTCTGTGTGTCCTGCATAACAAATTACAATGCGGTTAAAGGTCACCTAAGCATAAACCAATTTCTTTGGGAACATTTTCTGTTCTGTTCATTTATGCTTGTGTATGAATAATTTCCCTTGATTTTCTCAACCCGTTTTTGTATGCAACGCGAAAGGCGTTTCATGCATTTATACACTTATTGCTATTTTGCATACATAAAAATAACCATGCGGAATTCCTCAAAATCGGCATCCTGCCAAACTATAGCCCAATATGTATCTAAGGAATATGTGGTATGAATTCTTCCTTCGACATATGAGTTTCGAGTGCCTGCTCTGCTGCTGCGGCAATGCCCGTCAACTAGGTCACGTATCACCTGCCACATGCCACCTTCTACTACATAACGCTTAAACTTATGTTGCATACTTTTTGGCTGTTACACACTTGTATGTATATGTGAACCCTGTGTGTTTGTGTGTGTGTATGTATTTGTAGCTACGTTTTTCTTGTTCATTGATTCGAATGTTTCTCATGCGCTTTGCTGGCATTTTTTTCAGTTCCTTTTTTCTTTCCGCTCTCCATTTGTTTCTGCCTGCGATGCTGATGCGATAAAAATTCAATTTTGTTTATAAGCAAACACTCAGTGCTGTCTACACATATTTTTTCAATGAATCTTATCATTCATGCCACACATTAGTCTATGAGTTTCCAAAGAATTTGCCCTCTGCGCATATGTCGCAAATAAATGGTGATTTATATTTGCTGAGATGAATGGAAAAGTGATTTTACTGACGCCTTTAGAAAATGAAAAGTAAGAAATCAAATGATTAAAGTCACAGAGAGTTTAGATCTGTGATAATTTGTTTTTATAAAGAGAAGCTTTTGAAGTATTATACATAACTCTAACAGAAGTAATTAATGTTTTAATAAAAAATATTAATAATAAATCTAAAATTAAAATTGTTAAATTCATATAAATCATATCATATCCTGCAATTACAAATCGAATATCTTATGTTTTCAATTAAATTTGATTCACTTATTTTTATTATTAGTCTATTTCTTTCTCTCTCTCTCTTTCTCTGTCTCTCTAGCTCTCTTTATTTATATAGAAATGCAACACATTAATTAGTATTCTGCTCTCACTGCAAATGGTAGAATAAGTCCTCTTCATACAATTGATTTATGTCGCGTTAATGACATAAAAACATTAATAGATTGCACGTTCAGACACGATAAAACGTGTAATTAATATAATTAATTATAAATATGCATAAAAAAGTAGCGTATGCTCTGCGCATAATAATTATTGATGGAGAGACGCATTTAACATATGCTTATAATTGGCTATAAATTATTATTCCATGCAATGTTAAATAAACAAAAATGAGTAAAACTATAAATAAAACAACTTTAAGTGAACCTAAAGAAAGCAAGAAGAATACTCGAGCCAAAAGTGTGTTAAGTGACACTTGAATTATGTGTCAACAATGTATGATTGTAACGAATACAATCAGACCAACCTACACACTCACACTTACTCAGTCACTCACACACAAATTGTTGTGTCTGTGGATAGGAAAAGGGCAAAGAAAATAGTTGAGCACATTGTAGGAAATCAGCTTTTGAAGTTAATAAAAAGCAGGCGCCTCTTGTGGGTTCTCGAAAGATGATGGAAACTTCGCAATGTGCACAAAGTGTTGTTGATGCTATTTCACTTTATTTATATACCCTATATAAATATTACGCAGGGCTTATACTACTCAATTGTAAGCAAGTAACTCTGTCATCAGCATTAACTATTATTTTTATTTATTTTTTAATTATAAGTTATTCCTATAACACTAAGAAATATTTTAATATAAGAAAAATGAATAATAGTAACACTCTTCTAATTATAAGATTGTATCATTCAGATTATATGTCGGTAATACTTAGAAGTATCGCTTGCTAATGCTAGGAACACTATTCATGGCATTTACTCAAGTGATCTATCGTATACAAGATATTTTATAGTTTATAAATATTGGATTTCGCTTGTGAACTCATTCTAGTTGATATTTGTAGCTCAAAGTCACGTCTTTGTTATTGGTGTTTAGGTTTCGGGTGCAAAATAGAATAAAAGCGAAAATCAATTGCGCCCAAATTGAGTAAATGTCATTTAGACTTCCGTTTCCGCTGGCGCAAGAACATTAACCAACAATTGTCAGACACGCACTCTCACACACTCAGAAACACACACGTCTGTACACTTATGTGACACTCGAGCGAGAAGTGTGACAATGTGGCATATGATCCCGACAGGCTCAGGCACTTGCATAAATGTATAAGTAGACAATTTTAGAGGCATTATATATGCCAAACCACACTACCCATGTGTGTGTGTGTGTGTGTGTATGGGTGTGTCTTGTAGGTTATGTGATATGTGAGTGTGTGCGCAACCACTTTAAACACAATCTAATGTCAACAAGACAGCCAGAAAGAGAGAGATAGAGAGAGAGAGAGACTAGAGGAAGAATAAGATGGTACATATTGCATATGTGTGCCACCATCGACTTATAAATGTGGTTTAACTTCCATTGGCTTGTTGTAAGCAAGTGCTTAGACTGTGGTGTGGTTTCGAGGTTTTTTTGACTTGGATGCGTATCAATGAAGTTGTTAGTCGAGTGCCTCTTCCTGTCTGCCTCTGTTCCCATTTTCCGCTCTTTTTCTCTTATTTGTTCTGTATGTGTGTGTCTGCCGTTGACTTTATTGGATTATCAGGCAAATTTTATAGTATTCCATTATTTTCTTTGCTTGCATATTGAGTTTGCCTCTAAACTTAAATGGTTTCGCCTGAATGAGTTTTTCAAACATATTTATTTGCGTTTGGCTTGGATATTACTTAAATGGTTGTCACATGTGATTGGACTTGGATTTCTATTCGATTTAAAAGTAAGCAAGAGTGGAAGCTAAATTGCTGTAAAATGGATCAGATCAAATCAAGTTAGCTGGCTAAAAGACATGATTATGTTCATCTATAATTGAGATATTTCATTTACAGTTACAGGATTTTAAAGATAAGTTTGATTTCAGTTATTTTTTCGTAATCTTAAAAGAACATTTACATTAAAATTTGGTAGCACTCAGGGGCAACAAAGTCAAGCTAACCCCAAGCTCTTAAAAACGCTGCAGCCTTAGCATGAGTAAATTAAATCTCTTGAGTCGAAGACCATTAAATCCAACGCACATACATAAACTTGTACATTGAGAGCATTAAAAATGTAAACTGCATGCGAAATGTGTTCGAACGAAAAGGATTTTGCCTAAAATCCCGAATTCCCATTTGCCCTCAGATGCCTGTCAAACGTAGGAAGCGTTGCACCCGCTGCGCTGTACAAATTTCTAAGGTTTCTGAGAAAAAAATAGTAAAAACTGAAGCAGAAAATAAAAACAATACAAAACAATTGACGTTGCACAATACGACACCAAGAGGACCATACACACATACTTTTATTTGGGGCAAATTCACACGTACCCGGGGGTAAATCCACACTGAGACACGAGAATGGGAATGAGATTGAGAATGGGGACAGTTGGTTAGACAGACAAAGCTTCTACAAACGCTTCGTTTTAATTGTTGAACCACAGAAGTGCTTACTTTTAGCTGCTGAAAGGCAGCAGCTACTATATGAGGAACTTGCCATGTTGCTTGAAACCCAACTAAAGCCCAGAGAAGTGCCAAAATGGGCGCACATTTCTATTCTGGTTGCAGTTTGTTTGTCTAACCCACATACAAGTCGACAGTCTGCATTCTGCACTCTAGAGGCGAAATCAACTTGAGCTGAATTCTAATTTAGACACCAATTTTACTTCTGCAAAACGGCCAAGGACATAAATAAATAAAGTCGAAATTAAAAAGAAAGCAAACACTAAATCTGACTGCACTGTAAAATTCTATTTCCGTGCAGAAAAGTTCCCCTTTTTGGCTCCAGTAAAATCTTGCCAAAGGTGCACAATTCCAGGGCGGTGCTAAATCACTGGAAAACAACACGGACAGCCAGACAGACAGACAGACAGACATACACACAACATGGCCAGCATGCAAATCAGCTCGAAATGCGCAAAAGGTGTAACGGTACTAAGCCAAACTTCCAATCGAATTTCCTTCCTAAATCGTTTAACTACATACGACAAATTCATTTATATTGTTTTCTTGGCTGGTTTATGTTCCAAACAGTTTGAAAGGCATTGCAATTCACAAATCGAACTGAAGATAACAAGTTAAACTGAGATATCCATTTTAAACTTCTTCAAGTGGACAGACAAAGATAAGAACAATCCTCTTTTATTTCTTTCTGCGCATTTTGAAGGTTCATAACGTAAATGTAGTGTTTAAATTTAGATTATATCAATTAAATAGCTAATTGTTAAGGAAACATGTTTTTTCCTCAAGTTTTTTTTGGGAACTTTTCAAATAACTTGCTTCATAAGTTGCGTGCTCGCATAATATTTAAAGAGTCGCAAACTTACTCTTTAAATAAGGGTACTCGTAAAAGTTCAAGCTAGAATTACCAACACATACTTACAACTTTTTTTCTCACAATCAGCTTTACGCATCACTGATTTGAGGATTTATTTTGTAGATTTTAGCTTACACTTTTCTAAATAACTGAAAATAAGTTAAAAACATCTCAAATTGGCAGCACATATTAATTACAGATTGTATCCAATTGATTTATTTATCTAGTTGGCAGCGCTTACCGATGGCTTCCCCATCACTGACCTTAGGATTTGTGTGCACGCATAAATTGTCGTAAATCTTTTAAAGATAATTGTAAAATAGAATTTAAAGTTAGCTTAAATTGACAGCACATTTTGGATATTGTTTCAACGCAATTGGCAGGACTGCTAAGTAAACGAATAAGTTATCCCGCCTAACTGACTTTACGTGTTGTTTTGCGGGCATAAACTGTTGCAAATCTAGAAATGCAATTGGGAGCAGCTTTGGCTCTGCACGCGAATGCCAAATGGTGCACTTGGTGCAATAAATTTGCAAGCTTGCACGTTGCAGGTGACTTTTTGCGTTCGACTCTCCTCTCGTTTATTTGTGCTAACAATTTTACCCAGCACGCCCAGTTCTTTCTCTTTTTGCATAGCCAATTTGCTGCTCAATTGAACTCAGCTCACGGATTGCCAGCACAGTTGCAGTTGTAGTTGCAGTGTGTCTGTCTGAGTGTCTGGTCTGTGCCTGTGCCTGTTTTGCATAAGTTTTGACAGTTTGGAGCAGCGTGTGTCGGGTGTTTGTAAGTTAGTATGCTGCTAACGAAGTCATTCAGCGTTTGTGGCAACGTGACAGTGCTAAAGCCCAAGCCCACACATAGTCAAAGAAATCAGCCAACCAAATACCGTTGCAAGTTCAACCCAACAACAACAACACAAGGCAGTGTTCATTATATTTGTCGTGTGCAGTCATCTCTTGGATTCATCGCAGACTCTCTTTCAGTATACAGATTGGAATATATGTGTTTGCGTATGGTTAGAGTTACTGCTGCTGCTGATTTATGTTGCCAATCAGACATTTCACTTGTGGTTGGCATCCGTGCAGCTCTGTTGCGTACAGGATTTGATTTGTTACTCATACGCCACGTAAACAACATTGCAATGCGTTTTGCCTTTATGACTATGCCTAATGCTTGTGAGTAAATCCGTGTGCCTTTGCAAACACATAGCTTTTGGATGATTTTGCAGCCATACAGCTTATACGATTTATATGTCGGAATCAACTACATGGCAATGACATAAGCCAGAAATTTTGTTGAGCTGAAAAGGTGAAATTGAAATGATAACACACAAATGGTTTTATCTATTTTTGACAGTGTCTGTCATTGGTCAAATACACTATAAAACTGTTGCAATTCGTAGAGAATTATTACTTTGATTGATTGATCAAAGCTTTCAGTTTGATTTAAACGCTTTGGGTAACTCCATAGACTACTACACTTTTCACCTCGTTCGCTTGTAAGAGGCGTTGGATTTGTTTAATAAACCGTGTCTTTAACTAAACTCAAATACACTTGAACTTTTCTCGTTTCTTTTAACTTTAAAACAAAAGAGAATTAAAGGCTTAGCTCTTTTGCGTTTTAGAAATTACAACAAAATAGCGTTAAGTCGAGTCCATATTTCAACATCTGCCAAGTAGCCAGCCATCTAAGTTATGGAGATGATAGCCGGAGTCGGCAACCTTTTTCTCAGCACTTTTTCATTCAGCTTGGCACAAGATTTTGCACTTTTCTTGCCACATTTGGCATTGAACAGCAAAAAGAGGATTAGATTAGCTCTCATTGGGGACAGCGTTATCACGTTGGTAACAGAAAAATGTAAGGTAAACCTTTAAGCAAATGATATTAAAGTGAAATCCATGTATTTAGCTTTAGTGTAGTTTAAGTTTTGTTGTTTTGCTTTTATTACCTTGTGGCATGTGGCGCATTTTGATTAAGTATACGTATATTTATAGTGCATATATGTAGATAGAGATTGAATATATAGGAGTATGGCACGCTATTTGTAGATAATTCGAGTGGCATCTGTCACGTTTACTCGCATGGTCGCGCGTGTGATGAATACTTGGCAATTAGGCATCCTTTCTAACAGCCTGTCGTCCTTTCATGTTGACACAACAACCATCGCCAGGATGAAATCAGTTAGGATAAGGTTGTCGTCAATTCCGACTATTACTAAATTTCGCATTCTAATAGCGATCTGGGCTAAGGGGAACAACACATTCTCCGCTCGCATAAATATTTTATTTATTTGCTTTGCTGATTTTCGTAATTTCTAACTTTATTTCCCAGTGTGTGTATGTGTGTGTGTTTTTGGGAAATACGTGCAGAAAATGCTTAAATAGTTAAACAGTTTTTAGTTGACATATTGTAGACAAAAAGACCAACAAGCATAAGTGATAGGAAATTTGTCTAATTTGAGTTCAAATCAGCTGGCAGACGGAATGTGACAACTTGATGGATTGTCGAATTAATAAATAATAAATCCAATTAAAACTATAAAAAACTACAATAAGTATTTTCCCTTTCTCTTGCAGGTACTTACGAATCAACTATTATTTGAATGGAAGTGCTTTCAGCTCGAATGCAAACACACGGAACCTTTCAAGCTTTCAAAATCCGCAAGGCATATATTTGCCACTTTACAATTGTGCACAGAGTAAGGGAAGAAGGTCGAGGAGTGGGAAGTTGGCTAAAAGGCTTAAGCCAGAGAATTGCATCACGTACCCTTGTGACGCAGTGCATTTGTAGATTTGAATGCTGTAGACTCTATAGCGCGTGCCACAGCAGTTGATAATAATGTTCAGAGCAGAGAGAAGTGGGAGGATGAATGTAGAGCAACGGGAACAGTTAGTGGTTCACATCACGCAGCTGGTAAACTGTTGGGTAATTCAATTTGTGGTTAAACGCAAGTTAGTCGTAAGCAAGTAGCAGAACACAACAGCAACAGCAACAGAAACAACGTACAATCAGTTGGTTACGCACACACTGCTTGAGTAATGGGACCAAAAGAGGGTGAAAGGAAGGATGAAGGAAGTAAGCAGACAGAAGTCGTCCTGGAAACGTGTAATTGCGGAATAACGCAAGATTCAACCAAAAGTAGTACGGGAGAAAACTCAAAATAGAAAACCACGTTGTCGACTTCTATGTGCCTGTGTGGAAACTGGCAAACAAACAACAAGAACAGTTTGAGCCAATACAAAAATTTCCAAAAAATGCACCAGCGACGCATTCTGATCCACTTGGCAACCTCAAACCCAATGCGAATCCCAATCGCAGTTGTCGTTGTTATTTTTGGGGCTCATGCGATTTACTTGTTTTGTTTTCTTTTATTTTTCGTGCATTTTGTATTTGTATTCCCTTTGGCGGTGCCACATGACGTATGAGTAATGGCTTTGGTCTGGGCACGCTTTTGTTGTTGTTTATTTTGCGGTTGCATTGCTTTCAACAACATGTGCGAGTGTTCAAGTGTATAGATGTATGACAAAACGTTTTTTTTATGCCAAATTGGTTACTTTAAATTGAATGTATGCCGTACTCTATAGTTAGAAGAGATTTCGATTAAAGTTATTCATGAGTGCAGTTATATGGTCTGCTAATTGCTCTGATTTCACAATATTTTCACTTCATTTGGCAATCTCAAAAGGGGCACTTTGCCAAGTTATATATTTTGACCAACAAGCTAAAAATTTACTGTAAATACCCCAAAGGCATGCGCTGAGACTTAATCTGCCACATAATTCAAATCCGCCGCATAACAAAAGGAATCCCAGAAGAAAAGCCAGTAACTCATTTCCAAAACCATAACGAGAGCTTGAGAAGAGAAAAAAACAACGCCAAAAGTCAAGTCAAGTTTTTCTCTTCGAAAAGTTTTCTACAGCAACTCCTAAGTATTATGCTCCTTGTTCCTAGATATATTCGTGCATTTAGCTAACGCGCTTTGTGCCAAAAACAGAGTACAAGCGCCACGCCCACTCTCAGTTGCTGAACGCCCCAGAGTGATGGTAAGAGAGTTACTTCATATTTATATAATAACTTTATGTTTATATTGTAGCTTTTTGAGCATTTCGCAATAGCAACAACTACAACGACAAGATGCGAAAGACTTGAGAAAGTTGTTGGTGAAAACAACCTGAGGGGAAAGTAACAACGGCACAAGTAACAGCCGCATCTTCATCCACATGCACAAACAGTGACTGTGCAAGGAACACATATTGTAGCATAACAAAAGGCGCGTTGGATGACGCGAGTGGCGTCTAAAGTTGATTTCTTAATGTTTAGCCAGCAACTTTTGCTGTTTGTCTTGCCGCAGCAAAATGGCAACAGTAGCAAACGACGATATGGCAAACACACTTACACACTTACATCCACAGTCAAACACAAACGCAAACACATCCGCTGACTTGAGTTCATCTCACATGCGTGTAGACAAGTCAAACTTGAGTCAAAAGGAACGAATCGCGCGCATTGGCAACAAACTTGCCCAAGGCAATTTTCACTGAAGCTGTTTATTTTGAAACACTTGCCAGGACATCGCAATTGCTGGATGCGATGCCAGGGATATCAGGCGTAGGTCAAGGGGAAATAGGCAAGGCACAAGCAATGGCAAAAGGCAAAAGGCAATGAGCTAATATTTGTAAATAGCTTGGGCTCAAAATGGCGCCGATATTTTCACAGCGGATACGGAATTGTACATTATTTGATATTACTCTGTTTGTCCACACCAAAGTCATATAAAGAAACACATACACCACCACTTGTAATCATTGAGTGTACACAGAAACAAGTGAGTGTGTTGTCAAGTACTCTTTTTACAGAATTTCCCTAGATATTTCAATTTGATCGGCTTCTTGTCGAAATTCCCGGTTGATTAAAATGGTATTCCAACACTCTTCAATAAAGTAGTGCTGAAAGAAGTTAAGTAGCTAGAGTGAAACCCCTTGTAAATTATTTATTGAATTCATAATTTTGCTAAAATTTAAAAGAACATTCTTAACTTTAGCTAACCCATAAATTTCCTCACTTCATCCAACTTATGAGAAATTCTCATACTCGCATTTTAACGCCAACATCTGTAAGCTGATCTGACAAAAGCTTGGCTTAGAACAAAAAAACGATACCCAGATGTTGAGCAGGAATTTCTTGTCATTTTTGCTAATTTCCACAAAGCGTTTTACACAAGTTTACCCCAATTAGTTGAAACCAAGACAGCGACAGGATAAACCTAAGAGACCCTCATCAACCGCAGCAGAAAGTGGCACCGTAAAGATTTATATTAAACTGAAACTCTATATAGGGACAAATTGCCCTGGCGCTAAGCGACTAAAACTAATTAAAAACCAAAACTTTTACCTGGGCCCCGGAAAAACTATTCTAATAGAAAAGACGCGAACAAACCTCTCTAAGCGCCACCCTCTCGACAACTTTACAGACTACAATGGAGGCCAATTTTAAAGGCAAGTTGTACAACAAAGTTATACAATAATCCCAGGCAAACTATCCAAAAAGCAAATACAAACAAAATAAAACAAAAACTCAAAAACCGAAACTATGTAAAGTTTTTAATCAAACCAACAGCAAATCAAAGCCCGTTGAACTTTGCCACAAACATACACCACACACACACACACACCCACACATTCACACAATCACACAGATGAGACGACAAGGAAGTTCACGAAATTGACTAAAAGGTTAAAAAAAATCTCGCGTGGCAAGCCAATTAAAATTTGCTGCGGGCTCACACGTCGTATGCGTAACATTGACGGCCACAAAACGTTTTGAGGGCGGCTGTGGCCCTTAAGTGAGCACAGCAGTTTATTAAAATTTCGCGTAAAACTTTTAATTTAGAGACGAACCGCAGAGCAGAGCAGAGCCCTGAATACCAAAATCCGTTGCGGACATTGTGGGCGTGGCACATTTGTTGGTGTAAATTTGAGTCAAAAGGCCTGCAAAATTTGCCACTTTCCTGCTGCTGTTGCTGTTATTAAAATAAAACCAAACTCAACTTTATATTTTAGGTGAATATTTTTGATAAAATTTCTGGCAGGAGGAACTATTATTTTTGTTCAACATTTTGGTACGTTGAGTATGCAAAGTTTTTCAACTGCGGGATACTTCACTACATTTCCGTTTCCGTACTCGAACTCGAACTCGTTCTCCGAGTTAAGGCCCAAAAGTTTTGTACATAAAGTTCCTTGCAGAAGGCTGCTATCAAATTTCGAAGTCCGTCAAATACAGAGCCACTTTAAGTTCTCTTTATTTTTGTTTTTTTTTGCCAACTTTACAACAACGAAACACCCAAGAATAACATGAATGGGACTTGCAAAAAGTTTACCTACCGACTATAACATCAATGCAAATTTAAGTTGAGTGCTTGACGCATATTGACTTTAATTTGAATGGGTTTTTAAGATATTATTATTACTAAATGAGCTTACCAAATTTAAGAATATTCCAGAGCAAAAACATTTTTGGAAATTAACAACTTGTCGTGTACTTCAATTAATAAAAGCTGCTTAGTCAAATAAACGCATTGTAGTTAAAAGATGTCTAAGTACTTGCAACACTAGTAAGCCATTTATTCGTATTTTAGTAAAATTTTTTGCAGTTTGAGTACTTAATTAAGTACTTTACGTATTTACGAATAAATATGATTCTCTTTGCTGGGATATTAGTCATCCTCATTGCACTAATAACAAAATTGATTAAATTGAAAGCGTTCTGGGCTTCTGACTAATCAGTTAAAGGATGATTTATATTCTTATTACATAACATACGCATCCACTTACGCTTACTTAGTTCCAAACAATGGAATCGCACATTACGTATACGCACACATACAGAATGACAGTGACACATCATTAATTAATCACTTTTGACAAGGCGCCGACTTTGTCATCGGCTTACGGTAATTCATCAAAAATACGTTGTATTTTAATTACTTTTAATTACATCAGGAGCCAAGTGGCTTTTTGTTCCATATGCGTACCACACATTGCCCTTAATACCCATTACGAAAAGTTGACAGCGTTGGGTATATTTGTTGAAAGCGTTGTTAAAGTATAGCAAATTGATTGAAATATATTCATGTAAAGCAAGAAATTTCAATTGAAAATAATGTAGGTATTTTTTCCAGGGTATCTTAGTATCAAACATTGCTGCCAACAGCATTCACATTTAATTCTCACGCTTTCTATATATGCTTATTCCCAAGGCTTATTATTATGATGTTCATTGGGATCTTGGTGTGGTTATTTGTGTGTAAGAGTGTCTATGTGTGTGTAGTGGGGGGAGGGGGCTGAAAAAATTGACGCCGAGGCAGCTCATTTGCTACCACCTTTTTTTCATTTTTTGTTCTCTTTTCTGTTCTATTTTGTTACGGATTTACTTATTGGATTTGGGACTTTGTGCTGATGTAGCATTGGGATTTATTTGGTGTCTGTCTCAATTTCTGTACGCCAGCAAGGCATATAATTAGGTTTACCACTTGATATAGGACACATATGTATTACTTAGTATATAAAGCATGGCAAGTAAATGGCAAATGTGACTGGCTCATTGGCCTTTGTGCCACCTGCCACAACGGCAACTGGCGATTCTTTATGCAAATGTTGCCTGGACAAAAATAGTACAAGACACGTGGGGTCACGTGCGTGGGCAACTTTTGACCCCTCCTTTCTACCACAAACATAATAAAAAGAAATGTCTTGGTGCTCAGTTATTCAACTTATTCAAATGTATATAGTATTGATTCTGTGGTCCAGTCGAATGCTAACAAAATGTATGTGAATGAGTGGTTGGGTCGTCCTCGCTGTCTGTCTGACAGTCTGTTTACAAGTGCCAGGATCATGATACGCATCAGCAAGCAACTTTATAGTACCATGTAGTTCACCTAACGACAACAACAAGAATAGGAGCAACCACAGTCAGCCAATTCCCCAACCACGATAGAGCCAAGCGAAAATTGTCAGGACATACTGAAATCAAGAAACCTCAAGGATATGTGAGTGTATAAGCATAGCAAATAGCAAATCCCAGTTAAAACATACAAAAAGAAATAGAAAACAGAAGGAAAAAAAAATTTGCATATTTTCCTTCTCGTTTTTCACTTTGTTTGTGATTCTCCAACAGCATTGTCAAGCCCCCAGGTCCCAAGTAGATGATAATGCTAAAAAGACCTTTGGCTTGTTAATGACAAAAATACATGTGCATTTGAAAAGCAAATCAGGACTAGGCCACAAATGAAAATTGGAATTTTTCTATGGAACACACACACGCACACACACACACACACACCACAATGTAGCTCTGATTTCAACTGCATATATCAATATCGAGTTGGAATTTAAGTATTTCTCTTTGTTGAACAAAGAAAATTGCCAAAGCTCAATATAATCCGCTCAGATTTGAGTATTGTCGGGAAATGAGCAAGTTAAAAAAGTGAGTGTGTGAAAATAGAAACATAAAAAGACCGAAACAGAGAGATTATGTTGAAAGCTTTTAAAGGATAAAGCTTGAAAACTGTTCTTTTGTCTTTGCAAATACGAAACATCCTAAGTTATTGTAACTGTCCTAGTGAAGCTTTTACACTCAAAGTTAAAATGTTAGATTTACCATTAGTGTGTTTAAAAATCATATTTAATATGCTGTTTACTCCTCATCTACCATCTGTATATCCCTCTTCAAGTTGTTGTCTACAGAAAAGTGCCCTGAAGAATTCACAGAATTCACAACAAGTTAATATTCAACAGTTCCTTAAAGAGTAGTTTCATTTTAGAAGTATCTTAATATATGCTGTATGATGTTTAGTATGCTGCATTGATTTTCCTGCAAACAATGCAATCTATCGCAAACCTCTGTCTTCCAATTAACATCTCATCAACAAGTATTTGCCTGTGCAATATGCAAACTATGTATTTTCCATTTCAATTTTGCATAAAGCAAAAGCTAATTGCCCTTTAAAGATAGCTTTTTTGCCCAATCAAACTTGATATCAGGCAATGTGTGCTACGATAAATCCAAAATTTGCTACAATTGCAGAGCCCATTCTCTGACTCTGAAATTTACTTACTAGCAAGCACGTACAGGAAAAACAACATACATACACTCAAATTTTCACATTCTATAAACAAAAGAGAAAATGCATAAAAGGAACGAATTGTCAACCGTTGCCTGGAAAAAAATGTCTGTCCACTTCAGTGTGGTTGCCAATGGGGCATGCCACAACACGCTGCATACAAAATTGAATTTCAATTGCATCGTCACAATAATTGTCGAGCCAGCATGTGTTGCATACTTGAAGGCGGCAGCGCTTTGCGCTCTATTTGCCTGGCTCCTTTCTATAGGCACTTTTTGGTGAGGCATTGTTGTCTTTACACTCTGTACTTATAACAGCAACGGGGTATGTACAACTGACACTTGAAGTTTGGATGTGCGTCGTACGCAAGTTGAAAACTCTGTATTCGAACTCTGATTTGATATGCTTAGTTCATTCTCGGGACAATAAAAGCCTACAGGGTATGAAGGTATAACAATCTCAGCTTAAGATTACAGCATTTTGGGCTGCGGTGCAATTGTTGTTACTTGCAGCCAACAACATGAAACCATTAACGCCCCCCCAATAGCGACCAAGTCAGGAGCAGAAGCAGCTGCAACAACAGTCGATGCCACAGTGGCTGGCGGAGTCGATGCAGCAGTGGCAGGAGGAGTCGATGCCGCAGTTTCAGTTCCCGTTGGCGCTGGTGTTGCATTTGGCATACGTGTAAATCGTAAATATCCGGCACAAAACGATATGAAAACTGGTAGCATGGGCTGAGCCCAGGCAATGCCTCAGTGCGGCAATAACAAAGGAGATAGAGAGAGAGAGAGAGAGAAACGCCACTTGGGCATTACGCTACGGTTTGCGGATACAATCGAGAGACTGTCTATATGGAAATACGAGCAAATACACAAACACACACATACGAATACGAGGGTGGACTGATAAGAAACTGGTCCATGAAGAAACCCGTTACTTGTTTCAACATAATCTTCTTTGAGAGCAATTCACTTTATCTGAAGGTCTTACAGCTTCTTTATGCTTTCCAACTAAAAAGATTAGGCAAGGGCCTTGAAATGGTTATTTTTTCACACATTTTCGCAGATTAAATAAATTTTATGGATCCTTGGTCATATTAAAAACAGATTATAGAGAAAAGTGTAAAGGCTGCGTAGTAAATTTTAAACTAATTCAAAGCGTTTTCCATGTTAAGATACGTTTCTTTTAACAATGAAAGAAAAATAATAATAATTCAGCGTGCTTTATGAAACTTAACCAGCCTTCAGTTAGTTGATGGATCTTTCAAACGAAATTATACCTTCATTTAAAATGTCTCGATTTCATACTTATCCCAAGCACTTGTCAGCCTACCCCCGTATGTATATGTGCATGTGGCATCATTGTGGTGCCGTTACAAACTTTATGGTGCAATGCAATTGTGTCAACAGAAGGAATGCAAATTTTATGTGGCAATTGAAAGCGGTAACGGATTCACTTAACCATAAATGCTTCCCATAGATGCAGCCAATCGCTTAATACAGCTCTAATGGCACAAGCAAAAATTGTTGCTTAAAAATTTGTATTAATCTTAGGATTCAATTGACAAAGAGAACTTCTTAACTAAGGTAAAGTAATCGTAAGGCTTGAAATTAGTTCTAGCCTTAAAGATTTAAAATCCATTAGGTGGCACAACTTCTATGCATTTATACTTTAAGCATTAGATAATCGAAGGCCAATGTCATTAGCTCAATTTTTACCTTGTCTGCTGCGTTATTAATACGATATTTTGTTTGAAAAATACCATTTTCCACAGCTTTCTAAACCCATCAGTCAAGCATGACTGACCAGGTAAAAATGTGAAATGTATGCAGGGAAAACATGTTAGATGCTTTATGTGCTTTACCTTCACATTAAGAAGTATTCTCCATTTTTTATAGTCCATAGAAAATGCGAATTGGAATCTATTCTGACATTCCCCAATGCAAATGCAAATGCAAATGCGGTCGCTTATTGTCAACGGGTATAATTTTCACACTGCTGCAGCTGATGCGACTGCTCCAGTTGCCTTTAGCGATTTTTGCTATCCATTTCGCTTTTTCTTCCTCTCATACTTTGTGTTTCTCAACCTCAGTCTGGAAAACCTTATCTTTAGCCTTGCTTTCATTGCTGCTCTGTTTTTTTTTTCTCTCAAGCTTGATTTGATTGCTCAGCGCTCGGTTGACATTTCTTTGTTTTTCTTTTTTGCTTATTTTGATTTAGCTGCCGCATTTTGCATCATATTCATAATATTCATAAATATTTATGAAGCAGCAAGTTGGCCAATACAAAGAGGAACTTTTCGAAATACATTTTCCATAAGCTTAAAGATTTTCTTTGCTTTAAATTCTTTGCAAGCTCGTTCATCCCATTGGCAAACATAATCATGTAAAGTGTTGAAAAGAAATAACAATTAAAAGCACTTAAGTAAATACAATATTTACTGTCTGAAAAAAATCTTTAAATTTACTGAAAAGCCAATTTACACTCCCGATAGATCAAACATTTTGTGGCAAGAATATTCATGTCGAAATTGCAACATTCAAAACAATTTCAATTTGCGGTGCAGCTGAGGGTGTATGTCAGTGTGTGTGTGTGTGTGTATGTTCGAAAACCACATTGAGTGCAGAAAAAGGTTTATTTTCCACTTTGTATCAATAAATTTACAAATGGTAAGAAAATAAAAAACTTATGCACGTTCATTCGAATACCCCTTAAACAGTCCAAAAACGGATCCAATTGACGTGAACACAGAAAATAATAAATGTATTACAGAATGCTCTTCCCCAAAAATAATATTTAATGGTACAATATTAGCACAGGCTTCAGTCTTGCTTACAGGGTATTGTAGTCGAGCATTGTGACTACAATTTTTCTTTTTGGCTTGCTAAAAAATATACTTTGATTTGCAATTGCTGACAATCTGTCGATCTTCTGTGTGTGCTGTGCATACATATATACATATATGTGTGTGTGTGTGTCAGAGCCTTGCCTAAAGTTTTGCAGTCAGAATGCCAATTTGATTAGTTGCAAATAGTTTATTGCGGCCTGCCACAAAAGTTTTGCGAATGGCAAAATTTCTGAAGTTATCATATTAAAAATATTTTCTCTGTGTCCTTAAATTTGACAACTTTTCAAAGCGATTTCTCATTCGATTTGAATTGATGTAGAAACTAAAAAAAATCCAATTACTTCTACCCATAATTGTTTTATTCAAAAGATTTCTGTGACAAATTTGATTTATATACATGTGCTACATATTTATTTAAGAAACATTTGTCAAACAGAAGAGAACATTGCGTATACGTATCACAGACCGAAACTGTAATATACTTTTAGGACTTGTCATGAAAATGAAGAGAAAACTCTTTAATTTTCGCAGTGTGCTTTGTTTGGACTTTTGTGTATTTGTTTTTATGCCAACCCAGAGAATTCAAGGCATGTGACAACAGTTGTCGGAAACTTGACTCTTCTTTTGCTACATAAAAACAACATGAACAATAACAAGTCCGACAACAAATTGACTCTTTTTCACGCACTTCATCTTGTGGCTGTCTGTTACTGCTGCACCATTTTTTGCTGCACTTGTCTGTCGAAATATTAAACTTGTATTGTTGTAACTTCCAAACTTGGCTCCCCCTTTTATAATACCAAAAATGTATCCCCAAAAATAACAATAACAATAAGTGAGTCATCAGAAAGTCACTGTGTAACCATATCAGGGAGATACCAATCGTAAATTATGTCTTCAGAAGTAAACTCTTCAGCTGTTGTCGTTAGTCTTTCATAAATTATTTCATATTTCATTTCCCTCTCTGTACAGCACTGTATTGCCACAATATAAACATTGAAAGAAATGTGTCGGGCCGTAGTCAAATGTATGCGAAGTGTCTGTCTGCCCCGCAGCGTTGCAATAAAATGCTATCGTTTTTTCTCCACCACAACCAACTGTCCAAAGTAAACATAATAATACTTACTGTAGCTGGAATGTTTTGCTGTCTGCTTCAACTTCTGCATTCGACTTCAGTGGAGGAACTCTAAATTATTACTGGCAAAATGAGAAATGTTTCTCCTCTTCACTTAACTCTAAGAACTGTGTCAAAACTTTGCTCTTTGCTCGCGTTTACTGCTCTAGCTTTAAAGTGTTAAAGTAAAGGGTATGTGCAAGTGAGGCAGTCTTACTTTTCTATGTATTCGAAATGTAATAATACAGAGTGCATTTTCTAATCACATATCTAAATTGTCTCTGAGAAAACCTTTGTCAGCTAACATGTTTTTAACTAATTATGTACAAACACGTTTAGACACTGTGTGAATAATTGCAGTAATTTCAAGTTCATTTAGTAGAATATAACCTTATCAGCTCTTTTTGTCTTAGGTACTTATTATTGTCAAGATGCATGTGTGAATGGTTAAGATTTCTATAAGCATTTATTTAGTATTTTTGTGTAGCTTTAAATAAATTCATTTTTTTCTCTCTTTCCAGGTAATGTCAGATGAATAACACTCAATTAGATTAAACTTGATGTTCAGTGAGTACTATTGAATTCTCTTTCCCGTGGCACAGAAAAACCAGTCATCTTCGGGTAGATAACATACACCACCAGGTCTTCGCTCCATATAGGCATTCTTAACGGTTTGAGTGAGTTTATTAGGTCTGCCACTTGGTAGAAAGAACCACAAATCGTAGGTTGGATTGTAGGCCAACTGCAGTTGTCCATCTGGTGGTGTTCTACAAATCAAACAAATTTATTTGAATTTCCGGAGAATTGCAATTAACACACTTAACTCACTTTTGAATCAATGTAGATACTGTTGTTACCAGAACCAAAAGGCCAATTGTAATAAGTGTGCGAGTCATTTTAGCTGTTTACTGTTTACCTTACGCTTCGCTACTGTCAATTTATTTAGCTGCCTGCCTGACTATATACGGTCAGTTGGAGGCCGAATGTCGCATTTAAAAATATTTTTGTTTTTATTTCACAAATTGCATTGGCATGTAGCATTTTGTTAAATAACTTTAAAGTGAGGAAGTATTTTGCGGTGAGACGAATTTCAGATACGCTTACAAAAATATTTAAAATAAACAGAGACGACTTCGTGCTTGTTGATAAAACATTGTGGTTTTTGCCAAGTTGTATATACATACATCGATTTCAAGAGCCTTTTACCAACATATATTAATTAATCACACTTGGATTTGAAATATAATTCATTGAAATTTCACACACACTCAATTAAAATATTAAATAAAGCTTACAATGCAATGTTTTAACGTTTTAAACATATGTGTAACACAACCGGTAACGAAGCCAACATTTACAAATGTACAACTTAAAAAAAAATTAAAAATACAAACATTTAAATATCATATTATTATTCGTCATGCGTAGGAGGACTTCGATATGTACATCTGAGTATGAACTGTGTTTTAATTGTGATTATATTATATATCAAAATAAATTCAGGCAAACTTTCCAAGAACAATATATGAAGTGTGCAACTCAATTTGTATTAAATAACATTTTCTTTATTTGTAGAAGCGATGCATCTCTTGTTTTTATTCGTTTGTCAGTTTGTTGAACAAGAGTTGGAGATGTATTCATTCATTTATTTCTATTCTTTTCAATGTGGAGTAGCTCCCCGCAGCGTATACGTAATGTTAAGTGAAAAGCTTTAGGAGACCCTTTTTGGGGCCATGAAAAAAGACAAAATTTATTGGATAAACACTTGGAATAAACACATTATGAGCACAGAAAGGCGCCATATACTAGTTGTTGAGTAAATAAATAAACACAAAAGGGAGTAAGTCAAACAAAGGCCATACCATTCTATGACTATGTGTGTGTGTGCGTATGTGTGAAACAATTGTTAGTATACCAACAGCAACAACAAAGAGAATTGTGTGCATGTTTTCTGGATTTTTGTGTGCTTCTTTTTATGTAGTTAGTATAAATGTATGCATGCGTATATGTGTGTGTATTTGCTTTGCCTATGACACGCCCACATGACATTATGCTAGCACATATTTTAACATTCTATGTCTTTTTCTATGCTTTCATTTGTCATGATTTGTTGCGGCCTTGCATGCAATAGCATAATAAGCCAAGCGAGCACATTGACACAATGTCTGCACCTCCCACCACCCACCACCCACCGAGGAAAGCGGCAGTCAACACTCATTCGCCTCGTTGCACGAGTTGCTGCACGATTCGCCTCCATTGTTGTGTCATATTGTTGCACATGTAAAACAGCAACAACAATAAGAACAGCTGTGAGCTGAGTACGTGTCTGGCATGCATCTAAAACTTTGTGTGTGTGTGTATCTCTGTGTATTTTGAGTGCCAGAATCTTGTGTATGGCTACAACAAACAGGCATACAGTATTTCAGAATTTAATTAAATTATAATTGGACACTATGTGCATGCGATGATGACCATAGTCAGGCAGACAAACTGCAGCTTTCGGTTTCAATTTGTATCAAATCTCAATTACGTTACCTCTAACTGGCCAGTTATGCTTGCCAGTGTAAACAATAAACAAATATTTTTGGATAGAGCTAAAGCATATAGCCCAGCCACAGAAGTTGGCAACAACATGGCGTATACGTAATGCGTTAAACGACTTGTCTAGGCTGTTGTCCTCAGATGCCTAAGAAAACAAATCCCCACGGGCAAGAACATCAACAGCAAATGCTGCTGCCCAAAAGATTAGCTGGCATTTGATTAAAGTGCGAACATTTACAAAAAAGCGAGTCGAGGACAATGGGACCCATGAAATCAAATCAAATCAGCTAGGAAAAAACACAACAAACACAAACAGAAAGATAAATAAACTAAGTCTAACAAAGGCGTGGCTAAAATTCTGACCGTTTGCCGCACAAGTCGAGTAGGTTTTTTTGCTCCATTTCAATCAACATTTTTCAGGCGCTGCTAAAAAAAGAACAAGAACATAAAAGAAAACATCAAGGAAATGACATTGTAAAAAAGCATTTGACCATTTTTCCTGGCCATGTCACACATAATTGAATTGTGTCCCCCAAGTGAGACAAAAAGTCATATTTAAAGCAATACCACTTTTAATCCATTCTTCGCAATGCAAACATTTTTTTAAACATGTTCAGCAAAATGTATGCTAAGTTTGTAATCATAAATTGGAAATAATATTTAATAAGGAATATTCAAAGTTGGGATTCAATATTTCAATATTTCTTAAGAATATGATGACCCTATAAAATAATTGTTCTTATTCTTGTACATTTCATATGTTTACCACATATTGCTGTTACTTGTATGTTACTTTTGATATATTACAGGGTATTGCAGGTCTAACACTCTTGCCTAACACATTTCTGCGTGACTAAAATTGTTTTTAAATCCTTAGCAAAGACCCTTGTCACTGTGTGTTATGACAGATGGGTAAGACAAATTCTTTACTTGGATTATTATATATGAACTGAGTAACTTGCCCAAAGTCCGGTGGATTACCTTACTTTGATTTACTACCATCAAAACGAAAATATATATATATATTTTGTTATCAACTTTTTGTAAAAGAAATCACATTTCATTTATATTAACGCGCCAACTTTTGTACAATAAAAGAATATATGAAACTGGTGCAAGAAAAATGTATTAAGTCAGGTCCAAAAAGTTCACTTAACAATAAAATTGTTTGCATAAGCTGGCGTTGAATTAAAACCTTAAGAACGTTGCTTATTAAGGCTTAAAGTCGAGTCGAGTCAAGCTGCGTATCCGTTGGTTCTATATGCATACTTATAAAAACTTATGTCTGAGAACGAAAAACTCGTACTTTGCACATTTTTACGATCCTGACAGCGAGGCACCCCACAGAACAACGGTCGACAATTATATCACACACATACACACCGCCCTCATCCCCTTCTTGGCCAGGTTTACGAGCATGAAAAAAGTAATTTCGTTGTGTTGCAAAAAGCACAATTAAACAGCTTTTGACCATTGCGAGTGATGCAGGAAGCAAGTGAGTTCCTTCTTAAATTATGCAACATTTACTTGTATACAATCTTAAAGGGCAAAACTAGAAAATGTTGAACCATTGATTTGGTTTATCATCGTTTTCAAGCCATTTCACTTCATTTACTTCTTTGAAACTCACTGCAAAGCCGAAACAATGCCAAATGACGGAGCAATAAATGATAAATATAAGAGTTCACGAGTTGGCCAGAGTTGTCCTTGGCCATCATCATCATCATCATCGTCGTCATCATAAGAATGTTCAATATCACTTGTGCTTCATTGTGTTTGATTTGGTTGTGTTGGGCTGCTGTTATCGCATGTTAACACTTCACAGGAAATGCGGCCTGGTCCTTGCTTCATCATTGCAATGACCTTTATATAACTGTGCGACTCCTTTTGGCACCCAGAGATTCTTGGGGCCAATACGCTTAGTTAGCTGTTGGCCTAGCCACAAAGCACACACCCACACACCGCATTCACTCCCCCTCCTCATCAGCTCGTTTTTGCGTGCAAAATGTCAAAATATATTTTAGTTGAATTTATGGTCATTGACCAAAGGCGACGGTCAGCCAAGCATCCAGGACTATCCACAGAAATTCAGTTCTCTTATGTGCCAGAAAAGGGAATTTGTCTATATCTATGTTTGTGTGTGTGTTTCTGTGTGTGTGTTATTCGTTGTGTCTTTGCTTATTTTGGGGATTTACACCACGCTTATCACACATACACACATGCCAAACTACAAGGGAAGTCGTGAGTTTTGGCCAACATCTAAACTGAAAATATTATGCTACATTTCATTAGGGCACACACATAGAAATTCCAGAACGGATGATGCGAGGTTGCCTTGAATGTTTTACAGCCACTTAAAATAGATTAGCTTTCAACGTTGTTCTTTAAAAAATAATAAATTACTTGCCATAATTTAACGTTGGCCTTTTTTCTTTGCGAGGCTTTCGAGTCGAGCTTTTGGGTCTGCAAATAATAGAAAATCCATTGAAAACATAAGCAACTGTCAATGATTTAATGCCTGAAATCACAACCATTCCCACGCACAATTTGATAAATGAATTGACAAACACTTTTACACCACACACACACATATACACACTTATAGTTATACAGAAAACACTCACACCAGTATTGAAAGCAAAATGAAAACATCAATCTGAACTGGTCTCGACTAGCAAATTGATGGTTGCAAGTGACACAAAAGGTTCACAACTAACATAACTTATCATTGGAAACTAGAGTTTCATTTACTTTATTGTTTATACAACATTTCAGCATTCGTTTGCAGATTACTTTAACATATTTATACATATTCATCACATTCAAGTGGATTCACTTGACCGAGTTCAAAGCACTTTGTTGAAATCGAATATTAATATTTATTTTGTTGCTGTGATTTTGGCATTGTTAATGTGTTGTTAATTCTGAACACTGATTGTAAGAAATTCAAGTAAATAATTTAACTTAAATATTGCAAAACTCATTTTGCATTTAACAAGCAGCCAAATAGTATGCTATAAAATATTTAAGGACTGCTTTCTGATGTCGAGGCGTGGCGTAGCTGGGCAATTTAAACAGTGAGAGCTAAAAATAATTCACAATGCCGTTTAATAATTGCATTGGCATGCTAAAATATAATAAGCACCAATTTTATGCACAAAATTTACACAATTTTCGTTGTAAATTTCAAAAACCACACTCTCCCTCTCTCAATATTTTGCGAATCTCCGCTTGGGAGGATTGTATGTCCGTGTACATTGCCTGCATTTGTTTCAATGATAATAAAATGCAGCATTGTAATGTAATTTATCACTTGCCGGAGTGTGCAGCCTTCCATACATCCATGTTGCATTGTTTAATTTTTATATTTCCTGTTTTCATGTCAGCCACATTGGGAATTGGAAACTTATGCGATTGTACGTCATGACTACGGCTTATTGTTTACCTGCGTTTGTGTATTTGAATGTGTTCTCTATGAGTGGCATTTGAATAGCCCTTTTGGCCATTTTCTGGTCTTCATTGTATATTTCAAGTTGCCTATTGAATTTTTAGCCACAAAAATGGTAAAGGGCAGCGTCAAAAAGCTTTTAAAACTGACTGACAACGAATCGCAGAGCAAACAAAGCTGAAATCAATCTATGACTACATTTCATTTCTTTTGACATTTAAACATAGATTTTTGCACCTATTATTGCATATTTTATTTCAATAAGAAAATTGTACAATTTTAATTACTTCTTCTGCATTATTTGTTAGTCTCAGGTTCGCTTCATTGAGTTTTGTATGTTAACAGTTTAATATATATTAATGTTCAGATCCCAGGGCATTTTAAACTATTTCCAGTTAAATCGAGTGTCCGACAACTTTGGCTAATTGCCATAAAATACACTATTTGAGTTGCTTATAGAGCGTAAAGCGTAAAGCCAACTGGTTAACTAAGTTGCCGTTGCTAACAAGCTTCAGGCAGGTTGTTTGTGCCATGTTGTTTGCATTTGCGTTGTTCAGCTGTTTGTTGGCAGCTTCCGATGCAATGCCACATGGTCAAGGTATGTAACAGAGGAAGAGCTTAACTAACTAGTGAAATCTAACTCAATTGCTGCATATCCTTTACACCTCACAGCCTGTGGCGATAATGAGCAGGTCGCTTGTCTACCCTGCAAAGAGCCAAGCTGCAAAGTTCCCTATTACGCGGATACTACATGCCCCTACTTTGAAAATTGCAAATTGGGTTGTGGTTGCAAGTATGGCTATGTCCGCCATGATCAATCCCTTCAATGTGTATCGGCTCTCCAGTGCGAATTTATAAGCGGAAATAAACGATTTTATAGAATTAACATTTAAACGTGAAGCGTATAATATTTTCACTCAAAGATAAGCTATACACACCAGTCTTACTTCTGCTTGAAATGTCTAGACAGTTAAAATGGTTTTTCCTGCTTTTTCCAAGCATTATCTATTTGCTGAATGAAACTGAGATAATAATTGGCGAAATCCAACCCAAAACTCGTAAGTTATTCAATCAACCAATTAAGTTATTTCTCTATTATGTCTCCCTTGACAGGTTGCATTACTGATGTCACCGGAGCAATTATGATTTGTTATAAAAAATAAAAATGAATTGTACAATTTCATGAATCAAATATGCAATAAACGAAATCGTAAATACACGCTGTTGACTGAGACAGTTTCTTGGCTCTTCAATTTAAATTTGGAAGGAATTTTACGGCTATGTGGTACCTTATTCTCACAGTTTTCATTTGCTGTTCTATTTCTCTTGGCATTTTTATGGCTGCCAACATCAAATTGTATCTTGAGATTCACAAAAAAAAACAAAACTTTTATTGTTTACTTTTCAGAGTGCTTGAAATTTACGATTATTTTTAAGTGTGAGTGTGTGGGTGTGTGCAATATATGCTCTGGCACAGCTTGAACTCTCTCTCTCTCTGTGTGTGTGTGTGTGTGTCTGTTTGTGTGCATACAATGTTCAATCTTAAATCTCAGTGGCACACTCGTAAATATTAATTTACTTGCTGAAACTTGTGGCTTTTGTGGCTTATTCTAGTTAACTTTTGGTTGCCAAACATTTTGTGGTGTCTACTCGTATATACAAGAATTATGACCATCATAAGAGTGAACAGAGTGGTTTATGTCATTTTACTGCTACCTGTTTTGTCTCAGTTCTCGATTTTATGGTCTTGCAAGCAACCGTTAACTTGGACTGCCTGCAAATTATGCACTTAAATTGATTGGCAATTTGACGTCGAAATCTCCTCTTTGTATTAAAAAAACGATAAATTCACGTTAATTATAAGATCTTAAAACTTCAAGAAAATATGAAAATTAACAATGTAACGGATTTGCATGAAATTGCTTCGTTAATAACGAAAAGAAATACTTTAGCTTTAAATTATTACATTTTCTGCGCTTGATCTTCCATTTTGAAAAATTTTAAATTTGTTTTTTAATACAATAAAAAAACAATCAATTCTTATTTCTACATATTTTCCACTCTAGCCAAATTGTGACGTTACTGACTGATATTTATTATATCCCATCAATATTTCCTTTGGGGAAAAATAATAAATACAACCTCAAAAGTATGCAACACTTTTTATGCTAAACCAAAGGAATTGTAATGGCTAAAAAAAATTATGTATTTGCATAAATAATAGTAACAAAAAATCAAATAAAAATTACAAAAATTTCGATATTTAAAGAATCGAATTCAATAAGCAATGACAATTCTAAATAATATTATATAGTTCTTGTTCATACACAAATACACATGTACTACATAAGTATACGTTTCATTAATTCAGTGTAGAAAAAAAACGTGATACAGCACAAATCACTTAACGTTGCTTGTGTTAGTATATGTTCTAAACATTTTAATACAATAAAAAACACTCACATATTTAATAAACTCTCAATATGTCGTTGTATGTATCTGTGTATGGTGTGTGTGAGTGTGTGTGTATGGGAATTTCTGGGCGCGCGAACATCGGACAAATTTTCCCACTAAATGATTACTATTATTATATTATTACGAACCACTTCCACCACTGCCTACAACTTGGTACGTCGGTTTGGGCAATTGTTGTTGCTGAATTTGTTGGCCTGGTGGTTGGTGGTTGGGTGGGTTTTGGTCAGTGGCCATACCGCTGGACATAGTCATGTAATTTTTTTTATGTCTGCCTATAAAAAGCAATTAAATCGCCAGCAAAGTGCTCGCTGTAACAACACACACACACACACAGACAGACACATAGGATTGTATTGTTGTTGTTGATGATACATATGAAGGCCATTTTAGTTACGTTGGCTAAAATGGCTGCGCGGAAATAAAATTAAATTACCCATTAGTGGTAGGTTTTCGTCTCATTTTGGGCAAATTGCATTTTATGCGCTTTTACGCTATTCACATAAATTCATTATTATATTAGTATATGCTTTGAGCACACTTGCTAAAAGAACTACTTTCGAAATTGAACATAAATTTAGAAAGAAATCAGAGAAATTTTAAAGATATAAGCTTAAATGCAAAACCACTCACAAGCACAGTAGAAACCAAAATATTCTCTGTAAAATTGTTGCCATTTTTCAAGCAGTTGTTGCCTGATAATCGAAATGGATGCTGTTGTTCTTCTTCTCGCCATGGTTGTTGTTGTGCAATAAATTCAAAAGTTTTCACCTGTCCAAGCGGTAAACCTTTACCTTTGCTTTTACCACATTCAACTACAAATGGTTTCATTGGTTTATTTCTCAGCTCATGCTTGGCTTATGGCTTGGCCATTTAAAGATGGAAGTTTAACGAAACAACTTTCTACGCATTCATGTGAACAGAACTTTAAGATAAAGCCTATCGTCGAGCACAATCCCCTAATGTTCTTAATTTCTTATGAACCCACAAGCAACTGCCAATTGTTTAATGAGCTTCTCCGTTGCCCCATTACAGTTGTTATTGTTACTTGTTCTGGTATTCGTGATGCTTGTTGTGCTCTCACAATCAGCTTTCTACTTTCAGCCATAAGCAGCGGAAATGGTTAGATAAGAGAATTTCAACAAAGTTGCTCATTTTAATCGAGAAACTTTTCTTCACTTTGATTGCATATAAGTACTTGAATACATGAAACTGAGAGCCATGTTTTATCTTCACCGTACACTTGGACATCCGACATTATATACACATTGTAAGCAAAAACATGTGCAGTGTTTTCATGTGGAAAAGTTGCTCGAATACGCTTGTTAATTTTAATTGATGTTCTAATAGTTTCAATGAAATAATAACCAATTAGTTTTCTGTAACTATTTAAAGTAAATAATTCCAATTAGTTCATAGCAATTTCTCACCACAATCCACTTTAACATTCCAGTTAGAATGGCAATAGAAATGTCAATCAACCCTTAGTTCTGATGCTTTACTGAATTTCATGCACTTACCTGAAAGTATGCAATGAAATGTATGCCAATTACTTTAAAATTTTATGCGATATTATTTACTTCATATAAATAAAAGACCAATGATTGTCGTAAATATCTGCAATACTCGGTTAACAACTGTTGAGTGAATGCAATAAATATAAGTGCACATTTCAGTAAGTAAACAAAAGCTGAGAAGATGAAAACAGGATCTGTTGATAATTTACGCAGAGTATTCAGTGATGACAGCCTGAAGACGAGCCTGGAAGGCTGGTCGAAACGAAAAATGAAATGCATTTAATACTGTTGTTCATTTAATTAATGTTGAAAACAAATAAACACCCATACACTCAAAGTGTTACACCCACAATGACACCCAGTGGTTGGTTGGGAGACTTCATGTAATATTTGCTGTTGGTAATAAATTTAATTTTAAGCCCCATGACGGCAATGAAAATGAGTAATGAAATTACGTCGAACATTTTTACAGTCGCATTTTAATATTTGCACTTTTGCTCTTTACTCCATCTCCATCTCCAACTCCAACTCGCAGGTATGTGCCCTCTCCAAACGCGCTGTAATTCTCCAATCCTCGGATATGCTGGCCTACAATGAACTTCAGCCTGTGGCATTGCATCAGGCTGGAGCCAACAGCAACAACAACAACAACAATTACAATAACAATGTTGGTGGCAGCACGGCAATTGCCTCAAAAGCATCAGCTCCACAAAATATAATAGCCAATGCAGGACTGAGCTATGAGGATGTGTTGAATGATGATTTTCAATTCGACATGGATGGACATGATGTGATGGTCTTTCTACATATACAAAAGACGGGCGGTACTTCCTTTGGAAGGCATCTGGTGCGAGATTTAGACCTCAAGGTGAGTTTTATATTCCTTTGTAATTTAGTGAGAAACAAACTCATAATCGATTCCTTTACAGCGTCCATGCGAGTGCCAGCGTCAAAGGAAACGTTGCTATTGCTTCCGTCCGCATCGCAATGAGAACTGGCTCTTCTCCAGATATTCAACGGGTTGGAAGTGTGGCCTGCACGCCGACTGGACCGAGTTGACCAGTTGTGTGGACGTCGAGCTTGACAAGAATGAAGGAGAGACGGCAAAGCGTCGATATTTTTACATTTCGCTACTACGCGAACCGATCTCACGTTACATGTCCGAGTATCGACATGTACGACGCGGAGCCACCTGGAAAGGATCTCGGCATTGGTGTCTGGGTCGTCAGGCCACTGCCAATGAGCTGCCACCCTGCTATAAGGGCAAGGATTGGCTGGACGTGGATCTCGATCAGTTTGCTGGCTGCGAATCAAATCTAGCCGCTAATAGACAGACACGTATGTTGGCCGATCTTGCCCTGGTCGGCTGCTATAACAAGTCATCGATGCCGGCCCATGAACGTGATCGTGTCATGTTGGCCAGTGCCAAACGTAATCTGGCTGCCATGGCCTACTTTGGACTGACGGAATATCAAAAGGTAAGTTCAATTTACTAAAGCGAAAAAACAAATGTTAAACTTGTTTTTGCAGATGTCCCAATATATATTTGAAGAAACCTTCAACCTGCGTTTTGCCATACCTTTCGAGCAGCACAATGCAACCATATCAGCAGCTGCTGTCCTGAATCTTCGTCCTGATCAAAGACGACGCATCGAGAAACTCAATAGCCTCGACATTGAGCTCTATACATTTGCCAAGAATTTGTTGTTTCAACGGTGAGTACATGCAAGAGAAGTGGCACTCAATTAGTTATTTAAACAATAGGCAATCATTAGATGTCAAAAGAAAAGTAAGAAGCAGTTATTTATCCGCAGTAAGAGAAAAGAAGAGAGAGAGCAGAATAGGGAAAGGAAACAGAAGTTATAATTGATAATTTAATAGAGAGAAGAGAACCATACTCCAATTGTCCTGTGAAATGAGCTCTTAATTGCATTTGCTTAAAAGACCTACACCCCCAGTTTTCATCAGAGATTTAATAAAAGTTCATCATTCCCTTGACTATTATTTTCATTTGCAATTAAAATTGAACAACTTAACACAGTGTTTATCAGATTGTTTAGCAATGAAGCAGAGATATGTAAAGAAGAATGGTTTACAAAGAATATAAATTTCAATATGTGTGTTTACAATCCTTGTCTATTGATCTTTATATATTTATTCATTAATAATAACGAAGATAATTGGCTTATGTGCAGATACAATGATAGTGATAGTTTTGCACAACGAGGTGTTAACCCCAACAGAGTCTGAGTTTCTAGTCTCTTCTTCGTTTTAACAAGTTTGTCCGGACGTGGAAACCTGATCCTTATGGCCGTTTCAGATGCACGTTTCATCCGTAGAGAGGTCGATGACTCATTGTCAGTCCTTTAAGGCTTTTGTATCCTTTTAGGGTGAGAAAACCCTTACAAGCGACCATTCTTTGTCGGCGATCGCTTTGTATTGACAACTTCAGGTCTTAGGTTATTGTTGCTTCACGCACAAACATATATAAAATATAGCAACAGAATGGCGTCGTCTACTTAATGGATCCAATAGACGTACCCTTCATTAGTTGGCGTTATATTTGGCGCATTGAAATGAAATTTACTTGGGTTATGCATCGTCAGGCATGGGAAATTGTCGATACTTTTGATGATGTAAAGGAAGTTGGTCTATAAAGCCGACAGGTAGAGTAATAGGTTGAAGTCCTTTTTTAAAGAAGAGTAGAGTATTGTATGTCAGATCAACGTAATTTGAATATTCTCTTCATTCAGTGAAACCTTCACCTGGCTTTTTATTTTAAAAGTACTATATATTTTTTCGTTATAGTTGCTTATGGTTTATTAATAGAGAAAATTATGAGATCCATAAAATAAATCTAACTATTTTTAAAAACTAAAATAAAAGAATGTTAAATGAAGACGGTTTCTTTAATCTTATGCATTGCTTATTTGCATATGAACCAAGTCTATAGACAACTGATAAAACCACCCAATGATCTTAGCACAGCAGTTGTTCCATTCAAATGTCCACACACATAAGAAACCATCTGTCCAGCTGTGATTACTTTGCACAGCGGGTAAAAGTAAAGGTAAAGTAAACTATGTATTTACTTTGTCACACCAATCTGTCTATTGCCTTCTTATAACTTCAGACACGGCAGAAAGTATGTATACTATATTTACTTGGGTACTTTTATACCTAAAGGTCTTGTCTGTACTTTTCTAGAATATTTCATGATGTCACAACAACTCAGCTGCAGTTTTGCTGCGGGGCATCAAAAGGATATGGGTAGTTTTATATAAAAGTGAATTGATATCATATTGTAATCGCAATTCAATTTATAGCTGAGGCAAATCATTTTCCACGCAACTCAATTCAATTTAAGGCGCAGGCCTAACGCTTCCCCTTTCCATAATTTTCACGTTTTTCACATTTTCCTTTAATTATGCGGGTCGAGTGCAACTTAATGCTGGTTGCCAGCTGTTTCATATTGAAGGGGGGCTAACGGTTATTTCTACGATGGAGTTGCTGCTCTAGGTACTAGAAATGTACTATGTACCGCATACTATGTGTGATTGTGTCTAGACAGCTGTAGGATACACACACACAAACACAGATGTAAGGAGAGTTCCTTAGAGGAACTAAGAGATTCCGATGTCGTCTTTGACAATTGCAACATTTGCGCGCGCCAAAAGTAAATTTCTATAGTTCACAAAGATACAGATAAGGAAGCATATGTGTGTAAGACTGTGTGAGTGTGTGTGTATGTGTTTAGTGTGGCACGAACCACCACCAAACCACGGAACAAGACACACATCAGAGAGTTACCCTCCTTTCTTTTTGTCCTCTACCTTTTCAACGTCTATACAAAGTGAGGGTTGTTTTTTCTTTTCCTGGTTTCTCGATCGTCTCGTTGCGGTGTCTGCATTTGCGCAGTCGGAACTTGCAACGCTTCAGTTAGGTTTTGACAACGGAACGCGTAGGAACATATCTACAGCTACAACTATAGGGGCAGGCGGGTTAAGGGTTACAAGAAAAAACAAAATTTATATTATAATAATAATAACAGAAACGGACCAAGTACAGCCTAAATTAAACAGACTCGCGACATTTGTTAAATAATTATTCATTTTTATATAAAAGTTACAAGTTGTGTTTTACATTGTTCTATTGAAGTTTTCGTTATTTACCAAACAAGAAACAAGAACGTTATAATATAATTAAGAAAAGTGTTAACAAATTATTAAGAAAGTTCAAGAACGAAGCGAAACCAAATACAATTCGACATGTCGTTCTCCAAAGCAAAATTGAAGCGATTCAATGATGTGGATGTGGTGTGTGGCTCACCAGCCGGTTCCGTTTCCAATTCGAACAGTTCGGCAGGATCTGCGGGCAGTGCCACGCCCACCGCAGCTGCCACTGCTGCGCCAGTGCCGCCTCCAGAGCGTAAGGAGCAGATCGAGAAGTTCTTCAAGGATGCCGTGCGTTTTGCCTCAAGCTCAAAGGAGGCTAAAGAGTTCGCCATTCCCAAGGAGGATAAAAAGTCCAAGGGATTGCGTCTGTTTCGGACACCTTCATTGCCTCAACGCTTGCGTTTCCGTCCAGCTTCTAGCCATACCACGGATACGGTTGTGGGCACGTCCAGTGGCGCCTCCACGGCTGCATCAACGCCCCTTCACTCTGCGGCAACGACACCAGTGAAGGAGGCCAAGTCAGCGAATCGCTTGAAGGGCAAAGAGGCACTGCAGCAGGAAATACGCAGCAAGAACGAGCTGATCGAGAGTTATCTCAGTCAACTGGATGTAGTGCGTCGTCATGTGGATCAGCTGAAGGAGACAGAGTTGAAGATGCGTGAGGAGCATGAGCAGACAACGGCCAAATTGGATCAGCTAGTGCAGGCACTCAATGCCGAGAATCTGGGACACAAGGAACGCAACGAGCAGTTGACCCAGGAGCAATCACAGCTGTTGGAGCGTTATGCCAATCTCGAGAAATTGTTGCAACAACAGCGGGAACAGCACGAGCAGCAAGTGGAGCAGCTACTGGCCGAGAACGAGGCCTACAAGCTGGCCAATGAGCAACTGCAGCAGGTCTGTGAACAGCAGCAATCTGCCCAAGACCAGCTGAAGGAGCAGCTCAGTGGACTTCAGGCAGAGGTTGCTCAAGCACGTGACACTTGCAGTGCAGAGCAACAGAAGACGACACAGCACATGGAGTTGATTGAGGACTTACAGTCGAAGAATGCTACACTTCTGACAGATGTGTTGTTGCTCAAGCAACAGATTGAACAGGATGCTCTCTCCTATGGCCAGGAGGCAAAGGTCAGCCAGACGGAGCTCGAGTGTCTGCGCGTGGAGCGCAACACGCTGAAGAATGATCTGGCCAACAAGTGTACGCTGATTCGATCGCTGCAGGACGAGCTGCTCGACAAGAGCTGTGAAATCGATGCCCACTGTGACACCATACGCCAGCTGTGCCAGGAGAAGGCCAAGCAGGCGGAGCAGCAACAGGCGGTGGCCAAGGTCCAACAACAGGTCGAGAGTGATCTGGAGAGTGCTGTGGAGCGTGAGAAATGCTATTGGCGTGCCGAGTTGGACAAACGCCAGAAGCTGGCCGAGAACGAGCTCATCAAGATCGAGCTGGAGAAACAGGATGTCATGGTGTTGCTGGAGACCACCAATGATATGCTGCGTCAGCGGGACGAGAAGCTACAAAAGTGCGAGGAGCAACTGCGCAATGGCATTGACTATTACATCCAATTGAGCGACACTTTGCAGCAACAGTTGGTGCAACTGAAGCAGGACATGGCCAAGACCATTACCGAGAAGTACAACTATCAGCTGACTCTGAACAACACACGTTCCACGGTCAACATACTTATGGAGCGTCTTAAGAAGTCCGATGCCGATGTGGAGCAATTCAAGGCCGAGCTGGAGTCCGTGCAGCTGGCAAAGGGTGCCCTGGAGCAGAGCTACTTGACCCTACAATCGGATGCGGAACAATTGCGCCAACAGCTGAATGAATCCCAGAAGGCACTCGAGGCATTGCGCAGCTCCTCACAGACACTGCAGAGTGAGGTATCGTTGAAAGAGTCCATGCTGCATGAGCTGCTTGCCAGCGAGTCGGACACGTTGGCGAAATTCAATAAGATTGCTAACTCGTTCCAGGATCGTATCGATGGCGATGCACAGTTGGCCCATTACTGCGACCTGTACAGTGATCTGAAGCGCAAGGACGACACACGTGAACTCTACATGGCGGACATGAAGAAGGCGCTCGATGAATTTGCCACAGTCTTGCAGTTTGCTCAACTGGAGCTGGACAACAAGGAGCAACTGTTGCTGAAGGTGCGAGAGGAATGCGAACAGCTGAAACTCGAGAATATTGCATTGAAATCGAAGCAACAACCCACAGTGGCAATGCTAACACCCAGCAAGTTAAACAAACCGAATACCACAGATCTGGAGAAGATTGAGGATCTGCTGATTGATTCCGAACTGCGTGCTGAATGCGACAAGATCACTTCGTGGCTGCTTAACTCCTCGGAGAAATGTGTGCGTCAGGATAACACCAGCGAGCTGAGCGAGATTCTTGCCTGCAAATCACCTAAAACTCGCACTCCCCGCACTCCTCACAGTCCACGTACACCTCGTACTCCTAAGTCGGCGACCAGCACTCCCAAGAAATCGCTGCTCTTTGCCAGCGGCAAGGAGAATATGCCAAGTCCGCCACAGAAGCAGGTGCTCAAGACGCGAAACATGTAGAAGGAGCCCGAAACGAGTCCAAAAACTCACAACACACACAAAAAAAGCAAATTTTAGGCTACATTTTCAAACTACATAATAAATTATTATAAATACACATATTTTTAGTTAAGGAACATAATACGATGAAATACATAATGTACATTGTTGCATACGACAATTACGCAAAACTAGTTTTGATTTCTATTTTTCCCAGCCCATCCCAAGTTTTTCCAACCCCAATTGAAGAAAGGTAACATGCGACGCTGATTGAACTCGACACACGTGCATTTTGCCTGAGACGCACTCAATGGGAACTTTTTCCTTTATTTTTGTTTTTTTCTATGACTTACCTTCTTGTCACTTCCTCAGGCGGAACGGAACGGAGCGGAAGGGGCGGACAGAGGAAGTCAGAGGCAGATGTGCAGCTGCGCATGCGCTTCTTAAGGGTGGACTACACTTCATATCAACTTGGCATTAACAAGCTTGGGCTGTAAAAAGTGTTTCCATTCAACTCGCAATACAGAGACTTAAGCCCATGGCCTGAGGTCTGAGGCGGGGTTTTTCCTTGAGTCTGTTGTAAAATCTGCTGCCTGTCGCCCCTTTTGTCTTTGGGTTATTCGTAGATTTTTTCTTTCGTTCAGGTTCTGGGTTGAACAATCGCTGCTTATGACCTTTGACATTTTGCGCGTAACAATGGCCCGGGTAAGGTAAGAATTGTATTCTTCGACTCTCTTCTAATTGCACAGCTGCACCAAGCGCAGCTGCAACAGCAATTGAATTACGATTTGTTTACGTCTTTGGATTTACTTACGAAGAGTACATCGATCGTAAAAGTAGGAAGGTAGCTTTTAGGAAATACCCAGTCAAAGATAGCAGGGTGGAATGAAAGTCATTCCAAGCCTTAGATCATTACAAAAGAAGTACAGTACAGACTGCTTACCTAGTTTCTCATTTTTCATTGTGTATGCCAAGTTTATCTCAAGTCTTTATGGTTTATCAAGAAAACTCTGCAGAGCAGGTATTCAGAGATTTAGCTGACAGTTCAGGTAATAGCAGCTAGTATTCTTTGAATAGTTAAGATACTTTGCATTTTTGAAGAAAAAATTCATTCAGATTATAAATAAATTTGTTTTTATTTAAAATCCTTTCTCATTCTCTTTTACAGTTTCGAGCATCTGAAGGCGAAAGATGCCAAGTTTGAACAAAGGTTTGCGAATCTCGGCAACATCTTTTTCAAACAGGGTGTTACGGAATTCAATTGGGATAGCAACGTGGAGGATGCACTGAGCACGGATCATTGAACGGATGGATGATTGAAACCAAAAATTAATGTGTAGCATTTAGTTATAAGTAAGAAGCCCCCTCATACAACATCGTAATAACAACAACTACAACCAGAAATTGAAACAGCGAAACGTGAAAACGCATTAATATTGATGCAGTATAAAAACAAAACAAAGGACTTTAAATTAGTATTTAAGCATAATGTTACTGAAAACTGGAAATTCGAATTATAACTCAATCAAAACTACATTTTCAATAACAAAGCTAAACGAAAGGATTATGCATAATTAATTATGTTAATCATTATTTAGCATTGCAGCTGCTCTCAGAATTTGCAACAATCTCTGTGCGCATACAACATTTACAATTGTAAGATTAAACTGTTAGATATTTACCTATAAACTAACTACACTCCTTGATAATAAGTCGCACTCCACACATTGCTCGTATTGTATATAGATTTCAGCATAATTATAATACTTAGGATTAAATAAGATAATTGTAATTCACCCAGCGCATCAAATACACGCCATAATTTAGTTTAAATTAACAATATATAATTTTAAATTATTATCAATTATTTTATTATTATTACTGTTATGTGAATGTTATGTCTTTGCAAAGCCAAATCTATATTTAGTGCATAGCTCTGAAAAATGTTTTCGATCCAAAAACGCATTTATTTTATTTAACTCTCTAGCATACCATGTAAATATCACAAAGCACCACAATTCATCACAATTTATTTAGAGAAGGAAACAAATATAAATATAATACCAATTAATAAATTTTAAATTTATACTACATTTTTACATGAATTTTAGTTGCTAAAGATTATGAAGCGCATAAGTGTAAAGCGTTAATATTGTTAGCTGGCATAATTGTTTAAGACAATAACTAATTGGAAAAATTACTAAAACAAAAATAAAACAACACTCAGTAAAAAATCGAAAATTTATTGAATTCAATTCGATTGATAAATGCAACGAATTCATAAGCAAATTTAATTGTCTACAATAAAGTTAAACAAGAATAAACTGAAATCTTCCACGGAATTTTGAAGATTTAACAACCTTGCAGTTGTAGTCCAACTGCATATATTTAGTAAGCCGATCTAACAGATTATTGTGGATTAAAATGTACTGCAAGGTTCTGTATAATGAGTTGATCCCAAAAATTTGATTAGTACTCGAATTTGTATTTAAACATAGCAATCAGCTCAGAGATAAATTGCATATAGTAATCGGGCATCTGAAATGTGCCATTTTATAGCAACACACTACACAAAAACTAACTAAATAAATAAATAAACAACATGACTTTGCGCTAAACATAACCAAATGATTATTTAATTTTGATTTCAAGTTTCACAATCAGAAAACCAAACAAAACAGTGCAATTTGTGCTAAGAAAACTGAGTACTCATTGAGAAGGCAACAAATCGCAGGTCAAAATGAATAAACTCAATATATATTAAATAATAATAATGAATTGTGTTTTTCTTCTTAGTGAAATAATAGCTAATCTTTTTGCAGCTTTTTGGCATCCACAAGTGGGAGTCCTGCAGTTGACTACAAAATATCCTGTAGCCAGATATGTCTCTGGAAAGTATTTCCTATAAAAGTATTTCTAAGCTAATATTTTGAATTTCGCAAGTAACAAGTACATATCTTGTGTAAACAGATGGTTTCCCTAGTACGAATTCTTATTTTAGATTGTATTATTTGTATACGATATTACGTAGTTCTCATTATGATACAAAGTTGAAAGAGACATCGCTTCGCCAACTAATTTGCACCCAATTTGTGGCCTGAGCTAACAACAAAAACAAACTTGAAATATTTTCCCATTGCGGTTTAATCTATATCGTCGATGAAAAATTAGCAAAAGGCTCAGTACGTGTGTTAATGTCAGACTGATCATGACAGCAGTGGATACAATCTGCCAACGCCGCAAATCATCAGCTTTGCCACCCGGCGTGGATATTGTGGAGCAAATTAATGGGCACTATGGCCGCTGGCAATTGAGAACCATTCTGTTGATCTTCCTGTGCAAGATACCAACAGCATGGTTCATGGCTTGCATCATCTACACAGCTCCATATCCTCAACGGGGGGAACTAGTGTGTCACCCTGCCACGTGGAATGGCAGTCAAGCCGTGGAAAGTGGGAGCAGCATGTTGCAAAGTCGTAACACAGATCGATTGTTCAGTGTGCAGGTATGCAATGCCTATGCACAGAGCTTATCTCACAGTTTTGTCCAGCAATACGGTCAGACGTGGAGGAATGCAACGACATTCACCCAAAAGTCTTTGCCTTGTGAAAAAGTTGAACATAATACGGAATACAAGTCGTTGATAACACAGTTTGATTTGATTTGTTCACGTCGTGTATTGGTTGCTGTCACACAATCTTTTCACGCACTTGGCGCACTCCTCGGTGGACTATTGGCATATCGCGCATTGCGACAGTGAGTCTTTCTTAAGTTACTATCAGAAAATTATGTAATCTTTGTTTTGGTCAATAGCATTAGCCCACGTCGTTTGATGCTACTGGGAATGCTTGGTCAGATCTTCTGCGGCAATTTGACGGGTCTGGTGGACACATATCAGCTGCACATCTACTTTCGTTGCCTCACCTCCATTTGCTGCACAGTCATGTATACTGCGGGGCACCTTATCCGTAAGCTAAAACAAAAGACTTAAGAAACAAACTGATTTCATAATCACCTACTTCTCCTCAGTGACGGACATTACGTTGGGTAAGGCACGCATTTTGGTAGTCACTCTGTCGGAGTTGTTCTGGTCGATTGGCTTGATTCTGTTGCCTGCCATATCCATATACTTTGACAACTGGAGTCATCTCTATGTGGCCATATCCTCATCGCTCATTGTTCTCGTCTGGCTGCATCGCTGGATTACGGATGCGCCACGTTGGCTGCTGCGCCAAAAGCGTGTCGAGCCGGCACTTCGAATGCTTTTAGAATCGGCCACACATAACAATCGCATGGTACCTCTAACTCTGGACGTTCAGCTCACTGTGTACGCCGCAGAACTGAATGCTGAGCCGAAAAACAGTTATTGCCAGATTTGGGATAAGGAAACAAAGCGCCGACAACTCATCTATATACATCTCATCTGGGGTTGTGCCCAAGTTCTGTATAACATTATCCTTCTGATGATTCGCAGCCTGGGAGAGGCGCAGGTTCATGTGAATACAGCTGCTCTAGGCTTTGCCGAAATGGTTGGCGTTTTTGTGGGACTCTATTTTATCCTATATACTCGTCGTTATTGGCGATGGGCTGGCAATCTAATGATTGTGGCTGGTCTGTGCACTTACCTGGTCTGGCTGCTGCCCGAAAGTGGTAAGAATTGCAATACTAATTTATATTAATAGGATTAAAAATAGTAATTCTCGCATTTCTTACTCGGACAGACCGCAACTCACGCCGCGTAGGCTTGGAGCTCATCTTCTGGATGCTGCTGAAGTTTGCCAATTCAGCTTCTATAGCTGTTCTTACTACCTGCACGGGAGAAATGGTTTCTCCAGAAAAGCGTGTCCTCTTGATGCTCTCCGTGGTCAGTTTTGGACGTCTGTGTTTGATTTTCTCACCATTATTGAGTACTCTGACAGTGGTACATCGCCTGCTGCCCATAACCATAATTGCCACTGTGGGATGGATCTATGGGGTAGCTATGCGTTTTCTCAATCGCTACTATTGGAATACAGAGCACCTGCAAGTCGGTCAGGTTCCCACACCCAACACGTATCGTCGAAATTCTGCAGTAATTCTACGTCGCTGCAGTACCGCCAGCTCCGATGTGAGCGGATATAGCAATGAATTACTCCGAAACTTTGAGCAAAACGTTGCTGTTAGCATTGCTGATCTCTGGCATATCAATTTCAATACAATCCACGAGTGTGACAGTCTTTCAGAAGTCAATGAGGCTGCTGTTAAGCCACACAGTAGTATGCACAGCATTTAAATTAAATAAGTCAAAATAATAAAAACTAAGTAATTTATATGGACCTTCTTGCTTACTTTACCTTGGTGTTCAGGTGAAAATTGATCGACGAGCACCATTCAAAAGGTGCTACGAGGGTCAGTAGAGGCATTCGCATAATATTTTACCATTGGCTTGTCTGTATGGAATTTAATGATCCTCGCGGTCATTTTGGTCACCGTCTATTGTGCTAAAAAATCCACTTAAATTTATTTATTTTGTAATTACCTTGATGTGTTAAAAAATAATCATTTTATTGTTTAAAAATCGCAATATTTATTTATAAACGTAATACATTTTCAGAAGCAGCCGAAAAGTACGCAGCAATTTTTTCCATATTGTGTAGAGAAAAGACTTTTATTACAAATATTTGACAACCTTTATTGCTTTTGTTACCGAGAGCATATTAATAACAAAAAATTAAAATGGGCCTAAAATCGTTTAAAAAATACGTTTTTCTTTCAAACAGAGAAAAGAATTGTATGTTCAATTTGATCTGTGGGTCTGCCATAGAAATAGTTGTACAGTAACATTTGAAACTAAGTTATATAATTAGTAATAATATAAGAAAAAGGTAATAATAATTGAAGTCTTAAATAGCATTACAAGGACTAATACAAAATCAATTATTATAATAGGATCAACGAAGGATTCGAAACCAATTAGCAATTCTGTGAACACTTACACTTATTAGAAGAACTAATCTGTTAGTTGACATCTAAGATGATTATCAACAAATTGTCAGTTCCCCATTTCGGAATAGAGTACGAAAAGAAAGATCGATTTATTTTGATTATTTCTTGTTCTAAAATTATCTTATTAGGATCTAATAATTATCCCAAATGCTAAATGTTCACTGATCATCTGAGTTAAATTTTTGAATTAACATGAGCTGGATGTGTAATCGGAAATGTTTCGAGAGATATTGACAACATCAAAACAATATTAATTAAAATTAAATTTGACATCTGCATTATATTTTGATCTATGTATATAAACACGTCATTTCTCTCAGTACAACAGTATTCATCTGAGTTCATAACATAGTAAAATGATTTGGCGCTCAATTGTCTTCGGATCAGTGTTGTATCTTAGTGTTAGCTGTGCTTCAAAGGTAAGTTCTATCCTAATAGATATTCAGAATTCAATTTTATCCTTACATTAGCGATCTTGGAAGTATGAATTACTCACGGTAGAAGTTTCATCATCGGATGAAAATCTTTTGAATGTCAGTGCTCAAATTGATCGTCTCTCATTCAGTGAATCGGGTTTTTCTGCAACATTTGATTGGAAATTTGACACCGATGAAAATACTACGGTCAGTAATGCAATGTTCTTGCTCATTTTGGAAGTAATATTTAATTTTTAAACAGCTTCAATTGCTTATTTTTTATTCCGTCAGCGGCAGAGAGGACGACTACTATGAGACGCAATATAAAATTCCAAAACTCACATTTAAAAATTTCTTGGACGAAGCTTACACGGATTTCACCTATTCGAATATCGCTGATTGCTCGAACTTACCGAAGCTTAATGGGAAATTTGTGGACCCATGGCCAAGAGGAACTTATATATTACACAGATGTAAGCTCACAGGTGATGGCTTGCCCTATTTCTTACCTTCAGGGTACTATAAAGTGAATTATCGGATGTTAGGACCAGTCGAGTGCTATATGACCTTTACTGCAAAAATCACTCCAAAAGTGATTTAATAAATCGATTTCTCCTTAAATATTGTATAATAAAATTGAGAAGTTCTGAGCAAAAGTTTTCTTTGAAACAAACTTTAAATTTAAATATTTCATAGATTTCTCAGTTCAAACAAAACTAAAGTTCACAGTCTCATAGACATATAAGTTATCTTTAAAAGCTAATTTTTGTGAGTATTGGAGTCTTTCCATTACCTACCACAGAAGGCATGAAAACTCAGAAAAGATAATTAATAATAATATTAAGAAAAGCTAGTAATAGTTAATGTGTTAAATAGCATTACAAGGACTAATATAAAACCATTATTATAATAAGATCAACGAACAATTCGAAACCAATTAGAAATTTGGTGAACACTTTCGTAATACCTATTAGAAGAACTAATCTGTTAGTTGACATCTAAGACGATTATCAACAAATTGACAGTTCCCCATTTCGGAATAGAGTACGAAAAGAAAGATCGATTTATTTTGATTATTTCTTATTCTAAAATTATCTACTTAGGATCTAATAATTATCCCAACTTTTAAATGTTCACTGATCATCTAAATTAAATTTTTGAATTGACAATTACTCACGGTAGACACTTCATCATCGGATGAAAATCTTTTGAATGCCAGTGTTCATTTTGGTCACCGTCTATTGTGCTAAAAAAAATCCGCTTAAATTTATTAAATTTGCACTTACCTTGGTGTGTTAAAAAATTATCATTTTATTGTTTCAAAATCGCATTATTTATTTATAAACGTTACACATTTTTGAAAGTCGCCGAAAAGTACGCAGCAATTTTTTCTATATTGACCAGAGAAAGAATTTTATTACAAATATTTGACAGCCTTTATAGCCTACTTTTAAGCTCCTGTTATCGAAAGCAAATTTAAAAAAATCAAATAGGGCTAAAATCGTTTAAAAAATACTTTTTTCTTTCGAACAGAGAAAAGAATTATATGTTCAATGTGATCAGTGGGTCTGCCATAGAATTAGTTGTACCGTAATATTTGAAACTAAGTTATATAATTAGTAATAAAATTATTATAGATCCGCCTTTCGCACATTTATTCGGGTCACAACTTGACGTAATCGACAATAATTTTATTTAAAGCATTTGGGAATAGCAGACGAGCGTTAATCAATGGCTAATTGAATTAAATAGAATTATAGCCAGTATTTTTTATTATTGTTTAACTAATGTGCAAGATGTGAGTTCAATTAGTATTGTAAAATAATGAAATCGCGTGATTGAAATTCATTTGATATCTCTATATTATCTAAATATGTATAAGATAATATAAATATTTGCATTGCATTTATTTAGCAACTATTTATATTAGTAATGATGGAACAAATATTGACACAGCTTTACTTTAATGAACAATAATAAATCCAATCGAATTGAGTTCATTAGTCGACAAGTTCAGTAAGAAGAGACTGTAGTAAGGAATGTTTAATAAATAATAAATAATACATTAAAATATTAAGTTCATTGGCTGAAAAGCAGTTCGAAATAAGTTCTAAAATATTTTGCTTTATAGGCATTATGTTACTGCTATAAAATTCGGCTCTATTTATAAAAAAAAATTATCTGGGTCAGCAAATCGAAAATAAATTACAATGCGTCACTTAACAAAATCAAATACAAATGCGACAGGTACAATAAAGATTAAAATAGCAAACCCATTGAAGGCGAAGGCAAAAAGGGTGTTTATATCAGCCCTCATAATAAGTGGATTTACCTGATTATAATAAATTTAATGACAATTAACAGCAATCTTATCAGCCAAGCCATAATCTATTAAAGATATATCGCAGTTAATACCACAAGTACTTGTATTTCTGACAATACAAATAAAATAAAGAATTTTATTGATTAAGTGGAAATGAAGGAGACTCCAGACTAAAGCCAATTGTTGCAATATCCTGTTGAATCTTGCTGGTGCAAGTGACAGTTCCGTTAGGACCTTGAAGTCAGCAGAGAAATTTAAGACACGACCGGTTCATGCGGAAAGAGTTCGGCTTGAAAAACATTTTCAAAGCCAGGCAATCAATAGCTTTTAATTATTTGCACAAATTCATTAAGAAAATTAACGCACCGAGTGTCGGACCTACGACTGTCTGACTGGTCAGTGCCTTCGTCTTCGACTTCTATAAAGTGCTTCGTCGTCAGTTGGATTCCGCTTCTCAACCGATTGAGACGTTTGCGCGCTCTTTGAAAGCCCATGGCTCAAATAACCGCGCAACGTGCAAATTGAAAAGTTACCATATAAGATTAGACATACTCGTATCAAACAAATTGTTTATTGTTGCTTAATAAGTTTATATTCATTTGTATGCTATCAAATAAATAAACACAAAAGACATTGCTGAAAATTGACAGAATAAGGCGCCAACTGAAAACGCACAAAGTAATAAATTATTGGAAACGCAAAATTATTAAAAAGTGTTAATTAAAACCAAAAAACTGTATAAAAATTGAGCCAAGTTTGTAAAATACGTGTATGTAAATAACAAAAGTAAATAAAATACAACTAATGTATGGATCAGGCCTAAAGTTCATAACTTGTTTCCATTTGCATAGATTGTATCTATCATATTCCATCTACATAGAGAAATAAAGTGATCTAGTTGCGGAAATTGATCACTTGCATTTAGCATTTTGTTTACTTAATTAGTTTAAAATAAAATTCTAATACTGCTTTAAGTGTTGCAATAAATTGCGCTCTCTTTAAGTATATTATATAATTTGCATTTGCACAACAAGTAATTCAACTAATTGTGTTCGTCCCATGGTCAGCTAATAGAAAAGTGCCAATCAATTCTTTGGAATTCAAATGGAAAACTCAAATATGAAATATTGGGGAACCAGTTTTGTACATGTGTGTACCTGGTCGTACCCCCCATGCAATTAACACTACCGGTTAAATTTAAACTTAAAATATTTGCACGCCCAATGCGACGGTTGACAGATGTCTGCGGTATTGTTTTATGCTGTTTTGTCTGCTCCACATGATATAGCACCCCCTGCATATTGATAGATCAACCAGAGTTAACACCTCTCTCGGGAAATAAGTAAAGTGAACTTGCTAAGAGCCAAGTATTAATCGAATGTCAATATTATCTGACAAATTACCAATATAAATAGGATTTTGGTAGCCCCGTAGAAGATATCGAATCATCATATCAGCTATCACATAAGTAGTGCTCGCATTTTATAAATACCCGAGGATAGTCCAGTTATAAGTTGATAATCAATGTTTACTCACAATCGCGATAAGGCTGAAATGCTTATTATATGTTAGTTCTTTCTTACCTTACTGAACTTACTGTAGTTAACAATCAATACAGAGTTCAAGAGTATTCTTTTTCATACTGAACTTTTGCAAGAGAGTAAATCTTGAGTTGAGAGTCTAAGTACTACAGATTGTCTTTAGTTAAGCGAATACACAAGAGAATTTTGAACTTTCTTCTACATAGAATTTGTGATAGACAGTAAAGTTTACAAGATAATAATTTTTAAATAGTTCAAATACAATTGCGAAAAGTATTGTTTTAAAAAACAAAATCGTAGCGCGTAAGTTGTTTTGACTAAAAGAATTCGATAAGAACTTTCAACTTTCTTTCAACTTTTTTCTGAGAGATTTTTACAAATATAGTTTTAAGCCATCAGAGTCAATAATATTTTAGATTGCTTTGAAATTGCTTCAATATAACATATTACGGGCTCCACGAACTATTTAATAGGGTTGGCGTCAGCATAAGATATACAAAAAACTAGATCAAATTTCGAACCACAGGAATTTGATGAAGTTTACTCGGGAATTCAATGCCGTCGTTATGGGAAGTCAACTGATTTTAGCTAGAACCGCTTTCAATTGATTTCAATTGAGCTGCGTTGTTGCTGGTGAATAGGGGGTGTGTAGGGAGGGTAAACAAATGTTTTTTTTATATGTATCGCATGTTAATATTTATCCATAAATAAAATAAATAAATGACAAAATGTGTCACGCACAGCAACTAACGGATATGGTTCGCCCTCTATTAACATTTACAGAAGAGTTGACTTCGTGGACACAAAATGCTCAACTAGAAAATCATTGAAAATGGTCAATCAAGCGTCAACAATTCAAGGTGGTGGACTCTCTCCAGCACCAAGTCCCCAATTATCCCATCGCAATGTTTTGCATTCAAATAAAACTGATAACAATAGAACAGGAAGCATTAGGAGAGCGACTCCTGCAGCTGTGGCAGTGGCAGTGGCAGCTCCGGGCAGCGATATCATTAGTGATGTTGTGGGCAACTTTGGCATCTGGCAGTTGAGAACCATCTTGATCATCTTTCTGTGCAAGATTCCCGCAGCGTGGTTCATGGCATGTATAATTTTCACGGCGCCAGAACTGTATCCGCGTTCGGAGTTTACCTGCGATACGAGTTATCTAAACAGCAGCTCTAATTATAGCGTCTCAGATAGCCAGTGCTATGTCCTGGATGAGATCACGAACAGCAGCAGCGAGTGTGAGCAATTCGAGTATGTCTCCTCCTTTGATTCCCTCATCATGCAGTTCAATCTGGTTTGCCTGAGGGACATCTTCATTGCCTGGACCCAATACTGGCATCTTTTTGGAGTGCTTGTCGGTGGAGTGATGGGCACCAAGATGATGCTAGGCATTAGTCCACGGAGCACCTATTGTGTGGGAGCCATTGCCCAGATCCTCTGTGGCGTCGTCACTGGATATGCCAGAGACTTTAGTCTGCACTGCGCCTTCCGCTGTCTCTCGGCCGTGTGCTGTGCCATCATGTTTACCGCTGGACAGGCCATATGTAAGCTAAATTTATTTATATTTTTAACTTAATGTGTTTGTAATGGAATACATTTCTATAAAGACTGCAAACCAGTCGCTGAGGAGTTACTAGAATCGAAATGTTAAAACATTTTGATTCTGATTTCCTCTTTAAAAAGGATCTGTTTTGGTTTTTTTATGAACGTCTATGGCTTCGTATCTATATACCGAAAACTTTCTCTATGTATATACTTATGAATGTCTATATTTAATAGTTACCGATATTACCGCTGGAATGCATCGCATTGGAGCAATTATACTCTACGATACTTTTTGGTCCATTGGCGTCATTTTGCTGCCTTCTTTGTCGTCCTTTTTCAACAGCTGGTCCCTCATCTACGTAGGAATTACGTTCCCCACAATTATGCTGATTGTCCTTTTGTATTGGACACCAGACTCACCCCGTTGGCTACTTCGACATGCCGCGGATCGCCAAGCGATCGATAATGTGGAGCAGATGGTGCGAGAGGGCGCTGAGATCAATGATCGTTGCTTTAAAATACCTCCAGACTTTAGACTGCAACTGGAGCTGTTAAGTGAGAAACTTAAGGCACAACCAGCAGCTGCACCTTGGACACAACTCTGGAAGGGTAAACGAGCCAAGACCCACATGATCGCCTCCCACTTGGCCTTGGCATTCTTTGTCATCAACTTCATGGGCATGCTTCTCAATATACGATCCTTTGGCAGAAACTATCTGGTACCTAATACCATAGCTATGGGTAAGATGATGAGATATTTAAAGGTGTTGCTGGAATGGTCTATAATATGTTATGGTTACAGGTTTCTCAGAGATAATTGGATGCTTCCTGGCGCTGCATTTCACTCTGAAGCACAACAAATGGAAATGGCAATTTGCCGGCACTTTCAACATTCTTGCCGGCATGCTGGGCTGCATGGGTTGGCTCTTCACTGGCGCCGACTCAAGTGAGTGACTGTTTGGGAATCTATTGAGACTCAAATTAATCCATAATTATCCCTTCTTCAGTGGATGCTGATTTGAAGGTATCGCTTTGGATGATTATTGCGACCATTCCAAAGGCAGGAGTCTCATGTGCCCAGTCCATGCTCTTGGCCTGCATGAATGAGCTGGTGTCAGCCAATAAGAAACAGCTCTTCGTATTCTCCGTGGTCACCTGGGCACGTGTGTGGCTCCTGTCGGCACCCTTCTTCAATGTACTTAAAAAGATCGATACTGCACTCTCCCTCACCTCCTACTGCGTGTTCAGCATACTCGGAGGCATCTGTACCTGCCTGCTCCTAACACCTCGAGCTAGCACAGTTCCTGTTGTGGCCCCATTGGAGCAGCAGGACAAAAAGGAGCAATCTCCACTGAACGCACCAGTATGGACTATAGAATCCGATGTGCACAATACACGCCTTTAACAGTCAGGATCTGGAGTTCCAGATCAGTTGCAAGATATTAAATTAGCTAATAAAACTCAATTTTCTGTGATTTGCACAATCTTAATTAACTGTTTCCTGTATCGTTTATTCAAGTTGGACTATAAAAGCACATAAGCAACCATCATATAGAAAAAGATGTGAGCGAAAATCCAAAACCAATAGACTCTAGAAAATTGCATTATTGCATCTATAAAGAAACTTCTATTCGAAGATAAAACTCACCTGGTCACCTGCATTTTGTTCGCATCAATTGTAAACTTTTCGCGGTGTAAATATTTATTAATGCCTATCATATGACGTCGGACATAATCGTCATAGTTGAGTTCATCCAGATTCCAGTAGAGCATGGGAAATGTTCCATTCTCAATTAGATTCTTCGAAGTAATATCGACTGCGATTCTTAAAGATCCATTCATTGAGTGAAAAGAAGCTGCCTGCAAGAATGTCGAAATTATTTATTTGATTAATCTTTAACTTAATCTTGCTTACCAGCCAGACAAGCCTGTCGAAATTTACTGGCAATGGGCGTGACAAAGCGTTTCTTCTGCCCCAAGAGGAGAGTGCGCAGATCCATGAGGATGGCGGGCACAAAGTGAAGCAACCACACGGCCAACTCGTGTTTTAGGGGATTGCGACGATACTTGAAATTGGGAAACATGATCATGCGCTTGGTGGGATAGATACGTGACCATTTCATGGTTAGTTCACCCAATCTCTGCCAGCTGATGGGATTGGTAACACCCGAAGTGGCATTACAAATGCTAATGCTGCAAGAAGATGTTCAAGTTCTAGATAACTATTGAAAGCTTATTTTTATATACTCACCTGTGTAGCTGTGCTTTGTGAACCATCATGATCATTGCATTGACCACAAAATCCACTGGAATGATGTCGCAGATGAGATTCTTGTCGCCTAATATGCTGCTAATGCCACCCTTGCCAATCTCCATCATAATCCCACTGATTGCCTGTATATTATCAATCCAACCAGGATACGGCTCCTTGTAAGCTGCCGTCACAATCGATGGACGCACAATGACAATGGGTATCAGGTGCTTATATGAATTAACAATCTGTTCTGCAATTGACTTAGTAAAGGTGTAAGTATTCACATGTGGACCCTTGATATAGTCGGCCATTCGATTCAGATAATCATCAGGTATTTTCTTGGTGCAGGTAAGAAACTGCAGCCAATCCACAGGCGGAAGAGTTGGATAGATGCACTCGTCAACATATTTACGGCCCGGATTGCAGTAGGCAGTAGAAACATACAGAAAGCTCTGAAAATATGGTGAAAAGCTTAAACTTGATCTTAGAAATAATATGAATCTTTCTGATTTTTGTCAAGTTTCTTAACAGAAGTTCACTGAGAGAAAACATTACATTTGGTAGTTTCAAAAGCACAAAAGTTCGCTTTAACAGCGTTAACAGTTTAAAGCTCACTTTAATTACATTTCTTTGCCAGTATTGTGGTCCCGCTTTAACTAGTTAGACTTTACATACTGCGGTATAGCTGTGCTCCTTTAAGTGATTAATCAAATTTGAAGCTTTGTAATTACCTTTAGTTGTGTCATTTCCCTGCACATCTCCAGAAGATTGTAGGTCGCAACTGAATTGACACGTGCTGCCACCTTTAGGCACTCATTAAACCTCACCTGTAGGCGTTGATTTTATATAGACTGAGGGGAAGTATATTAAATTTAAACTTACTGTCGCCGCGCTATGGAAAATTATGTTAACCTGGGCGCACAACTTCAGTCTGTCCAACTCATTTAAACCTGTTGGTATTGATTTATTGACACTAAAGTGGTTTTCACTCATTTTCACTCTCCATTTGCTGGTCTTACCAAAGTTATCATCCTCAATGTTGCCAGGAAAGTAGGCGATTTTCTTTAAACGTTCAGGATACGAGCTTCGCAAACGCTCAAAGATGCCATTTTGCAAGAAATTCTGGAAACGTTCCTCAGCTCCGATACCTCCTTTAGGTCTGATGAGCATATAGATGCGTTCAATTTGTGGAAAACTCCAGAGCAGCTTCTCCAGCAATGCCTTGCCCACAAATCCAGTGGCGCCTGCCAATGAAAAGTACCACTATACAACAAAATCAACAACAATTTTCCTGGTAAAACCTACCTGTTATAAAGACGACAGACTCTCGATAAATATCCATGGGTTCCATAGCTTAGCACATGTGTTCACTTTGGTGGCAAGCAGTCAACTGATTGCCTTTGCTTTTCTCTCAGCTTCAACTTCAACTGCAAGTGCATCGCAAATTGTTTATGTTACTTTTTTTGCAACAGTAATGAAAGTGAAAAGCTTACCCAAAGACGTTAGACAGCAACAAGCAGCTTCACTGAAAATCCTACAAAAACAAGTTATATGTAGCTACAAATTTTTCTCTTTGCAACTCTTGAATGAAGCTGGACTTCAATTGGCACAAACGAAGCGATGTAAACAACATTCACGTAACTTTCTTGCCGAATATTATGCAATTTTTGTCCGATATTTGATTTCATGTAATCAAAATTGGTCAACGAGAATGATCGTGTATCTATGAAAAATGTGTTTTAATTATACACCGCATTTAAAATGAAACTTTTCTTTTAATACATAACTACATTGTCTTCCAAGACAAATCAAAAGGGTTCGTAAGAATTTCTCGCCAAGAGAGTTTACTTGCACTTAAACTGTTTTGTTTGCATTTAAGTCCAATCTACTTTAACATAGCTGTTTTTATTTCTACCACTTTTTGTTAATAATGTTTGAGTCTGTCCCGTTTTAACGTTCACGATGTCGCGTTTGAGTTTGTTGTATTTGCAATTTTGTCACAAACCAAAAACAAAATTTTAGTTCCAAAAAAACAACGGTAGGTTTTTAAAATTAATTTTTTGGTGGAAAACTTAGTATTCCGGATTAACCTGCTCCTCATCCGCCTGACATATGCTAATCTGAGACAGCGTAAAAAATTTTCTAAATGTTTTCAGAAATTTCAAGATTTTTTGGGACTCATTTGAAGGAACTAGGCACCTGGAAGGGCCACAATGATGAAATATATGTCAAAAGAATCCTCTTGAACTTATTTAATTTCGAATTTCAAAAAAAAGTTCAAAATATTCGGTTTGCTATTTAAAAAATAGTTTTCTATTTTATTTTTAAATAAGCGCGCGTGGCAGAGCGCAACGGCGCCATCTATAGAGTGCGTTACTTACCAAAATGACCCCAGGACTGTCACCTCTTTCACTTTTACTACACTCCCGGACAATTGGTTAATGTCTTGGCTAATGCTTAAGCGAGCTGCCAACTAACGAAAATATCTTCAATGCAAAGAGTGGGAAAAACAGTGCTGCCATTTTTTTCCAAGAAAAAAACTGTAACGGAAAACTAGTCGAAAAATATCTGAAATTTCAAATGATAAAGCGAAAAAAAGCAAAATGTATTTTTAAAAAAAGCCAGAATTCCCGGTACCCGCTGTTTTCATATTTTTCCCGAAATTTGATATAGAAAAAAACCAGATTTGACAGGGAAAAAACTGAATTGGCAAAACTGGAAATAAAGTAAATAAAATGCACTCGCACATTGACTGCCAAAAATATACAGTCACTTCAGAAAAGTCATTGCCTTTTTGGAAAATCTGTTTAAAATACTAATATAGTATCCAGCCGCCTATTGACATAACCGTTTAGGAACGATCGATGTTTACAATTGAAATTGTCTGATTAATTTCAGTGACAATTTGATTAGCGACGATATCGTTGACTAGCACCAATTGAAGCCGTTCCCCTCGATTCTCCACAAGTTTAGCTGCTCAAGCAAAGCCTTAACGAAGTCGCAGTTATGCTGGAGGGTCGAAACCAGCAAGACGTGTCTACTAAATTAGATGTTTTTATATACATATGTTATCCAGCTAGAAGATGTTAACTGAAAGTTACCGCCCCCATGGCGACAATCCGAAGTCACGTCGGTCGTCTCCCCATCCCGATGCTTTAGCTCAGATATCGTATATACACGGCTGCCAGGACACGGAAATCAGTGATCAGTCAACACAGATCGACTCTGATGATATTATTACACAAACTATAGGCAAATTTGGCATCTGGCAACTGCGATCTGTGCTGATCATATTTCTGTGTAAGATTCCCGCTGCTTGGTACATGGCCTGCATCATCTTTACAGCCCCAGACATATATCCCAATGAAGAGTTTACCTGTGATACTAGTGCCTATGGAATTGCTAAGAACTGTAGCGTCACGGAGGATCAGTGCACCGTGCTCGTGGCCTATGGAGATGGAAACTATGCGTTACGACAGTGCCAGCAGTTCAACTATGCCCAGAGTTTCCACTCGCTAATCATGGAGTTCGATCTGGTTTGTCTGTGTGACATTTTTGTCGCCTGGTCACAGTACTGGCATCTCTTTGGCATGTTTGTGGGAGGAGTTGTCTCCACCCGCCTGATGCGAGTCCTTAGTCCCCGACGTGTCTACATTTGTGGCATTTTGGGATTGCTCTGTTGTGGCGTGTCAACGGGTTTGGTCAATGACTTCAGCCTGCATTGTTCGTTTCGTTGCCTCTCCGCAGTATCTTGCTGCTTTATGATGACTTCCGGTCAGGCCATTTGTAGGTACACAACCAGCTTTCACTGTTACCAGGTATTATAGCTATATTTCTTTCTTTGATGTTGCAGTAACAGACATTACGGCGGGCAAGTATCGTCAGGGTGTCCTGCTGCTCTACGAGACCTTCTGGTCCCTTGGTGTTATCCTATTGCCTGCGATTGCTGCCGGTGCTCACAGTTGGCGTCAAGTTTATATCTGGATTACATCACTGCCATTGGTCATTGTGCTGCTGCTTCCTTGGCTGCCAGACTCACCCCGATGGCAACTCCAACGCTCCGAGTCCATGGATGATGCAGTTGATTACGTCATGGAGCTAGTGCTCAAAGCGGCCAACATCAATGACCGAAGCAACAAGGTACCTCGTGACCTGGCCACCCAGTTGGAAGACTTGGGTGAAAAACTGCGTGCTCAACAGCCACCTGCCCGCTGGTTGGAGCTGTGGCGTGGTGGTAAACGGGCCAAGATTCACATGCTGGCCACTCACATGGCACTGGCCACATTCCTCATTGGCCACATGGGCTTACTGCTCAACATACGCTCCTTTGGACGCGACTATCTGTCTCCTAATACCATTGTCATTGGCCTGGTCGAAATTCTCGGCTGCTTTTTGGCCATGTATTTAACCTTTAAGCAAAATGCTCACAAATGGCAATGGGCTGGATCTTTCTGCATTGTGGGTGGCGCTGTTGGTTGCCTTTGCTGGTTCTTTAATGATGTGGAAAGTAGGTGAATTCCCAATGCTTCATTACGCACAGCTAATACATTTGCTTTTTCAGTGCCCGAAGTCTATGAGATAATTCTCTGGATGTTCTTTGCAGCCTTGCCCAAAGCTGGCATCTCCTGCGCCCAGGCCATGATACTTACCTGCATGGGAGAGTCTATGCCGCTTGAGAAACGTGCTCCATTTGCCTTCTCAGTGGTCACCTGGGCACGTGTCTGGCTGCTCTCCGCCTCATTTCTCACTGTGCTCAGGGAACTAAACATTGCCTTGTCCCTGTCAGCATTCTGTGTTCTCACTATCTTGGGCGGCATCTGCACTTGCTGTCTCCAAACGCCGCTGGACAGCAACAACGAGTTGGATCAACAGGAAGAGCAGCGTTGCAGCGAAGCTGTCAGCTATAATACGCATTTATAGTATGTGATAAACTAGTTAATTGTACTTTGTATTATTTAGGTACGATATAAATATAAATTATAATTCTTAGTTTAATTAATAAGCTAGCTAGAAATGAATTGTATAGATAAAATTTTAGTTAAGCTGAAAAAATTAACGTTCTATAATGTCAGAAATAAAATAATACATAACGTTGAGATGATTTCATAGTAGTATTGTTGGGTCTAAACTTAAGAGAGGTTATAGAAATATATAAATTTCCTAATGTTTCTTAATTTAATTTACTTTAAACTTGGATTTTAATCTTAGACAAATTAATAGTATGATGCCAAAAGTGAAACTGCGGATTCGCCTTTCAACCTAAATTAAGATCAGCATTATATTCAAAAGGTTTTCACTTCCAGTATTTGAATTTTTCTTAACTGTTAACTAAAATATTCAAGTGAACAGTTGAATTGCTGCTTTAACAAAGTATGTATATAAAATCCCATGTCAATGTACTATATTATATTGATGGCCTCAAGTTAGAGTACTTTTATGGGATCAACAATAATGTTTTATAAATTTACGTAATAGTACAAGATAAATATATCTTAACAAATTAACACATTTAGAACTTTGGAAACACACCCATCCCCCGTGATAGAAATGATTTCTCAGTTAAGAGCTCACTGTACCGGATCTAGTACAGAATACCCCGCCCTACACCCCTCACCGAGAGGGTGTTCCTCAGTTGACACAAAATTATAATAGGCATAGATATGTTAAGCGCATTGCTCTACTCACTGTTTAGGTGTACCCGTAATTTCACCTGCTCAACGTGGAATTGCAAATCGATAAAAAAGAAACCATAAAAACTGCGACCAGCCGCAACGATTAGCCGTAAAATGTTTTGGGGCTCGTCATTGTTGGAGCAGCGCTGGTTTCGTCAGGACGTTGAGAGCAGCTGTTACCTGAGCTCCAGCTGCCTCGATTTGAATGCGATGAAATCCAAGAAGTCTGCCTTTGCCAATACTTCGACAGGCTACGGCAGACACAAGCACAGCGGACACGGCAAAGGTCACGGCGGGCATAAGGAGAAGGCGGAGGCCAACAAGGCCAAGGGAAAGGAAACCAAGGACCCACAGCTGCATGAGCACAAGGAAGAGCAGGACAAGGATTTGAACTCCGGCTTCGGAGATTACCTACGCACGCCGGAGGGTCTGTAAATGCTCAATGAAATCAAACCCAGAACCAGTCTTGAATATAAATGTTATATTTATTCTAATCACAGCATTTGAGATGATGAAACTGTTTGTGTTTGCCAATACCATCATGTTGATTGTTACAATGGCGTGGCCCAATATTAAGGAACAGTTCTATATGCTAAATCAATGGTGGGAAAGTTTTCGGGAACAGCAGCAACAATAGATTAAACCAATTCAAAACAATGGTGGGCCCATTTATGCAGGGCATATTACTTATAGGCATCATCTCTTGGTATAGCTAGTCTCTAAAACTAATAATTATGAAGTATTTAATATGTGCTCTAACTGTTGTCAGGTATTCCAAAAGCATGATGTCCATGATCAATGATTACTATCGCAGCGAGTTTCAACGTAAGATCCAAATTGCGAGCGTCTCAAAGCCAGCTGAGGAAACTCCGCTTAACATGGATAACTTTATGGATTATGTGCGTGAGCTGGATTCTAAACCTCAGTCGGATCAGCAGACAGTCCTCAGAGATTCTAATGCCAATATAGAACCGCAACTAGGCAATTCCTATGTCCTGCTGAGATTCATGCAAATCACAGGCGCATATCATACCCTTGATATTTGTAGAGCTTACCAAACCGCATCAGACAGCTCTGTAAGCTAGACCATAGCAATAATTTATGACTGTACTTAATATAACTATTAATAGTTTGTATGACTTTCATAAAATATACTCAAAAGTTGTGCTCCAAATATGTGGGCGCTTTTATTTAAATTGTAGCAGAATATATATTTCAATTTGTCAACATTACTTTTACCGCCTTATAAGCATGACGGGTTGCTGCTTTCTTCAGCATTACTACAAATACTATAAACGTGTACAATGTCCATTAACTTGCATAAGAGTTTTCATTTCTGTTGGTCTGTTTCTTAACAAGCTAGAAAATTGCACTTTCACACATAAATAATATACGTACATAGATATTGCTTGGGGTTCATCCAAAGTTTTGGGTTGTTATAGAAGAAATATCATTAGATTATTCTTTTCTTTGAAATGTTAGGTTCAGGTATTCAATTCGATTATGGCACAAATATTACATTTATCCATCAATTTGAGAGGTAACTGTGAAAATGGAAAAGTTTTTAAGAGAATAAAGATTATGAGTATAGAAATTAATTGTCGTAGGTGCGTTCTTTTAACTAGTTCAGCTTTAAGTGGAAAGAGGAAAAGGTAATAAGTGAAAAGTAATAATTTTAATCTGATAAGCGTTATCAATTTGTCACTATGTCTAAAAATAATCTATATTTTAAATAGAGAACCACATCAAGTATATTTTGTTTGTTTGTTGTTAAGAAAATTTGCATTTTCATATTTTACCGATACAAATATAATCTATAGTTGCAACCTTCTTTAATGTTGATTTGAATAACTCAAAAATAAATGATTTCACAGATTGTCATGAAATTTCGTTTATAAAATCATAATCACTTTTAATGTATATTTTATATACACAACAAATCTTCATACATGGTTTATTATAGATAAAAATTAAAATAATAATAATTGCATTACAAATTAATAAAGCAAAAAATACAGAATACATCAAAGTAAAATTGATAAGACTTCAATTCAAAAGATATGTACATAAAAATAAACGCTTAAGCGTCGCTTCTTTTCGCCTTTGCATACAAAATAAAATACGTTTCAAGGAATACACATTGGTTTTAATTCTTCTATATAGTATAGTCCAAAAACAAACAAAGTACTGAGTCCAACAAATTTCAAATTGAATTAATTAAATTAAAGCATCACACAAGAAATTGTCTTTCAAAAAAATGGTGGAGGGGGGAGCAACAGAGCAACGCAAAATTAAGGAAACACAAACCTTTCTCTTCATGTCTATCACAACCTTCAAATAAGGATATTAACATATTAATTAATAAAGAATAACCTTTGCTTGGGCAGCTAACGAAATTTCGACAGTTGAGTTAATTCATTGATGCCTACTACAGACTATATATATATATATATGTATATATAATGTATATAATAAGTTTATAGATAAATAGATATCGTATATGGATATCGTTTTGACATATGGCTTAAAACACATACAGTTCAAATTGCTAATGCACAATGCAAAGAATACAAATGCAGAATACAGAATAAAGTTGCTTTCTCTCCCTAATGCATATAGTAACTATATTTATATATATATAGATATATATTTGCATGATGTCGACAGCAACTTATTGAAAGGCTTCGTTTAACTAAATTACTGTGCGTTCAAGTCTTACGGTTAACTAAAAGGCGCCACTGCACAAACCCTAAGGACTCTCTCACTCACTCTTAAAATCTAATCTAATCCGCTTGTTTGCGTATTGACGTCGGCGGAGGCGGCGCTGGCACTGTTGGCCTTTTGGGCGTTTGAAATGAGTTTGGCGAAATGGGCGTGGTAGGCGTTTGCTTTTCTTTCTCTGTGTTATTTGCAGTTTCTGGTGCCAAATGCTGTTGTTCATGGTTATGATTGTGCTCTTTGCCCGTTGCTGCGGATGTTGAAGTTGTTGTGCTTGTTATTGATGTTGTTGTTGATGGTATTGCATTCGTAGACACCTCCTCCCGTGTTCCGTTTGTATCACAATTTTCCTGCCGTAGCTTTTCGATAAACTTCTCGGTTGTACAACGCACGGTCCCATTGTCGATTTTGGCCTGTGTGGGCGTAATGGCCTCATCGTCGCTCTTGCTGTCGCCTTTTGGCCCAATCCCATTCCCGCCGCCCACAGCCAGCACCACCGGGCGCTTGGGTAACTGTGGCTTCTGTGGTAAATCTGGCTTCAATCTGAAGCTACCAATGCTATCTATACTTCTGCGATCAGCTGTGGGCGACGGCAGATTGTCCAATCCGAAGAACTGTGTGCGCGTCATCGGCACAGGCTTGGCCGGCGTAACTGGCGGCGGTGGCATTGGCTCTAGTTGCGTTGTCGTAGGTTGGCTGACGCCAGACTGCGTGGCGGACTGTGTGGCAGGCTGCTGAAACGGCGCCAGATTAGGCAGCGGCGGCTTTGCGGGCTTCTCCTGTTTCTCCGGCTTGTCGCTCTTGTCATCCTGTTGCGGGAACAACTCCTTGGCATGCGGACGAGTCGAATGCGAATGATTCGTCGAACCGCCTCCATTGGTCGTGACTTCGTTTTTGGTAGGCGGCGAAGGTGCATTGGGCTTCTGGCGGCGTAATGTTCCATAACGTGGACTCTCCATGATTTCTGTTGACAAAACCAGATGTAATTAACTTGAGACTCTGATGTTATTCCACTAGTAGTACTCACCACTTTCATGCCTGTCCAAATGCTCATTTGAGGAATTCGATTTGCTTTTGCCTTCAACAAAAAGTTTCTGACGTTGCAGAGTCAAATAAAATTCAACATCTCCGTCAAAGAAGTAATCCCATTGACTTATCAATAACTCAACGATGATGTTGGCTGCCGATGAGCTGTTCACCTGGCCAATGTAGTCAGCGGGAGCATTGCTACTTTTGTCCACACGCGGCCAAAGCATGTTGGGTGACATGACAATGGCCAGGTTCTGGGAGCTCATCTTATTGTGCACGGCGCGCTGTTGCAGCAGCGCCAGAAAGCGTGTGAGGTAGCGCAGATTGGCATAGTTCTCTTTGGGCAGTTTACCCAGTATTGCTTTAATTTCGGTCTTTCGCTCCGCTTCGCTGTGACGCTCTGCAATCCGTATAAAATCTTTGTACAACGCATACGTCAACAGTGGTTCGGGCAGTTCACGCAGATATAACTTCAATATGGAACCAATTACATGGGGATCCTGATACTCCAACGGCAGGGGCGTCTTCACATGCTGAGCCTCCAGCGCATGCTTCATACGCCGCAGTTTAGTGCTAGCACATCCCACACGAAGCAGACCCTCCTCCTCCATACCATGTTCCAGCAGGCAGCAGCAACAAAGTTCCACAATGTAGGAGATCTCACGGTGCGTCGATGTCAGATGCTCCTTGAGCGAGATACCAAAACGTGACTTCTCTGTGCTCTGTATGGTATCCTGGATGCGTGCCAGGGATTCGTTGACATGTTGCAATGCCCGTTCATGATAGTTTCTTTGGTTGAGCACATAGTCGCGTATGCAGTTGACAATCTCATCCTCTTTGGCAATCAGCTCCAGCATTTGGGCCGCCCACGCATCCCGTTCCTTCTCCAGTTTCAGTTCGCATTCCTCCTGCTGCCCCTTAATGTGATTCACCTTAGCGGCGGGCTCATCTAGTCGTATGGCGGCCTGAAAACCATACGAAAAGCGTTTACCAGTTAGTCAAACATTTATGATAAGCTCAACAATCTCTCACTTCACTTCACTTAGCTTTGCTTTCTTTTGTTTACACAAATTGCCGGTGTCATTTTCACACGCTTTGAGCTCAAATATGACGTTATACATAGTTGCCTCGTCTTCACAAACTCCCTTCTCTGCTATCTATGAATCTTATCTATCTGACTGTGTTGTACGATCTTGCAGCATGACAAGTGGCTGTGATTGTTGTGCTAAAACATGTCTATAAATAGACCCTCCATTGACCAGCTGTTCCAATCAATTTCTTTCTTTTCACTAACCCTAAAACAGACGTGGTTCAAATGTCTCGCAATGTATATGGGCGTCTGACCGATATGGACTTCAATTTGTGGAGTCTTTGACTCACTTGCGCAAATTAAAAATGGTCTTAAATTTATGGCATATTGATAAGAAAATATGAGTAGAAGAGCTCAGAATAAACACAAAGTAAATACAAATTCAAATACATTTCTATATATCGCAAATACATATATAAGTACATGTAGAACGCTCGCCACAATATTTCTAAAAAAAATCCATAATTACAATCAGTCGTATTTGTATATAAAAATTATTTAAAATTAATACAATTGAAGTTCTTGTCTAGATTTAAAAGGAATACAGTAAACTTAATCCCAAAGTGAATAAAGATCTGCTAGTAATTAAATAAAAATAATATACACATAATATCGCCAATACTTTCATATTTAATATGCACACTATCAAAAGGAATCTGCCATACATAAATGGAACACAATTGAAATTTGATAACAAATTGCAAAAAGTTATTTATTGCCGAATAAATATTTTTCCCATTGAGCTAACCGCTTTACTCACTCAACACTTCACTTCATGCGGATCCCCCATTGGAGGGAGCAACGTAAGTTTGCTAAAAATAAACAAATCGTGACAAATTGAAATCCAAACCCCTTTTGCACTTCGTTTCGACTGTCGACTGTCAATCAATCTGCAGCTCAGAGCGAGCAAAACAATGGCAACCATCTAATTATAAGTCGCAGTACCATCTTCAATTCAGCATTCACCGTGTGACTCACATCACATCGCATCATTTTCATGTGGGTAACCTCTAATGACCTACATGGGGTTGGCATATCATTATAGGAATTCCAGAGCCTCGGCCAAAGTTAACACTTGCAAGGTACACGAGTAGATACCAAACATAGAGTACATGTAAGTGTGTCATATGCTTATGTACATTGTACATAGCTCAATTAGAGCGTTCCAAATAGAAGGCTAGACGTTGATTAGCAAGCGCCCGTATACGTATACGTTATATGAAGCCACCTCGGAACGGATGATAAGATTATGGTTGAGCGCAAATAACTCTTGACCAATATTTGCTAACGAGCATAAGTTGAAATTCCGTCAAATTCTAGATGACATTTAAGTGGACAATTAATACACAAGTTGATGCTACTTATTCAACGAGAAACTCAACGCGAAACTCAACCCAACTCGACTCAACTCGACTCACTCAGTTTTCAATTATGATGTCACTGTGTCCAGCAAGTCAATGAACGTCGTCTTCCGACACCTTAAACAGCAGCAGCAGCAACAACAACTCTAGACAACAACAATGACCAGTTGTACTCGATTGGGTGACTCGACCTACATATAAGGCGAAAAGCGTGTCGTCGAGTTGTCTTGACTTGTATGTTATAAAACGGAAAGCAATGCCAAAAACAATAACAATAACAATAAAATATAAAATGCACAAAAAATCAAATGTTGACAACATTGCCAGAAAATTTGTCAAGTAATCGTAACAGTTGGCAGAACTTTAACGGAAAAGACATAAGTATGTAGTATACATAACTCTTAAAATCTATCTAAAGAAATTGGAACAGAATGTAAGTGCTGACAACCTGGAACAAAGCACAGAGACTCACAGCAATAGTCACATAATCCTCTCTGGCATATCGTAAAGAAACCCGACGCCAGAGTAAAACGAATAGCTTGGCAAACAACCACAACAACAACAACAATAGCAACAAATCAATTGTGCGAGTTTTATAGATAAAAAAGAAATAAACTGAAATTAAAAAAATTGATTGCTTTCTTGGCGGCGCTTCTCATTTGCTCGTTGACGCACAGTGCTTCGAAATTCATTTGAAACATAAGTAGATAGATGGTTCTTTAACTTAAACAATAGTAAGTAACTATCTATATGTTGCTTTAGGTTGTATAAAATTGTATACTCTACATTGTAGAGCATCAACTTGAAGAGATACAAGGAAATTTAAACTCATTTCCGTTTGATGTAAAACCTTTCTTTGAATATGAAACCGATTTTTGCTAGCAAGAAGTGTCCGCTTGAGTATTAATTATGACTTGTACATTATGCTAAATATTGGTATCGCCTTTCTTAAAAGAATCTTGATCGATAAGTTATTTCCGTTGAGATTTGATCTGTTATTAAGAACTACTTATATTTAATGATCGTTAAACAATATGTAAGCTATAATCATAATGTAGTTACTGTTCTTGCATCTAGCTGATGCCTGTCTTAGGAAGATTATGCTATCAAACCACTGTACAAGTCACACGCACGGCAACAGCCGAGAAGTTGTATAAATATTATTGCCATTGTTATTGTTGTTGTTTGTTTGTAGTCGTTGCTATTATTTGTTATTGTCGCAGTTTGCCACTTCTCTGCCATTGTTCGCTTTCATCATAATCAGAGCGAATTCCTCAATTTGGATAAGTGCTCGTGATGTTATCAAGAGGAACTTGACCAGCTGCTGCTGTTGCCGCTAAATTTTTCTAATTAACTAAATCTCCTACCTAATAATGTTAAAAGAGATTTTCTTTTTTGTCGCGGAAATACAGAGATGTTCACAAAGAAGACAGACGCAAAGATTTATGAGATGGGTTTTACTGGGGTTTGCTTGGGGCTTGAACTTACCTCATGACTGCGTTTCAATGAGGTGTATTCCTGTAGTGTACGGGACACATTACGCTTTAATGTTGAGATCTCTTGTATTTCTTTATCTAAGATGTTTTTTAAACGTCGCACAACTTTGGTCTCCGTTTCCAGTTCGCTCTCGATGCTGCACTCGGCAATAGTCTTCTCCAGTTCGCCTGCAAATTGCGAAAGATTCAAAATAAATACCAAACTAAACTTGCAATTTACAGCCACAACACCAGATGATGTAAAGTGTCTGTTGGGGAATATGTGTGTATGTGTGTGTGTGTGTTTTAGTATTGGAGTGTCTAAGTGAGGAAGTCAATGCTTATTTAAGACCTTATCGGAGGCGAGGACGGTAGCAAGCGTTATTGTTGTTGGCGTGTGTGTTGTTGTTGTGCCGGTTCAGAGTTGTGGGCCGCACATTGTGACAACGTCGAAGGCAGCGAGGGCGTAACGAGCCTGACGAAGCTGAATAAGCAAAAATTGTGATAATTGTGTTGAGTGCAACGCAGACGCCGCGCCGCAGACACTGAGCGAATAATAGAATGAAGGGGGCATGCGAGAAGTAGGCAGACCACTGGAGTATAACATTTAAGATATGCTCAGTTTTTTCTCTTCTTTGGCAGTGAGACGACAGATAGGGGAAAAAAGTTGAATTGAAGCGCGTCGTGGCTAGGAAATAAAACTTGCAAAGGGCACACTAGCCACAGTGGAGCAATGCGATTGCAATTGTAAGTGAAAAGGAACATGAATGTTATAAATATTCTTTTGTTTATGTTTATAACATTTATAACGAATCAATTTTGAAGACTTATTTTGAATAAAGGTAATATCATTATTAGTATGTACTAAAAAACAAACAAAGACTTTGTATTTATTCACTGAAGTACGTGTACTTTGTATAAATACGAACACTACCGATAAGCCAAAACATATACAATTCACGTACTGAACTGAGCAGTTGGGATAACTAGATATTTTTATAATACACGATACACGATTGATCGCATAATTACGTATGTTTTATAAACCAAGACTTATGTCGTAATGTCGCTAATCAGATACACTTGAACCAAGGTAAGTTACAGTTGCAATTGCGTGGAATACGAAAAGTGTAAGTGGAACCAATAATGAGTAATACAACGAAGAGTATGGAGAGCAATAACAAAAAAAAGGTGTGGGGGTTGCGTTAAATATGGAGGAGTTTAAATGTGTGAATGATTTTTGGCACAACTTTTACTTTACTTTATCGTCGTCTATCAAATTTTAATTATTGCAGTTCACTTTTACTTGGGTTTTTTAATCTCTTCGTCTTTAATGAAATACACAATGAGTTTTTAAAGAAAACGGCAATAAACTAGAGCATAAATAAGCGGGAGGTGCTCGAATAATAAATATAAATAAACACAATAACGAGCAAAACAAAAAAAACAAAAAAACAAAACTGTCTAAATAGACAGACAAATAAAATAAGAGCGGCAAACCAAACCACAACAACAGACAACGGCGAACGGGTGTTGAAAAGAAAGCAACGGAAAAAAAGTCATCATAAAAATTATTATACATAATGATTAAAAAAATGCGCTAAGCAGCAGCAACAACAACAACAACCACAATGAAAATCGACGTCGATGTTGAGAAATGTAAATGCCACAAGGCCAAGCGCAGACAAGGCGAGGCCACACACACACACATACACTCACTGTAAAGCGCACGCAAGCCCGTGACACACAGTCATCAGCATATGCATAGGTATTTATTTATGTGCCCATTTACATACACATACATACGTATACAGATTATTGTGCACACCTTGCGCTTTTTGTATGAATTCAAATTTCTTTCAATTTTTTTCTTTTCATTGCCGCCTCGCATGTGTTGTCCTTATCACTACTACTGCCGATAAACTTCACAAAACAAACGCACACACACCCACACACACACAGACGATTGTATATTTGGTAGGCGTGTCCGTTAGAACTCACCGCAATTCGCTAGGACCTTCTGTAGGGGCATGTCCTTGGGCAATTCCTTGGCCGATTCATCCAGCGCTTGTGCAATCTTATAGTGACTATTTTTCTTAATCCGTTTGTCATGTTCCTCGATTGTAACTGCTCCATTGCTGCTGCTGCTGCTGTTACCTCCGCTGCTTAAAGCTGGTAATTTACGCACAATCTTCTCAATGGTATCACGATATCTGTCCACTTGTTTTTCAATTGTCTCAAGCTCAGAATCTTTGCAGTCCGATTTCGTTGATCTATCCAAAAAACACAAAAACAAACAATATATGTATTGGTATATGCGTATGTTTGTATGTACATATATGTATTTGTTGAAATGCCATTACACAAAAATGAGCTACAAACTGCCGTTAGGTCATCAGCGGCGCAGCTGACAACTCGTTGATTGCAACAACAACAAACGTACGAACGTAAAATGTAAATGCTGCGCTTTTATTTTGGCATTGATTTCATCTTGTTGTTGTTATAGTTATATTGATGTTGTTGTTGTTGTTGTGAGGCAACACCTGCCCGCTGATTACCGTTGGCGCTTTTGTCCGTCCGTCTGACGTGCGTCTTCTGTTTCTCTTCTGTCTGTCCTCCTCCTGGCCTTTGAACTTACCTAGATAAATTTTCTGCAGCAATTTTAATTTTCGCAAATTGTTTCTTCATTTTGCTGCAGCTTTACACACAAGTCCGTCAGCCAATTTACGTAAAAATGCACTTTATTGTGGTTTTCTGTATGTAATTAGCTCGGCATCAAGTAAATACTACTTAATAAGTAAATACACTTGTAACACTGGCAAAATTAGTCATTCTCCAACAACGTTCCATGAAAAATGACAGTGTAGTAGTATTCCACATTATCGAACAAATATCGAAGTATCGATTTCACTAAGTATCGATAAGAGAAACAATTCGATATATTCATAGTTTGCCTATCGGCTTATTCACTTTCGATGTTTTTTTCGCTATCGATATTGCTCTGTTTTTCAAATAAAAACAAATTTATTTAAACAAAATTACATTATTTAAATAATGCAATTTAAATGTAAATTAAATTAAATGTGAAGACTTAGTTTTCTAGCTTCTGTTGGCAAAAATGGTTTAGCAGACTTTGAAAAGTCTTTTTAGAATATAAGCCAATTGTGGAAGGCAAGGCTGACACACTTTCTAAACACCCATCTCTAATTAACAGTATTTCCATCCCTAACGAGCTACAGCGCACGTGTGGCGCAAAACATATTTTATTTTGGCTTGCTTTACAAAAGAAAGTTGAAGGAAAATGAGTGTCGATGGTATTGAACGAAGCGTAGAGGAGTACTACAACCGAGAGCATGGATTGGAGCAAAAGTCGACTGAGAATGAATCTGATCTATCTCATACAGTAGTGACTTTCCGAAGGAATGTGCTCAACCTTTTAAAGATGTTCAAAGTGCCATACTCCAAAAAAGAAGGTAAGATCGGACCTGTCTGGATGATTTCGTTGTAAATTGTTAAACTTTCTTGCAGATGAAGACACCTACGAAGACTACTTACTATCTGATGATGAAAGCGCAAATAAAACAAAGGGCAAAAAGCGAAAGATATCGAATAGTAAAGTCGTTAAAGGAGAAGAGGACGTGGATGTGGACGAGAGAATAGCTTCGATAAAGAACAAGCTTCGTCAGAAGAAGAGGCCAACAACAGAACGCCAACAAAAAAGAAGAGAGGCAAAGAAACTAAAGCAGAGCAAAGGAGTCCAAAAGTTGTTACAATCCACAGCAAAAACAATAAAGAACGAAAACATTAAGCAACAAAAGCTGAAGGGTGGATTTATCAAAATGGAACAAAACGGCGATGCGGAAGGAATGGACAACAAGCAGCTTATCCAGCCGGTTAAAGTGAAACCCGTGTACAACGAGGAGGCAAAAATCGTTTACTCTAAAATCGATTTTGCTGCCAATCCGGGCTCAAAAGCCAAGAAATCCCACCAAAATCCCAAAGAGATATTGAAAAAGTTGAAAGATACTTGTCAACACATCAACGAACTGAAAGAACAAGGCGAAACCGATAAAGCTGCGGAGATTCAGAACGATATTGCTTGGAAGAAGGCGTTCGATAAGATTGAGGGCAAGAAGGTCAAGGATGACACTAAGCTTCTGCTGAAGGCTATCAAAAAGCGTAAGGTAGAGAAGAAGGTCGCTAAGAAGAAGTGGACGGATCGTAAGCAAAAGGTGGAGCACGATATTGCGAAGCGACAGAAGAAACGACAGGATAATCTGGATAAACGCAGTAAGGATAAGAAGATCAAGAAACTAAAAAAGGCGAGCAAAAAGGGAAGAATTATAGCCGGCTACTAGCAACTGTTGGCAATTTAAGGTAGTTTAGAAACTCAAATAAAAATTGACAGACCGAAATTCAATGAGCTTTTTAATTTATTTATTTATTTATCTAAATTTGTATTTCTTTCGGCCGTTAAGTATTCCAAATTTATTGTGTATCTCAGAGCATATGTTTTTCCCATTGTTTGTACCACGGTGCACAGCATTAACGAGAAGAAGACCAGCGCGCAACAGCTGTTATTTTGACCAACAGCTGCGACTCTGTGTTTTGTGAACTAAACACAGCTCGTTCGCACAAGCACGCAAAGGCAGTGACACTTACCCCTATTACCATAGCAGCGAGTCAGAGATTTGGTTGGCGTTTATTCAATTACCGTCGTTTTATAAAGTTATGCCATGGACTATCGAAGTTGAAGCTTAATAAAACATTAAGTAAGTGAATAGTTCAAAAGAAAGAAGAAGCATCAGCTGTAGCCATCGCGCACGAAACGGCGTGTAAAAAGAAATCAGAAAAGCGAAACGCACACTCACTCACGTTTATATATGTACATACACACACACACACGACCAAACAAGTGCAGAGATACAGCAAAGCGTTGAGCGCAATCTATTTTATTCACATTTTCCACACAGAAAGAAACCCCAGAGCACAGCGCAACAGCGAAAACGAAAAAGTAACAATTGCGTCGTATAACAGGCCAGAAGAAGTCGCTGAAAATATATAATTTGTGAAAAACAACAGCACCATTTGGTTGTCAAAAGAATCCAGATCAGGCTGGCAAACGACAACAACAACAACAAATATCAATCGAGTAGCTGAAACAAGAAGAAGAAGAGTGTGTGCGGGCCCGCCAGCTGAGATTTCCGTAATAGCAGGCAGCAACAAAGCTCCAGAATGAGCATGGTCCGACGCATACTGTTACTGGCTCCAAAATACAAAATTTGGACAAAGGGTAAGGCCAATATTCCCAAAGGGGAATATTAATAACTGCAACTCACTCGCACACATACGCGTACACATAATTTGTGCTTGTTGTGCAAAACCGCATACGTAACTGCGTCATTTGCGGAGAGCGGGCTTCACGTAGCACATACAAATAAACACATACATATGTACATCTATTTAAACATATTTAAGATGATCCGTGAGAAAAGAAATAACACAATCATTGTCCAATTGAGACAGAATGCAAAACTCGCTTATCAGAATTCTCTAGCTGCCTCTGGTCTTTTTCTGCAGACAGCTCCGTCTCTTCCTCTCTCTCTCTCATCTCTCTCTGTTTGGCTTTGACGAAGGTCGTAATTCGATTTCAATGCAGCTAATTCTCAACGTGGACCAAACTTGTATTAATTTTTGTTTTTGATTTAAATTCATGTCAAACAACAGCCCGTGCCGAAGGTTAGAGTTACGCCGCTTTGGCCTAGACGTCGTCGGAAGGCATTACTTTACTCCAATCAGAAAACGTAGCGTGTATCTTATTCGCATTGATTTGTTGTTATTGCTATCTCGATTACTTGTTTACAATAACAGCGAGCGCGTTTTTGAACTGAACTTGAATTGTTTTAAATGTGGTCGAGGTTTAATTATTGCGGTTACAGCTTTGACGCAACAAATAGCCGGTTGATTTGTTTTTGTGTTTTTTTCTTTGCTTTCAGTTTTTGTAATATTTATGCTGTATTAAAATGTAATTTCAGTCATTTTATGTATGTTTCAAGTAGTTGGTAATAAACGTTTTTTACGAGACAATAGCAAAAGTCTCGTAATGATAATGAGGAAAAAGGTGGAAGGAAGTGATTAAAAAGTCTTAAGCACTAACGTTAACGCATATTATATAATCATAATTTAAAATATATTATGTTTAGAGGTTGCATATGTAATAATTTAATATTTTTATGTACTAAAATGACAAGTGTTGAAATCATTATTTAATTGTAAACTAAATAGTAAATAATAGTAAAACAGAAATTGTTTACAATATCACGTAAAGTATTTGCCTGAAACTGACAACTTAAATAGCTCTAATTGAATTGAGTCATTTGTTATATGCATAGATGTTAATTGGCCTTGAATTTCATTTGGTTTTGAACCATTTCCTCCTAGATAAATAATATACTAGATAGACAAATCGATTGTTGAGGGCTTATCGATCTATATAGTATCTACCTTCTCTCACTCTGTTTTTCTTTCTCTCTTGCAGGAAGCGTGAGTCACACAGAACTCGCCTCCAAATGTATCATCATCCATAGTACAGGATGCACTCGACACTTTCATCTGGCCACACGGCATCTTGCCGCAAATGGCCGTGTATTAATGCAGCCATTGATGGCGATACCTGCCTACATAGACATAACAAATGGGGTCACAAAGATGTCCGATGGGGATAGTAGCAACAGCAGCAGCAGTAGTAGTACCTCAGGCAGTGGAAGTGGTGCCGCTAAAATACCTGGCCAGGGTGCGGGAGCCGGTGGCGCAAACACAACCGGCGGAAACGATAAGTTTCTGTCCTGTCCAAAATGCGGCAGTGCTTGCACTCAGGTGGAGACATTTGTCAGCTCGACACGTTTCGTGAAGTGCGCCAAGTGCAATTACTTTTTCGTAGTGCTGTCCGATGTGGAGACAAAGCATCGTGTAAAGGATGAGCCGAAGAATCAGCGCAAGCCACCGCCGCCGCCACAAAAGATAATGGAGTATCTGGACAAACATGTCGTTGGCCAGGAATTTGCAAAGAAGGTTCTTGCTGTTGCTGTATACAATCATTACAAGCGCATCCATCACAACCTGCCCCAGTTGCAACAGCCAAGCCAGAGCGCCACGAGCGGTTCTGGCGGAATGGATGGCATACCACGTTCGGATCTGTTACACATTACCGGAATTGGTCACACACTCAACAGCACACCAGGTAGTGAGCTGCCTCCAAAGCCTGCACAAATGGGCTTGGGTGGTGGTGCTGGACTCACTGGATCTGGATTAGGTATCCATGGCAGCAGCAGTGGTACTTCAATGCCACGCGGAGATCAACGCGCCGGCTCTGAGATACTGGACAATCAGAACAACGATGTTAAGCTGGAGAAGAGTAACATTATAATGCTTGGACCAACAGGGTCAGGAAAAACACTGATTGCACAGACAATTGCACGTTGTTTGGATGTACCCTTTGCCATCTGCGATTGCACAACGCTCACTCAAGCGGGCTATGTGGGTGAGGATATCGAGAGTGTAATATCAAAGCTACTACAAGATGCCAACTACAAGTAAGTTGCAAACTATTTACAATAGTTATGTTTAAACTAATTGAATGATTCTCTTGTGTAGCGTGGAACGGGCTCAAACAGGAATTGTTTTTCTGGATGAGGTGGACAAAATTGGCGCCGTGCCTGGCATTCATCAGCTGCGCGATGTGGGCGGCGAGGGTGTCCAGCAGGGCATGCTTAAGATGCTCGAAGGTACCGTTGTCAATGTCCCTGAGCGAAACTCTCCCCGCAAACTACGTGGCGAGACAGTGCAAGTAGACACAACCAACATTCTATTTGTGGCATCAGGTGCATACACTGGTCTCGATCGTCTTATTGGTCGGCGCCTCAATGAGAAGGTAAGAACTGGTATTAAGCTCACAGTGCAAATCGCTAATTCAATCGCTAATTTTCAGTATTTGGGCTTTGGCATGCCCTCATCCAGCGGCTCTGGTCGACGAGCAGCCCAATCGGCTGCGGCCCCAATGGACAATGATCAGGAGGAGCGTGACAAATGCCTGACCAAAGTGCAGGCGCGTGATCTCGTTGAGTTTGGCATGATACCCGTAAGTAAATGTCATTTTCATATTATAAATCAAAATCGCTTATCTTCATTTTCTATATCTACAACAGGAATTCGTTGGTCGCTTCCCGGTCATTGTGCCTTTCCACAGTTTAAACGTCAACATGTTGGTGCGTATTCTCACCGAGCCGCGCAACGCTCTGGTGCCGCAATATAAGGCATTGTTGGGTCTAGACGAAGTGGAACTATCATTCACCGATGATGCGGTCGAATCAATTGCCGCTTTAGCTATGGAGAGACACACGGGTGCACGCGGTCTACGCTCCATAATGGTATCAAATATTGAAATAAGATCATGTTTTGGCAGCTATTTTTACTATACAAATTTCTTATATTAATTATAGGAGCAACTGCTGCTGGATCCCATGTTCATTGTGCCTGGCTCGGACATTACAAGTGTGCACATTACAGCAGACTATGTGAAAGGCAATGATAAACCGATTTATAGTCGCAGCACTGATGTTGATGCCATCGCGAGAAGCGACTCAGCGGAATCACCAGACTCGGAGCCCACCGACGATAATGATAAGAACTTTGAGAATAGTGAAAAAGTACGAATTAAACAGTAAATTAGCTAATACGCCGCCAACCCAAAAACAGATATAACAATACATAAGCAAATGCAAAACACAGAAGCAACAAAAGAAGACAAAACAATCGCATAACAAGTGAAAACAACATTTCAATGAAATGCTTGATCAAATAATTTCCCAAAATGCGCCTGTGCTTTATTCATTTAAACTCTTAATTCTTTTCACATATTTGCTTGCAATGCTTTAATTATTGAGTTATCGTTAATATGTTATATTATTTTTAGTCACGTTTAAATGGTACATGACCCAGGTCGTCCCACAATCCCTTTCCAACATTGGCATTTGCGAAATTATTATGAACAGTTACGAATCAATATATATCACCCATATTTACCTGTGATTTATTAAATGACAAGCATAAATTGTCTCTTTATCGCAACCGTTCAAAAATAGATTGTTAACATCCAGCAATTGTAATAAAAAAACAAAAAACAGAAAATAAACTAGAATTGTAAACCAGATAATAAACAATAAACATTGTATTATCTAATATAATCGGTCAGTTGGCGCCGCGTGGACTGCATAAATTTATATAAATTTCAATTCAATTATAACTATGTATAGAAATAGAATGCAAATTATCTAGGCAAATGAAATTGCGAAACTGAAAATGTTAACAATTTTTTAGAATCCTAAAAAATGACGATGATAAAAAAAGAAAATTATATTTTTAACTAAGTAGTTTAAGTTGTAAAAGAAAAAGTTTAAAAAAAAAATTCACAATAATTTAATAAAAAACTAAAAACATTAAAAAACCATGTCTCACTTGGTACAACGTTAAGTTGGTTTGAAAAACAAAGAAGGATCTATACTATGTGTGATAATATTAAATTAACCGATTACAAAAACACCGAATCGAGAATATTCGATAGTTTATATTTCTTTTAATCTTACTTTCATTGTTCTTTATATTTGAAAAGATTCGAATTCATTATTATTAATTACCTTACAAAAAAAATTACAATTTATGTTGCCGGCATCTCTCAAAAATATTAACATTCATTTGCGACGAAGCTTGTTGGACTGAAAATAATAAGTCCAAATAAAAAAAAGGTATACCAAAATGATTACAAACTAGAATTCAAGAAAATTATTATTATTTTATTTATCATATTTCAACTAAACAAAATTTGCACAAATTAAATTGACTAAGGTTAACTACTCAAAAAAAAAGATTGACTCATGCATCTTTTTGTATTCGAAACTTGATTTGGCATCTTCCGCTATTCAGTTTTGTTCTCAGCCTCAAATTGCGTTTAACGTTTTGAAATTGTTTCATACAAAGTGCAACTGAATAACGGAAAAGGCGCATTAATAAATAGTTTTTAAGTTTATTGCACATTTGCACTAAAATATTTGCTTTCTTTTTGGGTTTTTTTCGGTTTTTTCTTTCACGTAGTGTATAAATTTGTATAAAAATTTGTAAGTAAATAAATATCTTTGTCATGAATGAGTATGTGTGTAGGCGTATGTGTGTGTATGTTGACTGTGTTTATATAATTAAGTTGATAAAACCCGATATTATTAAACGAGCTTTAATCATTCTCCTCAGATATAAGCAATTCGTATTCTTGTGCCGCAAAACGATCCCAATCCGAGTTCTGAAATACGAAAACACAATATGTAAGTGTTTGCGAATTTTGAGTATTTTTTAAAAGCAATACTTACAGACTCATCACGCTGTGCGGCGAATGGATCGCGTTGTTCATGATCCAGATATTTCTCCAGATTGAAGAAGGTATCGAAGAAAACGTGCGTCATTTTGCAGCGTTTCAAGTCTCCCAGCGTAATGGAATCACGGTTTGCTGGCTTAATCATGTCCAGCATCTGTGGATGGAACATTAAAGAGCTGGAATTGCATTAAAGATGAGTGAAGGACTCACCTGACAGAGGCAATCCTCAAACGGCAGGCACTCAATGCCAATACCCTCCATGCGCTGTTGTTGCTCCTCATAGAAGTATTCCAGCTCATACATAGAAAGGGCGCCATCGCCATCGATATCCATGCAGCGGAACCAATACTCAATGGCTGTGGGCGTGCGCTTATCCTCCTCGGAGAGTATAAACCAAACAAAATCTGTGTAGGACATCTTTGGTTCATCCTCGGGCGATTTCTTGTTGTCGCTGCGTGTCACACAGCCGGAGAAGATGCGCTCAACGATGCGGGTGGAGAGGGCATTATCGCTGTGCTTGGCCAGATCGTCCTGGTTGATGAGCAAATCGTGATCCTTATCCAATTCCCAGAATTTACAGTAAATCACATAGAAGTGCTCGTAGCTAAAGAAGGCCATTATCTGATTGATATCGTCCTCCTCCTCCAGCAGACTGATCATCTATCAACAAATGCTTCAGTTGTGAGTGCAACCTCTTCTTTTAATCTGTAAACTGACTCACCTCCAGCAGATCGGATCGCTTTAGCTCGGATATTGTTATCTTGCCGCTCCAACTGCGATTCACCGAATAGAAGATGCGTGCAATCACCGTGTGCACGTATCTGGAATGGAACTCGGTGGCTTCTTTGAGAAAGGCCAAGCCTGGATGTGTATCAACCACGTCCTGTACCATTGGCACCAGATCCTCTGGCACAATATAAGAACGAAAACGCTGACCACGAGACATAATATAAACAAATCGCGAGGCCGCCTCATGACAATAGACATTCATCCTGACAAAGAGGGAAAATTCAATGATAAATTCGGAACTATCAGAGAGGAAGAACCCATGGACTTACTGCTTCCAGAACTCAACGAAACGTTGACGTTCCACTAGACCCGTGGTGCCCGCTTGGCAGAAGATCATGACTGGCATACGCCAATAGAAGGGCAGTCCGCATAGCTTTAGGATGCGTGGTAGTTCATCCTTGGTCACCTGATTGTTGGGAAAGCTATCGAAGGCTGATAATATGCCTCGTATAACCCGCTCCATGGCAATTGTTGGCTGTGGTTTGCCATGTGGAAAGTAGAATCTGCAATCAAATTAATTTATAAATTTATCAATATTAAATACAAATTATTTGTATACATTTAAGTTTAAAAATAGGCGTATTCAATAATAAGTCAGCATTTAAATTATTAATACTAAATATATCTGGAAACTTTATTCTTACCTGGGTATGTAGACACTCTTAGAGCTCCTAATCTCCTTCTGCAGTGAGTTCTGTTCCTGTGCCGGCGGAGGGGGCGGTGTCGCGTGCAGTTTGACCTGAAAAATAAACAGAATAAAAAAAATCAGTTCATAATATTAACCACATATTTATACACATCTCAATTTGACCATGTGGTTTGGTATGCAAGGTGGTGTAGGAGCAGCACTAAATTAAAATTTATATTTATTTTCAAATGTTTGCCAAGTTTTTTTTCTCTGTTTACATTTCACATTTTTCATGGAACGAATCTTTAATTGCCACGCCTCATTGCCAAAGCCCTTAAAATTTATTATAAAATATGCTAATGCATTTAAATAAACAACTTCGAGTATATGCTAAAAGGGTATGATCACTTGGAATCTACGCTTGTTTAGACTTAGTCAATATTTAAACGGACAGATACAGAGTATCTGTGATTTGAGCAAACCCATCTCTGCTTTGCTTTGATTTAGTTTAAATTGTGCAGTGGAATTTGTTTAATCTTCAAGTTTCTAGAAACATATTTGTGTTTTGTGTGGGCTCTCTTTCGATTCCATTTCCGAATTATATAGTACCCTACACATATAGTACAGCTCTTTAATATTTCGTGGAAATTGTATTGCATAGAGAAAGCGATCAATTTATTTCCTTGCGCTATTGAACTACAAATTGTGCGCAAATTGAAGCGAAATTTACAATTTCTTAATTGGCGCTAATGAAAATGATCTCTATATGCTAGAGCTCTTTAAAACACAAATTTATTTAATTAAGTGTGATTGTAGCTACAAATGGTAAAAGTTAAGGAATAATTTAATAGTAATTTAATTATTTAATTGTTAAGTAGGTGATTTAAAATTTTAAATTTCATTAATTTTTTGTTTTATAAATTGAATTTGTGAGAGAAAATTTAATTTTCTCTTTAGTAGTACTTGAAAATTAAAGAATGTACGTCTTATCCGTGAATATGTAGAACTATAAACACTTTTCTAATATTTTAATTTCTACTATACAACCCACGCTCAGTTATGTTATATATTTGCTCTTAGATTTGCCCACACATCAGTTCCTTTAACTTTGTGTTTTCTTTTGTGAGATTGCAGCCTTTGTTTCAGCCATACAAGTAGAAAATCTTTACACGTTATGCTTATTGTTCAGTTTCAACTCAACGGAAAATTCATCACACTGGTCATTCATGATTTTAAAACTGTCAACGGCAGCATTAATATTAATCTTCATACAGAAATCCACAAGAAATACAAACACAAATAGCCACATACACACTTATACGTACTACTATGGTTGATTTCATGGGGCATTACGTATACGCACGGATACGCTCGATAGCCAAGCAAAATATTACGCATACGCATAGTTGTTAAATAAATAAGACGAGCAGAGGTGAAAGAACAAGACTTCAATTGTGTCTGCTAAGAGCTAATAGCACAAATAATTGCCGACAGAGTTGTGAATTATTTTTAGCAATTATTTACTTTGAAACTATAAACAATATAAAAAAAGAAATGAAGAACTACAAATCAATGTTGAGGGAATTTCAGAATGAAACCAAATAAAAAGTGGGCGAGCTATAAGTGAGTAAAGAAGATAATTTGCTGCCAGACACATGCCATCAAATACGTGTTCCCCTTTGTTATTCATATCGTAATTAAATAATTAAATAATATACTACCACGAACAACAAAAAAAACACCAAAAACATATTATAAGCTATAAAAATTACAAAAGTGTATGCACTTTCCGCTGCTGAAATAATCATGTGCTTCTATTCTATTTGTTGTTGGGCTGTTTATTCACAATTTTTTTTTTGCTCCTCTGGTTTTTTTTTCGTCTATGCACGAATCGTGCTGATCGTAAATGCTTGATTTGATTGTTTGTATACTACAATATGCATACTCAGTAGGGGTATTCAGTATATTCAACATAAGTTATAACAATTATTCACTATTTTTAAATCAGAAACAAAAAATGACACAGACAAGACATTCATAAAATCGAAATTTGTTTGAATACACTTTTAACTTTAAAAGTAACTTAAAAATTCAATGACAAATTTGGTTTAACGAAAATCTGAATCAATAATTTTAAGATCTGGAACGTAACTTTGAGTTTAACTGCCTATAATAAAACCTTGCCTTAATCCAACTCGCTTTCGATTAATCAAAAACTGAGATGAGCTTATACTTTGTGATGATTTGGAGTAATCATGATTTATGAAATCATTACTATAGCTTAACCCACTCGTGGAGTGAATAACCCTAATGGCTTATTGGCAATAGTATTGTTCAAAATGTATTGTTCGCCCTGTCGCTGCCTCATCTCTGTTGGCAGCGTTGCTGTTGGCGTTGGCGTCTTGGGGTAACCTTAAATCAATCAATGATGCTACAGCGGCCCGATAACAGCGGCAGCCACGATATTTTCAACTGCGGGGCAAATCGATTGACAAGGGAAAGAAGGGGGATCAACACAAATTGTTGCTGTTGTGCTGATCTGCTGCTGCTGTGGTGATTTTGCATTTGCTATTTGCAATTGTTAGATAACAATTGAACACACACAGACAGACACAAAAAGGCAGATAATTTGGTCTAAAAATTATTGCTTGTTTATGGAATGGAATTGGGAATGGGGTAATAGTCTCCTACCTTAAGTAGACTTTTGGGCGGCGCTTCCGCAGGCCGTTTGATGTCGAGGAACGAGTTGCGCACATCCGGACGCTTCTCAAATAACATCACGCGCTCGGCAACAGAGCCACGTGTGAGGATTGGTCTGCCCACTGGAATGGAGATGGAAGAGCGTCAACAATATGTTGAATTTGAATTTAGTTACATTGTTCAATCAATAATATTACAATTCTTATCCTGGCCATTGGTGAGCGCTGCACGGCTGCCGCTCGTCGGTTTGGTTTTATTCAACGTTGGCATCGTTGTGTCCGTCAATGTTGCTGGCGATTCAGCAACCGTTGCTGCTGGCGTTGCAGTTGGTGTTGCTGTTGCTGCTGCCTTAGCGTTCGCTACAATGTTGCTGGCGTTGCTGTTATCAGTGTTGCTGCCGTTTCGACTGTTAGCCGCTTTCCTCGTGATTGTTGGCTTTTCTTTGGTTGCACTTGTTGTCGCTGTCGCTGTTGCTATTGCCGGCTTCTGTTGTTCGCTGTTGTTCTCTTTGGTTTTGCTTACTTTACGATTGCTGATCGTGGGCTCGCTGGCGCCTTTATCTGTCACTGTCATCACTGCCACGCCCACACGAATTGCGTCTACAGTATCCACATTACTTTCGCTGCTGCTGGTGTTGTTGCTGCTGCTGTTGGCTTTGCTTAGTTTCTTAGTGTTTAGTGATGTTGCTGTTAACTTGTTGTTGCTGTTGCTGTTGCCATTGCTGCTGTTATTGACTAATGTATTGCTACTGCTGCTCCCTGTTTTGATGCTGTTGCTGATGCTCTGACGCTTTTTAGTAGGCGTTGTTGTTGCTGCTGTTACTGTTGTTGATACCGGCGTAGCAGCTGCTGCTGCTGCTGCCGTCGCTGCCTCTTTCTGCAGCAACTCAGTAATTTTGAGCAAGTGCTGCGTCTGTTGCTGCGACAAATTGTTAACATCCAAATGTAAATTGATGTCATAATTAAGATTTACATCAGGCAACGTTTTGCCTGCCACTGCAGCTACTTTTTTGGGCGATTGCAACGCCTGCTGTTGTTGTTGATCGTTTTGACTCGGTTTGCTGACTTTGGTCGTTGTAGTTGTTGTTGCCGTTGTTGCTGCTGTTGATTTCTTCACCTTCCCATTGCCAATTGACTGTGGAGCCACGCCCACTTCCGATGATTTTTTAACACCGCTTTTGCCTCTCTGTTCTTTGTCTTTATTCACAAAGCTGGTGACCATCTTTTGCAGTCCCTCAGTGCTGCTAATGTCCGTTGGTGCCGTTGCCGTTGCCGTTGCAGCTGCAACAGCAACATCCGCAAAATCGCCCGAGGCCGCCGCATTTGTGTACATCTCAAGCAGCTGTGCGGGCGGCAATCCCCGACTCTTCCATGTGTGATAGATGGCATCGGCATGCTCACTGATCTTCTTTGACAGCTCCGCGATCTCAGCGTGCGCATCGTTGCTGATCACCGGCACAGCTTTGGGTGATTTGGGGCTTTGCCCAGCAGCTCCTGCCGGTTTGCGTGTTGTTGTCGTTGTTGTTGTTGTTGTTTTACTGGCACTCGTCATGGCCAGCGAGCTGACGGGGCCAGTGCCGCCGCCACCGCTGCTGCTGAGCTTTTTACTTTTAGTCGTCGTTGTTGTTGTCGTCGAAGACGCTTGCATTTTGACAAATGCCCCTCAACAATTGAATTCACTTAAGGTAACTTTTCTCTCAAAGTATTCTTTCTTCTCACTGATATTTATTTGGACTCACAAAATTGTATATATGCGAAAGATTCACATTTTAGCCTATAGTTTGTCTATTAATACATATGCGAATGTAATTGCATTTAAGCTCTATTTGTTAAATTCAATATGACGTATCTCATCAATTTTTCTCGCTCTCACAAATCTCAATTTGCACAATTCACTTTAGCACTTTAGCCGCATTGTGGCCTGTAAATCAGATTGATTTTTAACAAATTTTCATGCGTTTCATTCACTTTTCACATTTTCCTCGTTTTAACTTTTCTCCGTATGGCGAAATCTATTTATAAAAGAAATACCAAAATTTCCTATTTCGTTTATTTCAGTTGCCGAAACACACAGCCCGCAGCGATCTAGACGGAGACGCACATACAAAAATATACGGCGGCATTAGCATCGGGATCGGGGCATCATCATCTCAATACGTAAAACGCGCACACAGTGGCCTACACTGGTTCCACCGCCATTGCAAATGCTCGATAAATCAATATGATAATAATGAAAAATCACGTATTCCACTAAGAATATTTAAGTCTTAAAAAATCTACTAATCAATCATTAGATATTCAACTGATAGAATGCTGTTACAATTTTCAAAAGAATAAATATGGGCAACAATATCAATATTCTCGGTACAATCAAACAACATCTACTCTATTTTTTGTTATTTTCTTTGACGTAAATAAATAACTATATATACATAAGAGCTTGTAGCTTAAATTTTTTACTGCTCTACCTATGGTAGCATTTAGTTTTCTAAAATTCAGAAACTAAAGTGAAGGTGCGACAATCACTTAACACGTCATTGAAAGCAATAAAGTACATATTTATCACAAGTTGGTGTGAAATATTCAGCACAACTTGTTTAACAAATAAGAAGCAATTGTCTTGTTACGTTGCTGCATATGACAACAATTAATGAGGAATTCATTAGAATATTTTATAATTGGAGCATTGCAAATCGAGTGCAGCACACTGTGCACGCGTAAGAAAACTAAAAGCCTCCCCCTTTATCCCGTTGCGGCGTTTTTGCTGTTTTTACGTGTAGCGGCTGCTGCTGCTTCTTCAACTTTGTACTATTTATTCGAAAATAAATTTCGAAGTAGTTGCCGCCGTCGCTGCTGCTGCTGCTGAGGCTGCTGCTGTTGCTGCTGTGTCTGTGAATGTTGCTGCTGTGTCTGAGGCTGTTGCTGTTGCTGCTTCCGTGCCTGTGATGATGTATCTTGCCACACACTCTCCTATTGCACTTAACATACGTAAATGTGTACAAATATGTATGCACAATGTACGAGTATGTACAGACTAGTCACTATCGAGTATATTTTGATGTTTGTCTGACTTTATTAATGATTTAATTGCATTTATGCCACAAAGGCGTGCGCACACTGACGACAGTCGACGATGACTCGCTTCACTTTGAATTTCGTCATTAATTAATGAAACCAAACAAAGGTTAATAGATATTTGCAATTTGACATTTCATTTGGGCCACAGAGGAAGAAAACGATTTAACAACGATTAAAGATCAGCGAATCGCAATTTTAATAAAAACAGACGCAACACACATTTCCACATATGCACATACGGTATATACTAGAAAAGTACGCATCTGGCAAGTTGGCGGAAAATCTTTTTGGAATCTTTGACCGAGGCGCTAAATTTAACAGAATATTGCCGTGTACGTTCAAAAATTACCGAGCGCAATGCACGCGGACGCGAGCGCTGTTGATTAGCTTCGTGTTGTTACTGTAAATCTTTCTTTGGCTGCTCTGCTGGCCGCTGAAAATAACATCAGAGTACAAAGTGGAAATGATCTCAGCTGTTGCTGCAGCTAATGACACTGAGAGCACACGATTAGGGCGCTCCCACACACACACTCACACACACAGCCACACAGATACACATGCGCCAGTTGCTCAGATGCCAACGAGAGCGCCAAACGTCGCCATTACTTTGGCGTTCTTTGAGCAAGAACAGCCTCTCTCTCTCTCTCGCACACTCTCTACTCTGTCGCTCTCTGCGCAATGCTCTCTAACTTACCCCCACACAGCACGCACACTCAGACTTAAACGCAGACACACTGACGTAGACGGAGACGTCGACGCAGACGCAGAACACTTGCCGTACCCACACACGCGACGCTGTCGAACAACAAACAACAACAGCAACAATAACAACAAAAGCAACAACTTAAATCACAGCAAAGGTGTTTGTTAATTATACCCTATGCGATCGATTTGGGGTATATTGAATTTAAAACTATCGCCAAGACTATCGCCAAAACTAAAGAAAACCATCCAGAAAAACGAGTGAATGATCTTTTGGTCTTATTTCTTTTTACATCATTTTAAACCTTTCTTATTTATTTTTGATTCCAAATAAAATATATGCCAATGCAAATACTTAACATACTTAAATATACTTGGTTTTCTCTATTCTTACTCAATGCTAAACGAAAAATGTTCCTTACTTTCCGTTTACAAATATAATTAGGAAATATTTGGTTATCATTAAATGCTTTTTAAGGTTAGTGAAGTTTCGTTTTAACAAAAACTACTTCTTTGGATATGAGACTTTCATTATCCCAACTTTTTTCAATACTATTGAAATGAGAATTCTATAAGCACTGCTTTTATTGATGCCAATAAAAAAGTTGTTCATAGGCCCGTTTCTTTACCTCAGACCATGGCTTCATTACAGCTTCTTAAAATGTATATATTGTATATAGGGTATATAAAGTTCAATATTACCATAGATTGTAAGTCGTCACTTGAAGACTAAAACCTGAAACATTTATTTCGCTTTGCTTATGCCAAATTACTTATTTGTGTTGTGCCTTATAAATATCTATCGACTATGTTTGTTGCAGTCACCTGTTTTTTTTTGTTGTGATTCTTTAGTTTTATTTTTCGGTGTTTTTTGCTGATTTGTATACATGTGTAGTATTTTGTTTATTTGAATTTTGCAGGTGGGCGCTATTGTTTGCTTTAAGAAACTTGAAATGATGTTCGAATTCTGTGCGATCATCTGTCATATAAACTGCATGATGAGGCATCTTTATTATTTACCTGTTTGTTGTTCAATTGTACACATGCAACACACAGACAGGCACACACAGACAGGTATGCACAGACATGTCGGGAGGGTTAACCGCAAGTGTTGTAGCTACTGTGATGACGATCGAACAGCAACGGAGCACAACTTCCGGTTTTCATTTTGTTCTATCTTTATTGCATGTTGTTGCGTCTTATTCGTTTCTCATTTCGTGCGCTGTTTGCGGTAATTGGTTTTAACCAAAAGATCTCAACCTTTACACATGTTGATTGTCTCATAAATTGACAGTTATTTAGTTTAGCTGTCTTGGCGCTCCAGCGTTCCACTGCCATATAAGGGTGCCGCATAAAGAGCGCTCGGCATTTGGATTAGCTCTCGAGCTCCACTGACTGAACTGACTGAGCTGACCCAATTTATGCGAATGTGTTGAGTTAACTGTGCGCATAAAACAAACAAAGAGCTTTATGCCCCAGACTAGAAGATTTGACAATGCCCAAGCCAAAGCGTTAAACCCCACGCCAAATGTTACACCCCCACACCCTCAAATGGGCCACACACGCACACACAGGCACACACTCATTTGTGTAGACGCTCTCTGACATGTTAGACAACACGTAAACAATGGAACACGAGCGTCACAATTGAAGTGTGAATAGATCAATTGCCGCACTGGATGAATAAGCAGCTTACGTTCAATGCAGGGGATTCGATCATTAAATATAGCATTATAGCAGATACAATCTAAAATCTGCGAGCCAAAAGAGCAATTAAAACTAAATTAGTAAAAGTATCGTGGGAATATATGATTTGTTATGAATTTAATTGAATTAAAATATAACACATTTTGCGAATTTAAAATCCTTTTAAATATTATTGACATTTATTTATTCTATGTTGAACATCAATAATTTCTCTGATTAATTTAAATTCAGTAAAATTGTATACAATCTAAGTACTTATATCAAAAATAATTATGAATTATAATTCATATTTTGAATGTAATTATTTTATAGCTATTTAATCCATTGTATTCCTCAAATAGTTAAACATTTAATTTTGATTTCCTTTTGAGTAGTAAAATACCCGCCACAGTGCGTATGCGCAATTAGACAAAGGCTTGGCTTTTGTTACGCATACGCACCGTGAAGTCAATGTGCTTTTAAGCCGGCTTATAATTTGTTTATCTTTAGCATGCTTTGGTATAATTATGGCTGGCTTATTGATTGTTTGTGCTCTTCATATTTGCACATTGCATTGACACATTAAATCGCTGACTTTCCACGCCCCTTTTGTGGCACAATGTCAGGTCAAGCGAGGCGGTTAATTGTCCATTTTCTAGCGGGCAAAGGGGGTAGGACACCTAGAATCTGGAGCTCGGAAACCTTTGAAATACTAAAGAACTATAACTATTGACATTGTGCAGTGTCTTTTGTGTCATCGCGTCATCGTTGCAAGCGAATATAATATTTCTTTTTTGTTCTGTCAGATGCTTATGTTTATAAGCCAAAAGCTGTTAACGCTGATATTTTTAGGCCTTTTGAATGCAACAATGTCTTGAGCCGCTAGTGGCGTCTAATTCAATTTGTAGGTGCAACAATTTACGTTGCCTATAAAAACGACTGTTGCAAGAGGCAAAGACGCAGGTTTCCAACGACCAATCGCCGCGAATAGTCCGCTTCAGTGAAATTTTCAGGAAAAAGAAAAGTTAATAGCCAGAATTCTATGTAAAAAGTGTTTGAAATTTAAAGTGTTAACTTGCAGCTTTTTATGTAACGCAGAAGTTGGTGAAAGCGAAAGCCGGGATAACATAATATTAACAAAATGGAGAGGTATGATAAGAAGATGTCACGGTGTCCGATTAAGGCATACATATTTGAATGTTTGAATCCTTTTGCACAGCTTTGCAGCAGCAGCCACACAGCTAGGGCCACACTTTGCCGCACTGTCAAATGGATCAGTGGTAGACAAGGTGAGAACTGGACTCTACTATTATTGAAGAGATTGGATTAGTTAAGTGTCTAAATATTGCAACTGCTTAAAACAGGTCACACCCGATATGGCACACTTAATCAGCCCATATTGGAATCAGTTTCCCGCTATGGATCCCATTTGGGCGAAAATCCTAACCGCCTACATGATTATGATCGGCATGATCTCCTGGTGCGGAAATGGCGTGGTGATTTACATTTTCGCTACAACAAAATCGTTGCGCACCCCTGCTAACCTATTGGTCATCAATTTGGCAATTTCCGATTTTGGTATCATGATTACCAACACGCCCATGATGGGCATCAATTTGTACTTCGAGACCTGGGTACTGGGACCAATGATGTGCGACATCTATGCTGGTCTCGGATCTGCCTTCGGTTGCAGCTCCATTTGGTCCATGTGCATGATTTCGCTGGATCGTTATCAAGTCATTGTCAAGGGCATGGCCGGCCGTCCAATGACAATACCTCTGGCATTGGCAAAGATTGCCTACATTTGGTTTATGTCCAGCATTTGGTGCCTGGCGCCCGTCTTCGGCTGGAGCAGGTGAGCACTTGAAGCTCCAGACAGTAGAAGTGAATTTCTATTCTATTTATATTGCTTATGTATTAGGTATGTGCCCGAGGGCAATCTGACATCGTGCGGTATTGACTACTTGGAACGCGATTGGAATCCACGCTCATATCTGATCTTCTACTCCATCTTTGTATACTATATTCCTCTCTTCTTGATCTGCTACTCTTACTGGTTCATCATTGCCGTAAGTTGATATCATAATAAATATCAGATAAGCTGGCCATCTCTGACTGCTTCTTCCGTAGGCCGTTTCTGCCCACGAGAAGGCCATGCGAGAGCAGGCCAAGAAAATGAATGTCAAATCTCTGCGCTCATCTGAAGATGCCGAAAAGAGTGCTGAGGGCAAACTGGCCAAGGTCGCTCTGGTCACCATCTCACTGTGGTTCATGGCGTGGACACCCTATCTAGTCATCAACTGCATGGGCCTATTCAAATTCGAGGGCCTCACTCCATTGAACACCATTTGGGGCGCCTGCTTCGCCAAGTCGGCTGCCTGCTACAATCCAATTGTATATGGCATCAGGTGAGTTCTCGCTCAGCCTCCTCCTATCTGATAATTTCTCACTTTCATTATCCTTATAGTCATCCCAAGTACCGCATAGCTCTGAAGGAGAAATGCCCATGCTGTGTCTTTGGCAAGGTGGATGATGGCAAGTCCAGTGATGCTCAGTCTGCAGCGACAGCTAGCGAGGCTGAGTCCAAGGCATAAGAGACCACGACAACAACAACAACAACAAGAACTACTTATAACAGCAACAGCAACAAAAAGAACAACATCAATAACAATACAAAAGAACAACAACAGCAAGAACAACTGCAGCAACAGAACGAAACGCTTTCGAATAACAATAATAACAATTTGTTAAATAACAATACAATGTTAACTAACTTATATGAAAATCTAACTTCTGCAATGTCAATAAAGACTAAAAATCTACAAAAAATAAAGGCAAACGATCTAGAAAGGTTATATAATTGTTTTTGTTCAGTCTGACGAAATCAAAAATTGAAAAAATATGGTTGGCCAAAACTATGTATACATTTGACGTGATACGACAAATTTAAAGAACTGAATGACCTAAGAGTTGTTAAATGTGTATTGTTTTTTATAAAAGATTTCAATTAAATGTTAAATCTTGGATGCCTAACATTTTTGTTATAACTATGTGAGTATATCTGGCACATACTATATAAACACTGCTCTTAACATTAAAATTTATTGCAATTGCTGTTAATAAAATATTCAAGAAACATAAACAAATCAATCTCGTTAGCACTCATTAATGCATTAATCATTTTCATATAATGCAAAACTTTTCACAATGTATTTATTCAGGTTTTAATTTAAAGGCACTTAAATTCCATTTTATAAATTAACATTTAGAGTTAATTAAAGGCAAACTTTCGCACGCATTGAAGAACTTTAAGCTTAATACTAGGTTTTGCAACTGTTAGTAGTAGCACAACGACAACATTTACAATTAAACAGAATCAGTAAAAACAACAACAATCGATGTATGCATCTCTCTTCTCTCCTGCTTCTATTCTAAATCCATCCATCATCCATTAGATCCTTTATTCACCGGACGGCTTAGTCACTCACTGCACGAGGCATATTCACTGTCACTTTTCTTGGGCTTTGGCTTGGCCAAGCTAACAATGGTATCATCAGTTGAATTAGTTGTTATTGTGTTATTGTTAACTGGCTTGTGATATGTGCCCGGTGGACTTTCCATGCACTCTGAGGTGCAGGCACGTTCCTGTATGATGAGTTTCCATATTCTCACCTCGATGCCAACTCTGTGAAATAAACGATATAAAGAAGTTATACCTATGTGCATTAAAGGTTATTTGTGCTAAAGGGACATACCGTAAGCCCAGACGCATGAGGTCCAGCTTCTCCATGTTGTAAATGAAATCCTCAAATGTAAAACCTTCATTCAGAATGAGCGTTTTTGAGTAATCATCAATGTCATGCTGGGACAACCATTGCTCCAATTGCTCGTCTATCTCGTGTAGACCAAAATTGTGCTTTGTTAGTTGGCGGCGTGGATTAGCATTAAGGGGTTGACGTAAGGCAACGTTACCAGCGCCACTGGGACTCATTCTATGGCACCTCTTGTTAAATCCGTTAAAGCTGCGTCTGTAATTGAAGCTAGACAAATGAGTGTATCACTTAATGTTTGTGTGGTTGCTATCTCTCACCTCAATCGCTTCCGTCCGCCCATATAAATGTGCGCCAGCTCCTGACTAATATTGTGGAGAGCACGTAGACTCTGTCGACTCTGTTCCATAATATGTAGTTTCAGTTGCATTTGATTGTCGCGAATGTCACGTAAGATACGCACACACTCAACTGAGTTGCCGACTCCGTCGGTCTGATCCGACTGTAACATTGGACCTGAACTGCTAACAGCCTGCTTCTCCTGACTGTCTGAAAGACCATTCGCTCCTGCGTTATGAACGCTTTCATCATCATTGCCAGACAAATCCTTATCGGCCAGATTGGCACCTAGTTCGGGTGAGAATATGGTAACGGCCGCCTGCACGGCACGCTTAACGAGATTGTCCAACGCAAACATCCAATGTGGCTTGATGCAGTGCAGTCGCAAGGCACAGACAACTGCATCTTGAAATGAGTATAAGGCCAAATGCAAATGGTCCAGTGCCACCGCATCGTTGTTTAGTTTCATTTTCAGTTCATTGATGGTTGCTTCCAGATGCTTTTCGTTTTCGTTCATAATGTAGTCGCGCAATCCTCGTATTAACATCTCCAAATCGCTTTTATGAATGGCTATGGAGTTCTGATCCGCATTGAGTTTCTTCTCCCACAGCTCACAGATCTTTGACTCATCCAGTGCCAGCACCTTGGACAGTGTTGTCCGGCGTTGAGAGTCCTTCTTTAAACGATAGAATCCATCCGTTTCGCTTGTGTCACTGATGCTAGTTCGCAGCGAAGGAGTCAAGGGTTCTATTTCCGGAGACAGCAGGAAACCAGACGAATTTCGACGCTCGATGTGATTATGAAGATCAATAATATCAACTGATGATGTGCTGAGAGTAACTCTGTAAACCAAAGTACTTCAATGAGCATAACTTCTACCAAAAGCAACAGCGAGTGACTTACTCGAGATCCGGAGTGGTTGGCGTATTCGATGTGGTGTTGTATGTTAAAGGAGGCGTTGTTTTCTGCACCAAACGATCTGCCGGAACGGATATGCTGCGTCCAAACTCCGAGGTATTAATGGGCAATGCAGGTCGCAATTTGCGTGGTTTGCTGTCACAAATGCAAGCAGTAAGGTTAAGGATTTGTCTTGGATTGCCTATCGGGCTCACTTACTCTTGCAAAAATGGATCTTCAAGCAGCTGAGAAGCAGAGGGTCTGTCCTGAACACTAATGGCAAAGCAGCGCAATATAAAGTTTCTGGCATTTGGCGACATCTCCTCGGGTATGTTGGGATGCTTCTTGTGGTAGCCAACCTTAAACATAGCTGCCTGTGGATTACCCAGTTCACTGAACGGTGGACTACCCGTGGCCATTTCAACATTTGTGCAGCCAAAGGACCAAATATCAGCTGCCGGTCCATAGCCACGTACACCCTGATCAATCACTTCCGGTGCCATATATTGCAGTGTGCCAGCAAATGTATCAGTCATGGGATTGATGCGCGCCAGTCGCTTTGAGGTGCCAAAGTCGGAGATTTTAACGACACCGCTGTATGTGTTGACCAGAACATTGTCGCCTTTGATGTCACGATGCACAATGTCCTGTTCATGTAGATATTTGAGACCTTGCAGTATCTGCTTGGAGTAGAAGGCCATGGTGGATTCGTTATCCTTGAGCGGACCCCACTTGGTCTTAAGCAGATCGGATAACGAGCCACCGGGCACCTGCTCCATGAAGATCTTGAAGAATCCATCTTCGGAACGTGATCCCAAATACTGTACAATATTGCGATGACGCAGCTGCGAATGCAGCTTAATCTCCTCATGCAGCGGCTGCACATCTTGTGAGTTCTTCTCTGGCACCACCTTAATGGCAATGCGCACCTGAGTCTGCTTATCCCTCGCCGCATAGACAGTACCATAGGTGCCTTTGCCTAGCGTTATCTTTCGGTTCTGCTCATTGTAGTCGTATTCGTACTGCAGGCGAATTCAAGTAGATGATAAGTTATCTATAGTTCTCATGATTTCAATACTTACCTCAATTTGCGACTCGTCAGTCTGAAGATGAACAAAAACTTGCTGATCTGCGGTCATTTCTAGAATCCGATCGTAAAAACTCTGTCGGCACTCGGTGGACGGAAAGTAGATTTGAAAATCATCCGAGTTGTGATGTACATATAGATATGCGCAGAGATTGTCCCGTTTGTACAGGCTGACGGATTTTATCTTGGAGGCAACAAAGAGAAAGTCGTGAAGCTTTTTGCAATCATTTTTCGAGTGCGTCAGACAGATGTTCACAATTTGTATTGATTTCTCATCGGCGTCCATATTCATGGTTACATAACTGGGCATATAAATCTTGTTGGGTTCGAGTATCTGCAAAACAGAAGATATCCATGATTGTTTGGCAATCAATTGTTTCTATAATAATTACCAATATGGGAAATCGTATGCTATTAATCTCTTTGTTGATGGCCGCTAGAAAGAAGTCCATCCAGAACTGAAATGCCTGCTCTTCGATTGTCAGTTGATGATCTTCAGGCTTGCGTCGGAAGCGATGTATTAATGATATATTTCCAATGGTTGACTTGAGTGACCAAATGGGTGGCTTCAGCTTAAACATGCACTCAGCAGCCTGTATAGCCTTGGTGTAATCCTCGGCCAGTACAGAGATCTCAAAGAATGTAGCCACATCCCAATATCCACTCAGCGTGGATAAGCTGCCCTTTTTACCAATGAGATTGTTGAGTGTCATGCCAATGTGCTGCAACTCCTCTGTATTACTAAACTCCTTGCCTTCGATTACCAGCAGGGTGGCCAAATTGATGCCAGCATATTCATTTGGTTGCACCTCAAAGCTCTGTCGATACCATTTAATGGCATTCTCCAAACTCTTTGTATCCGTACAGTCCGACTCCACGAACATATCCTTGTAGATGCGGCCACATAGACACAACATATCGGGGAAATGGTTTTCTTTCTTTTCAAGCGCCTTCAGCGACGATTCAAGTGCCTTCTCCCGATCCCCAGTCCGATTGCGACGATTCAGGGCAAACGCATACAAAAAACTCATGTTGCCCGTCTCGACATACTTTCGGGTGTTTGGTATGTTCTTTAAATCGTTCACCAGTCGCACCATCCCATCATAGTCCTGTACATCCCGTAGAGAGAACATAAAACTGTGCAATACCTCGCCGGATAGAACATGTGGATCATCCAGTCGTTTTCGCATCTTCAATAAAATAGGTTTATATTATTGAACATGATAAATAACACAAAAGATCAGAGCAACAAAGTTCAACATAAGTGCAGCGTAAACTAACAATCTCTCAATCAATGATCAATTGAATAATCAATTAATCAAAACCAATTGTTGTAAAGAAATAGGGGAGCTCTATTATAAATTTGTAAAGACTTTCATATATGTATCTCACCCCATGTAGAATCTCCTTCAATTTGCTGGGTCCATGCTCCTCGCGGGACGCCCGCAAATCGCTGAGAAATTTCTCACGCATGTGTGCTCTGCAAATAATAAATAAAAGGTGCGTATTTACTTTTTATTGCAAGCTAAACAAACTTGCTGTTGTACTCACTTTGATTGTATTTCGACATCTTGTAACTTGCGCGTGAGACGCGACTGTAATGTAGCAGGCGTTTCTTTGCTGCTGGCTTGATTTGTAAGAGTGCAGGTGTTGGTCTCCGGATTAAGCTTATAGCTAAGAAACAAGTAGTTGGCACATGAAAGCTGCAAAACATAAACAATAACATATATTTAACGATCTGCATACGCTTCTGTGGATGTTACTGTTAACAAACACAAAAATAGTTCTGGTGGACCAGTTTGCGTGGACATTACTGTAACTGCAAGAGGCGCTTCGATTGTTTATGTTGTCTGTATATGTTTTGTATAGGCGTTCGTGTGCATGTGTGTGTGTGCGACGTGCGTGTTGTTTTGTATTTTTGTGTTGGCGTCCGTGCATTTGATGTTGTTTTAATGCTTTTTGTTTTCGTGCTGCGGCGGCCAAAACGAAAAATAACAACTTTTTCAACAGAACGGAAGCAAAAGCAATAACAACAAAGACACTCGTGGCTGCTGCGATTGGGCGCTGCTTTAAAACTTTAAAACAAATGCTTATTGCGCGGTCATTTATCTTATCGGCAACAGTGTCGATTATGTTGTGTTGTTGTTTCTTTGCAGTTGCCGTTTATTACACAGATCTTTGCTAATCAAGCCGCACACCTTTATTTCTTAATACACACCTTAAGACTGAGCGTCTGTTTGGACTCCACATCGTTGTAAATTAAAATAGTTTCCTTCATTCCGCAACTTTCTCGAACTCCATAATGATAGGATAAGGGGCGCTGTTGTGTTAATATGCTTAAATCTATGATGGCAACATCGGCATCAATGAACGTTTCCGTCACATTCGTTTCCCCGAAATCCAATCTCTCAAACTATAATACAAAATACATATTCAATTCAATTATTGTATAACAATTGGGTTCACCGCCAACGCAAAACTCACCTGAACACGCTGAAAATTAGCACCAGCCGATTGCACTGCTTGTTTGACCTCCTCTAGGGCACAGAGACGATCCTCCAGATGATCGCCCACAACCGTATCAATTACACAAACAACATCCATAGCTGCTGCCACTGTTTAGCTTACGGGCTATTCCTGGCACTGGGGGAACGCCTAGAGGACGGAACGGGACGGGAAACGAAGCTAAGTTCGTACTGTGATGCTAACGAGCGTTTGATTTCTTTTGCGCGTTTGTGGAAAACGTAAACAGCTTCATTACCACTCACTTGTTGCAGTTGCAAAGCGCTAAATATTTTATAACGTATAAATATCAATAAAATACAAAACTTTATCGAAATGTGCGCAGAGATGTTGACGCTGAGAGTGTTGTATAGTTCCGTTCGGACTAGTGTTGAGCTTCTCATGAGTGAGCGAACAAAAATGGCGCCAAACCACCATAAAAATTGGTTTCATTTTTAAGTACTCTCCAGAAAAGAGTCAGCCAAAAGTTGGGTATTAACACCAAATTATTTGGAACTTTGCATGCATTTTTCTTAAAATTTTCTTGAATTTTTCAGAATTTACTAGATTTTTCTGAAAGCGTTTGAAGAAACAAGCCCGCAGTAGGACTACACAAATGAAACATGTACTAAAAGAATCTTCTTTAATTGATCTAGTTTATAATTTGAATGCTTGCTTTAAAAAGTAATTTTGTTACTAATAAGATGGCTTTTGTTTCAAAAAAAAGCTCAGGGCCGCAGTGAAACAGTTAACCAGGGATGGGCTGATATTAGCGGCGCTAACAAACAGAAGATGGAGCCACATTGTAAACTATTTTAAAGATCGAAAAAAATACTAGATACTTCAGCGATAGTACAGATTTTTGGCGGTCAAACCAATTTTTGAACTATAACCGTTTCAATAAATTCGATGGTCCATTTTTATATGGCAAAACTTTATTACATTCAAACCTTTGGGCTTAAAATTAAATTTAAAAGAGGGAATCACAAACTATAAATTAACTTGCATATTCCTTGAGTATTGAACCTGCTACAACCAGGCGTTGGATCTCCGATGTACCTTCATATATTTCCGTAATGCGCGCATCTCGATAGTGTCGCTCTGCTGCCATGTCGGTAACATAGCCCATGCCGCCCAACACTTGTATGCACTGATGGGCGCACAGTGTAGCCGCCTCGGAGGCAGCCAGTTTAGCCATTGCAGCTTCTTTCGTGTATGAGAGATGATTGTCCTTTAGCCAGGAGGCGCGCCAAGTCAAAAGCCGTGCCGACTCCACAGCCATCGACATATCGGCAATCTTTTGCTGTATAGCCTGTAACTTTGATATAGGCTTTCCAAATGCCTGACGCTTTTGCGCGTAGTCAACAGCAAGTTCCAATGAAGCCTGGGCAATGCCCAGCGCCTGACCAGCAATACCAATGCGTCCAGCATCCAGGGTTTGCATGGCAATCTTGAAACCAAAGCCCGTCTTGCCAAGCAGATTCTCTTTGGGTATTTCACAGTCTTCGAATATCAATTGACAGGTCGATGAGCCCCGAATGCCCAGCTTATCTTCTTTCTTTCCAATCGAGAATCCCTTAAGGCCTTTGGGCACAATGAACGCCGAAATGCCCTTGTGTTTCAGTTGCTTGTTGGTCGTTGCAAATACAATAGCTGCTTCCGCCTCGAATGCATTGGTTATCCATGCCTTGGTGCCGTTCAACACGAAATAATCACCCTTTTCCGTTGCAACAGTGGAAGCAGCACCCGCATCTGAGCCGTTGCCCGGTTCGGAGAGTGCAAAACATCCAATGCGTTCACCTGTCGTATATGGCGTAATGTAAGCATCCTTTTGTGCAGCATTTCCAAAGTGAAGCAGTGGACCAAGGTACAGGGAGTTGTTAACCGACATAATTACACCAGCTGAGGCGCAGCCACGAGAGATTTCTTCCATGGCGATGGCATAGGCCAAATAATCCAATCCTGTACCGCCGAGCTCCTCTGGCATGGCCAATCCCATTAAGCCCAGTTCCCCCATTTGCTTGACCTGTTTCGCAGGAAAAAGATGCTCTCGATCAAATTTAGCTGCATTTTGACCGCACAGTTCAGAGTTGGCAAAATCCCGGCATGTTTTCTGCAGCATCTGATGCGTATCGGGCAGAGCTGCAATAGAGGCAATTTGCCGGAGATGCACTGCGTTGCGGGCTATAAATAAATTTGATAAGAAAGCGGTGTATACATATCAACAAGTCAAAGTCCAAGTCAAGTGTCTGGTTACCAATATTAGCGGTTCTTTTCATAAGGCACTGCATGATATCGTTTTCTTAAGTGCTAGTCAATTAAATATGCAATGGGGTTGTATATTCACTATTTACAATAAATATATTAATAATAACAATATTCAGCTTTTCTAATTTGAGCTAATTAAATCTATCGATAGTTGTTGTTTTCCCATCGATGCCGATTTTACATTATCGATGATACGCCGCAATTCGTCTTCATTGTGAGCCATCGATAGTCTGGTATTGGCCAGAAAAAAAGAAGAAGAAAAGAGAGCGCGAACTGTTAATGTTTAAACACAACTAAGTTTATAATCTTATTAACTTGATTTTATTTACACTTTACGCTTTAAAAATAGAGATAGCTAATTTCTTCATAGAAAGTAGAGCATATAAAAATATACAGTCACACATAAAGACGTTTTGTTCATAACTTATCGTTTTAAGTGCGCCTGCGCAATAAGAGTTGAAGAGGAAAACAAGGACTCGAGCTCGCACAAACTTGTTTAACGTTTTTTTTATTGCACAATTAAATTTAATTCCATAAAAGAAGCACATAGGGCACAGTTTATTTAAAGCGACAATAAGAACTAGTGTTTATAAGTGAATTGCACATGTTTAAATTGGCACAATAATTTGTTTATTGATTTGCAATCAAGTTTGTCTTTTTTCTCATACTTTCTGTCGAATTTGTGTTTTGTTGATTTTTTTTGCGACGCTATCAATTGATACAATATTGAGATAGTGGTAAGCAGTATACATTTTTAAACATTGCACATATGATTTTGTTTACAAAACTCCAAAATGTTTAATTACTACGAAAATTCCATAGGTGCAATCCGAGTTCCATCACTCTAATAATGCCTGTGATAAGGCGTTAACAATAGTAGTGATAAGTGCATGAAGCTCCTGCTGCGTCGGGCTGCTCGTATTATCTATTAGCCATAGTTGATTTTCATTGAGAATTCAGTCAAGTTTTTATCACATGAGAACGGACAAGCTCTCGCGCTCACTCTCTTGATCGCGCCACTAATACAAAGTCGAAGTCTGATAACAGTGTTGGCTATAAAAGGGCGTCTCACATCTGGCCAAGAGCCAAGTTGCTGCTTGTTACCAGATTTGAACGCGACGCGCTGCTGCCCATCCGTTCCTGTGCCATTTTGTGAGTTCTTCGCGTTGTTTGAGTGTCCATTTATCCTTGTGCCAGGTGTTATATAGAAACCTAAAAGATAAAGTGTTAAGTGTTATTAAGAGTAAATAAAACTATTAGAAAGGTCGCTAAAGCCCATAAATTTAAGTTATAAATATTTATTAAAATAAATATGATAATAATGTGAACAATATCTGAAACAAACTAGTTTGGAAAACAACTTCCAGTGAAGAAAAACTATACAAAAGAAAGCAGTTAATTAATTTCTTCAAAATGTCTATATCCTGATAATGATTACAAATCATTTTATGGCTTCAAGTGAAAATAAATCACAAGCAACTTTAATTTTGCTGAGTCAGCATGATAATGATTATGATTATGACTATAATAGTCATTATATAATTGGTATACAATTACAACTTAATTAATATAGCTTCAGCCTCCTGTGTGCTTGACTCAATAAAGTTGCAACACAAAATCTTATCAGTAGCTAATTTTTGACATTCCAATCAAATCTGAGTGTGAAGATTATTTGACTATGATTGACTCAATAAATGCACAGCAAATATTTTCATATATATATTCCACATTACAGCGGCACTTGTTGAATGATAAAACACTCAACAAATGACAAGTTATTGAAATATTGAATCGACCCGGATAGAGAGAAATTAACGACCGTCAAAATGCAGTCCGTCAATGCCGATGAGCTGCCGGAGAATCCGCGCGAGAAATCAAATCCGCTGTCATCGCTTATGTTTTGGTAAGTCAGCTAACAATATTCTATCCCATAAATATACATATATATATATAATTATAAATTTGTTTAATTGTACAGCTATACCATGCCCACATTTTTCAAAGGACGTAAAAAGACTCTGGACGAAAATGATCTCTATAAAGCTTTAAATGAACATAAGTCCGGTAAGTCGATGATTCACTAAATATACCCTCTTCAGATATTATTCATAAGCAGTACTTTGTATATTATAAATATGCTGTGAGAGTTTAAGTTAAGGAATAAGTTTCTAAGTTCCAAACTTTCAAACTGAGAACATTTACTTTCAATGGCCGTTTTCATATAATATTAATACAACTTTTGGGAAAGTTTTTTGTTAAGAAATCATTCGACAATAAGGTTCAATGTTCAATCACTTGACTTGGATTATTCATTCAGTTATCTGCAAAACGGATTGACTTCCTGTCATTATAACAAAGCAATTGTCATTGGATTTTTCTTTCTTTTTTTTAATTTATACTCGTATATACTATATAAAGCGAAACATTAATACGGGGAATTATCTATGGAAATATCAAGTCTTTAGACATATTTTACGTGTGGTTTGAAGTGGAAAAAAGCAATGGCACTGGGACACCACTTAAAGGTACAGGTTTTTAATGATAAGATAGAATTGGGCATGTGGCGAGGTTTACAGTCTGAAAACTTATGTCTGCCGGTGGATAAGCACATTTAGAACTTCTTCAAACTTTGCAGACATTTCAAAACCCTTCATTTAGTCAGGGAAGTACATATGAACCGACATACAATCATATTATATTATTATAAAATATCTATATATAACTTCTCTTTTAATGCATTATCTCATAAATTACTTACGGTCACCATAAATCAATAGCTACCGTATCCCCGATAAGATGTTTGCTAATCAATTGGTAAATTGATCTTCTATGACTTGACACATTATATTTTATCCAATAAACTTCAAGATTATATAGAGTTAATCAAGGCTATTTCAATGAAAATGAAAAAAATTTGAACTTTGAGTTCCGTAGAACTATTTTAAAAAGAATCAGGTGCCAACTGCCGAAATTTTCATTGATAAACGATGATAGCTTTGACAAGTTCCATTGCCGCAATTAATGAGTTTCCTTTTGATATATGAGATATACAATTAAATATCGGGCGCTTATTTACTTATAATAAATGAGCCCATAGAGGCAAAATACTTTGACATTAAGTGGTTCCTCGACAATCTTATCGGGGCATAATTCTTGGGTAAATATTTATACAGGTAAACAATAACAAATAACTAATTTTTTGTACTATAATGTATCAATCCATGCTTATTTACTTATATATATTTATATATGTAATGTTCTACATTTGTATGAACCACTTAAGATTATACAAGCATGTGGTTAAAAGTTGCGGAAGTACCCATGGCTATTTCGAAAGACTATTTCCAATAGTTAGAGGCCTGAAGTCCATATGCATTACAATTGCAACTAGTCCGCGCGGTGGGATTAGCCTTTTCACTGATAACTGGTCAATGAAATGGGCAGCTGGTTGAAACTTGGGGTTTTACGACCAGCACAGCCATAATTCAATAATAAACCAGAGACAATAGAAAATAAACGCGTGACGTAAGCGATAAGAAAAATCATAGTCAAGAACTCTTTCTAAAAGATAGGCAGAATTTACAAACCGATTGATTACTGGCTTAGGTAATTTAGATAAAGGTCTCTTTATAATTAAAATGCACATATTAAACGATTGCTGTATATGTATATAATTTATTTAATTTTCAGATAAACTTGGAAAGAAACTCAGCGATGCCTGGGAGAAGGAGGTGGAGCAAAAGCGCAAAAAGAAAAAGACTCCCAGCTTGTTTAAGGTTACGATGAGCGTCTTTGGCTGGAACTTTGGTACCCTGGGCTTTGTTTTGTTTATTCTGGAAATGGGCTTCCGGTAAGTTAATCAGAGCCGAGACACACCCCTTACATTGTAGCGAAGCTCAAGTTATTTATGATCCTAATTAAATGTTGTTTTCTTTTTCATTTGCTTTAGCGTCACACAGCCTTTGTGTTTGGGCGGTCTGGTGTCCTTTTATGCGGATCAGACCAATCAGAACAGCGATGATCGGAGTACAGCATATCTTTATGCCGGCGGCGTGATCTTGTGCAGTGCTTTCAACGTATTATTCATGCATCCTTACATGTTGGGAATGTTCCACACGGGTATGAAGGTGCGCGTTGCAATGTGCAGTATGATTTATCGAAAGGCGTTACGTCTGAGTCGAACTGCGCTGGGAGACACAACAACTGGTCAAGTGGTCAATCTCATATCGAACGATGTGGGCCGTCTCGATGTCTCTGTAATTCACATGCATTATTTATGGCTGGGGCCTGTGGAGATCGGAGTGGTTACTTGGCTCATGTACAGAGAGGTGAGTGAACTTGCATATGAACTTGAAGATAACTTCCTTTCACTTTATGAAGAACCTAAAACCATATTTGATCAAACATAGAACTTATAATGTACTAATCTCCTCAACCTTTCTATCTTCCTTCAATATAGATTGGCGTCTCGGCGTTCTTTGGCGTGGCTGTGATGTTGCTGTTTGTTCCACTACAGGCATATCTGGGCAAGAAGACATCAGTGCTTCGTTTGAAGACGGCATTGCGTACGGATGAGCGTGTTCGCATGATGAATGAGATAATTTCGGGCATTCAGGTGATCAAGATGTACGCCTGGGAAATACCATTCAGCAATATGATCAACTATGTGCGCGGCAAAGAAATGAATGCCATTCGAAAAGTGAACTACATTCGTGGCACCCTCCAAAGTTTCATCATGTATGTGACTCGAATTTCTGTATTTGTCAGCCTGGTGGGCTATGTACTACTGGGCCAACTTTTGACTGCCGAAAAGGCCTTTGTGATTACCGCCTTCTACAATATTCTGCGCAATACGATGACCATTTATTTTCCCATGGGTATTTCACAGGTAAATAGTCCTATTAATTTATGATTACCTACCTATTCTTAACAAAACAAATTTAAAAAGTATATTTTTTGGATATCCCTGCCTAGGGCTTAAAATCTTTTGAAGAATTTTTATAGCACTTAGTTGAATTTATCATTTTATTAAATAAGAATTGGATCATTAAAATAATCCTTTATTGTTTGTATCAAAACACTATCCCTATCTTTAAGCTTTTGTGACGTTTAGTTATTTCACATTTATATTTCTTTATCACTTTCTTTACAATTTGTAGTTTGCTGAATTGCTCGTTTCCATTGGCCGTATCCAAAAGTTTATGTTGCACGAGGAGACCAAGGTACGTGATAAGTCAGATGATGTGGATGAGCAAAAACTTGGTAACAAAGCACCGGGTAGCCTGGTACAGGAGCCTATGGCCACGTCCACTGGAGTGCTTAAGCCGAATAGTCGTCGTTCAAGTGAGGGAGAGAGTAGCGTTAACATTAGCAAGATGAAGGCCAAATGGGACTCCAAGGCTAATGAATATACTTTGGACAACATCAACTTGAAGTTCAAGCCAAGACAGCTGGTGGCTGTCATTGGACCCGTTGGCTCTGGCAAATCCAGTCTGATTCAAACCATTCTTGGTGAATTACCACCTGAATCAGGCACAGTAAAGGTCAACGGCACCTTGTCCTATGCATCACAAGAACCCTGGCTCTTTACCGGCACAGTGCGTCAGAATATATTGTTTGGCCTGCCCATGGACAAGAGTCGCTATCGTCAGGTGGTGAAGAAGTGCGCTCTGGAGCGTGACTTTGAGCTACTGCCTTACGGAGACAAGACGATTGTCGGAGAACGTGGTGCATCCTTATCTGGTGGTCAGAAGGCACGTATCAGTCTGGCACGTGCTGTCTATCGTAAGGCGGATATCTACCTGTTGGATGATCCTCTCAGTGCTGTGGACACGCATGTGGGACGTCATCTATTTGATCAATGTATGCGAGGTTATCTACGGGATAATATTGTGCTGTTGGTCACACATCAGTTGCAGTTTCTGGAACAGGCAGATCTTATTGTTATCTTAGACAAGGGCAAAATCAGTGCTAAAGGCACCTACGAGTCCATGTGCAAGAGTGGCCTGGACTTTGCGCAAATGTTAACGGATCCCAGCAAAAAGGATGAGGGTTCCGGAGATGGTCCTGAAAAGCGAAAGCTATCGCAAGCAAGCGGCAAGCTACGCAGCCGTCAGAACAGTGTATCTTCGTTGGAATCAGGAACCGAATCACTGGCCATGGAGTCACCCATGCAGACGCAAGAGACCAGCGCAGAGGGACGCATTGGAATGGGTCTCTACAAGAAATACTTTGCTGCCAACGGCTACTTCCTCTTCATTATATTCGCTTTCTTCTGCATTGGCGCCCAAGTTTTGGGCTCTGGAGGCGACATGTTCTTGTCCTACTGGTGCGTAATCCTCAATTAGTTCTTTTAGTTTTTATTAAAGTGAAGTTTTAATTTCCAGGGTAAACAAAAATGGAGACATTGACACAGAGTCGGATACATTTATTTCACGTCTGCGACGCTCGTTTACGCCCAGGATTAATAGCGACACTGATCCCATTGATATTTATTATTTTACGGCGATTAACATTCTAGTTATTGTCTTCTCCTTGGTGCGCAGTGTGCTCTTCTTCCATTTGGCTGCAAAGAGTTCGACGACGCTCCACAATAGAATGTTCCAGGGTGTGACTCGGGCTGCTATGAATTTCTTCAACACAAATCCATCTGGTCGTATTCTGAATCGTTTCTCCAAGGATCTGGGTCAAGTGGATGAAATCTTGCCCTCAGTTATGATGGATGTCATGCAGATCTTCCTCTGTATTCTCGGCATCATTGTTGTGCTCTGCATTGTCAATATCTGGTATCTGTTGGTCACCTTCATTCTGGTCTGTATCTTCTATCTGCTACGTTCCTTCTATCTGACCACCTCGCGTGATGTCAAGCGACTGGAAGCCATAAGTAAGTTTTTATCGTAGTAAGTCAAACTTATCCAAGATTTATAAGTCTTTTATCTACTTGCAGCCCGTTCGCCCATTTACTCCCATTTGAGTGCATCTCTGAATGGATTAGCCACAATTCGCGCCTTTGGAGCACAGAAGGAGCTCATTTCCGAGTTCGATAACTTCCAGGATATGCACAGCTCGGGCTTTTACATGTTCTTGGCAACTAGTCGTGCCTTTGGCTATTGGTTGGATTTAGTCTGTGTTCTGTACATCGCCATCGTTACACTTAGTTTCTTCCTGTTCTCCCCGGAGAATGGAGGCGACGTCGGCTTGGCTATCACACAGGTACGATTTGATAATGAGAACTTGAAGGTAACCAAATCTAACTCATCTCTTTGGGTTTTGTACAGGCTATGGGCATGACAGGCATGGTGCAGTGGGGTATGCGTCAGTCAGCAGAGTTGGAGAATACCATGACATCTGTCGAGCGAGTGGTGGAGTACGAGGATCTGGAACCTGAAGGCGAATTTGATTCGAAGCCCAACAAGAAACCACCAAAGGATTGGCCCGATGAGGGAAAGATTGTGTTTGATGATCTTAGCTTGCGGTATTTCCCCGACAAGGAAGCGGATTATGTGCTCCGCTCGTTGACCTTTGACATTCAGGCCTGCGAAAAGATTGGAATCGTTGGACGCACTGGCGCCGGCAAATCCTCACTGATTAATGCCCTATTCCGCTTGTCTTACAACGAGGGATCCATCCTCATCGATCGCCGCAACACGAGTGATTTGGGTCTGCACGACTTGCGTAGCAAGATTTCGATTATTCCCCAGGAACCAGTGCTCTTCTCGGGCACTATGCGTTACAATCTGGATCCATTCGATGAGTACTCGGATGCTAAGCTCTGGGAATCGCTGGAGGAGGTCAAGCTCAAGGAAGTGGTAGCCGATCTGGCTGGTGGATTATCAAGCAAGATTTCTGAAGGTGGCACCAACTTTAGCGTGGGCCAAAGACAGCTGGTTTGCTTGGCTCGCGCCATTCTGCGTGAGAATCGAATTCTGGTGATGGATGAAGCCACTGCCAATGTGGATCCGCAAACGGATGCACTCATTCAGAATACGATTAGGAATAAGTTCAAGGATTGCACAGTGCTTACAATTGCCCATCGCCTGCATACAGTAATGGACTCAGATAAGGTTTTGGTTATGGATGCCGGACGCGCTGTTGAGTTTGGATCACCCTTCGAATTGTTAACGGTCAGCGAGAAGAAGGTATTCCACAGCATGGTCAAACAGACAGGCGACTCCACATTCGATGTACTGCTGAAGGTCGCACAAAAGGTAAGTCTATTAGAGATTGTATTCAATATGAGTTCTAATACGCCTTTGCATCGACAGGCGCATGAGGACAATCTGCGGGCGAAGAAAGATTCTTGACATTTCGCCGTTCCGAAGGCATTCAAAGACTACATACTTAAGATACTGGAACCAATTACGAACCACCCGGCGGCCAATGCAAGCATCCAAAAGACATTCCTATTTGCAGAGGCCTCCAAGCAAAAATTATTAGGGTAGCAAAAGCAGAAACACTAAGGCAACCACAACATAAATATAAATATAAACATAAACCCAAACACCAACAATATAAACAAGAAAGTCAGCTAAGAATTTTTATAACACGTGTGTACAAACTAAATGTTAGATGATTTGATTATAGTACTATAGATTCGTGAATGACAATAAGAGAGTGTAAATCAAATATTAACTCAGCCTGACCTTTAAAAGGTTGGTTGCATTGCAAGTGTGTAAAATGTGTTCCGTAACGACAATAACGATTACAAAACAAACAAAACAAAAACAAAAAAGAAAAAAAAACTATAAAACTGTTACATCTAGTATTAATGTATGTGTGTTTTTTATAGTAATTTATTAATGTACAGGTATACACAATAAATGTAACAATTTATTAACTTTTTATTTTATTTCCATTATGATTTCTACTTTTCTTTTTTCTTTTTTTAGCATGGCCTTTTCGGTTGAGATAAGTAATCCTAACGCGTAGAATTGCATTTAAATCATCTACAAAAAGAGATTCAATGCATTTAACAAAAAGTATCTTCCATTTGCTGTAAACTTAAACTGATATCAAGTTAAAAAAAGAAAAATTTAATTCAAGTGCTCAAACTTACATTTAAATAATCTTATACATAGAAAACACGCTTTTGAAAAGCGCATAAATATATATATTTATATATATATAGAGAGCAGCTGCTGTACACACAACTTCATCTAGGCTTTAGCTTTAGCTGATTTTATAAATAGGTAATTGTATGTAATGTATTTATGTATATCCATATCATCTAAATGTCCCATCTAGACCACCAGAGACAGCCACGAGCCTATCAAACAAAATCCTCCAATGGTGGCATAATGCTGCAGTCGCTTTTCACCGGTCAAAGCACGGTAATACATGCAGCCGCAGAAAAGTACGGTACCAACGGTCATCAGGATGCCAGTCTGAAAATAGAAAGTTAAATGTGGGATGGGAATATTTAATGATACAATTTTTACTTAAAGCGCTGCATTTAAGTGTTAGACAATAAATATGGCCTGCATATTTTGATGTTAGATTTAGTTGTTGGCTTTGAAAAGTCAAAAACAAGCTCTACGATTTACTTATCGAATAAGGCTGAAAACCAAATTATGAAAGAAATAAAAAAAACTATTAAAGCAAAATGAAATTTAAGCAGCGTTATTGAAGCTGCCTTTTGGTACATTTTTTAAACAAAAGATTTATAATTAAGATGACAATAAATGAAATAAATTTCTATATCCTAAGCCCCATATCAGCTATGAACCTCTCATATCACCCTAAACAATGTTAATGTTAGCAATTATCGTATACAAGTTTCGTAATGTGGTATTGAAATTACTTTTAAGCTGCAATTAGTGGTTGTTGAACATTTAGCTTTAGCTTTGAAAACATTTCATATACAATCTTCACATCTTTATGAAGGAGAATTTAGAGAGCGCTTAGCATAAATCAAAGTTCACTCATGGTTCAATTTTTTTGTAACTGAAAAGTCAATCAGCGCATAAGAATTTAACTAAGAAAGAGAGTGTGTCAATTACATACATATACATAAAAAAGATGTAAAAGAAACAATAATACATATTTATATACATATACTATATTAATGTTGAAAAACAAATGAAATTGTGCATAAATCAATTCATTCATTCATAAAGTAACGCGAGTTGTTGTAAATTCCGTTCAGAGATTTAACTTTACAAATGAGAAATAACCGAAAAGCTTTATGATGCTCAAAATAAATGATAAATAAACAGGATTGTCCAATTTATTGCAGACTCGACATATTTGATTGTTTGTTTGTGGGTTAAAAAAAGGTAAGGCTATCTATGGCGCGCCAAAGATTGAATTTCCCTGTAGATCAACTTTCTACAGCTTTATGATGTAGTAGTCTCATTTTATCGCAATTTGCTTAAATATCATAAAACGATGATGCAAAAATTCGGATCTGTACCAAGTTTCAACAATAGAGCTTAAAAATTTAGACATTCCTTTATAGACTCATCTCGTTGTTTTGATTAAGAATACGCCTTTCCATGCGTTACACATTTCCTGACAAAATTATAATACCCTTTGCAGGGTTTTAAAAAGGGAAAGGCCCTTATAAAAATTAGTCCTCGACAGCAGACAACATACATACACACATTCACACACACCCAGCCATATTATGTAGTACTTACAAACACCGGATAGTGAGCTAGGGGCATGCACAAAAGTCCAAAAGAATGTAGAAAATGTATTCTATTGGCAACATCAGCGAATGCCTGTGCCTCCTGTTGTTCCTTGGGATCGTGGACTTCTTTCAGAAAATATTTGCAATATGCGCCCATCAAAATGGCCGACGCACCGCCCAAGCCGGCAATTCTTACAAAGTTGTAGTGTCTTCCCATAAGGCTGTGCAATGGTAATTTCATCTGCTGCGATGGTGTTTGCATTATAATTGGAGCATCCTTCAAAGGCACTTGCTTTGGGCGAAGTCCCTGCAAAAATGGGGAACAACAGCAAATGTAATATGACCAGCAGAAAATGCAATTGCACAATTATGCACTTACTATTGCACGCAACATGGCAGACGATGAAGCGATCACAGCACGACTAAGAGGATTTCCAAGTGTTATGTATTCCAGAGCATCGGCAACTGACATGTTTGCAAAGTGTGTGTTGATTGAAATTTACAATATTTTGGCGCTGACCCCAGCTGGTGTGTGTATTTTGTGCTTGGACTCGAACAATGCCAAAGCGTTGCCAGAGTGGTGAAGAGTGCGAGCCCTTGTTATCGATATTCGATTGTCCTTTTATACGGTGAATGTGACTGTTGATTTCAATGCTATTGTGTTATTAAAAAATAAATTTGTATTTTTGTGTAACTCCATTTAACTATATATACACTAGTGTATCATGCACTAGTATCGCTAAGCGACAGTTGATTACGTTGACAAAAGAGCACTAAAAGGACACTAAATATATCGATAAATTGACGGATCAGATGTTTTTTATTTACTTTTAATCAGAGCTGAGATTTTCCGCTCAATTTGCAGAATAAGTTCAATCGATAATTTTTGAATCGTGAACTAAATCAGTCATTTATTTCAGTTTGCTTACTCGAAATAAAAGAAATCCGCTTTAAATTTTTAAATTTATAATTAATTTGGTTTGCTTTAATTTAATCTTCTGCTTTTAATAAAACAATTTTATTTATTTGATTTGAAGAAGTTCAAATGAGAATCTATCGATATATCAATATAGCCTTAACACCTTTTTGTAAAAGGTGGCGCTTTATTTTAAAAATTGAGCGCCCGTTAAGCTTAAAAATATTGACTTGATTGTTCAATTTAAATTTGTGCTATGCCGTTTATTTTGGGTGGGTGCATGTGTGTGTGTGTTGTGCGTTTGAGCTTGTAAAATATTTGTTGCTTGGAATAATTCCAGATAATGAAGACAAATTATAAAAAAAAATAATAATTCACCAATGCTTGTTATTAAATGTTGATTCTTTGATTTCAATTTGTGCACAATTTAATTGCAATAATTGTTGAGAAAATACGTACAATTTGTTTGTGTTTTAAATCACAGCACCGAAAAAAAAAATTAATTTATCCTTTTTCCTTGCGAGCTCAAAGGTCTGCACCGTACGGCAACTAAATTGCTTCTGAACGGTCCACACAACGCAAGCGGCCAACTAGCCTCAGCAGCGGCGCAACAGTTGAGAGAGAGAAAGCGCCAAGTACAAGGAGACAGTTGGCAACAGCGAACATACACACGCACACACTCTCAATCGTTCAACAGCGAACATACACACGCACACACTCTGAACCGTTCAACAGCGAACATACACACGCACACTCTCAAACGCTCAACAGCGAACATACACACGCACACTCTCAATCGCTCGACAGCGAACATACACACGCACACTCTCAATCGTTCAAAAGCGAACAGCAGCGCGCTCTGAGCAGCGCTCTCTGTGGAGCACCGTCCACTGCTTGGAGAGCTGTTTGTGTGGTAGGCGCCGTACACTGGTATGCGTGCGTGCTACATTTATTTAAGTACGCTTGCTACCGCAAGTTGAGGGCATTCAGAATACACACGCCGGTGCGTACACATGCCAGGTAGTGACCGCCTCGGGGCGTACTGCGCCCTTCATTATCGACAACTCCACACAATATATTATACATAATTAATTTTTTAATGGTATAGGCATATAAACATTCAATTTAAAGTTTAAACAACTCATATTTCAATTTGTGCATATTTTAAACTTGGTGAAAAATAACCGTAATAATCGAAACTAGCAAAAATAATTCGTTGACGAACAATCGACCAACTAAGCACATATTCGATATAGTTAATAAAATACTGAATAAGTTCATTTGATCATTTCGATGACCCGTTCATTTGAACTTATTATTTATATATAAATAAAAACATCTTACTTGCTGTGGCGCTCTTTTTCGACTTTTTCATATCAGCTGGCTGTACACAAAATAGCTTTTTTTTTGGAAAGCATATCGTCAGTGCGATCGCGACTATATTTTGTGTGAAAATCGATTAAAACTTATCGCGGTTGAAATTTATGTTTGAAGTTGGATTGGCCATTCGATATACTATTTTTTCGTAAACATCTGCGGATTTTATTTGTATTATGCAACAATTAACAATTTTGTAACTATATTCTTTACTTAATATTATACTTAATTACATTTAATGCTAACCAAATCTATGTAGGCGGATATCCTTTAAATCCTCGCGCAAGTAAAAAATGCTCGGCTGAATCGCCACGACTACCGCGCGGTTTAACGCGTTTGACTTTCTCATAATAGCAGAGCATATCGCGTTCCAGTTTTGGCACATCACCATTGTCCCAGATCTTGACCACCAAATTGGCCTGTGGTGCTGACATGGCCAAGGCAAATTTAAGCACATCATAGCATAGATTTGTGATGCTTTCCTGGTCCAGCATACGTACTCCCGTTGCATTGGGTGCCATGTCAGAGAGCACACAGTTCACTTGTCGACCTGCTAGGGACTCTCGCAGACGTTCCTTGGCTAACGGTGTCGTAAAGTCCATTCCGCCAAAGATAGTTGCTCCTGGTACTGCATGAAAATGTAAGAGGTCTATACTATATACTGCGCCAAGCGGAGCACGCTCTAATTTCCCATTTGCGTTGGTGCGCTGAACAGCCACTTGAGTCCAACTTCCTGGCGCAGCACCGCAATCCAGCACCACGTCTCCCGGTTTTAGAATTTTATATTTATCATCCATTTCCAGAAGTTTAAATGCGCTGCGACAACGATAATTTAACATGCGGGCCTTCTCCACATATGGATCGGCTAATTGTCTGGTCAGCCATTGCTGGGAGCTTTTACTTTTTCCTTTAAGATTGTTTGGTTGTTGCTTGGCATGTTGCACAGAGTTTTGAGTTTGCAGGAAGCGTCGAATTAATAAATTACCTAAATGGGCGACCGGTTGCCGCATTATGTCCACAAAAACAGAACGATTGTTATATTGATATATCGATACATCACCAAGCTAACGATATCATCACCCAATAAAATTACTTTAAAAAAATATTTCATCACGAAAAAATATCTATCGAAATATCACTATTTTTTCATCAAGCCAAGTGAACAGTTAGTACAACGCAGCGCGACAATGACGGATGAAATAAATACGCAATAAATGGCGAACTAACGCAAATGAGTGAAGTGACAGATAGTTAATTAAATAGAGTGAAAATATGAAACATTCGATTCAACAGCAATTGATTGCAAGGGCATAAAGAAATCAAACGCAAATAATTTTTTCGCCGTCTCTCACGCGATGACAACAACAACAAAGGGGTCGACGTCGTCGTTTAGAGTGTGCAAAATGAAGTACTACGTATATTGTTGCGCGTTAATTTTGCTATTGGGCGGCGTGATTGCATCAGCATCAGCAACACAACAAACGAAAGGTGCAAATGTCGCCGACTCAGCAGAAGTGGTGAGCAGCGCCGAAGAAAAGACGGTAAGTTTTAAGAATACTCCTCTCGAATGCGGGTGCCTTTGTCCCAGTTCCAGTCCCAGAAAAGGCACTGCGACACATTCATTTTTAATGACAATTAACAAATTGTTTTGGTCTTTGAATAGGATTGCACGGACCTTGCCCGCGACGAGGAGGCATTGATGGTATTCTCGACGCTGGGTGGCGGGCTAACGGCAATCGATCCGATTACAAGTGAAATACGCTGGACAATAGCAGATGGTAATTACGAACACACACATGTTCAGAGACACACACATACACAAACACATTACTGCTCCTCAGTTGTAGTTGTACTTTGCTTCGTACTTACTTGTAATGCAATCGTAAAAGGTAACCCCATTTTACACCGCGTGTCACTCTCTCACTGTGTATGTGTGTATGGGTGAGATATTAAGCATATGGCAGCAACAATGCTCCCGCTCTCCCACTCCCACTCTCTGACACCGGCACCGCTACGACCCCGAAACTGTTGCATCAAAAGTCATTTCGCAATAAATGCTTAAAACTGCAACATAAACAAGAGCAACTAGCTCTCTTTTTCTCTCTCTGTGTCTCTGATGAGCTCATCGGCGGCCAACAAAGCATAACAACTGTATACATATATACAAATATACAAATGTCTGTGTAAATATTTACATATGCATGTGTGTGTGGATCGCCCGGCTGAGAGATTCTACAATAAAGTTTCACTCTCTCAAATGATCTGTTATTTGTGCTTTTCCACTGATAACAGATATATACATACATAGTATATACGCATGCATGTGTACATAGAAATACTACATTCGTAATCGCGCTCACAGCATAGCAGAAAGATTCTTTTAATTAAACTGCCATCGCGACTAAACTATTATTTAACGATATCGTGTCGCGCTAAATTGTTTTTAACTTTACGATATACCCATTAAGAAAGAGGTATTATAAATTAAAACAAGCGTTCGTTACAGACACAGACTAATAGTATAGCTTAATATGAGTATAGGGTATCTAATCAACACTCTCTTGGATTTTTTCTGACTCTGAAAAACTATAACAGGTGTCATTTAACATTATATTGTTTGTTATAAAAATATTTCTATATCATTAGTATAGGATATTTTAATAGTCATGGTTAATTTATATGTGTTTTTGAATTTCGTGTTATTTGTTTTATGTTTGCGCATGCTGAATTATGGCTATTAATAGCGCATGTTTGTTTTTCACTGATTGTGTGCATGAAATCTGCTTTATCAAGTAATATGTATATGAATTGTATTGGTATTCTCCCGGTGGTTATCTTTAAAACCCAGACGTTGATTATATATTATTTATTATTATATGAGAGTTGTGTAAAATCACCATGCGGTTCTATGTAGTCGTTAATTTGGACAACATGCATAGACCAGAAAATTATACGCCCTCCTCTTAAAGATTGTTGGTTTCGATAAATGAAATGGGCATATACAATGTTTGTACATAGATATATGACCATGTGTGTATGTGACTATGTATTTCAAATTGAAAATTTACCGCTGCTTTTTGTGTGTGGCTTTTTGCATTTCCTGGAAATGATTTGAAAAACACATGTGGACAACATCTGAGCTCGCTTTTCCATTCGGGTCCATGTATTTTTGAAACATTTCATGGTTGATTATTTAAAACTTGCCATAATGCGATTAAATGTTATTATTTATGCATTACTGCAATTGGTCAACCATTAAATCTGTGTTGATCCATCGTTCTAGATGTGAATACTAACATTGAGTATTACCTCATCACATGTCCAAATGGATGGATGTTTCTGCCGTTACTCGATTAGAATCCGCATGTTAATTAAATTGCCTGGCGAGGCGAGTTAAATGACCTATCATATATATATTGTAAACATCAACGGTACTCCTAACTTTAAAACTACTTGTATTACGACTCTAAGTTCGTTCGTTCTCGCTCTCTTTCTTTAGCAATTAACATCGGCTTGTGTGGGTTAATTAGTGATAAGGCTCAGTGCCGATAAAGTCGTCACATTGTTTCGTTTCGTTTCGTTTCGTTGTTGCCGTCTACCCGCAACAACTAAAATTCTATTCACTTCAACAAACAACAAATAATAACACTTAATTTGGCCGATATTGCCTTCCCGCCTGCATTTAATGATTACCAAGACTTACATAGAACTCACAACCCTATTTTAGAACTGTCAGTGATAAATGGTGTGTGGATAATGTACTGTACTTATACGTACATATATATAACCTTATATAAGTACTAATATTTCATAATTTGTCATTTTTAGCCAAGCTAATGCATTTGTTATAATTACATATTATTCCGTTCACTCAGTAAACAAAGGCATTAAACGCATTCCACAAATTATTGTCATCAAAGTCCATTAAAAATTAACTCAAACTCTGCTTGCTTTAATTTTACATTAGAATTTAAATATTTGTTCAAAATGTTTTTTACTGACCTGCTTCGAAGTTTGAATACATAAATTGGGATATTTTTAGACCCTGTACTTTATTTGTGAATACTTTTGAATTCCTTTTTCTGATTAAAGTTAGTGACGGACAAACTCAATATATTTAATTAACAAGGACTTTTATACTCATGATAATAGGATTGTATTAAGGTGAGCCAAAGTAGTATAGGCTACATTCCATAAGTGCAACTGTATTTATGGACTGATAATTTGTAATCTGAAGTAGATAAGTTCACAAAGAAGAATGTTAGCACATACAATGTCAGAGGAGTCACATGCATTCGCAAAACAAATATGTTCTCAAGTGTTTTAAGACTCCCTATATCAATAGAAGATTGTCTTGAAATTTACCTCCATGACTGCGGTTGTTTTCGCTACATAGAGAATTGTAGAATGAATGTACATTATATCTTTCTGAGATACAAAATAAAAACACTCATAATTATTTGAATTACATTATTGTATTACAGATCCACCCATTGTTGCGGAACCACAACAAAATGTGCAGGTTCCACATTATCTGCCCGATCCACGGGATGGCAGCATTTATCAGCTAGGACAAATGGGAAGCCTTAAGAAGCTTCCCTATACTATACCCCAGTTGGTGGCCAATGCGCCTTGTCGCTCCTCCGATGGAATCTTATACTCGGGCAAGAAGAGCGACACATGGTACATAGTCGATCCGAAGACTGGCAGACGTGAGAAGGTCATGGACTTTGGGGATGCCAATATGGAGCGCAAAGAAGACCAAATTGGCTGGGCTACATCGCGTGCCATTTACTTGGGACGCACACAATACACGGTCATGATGTATGACAGTCTGGCCAAGGATAAGAATGTCAAGCCCTGGAACATAACATTCTACGATTATAATGCACTCAGTGCCCCCCCAGAGTTGGCCAAGGAATATGGTAAGAAAAATGTATGCAATTATTTGAATTTAGCTTAAATTGTATATATTTTATAGAGTACATTCACTTGACAACTACAAGCAACGGTCAGATTGTCACCCTGGATCGAAAGCAAGGCAAATTTTTGTGGCAACGTGATCTGAACAGTCCTGTGGTGGCAGCATTTCTATTAGGACCAGATGGACTGCTCAGTGTGCCATTTACAACGGTCTCCGATGAGGCCTATGAAGCTATACTGGAAGAGTCAAAAATTGGCAATGTGAACACTGTGAAACTATTGTATGTTGAAGATTCTATCTAAATCGAGATCCAACTCGACTAAATCTATTCATTTCTTTATGTCACAGCCAATCCCTTTACGTGGGCGAGCACCAGCGTGGTCTCTACGCATTACCATCTTTGGTGGACAAGAATACGCCCCGAATATCGACAGCGCCTCCCATTAAACTGTTGGATGGACCTGTTGCTGAGCTGAACAACAAACAAGACACCGATCCACGCACAGTTTACATAAATGATATGCTCCAGGAGAACCCAGGCATTATGCTAGGCCATTACAATATGCCCAACGAGGCTAACAAAGGCAATTTGCATCTTTCGCCAACGCCGTCGTCAAACAAGGATACAAACAGTCTGGCGACCATACACAACTATAATGATGGATACGGACTGTTGGCCAACAATGAGAAAAATGCCGCTGATATTGGCGTGCAAACGGAACCGGAGATAGTGGAGATTACCATTGAACCGCGTCCAAACACAATTAATCGCACTAAAACTATCATTATCGCAAACAGCAACAAGGTGCAAGCATTCATTAATGAATGGTTCATGGATCACCCGAGTGGAAAGGTGCATCAGATACTGATTGTCATTGTTATGGGAATGATTGCGCTGTTCTGGTACACGTGCAGTACAATGCGGGAGTTGCAGAAGCAGAGCGAGAACGGTTCAAAGACGATGGCCCAACAGGCTGGCATTGTGAATGAAAGCAATGGCAGTACTGGAAGCAACATCAGTGCTCAGGATCTTGTTGACCTAGGCCAAGGACATGTTCGAGTAGGGAAAATCAGCTTTAATTCCAACGAGGTGCTGGGCAAGGGCTGTGAGGGCACTTTTGTCTTCAAGGGCAACTTCGAGGAACGTTTTGTGGCCGTCAAGCGTCTGCTGCCCGAGTGTTTCACCTTTGCCGATCGTGAGGTGGCCCTTCTTCGCGAGTCTGATGCACACGAGAATGTCGTGCGTTATTTTTGCACAGAACAGGATCGCCAGTTTCGATATATTGCTGTGGAACTATGCGCAGCCACATTACAAGATTATACAGAGGGCGATCGTTCGTTGGAACTTCGCCAGCATATTGATATGTGGCAGGTGCTAGTTCAGTCAGCTGCTGGACTTAGTCATCTGCACTCTCTTGATATTGGTAAGCTTGGACTCAGGATATTCATCTGGTTTTCGTTAACCATTTTCACTTCTTCAACAGTTCATCGAGATATTAAACCACAGAATGTGTTGCTCTCGCTGCCGGATGCCAAGGGCAGGGTTCGCGTTATGATCTCCGACTTTGGTCTGTGTAAGAAACTGAACTTTGGACGCACCAGTTTCTCTCGTCGCTCCGGGGTGACTGGCACCGATGGATGGATAGCACCCGAAATGATGCGTGCCCAACGCACTGTAAGTCCTTTGTCCTAACAGATTATTAGAAACTTTTTAACATGTCTTTACTTCCCTACAGACAACAGCTGTGGATATATTCTCGTTGGGCTGCGTTTACTATTATGTGTTGAGCGGTGGTCATCACGCCTTCGGAGACACACTTAAGCGGCAGGCAAATATACTCTCCCATGAATACAATCTCTCCAAGTTGCGTGCTGACGACGCTGAAGAACATAATAAAATTGTAAGCCTAAGACCTACACTCTTTAGAATTTGAAAGACTAAATTTTAATACTTTTAGATATTGGCGGAGCAACTGATTTCCGATATGATACACAGAGATCCTCAGTCGCGTCCACCGGCGCGTTGCATCGGCAACCATCCTCTTTTCTGGGATGAACCCAAAATGCTCAGCTTTTTACAGGATGTCAGCGATCGTGTGGAGAAATTGCAATTTAATGCCGAGCCTCTTAAATCGTTGGAGAAGAACGGACGTATTGTGGTTCTCGACGATTGGAACGTGCATTTGGATCCGTTGATCACCGATGACTTACGAAAGTATCGTGGATACATGGGTGCCAGTGTTCGTGATTTGTTGAGAGCACTACGCAATAAGAAGCATCACTATCATGAACTCACCGTGGAAGCGCAGGAGCTGCTTGGTTGCGTACCACACGAGTTCACAAACTACTGGGTGGATCGATTTCCGCAGCTTATCTCTCATGCATATCATGCATTCAGTATTTGCTCCAATGAGCCCATCTTTAAGCCGTACTATAGCAGCGGCTTCCACTTTGCGCGACCGTGGTACTTTGATGCCGACGATGCGCTATTTCCCATGCTGATGCGTGATCCTAAACCCCTGCCCAAGGTGGGCAGCCCCAAAAAGACGCCTCCAGCGCCCACATCCTTAGCACAACAACAGTTGAAGCAACGCAAGGGTGCTTACAACTTTCGCAAACCAGTCAACGAGGACATAATTCCTGGCGTGGGACTCCAACGCAATCTGGAGCTAGATACACAGACTGCGAGTGCGGATATTGAAAGACGTGATGTGTTTGCGAACTTTAAATTTCGACGAGCCAAACCAGGTAATCGCAATTATACTGCTGGTCCTAAGGAGCAGGACAAGGAGAAATATGTTAGCTGGACCCTGCCACCAGCTACAACGGAATAGAACTAAAACTGAAAAACAACAGCACTTTTATAGTTGTAAATCTTTTTTATTATCATTTATATTAGTATAATTATTATAATTTTATCTGTGCAATTTTTCTATGCAACTATTCCAAAACAATTCCCATTCAATTTCGTGCTCTTAGCTAAATGTTTAGATAAAAAAAAGACGAGAATTGAGAGAAGATAAAAGAAAACGTACTGATTGAAATTCATACGAAAAGCTAGACCTATTTTTATATAAGTATATATATAATGATATCTAGGCAAGTGAGAATAGAATGAGTAGTGCGTCAATCGAATGCACGCAATTTAACTGTGATAATTTGATGTAGTTCTGTTTAATGCCCAAGTGCAAATTTATATAGAAAATAGTTCAAGTTTTATATATTATTATTGTATGTATATTTATATTAGTTAAGCATCCCTCAATACCATGATCCCTTAAGACGATGAAAATATGATAAATTGTGTGAGAATTATTTACAGTTTATCTATACAATAATATAATAATGCACTTATTAGTATTAAACATTTCGTAACAGTAACCAAATTTGGACTTTTCATTTGGATTCAACAGCCTCTATTTGTATTTAATTAAATGTCTTAATTTCACTAAATTTAATAATAAAGGAAGATTTATATATATTTAAACAATTATTTTGTGTTTATTCGTTGTTTGTTTATAAAATTAACAGCGGCATTTCTTTGTTAAATGCTCATAGAGTTTCAAATAATATAACAAAGTTTGGCATAACGAATTTCGTTCAACAAATTCATAACTAATTTTATAATTTAACAATAATAAATAGTTTGTTATATGTACTTTGAGCTAACACAAGAGATTTCGGTTCTTTGGAAGAAAAAAATTGGTAACTAGAATTTGGTTGTTTCATGTTGGCGTAAGGTTTGTTTCATCTTCAATGCAGCAGACTAGGGATATAAGTCCAACCATTAGATAGTGATTTAGTTGGATCCTTTCTTTAACGCTTTCATTTCGTGATGCAGGCAGTACTTAAAGGCATCCCAGCCTTCGTTCTTGGCCACCGACTGTAAGGCAACAGTTTGGCTATTAGTTAATATCACAACAGGCGGAACCAAATATCATAGTTATAGTAATAGTGTGAAATTGGGAGATAAGACTAGTTAATGATCAAAGCAGCAGCACAGAGAGCGAAATATTTCTTAGGGTTCCACATGGCCAAAACTAACCTCTCTATTAGCATCAAAATCTTTTGGTTTTGGATTATCTTTTTGGTCGTCAACAAAAGTCTAAGGAATAACAAAATAGCACAAAGCGATACGTAAAACTTTGGACTCGTATTTAATCGTCAGCTCGATTTAATCGTCAGCTCGATTTAATCGCCGTGAGTCACACGATGGCAAAATAAAAATATTTGATTAACTAATAAACAACAAGTGACTAATTAACTAATGGATGCGATAACTTTCGACATATGTATGTGCATAAGGTGTGAAAGAAAACAAATAAAAACACATAAAGAAAACAAAGAGACTTTGAATAAATGTAGTAATTGAGGTACTTTTCATGTATTGCAGGAATATGTACCAAAAATGTTTTTTATGCATTAAATTAAGTGATGAATAATAAATTAAAAATTGTATATAATTTTTAAAATTGTATATTAATTTTAAAAACATATAAAATAAAAAAACAAAATTGATTGCATCAATAGAATTTTAATATGTTCATGGTAAATAATATTCTTAAATATGTAGTAATATTATTATAATGCGTGCTACAGACCAATTGAGTCGTTAAACAATTGGTCACAATACAGATTAAATAATTGATATATATAAAATAAAGCTTAAGCAAAAATACAAACATTAGGCTTATAGCTAAAAAAAACCAATAAACAAACACAACATTAAAGGCACACATACAAGGACACACAATTAGGCGGAACAAAAACAAAAGCGATGTTAAGATGGGTTATGCCAGAGTGCATCACTATCAATGTAGAAATCCAAGTGCCGACAAACGCTGTGACGCCAGGCTTGGAACATGGGATACTCCGGATCATCGTAAGCATCCAGCGCCTCATTGTAATCAAAGAAACGACCACTTACTCTGAAGCCCCGATGCAGTCGATCCTTCATAATTGCTATAAACTCCTTGTAGTGCAACAGTCCGTCGCCATCCGCATCAAATATGGCAAAGACAGTATCAATCAAATGTTCACTGAGACTGTAACCAGTACAGATCTTGGCAGCACGTCCGAATTCATCTGGATAATCCAATATTATAGAGCAATCCCGTGCAATGTGATGAAGCCAGTTACTTACCCTTGGAGATGGCACGATCGGCCAAAGTGTACATGCGCATTGCAATGGTAAAGTCATCCAAATTGTTAAGAAAATGACAAAAATCGCGAAAATCGTTAAAGGAAATTCCCTTCTCGTCCTTGACCCGATGCAGCAGACGCTCTAGGAACACGTCGTACTCATCCGTGGCAAGATAAGTGTAGCGTAATAGAATTTTGGCAAAGTCCAGTTCAGTTATAAAGGTCTGGCCCTTGGAGAACTCATTGAACTCCAACTCGAGGACCTCCGTTTGCAAATTGTCCATGAACCGATAGAAGTTGTCATAATTGATGAAACCATTGCCGCGTTTGCCAAACAAATGCAGCTGCAACGTGGTGGCGACCTGATGGCGTCGTTGAAGTCCCTCGCTATCGTTCACATAATCGTGCTGCAAATTATGATATAACTTTATTAATTTCTTAATTCCACTATTAAACATTATGTTAGTCACACTTGGTAAGTTCAGGCGGCATGCTTAACCTTACCTCGTCTGGTTTTTCTGATTCCTCTTCATCAGTTTTCACTTTATCGCCGTGTTTCTCTTTCCAAGCGCCACTGAATATGCGCTCCATCTGGAGTTTTTATGTACATTACGGGTAGGTGGAGGGGAAATTGGGGTCGTTAGATATGGAGAGAAGATAAGTTAGGTGGTTATACGAGGATTTTTGTTATCGGGGAAGAACGGGTTTGAAAAGAACAAAACGATACTTAAGATGAGTGCATAAACAAAACAAAAATAATAATAGGCATATTAAAATTATAAAAATACGACATGATAAAGTATAAATATACAAAGCATATGAAGGCTTTGGTGTTGTTGTCTCAAAAAGCGCTGTACATAACAATCAACATAAACAAAAATAACATAACTTAAACTAGTATAAGCTGACACGTATATGTACTCAGTTGGGAACAGTTTACAGTTCGCGTCTCTGTTTGTAACAGATGTAAAATAACATAACGTAACGTATAACTATGCAACGCTTTTACGTATGCTTTGATCGCATATTTTACAAAGTAAGCGCATTTTTCTGGAAGCAAAGCCAAGTTCTCATTCGTAGTTTACAGCACACTTACAAATCGCTTTGGCTTTGGACTTGCTTCCGGAGCGAGCGTAGACTTTGCTTCCTCGTAGGGTACTAAACGGAGCAGCTAAATCATCAAATCAAATAAATTATATTATAAATAAAATATAAGTACGAAATAGAAGATTAAGCTGATAAAACGCTTACTTTCTCGCGCTAACGCTGACTTAATTTGGTATAATTTGTAAAATAATAAATTAGGTTTAAAATAATAAATAAAAGCAAAATTAAAGCTTACAATCTCTTTTGTTTTGGGATCAACGTCTTGTATGTGCTTAAAGGCACCGGCCAAAATGGAAACAATCTGTTGGGGGTGTGGATTTAAAAAATTATACAAAATGGTAAATAATAATAAAGTACAAATTAAGTAGGGGACACTTAAACAAACACAGCCACAGATTTAACACATCATTCTGTCATGCCACTTACGACTAGAAACTCAATCTTTTCTACGCGCTGATTGCCATCGGTGTCGAACATGTTGAAAGCAATGCGAAAGCCCGATTTGGGTTCTGTAATAACATAACTGTTAGTATGAGGTGGTTACAGAATATATAATATAGAAACTTACTTGTCAATACGGAGAGCAGAAACAAATACTCCGTATAAGAAACAATGCCTGTGGAATAATTCAAAATTAATATATAAAATCGAATGTTTCTTAGGAGAGTTCTCGTCTACTTATATCCTAAAACCATCATACAAATATTAATCTTAAGAGACACCAATAATTTTAGATTGGAATGGTGGTCATAGGGTATCTTTTACTACCGCTTCCATGGCCTATATGCTTATACACTAACCTTTATCTCTGAGATTACGAAATAGACGCGAGGAACCCTTTTTCACTGGTGGCGTTTGATCCTTGTATTTCTCCACCTCTTCATTGCTGAGCACGCGACGCTTGAGACGCGCTATAAGAATTTGGACACGATTAATCAAAGCAATTAGATTATTTTAATAAAGCTTAGTACTTACGTCTCGGTTCCTGTTCAACGACAGATTCTAAAAAGTCCTGTGGGGTCATGTACAATTGATCGTCATACTCCACAGAGGCGAATTTGATGAAGCGCCTTTCACGTGCTGTGAGCTTGATATTATCCAGCTCAGTCTCGTCACGGTGCTTTATTGATAGACGATAAAAGATGAATCGTTGGGTAATTTAATACATGTCCACACACATATATGGTAAGAATATATAATTGGCATAAATCAGCGCAGTGATTGGATCGCCTTAATTTCCGCCGATTGCTCACAAAGGCCAGCGGCACCGCAGACAGAGTCAAGAATACTGATCGATATCGGAACTCTGGCTGAGCGTCTGGTGACGTTTTGATTAATGTTAAATTCACGACTTGAACTTCATTTAAATATATCAGTATTTGTAGTCAGTGGTATGTGGTATGGGGCTTTAAACTGTGATATTGATGGGTTGCCGTCGCTGGACAAGATTCCCACGTTAAGCATGGCTAATCCAATTGGCAAATAAAGTGCATAATTGATACGGTAACAAGATTTTTGGGCGCATATAATAAATTGACATAAGCTCCATAAATCTGACATTTAATGCCACACACAGAAAATTTAGGCAGTGCCCCAAGAATATGACTCAATTTTCTACCAGACCATATTTTTCGCATGTCTGCAGGCAGCCCCAAAAATACCAATACCAAAAAACAAAGGCCAATGCGCAATTTGAATGTTAGACATGTGCAACAGCAGCCGGAGCACTTAACGCCCACACCCACGCCCACATTCACAAGAGAATCGTGTGATAATTCTTCATAAATGGACTGACATCATCCAGACACGACAGTCAAGCCGCAGCAGGAGGAGAACCACAAGCTGCTGCAGGCATTGGATTTATAGTTAACAATTAAAACTCATTCATCATCATCATCAGGCGCAGTCTGAGTCTCAGTCGTCGCCATTTGGTTGTCATAACTTGGCTCAGGGACTTGACTTGGCACATGTCAGGGACGCCATTTGGACCAAAATCAAAATGAAAACCACGCCTGCGTCTGGCATTGGCATAGTGGGTGTATCAAATCAGTAACCAGATCGATTGATAGATAAATTTTCAGTAACTGACACTCTGTCAGCATTCAACAATGTTGTCAGGTGCGTGGGCGGAGTTCGCAGCTACTTGCCACTTCATCATATAACCAAATGCACTTTTCATTCTCTAGCCGTATGTGTTTTTCAAGGTGTGTGGCATGATTTTCTATTGAATTTCAGAAAAGAATTATGCTGCATTTATATAAGAGCCATGTAATTCAAAGCCGACAGATATGAGGATTAAGATGTTATGATAACTATGTTAATTATAATCTTGAAAGTTGTTAAATGTCTACCTAAATAAGTTTCCTATAGGAAACAAATATCAATGTCACAAAAGAAGAGAGTTTTCGAACAAGTTTTCAATACTCCAATAATTTCTAATCCCTCATCGACAATTTAAATTGAACTTTTTTACTAATTTCCCAAGAAAGTGATAAATCAGAGCTCGCAGAGAGCGTAAGCGTAACCCACATTAACATCGTTTTTGATAAACAATTTCCAAAGCACTCCAATGTAAATATTAGTTCTTCACACCCCAGAAAAAATAGTGCTTATCAGAGCGCTGGCACGCAACTCACGTCAACAATATTCGGTCTGCCCCACTCGAAACAGACAATGTCAACAGGTTTGAAAACTTCTTGTCATTTCTGTTGTTGTTTCTATTTGTTCAATGAACTTGAGCACGCAACAACAACAAGTTACAAACGGCGCCTCGAAAAATAATAACGACCATGAACCATTTCTCATGCTAGAAATCATTTTAAAAATGAGTAATTGTATTTATGACGCGTAGTGAACAAACAAATTCAGTAGCTTTATTAAAAGCCGATCTATGCAAAAATTCAACTAACAAGTGCAGCGAATTGTGGGAGCAAAACAAAAGCAAAAACCAACAAACTACAAACAGCTGTTGCATTAGGTTTGACGTAACGTAACACAACGCAACAGCTGGCTGAGCGTAACGTAAGCTGCCCCAAGCTAAAAATAACTGCGCGAGTCTTTTACGGTCATTTATTGACTTTTCCACTATGACATTTACATACACAAAATTCACTGCTATCAACTGTTATTGTTTATGAATATGTTTATGTTTGTTTACCAGGCTTTTTTCTTCATTGCATTCGCTTTGTTGACGGAACTACGAAATGTGATAAAGGCGGTCAGTGCCGCCAAAGAAACAGCGCTGCATCCCAAAAGCGATAATAGGCGACGACTGTTTTTGGGCTGTAAATTTGAGCCATAGCCGAGGCTGGCATTTCTGTAGAACGATTTATAAACTGCTAAACGGTTTCGCGTCGTAATAAATGCATTTGTTTTAACCGATAACCGTGCAACTACGTTTGCCATTGTGAAAGGCTTTTGAACGACACACTGAAGAAAAACCCAAACCAAATGACAAATAGAAAAGACGTAAGGTCCCCTATGCTACGGTCTCTTTACGTAGTGCGAGCGAAGCGTTGCCACATGGGCAAGCAGTGCAAGAGTTGTATGCGACATGCGAGAAACTGGCGCGTCTTTCAAATACATAGAAAAATAGAAAAGTAAATCTGCCATTTAAGTGCTAGAAAATGTAAATACGTATTTATTAAAATTGTTAGGTTAATTAGTCTATTTAGAGGCGTTTCATCACTGTTTAATACTTAAATTAAATAAATTGTAATCTAATTTTAATTAATCATTTCGTTTGCCATCCAGTCACCCAGAACATATGTTTTGAATGCTTAGTCACAAATTCAAATATGTGTATAGAAATTCCGAAAATTATTGATATTTCTCCCAACTGTCTAATAGAATTATTAAGAAATTCAAATAGAACCACATCCGTGTCGGGGTCTACGTGTCCAAAATCACACAAGTTTCCCATTTACGCAATTCCTAAAATGATTTTCAAATCCTGGCAACACGAATCGCTGTGGTTTTCACCGTAACAAAACTACAGCAAACATTTGACGCATATTTGCTAAATTAAGATTTTTATTAGGCATGTCCGAATTGGCTTATGACGCGCCCGCACCTTTTGAGGCGCTGCGTCAATACTCAAGTCCAAAGCTCAAATGACTCATATGAAATACACGAAATACTCGTACAAATGTCTGAGAAAAATGCAGCTAGAAATCAATAAAAATGTCGAAATATTTTAAAGAAAATAAATATTCCAATGCACCTCAAATCAAACCGGTTTAACACAACAAATTCAATAGAAATGTTCTGTGTTCGGCAAAAAAAAAAGTAGATGGAAAGAAAATATCGATTTCATGTGATGCTCTGTGCGGCACTTGTCATGGGGGAAACCTAAGATGCGCCCTTTGGCTGGCCACAGGCGCAGGTGAGGCAGACACCACGATCAGTTGACAGTTGCATATAACATGCAACACATGAATTGAAACTGGTATCAAGTCTATGAACCACATGGCATTGTTTTAATCTCGAAATCCCAATGCCTGCAGACGGCGTTTGCTACGGTTTCCATTTCTGTCCAGTTATGAGCTCGTAAATTATGAAATTCTTCTCTTATTCTTTGTGTGTGTAGCTCATATTTACGTTAAGGATTGTGTTTCCTTTCCTGCGAAAGTTGTAAAATTGAACATTGCCCCAGACCGAAGCGCCAAGCTCCCAGCGCCAGTCGACGATCAGCAATCGCTTGGTAAATACAATTCGTAAGCCATTAAAGCATATAAATATCCGTTGGCACATAAAAAACTTCTGTTGACGCCTTCGACAGAGACTCTCTGCTCTAAATATCCTGCGGCTATAATACAGAAATATGTACATTTGTATAAGACCATTCAAAAGCGTTCAATATTTTTGGTAGTAATAAAGTCGTTTCAATTAGCTTTTGACTTGTAGCCGCAACGTTTTTTATTGCAAACTCGAAAAAAAACTTACTGAAATATATTAACTTGGCCCTAAAGTTAGCGCCAGCCTTGGGGGCAAATGGTAAGAGAATCTCAGTTAATTTATGCTTTGTTCCAAAGTTAATTAGTTTGGCATTTAAGAGTCAAACAAAGCCAAAGTTAACTTTCTTCGGCTATTAGGTAATAATTAAATGGACTTTTATTCGATTAACGCATCATCTAACGGTAAACTTATGAGATTGATATATGAGCCGATTGGAATACACATATAAGTAATTCTGACATTTATGCTTCCCCTTTTCTTGTTCTCTTTTGTAAAGATTATTGAGATATGTCAACGTTGAATTTTGATCGTTGGGTATTCTCATGAAATCTGTATGGAGTTTGGGGATCAGTTTTTGATCGTTTTTGATAACACTTGAATAAAAAAGTTCAATGTCAATGTTCAATCAGTTAAAAGAGCATTTTGTGTCAAGTGATTTGGGCTGCAGTTGATGCATCTTCTGTTTGTTTTTTTTGTTTTTGTTTGGGTAAGCTGGGGAATTCCTCAGGCACCACCTGTTGGGCGAGTTCAGTCGAACTCATTGAGTTGTAATTAAATTGAGGACCACACGCGATCTTAAACCAAGGCGTTGCCCTGTCACACATACTCGTAAATCTTAACGGCATATATGCGGGACAGGAACCAGACCAGGAGATGCATCATCCATTCAAAGAATGGCACCCTTTCTTGGGGCACACTATCCCATTACCCTAAGGACAGCTTGGAGAGGGGAACAACGGCAGCCGGTTTGTAGGCCTGTTTAACAAGTTGCAATGTTCTTTGGTACCACGGTCGGCATCTAACATCATGTTGGGCTCTTGATTTATGCTGCAAGAGCCGCTGGTCAACAATGCTGCCGGCAGTTGTGTACGTAGAAGTCGCTGCCGCTCCAATTACATCACTCAAACAACAGTTAAAAGTGCCCCAAACATCTGCAACGTCGCTTGGCTGTCACATTAGGCCACACTAATCAGACGCAGAGCCAAGTTTATCGCACAACAAGATCTCCAAAGGATTACAGTCTAGACTCCAGACTACTCTCTACTTGTATTAACGGTCCCATCTGGCCGGTTTCTTACTGCTGCTGCTTTACACTCGGCGCTAGACACACAGAGCACATAACCAAAAAGATTCTGAATGCAACTCTTTTGTTTCGTCTCGCTCACATTTGATTAAGTTTTGATATCGGCGTAACCTGAGACTCCCGAGCAATCCCATTGGTCACCAAAAACTGCCTTATTCGTTTTGGTTTTTTCTTCTAATTTTATTAATTGTTATTGCCACAAAGTTCCATAAATTGTTGTCAATCGTGCGATAGCCGTTCCACTGATTTGGTTAATAGCCGCGATATTGATATCGATTTCGTTGCAGCCACAATAAAAATTGCTCACATTAAAGCTTCAACAGGAATGCAGCAGCCACAGATTGTGGTAAGCTGCCACATGCATCATTCAACAGGTGTCGTCGTCTGGCAATGCCTGGGAATATGCCACAAACAAGTAGCCTGACACACTTGAGATAAAAGCCAAAGAATTTCGTATAAATTCTGTCCAAATATCTGAAATATTAATTACATATTTGTGTCACACATTTCAATATTTTAATTTATGCACTTTGAAAATATAATTTGACACATTTATGACAATTTTTAAATATTTAAAGAAAAAACTTAATTAATTATTCATCTGATATAGAATTTGTATCTGTTTCAGTTCATTTCTGGCATCTTGTACTAGTTCAAGGCTCCCATTTGCTTACTGAAGGTGCCCTTCACTTGGCCATCCATCAATTATTCAACACGCTCCCAAACTTATGCGATCCCATTAAAATCAAGCTCTTAATTTATTAAATTGACATCGATGGCTGCCAAATTAAAATGTCAGTTGCGTGGACAGAACCCAGCTAAAAAGGTCTCCAACGAAAATAAAAAAAAATGAAAAAAAAGAAAGAAAAGTGTCATAAAGTTGGGTGACAGATTTGTTTGATTCATAAGCCTCATAAATTAGGGGCACATTTTGGGCGTGCCACAGCCCAAGTTGAAGACAAAATCAATGCCAAAATGCGGAGTGCATAAATATTTTGGCAAATTAAATGAGATTCATTTAGCTGTCGTCATGTGGGAATGCAGCTGGAATGGGCAAACCGATTCAATTGCTTCTTTGCATGTGTCGAACGCATAATTTTTGATGCTGACCAGCTTGATGATGACATTCATTGGGATGAGAAGATCTGGCGACAGGCGCCAGTTACCAGTTGCCAGTTGCCATTTGCCAGTTGCCTCATCATAATATGAATCACCCGAAACGGGTCAAAATCGAATCAACTTGCACTCTAGGATAATAAATTGTGACGGCACCTGTTGCGATCATAGAATATACTTTAAATGCTCATAAATTTTCACTAGGAAAAGCTGTCTGCTAGCTGAAGGAGAAAAAACGCATTCAGACTAACTTTGTGTCCAACTGGCTGAACCACTTCCAGCTGGTGATTCCATCGATCAATGGCCAGCATACTGGCTGGTCAATGTTGGTTTTGGCCAACTTGTATTGGTAACTATTTTATGCACAGTTTATGGGCTGTAAAACGCCTTGGGGCGTTGAAAAGTCCACTAAATTAGAATTAGGCTGGTGACTTGCCTTCAAAACGAGTTGGTTTATTGCAAGCGATTTTATAGAAGATCGACAAATAGAAAAAATATTCGAGTTCTTAAATTTATACGTTTACACATTATCCATGGAAGCTCAAGACTAACATCGACTTATTCTGAAAAGGATATGCCTTGTTGTGTAAGAGACTGACTTGGGGATATTGCATAGTCCACATTGTCAATTATATGATCAACGAGTGCAGAGTTCAAATCCTCGATTAATTCACCAAGATTTATTAGCTCCATGGCAGGCGATGTATATACATAGCCTGGACTTGGACCCACATTGGTGAGTGATGATTCCAGTTGCTTGGAGATCTGCAGGAAGGAAGTAAATGATCCATCTACAATTGTTACAATTCTCTTCCCTAATTTCTGCAGCCATATGAACCGATTTTGGATATTAGCATCACTGACAATCTCTAATTGTTGAGTTCCAATGGTAGTTTGTCCTGTTGCTGGCATTATCATTAGTCTGAAGTTGTTCCAATGCATTCGGATGACCTGACGCATGTTGTCCAGCAGAGAACGTTGCCTCAGTCGAATGCGGTGCATGCAACGTTGTCGAGTGGCATGTGTTGAGTTGGTTGGAACATCGTTTAGTCGGAGCCACATGTGTAACAATGGGACTATGCAACGGCTGCCCACAGGCAGACTGGCTGGTCTGTTCAGTCTAATGTTGCTAGGAATTGTAACTGTTTCGGTATTCAAAGAGGTTGCACTAGGATCCATTCCACCAGGACATCGCCGATTGCATCGATAACACCGGCAATTGCGACTACTCTGGCCAATTTGAGAACTGATAAAACATGATGTTTAACTGATTAAGTAGGAATCATAGACTATATCGTATATTACATATTTACCGCCTTTTGGTTCTTAAGAGGTGTCGCAATTGCAGATGAAGCATCTCATGTATGAGCGACATTGCTTGTTGTATTAAATTTTATTTTTTTTTAATAAATTTTGAATCAAGAATACATTTTGATAAGTCACCTCGATTTGTCAAAAATTTTTTTGAATACACTTTAATTTTCCAGCCGATGCACTAGCACCCGTAGTTTGGATATCCAGACCCACTTTTGTATGGATAATCAGGTAATTTGACATGGAATACCATTTTGCATTTGTTTTGATTGAGGAAAAGCTTTCATTTATATGGATCAATTATTTCTAGGAAAAATCTCGTCTGTTTGATGTCTCGATCTAGAGGATTTATAATTTATGACCCAGTCTGCAATTTAATTAACATTGCAATCAATATCAAAATATTTACAAATCAATTATTATGATTAGCGACTACTGCAATCACTTCCAGCATAATCGATCACCCAGCTGGGCACTCCAATGCCATCGGCGACGAAGTGGCGACGACAGATCAAACAGAGTCCAATGCAATTTGCATATAAGACCATAATAATATTTATACCACAGTTGCCGTTGACGTATTTTCCTTGAGTCCATCAAATACCAAGTATCTCTCATTTAGAAAATATTGTTGTTTAATTATTTTCATTTCTCTAGTTTGCCGGAAATTAATGGTTTTATGAAAACTGGCATTACGTGAAATTGATCTATTTTCTAGATCTGTTTTCTAAATGATTTAGCCATTTATTTTCAATTATTCTTAGTTATTTAAGTAGGTATTAAAATATGTTTTTTTTGCTGAAATATGCCTAAAGTGTATTTATTAATGAAAACTATGCAAATCTATATTTCTTGAAGATTGCAGAAGTATAGCAAAGAATTTCTTGAAGTCCTCAGACTTTCAATCAAACTTTAAGAATTATCGCCCAGTCGACTTTCAAGACTGTTGTCTGTTAACCGATTTCAATGGGTTAAGACTTAGTTTTATCTGCATTAAAATCACTTCTCTGGCAGTTGTTTATATTAATCAGTCGATTGGCTAAAGACAAAAGACAGCAATGGGCATAACATTGGCAAGTACAACTTGTAATTGATTCAATTTGATTTGAAGTGTCTGTCTGCTGGTTTAATGCTGCTTGTCGCCAATCTCTGACAGGCCTGCTGCCTGCTACAATTTTATTAACATAAATTATTGATTGCAGGCGATAAATGATAAAAAATTAATGCCGATTAATGCAATGTGTGGAAATTGTTACCGAAATCAGTAAATTGCCGGAATGCGCATTTGATTGGAACAGAAAATAGTCCGCAAAGTTATCAATTGATATCAAACAATAACAATTGTGGACAAAACAAGTGTGATCTAGTGGGTAATGCGTGACTATGTGATATCCTAAGTCGATATATCTACAACGTAAGCGTACGATTTCATATATTACCCGTTTTGCCTTGAGTCCAGGGTATAAATGGCTTGCTATTTTGCAGGCGACATAACAAATGTCATATAATGACACTGTACATGACAATATATTTTGTAATTTAATCTGGGACAATCGCAGAGATGCGGATTGCGATCTGGGATCCGGCAACTGGGGACACAATCAGCAAGTCGACAGCTTACAAGTAGGAAACGCGTGCAACCTTGAGACTGGTGAGCGCGCGTTTTAAAACGCACGAGAAACGCGCAACGCTAAAACAAGGTGTAAAATAGGCAGTCACGTTTGTCAGGATCAGCCAGCGAAGCGTTTAATAATGTGACAGCTCAGGGAAGCAGCTGGTGAACACCTCAGCATAAGCAGAAGCCGAGTAGGATCAGGGCCAGGAGTCGCAGTCGGAGGCATTCTTCGGGACCAAAGTGCCACTTGCTATGGCTACGCTTTAATTAATCTAACATCTTGAGGGGCTGCAGTTACACGGAAAAAGGGTCAAAGGTCGGCGGCTGTTGAAGCGAGCACATTAAACCGAAACACTCAACATCGCTCGGGGGTTAATTAAGTCATTAGCTCTAAAATGTCCTGCTGCTCCTCAGCCTTAATTAATCATTTTAATTGTGTGCGTGTGTTGTGTTCTATTTGGTTCCTCTATCCAAAGTCAAGGACAATGCGTGCAACAGTCGCCTCAGGAAGAAGTCACCCATTAACTGCGGGGGAGCGTATTTTGTTTTTGGTTATTTATAGGTCAGGCCGGGGTAGGGCAGGGCAGGGTCTTAGTATTTGGCATGTGCTGGCATTAGTAGTGGAACTCTAAAATGTTGAATGTGGTTTGCTAATTGTATCCACAAAATGGGGTGCGTGTTGCACTTACAGCCATGCCACACATAGGAATGTCTAACAAAAACACTGTGAAGCTTACATCCGTATTTACAATGAGCTGCTCCCTAGAGAGAATATAGTTGACTTGCAATTAGATAAGGAATTTAGATAGTATGGGGTTAAGTAAGAATTAAATACTGTCTTATTCTACATTCTAGCAAAACTGGTTTAATTAACGGTATTGGTTGGTTTTCAAGTACTCTGAATACACGGTTTTGGTATTATCTGGGTCAAATTCCAGCTAATGCATTATGTCCGATTAACTCATAGTTAATATCAGCTATGACGCACTCAGACTCGTCTACCCCAAAAAGTATTTTCGACATTCCTGGCCAAGTTCAACGTACACAACATTCATAGTACTCATGTGATTTTTAACCCCTTTGAATTTGTAGATAAGATGTGTATAGATGTGTATATACAAGTAATAAAACTTCATATACCCCCGGAGGCTATAAAAAATAGAAGTATATGTGTATAAGTACAGGCTTAAATTGCATTAAATAGCTGTCAGGTTGACAGTTTTGGTATTTCGAGTAGCTGGCCAACTGGTAAACTGGTCAACATTTTATAATTAGACTGCATTGTGATTGCCAAAAATAAACAAATTTTATGGTTTATCGTTTAGTTTCGAGTGCAAAGAGCATGCCAAATGGGATCATTAAAATTTATATGGGCCAACGTCACAGTCTGTCGAGTGGAAACGCCTACGTCTTTATTTGCTTATCACAAACTTTCGATTTTATTTAATTTTTCTACTCCTTGGCTAATTTAGTAGGCCATATATCTAAACTGTATTCATAGGAGTACTTGCACAAATTTTAATAGTATCCCTAGCATGTGTGTGTGTGTGGCTTGACTTATTAACGCTTTTGTTTTCGTGCTGTTTTCTTGCTTGTCAGCTGCACTTTGGGCAAATGTTAATTAGTGTTAGTGCACATGTGAAATCGGAAAAAGTTGTCTACGCGCCAAAATGCACAAACGCCAGGTAAGCTCTGTAATCGCTAAAAACGCTATAAAACCGCTCCAAAAACGTCAGCGAACCGCACAGCTGATTTAATAACACTCGTGTCTGGTGAAATTACACAGCAAGGAGGAAGGTTAAGAAATTCAAGGATTTATTATCAGAGTAAGTTTCCTCTTTCAGGTTTCCATTGTCGGGAAACCAATTCATATAATTTTACAATCCTTTTAAGGAAAATATTTGCTCTTATAATTATCTTAATTTATAGTTTAGTATTGAAATCGTACTTATTGACAAAATATGTATTGAATTAAAATTTACTAGATTATAAATTTATTTTAAAGACACCTTTAAATAAGGATTTAAATCGTTTACTTTTCCAAGAACTTAAGAAAAAGTTCCAGAGGTCAATAGAACAAATTCTATCTAATTTTCGAAATTGAACTTTGTGTTCAAAATTACTCAGTCCATTCCGAGGAAGAAGAGTCATATATATGTGGAAAAGTGTATTTCACCGGAGAAATCAGTATCAACAGGGAATATTGTTAATATTGCAGTATCGTAATCTAACGTACATATGGTACGTCATGAGCGGAGGGTGGTCTCAGATACTTTAGCTACACTTTAGATACTTAAGATTCACTTCCTAGCTGTCGCTTAGATTCACCCTACAGTTTGAAGCCGAACTACATTCAGCCGAAAATCATCTAGCACTGCCTCAAAGCAGACATAAAAAAAAGTAAAAACGAAGAGGGCACGACGCGTCGCGAGTACGAAGCAACGAATGAGCAGAGCCGAGCGAGTGCTTCGCGTAGTACGTTTGAATGAAATTTTATTTTAGTCACTGGCTGGCAAACGATTTGACAACACACGCTGAGCGGAGGGTCCGCTGTATGCGCCGTCGGCAGAATTTTCATTTTCGAAACCGAACTGTTTTTCTTTTTCGATACGTTTCGATACGTTCGTGTTGTTTGTTGGTAGCAAAAAACCAAACAGAAGAGCGAAGGCAAAATAGGACGTCGCGTCGATGCGTGTTTTGAAATCGTTGTTCCGGTTTTTCAAATAGTTTTCACCCACGAAACCTTGTCAATTGGTGTCTAACATTAAGCAACAACTAAATATTATCTATCGATATAGAAAGAATCTAAAAAGCAGACCCCGCCGGTTAATGCTCGTATTTGGTTCCGAACTCGGGGCCATTGACGTCGGTGTTAACGCAGTTGTCACATTTCCGAAATTTGTGCAAAAAATTTTAAAATTCAAAACAAAAGTCGTTAAAATTGAAAAGGCCAAACAACGTGTTAAAATTAAAAAATATTTAAAAGTAAAAATATAATTATCTAATAAAAAGTTTAGCGCTGTTTGAACAATAACAAATATACCAATATTTATAAAGAAGGTCACTGATGAGGATGTTTGACAACATCCGAAAAAGCGCTATCTGGCCAGCCAAAAGATTTTTACGCCATTTATCAACAATTCATTAATTATCAAATGCAAACCAAAAGAATCTTTAAAGCTGAGCTAGCCCTATAAAAAAAAAGAAAATTTAAAAACGACAAATATTCATGAAAAAAGAAATGTGGAGATTTTAGTGTTGTGTGAAAGTGCAAGCAAATATAATGGTGAATTGTTGCTGTTAAAAATCTGGCAAATTTTTTAAGGTTCAACTGATAAATAATAGCAAAATACACACGCAAAATAAAATAAAACGGTGCGTAAAATTCCTTTTATTGCAATAAAAATCTAAGAATAATTTAGTTACATAAGCTTTCTTTTTGAAAAACTGTAGAATTTTTCTTGTGTTAATCTATTTAGTTTAAAATATTTCTATGTGGTTTAAAATCAATTTTTATATTTTTGGCATTGATTTTGCAATTCGAATTTGAAAATTACTTGGATTAATGCAATTTAAATCTATATTCATTTGTGATTTTGTGCTACCAACATCTTGGCATTTCAACAAATGGAACTGCTTCGAACTTGGCAGACAGCCGAGTAATAAGTGTATTTAAATGTTTATTTTTTAAAAAGCAAAAGACAAAAAATATGAATTTTAATAAATAAAGTGAATAGAATCTTTCGAAATATTAGCCCATTTCATCATGAGCAAAGTCGTTGGCTTTGAGTGGTTTAGTGAATGATTGAATACTCTTGCTACCGCTAAACAAACAAAAAACAATAATATTGGTAGAAATTGGCAAAGGCACATTTTCAATTAGCAAAACGTTAATTGTAATAAATTAACTTCTATTTGATTAGATTTCAACGCCTTTTCTAAATAAAAAACACCAATTCACAAAAAGAAACTCTAAAACAACAAAAGAACACGACAGATCTTGATAGTATTGCACTTGTTTATCAGAGATTGCCTTTAAATATGCTAATTTTGTTTTGCATTATCAAAGATAACAGCTTTTAATAATGCAAGTAATTTTCCGCTAATCCGATTCAAGATAAACCCATTAAGTATAGCGAATAAAATATATTCATTAAATTTTTGTATTTCTTGCAAAAATAAATTCGACGAGAAAAGTGAATTTTATATAAATTAAATTGCTCAGCTCTCCTCATTCACTTATTTATAGTTCTTTTTTCGCAAAAAGCATTCACATAAAACTGTATTTGTGTATGTGAAAGTATCTGTGTGTGTGCCGGCATGCGTATCTTACGCACACAATTTTTAATCGCATTTTATGTTTTTTTTGCAAACCTCTCTATTAAAATTTCTTTTTATTATATCTCAGGCTGATATTATATAACAGAATAACAGAGTATGAGGGCTACTTATCTAGGCTTAGATAATAAGACAAATGTATTCGTATCTGTATCTGTATCGGTATATGTATCTGTATCTGTATCTGTGAACGCATGCGAATTTGCGATATTGTTACGTCAATTTGCGTTGGGTTCAACAACTGCTAATCACATGACGTCTAGTGATCGCAGTTTCTTTAGATAAATTGTGCAATTTGTAAAATACTCATATTAGTTCTAAAACAGGGTCAATATTGGACAATTTTTACATTAAGCAATTGAATAAAAAGTATTAGAAAAAGAAAGGGGATCAAAAGGACAATCAAATAAAAAGTAAACTGTAATAATGGTCGTACTAAAAATTTATTAAATTAATTTTATTAATTGTATTTGAGTGCCATTAAATAACCCGAATTCCTTTGGTTGTAAAAACTTCATTGGACCCCAGAGAGTCGCATGTTTTTTGGCTTTTGTCATAAAAGTTGCACGATTATCAAACATAATTTATACGACTATATATTTTAATGCCCTTCCATTGAGTAGAACAATTACTAAACGTGTTATACAATGTATTCAACTTCTATTAACTAAGTGCAAATTATTTCTTTTAAAATATGATGGAATAGACCAGAATAACAAAGTAAAAAAGTGAGTTTTTAAATAAATGTGAGGATATTTCTACTTCTATTCGTTGACGACTATTCTTGTTAGTTTGTTGTATGCCTTATATGTTATACTAAATTTTTCTAATTTATTGGTCCTCACTTTCATTTGTACTTTGGCACATTTCGTTCACTTTATGCTTGATTGATTGGCCTGGAATTCTATGCAAAAACAAAGCTGACGTCTAGTTTAAAATACAACCGAATCATATACCATCGATGGCAAAGAAATAGAAAAAAATGATAGGGAGGTGGGAAACAAATGGCAGATAATGCTTATCGTAGGCAAAGTTTTATGACCATGCGTAAATAGTGTAAAGTACTTTAGCTAAATGTGGCGCAAAAACTGTCGCCCATGTTTCAGATGTGTGGCATGAGGCAAGAAACTGCCACAAAACGTTGCAAAAAAATGCAGTACATTTGTTTTTTGTTTGTGTTTCTCCTTTTTTATTAACGAAGCGTGAACACTAGACCACATAATGTGTGGCACACATTTAGCTAGAGACACACACACATTTTAACAACCAACTTTAGGTACACTTCGCAACCAAAAAAATAAAAGAAAAGCAAAACAAAAAAAGAAACGAAAAAATACAAAAGAAAACGTAGAAAATTGTCGAGCATTTTTGTCGCTTTTTATTGTTGGTTGTTTGACGCACTTTAAAAATATCCTAGACGTAATTTCAGAATTACTAATACGTCGTGTTGTCTTTGATTTTAATTTAGATTTTCGCGCGTAAATGTGAAATGTATTTAAATTAAATTATTATAAATGCGGTAAAAGTGTGTGGGAGTGTAATTTCATTTCATTTTGTTGCAAATTGTTAACAGTTTGTAGATACTTTGAAAGAGCTGTGGATGCTTTTAGAATGGCTTTGAAGTTTCCATTGTTTCAGAGATTATCACATATAAGCTTGAATTGCACGAGCATTTTGAAAATGTATTCTTCAGATACACTTGTCAATAGCTGAGCGAGTGATATTTGCTTTGTAGTTAGCAACCAGAGCAACGCATGTGATCATTGTGCCACTCACTTGACTGTGCCTCTGAATGTGGCTTTGCCCTCGCTTGTCTCGTGCACTAAATATTTAAAATAGCTGAGTCTTGAGAGGATTCCGATGGCCCGATTGCTTCCGGTTCAAATCGATTACACAAAAAGCGCCCTGTACTTTTCTTTTCTTCTCAGTTCTCCTCTGTTTTCCGATGCTTTCTACTCTTACCCGTACTGTTGGCAAGTAAGTAGTGTATCTGACAGTATGCGCTCAAGTATCTTATGCTCTTCTTGTTGTTGGTGTTGTTTTTGTTTCTATACAAATGAAGTGCACATCGATTAGTGCATTTTTTTACATTTTTTTTTGGTAAATGCCGTTTGTGTTTGCCTTTGTTTGAGTTATGTTTCGGTATCTTTTTCATTTTATTCTCCTCTTCTTGCATCTGCATTTCTTGTTTTTCTTAAGAAAATTAATTGTTTTGTAAACACGAGAGTTTTAACTTGCGGTTGGGGTTAAGATTGGGGTTGGGACCATCAATGACAAAACGCAGAATTGAAATCGACAATTGACGTGAGACTGAACAAAAACAGAGCTTCTTCTAGATATCTCACCCTTTCTTTCACTCTCTGAACATTCAAGATATATCTATATTTTTCTTGGCAGCATTTTTAGCGACAATATCCATAAGCAGATGCATCTTAATAAATTGTTGTTTGCATTCAAATAGACATTTATCTATAGTCAGTTGCTGTCGTTGTCAACGAATGCTGTCGCACATCAATCACTTTTTAAGCACTTCTTACCTTATATAAATAAATATGTATCTAATATAGAATAATGTTTCCCGTTTAATCTTGTGACTTTTAGCTAATACACATCAGACCACAAGACAACTAACAATAAGTTCACTTGTGATTCTTATTATATGTGAAATATTTGGCATTGAATTGGCCATATTTTTAAAAGACTTAAATAAATGTTTCCCAAAAACTTATTACAACACAAACTTGTTTGTTTTCTTGCGCGATTTTAAGCTGTTTAAGCAATTAATTTTTATTACCCCGCTTGGAGTAGTCCTAACCGAAAACTATATAAATAGGAGTACGAGTATCTCTAGCACTCAAAGTAGTAAATAAAAAACAACCAAGAAAATTGAATAATTTGCACATTAAGCATAATGTAAGTGGGTTTTGTGGTAACAAGTTGCATTACCAAAATGAAATTGCGGTTAAGTTAGACAATGTCTGAGAAAATATATTAAACTGTGGCAAGGAATTTTTCCAGATTGAAATTTATAGAGATTACATTTCAGAAATGTCAACAGCATTGCAATCTGTAGTAAAATCTGATTAAAATTCCTATAAATATAAAGAGGCTAAACTTGTTTTGTTTGCCTCTTATTTATTAAGTTATTTCATTCAAAATAAATATAAAATAAATTAAAATAATGACATTAAATGAGAACAACAAAAGAAAACAACTAATACGCATTTGTTTATATGAATATAAAATTCAATATAAAAATAGTCAAGAAAGCGTAACTTTCAAGCTTCAAGCCAAACTGGCTTTTAGTTATTGTTATTTATATAAATATATATTTATATTATGCAAATATCTACGCATAATAATATTAATAGATATTATTCATTCAGTGTTCAGCTGTTATATTAAATCAGAGATGGCTAAACTAGGTACGAGCTACGCTCTAATTTGCATATTAAAAGCACATTCAGAGTTAATCAAAAGCCAAAACAAAAACAAAAACGAAAGGCAAATTTAGAATTTACATTTTAAATGTGGTTTAGGTGATAAATGTCCACCATTCCTCCGGTTAGAGGAGGGAGGTGAGTGCCGTGCTGCTGTCCCCAGCAAGACTGACTGACCGATGGATAGATTCCCCAAAGCCCAGGGTAGCCAAGCGTCTGACATGAACTAATTAAGTTGCGCAGTTTGATCAGATTTACTGCCGACCAGTTTGCCTCAGCGATCCGCAAACGATACTTTCCCAAACTGATTTCATGCCTCCATCTGTCAGCGAAACCAAACTCAAAAATAAAAACCGACGACAAAACTTAACAAAAGCAAATGTCAAATCCATTTGAAGTGCATAAATTTGGCACGGCAGAAAAAAAAACCGCGTGATAATCAGTTTTGGGAGACGCACACAGTTCAATGACTAGGTCTAGGCACAGTTTGGAAAAACTCAGCTGGTCAAGCTGTCGATGATCAATCAGCCATATGACTATATAATACCCTGTATCTTTAAAACGATAGCATAAATAATAATTAAATGAATTGAAAACTTTAAAAACTAGTTTACAAATTGAGTTAAGATTGAAAAACATTAATATTTACTAAAACAGATCAACTTTCAGGGTGTCAGCAAGGCGCATATGTTCTCATTTCTCACTTACATGTTATGTGAATGTGTATGTTTGCTGTGTCAGTGACTGTGGCGTCTTGTCGTCAAGCAGCAAGCGACAAGATGAATTTGCTTTATTTATTAAACGAAAATCCATGCGAAAATCTACTGAAAATTCGTAAAAAATCTTGAGTGAAACAAGATGAAAATTAGGAAAATACTTGAGAAATTTATGAAGTGAAATTATGTTTTTATGTTTTACACTATTCAAATGGGAATCTGAAAAATGTTAAGTAGCTGCCGCTGCTCTCAACATGATTTGCCATAATTTGACGTATTCAAAAAATTTGAATAAATTATACCAATTTTTTGTTGTGCCTTCTCTTTCTTTAAGCGCGAAATAAAAGCTGCCGCCACACTTTTTATTATTGAAATGTTTATTGTTGGCTTCAATTTAAATCATCGTTTTATTTGCACATTAATTTGATAAAAGCTGCCGCTAAAGTTCTACTAAGAATTTGGGTTATGTGAATTGCCAATGGGAGTGTCGACTCTTCTAGCGCTCACTTTAAGAAAAGGGGAGGAAAGAAAAGAAAAGGGAGGTGTATTAGCTAGGCAATAAATGATAGCGATAAGATTGGCTTATCAACTTGAGGGGAAAACTTTCGTTTTCTGAACCGGAATTGGGCAACTCTCTGATAGTTGGCAGTTCCAGCCTCGTGTATTAATATCAAATAATATGCCACTTTATAAATGTAGGCCATAAAAACTTTGTTCCATTATTTTTTTATGCTCTTCATAATTTGTTGATTATGTACCTATGGGCTTATGAATGACAGACAACAGACGACAGACTCCGAACTCGGAGTTCAAATCCGTCGATCATTAAGAGATACATTTCATCTGTCTGTTGTGGCCGACGTCTAGGTGTTATTTTATATACAATCTACATATTTAGCTATTTTTGGTTATTTTTTTAACTTGGCACATGTGTCGCTTGTCCCTTAAATAGTTTTCTTTAGGCACTTTTTGTATTTTTATGTTGTTCCTTTACTGTAGCTGTTGTTGTTGCTATGGCTGTGGTCGCCGCGGTCGGGGCTTTTGATGCCCTTACAGAATTTAACATAAATTCTACCAACTGGCGGCATAAGCAACACCAACAAGAACGAATCTTCACAGTTTTGGTCCGGCTTGGCACACATTCAGCCTTCTTTTTGGCAGCTGTTTTGGGTGAAAGGCATAAAAGTCCAGAGAGATGGCAATGCCAAAGGGTTATGCATATTTTAAATGCTCATAACGTTTACTTACTTTTATTGGTATATTCTTTTACAATCCCGCTAGCAAGCCGACAAAATTGAACACAAGTCGCATTTCTTTAACTTGAACTCAAGTTCAGCAGTTCAATTCAATTTTTGGCAACAGTATGGCTAAAAATATTTCAATCTGCTACAGATATAATTGAAATGTTAACCCAATTCTGTTAAGGTTAAATGTTACTTTGTAAATGTTAACAGCTTAACATAACATGCAACTGGAACTGGACTGTTGAAACATTTGAATTGTTGTGAACATTAAATTAAGGTATTGACTTTAAGATCAAATAAATCAATGAGATTTGAAAACCTGTTGGGGACTTAGAACGAACTGTCCAGCCCTGGCTTTAAAATATGTACTTACGTATCTTCTTTAGTATGCTAAATTCCGTTTGTTTTTTCTCCTTTTCGACAACTTTGAAGCGGTCATAACTGTTTGCGTTTTATGGGCGTTTTAAAACGCGCGCGTGGCAAGACGACAAATTTGAATTTCAACGCCTTTGTCCATTGCATAAGTAGCGCGGGAGGGGTGTGTGTAACTGCACGAGTGTGAGTGTGTGTGTGTGTGATGTGGTGTGAGTGTGCTGATTATCTGCAGTACAACGTCGCGTCGTCGCAGCAGAAAGCAATTAACATTTTGATGCCTGAAATTTGGCCCACAGCCGACATCCAACCGGATAGACAGACAGATGGACATTGCAACCTGCAACGTGGAACATGAAACGTGCAGCGTGAAACGTGGAACTTACAAGTTATGAGTTTCTCTGTGATTTGTTTTTCGTCGAGTCGAGTCGGCAATTGAATTGTTGTTGTTTATAGTAATTAAAAACGGGGTGCACTTAAATGTTGCATAAAAAAATGTACATTTACAGCTACTACTTGCAAAGCGATCTCTGCTCCTGTTGTATTTATTGCTGTTGTTGGTGCTGCTGCTCCTGCTGCTGCGTAGGCATCTGAACACGTGCCAAAAAGTCAGCCTACGGGCAGCATAGCGCCTAAGTGCAACGACAAACGTCACTCAGCCGCCCCGTTGCACGCCCTGCGCAACTTCCTGATCGTGTATCTCATAGATACACCAGCAGCCAGAGTTGATGTCGCTGTTGCTATCGCTGTAGTTGTAGTTGTCGCTGCTGATGTTTCTGCTGCAGTTAGTGCGTGATTATTTTCAAATTCGACACAGTTTTATGCGCGAATTGTTTTTGTTTCCACACTTATTTTTAAACAATTTGCCAGTCGGTGAGTATCTTCGAGTTTTTCCCTTGCTTGGCTACGATTTTTTGTAAGTTTATTTTGTCTTTTTTGTCGCTTTTCTCGCTTAGTTGGCCAATTTCAATTTGTGCACTTTTTCAAATGGGCTGGGGGAAAGTCAATTTCGATGTTTCGATGTTTTCACCGAGTTTTTTTGCATAACTGCTGGCTCCCTTTTTTTACCGATAAGTCGCATTTATGTAACCCGCTGACCACTTTGACGCGCCCATAGATACAATTGTATCTCAGTTCGTGTATTGTCGGTGCCAAAAATAAACTGTGCCACTTTGCCGACGTCGACTACAGTCTCTTAATATAGATACACACTAATTAAATGTCAAAATTGCGTATAAAAACGCTCAGACTGAAGAATTTATATACAATTCCACTAATCTAAAATGTTGTCGTTGGAATTTTCAAAGCCAATATGAATATACCATAACTTCTGGTAGTAAAAGAATGCATAAAATATATTTAAGAATTTGTTTAAAGACATAATGCCATTCTATTATATATTTGTAATTAACAATTAAGCATTATTATTTAATGACTTTACTCTTCTCTTATTGTTACAGCTCTGAAACTGAAACATGTTGATGTTGCAACGACAAACCTAAACATTCAGCAAGAAGATCATCAACAATATAAAGAACAACAACCTTATTTGATTCTCAGACTCGTAGACTTCTGTTCACTGCACTGACATGACTCGGAAGTTACTAAAGTTGATAAGATGCAATATCAGCGGGGAAGACGAAGATGAAGATCCGCAACAGCAACAGCAACAGCAACAACAAGAGCAACATCAAGAGCAACATTTGAAATTGAAAAGTGTTGAACAAGTCTACGATATGATAACCTAATTTCCTACCAGCAAGAGGCGAATTTTAAACTGGAACAGAGACTCATAAAAGAAACCAAGAGGAGTAAAAAAACAACGAAACGAAAGTAAAACGATATATTTTTTTTTTTGAAAACGGAGTGTTCATATGTTTCAACGACAGCTAAGGGCGTGGCAGACGCCCAGCAACAGCAACAGCAACAACTGACAAAACTGAGGGGGTAGAGCCCAAAAAAGGCATTACAATAAACTGCTGCAACAAGGAAAGCGGCTGCAATAGCAACAATTTAAAAAAAAAAAAAACAACAGCAGTAACAGCAATAACAACATCTTGAAAACTCTTGTGAAACTGAAGTTGTAATCTTTCATGCGAATAAACCAGCGTTTGGATTGGAGGGCCCTGGCGCTGCTGGGCGCCCTCCTTTCGTTTATCATAGCCTGGCCAGGTCTGGTGTTTGCCATGCCAGCGCTAACGACGATGTCGAACCAATTAATAAACAATACACAAGCAAACACAAATATTAGCAATAACACTTACAATAATCACAACAACAACAACAGCTATATAAGTAATCTAATAGATAGTAATAGTTCTATACAAAGTGATCATAGTCGTAGTAGTCCTCTAGTACTGAAGAAGAACGAGAGTGAATATAGTTTAAATCAAAATCAAAGTATTAGTGCTGAATTTAAAATGCGAACGTTAACCACAATCACAAATCAATCAACTGCCATAATAATAATAAATACCACAACAACAACAACAACACCCAATCCTGACAGCAGCAGCAGCAGCACAACACCAGCAACGATTGCTGATGGGAATGATGAATATCAGGAATTGGATGCTTTGGGATTTAGCATCTCAGTTGCGTCTCGTGAACATTTAGCGATACTTTCACGAACAGAGCGCAGCATAGGACATCAACAACATCATCATCTGCATCATCAGCAATCGCATCACAAGCATCAGCAACAGTTGCCTGCTACTGCTAATGGCAACAGCAAAAGTAACAGTAACAGCAATTTCATTGGTTCGAAATCGAAAAGACTGAATAACTTTAGAAATAATCTAAACATAAATAGCAGTAACAACCATCCCAACATTATCAACAACAATAACAACAACTTGGATCGCAATGAACGCTCTACAAGCTCCCATCTAGCTGGATCATCCCGCAAGATACAATTATATATCAAGAATCGTTTTCTACAAATTTTGCCTGATGGTACTGTCAACGGCACACAGACCGAAGATAGTGAATACGGTGAGTACCCGTTTAAATCTTTTAAAAATAACTTTAAGTATACTTTAATAGATTAAAATTGAACCAAAATACATATTCTACAGGGGTTGGAAGTTAATGCTGCAAAAACAGCTGGTGGAAGGTTTCAGAAAACAACTGAGAAAAACTTTATTATCATAATGTATACCTTAAACTTCTGTTTGAAAATGGAAAAGTAAATTAATAATTCATGTAGTTTTCAAGAGTTTTAAACACTAGCTATAAATCAAAAAATTTAATGGTTTTTAAATTAAATATAGAGTAGTTCATATTTTGTTCTTACAAATAGGGCAAAAATTAGACTTTCAAACTAAGAAAATCGCAAAACGTTAAGAGAAAAAGTAAGGGAATTTGGCTCAAACTATTTCCATGGATAATATATGAGGGATTATTCTCAAATAAAAAGTAGAACATATTTTTTATACTGTCATAATAAAAAGTAAAGATTATGCGTAAACTTTTCATCATACTTAATCTTGTTATTTATGTTTCCTTGTGGTCTATTAGAATATAGGAAATCATTTATCTTAATAAATCCAAAATTCTGCTGTTCATAGGAGTTTTAAAAAGAATTGCAGTTTCAACAGAGTCAAATCCTGTGAATTGTAACTTTGACCTTAGGAACAGATTGATGATGAACTTCAAAGCTGACATCCCGCTGTTTAATTTGCAATTGAGACGAAACTCCAACAAAATCTTGTTTAGTTTTTCTGACTTGAAGGCATAAACAATCAAATAAACTAATGCGTATTCTTCTGTTATACGTAATATTTGAAATATATCAGCAATAATATGTAGCACATACATACACGCCCACTCACGCAGCGCCCACAAGTTGAAAGTTCTCATAAAATGTGTTTGCTTCAACGCAAAAGCTACGTAAGACACCCCAAGAGTCTATAGAGGGGCTGCCAAGAATTAAAAAAAAATAGAAAGAACAGAAAAGATTCGAAAAAGTAAAATAAAAATAGAGGAAAAATCGACGAGAAATTTAACAAAAATATTTGTAGCAAGCTGTTTATGTTGAGCATCATTAAGTCAGACACTTGATTTGGCAATCTGCTGGCCTTATTGTTGTTGTTGCTGCTGAGGGCGTCCAGGAGAAGAATCTATTGTATTATTTGCCATATAAATTTATGTTGAGCGTAGTGTGTTTGTGTGTGAATGTTGGCATAAATCTTGTTTTAATGAACTAAGCGACCTGATTAGCTGGTCTGCTATGAGTCAGAGCCAAATCAGCTGCTGGCCATTTGCATAACCTGGCCAACAGCAATCAGCGATAAGAAGGCAACGGCATAACAAGAAAAAAGCGCTTGCCAAAATGAATTTACAACTTTATTTTCATTCACCTTTTTGTATTTTTCTTCTTCCGAATTTGCTGCGGCAATTTGCAATGCTGATAACAAAAGCGACAAGCGTCTGCAATCTGAAAACTTGTTGTACAACACGGTAAAAACAGCGAACGGTTTGCGGCCGGTTTGTGCGCGTTTTTTACCGCACTCGCGTTATCGCGCGAACTCATCGCGTCATTGAGACATCAGATGCCGCATAGATAGTTGAGATTTTTTTCCTGTATGTTGTGCTCAACAAATTTACTTTTTATAAATGTACTCTCTGTGTTGTTATTGCTCAGGTGTTAATTTGATTTCATTCGCCTGCCTCACGCGATAATGCGAACCGGGTGCGATAAGATTTACCCTTTTGAAAAGGTGCAGCAATCGAAAAGAGCTTTTATAAGGCGCCTAAAATGATTTTTATAGTAGCCACAACAAGTGGCCATTGCCCAATATTTAGATGGCGAACCATTCTCCCACCCAACCACACTCTTTTGCCCACTTTCTCAAGCAAACATACCTATTTCTGGCTTTATTGTGGCGAGTTGGTGAGTTCTTTATATGCCTCAAATTGCGTCAAGTGTAACAAAAGCAGAGGGAGATCGCTTAAGACTTCTGTCGACTACTAAAGCAATAAAATATTAACAATTTTAATGGTTATTCAAGTTGATAAGACTGAGTGGTGCGTTTTTATCATGACTGTCGCATTTATCCCACAAGTTTTTTCTTTCGAATGTCTGAGCTTAAAAGGCTTAAAAAACCAGTGACAACTGTTGAAAATTCGTCTGTCTAAACAGCAGAAAATTGTCGAATTTCCCGCAGTTAACAGCGCGAAGTCAAGTTCACCAAGTAGTTGACCTCCAAATGCCTGACACAAAGACCTTAAGTTGCAGTTGCGAATTGCTCAAGAGGCTAACGGTGACTGCCACAATGGACCGGATCCTTGTGCCTCATACCTGACCCCAAACCCTTTTTTCGGGGCGTACATATTTTCATAATGATATATGAGTCTACGCGTACTTGTTGGCCTGTCCAGTCAGCTCTTGGTCTGAACACCTTCGGGCCTGGGCAATTATGCGACTGATTTAGTGCGTGGTGCTTGGTTGGTGCGAGGTGTGAAGTTGACTGAAGCCGAAGCTGTTTTCTTTTGGCCAGTAGATGCTAAAAGCTTCCGACAGATTTTTTGATAACTTAATTTACGGCACGTCTTCAGCGAGTTGATGAAGTTGCTGCCACTTGCAACTTGCATCGATTTGAATTGCCGCCATCGGACTTGAGTTACTTTCACTGTCACTCGACTCTTGGCTTGTCTGTTAATTGCTTTTAGCATATATGAACAGACTTACGTATAAAAACAAACTTATACTAGATTTCGTTTAATTTATTTCGACAGATCAAAGAAGTGCCTTTCAAGCAAATTTGACTATGACCATAAATGTCAAACTGTAAACCAAACAAATGACTGCATTGTTCTCATTCTCAACCTAATTCTCAATCGATTATGATTTTATTTCTATGATTTAACTGCCTGCTGGCATTATAAGTTTTACATATGTTATAGCTTGAAGAACTTTCCAAACCTACTGAACTTCAAAGCTAGACATTATAGAGCTACAAATCAGATTTTCAAACATTCCTCAATTCTATATATAAATTCAAACTCAAAGAGAAATTGCATAAACTGTGTAAATCCCTACCAAAAGCATAATCTTGATTAATATCGTAATCATTTGAAGGCAAAGAATTTCAACACAAGAACTCATCGTGGCATGTCCAAATAGCCGGCTATTAAAATCTATGCATGTATGTATATAATTTTCAGCACATAATACAATAAATTTATTTTTACAACAACTTTTGAGCAGCTACGTCACAAAGATACAAATGTATCTGGCTAGATCTTAGCCACACCGCCGTGAATTTATGATGAAAAATTTACAAAATGAAGATAGTTTCAACACATTTTGGATAGACTCTAATGAGTCTGGCAGTGGCACTACTATTCACTGTGGTTCAGCTTCCGTGGGTGGTGCAGCACCACTTGATGTGTTATTGTCAGCGAGTCGGCTCATCACAGTGAGCGTGTATTTTGTATCTTGTATCTTGATTTATGCGGCGTTCGTTCGTTCCACAACAACATGGAAACCGACTCTGAAACAGAAACAGAAACAGAAAACACTGTGAAAGTGTTTTGTTTTAGATAAGATTATGTAGTGTATATGGCAACTGAACGGACAACGCAATATGTCAAATGGATTTATAGTTGGCGTCGACGTCAACGTCAAAGTCGACGTTCTCTTTGAATCTCTGCAAAAGTTTTCCGCCTCTATTAATAGTTTGGTGGCAATGAACTGTTCGTTTAGAAATTGCTCAAGTGTTTGCTTTCGATTATATAAAAGGTCTAGGCCATAAAGCGACTTTGCTCAAATTGGCCAACACATATGCATTCACCCACAAATTTACTTATATATATTTTTCTTGCTGTCTTTTTTATGGCCGAGTGGTGCTTTTAATGTTCAATGTGGTTCCTTTACAGCGCCCAAGAAAATAACCAAAAAAAAAGAGTCATTGACAAGAATGTTAAATTATGCGTAAAGTTCGTAAAAATGTGTAAGACAGACCAGGTTGGATCGTGATATTTATGAAGTTGGCCTGCCTAACATATATAAATTACCATGATTAATGATATTTTGCACGCAGTTGTTGCCATGCTGCTGGCTGCTGAATTTTTCTCTTTATTATTATTGTTGTTGTTGTTGTTGTTATTGTCGTTGTTTTACAAGCATTTTTACGAGCAATTCATTTTCACCCCGTCCACAAAACCAGCAGCAAGTCAAAAATTGACCGCTGCCCAGTGGCAAAAACATTGACACAGAAACCAACTACATGAAGAGTTAAATCAAAAGCAATAAATTTACATTGAAAACATTAAGAGTGCTTAACAACATACTAAATAAGTTGTGGTTATACTTAAGTTTAAGCGTAGGATAATTGGCTTACGTGGCGTATGCGCAATTTTTAATTAATATGTGTTTTAGTGATGTTCCATGGCAGAATACCATGCCAAAGTCTTATTTAATCTTTGATTACGGCAACTCAGCTTTGGTAGCTTGTATTCAAGTACATATCTTATCAATGATTTAATTATATTGTTTAACATTTTAGTATGTTGTTCATTCCATTGACAATTGTTAATTGTGTTTCTTTAGAAAAAATTCATGTAATCTTTTACAAATTATTAAAATTGATAACGAGTTTCAAATGCATAAATGTTGCTAGTCAGTAACATTAAATTCTTCTTTTCAACCTTTCTGATATATTTTAATTGAAAATTAACAAAACGCTCTTTATCCCTTTCAAAACATTCGACATAAACTGCTGTATTTGACAGAAGAGACACCCCTTAGTGCTCCGATCTCTAGGTGCCCATCTTATCTACTTACCCGACGATTCGGTGAACTCTAGATATCATTTTGTTCTGGTTTCTTTTAGATTTACGATGCCTATACGCGATTGCCAATTAGAGTGCAATTAATTTATAATCCCAGACACTACTTTATAGGGACCCACATACGATCGTTTGACACACTTTCCACATACATTGTTGCTGCGTGTGGCAATTAGAGGTGGAGAACTATCGATAGTGGGCACCATCGATATTCGACGATAGTTAATTTTGAACCATCGATAGTGTCGATAGTGCCATCGATAGTCGTCGATACTATCGCCTGAAATTACAAAAAAAATTTTTGGTGTATAGCAACAAATATTTGTTTATTTTAACCAAAAGTTTTGGTTTAGGAACAATAGAGTATTAATATTTTCCTCCTTCAAACGGGTTCGCCTCTCTGAAACAATTTGGCCCGCCTTGCTGAATGCTCTTTCCGATTCAACGGACGTGGCGGGGATGCATAAATATTTGCAAAATAATATTTTAAGCAAGGGAAAATCATGTCTGGTTGACCTGCTATTAAATAAACTTATTATTAAAACTTAGTTCTCAGTATCGATATTTAATATAATATTTTACCTTGATCCATAATAAAGGGTCCATTTCTTGGGGGCAATGTCCCTCCTCTCCAGATACTGTCTTTTAATAATGATGGCATCGGACCGGACATTTCTCTTTTTATGTGTGCTTCGTTGATCCAAAAAATCAAACAGTGGATCCTTATCAGCCGTAGTTGCTTCCGCATTTGAGTCACCTGGGTTTTCATTACCTGCCAAATTGCCCAAATTGACCAAATCGTTTTCGAAGAAAATTGCTGCCTGTTCAGCATTAGTGTTACATTCAAACCCTTCCTTTTTGAAGCGCGGATCCAATATCGTGGCCATTCTCGGTAATAAATATAATATAATAATTTGACAAAAATGTTGTGAACATTTTTACTACTTGTTTAAAAAATGTATTACCTTTTTTAAGGAAGCGATCCATTTCTTTTTTTTATTTTAAAAGAGCACTTGACCACTTAATTTTATATTTTTTGTTATTTTAACTCACAAGAGACGCCAAAAATTAATAAAGGCGCGGAAATTTTTTTGGTGATGTGTAAACATATGAAGTAGAGGTGGAGAACTATCGATGCACTACTATCGACTTACTATCGAAGTTTTCAACCATCGATAGTATGGTGGCGCGATAGTGCCAAACCATCGATAGTGACGATAGTGCCATCGATAGTTCTCCACCTCTAGTGGCAATATGAACGATAATGTGATTGCACTTGCTGTCCGATATGAAATTTATAACCGTGGCATGTATTATTGTTAATGTATGTATGGGGAAATGTGAGGCGCCAGTGCTTAAGAACTGGCTTTTCGAGGTGTTACGAGCTTCAAGAATTGGGCAATGAGTCATATATTAGTTGCATGCCAAAAATACTCGGTAATAACTGTAAAGAACACGGTGGGTCCGTCTTATCGATAGAGTTGTAATAGCAAATTGTTGAACATTTGCATTTTCCTATCATATTTTTTCTTTTTTACTATATTGATTAATTTGGTATATTAGCGACGGCATCTGTGGTCCAATAGAGATGTAAATTAATCACATAATTTGCATGCCTTTCAAAACACGTTGCAATCGGCATTCAATTACCAAAAGCTTGTAAGCTGAAAAACGTGAGCAACTTTTAGCAAAGCAATGTGAATTGGCTTAATAAATTGATCCAGTTATTTGCTGTGTGTAATGGATATATGTATTCCGGGCTAAGACTTGTAGGTGGCTATGTTTTGGCTGTTTACCACTTGTTGCTGCCCGATCGCACTCTCTGATGTTGGCCGATTTACTCGCCATTTTGCCCCACACCTCGCTGGCTAACCCAAATTTTCTTTTAGTTTCAGTTTTCTTCTACTCATTATTTTTTGTGGTTTATTTTGTTGGGTGGGAGACGCGTGTCTCGACCACTAAGATTTACGACTCATATGACCATGAACGTGCTGGTATGGGGAGTATTATTCGTATAGGCAATTTGTATCTATAGAGGGTACAAATTATCGCGTCGGTATGCGAATGAAATGAAACGTAACGAAAACTGAGAAAGAAAAATGAAGCAAATGCAGTAAATGGTGTGTGTAAGTATCTGAGTATCGGAGTATCTTGTGTTATGTTTTGCTGTATTGTGCTGTGATGTCTTGTGTACGTGTATGTATAGAAAGTGTTTACTGAGTGGACTTTGTTTGAAAAGCAACGTTAGAAAGGTGTAGGGAGCTCGGTTATACGACTCTACACTAAACTTTTTGTTTGGGTGGGTCGTAATTGCAGAGACTCCTCCGATTGAATTTATCTTCCGGGAATAGCCAAAGATAAGGTTCAATATTGTGATTATATAAATGAGTAATGGTTAGCATTAATCTGTTTGTGAGATAAACTTCAGTTCGCATATCTTCATTGGTTCATTTCAACAAGTTTACAAGGTGTTTAAAGAATTCAGAACAACAAGACTTCGAAAAAACTTAACCCATTGCCAAACGGAATATCTTTTTAATATGATTTAACCCACTTCATCTACTTCCTTGTTATTTTCTGCAGTAATAAATGAAATTTTACAACGTTGCATTAATAGAGATTGAGCAAAGTCAAAGATATTTATTAGATCTGTATTATAGAAATGTGCTGCAACTGTTATAGTTGTCCAAATTAATTACCTCTCTAAGATAACCTTTTAAAGCCACGCTACCTTGAGTTTGTCGCAGTTGCATTTCTTTGAGTAACCCACACGGTGGCAAGGTTTTTGAGTGGTTACCGCCTTGTTGGGGAATATTTACTTATTTCTCTCGTATTTCGCGCAAGTCTAAACAATTTATTAGTGACAATTCGCCGGCTTGTAAATGATATATTAATGACCGTCTCACGACAACAACTACGGTAACTGCCGCACACGCGCACAAAATAACAAATTTCAATTACAGCGTGTACTATGAATCCGGTTTAAAATGAAAGCCGGACCAAACCGAAACACCAAACACAGCCACCCAACTACACTCTACAGTCGAGTACAAGCTGTAGCACTAGCTCTTTATGATATACCCACCTAATCCATCCGCCAATCCACTTTTTTTGCAGTGCAGTTTACGCATAGATATGTTCGCACTTAATAGCTCAAGTTTACGGCAATCGACAAATTGGCGCGTTAATCTACACTGAGGGAGAGAGAGACAGGTGGAGGGAGAGAGTGAGAGAGGGAAAAAATATGTATTTTGGGTTGAAGTGTTCTTTTTTTTATTATATTTTTGCTTTGGTATTTGGCATGCATGAGGCGTAGGACACAAGCTACTCTTAATATGCGTCGCACCGCATGCCACAGGCAATAAACATCCATAGCCCCGGGGTTGTCAGGCGGCATTTTTTCTATATGTACCATATGTAAGTAAGTAGATGGAAAACCCGCTCTACATACAGCTACTGGAAGCGGGTTAAGTGCGTGCAATTTGCGTTGATAAAACATACAGCTTAAAAAGACACCGAGTGAGACCGAAAGATACCTTGTATGCGGGGAAAAAAGAGTTAAGGAAAATTAACTCAAGCGGCCAAATGACTTCCGTTGGAAAAGTGAAAAGTCCGCAATCGACAAAAGTTACAAGCGTTGCCGTTGCTGTGGCTGTTGCTATTGCCTAATGGCAACTGCGGGCTCTCCTTGGCGTATCTTGCAGATACATTTGTATCTTACAAGTAGGAAGTGTACCCAATTGAGGTGATGACACACACACGATGTCGTTCGCATTACCCCTTGTGCGTGCTGATGTTGTGCAGTGTATACAAAATTCTAATGGCATGCGTGTGCAATGTGCCACAAGACGAGTCTAGACGAGACGAGACTATCTCTGCTATCTCCCTCTCACCTCTCTGTCTTTCTCCCTCTCTCTATTACTATGCAAGGCTGGGCCATTGACTCGAAGCCGAGCCGTTGCCTGGTTGCTTTTATTTAAACTAATTGACGCCCGCCGCAAAACGCAACCATATGAAAGGTGTGCGGGTTCTCCTCTCTCTATCTCCCTCTCTCTATGCTTCGAGGTGCAATTGGAAAAGTGTCAATTGCTTGGTTGACTCTCGACTAGGAACTAGAAATGGTATGTTGGGTGACGGGAGGGAAGGTAAGCCAGGTGGGGGGAGCAATTGATGCGCGTCAAAATGAACAATGAGTTTCAATTAGTTGCCACATTGGATTCTCCTCCAATGGCCATTTTTTTTCGTAATACATTTGCTCTGCAATGAGGAAGTATGAATGGTTTGCTGATTGAGCTGAGCGGATTACCATCCAACAACGGACTGTGAGCTGTGTGGCAACTCTGGCAGTTGTGGGTGCTTGAACTTGCAACGGTATGATGAATGATGAGTGGGAAGTCGTGTACTACGAGCATACTAGCTAAACAGTGTTTAGTAAGCACACATACATTCTGAACTTGAGGCGTTAATTTGCGCAAACATTTGCACAAATAATTCAACACAAATTTGCAAAATCAAATAAAACATTTTTCAAATGATTATCCCGATAATCAATGCGATAACACTTCGATGCACACTTCGGATGTGCCAATCGTTTTACAAATCAACAAAACTATTTAGCTTTTATCTATTCAAATTTATCGGTAGTAATGTCGACATAAAAGAAGATAAAAAAGGATAGATAGTTAAAAAGACCACAGAACCATCGATAATGCCGATAGTGCTCTCGATAGTTCTACACCTCTAGTTTACAGTTCAGTGTCAGATTGCTATAACAAAAAGTATTTAAGCACTCCGTGTTTTTATCAAAAACGTAAATCAAAATACATTTATAAATTACAATGAATTGTGCTTATTTTAACAAGTCTGAGCCGAAGAAGCATTCTGCCGACTCAAAGTTATCTTTGAATAATACTTTTTTCAACCAGAAAAAGCCACTGGGTATGTACGGTAAATAAAACCAAATCCGCAATTTAATTAACCTTAAATCTGTCTACACAGAATATCAGCGTTATGCCAAATTAATTCTGCCTAAGAATGCGCTCGAAACTCTTCAACAGTTCAAGGGCCTTCCCATTGGAAATTTTCGTGTTGAGGCTGGGCCTAATGGTAATTTCATGGCCAGCATAAATGTGGATTCAAAAATGTACACGGCCCAGGGACGTACAAAGAAGGAAGCCAAGAACTTGGCTTGCGAGTTAGCATTAAAAGATTATTGGCTCTCGTATGCCAAGGATTGCCAGCTAATTGGAAAAATATGCATCCAGCATCTGTTTTGAACATTATGCGACCAACAACTAAATATATATCAACCCAAGGAAATCCAAATAATGGACAGAGCATGAGTATAGTCGTTGACAATCAGAAATTCATGGCTTGTGGACGATCCAAAAAGATAGCTCGCCGCAATGTGGCAATTGCTGCATTGAAAGCCTTATTTGACTTGCATTTCGAAAATTGAGGGGATAACATAATTTATTAAATCTAAATATATAATAGTTTAATAGTTTTTTAAATTCCTAAGATTTCCGCATTGCTAGAATGCTGCAGTTAATTAACATTTTTAGCAATTCCATTCATACATAGATCGCATATTAATTAACACTTTTTATGAGCTGCCTAAAAGTGAGACTTTTAAACGCCCTCCAACCAGACTAATTTCCACACTCTTCTAACTCAAAGTCTTTATGGATTTAGCTCGATTCATATGAGATGATCACGTCCATTAAGATCAAACACTTTCGCCAGACAGCGGCAAAATGCTTCCGTGGCTGCGGCTGTGGCATTTTATGAGCTAAGAAGATAGCTTGCCACAGCCTGCCCCCGAAAGAGGCAAATTGAGTGCCTGCTGCACTTGATTGCAACTTCAACGTGCGGCTCTCAACTTGTTTGTTTTCAATGGCATTTTTGTGTGGTGTGTGGTGTCCATTGGAAAAACCGCTGACTGACAGATCGAACCGCTCACTGCCCCGCCCAATGGCCGATGGGCAATGGCCATGCTATGGTTTTTAACGATCTTGCTAATTTGCCAAACACCAAATGCAGCCTTTTTATTATTTACACTGGCTAAACACAGACGCCAACCAACATAGAAGTCGATGTGTAGGCGAACTGGCCATGCTTGTCTAGCCAGCCAATTGGCGGGGTAAACATCTTTAATTAAAGAGCAGATAAACTGCACATCAACTCAATATTATGGCCACTTCTTTACTTTTATGACCAATTGCAATTGCATAATAATCTCTTGACGAGCCCAGACTCATACAACCACTGACCCACTAACGAGTTAAAAGAACAGTCTGTCAGACAGATGACAAAGTTAAAATACGCTTGCAATAAGGGCTCAGAGAACGAGGAAGGATCAAAAGAATCCGCGTGGGAAATCCATTATGTTTATATTTGATATAGAATATCAGAAATAATGTTTATGACATCCTGTCAAATTTACTGACGAAACTCTACTCACTGAAGGAATGTTAAAATATCGAAAATTATGTTTAAGGTAGATTGCCAAATTTACTGCGAAAACTATACTACACTTTTGTCAGGGTATTAAGAGCAAGTCAATAAACTTTCAAAAGAAGTTTTATTAAGAAAAGAAAAAAAAAGAAATGGGAAAAGTCGCCCACCCACGTGGACAGCAGACAATCAATTCGAAAAGGTCCAATTTAGCCGCATCAAATTGCTGGCTGACTGTATACTTTGTAGTTGGACATACTTTTATAGGACAGTCTCTGAGACAGAGATTCTTCTGCGAACATTGTCCCGTCCTGCTGTGCGACAATTGAAAGTGGGGCCCTGGGGCCAAACAACTTGTTAACTTGTAGTAACTACTTGCAGTTGTCTTTTCAGTGGCAGTTGTTGCCTTTCTTCTTTGGCAGCAATTTGTGTGCAACTTGTTTCGATTACTTCATTTGGCTTTAGGTTCTCTGAAGCGTGTGACCCAGTTTTGTGGTCAGGCCTTTGTGAATGCCACAATTTGATATTGCACAAAAAAAGTAATAAAATTTAATAAATTCGTATAATAAACATACTTATAAAAAAGCACGAGATTCAGCACCCACTGAATTCGTGCACCACCAATTGACCATTGCAGTGGTGCTGTGCTGCTGTGTTGTTGTTGCATTGCGATTGTCTGATATCGCATATCATTTAGCTCAGTAAATATGGCCATTTAATATTAGCCAGCAACGCAACTGGCATTGTTTGGCCAATAGTAGACATTAAATTTATGACCCAGGCCAAGCAAGCGCCCGGAGTTGCGCATTTCATTTTGACAGATTGTTGACAAATGTCACGGAGTTCGCATTGTCCAGTCCGTCTTTTCGTCCCCTTCGTCTGCGTGGGGTGCTCTATGCTAATTACCTTTTGAAACCGACTCTGACAGCTGTGACAGTTTGTTCGACTACTGTGAACGCCCACACACAGATCCAGAGACCACAGACGACAGACGACACCGCGATCTATGACAACCTGAGAGAAACATTATAATAGTGATTATGCAGTTTATACGTGACAGTTATTGCAATCAAATTTATTTCAAGAAAAGTGCAGTAAAACTTTTTATTAAGTTATCTAGCAGAATTAAACAATTAAATTCATTTATCAAAATTTCTACAGCAAATATTTATAACATATTAAAAATAAGTTACTATACTACAACCAATAGTTTTACAATTATAATTATAACATTAATTTTATTCCTTTTACTACCAAACCAACTCGCCTTTTGAGATCTCAAATGATAATGAAGTTGAAATGATCATTTATCTATTCTCTATTCTCAAGAAAATGTTCCTTAAAACCATATTAAATTGCACCTGTAAACCTCATCTTATCTGATTATAATCTGCATTGTGAGTGTCGCCTGTTGCCATGTGCCAAATAAGATCATCACCCTCAAGATATCACAAACAATAAACAATGCGGCTAATTATTCGTGGTAAGATTTTAGTGATTTTAATGAATCTTCCACAGGTAATTTAAGCACAGTCAAATAGAAATGTTGTTTATCACTTAAAATGATGGCAACTGTTTCTTAATTTGATAAGTAGATTTTATTATCGAGATACCATTGCCATATTTCTTTATCCTAATGTTGAACGTTAATTTGAAAATTGAAAGCTCATTGGGAGCAGGTCTGCTTGAGGTCTTCAACACTTTTCCAATTCAACATTAATCGCCCATCAACGCTGTTTGACATTAAATGCCCGCATGGAATTGAAGAGTGAATTTAAGGGATACATTTGTATCTTAAGAATGCATAATCAGAGAGTGCTTAACTCGAATCATTTACATGCACAACTTGCACTTTATTTATATCTGACTATAGTTCCTGGACCGTGGGTGTTCTCGGCACTGGCAGCTGCACTTTCGGGGTTACATCTAAAGTGATGTACTTAGAGGCCTCCCTCAATTAAAGTATTAACGGCACAATGTGCTCCTATTCCACACAGTGGGTGTCTGAGCAACAGCTGCCCAGTATAAAATGTATTTCTAGCTGTAGACGACACTTCAGATGCAGATACAAGTACAGATTCTTGCTGTCTGTGGATCAGCACATGGACATAATCGATTGGTTGCATTTGCATGAACATTTCGTGGATCGGAGAGGATTTTCGCTTAACAGACGTTGAAAATGGAACATCAATCAGCGTTGTCTGTTTACATGTCTTACAGGTCTCTCTTCCATCCTCGGGGATCGAATTGTAAGTTTTTTAATTGCTTTGAAATTCTCAGACAAGCTGACAAGCATGGCTGGCGATTAGAGAGATACTGATACTGATCTCTTAAATCTGGCTCACCTGCCTAACGGTGTTTTGATTAAATTCAATTCAATTCAATTCCATGATAGATATTCCCCCATTGACATACCCATTCACAGCCTGCACCCGCTTTCAATTCATTTCATTTCAATAGCGATTCGATTTTGTTTTGATTGAGTCTGAGCGCCTGGCTTCCAGTTTTTCCAGTGTGTTTTTCAGGCGGCGCCTGTTGAACCTGTTGATTTGCCTATCAGCACTTGTCGCTGTCGTTAATGTGCGTGTTACTGTTGTTGTTACTGTTGTTGCTGTTGCCGTCTGGGGACGGCTTTCCACACCATTGCCACACAGTTGGCAAAGAAATGAATGCCTATCTATGGCATTACATCAGCCAGCCATCGATATTTACATTTGTCTCCCCCTCTCACGATTCTCACTTTGACTACATACATTTTGATTTGGCAGATTGATTTGTATCTGGCAAGGCTAATGAAGACAAATGCCTTTTGGATTGAGAGAGAGCAAGATACCAATGTTCAATGTCTGGGCGGTCTTTAGCTCTCGCTTAATTGATATGTAAGTCAATGCATAACAGAAATTAATTCGAGTTAATTGAACATTTTGTAAAAACCAATCGAAAATCGCTCTCGCTCTCAGCTTTCTTTTGGCAATCGCTCCTGACGTGTTTATGTTATTGGTAGTATTGTTAAGAGTAGGCCAATATTTAGTTGGAATCAGCTGTCAAGTCCGAAGAGATAAGTTTGATATTTACGAATACGAGTTTACTTTGAAGCACGCGACGTATGCGCAATTTTCCACGTCCATGACAAACATTTCCTAAATGCTTGTAAGCTATATTAAAAATCAATTCAAAATAAAGTATATGTATCTTAACAATATTCAAATGTAGTTTTTAATTTTATACAAATTTTTTTTGAATTTTAAAATATATATATATATATATATTTATTTTAAAAGGGCTTTTAGCAAAACTGGCCCAAAAATAAAGTTATTTATTATAATTAGCTGATCTTATCGCTCTGTTGCCCAACTAATTAGTCCATCTTTCACTTTTAGTAAAGTGTTTTTATATATTCAATATTTTATAGATTCAATAAAATATATTTTTTATATATCTAGTGCTATTTTAGTTATAGTCTGAGCTGCAAGATTTGCTATTATTCCCAGAGTACTTGATTCTTGGAATCAGCAGGGAATCTGCATGTGAACTAACCGTTATCTGTTTGAATCACAAACCATCCATGTGATCTCTGGATCACGTTAAGCACAAATCAAAAAATAAAAAGCTGAAGAGAAAAACTTGACTGTGAGTCAGATATGTGGGCTGCTACATGCTAATAGAAAAGCACTTTGTGAACCAACAACAAAAAAAAAAAAAGAAAAAAAAGCGTTACAGTTTAGGTGTGAAAAAAAGGTTGGTACGGTGTGACCAGCCAGCCAGGCAGCATAGATTGTTGGTAAAGTTTCCATCTGCCGAACAAGAAATTGCAATTTAAAAGCGATAAATTAAAAAGGAAAAGCCAAAGACAAAGCGAGAATTGAATCGGGATTTGGGATTCGGGATTCGAGAATCGGGAATCGGAAACTGGGCATAAATAATGCCTAGAGTCAGACAAATTGACGCGCCGTGCAAATGAAATGAAATGAAAATTGAAATCGCAGAATAAAAAGGTAGAAACGCATTTGCCGCATTTTTTATCGGTAAGTTGGAAATCGCGGCCTGCAAGTCGCCGTTCGGGTGATAAATCTTTCTATTAGCCAACTGGCAACAAGAAGGCTGTTGCAGTGCAACAACTGTTGTTGCAGCTTTGTTAGCGCCGTGCCGTGCCGCCAACGCGACTCCATCTCTAGGCGATTTTAATCGCGCCGCCAGTTTCGCTGCATAATTTATAAAATCCATTTTAATCAGCGCGCGCTGCACAATTACTTTGTCTGCATTTAAATGGCAAACAGGGCCAAGACCTGAACTTGGCCCAGCGGCAGGTGTCTCGGCTTGGCTTTAAGCTGACTCTTTTTTCAGTTTGTCAGTTTTTCAGTTTTTAGTTTAAGTCTGTGTCTTCTACGTGCCCTAGGTGTGTTAATTCGAGCTGATTGCGTAGCACGTTGCTCACTTTGCTCATTGAGTTGTCAGTGCGTTGTCTCCGCCTTGCCAACTTGGCCATGATAAATAGCCCACAATTATGTCTACTGCGTCCACATCGATGTTGCTCTTGCTCTTGCTTTTGGTCTTCTTTTTGATGGTGTTGCTCAGTTCAAAGGCAGCACAGCCGGCAAACAGTCCACAACAACAACAACCACAATGACAAAAACGCTAATTGAATAAACACGCCGAAACCGCAGCACACAAAACTCGCGAGAAAGCAGTGACTAGAAACTATCTATGTATTTTATATTGTTATCTGTCTATGTATGAATAAACACATACACAAATGTGTGTACATTTATGCTTTACACAAATTGGCACAAGTGACAACCAAACATTTCTCACACACACACACACACACACGGAAACTCAACTCATTGACAGCCAATTTTGTAGCGTTTAAAAGCGCGCGCGTTTTCTTGTATTTTATTTCTTAGTTTTTTAAATTTATTGTGCAGTGTACTTATCAGCATTTATAATTACAATTTCAAATTATAGGAATTTGTAATTCGTGTATCTATATATTGTAATTTATATGAAAAATCCACTCTTTGATTAATTAAAATTCCGCTTTTCGGCCTGAAAGGGTTAAAACTCGAAAGCATCTGTCAAACTTTTTAAAATGTGAATTCACATGACCTGCCTTAAAGTTAATGTCCTCAGAAGTTAACGGAAGTTGTCAGCTGATTCTATTTATTTTTATGTAATTTTATTTATTGTTAGATCACTTCATCGAAGCAGATTCTTATCAATAAGCTGAGGGTAATAACCGATAAGAGTTGACATATTTAGCTAGGCCTTTTTTATGGCAATTATAAAATTGAATGTGTTGCGCATGTTAATGCCATTTACTTAAGTCTTAATACAACTATTTTGGCTGTGCTTTTTTTTATAAAACGAAAAGCTATTAATCAATATAATTGATGACAATTGGCGAGCTAGTTTTTTTTCGACTAGAAACAAAACGCTTATCGGCAATGAACGAATCTAACACTATTAGTCAATGGGATCTGGTACCAGCTGTGTCCGCCCATATCATCAATTTATCTGAAAGTATGGCGCAGCGATCTATCTTAAAAGTTGCGAGTGCATTCCTGATCAATTGCCAAGAGATTGGGAGGCTCGGAGTCTGGGAGGCTAGAAGGAATTGTAGTTGGAGTTCGAGTTGGGCAGCTGATTTATGAATTTGACCGGACTGGTGGACGAGTGCAAGAAGTCAACGCGCCCAGTTAATGACCCTGTGCCACGGAATTCTGCATAATGATTACAGAATTTATGGAGCACTACAAGCTCACAGACAATTGCCTATCACTTGGCGCTGATTTGACCGCTTGATTGCCACTAAGTTAGTAAGGCAGAGGGGAATCCAAATCGAATCGAGCTCCAATTCGAACTCCAACTCGTATTGATTGAACACACACTGCTAACACACTCACTAACTCATATTGATTGGTTCACAGATTGACAAACTGACCCAGAGTCTGTGACAGCGACAAGATCAATAAATGTTGTTGTTCAATTGTCAAACGCATTGCCAACAACATTGAAACTTGTTCAGTTTGTTCAATCAATTCTAGATTAAAAAATCGCGATGCGCTTCAAAGGATCAATGAGAATGAAATATCTGAAAAGATGTCGCAATTCAAAGCCTTCTCAGGTGTCTGTCTAATCTGATTCACATAGTTTGTGTGACAATTGTCATTAGATAGTCAGCACATTATGTTTGATTTCTTGCCCCACCCAAGGCATGAAACAAAAAGAAAATAGCAGGAGAATGGAAAGGAAAACAACAAGCAACACACGGATACAAGGCATAATTGATTTGTCTAATGTACATGGCAAACCGAAACTCGGCATGTGCTTGGCAATTACACTCGGGCCACGCTGTTTGTTTTTTCGTAGATGCAGTTGGCAGATAAAAAGATACAAAGATACATTTCTGCTCGTTTAATTGCGGACTAAACGCTGAGCCCCCTCTCCTTCTATCCCATCAAACCCAACATAGAGAAGTTGCCAGTGCGCTGATTAGCTGTTGAGTTATTAGCAAACACAGACAGATATCTAAGATCTGTGGGATCTGGGAGTTCTGCTGTTGAGATCTAAGCTGATAGATACTGATAGCTTGTTGGCGTCAGCTGTCGGCAATCATTCAGTTGCTCATTCATTGGCCAATGTTTGGCAATCAGCAGGGCATTGTGCAAACAAAGGTGCCACACGGAGCGTGGAAAGCCGACCCTGGATTGACAGTCAGACATTCAGACAATCAGACAGGGAGACAGTCAGCCAAGCAACCCACTTGACAAAGCTAAACAAAGCTCAAAGGTTTCATTGCTTAATGTCAGGGGCTCCACAAGCGACTTAAACTGATTTATAATTGCGATACGATACATTCTTTCTCTTCTACCATCGGCAAATAAATAAGCGCCTTAACCAGGCGATGACAACGCCATCCGACTGGGCAAATATGTGGGCAAAAACACAGCAGAGGAGCAGGCGACAGATGTGTGTATGAATGTGTGTGTGTGTAAATTGAAACCCATTTGACTTCACAGACTGAGAAAAGGAACGGTCCATCGCCTCGGACTGGGTGTTAAAAACAAACCAAGCACTAGATTCGACAGACCAGACCACCGACTGTGTCCATGCCATTTAACAGCTACTAAAAACCCCAACCGATGGCCACTCAGATGAAAGAAATTCAACTTAAAAACATTGAAATGCGATCTATTATTAACACGCCGAACTTCTTTTGCTCTTGAAAAACAGTTCAAATTAAAAAACAATTACAATTGTTTATATGATATTCTTATGAGATACAACAAATTTAAAGCTTAAATTAAAGTCCATTTATAAAAGTTGACTACGGTGGACAAGGATTTCTTTTTATAAACAGATAACTTTATCTTAAATTTGAAAGTAAATCCTTTAAGCAAGCTGCTGATTTCCCACCTAAATGCCTCTTTTTATGATAAGCAGATCAACTAATTTGTCTTAAGTTTCTTATAGAAATATTAAACATATCGCTTAACTACGAAAGAAAATCCTATAGCCAAATTAAAGTCTTCCAGCCATCTTGTAGTTTATTATGCCAAACAATTTACTCAACTTAAGCAATTTACTTAACTGCCAACGGCCTGGCAAGTTTATAATATCCATAGAAAGTAAGGGCATGCATACAAAATGAATAAAAACAAAGAGTGCCATCAAAACAGGCAACAAAATATGCGTAATTATCGGCTAGTCAGTTGGTAGGATACAAGTTCAAGCCAAAAGATACAACTTTAGACTGCCGGCGGCTGAGCTGCCGTTGCGCATATCTGTCGAAGGAGTCTGGGCCTTTGTGTCTGAGCCGTCATGGTCTGTCCAAGTTGTCCAGATCTGTCTGTTGGCCAGTTGGCCAGTTGGCATCCTGGCGCTAAACGAAACCTGCGAGCCGCAACAATGCGATAAATAACCCGGCAGCTAATTTAAATGGCATCAGCAATGCGGTTCGCGCTGTTGCGACTGTAAAGCGGCCATAAAAACCCAATCGAAACTAGATCTGATTAACTTTGATTTATCGTAGGCGGCGTTGGCTGCAACCAACTTGCCGCTAAATTTAGCTCACACTATATAGAATGCAACTGAAAGAAGTATCTACAGCAAAAGCTACAGCTACAGCTTCAGCTCAGCTTCATTAGGTTGCGGTTAAAAGGGCATTCGAGCCTTTTGCTTGAATTGAATTGTATATCGTTTGGGCGTGAGTTTGAGTAATGTGGAGGCGTTTCTTTGCATGGTGAGGGCCACATATTTGCACTTTGACTGCCAGTTGTGGAGCCACCCAGCCACCAGACACGGCCAAGTTTAACGGCCTTGTTAGCACAACTTCCTCATAGCTCTGTGAAACTTTCATGCAATTTACATGCAAATCGTTGACATTATTTTTGGGTAGCAAAACGCGACTCATCTCATCAAGCTCGTTCTTTCACTGTTATGAGCCACTCACGACTCGACGTCCTACACTTTTAAAGTTCCCTCCCTCCTTTTCACCCCTCATTGTAGTCATTACATTAGTATGCCAAATAGGTGGGCCTGCATAAATGATCTTGATGTGTACTCTAAACGTGGCAACATGACTCAGATGGAGACGTACCTGAAGTATGGTACTTTAAGATTAGATTAAGTATATTTCAGACTTGACAAAACACTCATTGGCAATGTCAAGAAGAGTTCAATGCCATTTTTGGATTTAATATATTGGCAACAATCGAAATTCGCATGTCGCGCATAAATCGCATGCAAAGCGCGCATAATTTTCTGATGAAAAGCGAGGAAAAGGGGGAAAAGTGCAGGCAATTTGTCAGATTTTTAAAAACGCAATTAAGTCTTGAAACAAGTCATAAGTATGAATATGGCATAAATTAATTTTCAGTAGCTCATAAAAGTACAAAATAAACAATTCACATTTGCATTCGCATACGTATGCGGATTCGTAATCGGGTATCTGTCAGATACACAGCCTGGCGGCGCCATCGACATTGATCTTGGCACATGTTCGCTTTAATTAGGCTGACATACGCCGAAAGCCCAACCGAGTATCTGTCCATTAAAATGACAAAACGTTCCAATGGGACTCTTAAGGATCTTTTGTGCCGTTTTCCGTTTCATTTGCGTGCATTTACAACTTGTTTTCAACACTTTTTAATCAGCTTGACAACACACTGTTAAGGTCACACCAGATCACATTAATTACAATAAAAAGCAAAACAAAAAAATATGCAAAATTCAAGCAAAATAAAACTTTAACACGTAGCTGCCATTAAAGCCCAGTCGGACTTATGGGTGCGTCGAAATGCTAATGAAAGCTACAAAGAGACAATAAAAAGCTCATCCAATTAGCTGATTGTGATACGTGTTTTGGCAAGGATTTCCATTGGCTATGTCAATCCGTTAAAAATTATGTGATCGAAGCATGCTCCAAGTCGATGTCGGTCAATGGAGCAATTGTATTTGCAGGAAAGTGCACTCGTATAAATAAATGTACGCCGATGTGATTATTGCACTGATAAGCATTTATTGCATGCAGCTAATCAAAAAGAGCAAGACATCGAATAACTTATACACTTGTAAACATTTTTGTTTTTAATTTAAATAATTCAAAATAAAAGTTGCATTTAATTTTAACTAAGAAAGGTCTTTTCAAAAGTTGTTCAGATTATTTCATCTCTTCTATCTTTGTACTGTCTTGCGATTAATAACTATAGTTACTTATTCAAATTTTACCATCTGGTGTCAATTTACTATTCTCAATAGCAGAAAATGTTGACCACTGACCATCCACTCAACTCTTATGTATAATAATTAAAAATACAAATTGATGTGTTCACACGCTTTCTTTAGCGCCAAGACGTAGCTTAAATGTCTGAACAAGTTGTTATACCCTGTACACATAAATCGCTGTGGCTGCCACAGAAATATGCAACAAAATACCAAAAGCAAATATCAATCATTGATGTGTCTTGCTAACAAGCTGCAAGTACTTGACTCTAAGTACATGTGTGCTGCGTGTTGTGTGGGATTGGGATTGAGGTTCAGATTGGGATTGGGATTGGGATTGGATTGGACGCTTATCAATGCGGCACGCAACGGCACAACAACGGCACAACGACAAATTAAAAGTCATAAATTTAATGAGCGTTCATAAAAATGCACTTGAGTGGGACAACGAGAATTACGATGACAGAGGCTGTGGCGGCGGCTGCGAGCAGAAGCCGCAGCATGGGGATTAAGTACATATAACTTATAGATACTTTTGTATCTGGGCGATAATTAAGTGGCGCACTTGGATTATCACTCATAAAAAGCCAACTACAACTGATCTCAAGTACCACATTTATTACAGCCGTCTTCCGGTTGCGCTTTTCTTTATGCCAATACTGTGTGTTACAACTGCAAACATATTTGTCTATGAGATTTTATTGGAAATGGACCTGAAATTATTTTCTCAGACGCATTCAGTAAAATTGTTTTACTTGAGATACATTGAAGGGGTCAGATTGCTTATAAACTGAAATGGATATTGTCTTAAATTAATCATCATGACTTAAATACTAACTTAGTAAGATCTACAATTCATTTGATTCAAGCCTCTAATTTTTCCCTGTTAAGAGTGCTGGCTATCACAGAATCGCAACACGCATAAACATAGAAAAACATTTGCCAGACTGAAGTTTGTAGAAAAGTGGTTAGATAGCGGTTGAGATAAGGCTGAGTTACAGACCAACTATCAGATGCAATATTTACAAGAGAGTAACCAGCTCTAGATACTCGTACTTGAATTGCCCCATTCACACTTAATCAGAATACAGACACCCCATTAAATTATGAATGCGAATATCATCATCATCATCATCATCATCGTCATCGTCAATGATTGCAAAAGGATTTCGCTTGTAGTCAACACATCAATTTGAAATGGGGTTATTGACGCATGTTTTGGCCTCTCGACGGTGTTTGGTTGTTTTCATTTTGGCGTCTGTTCGCGAAAAACTATAAATAACAATAAAAGCAAAATGCAAAAACGCAAAAAAAGAAATCAGAACAAAACTACTTCAGTTGGCTTTCCAAAGCAATGCGGGATTTTGGCATGTGATTAATGCCTGTCCGTGCTACTCAGTTGCTCAGTAGATGGTTGAGTTTTTTCCTGGTCGGAGGCCTAAGATTGACTGAACTCTGTGTAGTTTTTATGGGGTGCAAGAATAATTTTCCAAAGAAAATAATAATAGAAATGAAAACAATCGAATTTTTGTTGCGAATTGTTCGTGTGTGGGTTCGGTCGTTTCTTATTTTCCAAATCAATAAACAGTCGGCCAAACAACAATATCAACATGCCGCATGCCGCATGCAACATCCAACTGAGCTAATAATGAGAAGAAAGTCTAAAAAAATACGTTCATTCATGCCACACACACACATACACACATAGCTTGCCTTGGCAAAGGTGTCGAGCTATAATTTGCATAAATCACAATTACCTGTCAATCGATAAACGATCTCAATAACAGCCGCACACGCTTGACGGCCTGGCTAAAGTGTGAACATAACGTGGCCACCAAAAGTGCAGTTATCCATATATAGCACTTACAACAACAACAATAACAAGCACACGTACAAATCGGTGGCAAGTGTTGCATGTTGCCCACGAGCATGACAAATCTACAATGTTGCACTGGATGTCACAGTCACAGAGGCAGTCTGGCATTGCGCCAGACGAGCCAAACGACCAGACTGCAGGCATTGTTAAACGTTTTCCAAATGGGGGCTTTTATTGTGGGCCTAAACAAAAGGAGGCAACAAATAGCCAACTGCACAGTAGGCGATGTATGTATTGTACCTCACAGGTGGTCCCTCAAATAGCTGACAATGCAATTGACAACTAGCACGAGTACTCGAATATACAATCGACAGATCAGATGCGGAAGCTATAACTTAATTAGAGAAAATTACTGGAAGAATTATATAATTCCCATTCTCATGTCTGTATATCTTTTTCGCTTTCAAATTGGATGGACAATTCAAGGTTATATTTGAAAAAGCTTTAATTACTGTAATGAAAATGTGACCGTTTACTTTCATATAGTCAATTTTCTCTGATTCATCCTATGATAGGTTGAAATATAAATAAATACTATATGTGTAAAGGCAAAGAAGGTTAATTTTATCAGCATATTCATTATGTCTAACTGATTAGCTTAACACAAGCGTAGATTAGAACACAAGTAGACCTCAATCAATCACTTGTTTTTCAATCACCCATTAAATGAAATGTTCCCACAATTATCGAACAGAGGGAAGAGAGAGAGTTCCAGATGCCAGAGACCCTACACTGTAAAAACAATAATAATTCAGTCAAGCATTTATTCAATCAATTTAAGCGTGCAAATCGTTGTTCGGCTCTTGGCTTCAAGTGCAATACCATTTCATGCCGCATTATGAGGTCAATTAATGCAAACATTTAAATAATAATAAACCCTAAAGCAAAACGAAAATAGCACAAATCCCATCAAGAACCACAAAAGAAGATGAAAATTTCCATAATAATAGTTTAACACATCGTAAAGATTTTCTCAGCCCAATAATATTGTGGCTAGAGTTCCATATATAGTACAATCCCAAAGAAATGTTTTTTTCTTAAATTCCCGAAACGAAAAAGTTACAGATGGCCGCGATGAAAGCTAAAATTTTCTCATTTATGATGCATGGCGGCGACAATAAAGCAATAGATAGATAGATAGATACATAGATACTTTCGATACTTGTAGATACGATACTATTATGGCCCTATCAACGATTGTAAAGCATTTGTTTTTATTTATTTAGTTTTAGTTAACAGTTTATGTGTGCATTTATTTTTTTTTGTTTAAATTTGGAATTGGAGCGTGACTTTCACTTTCGGTATGCTCTCTTATCGGGAAATTAGGAAATGGAAAACAGTCTCTGATATCGAATATATTTATATTTATCTTTATTATCTGTTGCATGTTTTTAATGGGTGTCGGCTACACGCATTGACAGATTTCTTAGGTCTTTATTATAGTCTTTAGATTTTATGGCATTTCTCGTCTGTTTTTTTAATGTTTATAAATAAACTTGATTTCCAGACTTGTAATTCTGTTTTATGATAACTCAATTAATGTGCAATTAAATGATCATTATTAGAGATCATTTTGGATTCACTGGAAATTCTTGTACTATATATAAAACCTGACAGTTCATATGAAGACTGACAGAGCTCAAAAGATATCATAATACTAACTGCTGTCCAAGCTAATAAATGTTTCAATCGAGATTGAGTAATATGATATTTCTATACGGGACATTGTAACCTAATCTGTAATGGTCATGGGCATAGACCTTGGGTGAGGGCACAAAGTTACCTCATCGATTTATAAACAAGTCAGATACTATAATATCTGTATCTGCATATCTACATATCCATCTACAACTGAACTGAACTGTATATTTGTATCATGTGGTAACACTTTTGGGCTCGTATTTGTTTTAAATTTTAACTGGTCGGGCGTTAAGGTTGTTTATCACATTTAGTTAAGCTACTTGCAGTTTTGTATCTTGCAGATACACATAAATATACACATACATTCGCTCTTTCGTTTTTGCTTTGGTGTGAAGTGTGAATTACCAACAACAACAATTTGCATTTGCGTTCAATGAGCCACTGACCTAAGTCAATATATTTTGCATTGTGCTTGGCCAACGTGTGTACTACGAAATGTATTTGTATCTGTATCTGTAGCTACGGGTGTATACAGAAACAAATGTATCTGCAGTGGCTACTGCGTTTATTTGTATCTGTACCTGTGTTTCAGCTGTGCTGCTCGGACCGCCACTCATTTGCGCCGATAATTATGACGTGTGCGCGCAATAACAACAACATCAACAGCAACAGCAACAGCAACAACAGAGCATTGACAACAACAGCAACAACAACCGAAATTGCTGACGTTGCAGTTGAATGTGTTGTCGTTAAGCGATAACGTTGCACTTTTCATTTTTTATTTTTCGCCTCGGCTTCAATTGCAGTTCACGTTGCAGATACATTTTTCGTTACAATTACATACACAAATTGTTGGTGTTGCTTTGATAGTTTGCTAATTTATTTGCAACATTTGCTGTTTGCTGTGAATTAATTACAAATGCAACTAAGCTCGCTTTGCGCTATTTACGCTCACACACAGCTGCTACTACGCGACGCGCGCCAGTTATATGAGTATCTAATAGATACAGATACATAGGTATCACATGTTGGATTACCCACAAGCAGGCACAAATACACTCGCTATCAAATGGAGCGCATAAAATTTTGCAAGTGTATCTGTGGGCTATTGTAGCGGCGTATCTATTGTATGTGTATCTGTGTATGTGTATCTGTAAGTGTAAACATTTAAGGAAGCATTAGCTGACGTTAACAACACTTTGCGTACAACAATTCAACTTTAACTTATTGAAATACTTGCTACTACTACTTTATTTCTGTTTCTGGGAGTGAAGTAATAGGAGGGAGGAAACATGTCAAATGTCTTTCGGGTTGACAGCTAAAAATATATCTGCCCCTTGACGTTGCCAGCACTGCTGACAGGCGACAATTTGCCTGTTCGTTATGCTCCAGATTCCAAGTATTTCTCCATTATTTTTGGATGATTTACATATATATTTTTAGGAGGCAATCGTCTAATATGTGTGTCAGTAAGGGAAAGCAAACAACAGACAGTTCCAGACAACGCCAATGCCAAATTCTATTTCAGACCAAACGCAATCCCATGACATGGCTAAATCATGTCAAACTGACGCAAATGAGCCGCAAAGCGGCAATGCAATACTAATGAAAATGCTTTGAACTTTGACTGCGGCTCGAATTTATATGCGGCGACCAAATGGGCCACCAAATGCATCGACTGATTGTGAGACGTCCGGGGAGCTATTAGCAGCTGTCTGGTTGAGTTCAGAATGGAAATGGGAAATGGAAACTACTTCCCTTTGATTTCCTACAAGTTGTGATAAGAACAAGTTTATATACTGCGATACTTTCAATGGTTGTGCTAATCTGATGAGGAAATGATAGTTCTATTGATAGAATATATTTATTAGAAGGTTTCCGTTTAGTTCATTAATAAGTTGAAGTTTGTAATGCATCATATTTCTTAATAATTCAAAACATTCAGTTATTCTCCATATCAGATAGGGAGTTAAGAGAGCTAGGAAATTTATCATGGGAAGCATGATAAAAAGAGTTCCATTACAGCTTCTCAAGTATCGCACTTAGGGCCAAATATTTGCATATGACATTAAGATGATCTCTTCTGCCGTACAGAAATATTATCAGTGAGATGGCTTTACTGTCTATGTGACAAATTGCAGCTGTAAGTATGAGAAAAGTCAACAATTGCGATAAGCAATCAGTTTCCTATCCCTTACATTTTGCGGACAATTAAGACTGAAACAAACCAAGTTTTACTATCCATAAAGCTGGTCAAGTTTTCTAATTGCTGCCTAATAGGCCAAGTCAATTAATTTGCCAATACAAATTGTCACGAATCAATAAGCAATTTGTCAGATGTTTGATTTATATGCAATGCACAAAAAGCGTGGCTTCAAATATATGAAAATACATATAACTATATACATATATCTATTTTAATTACAAGCAGGACAGCGGCCAAAATAAACTGTTATAAGCCGCATGTTTTGCACGCATCGCTGTCAAAGCCAAAGCTGTCAATTGCCATTTGCCAGATACCCAGTCTTGGCCCGGTCCAAGTCCCAAGTCCCACTGCCACTCTGCATGTCAGCGCTGTTCCAATGTCTGGTTAGACGGCATTTTTTATGCCACAAAAAAATTAAAAAGAAAAAAAAACATTCAGAAATAGTTGCTACATAGAATCCATAAAACATTTTTAGCATTTGCAGACGTGCAGCTTTTAAAATTGTTTGATGCTGTTTTTCGTCGCAGACAGATACAATTCTTATATGCGGGCAGACTGTCGAGGACTGTCATCAGATTCAGATGCTGCTGTATAGGCACTTCTGGTGTCAACAGATCCAAGTTCCGTACTCGCATTATATGGGTTAACTGAATGATCAATGAGTTGTTGTTTGCGGTTGTTGTGGTTTGTTGTTTGCCTTTTGGCAAGAAAGACACGGACTGACGGACTCAAGGCAAAGATCATGATAGATGCGGTTCTTGGAAATGGACAAGATCAGTAGCTGCTATGATATGAAAAACAACTGACAAATTGACTAAGAATTATGGACACCATAGATACAAAATTAATACATACTAAAATCATTAGCCTTGCTCTTGTTTGAGATTTGACGAAGATGAATTTATTATAAGATGTATTTGAAACTCTTAAGATTTACGATCTGCTATGGATTTGTCTTGACAACAGCCAATGACAGAAACATTTATCTATTATCCAAGTACATTTTATTTATCTTTATGAATTGAACTGTGGAAATTAATTAAAGCTTTTAGTCTGGTAATGAAATTCTTTTGGTCTAAATGTATAATACATATATTATTATCATCTAGACTTGCAAAAATGATGACTAGATAGTGTAACGGAGATACTTTTATCATCGACAGTTGACATCCTGGGCAGCTGAGAGTAGTATGATCAATGGGTGCATTTAAAACCGATTACAGCCTCTAATGGTCAGTCAACCAAATGAGTCAACACCTGCTAGATCACAGTTGTGTTCTGAAGAACTAGAGCTGGACCTAAACCTGACTGTTGGTCAGTCTGTCTGTCTGTCAGTCTGCCCGTCTACCTGTGTTCATTCTTGGCCTAAAAAGCTTTGCGACTAAAACGGCAGGAGGCAGTCGCCGTAGCTGCCACAGACGCAGCCACAGACGACGCCACTTGTCGTGTCGTGTCTCAAATTAATTAAAGACTCATCTACATATTTCATTTCCACTCCAACTGGTTGCCGTGATACTTGTACAAGAAAATGCGGAAAACCAAAACTTGGCGCTGACCGCAACCGTTGACAACGCTGCTGACTTTGCTGCAGACATAGATGCAGACGCCGACTTCGCAGTCGACGTCGCAGTCGACGCTGGCAGAGAAGTGCTCAGCGGGCGCCTTAAAATTGGCCTGTCATTGAGGCACACTGGGCGGCAGCCTCAAACGGGGCGTGGCTTGTTTTTTAAATGCGTTTACAAAGTATGTTGTTTTTTTTTCTTTTACAGTTTTTAACATCTTCTTTAAAAGTTTTTGACATTTTTTTAACATATTTTCCATGTTGTTTTTACATTTTTACAACATCTACAAATCGTGTCGTTTTTGTTTTTTTGGGGTTTTCTAACATTTTCATATTTGTTTGTTGCTTAACGCTTGTATTAATTTGTAAGAACAACATGTTGCACATTTCATTTTATTTGTATTTGAATTTAAATGAATTGCCACATCATTTTCCCAAAAACTTTCACTGTCCACTTTTACCCAAAAGCGGCTTAGGGCAACTCCTTTGGTGGGCCTTTTGGAGTTGGAGTGAATGCCCATACTTTACACATTATTAGTCTAATTTAATCAAATCAAGGCACTCTCAATATCTAAGTTCATTTTTCATTAATGAATTGGACCAGAGATCTTTGGGCTTTTGTTTAAGCAGTTCAGTTCTCCGCTTTGGTATTTCCTATAGATGGTATGCAAGATATGGTTATTCTTTCAAACGGTAGCTGTGTTGGGGGGAGGCCACGTCCCATAAATTAGGGTACAACAGTGAAAGCTACTAAGAGGTACAGATAAATAGCTTCAGATACTCGCAGAAGCCTTCTCAGCTGGGTCTGTGTGGAATGTGAATGACAAATCCCATCAATGTGGACGAACATAATCGTCACAATAGATCTGAAACATCTCGAAACTTATACATATGTATGCATTTTAATATTTTTGGAAAATATCCATTGCCCATATGCACAATTTTGTGGGCGTTTATTGGATGACACAACTATGCCAATCTATTGCAACCCCTAACTGTCAGCTGTCAAACGTGTTTGTAATTTATATTTATCGGATATTGGCAAACATATCCGGAAATCCGTTGCCAACCCTCAAGAAAAAAACACACGCAATTCGATTATTGGCAAATCTTAACAAAGGATGCACAAAAACATGATAATAATAATTACAGATACGAGGGTAAAAAAGGTAGCCAACTGTGAATTGCGATTTAGCACTGAGGCGATTATTTTGAATGGCTGCAGATATATATGAATATAATTCGCAATTTTCTTGTCAAACTGTTGCACCCAACCATGAAATCCCTTACGGAGGGTGAGACAAGATTTCTTGCTTTCCCACAGCCTAATTTACATAAGAAGTTTTCACTTTCATAAAGTGGCCATAAACGTTTTTAGATAAACGTAGAAAAACTTAAGACGCTTATCAAACCGCCCACAGTTGCGTGTTCTGTTAAAAAAGTTTAAGATTTATGGATCTGCGAAGACAAGTCAATAAGCTGACACTAATTAGTATTTAATAGCTGCAACATTTTGGCCTAAACTCTGGCATTTCGATTTCGATCATCTGTGCGACATCTGCGACACTTAATTTTGTATCTAGAAGATACAACTTAATTGATTGATATGCCCGACTCTGTAAATGCCATTAAATTGTCAAAATAGTCAACCCACGTTCATAAATTATATCAAAGAAAAGGAAGACAACTCGATCATAAAAACGGCGTGGCACAGTAGTGAACTATCCATTGTGATATTCTCTTGTTATGTTAAAAAACCACAAAGTGTTCATAAATTTTATTTTAAGTCACACATTTCGACTTTTTTTGTGAAGTATAATTAAAAATATAAAGAAATATATTTTACATATACATATATTTAAATGTGTTTTTTATAAGTTGACTTTTATGCTCATGCTCATTTTTATTAAATATGTGTTGTTGCGTTTTAAAAATTTTTGTCGAGTTTTATTTGAAGGCTCGATCATAAATTTAATCATTACCAACTGTCGGCCCAGCGACAAAACTCTCCAAATTAAGACCTCATTAACATAAAGACCCAAGGCGGCCTTTAACGGTGATTAACAGAGGAGGAGTTTTTATACCGCTGGGAGTGGAGGGAGAATATTACAAACATTTCAATTGTCACATAACTCAATCGAACACCTTTAGAACTTCTCTTCATTTTGACAGCAATAATTTTTTGACATTTTAATTATTATCAGTTCGTGCCTTTTTCTCTGCCGTTGCATTTCTTCTGTCTACGTGCTTAATATGGGGACAATTTAAAGCAGCTCAATTGCGTGATTTGAATATCTGATTTATAATCAGTTTCAGATTCAGATTTGGATTCGGTTTTATTTTGTGTGTGCTTCCTGTACTAATTGTACAATTTCACAGTTAGTTCAATGAACTGCTGATCAATTTGTGAGCTGCCAACTCATTTATTGTTCAATTAATGATCATTGGAATTGTTATTGTTTATTTATTCCACACCCCCAAATAGCGAAAGGCTTAAGTTAAATGTTTGTTCTGCGTTAAAATTAGCTGTTCAATCTCTCAAATACAAATATTATCAAGTTAAAAAATATGTGTGAAATACATATTGTACAAATTAAGCACTTTTAGATATTTAAAAAAATCATTTAATCTATTTTAAACATTTAGTTGACATCAAAGTGTGCCGTGTAATTAAAAAAGTAAAATATTTTGTTAGCGCGAACTTTTCAATTCGCTAGGCCCCGGCGAGATTCGAACTCACGATCTCCTGTTTACTAGACAGGCGCTTTAACCAACTAAGCCACGGCGCCACATGCAAGCAGTGCGCACAAAGTTTCACTACAAGCAAAGAGAGCGCTAGCTGCTATGCTTGTGCGTTTATGCGTGCCGTTCATTCTCCTCTCTTTATCGCTCTTACCAGCTGTCACATAAAATGTTGTTTGCTGTTGAATTGTTGTTCTTGCCTTGTACTAAATATAGAACAGCAACAAAGTATTCAGATGCCTGCAGACATTAACAACAACAACAACTACAAGAACAACAGCAGCATGAAAGTATACGTATTAATTATAATTTTGAGAAATTCGTTCAGCGACCCACACACATTAATATACAAAAGTCCATGTGTACTCAAATAGATAAAAAACAAGAAAAATTACTTATGTTAACTCGAGCTAAACAAATCGTTTTTTAAATGAGCCCCACAGAAAAGTCGACCCAAGTGAAATGCAACACCAAAAGCGCCATTTGGACACAAAGTGAAAGGCTGTCACATGCTACTAGCAGCTACCCCGCCCATGTCTCTGCCCTCTATCTGAAGATTTTAACAAATGAACTGAAGCGCTTAGCATGTCATTTGTTTAGTTATTGTTATGTGTATTTCTTAAGGCGTAATCATTTTAATGTCTAAAGAGAATTGCATAAAATTGAAGTAATTACATTTGGAAGGGAAATTATAAATCTAAGTATATTTAAGTGCAAGGAAAAACTAAATTTTCACTTTTATCTGCTTGTGGTTTTGGCTGCAACTTTATTATTTCCTTGAGTGCAGTAAATAACCACGAAATGCAATTCAAACATGCCTCATGGATTTAGTTGTTGTTATTGTTGCCGTTTGTTTAGCTTTACTGCAGATACAGGGGCAGATGCGGATACAGATACATTCATGGATACGCATGGCCGTAAATCGCAGTACTATTGACAGCATTTTTATTATACTTTTTTGCGCCGCCATGGCGTCTGCTTATCTTTGACACAGTTTCAGTCCTACAATAAAACCCTGAGGGAACTCTTGTCATACCCGACAGTTTTGTTCACTTTCCCAATCACTTTAAGTTATTACAATTGCAAAAGTTTACGCCCTTCATCGAACTTATAAATTGCACAATCAATATTCATTCTTTCCTATTTCCATTTGCAATAGCTCATAATAGACTTACTTGATTGACAAAAGTTGCAGCAATAAAAAATGATGATAGAATTGTGAATAGGTTAAATGGGATCAGCAGCGTATATATTTTATATTAGTGCGATTACGAATAAGCTTGAGTATAGGTATAGAGGGTGACTCTTAGTCGAGCACTCTGCTACTTGCATTTTGATAGCGCCATCTGCTTGTTGCCAGGCAAATCAGTTGCTTCTTATGTTTTACATTACTCTTAAGTAAACAACTCTTAAAACAAAACTCGCACTTCGAAATTGGCGTCAAAATCAATTTTTCCATCACTCAAGTGGCCACTTATTGAGGCGAAATTCAAATTCAAAAGTCTGTTCCGTCATTAACTCCAACTAATAATGTTCTTTTTATTTTTTGTGTGGGTGCTTTGATGATCTCCGCGGCAGCTGCTAAGATTTCAATCGGTTCATAACAAGCTGCAGTATTTATAAAAATAATTGTTTATTATGGAAAAAGTGCAGAAGGTTCATTGAACGAGTCTGCGTGGCAACAAAGTGCTGACACACTTTACCCAGGCAACAGTAACAACAACAGCAACAACAACAACATCTGGGGAACTGGGAATTGACAGGCGGGCAGGCGGTCCCTGGGCCACACAAGTGGTTTGACCTTTAATGAATTTACAAAGCGCCTGCAGACGACGACGATTGCAGTGAACTTGAAATTTACTAAAAACTCAAGTGTTTGTACGCCACAATTTCAATTAACCTCCAAATACGCGATTTATAACCTCACATTCAATATGTACAGTTGACAAATTCGCACAGCAGTTCTGATGCTGAGCGCTAAGACCGCGCTCCTCTATGATTAAGTGGGAGTAGAGCCTGGGTTCGATTGCCCAGCTGGAGATGAGGGCGTTTTCTTCTAGCTGATTAAATGTTGTTTTTTTAAGCTATTCGTAATGGCTTTTTAGAAGCAGATATGAATGGGAAGAGCCTCTGGTAGACTATAAAATGTTCATCTTTGACCATTCAGCATTTCTTTTCGCAGTGATGCAGTTTTATTTTATTTTTATGACATCAAGAGTGTCAGACAGGTAATTAACAGCTTACAGAGCTGGGTTGGAACTGGACTGAGATGAGCTGGGAGATCGGATGGATTTCGCTTTGGGCAATCCACTGACATCCTGACATGCTGACACCGACTCTGGTTCTGGGTCGGTTAATCAAGGGGCTTTTGTGGTCAGATTTTTATTGGTGGTTATCTTTTAAGGCGCAGCTGGAAATTGATTGATAATTAATTAATATGTCTACTTTCATTTCTCTTTCACTCTACTTGCAGCCATTATGCAGCGATCCACTGTGGATGTGGGACGCATTAAGATACAAAGTGTGGCCACATGTTTGTATCTTTGTATGGATGCCTGTGGCGCAGTCTATGCCTCGGTAAGTAAGCAACCCTCTAACCTAAATACAATAATATCAATATACCCTAGAATCTGTAGAATCAATAATTTTGCACGTGGTGACAATTGGCTCATCGAAATTTTGATGGATTGCTTGAAGCGCTTTTCAAATTGTTCCTTCAGTTTCAATTATGTGGCATTATCTTTTATTGGAGCGGCAAATTTCGATTGTTCCCATAACAAAGCAATGAGTCAAACACAAACAAACAAAAGGCCGTTAAATGATTGAGGTGCACCTCAACAAATTCCAAAACGCAACGCAATAAATAACAAAATTAAGTGCGTCGACTGAAGTGAACAAAAACAAAGCCCTTTTTCAAACAAGAACAACAAACACTTTCGTACACACACACACACACACAAGCACAAAAAGATACTATTATCCTTGGGCGAACCCTTGTACGTTTTCCTTCTTCTTTTCGGTATGTTTCGGATCGGTTTTAGACCGTCAAGTGCCAAGTGAGGACGGTATTGTGTCCTGTCGATAATGAATGTGACACATTTGCCGCAACTCCTCGACTCCCCGTGGCATCCTCATGATCATTGGCGTCGCATTTCTCACCGCCTTTGAATGGCGCCAGGGTTGGCTGCATTTTTGGTTTTTGGTTGCGCCTCAGCGGTTGCCCGGCATTGGTTTTGTCTCTGCTGGGTGGCAACTTGTCGTCGACAGAGCACTTTGACCTTTTCGCATGCATAACCAAAATAGACGCATTTGTGCCAATTCTGTCAGGCCAGGCAAGTGTACGTGTTTTGTATCTGCCAGATACAGATACAGATACAAATACAGATGCTGATGCAAATAGAGATAGCTTTGCATTTTCTGCTGTTGTGTTGATTGATGCGCTTCAACAGCGGCAACTTTGTAATAGGTGGAGCCCTTTGAAGGCGCCGCAATGCGCATTGCAGGCATTTCTAAAAGTTGGTCAAGTGGGCGGTGGTTTATTGGGCGGCTTTTGTTTATTTTGGCGACCATCGACCAGAATCGTCCAAGCAAAGCAGAAGAATCTGAAAACGACTGCTCTATATATTTGAAAGAACTCTCTAGATGAAATTTAGGAACTCAATTTCCGCTTGATTTACAGCACAGACATTGAATATACTCTGTATTCTGATGCAACATAAGTTGAATTTTAAAGGAAACGGAAACAGCGGTAATAATTCTTACATTTACTGGTACTTTACGGACCTATTGGCATTTTAATTGGAATACAAAATTTATTATTAGCATTGAACAACAAAATAACACAAATAAAATAAATGTTAAAAAAATAAGCTTTATTTTGTAAATATTTCAAGACTAATTGATAGAAACTCATTTAAATTAGCATGTTTAATTTTGTAACAATAATAAAATGATTTACCGAGCATTTTCAAAAATTCGTGTTTTATATATATTTTATATATTGAAAGCATTTTCGTCATATTCCAAAGGGTTCAAAATAAATGTATTTATTAGCAACAGCTGAGTTTACATGGTGCATTTAAATATTTATTTAAATTTGCATTTCTAATCGCGTTGGGAACCGTTTTAAAATAGATTTTCCTGCACTTGTGAAATAATTTTCAGCTTTTCTTACTTTTTAATAGTATTGCCTTTTGCTGTGTGCCAAAATGCCAAAAATGACCTGATCTTGTGACTGTGGGGCAGCTGACTTGATTAGCTACCTAATGGGGCAGCTAATTGAAATCCCAAAACGTTTGCCAATTCATAAATTTGTTTAGACCCATAAAACTGAGACACACATGGCCTGAGTCACGTCTCCGTCTCGTCGAACGGTGTTGGCCAATTAAAATGTTATAGCCATAAGTATATAAATGTGATTATTAATTTGCATAATTTGCTCTGTGGCTTGTTGCATTTTAGACTCAAACAAAAAGAAAAAATGGAAAGCAACCCGAAATGGAGACCGCCCGCAGAGCACAGGGTGATCAATTAATGGCCAGTCATGGCTAAGGCCAATGAATATGTTGCATCATTATCATTGTTATTGTCCTGTTCAGATGATAAGACCCCAAAAGAATTTGGAACGCGTCACGGCTTGAGACTGAACAAAAAGATTCTTTTTTTCTGTATTCTAAGTGGTTCCGTTCCAATCCGATTGCATTTGTTGTAGGTGTCGGTTTATCTGGCTTAAACGTTGACCCTTTCCACCTGGCGCCATTTGATAAGAACTAAGACCTGCAATCTGTGCAACCTGTGACCTGCGGCTAGAGACATCATGAGCTAATGGCTTTGATAGTTGGCAGTCAGATGCATTTACAGCTATCTAAAGTAACTACAACTTCATTTCCCCTTGGGACTGCAATTTTCACTTGGGCTGTCTGCCTATTAAACTAAAAATAGCGGAAAATGCTAGGAAAATCATAAAAGATGCAGACGTCGAGACGAGGAGGCACACGAGGCACACGGACACACTCCGTGCCACATTGTGTTGTCACATATGTCAAAAATTTGTCTGCCCTCGAAAGCAAGATCTCGTGGCACTTTGAAATGGCGTCAACATTTTAACCATATTTTGCAGTCTATGCTCAGGTTCACTTCATCTCATCTCTCCCCTTTTGGCCATTTGATGGCTCATTTCATATCAAATTGGTGTAGCAGCAGCCGGCGCGCCATTTGGCTGATTAATTTCTAAATTTAAGCGGCGACATTTCCACATGGAAGTCGAGTTCGCAGTTTTGCTTTGACTCTGTCACATTGTCAGTGGAAACAATTTTAATTGCCTGACAAGCGAATTAATTCAATGTTGTTAATTGAATTTGATCTGATGATCGCAAACAAAGCGTTGCGGCCAATCTAAAGGCCAGACATATCAGCAGATACAAATCCTTTGTAGCTCATTTACATTTCTACCTAACCAAAGACCAAAAGACTCGACAGATTCTGGCGACTTGTTTGTTGTCCTTTTGTGTGGCTGTCATCTGGCATTCATAAAGTAGGCTACTTTATGGTCTGGGTCAATGCCAGGGGTCAAGAGGCAGGGGCAGGGACAGGGACAGGGGCCAGGGTGCCGGCGTCTATCGATCGCAACGCCGATACCGAGCACATCCTGTGATAATGAGCACATTTATCTAACAGGTACAGAGTTTTTATAGATGAAAAAGAAAACCGCCGATTGCCAATCCCAACTGTAGGTAGCTCGAAGTATTTAGTTTTTTGTTATTCTCTATCAAACACTCTTAACTTGAGGGTTCCTCCTTGCTAAACTTGCTCAAGTTGTTTGTTATGCATATGAGAAGCCATCAACTCAACCATTAGAATGTTTATCATCTCTGTCTTAACCATAGAAAATGTAAGTAGTATGGGCTAATAACGTATTTATAAAATACTTTAACCAACGTGTGGCTTACATCTGAAAAAATATAATTCTTGAACGAACCATGGTTAGCACATGAAATAAAATGTTAGGAAAATGTGTTAAAAAGCGAGTTGCTTCTTGCTGCACAGAGTCTTTGTAAATCCGTGTAATTTCTATAAATTTCGATACTTTTTAAGTCACTTTTAAGCCTTATCTTATTTGTTGTTAACTTTCTTATAGCCAAATAATTTAATTATAGTTCTCAACTGTTACAGAAAGACTTCACCGACGACTGTGTCTTCAACGAGAACATGGAGCTGCATAACTACAACACCTACACCTCCACCTACAACTCGAATGCGAGGCGGGTCCTCTATTTGGCCCTTAATGCCCATGGTGCACCGCGTCGCACGAAAATTCCGGCCTCAAGACCGTTGGGAAAACTATCCGCATATGCAAATGCAATCACGGAAACTGTGCCGCAGTTGCGTGTTGATCAGCTGATAGCCAAGAACTTTGGGGCCAATCGCGTTAAGCACGGCGTGCGCCAACTCTGTGATACCGGGAAGCCGTTGATCGACCTTATCGATACGGCACACTTCAAGGCGCGACCGAAATGCAGTGAAAGTCCAAGTGGCAGTAGCAGTAGCAGTAGCAGTAATAGTAGTATCAGTAATAGTAGTAGTAATAGTAGCAGTAACGTTCCTGTGCCTGCGGTTAGCGCCAGCAGCCTGATTAGTATTAGTAACCGTAGTCAAAGCGTCAGCGGCCATAATAGCAATAGCAGTAACAGTAATAGTAACATTAGCATTAGCAGTACAAGTAACAGTAACAGTAGCAGTAACAGTAACAGTAACAGTAACAATAGCAGTAGCCATCAACAGTTGCATCAGCCACATAAACTGAAAAGAAAGAAACTGCGCAAGTGTCGACCACATGAAAACGAGGATTCCCACAATTGTCAGAAGCGACCTGGCCCTAATGCCGGTGCAGGAGCTCTACGTAAGCGTGGCCCCAAAGCACAGCGTTGCAAGGAATTGCGTGATCAGGCGAAACTGAGAGGTGAACCTCGACCGGATTGTGGCAAAAAGCCAGTGGCAGCTGGAGTTGCTGGAGCTCAGCGTCCTTTAGGTGTGCCAGGTGCAGCCAAAGGTGCGCAAGCCAAGCCCAGGGCCCATTCTAATGGCAACCAGGGTGGCAAGAAGAAGCCACCAAAAGCGGGAAAACAACGTCCCAATGCGGGTGGCAAGAAGCAGCGTGGTGGCAACATTGCTAAACGCAATGGTACAAAGAGGCAACAACAGCGTTTACTGGACTTTATCAGTTCCACGACAACACTAAGAACCACAACATCTACAGTGGCCAGCAGCTTGTCCACGCCGAGTGAAAGCATCTGGGAGAGCAGCTCTCCAATGCCAGCATTGGCGCTTAGCGAGACGAGCGATCGTGTCGAGCGTAATGTTAGGATGCCCATGACAAGCGGGGAGGAGGAGCTGGACGATGATGATGAGGAGTTGGAGACTGATTCTCAGGAAGATGCCAGCAGCTACGAGGATTCAACGTTGGAGGGGCATGCCCGCAGTGGTGTCGCTGATGATTCCCTGTACTATGATCAACTTGATTTGTGAGTTTGCCCAAAACTATCCTAACTCATTAAATTTCTACTATTCGATTGTAATCTCTTCTTTTTTTTCAAAATTAATTACATTTTCTTATTGAAAAATTGTTTATCTAATTGGCATTAACTTTTTACACTACATTTTCTCACATTTTGTACTGTTGCGAAAATTTTAACTTTTTATTTAATTTGGTTGTTGTGTTTTTTCATTAATACGTATTTATTCGATTTTATTTCAAAATTATCTTTTATTTTATTTTTTTGGTATTTTTTATATATTCTGGTTTTGAAAAATAAAAACGTACAAAGTGTGGAAACTTAATTAATTGATAAATTTTGTTTCTAATCAAAAGTATTTCAATGAAATTTCAAATATCTTTGGTCCTCAATTGTAAACCCACTCTATCAGATACTTCTTATGTCTAAGAAGTTCAGGAAGATCTTGTAAAAAGTTTGGCTTGAGTATGCGACATTGTAATTTGCAAGTTTCCAAATACGCACACACATATACGCACACATACACACTCACACCCATTCACACGCATTATGCAGCACACATGCCACCAACGTATGTACCACAATGTACATCCCATTTATTTATACATAATATATCATGTACTATACCAACCAACGACTGTGGTTCAAAAAGTATTTTTGATGCAGCGCATAAGTTGGAAAATCTAATAAATATCGATATATGTACATATATCGATTCAATGCGTTCTGCCTTAATCAATGCAACCCATATAAAGAAAGAATATCAAAATGTATTACAACGGAGTCTCGAGTATTTGTAAGACTTTTCTGTTAGCAAACAATTGGCATCATTTTATTATTATTATTATAATTTATTATAACTATTATTTTAACGATCAAATAACTTTTTTAGCCAAATATTTAAGTTACCGATTAATTATTTATTCTTGATTTAAATACTTGAGTCTCTGCTAAATCCTTCAACTGATAACATGAAAAAAAATACTCAAAAATACGACCACTCGAAATCCAAACTCAATAAAAAAACAAAAACTTGCAAATCAAATAATAAGAATCAAATACTATATGTTTTCCTTATATTTATTTTTGTTAATTATGTAATTGACAACAAGAACAAGAGTCTATGTATGTGAAAGATGTGACAATTCGAATAGTTCGCATGCGACATTTGTTATGTAAATATGTATTTATGCTTAAAATTCGAAAGATGATGTTGTATTGTCGAAGTCGAACCTCGCTGCCTCTCAGTGCGTAGTTTAAGCTGTAAGCCAATTTTAATGAAATTGTTTTTTAAACGAAAAAATGATGAACAATATTAAAAAGCCATAAACGAAATAATGAAGCCAACGACAAACGATGTAAATTGAAAAGATTTCAAAAATGAAATGCATTCAAAGCATATTGAAACTTGAAAAACTCACAAATCAAATTTGTATTTTAATTTACACTCTAGACTAACCTGTAATTTTATTTAGTTTAGGCAAAACGAAATGTGTGTGAAATTATTTGGTATAAATTTACTTTAGACTATTTATTTATTATATATTTTACTTAAATAATATACATATATTTATAAACATCCGTTTTAAGTTGTAGACTAACAACCTTTAACTTTAATCTTATTCAATAAAAAGCTCTACAAATATGATGAAAAAAACAGCATGAAAAATAAAATGTTAAAACTAAAAATAAATAATAATTTACAAAAAATTAATACAAAAGAAAAAACTGTTTTGTAACTGAGTGGATTAAATATAGAAAAGTCTTATATTCTGGTAAGGAAAAGTAGCATTTAAAGTAGTTGAACCATTATAGTTGGTTATTTATTATTTATATTTGCATGGTTTTGAAATTGGCAACACAAAAATTGTTCCGGCACTTTTAAAAATATAAACAACAAAATTTCATAATTATATTGATATGACTTTTGGCATGGTTTAATGGAATGCAATTCATCTTTATTGCCCAACATTTAGAATAAAGTCCAATTCCAATTTTTCCAAACTATTACCTAATTTTGTTCTATGCACTTTCAGCCTCAAATTGCTAATAATTCATTTGCTAAGCATGCTCTGGATACAAAGAAACATCGCCCTGTGAGCCCAGTATACATACAAATGGAAGACCACCGATCCGCACAAGCTATAGTTCCTGATCTTCTAGAAATAAGTTTTATAATTGTACATAATTACAAATTTACATTAACTATAGATACATAATTAGAAACAATAGCCACGCAAACATTGTTTAGATTAAAGATGTTCGATTATTTAAGACTGAAGACTATGAAAGGAAAACAAAATGATTTGCTAATAAATTATACTATGCTTAAAACATTCGAAAAATATTAATGAGTTCTTACTTATTTTTGGCTCTACTTCGATGGTTTCTTAAACGATCTATATACACATGTGCACATATTTCATTCCATTCCCAAACCACTTAATTTGCTAAAAATTTATGCGATTTGTTTTTTTTTTGGTCTGCCCTAGTAAATCGCTCGACACCCCAAAGAGCGACGAAGACTCTTAATATAAACAACATCAGCAGGCGGTAGGCGTTATGTTTGTTGTTTTTTCCTTTTTCCTTGGTCAAATTAAGTTCTTAAGAATTTTCTTTATATTGCTTTGGAAAGCGTTATGCACGTGATGCACATTTTGGCTACTTGCTGCGCCACGCAGTGTTTGTTGTCTTTGTCTGATTTATCTTTGAGGCATCGACAATGTTGGCGCCCAGGAGATTCTTGGTCTACAGATTTGCGATTATAGACTACAGCTAATAATTAGTTTTATCAGTTTTAGTAGCAGTATCAGCTAAGAGCTACAAGATTTTTCACCATCTAATAACAAATGTCAAGCTTCTTTTTGTCGGTATCTAGCACGTGCGGCAAACGTTAAGATCATGTGGTATGTAGTTGGGAATGTTACGCATACGCAGCGTGTGCATTATATAGCCATTATAAAAATGAATAATAGTAGAATAACAATTTGCGCTCAAATTACGAGTGACTAGTATGTAGTCGTATAGTTGGAAACATTAGAGAACGCCCCAAACAAAAATTGCTCGGCAGAGCGAGAACTGAGGAGACTCTGCACCCGGGACCCAGACCTAATTCCATGTGAGAGAAGTCACGTAGGCCTTGAAATTGCGAAATTGTGACGGCTGTCGTTGCTGTTGTTGGAGCTGCTCGCTCAAGTTCCCACATTCGCATTCATTCATTTATTCAACACTGCTGAAATTTTCGCATGAATAGACGAAATACGAGGAAAAAGTCAAACCAAAAAGCGCAGGCAGACAAAAGCTCTGCCCCCACTTGGCAACAAACAAGCAATTGAATTGAACTTTCAATGAAGAGACGAATGCTCGATCACATATAGTAAAAGGGAAGTAGAGAGCAATCAGCTACGAGATACCCTGTGAAGTCAATAAACTCTAAATTTAGTGTCTATTATACAATCGTGTTGAAAATTTTCATTAAGTAAATAAATTGGTTACTTAAGATTTAAGAACGGAGTAGTCTTACTCTTTTGCCATTTATATATTTTGGTACAGGGTATGCACGGAAAGCTGAGTTCGGCATAAAGTTAAGCATATGTACATACGTTAATGGCAAATAAAACGTTATGACGTACCAAATCTCATTGCTCGGCACGCGAAGTTCCGTTCGTCTCTTGTGCTCGGCCGAAATTTTGTTTATGCTTATCAGCGAATCTGATGATCATAATGACGGCGCCTGATCTCTCCCACACCCAGTCAGGCGCTCTCTCTCTCTCAGTATCAGAAGTGTCAGTTTTTAAGTGTAACGGCTGATTAGAAGCAAGTGGAAGCGTCCCCAAGAAAATCACCGGAGCTGCGGTTGTCGTCGTCGTTGTCGTATTCGTTGTTTTTGTTTACCTTTCACTTTTGCGGTAATCGCGTCAGCTGATCGTCGACGTCCATTGCGTTAATTTCTATTTGGAATATTGCCGAGAAGCTCATTGGTCGTATGTCTGTGTTGGTAAATTTTAGTTATGGTAGATCTATATATCTGATTTGTGACGGTTATAATCACATTCAGGCAGAGTTGCGTGACGACCTTTTGATTAGATAACTGTTAAGTTGAATCCCATTAGTTGAACCAAATTAATTAGAGTTGGAATTAAGCGAACTTCCACATAGGAAGCCCTTTTCTATGTTAATTTTTATGATTTCTTTTTGTTGGTTCTTTGCAGTAAAAACTTATCTTAACTTTTAAAGTGGAAGATAAGATATATGTAAAGGTTTGGTTACTCTAAAAGAAAAGTTGCCAAATTAATGCCTTGTTAACTTCTCATATTATTTTTAATCATTGATTTAATAACCATTTTTATTAGTAGCTTCATTAGGGTATTCCCTTTTCGGTTTTTATAAGATTCTCTATTCTTAAACATTTAGTCTACGTCTGAAATCGATTGATTATAATTTCTCTTTTTATTTTGCAAATTTCATTTACGTTTTGCACTCATGTGGCATATAACAATTTATTCATGGGTGTTTTTACTGTCTACGTGACGTATAGAGAATACACCGTTTTGACTGAATCACAAACAATACGTTATAATAGCGTAAACACCTACGATTAGATCTCCAACAGCTGTTGCTGCAGTTCGTTAAATGTCATTGCCAATGCCAATTGATAGAAAGCCACTCTCAATTGAATATTAAAGATTAGATTTCACAAATGCACCTGATTAACTTCCGACTCTGATTGATCAGGACGAAATCTATTGAATTTGTGACCCCTTTGTTAGAACGGCCTCTTGGTCCAAAAGTTTTGGAAGTGTCTAAAATCTAGAATAGTGTTGACAGTAATTGAACGGTAAAATGACAGAATTCCAGTTAAATTCAATTAAATATGTTTCACTCAACGCAACATGACGGAAATCTCAGCAGTTTTTACTATATTCGAACACCCCGATCAACTCTCTCCCTTCCTACCATCCGCTTTGTTGATTTTAGTTGCATTTCTAGTTCATGGCCTGCATTTGCGTGAATATGATGAATATGCTTAATTGGATTAGCTGCTCCGACTTCTGCCCCGGTTTGATGTATTCTTCCTGCTTCGACCACTGAGTGCACAGCCGGGAAGAAAAACGCTAATGTAGACGCTTAAAACCCGATTGCATAACATACAAGAACTGTTTCGGAAGGGGAAACGTGAGAAAGTTACTCTGAAATCGAGTTTTAGCCAGCCAGCATTCTTTGTATCTTTACAAAATAATTTGACGGTCGCAGGCTCTTTTCACATAGCTTGTCAATCAAAGTCGGTGTTTACTAAAATAAATAAAATAAATTCTTAAAAAGAAAACTATTTGAAAAAAAATTCTCTGGAGATGCGGGGCATCGATCCCCGTACCTCTCACATGCTAAGCGAGCGCTCTACCATCTGAGCTACATCCCCTTCTGAATGCGTAAGGGCTTAGTTGCAACTTAAGTGGTTTTCCACTAAGCAGCAGACGAGCCCTCCTAAAGACTGCTAAAAGCTTTCAGTACCCAAGCTTTATGTGAGCTTTTAATTGTAAGGTGTTAAATGTGTATATAAAGTTATCACAGCAATAATATTAATACTGTTTTTATTTGTCATTTTAATACAAATATTTAAAATCAGAAAAATTAAAAAAATAAATAAAAATCAAAAGATATGTTCCCGCCCGGGTTCGAACCGGGGACCTTGTGCGTGTGAAGCACACGTGATAACCACTACACTACGGAAACGCTCATATCAGGACTAACAAAACAACACTTACTTTCTGTCGTGGAAATAAGTGGAATTGGAAACAAATGCATTCTCAAAATAGTTATTTTAATTATAATTAAGGAGTTGGCATACAAAATCTTTCTAACTGTCTAATATAAAATTTAATTTGTATGTAATTTTGTTCCTCCTTTCTATATATGTTATGAACTTGCATCTTTAAATATAGAATGTATGAAGGTATGTATCTCAAACATTGTTAATTTCAATGTTACATCCATCAACAAAATCTATAAAAGTTTATTGCTACTTTCTATAATTCCAAAGGATTCAATGGAACAGTTTGCTTCCGCTATGGGTGGCATGCGTTGAGAGAGCGCTGCACAAAAAAAGGCATACTACATGGGTTAATAAATGAGAATCATAAAAGTGTCAGGACTGGGAAATCATGCAGGGGCTGACATTGTCGGGTCGTTAAACAGTTGAAATTGGTGCGTGCCGAGGGTTGAATGTTTATAAATATAACACACCTTAATGATCGTAAAACCAGACTCATTAAGAACGTATAAAATGTGCATGTGTACATAAATGTATGCATGTGTGTGTGGTTGTGTGGATGCTGTTAAACTGCAACTTTGAGCTTGCGTGAAACTGGCCTCCTCACGCATAAACTTGATTATTAGCCATGCAAAATATTTACATGTGTTCCCGTATGTACCTTAGCATCAGAGACGAATAAAAATACATGCACAGGTAAAATCGAAAAAAAAAAAGATGACTTGTTCCCGCCCGGGTTCGAACCGGGGACCTTGTGCGTGTGAAGCACACGTGATAACCGCTACACTACGGAAACACCTGACGATCGAGCGGCATAAAATTCAAGTCGTAACTTGCCGCGACATTGCATAGATATCGAAAACGATTCACTTTTTCTTGGCTGCAATTAATCAGTGTTTAATTTGCATATTTCCCAAATAGGAAAATTAATGACAACGTTAATAGACGCGAGCTTTATTTATGGGCATTGCGATAAGCGAGTAAAAGTGTTTGTGTTAGCCAGACGACCAGACAGTCAGGCAGACCGAAAGGCTGGCCGGCGGCAACTAAGAGCATTAGTTCTTGATCTTGTTTTTGAGGTCTTTGAACTTGAACTAGTTAGAAACCATTGCAGATGAGTGCAACACGCATGTGCAGCATGCAACAAGTATTAAATTAGATGTTTAGTTGCACCATGTACTCACATGTTAATAAATAAAGATATGGATGGCAATCCATTTGGAAGTATTTGCTAGTGTGCCCTAATTGATATTTGTTATTACAACAAGTACTTAACAATATGTGTTTAATGTTCTTTTTTTTAAGATTAAGGTATGTGAAAGTGAGTTATTTTAGAGCTGGAAGTGAACTATAAGAAGAAAGTCCCCGACTTTGGCATAAAATACATTTGTTTGTTGTCCAGTGTTTTGCATATTTTTTTTACTTTTCAAAGCATTAATACACAAGCTGGTACAAAATAATATTAATATTTGAAGCTCGCTTAATAACAGCTGATTCTGTAAATTAAGATTTTTTTAGCTTGCAGTAACAAAGAAAGTGGAAACATAACATATGCTGCTTAAGGTAATACCAACTTATTTTAGTTGTGTTTATATTTTCATAGTCAGTAGTTATAGATATTCAACAATTTAAGTAATTTACTACTGTGTTAAACTTTATTTAAAGCTAAAATTATAGTTTGTTTTTATGGCTCCATTGGCCCATTAACTAATTGCTGATAGCCGCCTTCTTCAATGGCTTATCAGTTTTAGCTTAAGGCCCACCCAAATTCAAGGGCAGTAAGCTGCGTGCCAAAGCCAAGAAAGAAGGAGAACTGAAGAGAAGCAATAAAGTTATGGTAAAATAAGCAATTTCTTTAAATGCGGTAGGCAATTAGTAAGTTTCTTGCCAAAATCGATTGCAAATTGCGTGTGCCACGCCGTTTGATAAGGTGCAATCATTTGGAATTTGTATACGAAGCTCTAAAGTGGAAGTGGACACCCACAAGGGGTTCAACTGGCGATACAATTGACAAGAGAACATGAAAAACTAATTTATGTGTGTCGCATGCAACAGTAGATGCCACAGGAAGGAAGAGAACTCTTCTCTGGCATTTTTGCAACGTCTCGTGTGGTCTCAATGAAAGTTGGCATCATGTTTATTGGGTTAGACCTTGACCCGGGTGCTTGGTACGGGATCAGGCAGGTACTACGAGTGCAACGGTAATATGAAACCGCTAAAATACTTTATAAGTACCAAGTGATTTGGTGCATGGCTAACAACATTTTGCTCTTAACAAGTTTGTTGCTTTTGTATTTTTGTGGGCCTGCGGGCGACGTGTTAAGAATTGTGTCTATCGCACAATCTGCGATATGAGCAACAAGTTAGCCGGTTTCATCTTGGCCACAAGGCATCCGCATATCACTTGTCTGCAGTTGTTGCCTGTTGTCGCTTATTATTGACCAAGTTATGCTACAGCAATGTGTCATGTTGGCCCGCTGGCCATACACATCCATGTGGCAGGCAACAACATGTTGCCAACGTTAACACAGCTGCTGCCGCCGATGATAATGTTGATGCTGCTGTTGTTGCTGCTGCAGTTGCTGTTGCTGTTGCCTTTATACATATTTCACACCTCCCACAACAGGCGGCGTCCTCAGTAAAAATTCTCACTCACTCGCTCTCCAGCTGCAGGCGCCAGTCGAACGAAAACAGCTGGCCAAACGAGACATGAGCCACTGCATCCAGTTGCTGTCCCTGTGTTGTTGCCCATCAGCAACACAATCGATCTTCATTGGATCTCTGTCTCTGTCCTCCTCTTTCTCTTTCTCTTTTGGCCTGTGACTCTGGTGTGTCTTCTAGCATCTTCATCTTTATTAATCGCTACATTTATTTGATTATCTTGCCACAGCCATTGTCGGGGTAGATGCAGTCAAATCCACTCCACGTTGAGATTTATGCTTCGGCCACGTTATTTACGCGCTAATCATGCAACACTTTTCATTTTGACACGTTCGTTCGGCTCTCATAAAAGCACCGCCAGCGGTACGAGTAATTATGTAAATTTTTTTTAAGATGTTGCTCTTGTTTCCTTACCATTGACCATGGCCGGGGGTTGCATTTTATGATCTATGCTGGCCGATTCGTGCTTAGAAATGAACACAAATTGATAAAAGCAGCAACAACAACAGTCCGATCAACGAGTTCCCCCGACTCTATTTTTAAAGCCTGGCACGATCGATTGAGTGGGAAACACGTCGCTAACATAAATTAAAACCAACTCACTACCCAAACCCGGTACTCATACCCATTTCCATTTCCATTCCCAACCCATACCCGTATACGTATTTGGAGCAGGCTGAAGGATCCCTGACTGGCCGGCCGGCCTTACTTCATCTGAAATTCCAGGGAAAACACTGAGGCTGATGCCTTTCTCAGCGCGTGTTTTGACACCAAACATCCGCCCAAAGCCGCAGTCGCATTAGTCGTATGATATGTGTATCAAGGGGTTACATGCTATCGTATGGTTCGAAAGGGAGAGAGAGTGGAGGGTGGTGCCCAGACGTTGATCTTGTTAGCCATTGCCGCTCATGCGCATGACTGCAATTTAAGCGCCATAAATTGTGTTCTCGGCGTTTTAATGCTGCTCCCATGTCGATGGCAATATGTCAAAAGATGTTGCAGGGTATTGTTGGATACATTAGTTGCGTTCAAATTATATTTTTATTAAAATATTGATTATTTCAATAAGTGCTAATATCCATATTGAAATCTTTTAAAAGTTGTGAAAGAAAATGACTTTAGTTACACACAATTTGATTTGGAATGGAATTCATTATCTTCGTTTAAATTCATTTCTCATTTCTATAAAATCTTTTCCTAAGATAGAAACTATTTTAAATACTTTTTAAATTGTCTACTTGAATTTTACTCACCATTTAAACGTTTTTCCAATGCTCGAATGTAAATTTTCCAATCGACATAAGCATAAATGTTTAAGCCAATGAGAATCGTAATATGAAAAAAGCTAGACCTTAGCCCTTTATTACACTGCGAAAGAATTTTGTTGAAAATATTTGTTGAATTTGCCATAATTTATTAAATTAATCGAATCTGACAATAAAATCTTAAAAATCTACAAATTCTAAGGGTATATTTTAGTCGATATTGAAACTTTGTTTCTCTTGTTATTCGCTGGCCTGCACTTTCTATAATGAGACGCTGCATTAGATGACTTAATAGGATTTTCCTTGTGCATGGTTTAGGTTTAGTCTGGCAGCTGTTAAGTGGCTTTGAGTGCAACCAGAGAAAGGGGTAAACAACAGCTGAGCGGGGGTCTATTGCTTTGACATATGCAAATGTTAAAACTAATTAAACAATCCTTCAAACAGCAAACAGGCAACTCTGGTTGGCATAAATACGTCTTAAGTATTCGTAAATAGCGCTAACAACTTTTATTTTATATAACGAAAAGTATTTTCTAGACAATTAATAACAAATGTACGACTGACAAACTGGTCGACAGTTGCTAATGAATTAATCAGTTTGCTTTCAGTACAGATCTGAGACCTGAGATATGGGCAAAAAAGAGATATGCGATCTGTGATTTGTGATTTGTGATTTCTGATCAGAAATCATTCAAAGAAAACATAGCGTAGGCATTTAATTACCCATGGGCACATTATTACTGACAAATGATAATTGGTATTTGCATGACAATTAGAGTCGCTGTCGCGCGCTGATCAAGATCAGATCAAGCCAGGTTTAAGCCAAGTTAACCAAGTTGGCGCCAGGCAGCTTTGAAATGTTGCTGTTGATCTTGCTCCATTGCTGGCATCCCGAGACTAATGCAATTGGCTACGCCTTGCACTTCCTGCATATTTGATACGCCTGAGCTGATATGCCGCATACCACGATCATCATTATCCGCATCATCGTTATTAGGAAGGGAGGTATGATCAATGACAAATATATCTTAATGCTCCCAAAAATATACATATCATATAGTATTTGACAAGATCGTATTTCATTGAACTTGACATTGAAAACAGAAACATTGAATGCTCTTGGCTGTCAATCAGCTTAAGAGATCATTATCAAATCAACGATCCTTGTGATCGTGCTGCAGCCCATACCGAAAATGCAACCATTTCTTTTTGGTCTTAAGTGCCCACAGCAACCAAACATTTGGAGTTTATTTTTGGGCATTGCACCCAAGCGTTGCCCATGATTCACTCGGCAGGAGAAAAGGGAGATCCAGCAAAAGTATCCAATTGCAATGCTGACAAGATCACGTACAAAGTGCAACTTGGCTTAGCTGTCAATCAAATGCATTACATTCGAGTAGTTTAGTCTCCCTCATTCAACCTAAGGTTAGAGGGTTATTGAACTGGAATGCGGCTAATAACAAGGGCTAAGTATTTAGATGTCAAAAAAGGGTGACTTGATGAGTTCATTAAGCGAATGTAGAAAGAATTGCTTAAGTGTTTTAATATGACATAATTGAATGATAAAAAGGCAGTCTGTTTGACTTAAAGATACCCTGTTTGTAAAATTAAAAACAAAAAACCTTATTATATGTTTTAATATTTGATAATCTTACTTAATGATTAATTTCATTACATTTTTTTATAGATACTTAAGGTAATAGCATGATAAGCAGTTTATATTAACTAAACTCTGAAATATACCAAATAGATATGTAATTTTGGATCGAGAACACCTTAATATTACAATAATATTGTTGTCAAGTTTGTAATTAAAAGAAATTCTAATGTTTAAAGTAAAATTTGGTAAACAAGTAAAATTGTGCTAACACATTAAGTTTTGGCGATTATAATTATAAAAATTCAGGTGTTTTTTTTCTCAGTATAGAAAGTGTCCGGTATATATTTTTTAATAAATATTTTGGCATGTTTAACTTATTGACTCGATTAGTTAGCTTTAGTCTACATTTTTCTTATGCTAAATTTCTAAAGCCGCCCTCGTTCCACATATTTGTTGGCAGCTAATCATTTCTTTTAGATAAGCGAGCGATAATGCCAATAACAAAGCCAAAATGAATACTTTCGGCTATCCAAACCAACTTTGGGTCGGTTAGCGACTCGTTTCGTTCTTCTTCTTGTCCTCTTTTTGGCAATACAACAACAACAAAAATAATAATCATTCAATCAATATGTGAATACTGTGTGAAGAATGTGTGAGTCATCTAAATAACTAATTGCTTAATAGTAAGAGCCTAAGTCTAAGTGACAATTGTTAGCGTCCATAGCCATTGCGATAGTCGGGCCATTTTTTGCCCAGTGCCTGATCACGTGCCTGTTGTCGCAGGACTTTTCCGCTGCCTGTTTTGGGCAGCTCGGGAAGGAAGAAGACTCCACAATGGAGCTGCTTGTGGGTGACAACCAGACGCTTGGCCACATACTCTACAATGTCCATTTCGGTGAGGCGACTGCCGGGTATCTTGACAACGGCGGCGGCTGCGGGATCACCATCGACCTCATTCCATAGGCCAAAGACACAGGCCTCGATCACATCGGGCATCTCGGCAATGACCTGCTCCAACTCATAGGGACAGTATTGGGCACCATGGAAGCGAAGCATATCTCTTTTACGTTCGACAATGTGCAAGAAGTTCTCGTTGTCAAAATATCCCATGTCACCGGTATGGAACCAGCCTTGATAGTCCTGTATGTGCTTTGATTCATTTGGATTGCCATAATACCCATTCCACACTTTGCTATTGTGCACCAGAATCTCACCGGTTTCGCCATGGCCTAAACTGCGTCCGGCATCGTCCAGTATCTTTACTTTCACTCCCGGCACAATCCGGCCCACCGATGAGGGCTTTGCCACACCCATATTTGCCGCTACCCCGCCGCATTCAGTTAATGCATAACCATAAGACATTTGTCCATTCAATAGATACTCCTTTAGCTTAAGAAGATTGGACACATAGCAATTTCCGCCACCAATACTAATGAATCGGACACTGTTCAATCTCTGCTGGGTAAGAGTAGGTGCCTTCAATAGGGACGCAACCTGCTGAGGAACCATGGTCAACAAAGTGACCTTGTACCTCTCAATCAGCTGGAGCAAATACTCCGGCGTATAGGCGCGATCACTGATAACACGTGTTGACCCATGGCAGCAGCTGAAGAGCATGTTGAACAAGCCCGGCGCCCAGTCAATGGTGCTGAATGAAAGTAACACATCCTGACCTGTAACAAATCTGTGAATAAACAAGTTAAACATAAGTTGTATCTAGTAAGGCTTTTTAGCTTATGTATATGTATACCCGAAATCAAAGAGACATGCAGAGTTCGAGATGCACACCGCCTTGGGCAGTCCCGTTGTGCCGGAGGTACAGAGTATGGCAACTGTTTGATCACCGCCCAGCAAAAGGGGCTCAGGTCTGTAACGAAGTGAGTTAAACAATTGATTTAAAGTGTTGACAATCTTACTTACACATAGTATAGCTCACTCTTGGTGGGCTCCAAGAGATCCTCGATGCGTGGCAACTGCAGGCGATGATCCTTGAGCGTATATACCGGAGTCTTAAGCATTTTAGCCACGACGCCGAGTCTTTCGTAGACCACACCGTCACAGAAGATAAGTCTCGGTCGGGTTATGCAAAATAAATGCTTAAATGTGGCCTCATCATGCCAAGGGCTTACCGCATGAAATGGAGTGCCATTTAGAAGGCAACCCAACACCAATGGCATCAGATAGGTGGTGTTAGTTCCAGCTATGCCAACCACATCATCCTGCCTCAGACCCAGGGCCTTAAAATGTTGTGCAATGCGTATGGCAAAACTAATTGCCTCCCCATTGGTTAGTGCGGTTCCCTCCGTATCCGAAATCTACAACCAAATGATTATAAAGTTATTTCGTTTATGGTTCTCTAATCGAATTGAAGGATCCCACCTGGCATAGGCTTGCTGGATGGTTGCGCATAAAGGCAAACAGAATTTTGCCAATGGAACAGTCGGCGTCAAAGAAATGCGCCGGCCTTGGTCCACTCCATATTTTTGTATATTTATCGAACTGTGTGGTGGGTCCGCCTTCCATGTTGGCAACTGATAAGGGTCGTCGGTTTATACGGGTCCAAGTGTCGCGCAAGTTGTTTAGCAACTGGCGACTGGTGCGTGGCCAACACTACGGCCATAGTCAGTTTAGCGTACTTATCAGTTTACCGTTACCCTTTGAAACGGTTAGCAAACGTCACCTATCAAACCAAAAGCTCTATAGATAAGCAACATTACCGATAAGCCCAACCCAAAGCAGTACTAGATTGTCCAGCTGATATCTAGCTACAATAATTGAATGATATTATGGCCTTGACTTGAATTTCTGTGCGGAGTTATCAATGAAATAACGAATTGCTTGATAAAATCATACGTCTTAAAACATTGTTTGAAACAATCAATTTAATGAATAAGTAGTTTATTTCATTTTAAATTTAACGAGCACCTTGCTACCGGTTCAAACGACGTTTTGCTGGTTGCTATGAGAGTTCAAGCAGTGCATATAAGCAGTGAACACAAGCACATTCGGCAAGCAGTTCACTGTGTTAGTTCCGTTTATAGCCGCTACATTATTTTGTGTTTTGCACTGCTTAATAATAACTTATAGCCTTTTTGGGGTTCTATTTCCTTTAAATGACTCCTAAAATATAAAGGAATTTCTGGACACTTCTAGAAAATTCTAAAAATCCTTGCAAAATTTAAAATTTTTTACGTTGTCTCAGATTAGCGTGGATCCGGCGGGTAAGCAGGTTAATCCGGGCCTAGGGCTGTCAAGTTTTCCATCAAAACATAAACTTCTAAAATCTAGCGGCGTTTTTTGGAACTAAAATTTCATTTTTGTTTTGTGTGAAAATTGCAATATGCTTTTGGCGGGTGGGAAATTTTAAATTACAAACTGTAAAAAACTCGCTAGAACTAACAAATTTAAAATTTAAACAGTTAATGATATAATTTCAATAATAAATTAGAGTAGAATTTATAAATAACAAGTTTCTAAACTCTATTCTTTTGTCTCTTATTTCGAAAATCGTTATAATATTTATTGTTGGAATTTCCTAAGCGATGCGGTTCCAGGTAATTTGTTTTATAAATTCTTATCCAGAAGCAGTTTGCGTATATTTTTTTGGTTGGCGTGCATTTTAAGTAATATTATTCAACTAGATAGTTAAATTTTCACACTGTGCATTAATTTATAAGGGACACCTTGTAGCGATAAAATGATAATAAATATATATAAATAAATAAAACACTTTTTTCTAAGTTTCATGAATAACATTTAATTTAAAATAATATGTTCTCTTAATTTTTAATGACTTAGTTTTTATTCTTAATTTCGAGAAAATACTCCTTTGTGGCGAGGCGATTTGTTTTGCTATTAGCACTGCGAATTAAATCGTCTACAATAATTGCACCGCCATGTAAATGCTTATACTTGGCATCAGTGTGACTTTCCACATAGTCTACTACATCCTGAGCTCTTATTTGAGACCCAACCTTCTTGACCACAGCGGCGGCTGCTTGGTCGCCGTCAACTTCGTCCCAAACGCCGAAAACACAGACCTCGGCAACACCTGGCATCTCAGAAAGGATCTGTTCGATGTCACTCGGGTAATACATCATGCCCTGATATTTGAGCATATCCTTTTTGCGATCCACGATATAAAGGAAGTCATCATTGTCCATATATCCCAAATCGCCAGAGTGAAACCACATATTAGAGTCGCGCATTTTTAAAGTCTCCTCGGGGTTTCCGTAATATTCAGCCCAGTATTGGCCATTATGAACACAAATCTCTCCCACCTCGTTTGGTCCTAGGTTCTCGCCATGATCGTTAAGTATCTTTAGCTTGTTGCCTTTCACCAAACGGCCCACCGAATTAGGTTTTTCATCAAAGTTATAGTTCACGGATACAGGACCCACTTCAGTTAAGGCATACACCATGTTCAGGCAGTCGGACTTCAGGGAGTTCCTTATACGATTCTGGACATCCAGGGCGCAACGTCCCCCTCCGTACATATAGTAGCGGATGCTGTGTAAATTGGCTTTTTCGAACTCTTTACAATTGACCATCATAGCCATGTGAGAGGGAGCCTGCAGCAGCCATGTAACCTTAAATTCTTCAACGACTCGTAAGAATCGCACTGGATCAAACGGATTGTCGGCTATAACTCGTGTTGTACTGAAAACACCCGTACTGATCGTTGTCATAAGTCCTGTAATCCAGTCAAGGGTGCTGTGTGTATACTGAACATCCTCAATTGTTAAATATCTGTATGGGTTAATGATAAAAATGGAAAGTGTGAGCATTCATTTTGATATCTTTGCATTTAACGTGACTTACAAGCAAGTGCTTAAAATCTTTTGACTGTTTGTAATAGTCACTGCCTTGGGTGTACCCGTTGTTCCTGAGGAACAGAGTATGGCCAGGGTCTGATCTTTGCCGTGTTCCAGTCGAGAAGGTTTAAAGTCAGCTTCGACAGGTGTAGCAAGCACTTCATCAATACTGATGGAGTCCTTGTGATGATTACGCATTGTAATAATCATAACATTTAGATTTGAAGTAGCCGATTTAATTTTTTCATATTCCTCTCCATCACAGAATATCAATCGTGGTTTCGTAATATCGAAGAGCTTCTCTATTTTCGATTCCTCAAAAGCGACGTTGAGCGCGTGAAAGGCGATGCCATTGAAGAAGCAGCCATAGACGACGGAAAAGATATGCGTCGTATTCCTGGCCATAATTCCCACAATATCTGACTGAACCATACCCAATCCTCTCATAAAGCTTGCCACACGCATCGAGTTCAAAAGGAGCTCCTCACGAGTTAATATTGTGTTTTCAGTGGCTGAAATCTGCGAGGGAATAATGTGTAAGGTCCAATTTGTAGTCTCAGAAATAACTTACTTGAGCTACAAGTTTTGGATGTCGTTGCATCTCCCGGAAAATAATTTCACCCACAGATTGATCCGATGAGAAGTATTCACGATCTGGTTCGCCAGACCAAATTCTATCTTCCGCATCGTAAGTGCAAGCCATTCTGAATGCAACAATTTACTTTTGTCAAGTGCTGAAACACATTTGATTCCGGTGGCTTTTATACCCGCAATGTTATTTATTTACGAATCTCTGATAACGTATAGTGTACATGGTATTCTCTCTGTCTTTATAGTTGCAAGGTTATTTACTTAAACGTATATGTGTGTAATTATTCTGAGAGCGCTCTCAATTGGCATGCATTTTAGAAACGTGTTGAGGGGTTAACAAGATGTCACGTGAATGCCAATTGAGTCGATTGCATAATAGTTAATTACACTATAAAGATATATTGTATTTTATAATAATTACATATTTCTTTTTTATGTTATTAACTAGATTGAAAGCGAGTCTCACCAAACCTGTTGGACTAATGAAAGCTTAATAAGTTTTTATTAATCCTTCTCTTTAGACTTTTATCTTAAAATAATGTAACTGCATATTTGTTATCAATCTTGTAACTAATGTAATTCTTTTTTGCCCTTGTAGATCATTTTTATCTTTGATGATACTGCTAATTTTTTGGGCTAATGTGCAAGTCAGTTTTATTATATTTTGACGAGGTTCATTATCATTACAAGCAGTGCAGAATTTCTGCGCTTATCACTTGTTGTTGTGATTACATTCGATGACTGGGATTATTCGCGGGTACTCGAATGAGATAACGCGATGAACTTTGTCTCGCAATTTAAAAAGTAAAAGTTTGGACTTTAGAGATACGAATTACGCATATACCATATTCAATGCTTGTTATCAGATCAAGAGTAGAGTAGATAATATGTATGTCAAGACTAAAGAGAGATGGACAGGGCTACATCGACTCTGTTATTAATCACACGCTGTTAGTGACGAATCTTAAATAAATTGTATCTTTTAAGTATACATTAGTTATAGGAAATTAAAAGTTAATGTGACATTCAGCAGGCAATTCTGATCATCATTCAAGTTACCCGATTACTAATTTTTATAATCAGCTGCAATCAAAAAATATGCATATATCTTAGAATGACTGATACTGATTGTTGCTTATAAATGAAAAACAGTTAAATGAGTGATCAAAGATTAAATTACCTGCTCTTATCTTTTGTGAGCTCTTATATATAGATTGATATGTTGAATGACCTGACTTCTTTTTCTTTTCAATGCATATCTCAACCCACTTATTCAGTCTGTTAGCGCTATCTTTACAATCTTGGCTATTTCTATTTTAGTATACAAATCTATACTATATAATCTGTTAGCGCTATCTTTACAATCTTGCAATTTTTGTTTACTATACAAATCGGTCTTAAACTGAATCTCGCATCTCGCAATTAAAAAGTTAAATCTTAAAAATATTATAACATAAATTGCATAGTTCTTTTATATCGCACATTTATTTTATTTAATCGAATATGAAGAAAAAAGTATTCGATCGAGCCGAATATTTATAAATTTGCAGCGGAAAAAGAGTATCTAAAACATATTTTAATACACTTGTAGCTCATATACGTTCTTATAATCAACAGTGGTGACTATCTTGGATGCTCACCTTTGCTGCCTTATTTTGGTTGGCATAATAATAACTCACCTTATGACTATGTGACCAATCGCTGCTCTCGAAGTTATCTCTCGATCATAAAGCAATAACAAATGTGTGAGTGTATTTGGTGTGGTATTTAACCTGCTTAATGCTTTAAACATTTGTTTGAATGTGCTCTCCCCATACAGTATTATACTAAGTGTTAGAGAGTTTTTTTGTATATACCACTCAGATCATTTGCGTGGCTGTGTGACTAATGCAGACTGTTAGCTAAGAAAATAGAGAATAATACATATTTATTCAATTGGTCCGTTTTAAATCAAGGCTTTATTGTTTATCCTTAATTTCGAGAAAATACGCCTTTGTGGCAAGGCGATTTGTTTTGCCATTAGCACTGCGAATTAAATCGTCTACAATTATGGCACCGCCATGTAAATGTTTATACTTAGCATCGGTGTGACTTTTAACATAATCCACAACATCCTGAGCGTGTATTTGGGAGCCGATTTTCTTGACCACAGCGGCGGTAGCTTCATCGCCGTTGAATTGATCCCAGACACCAAAAACGCAGACTTCGGCAACGTCTGGCATCTTGGAAATGATTTCTTCGATATCATTGGGGTAATACATGATGTTTTGATATTTAAGCATATCCTTTTTCCGTTCCACAATATAGAGGAAACCATCATCATCCATGTATCCCAAGTCACCAGTGTGAAACCACATGTTGGAGTCGCGCATTTTCTGCGACTCCTCGGGGTTTCCGTAATATCCACCCCAGTATTGACCATTGTGAACACAAATCTCTCCCACCTCATTTGGTCCTAAGTTATCACCGTGATCATTAAGTATCTTAAGCTTGAAGCCTTCAGCCAGACGGCCAACCGAATTAGGTTTTTCATCAAAGTTACAGTTCATAGAAACCATTGTTCCCGTTTCCGTAAAGCCATATGCCAGATGCATACAATCCGTTTTTAGACTACTCCTAAGACGATGTTGGACTTCGATGGAGCAACGACCTCCTCCGTATAGGTAAAAGCGGATGCTGTGCAAATTGGCTTGATCGAATTCTTTACAATTGACCATCATAGCCATGTGGGAGGGAGGCTGTAATATCCATGTCACCTTATATTTTTCAATTAAACGTAAAAGACGCGCTGGATCAAAAGGATTGTCGGCAATAATCCTGGTAGTGCTGCAGACAGCGGAACTGACCGTCGGCAGAAGTCCTGAAATCCAGTCAAGCGTGCTGTGTGTATACTGAACATCATCGATAGTCACATTTCTGTAAGGGTTAATTATGGAAAATATCAGATATCTATTTGGAATTTATTCATAGCTAATTTTACTTACGTGCAGGTATTTAAGATCTTGCGACTATTTGTAATAGTCACTGCCTTGGGTGTACCCGTTGTTCCTGAGGAACAGAGTATGGCCAGGGTCTGATTATTTCCATGTTCCAGTCGAGAAGGTTTAAAGTCAGCTTCGACAGGTGTAGCAAGCACTTCATCAATACTAATGGAGTCCTTGTGATGATTACGCATTGTAATGATCATAACATTTAGATTTGCAGTAGCCGATTTAACTTTCTCGTATTCATCGCCATCACAGAATATCAATCGTGGCTTTGTAATATCGTAGAGCTTCTCAATAGTTGACTCCTCGTAACTGATGTTGAGTGAATGGAAGGCAATACCATTAAAGAAACAGCCATAGACCACGGCAAATATGTGAGTCGTATTCCTGGCCATTATTCCCACAATATCCGACTGAACCATACCCAATCTTCTCATGAAGCTTGCCACACGCATCGAGTTCAAAAGGAGCTCCTCACGGGTTAAAATTGTGTTTTCAGTGTCTGAAATCTGTGAGGGAGTCATTTGTAGAATTCTATGGCTGGACGTGCTTGTTACTTACTTGAGCTATAAGTTTTGGATGACGTCGCATCTCATGGAAAATAATTTCACCAAGAGATTGATCCGATGAAAAGTATTCCCGATGTGGAATACCAGACCAAATCTTGTCTTTCCCATCGTAGGTGTTTTCCGGCTTGAAAGTCATTCTGAATGCAACAAGTTACTTTTACAAAGTGCTGATGCGCAATCAAATCCGGTGCCTTTTATACCCGCAATGTTACGTAGATACTTACGAATCTTAGATAAGTAATATACTTATGCACAGTATACTCTCCGTCTATTCAACTTACAAGCGTGTTCATATGTATATAGAATTATTCTGAGAGCGCTATCGTTTGGCATGCAATTCAGACTTGAGTTCATTGTAACTTGCCAATATATAAAAGTTTGCGGGGCTTAACAAGGTCTGACTTGTGTATATATTTATTCATGTCAATTGAGAGTAGATTGCATAATTCACATACATATGCATATACGTTATATATAGAAATTGCATATTAAACTAGATAAAAAAATATAGAATTTTTATTTTTATAAATCGGAAAGCATTTCGCTTAAAACCAGTTCGGGTCAATCATACTTAGCTTTAGGATCGAGTTTCCACATCGATATATCTGATATTGGAAGACTTAATTGATCCCCAGATGCTTTGCTATATGATTTAATAAATGTATTTAACTGTCTCTCGACCTATTAGTGATAAGTTATTATTAAACCTTGATAGGGGACTCATCATTATAGGCATTAAAAGTTCTCGGTTATTATATTTCCAACTTATTAATTTGATATTGATATTGCCAACTACTTTCTCGGCCAATAAGTAGTTGCACATATTTATAACCCCTCAATGTAATGCCATACGCTATATATAAAATGAAATAATATCTTGAACTGATGAAATTCTTTTATGGTCTTGCCTTTATCTTTTGATGTTGCAGATTCAACAGTAGAAATGTCCAAGTCATTTTTATTATATTTGGCGAGACATATTATTACAAACTGTGCAAAATTTCCATGCTTATCTCCAAAGAAGAAGACTTTGTTGTGATTACATTCTATGTAACTTTTTGGGGACATTCACGAGTTCTCAGATGAGATAACTCGATGAACTTTGATTCGCTTGGTAAAAAGTAAAAGTTTGGACTTTTGTGATAAGAATTATGTATATTTGGGTAGATTGTTAAATATTTACTAGGCACAATATAAGTTGCTTTTTAGTGGTAACAAGTAGCGAAATATAAATTGGCTTACAATTAAAAAACAGACCTAAGAAACAGGTGTATTCAATTGTTGTTAAGATAGGCAGCCTTAACAGCCTGTCGATTTACCTTTCCGTTGGGGCTTTTGGCCAAATGTGACACAATCTTAGTACCTCCATTTAGCTGTTTATAGTTCACGCTGATGTGTTGAGCTACAAAGTCCAGGACTTGAGAGGCTTTGAGTTGAGTTCCTGGCTTAATGACCACAGAGGCGGCTGCAGCGTCTCCTTCGGTCTCGTTCCAAATGCCAAAGACACAAACTTCGGCCACTTCAGGCATTTGGGCAATCACTTCCTCGATCTCGTGTGGATAGTACATCATGCCTAGAAACTTAAGCATATCCTTCTTCCGTTCCACAATGTGCAGATAGTTCTCCTCATCGAAGTAGCCCAGATCACCGGTGTGAAACCAACCCTCTGAGTCCTGCATCTCCATTGTTGCCTTGGCATTTCCATAGTAGCCACTCCAGTGCTGTCCATTGTGACAGTAGAGCTCTCCAATCTCATTAGGCCCCTTAGACTTTCCAGAGTCGTCTACCACACGCATTCGAATGTTGGCCATAAGGCGACCTACCGAGGTGGGCTTTGTTTGCGTGCTGTAATTGAAAGAGACGCAAGTGCCTAACTCTGTCATGCCATAAGCATTCCGAAGGATTCCGACTCCCCGTAGATTTAGTTGCATTTTCTTCAGGGTCGCCACCAGGGTGTGTCCTCCAGCAAAAAGAAGATGCCGAAGACTGCGTAATTGACTGGATTTTACGTCCGGGCTGTTGGCCAGCATAGCAATATGTGAGGCAGCCACCAGAGCCCAGGTTATGCTCTGCTGTTCACACATTGTCAAAAAGTGGGCTGGATTAAAAACCTCCTTGGAAATCAGACGCACACTTCCATAAACACCTGCCGTAATGAGAGTGATCAAACCTGTCAGCCAATCCAGGGTGCTGGGAGCATATTGTATATCATTTGGACTGAGATAACTGGGCAAAATTATATTTTACTGATTGGATTGTTTCAAATGGAATAAAAACCTGATTCATACCTGTGACCTTCAAATATCTTACGGCTATTTGAAATGGTAACTGCTTTTGGCCTACCCGTTGTGCCAGAGGAGCAGAGTATGGCTAATGTCCGATCTACGCCCTTTTTAAAAGTTTCGGGTGTGTAATCCTCTTGCAATGGTGTTTGGATTATCTCAAGGATGCTTGTAACACCTGCTATGCTTCCGTTGATGCTTATAACCTTTGTTTCCAATTTCCTGGCCACATTTCGCATCCTGTCATAGTCCTGGGCATCGCAACAAATAACTTTTGGTTTAGTGATACCGAAGAGATCACATATGGTGTGCTCCTCCACATTGGGATTGACCGCATGAAATGGGGTTCCATTGAACATACAGCCATAGGCCAATGCGGCCAGATGGGTCGTATTTCTCGCCAAAATACCCACAATCTGTGTCTCCTGGTTAAAGCCCTGTTGTCGCAAGTAAATTCCTATCTTGGCTGCATTTTCGAGCATCTGGGCACGAGTTAGGCGGGTGCTCTCGCTATGAGAAATTTGAAAGATTCGCTGGGACTCTCTTTGAAGCTGCTTGAAGATAATCTGACCAATAGTCAGGTCATCGTTATATAAACTTTGCTCACTGGCCCCGGACCAGATTTTATGCTCGGAATTGTAGCTTGTCGTCGGGTTTCCATTTAGATCTAGCATTTTGTTGTAACTGATGCATCTCGTTGGCGGACTGGCTCTATTTAAAGGTCAGCCATTGAGCAACTACTTCCCGTTGTTCTTAACCTAACTATAACTGATAAATCACAATGCAAGTCGATGCATGAGACACGCGATCGTGGCCCTGATTATCTGAACGATCTATGAATACATCAAAAATTAGTCGGCAATTTGTTAGGTTAAAGTGTTTATAGTTTCCCAACCCCTCCTCCTTATGCTGTTACTGACCATTCAACGTTGAATGATACAGTAACTGTAAGCTAAACTGTGGCAGGTTGATAATATTGTTTAAATGTAACGTAAACAACTGAACTGCTTGCGCTCCCTTGGTGCTTGCTAAGCAAGCAGTTGAGTTCTGTTAACTAACAGTGAATGTTAAAATTCAAGCACGCCAAGCAGTTGTAACAGTTAGAACTATTCCGTCATTCAAATAAGAAAAACAATTGGTAAGTTACATTTTTAATTTGGGTTTTTATTTAAACATGCCATTTTGAGTATTTTTCTTATTTTTCGTTCTTTTCTTTGCTTCATTTTCATTTATAAACATTTCACAAACATTTTTATTCTGGGGTTTTACACGTTTGATTTTTATTTTCTTTTTTATTTGGGGTGATGCGATACAACAATTATCTCAACTATTTTGTATATTTATTTTACTAAATTTCACTTATGCATACAAATGTTTGTCGTTTTGTTATTTTCGAGTTTTTCGTAGTTGGCGTTATCTTTGGATTTATTTTCTCATTGGGTTGCACTACAGCAAATTGTTCTTTTTGTGTATGTTTTACATTTAAACGCATGATCCTATTACATTATTATGTATGATGATTTCATTTGTTCATTGCTAAATTTGTAATTATTTTCTTCGTCAGTTGTTTGAGTGTGTGTGTGTGTGTGTGTGTATGTGAATCCACTTAACTCTATAAAGTAAGGGGATTGGCGGTGTTTGCTGATCTTTATTTACATTTCAAAGTGTGTTCTCTACTAGAAATGATAATTGGAGTTTTATTTGTTAGTAATAGGCAGAGTAGAGGCCTTTTTTGCTTGAAGATATGTGTTATGATTTAAAAATTTATTTACTCATGTTTATTTATCTGTTTTTATTGAATTTTTTAGCCTTCTCAATTTGTGCAAGTTACTTTTTCTTTAGAATAACATTATTGTGAGTGAAACACTAAATAGTGACATTGAGTGTGTGTGTGTGAATAGTGAATTTGAGTGTATGTGAGGGTGATTGCAAAATGAATTAAGGGGATTTGGTTTTGACATTTGGTAAATAGTGCTAATATTAGTAATATTTCGACTATTCTATCAGAATGCGTTATGCAACACCAATTTGTTTTTGTTGTTGTTGTTGTCATTGTTACTGTGGCTTAATCTAACTACACATATGTTAACTTATGTGCTAGGTTTTCACTTTAAATATTAATTGTTTAAATGTTAAATATCTTTTAGTTCATTTACTCAAAACTTGTAAGTCTTTTTGGAACGCATCTAAAAGTTGTGCACTTTTAATACCTAATTACCGTATGAGATACGAATGACATTTACATATTTCATATATCATTTATAAACTATTTACAATGAAAACATTTTTGGACTGACGCTGCTAAACAACTTTTTGTCTAAATGATAATTGACCAAATTGATGAATGAACGGCAACTGAAGGCAGCACACAACCTATGCCAAGTATTGATCTAGTTCTAAGATATTTTGTGATGAACTGAACAATGGGACAATTTATTCAGATTATCGCCCATCGATGCATTTCATCTTCTTCTTCCTCTGCTTCCATCTTTTCTAGTTTGATGTCCTAAGCTACGTGTTTGTTTTTTGGAATTCTTTTGGTTTTCCATTTCGTAGATACGTAGATACGTTTACAATCAACATTAATTAACACATATCAAACAACATACCCAACATTTGGCTGCTACTAGGCCATCATTGATCGCCCAGACATCTTCTACTTATTTGCTCACATTTAAAACCCTGTATGTTCAATAGCTATAGCTTCATATACAATACAACTAGTTTTGCGTCCAATTTCTATATATTCACTTATACATTCGTATTTATCATTAGCTATTTAGTTATTTCTCTTTCCTCTTTTCTCTTTATTTAGAAATTGTTTTCTTGCTTGGCACGAATTTTACAACATTTATTTCATTTCCATTTGAGGTTTTCTTATTGACAACAATTATGTGGGTGCGTGTTATCATTGATTTTGATTTGTTTTTCTTTTTTTTGTATTAATTTTTTTTATATTTATATTTGTATATCCTTACCTTTATTATATTTGGTATTTGAAAAATAAAGCGAAAGTATGGTTAAAGCATATCTTTGAATAATATTGAATAAATTGGATTAAGAAAAAATAAGCTGAAACAAGCTGAAGATAACAGAAATAATTACTAAAAGGTAGAACTACAAAATATAAAAGTTAATTATTCTTTTTATTTACGAATTAAAAGTTTTTTGTTTGTCTTTTGTTAATTGTTTTGTTCTGTGACTTTGCTATGTAGAATTCAGTTATTAGTTTTTCATCAATACCGAGAATCGCGTACGGCTTATGCTTAGATACAGATATTGCATTTATTATTATGAGTAAAAATTCGAAAAGTTGTTTAAAAAAAGGTATTTCGAGCTTCAGTTACGGGGTCGGCAGGGCAGACAAACAACTCTTGTTAACTGCAGGACTCACTTCTCATACAAAAAGGCACTTAATAACAAAAGGAATAAGGATTTAACAAATTTTTATGGCTGTGCTTCACTGCGCTGCGTAATTCTTTAGTTGTGGGTTATTGGATGATATTCTATTTGTATTGTCTGTTAATTGGTTTTAGGTTTCTTGTTCATTTATTATAGTAATATAAAACTACAAATACTTAAAGAAAATAACTAGCTATGTAACATGGATACGAGCATAAGAAGCACGAGTTCAAAGTTGTATATCAATTAATTTGTTGTTTTATCTTGAATTCTTCTTATGCAACGTTGCCATAACTAATTAAATAAATGCTATTTCTGTATAAGTATATATAGTACTAAGTATATAATAAAATTAAGGCAAAATAGAAAACGAAGAGTCGCAACAATTTTATTTTTTCGAACAATATTCATTAAAATGTGTCTAATAACTACATAATTTAAATTGCCACTAATTGAATTTGCTAAAATTGAAAACAAGCATAAAATATAAGACTAGGCATGTCAATGTGAAAAAACTTGCAGTACCCACCAGTTCCAGTTAACTTATTTTATTTTAGTTTAGTTATTTCAATGGAGAACGCAAAAAAAGGAGCTATCTTCAGTTCACCGAAGACTGTATACCCTTGCTGAAGTACAAATCCAATTTTCACAAACTTTTATCAGGTATGTTTTTAGTTCCACCTTCGTTTCAATATCTCTTTATAGATTACTTCTTTTACTTGTAGCATATGTATTTATTCCAACGTTCCATAGGGTATGCTAAGCGTGTACGTGAAGGTACTTTAAAATTAACGACTCCTGATTATGTGTGGACAGTTATAAATATATAGATAGTTATCGGACATAGACGAAAATTAATTGCATCTCTGCAAGGGTATAAAATGTAGAAAACTCAAAGCGAGTTTTCTAAGTGTGCTGTGTGTGCTTGAATATGAATTTAGTAAACAAAACATCAAAATATGTTCTGTAATTAGTTTTATTATTTTTAATTCGATTGAGAACATTTTTGAATTTGTCTAGGATTTGTTGGTTTTATTAGTTGTTGTTGTTGTTATTTTTGTTATTTGTTGTTGTTGTTTAATTAATATTACTAAACTTAAATTTATCTACACCCTTTCCATTGTCATTTTAGAATTCGAATTGCATAGAAACTAGTTTGGCTTAAAACTTATTGTATGACATATTTACAAACGTCGTGTGGTATCTGCGACTTTTTACAGCTAACTTATTAAATTTTAAGTATACATAAATTAATATTAATTTGTTTCGAAAACTAAACTAATTTGAACAAAACGTCTTTTAATTAAATTCTTAAATGATTCCTTTAATTTTATTAATATTATAACAAGTTTGAGAATTAAAAACAAATCGAACTGTCAAGCGTTTTCAAATCGTTATCAAATCGCCTTGATAATTTCTTATATTTTAAAATACAGCATATTTTCTGAATTCTTTTTGTTTGTTTTTGCTTTTGCTTTTGCTTTTTGCTTTTGAAAATGTCGTTATCTACTATGCAGTCATACTTGATCAATTTAACTTACAGTTAGGTAATATCTTAATCATTGGTATTTGGTTTTAACCGAATTTCTTTAGTCGCAATGCCTTGACGCCTTGAAGCCCCATTTGATCAAGCAAGCATTTTCTGCACCGATAAATAAATACATGCGCACATGTATATACATGTATGTATGTGTGCTTGCTAACCATAGTTTTGTTAATTTCATGTTGGATTCTACATAGCCTTTGGTTATCAGAGACGCGCTTTAGAAGGTCCTTTTTGTATTAAAATGAAGCGAGTCAGAAATCATATACACACAAATAAAGCCATAAATCGAATTGCAAACATAGTTTTTGAAACGAAACAACGAAGTTGTAAATGAAAGTAGAAATGAAAGAGAATAGGTTAGTACATTTTTTGGTGTCGTAGTGAGAACAATATTTCTATATAAAGTAATTTGTAAATAGGTAACGGCATTTACTCATCATCCTCCTCCCTGAAGAGATATGTGCTCCAGTAGACCAGATTGAAGAGCGCAAAGACCAGCGGGAACGTGATGCGTGATATAACATCGATTCTCTTCGATCTAGAACATTGTCTTGGATAAATATTCAACAAGTACGGAAAACATTAATTGATCATCTAGAGATTGGCTTTTTGATTTGTGATTTGTTTTGTTTTTCTGTGTGGCCTTTTAAAATTTTTACTTTGGTTTTCTTTTCTTTTTGTTTGTTTTAAATTAAACAGATTTCAGCCATGTGCGTGAAACTCAAAAGAATGTGAAATTTATGGATAAAAGTTCTACAAAAAAAACAAAAAATGTCAAGTTGGTTAACTAGAGGGTAGTATGTTTTTGGAATGCGGTTTGGAACTGAAAGGAATGTAATTTTTTCAAAGACTACAACGAAAAAGTTCTTTTAAAACAAACAAATCAACAGAAAGCAAAGCACATAAAAGAACCTTTCACATTTAGCTGTAGCAACACTGTTTAACAAAATCTCAAATATTCTTGTTTTCTTTGTTTTAAAAGTATCTGTATTTGATTGACAGATTAGTTTCGAGCTCTGCAATATATAGATAGTATGTCAACGACAAGAGAAATCTTTACGTTTTCCTATTATATTATATTTGATATTTATTAGAGCTTGTCAAAGATCGATTTCAAAGTTTTCTTAAATAGAAGAAATGTCTGTAAAATTAATCAAATCTTGCAATATTCTTCTTTATATATTTACAGTACAAAATGGGATATTTGAGTTTTGTTAAAGTTTTGAAAAAAGAAATTTGTTGCACAGTGAAATTAGCATAAGGCATTAATTAAATGAAATTTTTTCACATTTACTTGACTGGACATACTGGCCAGATGCAAATCATTTGACAAGCATTTGAAACAAAAGACAGCGAGCAAAAACGATGGCAAGCAGCAAAGCAGAGTCAACTGAATCGGGTTGTCATTAATAACAAGTACGAATACGTGTACGATTCAATTAGAGGATTTCAATTACTGTTAATTTAATGGCAAAAAGTCAACAAGAGTTTAGTTTAGATATAAATAGAGAGAGACAGAGATATACATATTCACAACATCAAAAAGGAAATCCATCAACTACTACAATAAACAACTAGTTTGAATTGCAATGCCAAATGGTGTGGCACAGTTACCTGGTGGGGAACTTGGATAGCCAAGTCTTACAGCAGCTTGGACGTTTCGGTGGCTGCATATGAACCTCGCATTGGCGCAGCTTCTCCAACGCTAGAGGATCACCGGGATGACGCACCAGTGGTTTCTGAAGACCACCGCCACGTGAATATTGCGATGCCGTTTGACATGGAATTTTGATTGTAGTTGATGCAATGAAGGGGTTTGGTAACAATCGCACCACGGCACGATTACAATGGCAATGGAAAATGGCAATGGCGATGGCGATGGCGATGTTGATGGCAATGGCATATGCGTAATTTCATTCAATTTCGTTGCAATTTTTCATTTAATTCCGGTTGGTTGAAGCGATTGGGTTGGTTGAGTGTCAGCAGCAGCGATGTTTGTTTGATGGTTTTCGAGTTGGAGTTGGAGTTGGCGTTTGAATTTGAGTTCGAGTTGAATGTTGGATGTGTATCAGGTTGAGATTGAGTTGGTTTGTATGTGGTTTGATTTTGGTTAGTTTATTGTGGTTTTGCACGTTTGAAAAAAAGTTTTTCGATTTGACGTTTGTTTTTGTAGAGTGTGTGGGTGTATGTGCGTGTGAGGTTGTGGTAATTTTTATTTAATTTGTTTTTTTTTTCAATAAAAAGAGGCAAATATAAAAGGAAATAGATGTTTTAATAGTTTTATCATAACATTTAGCAGTAGCCAATTTGAGTTGATAATAAAAAGAAAGACGTTGGTTTTTCATGACTTCAATTTGACGACGGATATACGAAATCCTCTTAAGTGTTTAGAATTCTATAAATAACTTTTATTCATCTAAATAATTCGCTTTTCTAGAGCACTAGGCATAAAACATTTTCGTTCAGCTGGTAAAATATGTACAAAAATTTCTAATGCTCCTAGGTGTAAAATGGTTTCTTATCACATTTTATTACAGTCCATTTGTATTTATTTCCTTTTTAGAGAGAACGATTTTCTTGTGAGGCAACATTAAAAAAAGGTAGTTCCTACTCCTACTTCCCAAGAGTCTATTTTTTTTTCGATAGAGGCTAACTGGTAATCCTTTATCTATCTACCAACATAAAAAACAAATTTGAACTCTAACTAAAAGAAGACCAAAAGAGGTTATATAAAGTTATATAAATTGAATCTGAATCGAACAAATTTAAGCTTCCTCAATTTAAAAATAGTTTTTATTTCTAAAGTTGAACAACTTTATAAATATTTCGTCATGTCAGTTTAAGTCTTGATCAAAATAAATACTGCTTAACTAACATTAAGCTTCTGTAATCTAATCATTGTCTACTAAGCTAAAAGTAGCAGGCTCTGTTTTGGATAGATGTAAAAATAATTAGATAATTGAGAGGTAAGTACCATTGCGAATGTTGCATTGCTATCTGTATCGAGCAGATCTGAAGCGGCATCTAAACTGGCCTGCTCCAAATCGCGACGTTTCTTTTTCATATTCTCCTTATGCATGTCTGCGGCCCGATCCGTATATGTTGCATGTGGTAGAAAATTTTTGACAAGAATTTATTTGTTCCACAAAAATTTTGGATAATTCGATAGACATTGGATTTTTTTTTTTTTTGGTTTTTTTGATGTAATTTACATTTGAGTTTAATTAGGTTTGTATTTGTTTTCAGATTTGTTTAGTTAAGATGCATAGCACATATTTATACAGTTATACAGTTAGATAGCGACAGAGACAGCGAGTGAGAGAAAGAAAGAGAGACAGAGATAGATAGTCACACATACAGAAACATTAAACCGTATAAAGTGTTTTCGAAAACAAAAATATTTAATTGGGTGCAAGAGTTTTTTGATAAAGTTTCATTTCAGTTTTTTATTTTGTATTTCAATAAATTATATGTATATTTAAATCAAAAATAGTTGTGTTAAACACAGAAATTCAACAAATGTTCAGTTTATGTACAAGCATAGACATCGGGGAAATAAAAATACAAGTTGTAGTGATAAACACAACCAAATTAAAAATTTGTCGAAGAATTTGTTGAAATATTTGTCCAATTTGTAATTTGTTTTGTTTTGTTTTTTTTTTTCAAACGCGTTGTTCATTTGTTTTGTGGTTTGGTTTAGTTTGGTTTGGTTTGGTTTAGTTGGGTATGCGTATGTGTGTGGGTATGTGTGGAGTCGATGAGTGTGAGGGCACAATGAAATAAGAGAGTAAAACGAAATAAAAAAACATGGATTAGTAGAAATATATACGTAGAAATCATTTCGGATATTCAATATTTTTAGGCCATGTTCTACAAATCTCTAACAACTCAATATCAACGCAAACGCAATTTTCGGTGTTCCTGAAACTCTATTCAGTATTCGGTATACATAGATAAAAACATAAAAGAGGATTTATTATTTTGTGAATATTTGAAAGCCAATGATTGGGACTCGAAAAATACATATATCCTAAAATTAAAATCACGCGCCACTTAGGATCACCGACATTTCGATTAGTTGTTATGAGAAGCAAATCGTTAGAGTTTTGTGGAATACACCTGTATATGAATAAAAACGAAAACGAAAAACGACGAGAAATCATAGATAAATAAATACTACTAGCTACAGCTAAAATCGTTGGGTTTTATCGTAATCGTATTACTAAAAATTGGTTAGTAAGTATTTATAGACCAAAAATCAGCTTGTATTTTGCCCAAAAACTGTGTGCCACGCCGAAGGTGTAGAGTAGCTCTCCTAGCTGAGTGTGTGTGTATCGGTAACTTTATATTTGCCTTTGTCTGGGTCTGAGTGTGTGTGTGGGTGTGTGCGATTGTGTGTGAGTCTGTTTGTCTGTGTGACAGTCTATTTATTCAGTTCATTTATTGTAGTTGTTGTAGTCAGTCGTTGTGTTCAATTAGTAGTATACGCTTATATACACAAAATACGTTACAAACACGCACGTATTTATCGTTGTTATCGATACAAAAATAAGTAGTATAAAAAAGGAACAGTAGTAAAAATAGATAAACACCATCGATTAATACATTTATAAGTTTGTTAAGAAGCATATCAAATCTCAATTACTAGCTTTATTCGAACCTGAGCGGGAGGCATAGTTCACCAGGGCAAATTCGAGTAGTGCCCCAAAGACAAACGTCAAACAGACGCCGGTCCATACATCAATTGCCTTTGTATAGGAAACTGGAGGCAGTGAGGCATTAATGCCCGACGTTTGTGTGGCCATTGTGAGTAGTGTGGTTACACCTGAAATAATTCGATTCCATAATGTACTTATTAAATTACATACATATTAGTAGTATACAATACATATCACTAAAATAGAACATTTGTAATTATTAAGATTATGCATCCGAAAGTTACCACAAAGGCACACATCTCTTATAAGAGTTGAGTTCAGCTGAGAGTTTAGTTGGTTTTTTGCTGGAAGTTGGAGCCATATTTAGTAGCACTTACCTAACGACACTCGCGCTGGCACTGCACCTTGATCCAGCCAGAATGATACCCATGAGACAATGACCAACATACAGCATGGTATATAAATTTGTATTAAGTAATATGAGAATTCTCGCTTGAATAGTAGATCGACTTTGAGGCAACTGTATTCACCTATGAGTATACAAGGTATATAAATTGTGTCAAACTCAAAATGTACGGGAGGATATGTACTCGAAAGAGGCGTTTTTCAATTTCATCAATTCATACGCACACACACACACACACACACACTAACACACACGCAAATACATAGGCTTATGTACATTGAGGTTGTTTTAAAAAATGACTTAGACACCGAAGAACACACACACACACAATTCCAATATTATAATAGATACATAAAAAAATGTCATCCAATAAACGAAACAAAAAACAAAAAAAAATATCTTTTTTCTGTTAAAATTTTGGCAGAAAAAACAACGAACGGAGTTTATAAATTTTGCATTGTTCTTTTTCTTTGTATCTTATGTACAGGAAATAGGTTTGGCTTCAAATAATATGTAAAAGACTGCGTGGAACGGGGAGCATTGGGTTAGGTGTAGAAGTAAAGTATTTACACAAAATAAAAGGAAAATCAAAGAGAAAGACAGAGATATTGAGACAGACAGAGAGAGAGAGACACTTAGAATGAGAGTTTGAAAATTATAAAATGGCATCATAGGCAAAATGTATCAACATCAATTCAATTTTCTGACTTTGCAACAAAACTCTTAACGGAAATGAAGTTCGTAGGCTTTGTGTGCTATTGTTTTTGTTGTTGTTGCTGTTGTCGTTGTTATTGGTGTTGTTGTTGCTGTTGCTGTTGTTGTTGTTGTTTCTCCTGTTGCTGTTGTAACAGCTTCCGCTGTAAACGCCCCCACATGATTGCCCACGCCCCCTGCTTGTGCTTCATTTCCGTTAATTTGTTGGCAGTGCGTTCCATACTCTTCAAGACAAAGTTGTTTATTATTTTACATTCTCATATTTTCATTTTAATTTTCATTGTTATTTTCATTGAGTTTGCTCATTAAATTTTCTCTGCTTCTAATGTTTGCATTTAGCTGCTGCGTGTGGTTTATTTGCCTGGCTCTCTGGTCCTCTGGAACCGCTCTGGGCCGCCTTACACTGGGTATTGGATACTACATCGTTTTTCTTTTTCTTGTTTTCGCTTTCTTATTCACATTCGCATTCATCTGTCCATCGCGCATTGTTGCACTGTGGTCGCTTTGGTTCTTGGCCCGTTTGGCTTAGACGTTATTTGCTCGATGTTATCCATCAAAGCGTTCGCACTTTGTTTGATCATTTATTTCACATACTGTATTGCATTGGACTTTTCAATGACTTTAGTTTTTCGTATTTACTTTAAAGTAACGCCCAGTTTATCCATTAAACGCTCAAAGAAGATATAAAATTAATAAACTTTATGTGAGCCACTAAGTTAAAGGCGAGCTAAATGCAACAACTACGCAACGATTAAAAGGGTCAAAGGTATGAATATAATAAAACATTTTTCTTATTTTATTTATATGACTTGAATTTGATATTTAAGTATTGAAGGGAATATGATAACAGGCTCATGCAACTGTTTAATGCTGGGATGAGCTAAGCGAATGGATTGAATGAATGATACACTCGTACATATCTATTGACTGATTGATTTGTTTGATGGTAATTGTATTAGACATGTAAATAAATCTCTCAAATTTTGTTAAGCTGCTGTTAAAGAGCTAAATGAAAACTTCTTGGCACTGCTTTGTAATGTGCACAATCAGCTTAGTGAATATTCAAAGAGACTTAGGGTAGTTTAAATGTAACACTATTAATACATTTATCAACTTTTGAAACTATTAGTTAATTGGTTTAATCGCTAAATTGCAGCATAAGTACTTTCAAATATGTATTTCAAACATCGTAAACTATACAAAATTCTGCAGCATCGTGGGCTATAAATTATCCACCTTAGATGCTGACACACAATTTGCTCAAGTTTGCGGAAAACTTTTACGTATTTGTTTGCCTCATCTTGGCGCCTTTGGCTATAAGTATACATATGTATTGTATATGTATCTATAGATATAAGTATATATAAAGACATATATAAACTCGTATCGGCATCATCATCATCATTGGTGATGTCCTTTGTGCAAGTTTAAGCAACTACGTCGCAAACAATTTCCTCGATTAATTTACTTTCCGTGCGCCTTTGCCATTTTCTTTTCATTTTCCGTTTCGCATTTGCCTGTCGCAGTCGTCGTCAGCTCAGTTCAGTTCAGTTCAGATAAGTAGTTCTTGGTAGCCAAGGTAAACATTTACTTAAAGCGCGAACTGATTTCAAAGTGCTCATAAAAACTCAACTCGGCAAGGTAAGCGTCACGGTATGCCAAACTGCACTAAAATTCTACTGGGTGGCTGAGATGTGATGTTGTGCACTAGTGTGTGTGTGGGGTGTGTGTGGTGTGTGAAGGATGGATGGTCTGTAAGTGTGTGTGAATTACATCGTAAAAAGTTGGTTTTTATGCGATTCGGGTATTGATAACGGCCCCACGCGATGTTCATGTGTAAACGGCATCATTACACGTGTGTGCAAGTGTATATGATGATATTGTGTACCTGTTTGTGTGTGTTTGGCTATGAAGTGCTTATGATGCCGTTTATAAAATATTCGAGCCAAAAACTATATTAAAAAAATGGATGTATGTTATGTATGTGTATTTGTTGATATTTTTGTAAGTTTTGTTCTATTAAAAAGTTCAGAGGGAAATTGAAAAAACTGTAAGCCAAAACCAAGTTGGTCTAAAAAAAGAAACTGCCAGTAAATAAACTAATGAGAACAACTAAAGTCTGCTACGATTATACAGTGAAAATAGATGAACATTTCAAAAGTTAAGGTAAAAAATATATAGATAAAGATTGATATATATATACATGTAAATATATAGAGATAAAGATAAATATAGAGAGAGAGCTCAACACAATCAACACAACTGGTAACACACACAAAACGTACCAGTGTTGGTTTTACTGTTACAGTAATCAGTCAAAAACTTCTCCAATGTGAAGCGAGGTAGGTGTAAGTTCTTAACCACTTGCACTGGATCACCCTCCTTCCAAAGGAACACCAAATCATTGGTCGTCCAGCCATCTATTTAGTTGAAAAAAATAGTATTAAACTCTCTAATATTCATATACTAATTAGAAATTGTGAATTTTCACTTACAGCTTGCCATGCGAAGTGAGCAAATTTGTCTATCCAGTGGATACAGTTTCAAATTCATGGGACAGGCCAATGTTAATGAGATACGTATACTGTAGAGCACGGAACCATTGGGAAAGATGCGTATATACACATTTGGCATAATGATGTTGTGAAAATGTCCCTCCTTCTCATTGGAAAAGAATAAATCCGGCATCCACACACGATTTGCCTCCGTCAGTGTTAGATATTTCAGTCGTCCTGCAGAGCATAGTAAGTGTTAACTAAACTAACTATTTCGAATGGATTTAAGGATATACTGCTCACCCTGTATGTCATCGAACTTGAGGCGTTCATCCGTCCACTGCTCTCGGAATGTAAGCTGGACACTGTACTCCTGTGATTCGACATCAATGTTGTTGGTTGAGAGAACGCGAAAAATGAAAAGAAGGTTAGTAAGGGAAGTCAAGTGTTCTTCGTTGTTCAAATTCAATTTCGTCTTCAATTTCAATGCAATTCAATATGAACTACTATGCAAATTTCGCTTTTGTCGAATTAAAGGGGAACTTCTTGAGCATGTTTAGACTGTGTTATTATATATAATTTCGTTTTTTTAATGTATATAAAAATGTATATATTTTTTTTTGGTGGTGGGTCTTATCAATTGCTTCTGCAAGAGGGTGAAGGGTAGGAACTTTAGCTTTACATAGTATAGACTATAAGTTTGTGGTACGGTATTTATAAGTAAGTAGTAAGTAGAAATGAGAGAGCGAGCAAGGCGTGGCGAGTCTTGGCGAACGTTTAGTAGATTTTTTGTTTTTTTTTTCGAGTAAATATTTATAGTTAGTTGGGAGTAGTATGTTAGTATACAGTGTCTATATATTTTGATACTTTTGAATATTCGTCATATATTTTAAGGCATTTGCCTTATGCAAATATATGTACTCTTCATTTCTGACAGTAGCCAATTCTCTCTTGGTGTTTTTGTATAGTTTGATATGTGTAGGGATATTCATGTCATTGCATATGGTACATACATGCTTATAAGTATATTACATTCAATTCAAAAGGCAAAATGCAATATGGTCTCAATACCGAGCATGCAACACAGCATACAGCATCATTATCGGATGCATTGTTCGACATCGCAACGTGTTGCATACAAAATACAAATCAGGCAATAAGCAAAAACAGCGCGCAACGTGCCAAAAATGTGTAAAAAGGAATTGGCAAAAGGAAATTGACAGAGCAATAGCTATTGAACAACATCAAGCAAAACAGGCAGAGAACACAAAGCAGGACTATGTATATGTAAATAAGCCTTACACAGTAACTATTTATATGAATATTTAAAGTATTTTATAATTTTGCTTAAATATACCTTAAGAAACCATTCATGCATAACATTTCTATAAGTTTAAAATAATATAGCTGTACTGGCTCAAAAGCTGCCTAGAAATATATTCAACATTTTTTGACAGTTAGCTTTGCTAACTGATATGAGTTTTGACTTAAAATGTATTGAACAAGTATTGACAGATGCAAGAATAAAATATAACTATGGAAAACGAGCCTTTGATTGCTATTATTGCTATGTTTTGAATCTGACAGCTTATACTCGTAGTCGAAATGACGATTTTGACTACTCTTGACATCGACATATCCTGCACTCAGCAATACGATTTACTAGAAGTTTATCACAGAATTATAGTTTGATAAATGCATCTACCTAATAAATGCAGAAAAGAAATGTTGCTTTTCTAATTGACAGGATAGCAATAATGTGTCGTTTAAAGAGTCGGAGATAAGTAATAAGTTCCTTGTTTCGGACATGGTTTCATCTGTTGGCAGAATTTTAAATTAACAGATAAACATGCCTTAAAATAAACATTCATTTCACATTCATGCTATTAGTATATGAAATAAAAGACTGGAATTGTGTTGAACCATTGAACGGAAAGGAAGGTGAAACACAAAAGAAATCTTGTAATTAACTAATTAAATTCTATAAACCTGGCAAACTTTTCGTACTGATGTCGGAAAATATCCGAGTTTAATTGATGACAGCAATTTTCCGTTTTTTTGTTTGTTTAATAAAATGCCAAAACGACATTTCACAATTTACGAACTAGTTTTAAGCAAAATGAAATGAAATAAATTTGAAAAATTATAACAAATAATTGGTTTTTATTTATGGCATGTTAAAATGTGTATAAATTGATGCCCGTTTTTTATGTGGTTACAGCTGTGAGAGCTGGTTAGTATTTTATTTTTTCTTTTTTTTGATGTTGTCATGTGTTCAGGAACATTTGTAATTTGCTTTTGTTTTTTATGAAGTTATCCCAACGGAAATATGAGCTGACAAATGGATGACCCGTGAACACACACACATACACTTAGTACAATACAGAATGAAATTGCTGTTAGCTATTTGTTAGTTCTTATAGGTAAACTTGGTATTTGTTTAAATAAATATAAACGATATATATTAAAATGTATTTGATATTCGTTAAATTTATTCTGCGCGCGGAAAGTTTTTTGCTTTCTTAGGATGATGCTGTTATATTTTTCATTAATACTTTTAATACCTCTTTCAAAATTGTGACAAATAAATATAAGGGTAAAGCACAAAAGCTTAAATGATTCACTACTGCATGAATAATTATTAAAATCGGTGAATTTTGACAATGTGATAGGTGAAGCAAGGGATATTGAACTAATGAACTTGGACTGGATGTGATTGTACTTGATATTTTGTTTTTTTATCTGACTCTTGTACGATTTGACTTAAATTTACATAGTTACAAAATTGCATAAACTATGAGAACTTACTTTTGGTACAATAAAATCTAATTATAATTCTATCTTAAGCTCTAAGTTATATCGATTGAGTGATGTTCGAAAGCTCGAGCCTGTGGAAGCTGGCCTCACTCTGAAATAATTCTTTTTGAAGTAAACGTAAAGAAAATCGAAAGTGAAGTGTATACAGAAACATTGAAGTCAAGTGAAATAAAATAAATGGAGTTCATATTTCACATACACCGGTAAAATGTACACATAGTTGCAAAAAATATTTAAATATATATATATTGTTTTACATATTTCTAAATAAATCTCTTACATTTATTGTTTATTTATTCTTTATTTAAGTGTCATACGAATATAAAAAAATTTGTAAATTTGTTTAAATTTTGAAAAGGAACAAGACAAATTTTATTGTATTAAAATCTTTTTTTTTTAGATATATATTTAGGTTTTATACAGCCAATTAATTTGATAAATTTGTTTATATTTAAATTTATTTATAATATATTTTTATACATAGAATATTAATATAAATATACATATTTGATATGCAATATACATCTTACATCTTATTTAGTATTGAAAAAGCGAAGCTCTTATGCTCATTTTATATTTTACACACACAATCACACACACATACATATCACAGACACTCGGATACACATACATATACATAGTTTAATTTTACATACGAGTGTTTATAAATATTAACAGCAATGTTTTTGTAAAGCGCTTGGGATTGTACTCGTTCGTATTCATATTCAAAATTGATAATTGATATTCATTTTCATATTCATATTCGTGTAGGGTGCTGATTGTTTTACTGGAGCCGAAACTCACCATTTTGTAATCATCGATTTTCGATATGGAGCGCAGATACATGTTGACCTTGACTCTTGTTGCTAAATTCTCTAAAAAATGTTCATATCAGAATCGAGGAGCATTTCATAAGCTATTTTTTTGTTTTTTCAAATTGGTTATATGTTTCGATGATCGAGATATACTTTTATAGTTAATGCTTAGCATATTTAGTCTTAAGTTTAGCTTAAATTCAGTTGTGACTTAGGTTTTAATTTGATGAATTTCATATGTGCACGATATGTATGTCAGAAATCAGAAATATCAAATAAAAAACACAAATAAATTATATGCATAAAAATCGAATTCATATTCGTACAGAGAAATGTCTGCATGGATCTCATTGAAGTAGTTATGAAATTGCTGCATAAGAAAAACAATAAAAAAATATTTGTTAATTAACCGAATGTTATTAAATGGATTTAAGTATTTTTTTTAAATTCCATGCCACACATTTTTAATTAAGTAGTTTTAAACTCGAAGGCATGTAGACTTACATGTTGTTGTTGCTGTTTTATTTGATGTAAATATTATTTCTCTTGCTTTAAGAGGTCAAATCAAAATCAAACGAAACTGAGTTTAATAAATTGAATGATGATTATTTTAGGCTAACTGAAAGAGGATGGACAGTGTAGAAGGGGATACAAGAGGGTTACATAAACAACCAACACACGTACAAAGCACACGAAAATTAAATAACACACTTTGATCAAATTGTCAATTGTATTCGACAATCATTATTATGGTTGTTGTTGCTTTAATATGTATATAGATTAGCAAGTTTGAAATGAAATTATTGAACAAATTGTTTATTGAAATTGAAGTATATAAACAAAATAATTTGATGTATATAAATGTGTAATCATTTGAGGTTGATATATTAATTTCTGCTATACTGAAATATCTGTCGGCCAGCAGTCATCATCACAATTAGTAATAATTTAATATGAGATAATTAGTTAATTTATGATGTAGGCATAATTAACATTGAGAGATAGAGAGAGAGAGAGATATATAATAGAGATATATAGTAGTTAGAGCGACAGAGGCAGTGAGAGAAACAGAGAGCGAGACAGATGTTTACAGAAAATGGAAAATGAAACTAAGAAACTTTGGTTGAAATTAATAGATAGATTGAAAGAGATGTGTGTGATTGAAATACAGAGTGTTGCATAGGAAAGAGATCCAAAAAGACATTTTCTTTATATTTTGTTCATTTTGCTACAAAACAAAGGTATTATTTTACATTTTTGGGTAGGCAAACGATAAAAAAAACTTAACTTAACACAGTTATTAAAATGCAAATTTTTAACTTAAATAACAAATACCAAAGACTAATTATAATGCTTGATCAAACGCTTAGCCAATTACTTTCTTACGAATTAAAAAAAATGGATATTTTTTGTTTCATTGATCAATAAAATAATTTAGTTTACTTTAAAAAGATGAAAGTATACATATTAAAAAATAAAACACATCGATAGTCAAACAATTTAACGAATGTTTTAAATACCAATATCTGATATAGTATATGTTTAATGTATACATAATATAGTTATCATTATTAATCATATGGTTTTTTTTGTGTAGGCAAAAGTAGTGTGTTCTTTGTTGGTTAACGCCTGGTCATAGATTAGACATAAAAGTTACATATGTTTCTTGTACTACTTATATAGAACACCCTAGCATATAACGGTGACTGGCAGAAAGAGAGAGACAGAGTCTGAGATTAAAAGACAGGGAGAGAGACAGAGAAAGAGAGAACGACAGAGATGGGGTCAAGTGAGTATAGCGACTATTTTGAAGTTCATTGGCACGCATATAGTAGCTTGAATTGCGTTGGCAAAACTCACACAGACACACACACATACATGATCTAAACTGAGGCTGAGATTGTCTGGTTTTATCTATTATCTATAACGTTTTTTTCTTTTTTTTTATTATTATTATTTTCTGGTAGAGGTTTTGGTGGGGTTGGGGTGGAGAATTCTATAGATTTTGTTGCGCGCACTTACCATAGTTACATCATCGATTTTCGATATACTTCTAACGAATATGTTGACGCGCACAACGGCGGGACCATCTGGAGGATAATACATATAGATAGACCGTTTTGTACAATGTGCATAGTAATAAACAAATTTAACAACTGGCCAAACAAATGGACTGTACAGCGTCAGCATCTTCATCTCAATTCGCACTTAAACTTAGAATATAAAATACTTAAAATGACCAAATGCTACCCAGATATCAGATACTCGTATTCCGGCTACTTGTGAACGCTCTAAACATGGCCTCCCATTTCGCCTTATGTTTTATGCGTTTTTGTCTGTAATAAAGTTTTATTTTATTTCTATGGCCTGCTTACTCTTAGAACCAGTATGTGTCCTTAAAGAACTAAGCTAAGATATCCTTTCGGCTTTTTATTTATAAACATAAACTATAAATATGTTAATACGTATACGTAATATCTATGGTAATCTAAAATTGTGTTTTATGTGTGGTTTCTACTAACTTTTTAGTATGAGTTTTGTATGAGATAATAATGTGTATAATATATAAAAATAAATTATATATCATAATAAAAGAAATGTGTGAAAAAAGATAATTTAATTGTGATAATTGATGGACATTTTATTGTTTATATAATTCGTTTAATTGATTTAAATTATTGACTTTTTGTAAATGGACTATTCTGTGGCCAAGTGTAGTTTGATTTTATATATTTTCAAATTTTTAATGATGATGGTGACAATGATTGAAATAACCCACACTATACACACACACACACACACAGAGGGATAGTAAAATAAGTTAATTGCAAATAATATTATAGCTGTAGTCGAAATGGAAATCAACCTATGGTTAAGTGATAGGATGGAGAGACGGGAGCATAAATCCCACTCACACACTCACGCACACACACACATCCACACATATATGGAAGATGAGAAATATAAAACACACCAAAAGTAACATTTAGTTTATTATTTAAAACACGAAGTGTTGGCCAAAAGGTGTGTGGGAGTACATAACCTGAAAATCACATTAATTGCTACACAAATTGATGATTGTATGTTGCTTTCCGTTGTTAAATGGGAAATATGTGTTATTATATTTAATATCGAGTCAATTGTCAAACATTATTTTGAGTACTCTGATGTTAACGTGTTCGTTGAATAAAACGAATGATTTATGTGGATGCTGCACGAGTATCCATCCATGTTCAATTTAATATGATACGAATTACTAATACTCAGATACATATGTCTTTGTGAGTGTCTGTCTGTGTCTGTGGGTGCATGTAAGTGACAGGCACTGTTACCAGCAAATCAGAAATGATTTGTGTTTGGCCCCCAAAAAGTAGGCAACAGAATTGCTTCAACTGCAGAAGAAGGTTTTCTGTGTGAAATTTGGTTGAAATTGATGCTTTATCGATTGGCTGGCACAGCTGCTTAATCCTCTAAAGGTTTTCTGTACTTACTGCACAAGTGTGGGTGTTGGGTGTTAGTGTGTGAATGTTTGTGAGAGATAATGTATTACAAATCAAGATAAAAGAAATGAAACTCAAAACACAAACACTGATAGCTAAAATTGCGAGAAGTAGTAATAGTTGTTTTTATATGAGTATATAAGTTAGTATAAGCATATAGTATAACTGCTTTCGTCTATATTGAAAGTTGAAACATGTTTTTCAGTAACTGATAGCTGAAATCACAAAAAAGAAAATCAAAATGAAATCTGTGGAAAATGCAACGTCTCTAAAAATTTGCGTTAAACCAAACTGAAAGATAATACACAAGAGTATACAAATACATGTGCCATAAAAGTGGCATTCCTTTCAAAAAGGAAACACGAATCAAACGCAAAGAACGCAAATTTCAATAGCAATAGAAATAGCAACAAAGTAAGATATGTGGGGGATATAGTTATAGATTCAAAGATAGAGGATGGAAAGTCACAGAGACAGAGATAGTGAGGCAGAAAGAAAGAATGAAAGAGAGAGAGAGAGCTATATTGAGGAGTGGAGCTAAAGGCAGTGAAAGATTGAAACTCAACTTCAACACAAAAAACAAACAAAGTGTAAGATTTTAAGTTTCTTTTCCGAATTATTGTTTAGTTTATGTAGTACATATGTTCTCTTATGTATATGTTTGAGCATAGTAAATAGCATAGAGTAGATAGTTAAGTAGTTGGTATTATATGTATGTAAGTAACTGCACACTACCAAAAACATTTTGGGAAGACCGGGGTTAAAGTTTATCGTGTATCTTATGCATGTCTTATATATGGGGGTGCTGTTCAGATGATGAGAGCGGGCGAGCAAGGGACGGAGGCAAGTGGCAAGTGGCAAGGGGCAAGGGGTCTGGGTCTATCAAATTTCGGGTGTTTAGGCCAAAGCATTTGCGAATGCAGTTCAATTTCGAGAAGTTATTGAGTATATGTGGTGACTCAAACTGTTGTGCGAGACTTACCATTTTAATATCACTAATCGTCATTATACTGCGTACGAATAGATTTATTCTGACTATGGCGGGACCATCTATCATAGAGTTTGGTTTTAAATTGTGAATTAACATAGTTTTGCAATTATGTACCTTATTTTCTGATCTAACTAACCAACTAAATAACGCTATCAATTCAGACGCTTCTCTGTCTAAACTAATTAACATGTTTTTGTACGTATAAAAAGACTTACAAAGATAGACAGAGATTAAGTATTTGAGTATATCACCAATTGTTGTTATAGCATTTGAATTTTTTTTTATGATTTTGTCCAATAAAATTAAAAATTAAACGGAAAGCAGAAAACACAAACTTAACAAACAAAATTAATGTTAGAAAAGTTTAATTTTGTATGAGAATTTCAGTTATATGTATTTCAATATCTAGATGTACATAGTTGTATCATAATAAATATAATGTGCATTAAAGTTATTCTCACCTGTGCCGTTTATTCCTGATGGTCGAATTCTGGCATCGTATTTGCCTGCACCTAAAATTTGATCTAAGACTTTTTTCTCCTTTTCTCGGAAATTTATTTTGGCATTATTTGCTCTGAAATCAGGATATGGATAGGTACGCACGTATAATTTTAATTTTTGAGTTTTACTGTTTTGTTTATGTTTGTGTACGAGAAAATTTTTGAAGTAGTTTGAAAAATATGCTATTTACTGATCATATTTATTTAATTTACTCTGGGTGTTATTTTTGTGTTTTGTTTTTTCTTTTTATAGTGAGAATTGCAATAAGAAAAGAAAAGTTTTTGCATAAATTTACAGCAAGAGATTTTTGTGTGAATTTTAAAAAAGTTTTCGCTTTTTAGAGTTTTTCATAATTATGCTCTATGTACAAATTGGGTGGAGTGTGTTTTGGGTGTGTGGACTCTGAAGACATCTTCATTATACACTGTCGCACATATCAGAAGCCCAGGCAAAGCCACAATTGCTGTTGGCCCTGTCCTCGGCTTGAGCGTAAATAATTCCAAAATTTATGCTCCGACAAAAATTACATGAAAATTAATTACATTTTAATGATGTTGTGAAGTGAAACTGTTTAAATGCATAAAAACATGTTATGGAAATGATTACGAGTATGTTTAAGTGAGCCGGTGGTCTGGGTGAACGTAGGGGCAACGTAGGCGTGGCTGAAAAAACTACAAACACAAGAGCACAAACTACAGCACTACTTCAAATAATAGTATATGTATATACGACAGACACTCCTTATACGAGAACGTATGTATGTGCCATTTTGGGGATCAAATGGTGGGCGTGGTGGGCGGGGTCACCGCTCAACGCTCAACGGTCGGCAAAATTAATGGCAATTGTATGCAAATCGCCTTTCAAAGAGCCACTCACTCGAGTGCCATGTGAAGTAATTCAAGATATGTTGGCAAAATAATAATAAGTGGCATACTTTAAGCAACTACTGTATTAAGTACGAATATGCGGCAGTGATGGAATATCTTGACAGTACTTACAGTGAAGCGCTGCACAGGCTGGTGAAGTAAAAGATCGCCCAGAAGTAATGTCCGGTGCCCATGGCGAGGCGCAATCTGTCCAATTAGCTGAGGGAACTGCTGTCCCAAGAGTGTCCCCAAGTTTGTCCTTTCAATGGTCCAAATGTGATTTATCTAACTGCAATGTAAGAAGTGATCTATTACAATATTAAATTGAATCGATTGTGTACATGCTCATTGTTGTGTTTGAAATACACACCCTGGTTTGGTGCGCAAATATAAATTCCAAATTCAATTAGGCCAATTAACATGCCACCTAGAGAGTTTCCATAGCAACGCAACTGAATCTGTTTATCGCAATTTCAAGCCATAAATTTAATTTTAATTATATATTCGGAATTCTTGTTATTTTAAGCTGCAACTTGAGCTGACAAATGAAAGGTGTGATTTCAATTAATTTGAAAGTACATAAAGACAAAAACAACGGACACAAAATGCTCAAATGCGAATTGTATTTGAAGGAATATTCGGAATTTCATATATTCAAATATTCTAACTTTAGCATTGTGTAAAAAACAAAAGTACACAGAAAACAAAAACATTTTAAAATTCAAGCTAAAAAGTCTAGATTTTAGCTTAATTTTATAATTGATGAGTTAAGTTATATGCGGATCAAATAACAATGATTCGGTTTTAAAATAACCAAATATTTCTAGGACATGTGCTTTAAGTAAAATTTACTTAAGACCGAGATCACACAACTTTTGACCCCGTTAAGATTGAATTAATCCCAGAAATTCCGATAATTTTCTATCTGTTTATAACGAGTTAATGAACTGTTATAAGTATAAATATACAGTTCAAGCTATTATTTTAATTTGTAGACTTTAATTGGTATGCACTATTGAACAGCAAATATAAATTCATAGCCTTGAAATGTGTTATCTCTTTATATTAACTTATACTATTTTCGAATGTTGTTTAAAAATACGTAATTAGAAAGAAATAACAGATTAAAAACACTAGTATGAGTACTTATCATTGCCGAGGTACTACCTAGGAAGGTGGATTAAATTGCTATTGGAACATCGGTCGTTAAGACCATAAAAAATCATTACGGTCAGGACAATTAAAACAATGCTGATGACTGGCAATCGGAATGACATTGGCCAGATGCAGGGACCGACAACGAGGACCATGCAAATGTGAATATTGCAATCGAATTAATCCTTTATAAGCATTTTTGTGCACTTCAGTGGACGACGTCAACGACGATGTTGCTGACGTCGACGTCGACGACAACGACAAAGAGGAAAACGACGACGACGACGACAACAACAACAGCAGCAGCAACGTGCTCTGAATGCCGATAAGTGCGTGTGGCTGCCACGCCCAGCTTTGAATGCAGCTTTTATGCATATCAGTTGCAATAGCCAGCAGCAGCACAACGCCACAAAAGGACGGCAGGACAACAGGACACAATGCATTCACAACAATTGTATTTGTGTGTTGGGTGTTGCTAATGGCCATGACCGAGTCGTGTGGAATGTTCATATTTGTCTGTGTACGAATGTGTGGGTGTGTGTAACCAAATAATCAATTTAACGATATGGGAGTGGGAATGAGAAGTAGAATGGCAACAGGCTGGCCAGGATTCGTGCTGTGTTAATTTGCTGCTGTGCCCGCAATTTCGTGCCATAAATAAACAAAGTTGCTGTTGCTCTTGGGTCTGCTGCTACTGCTGTTGCTGTTGTTATTGTAATTGTTGTTGCTGTTGCTGTTGCTGCTGTTGGCGTTGAGTATTGTCTTGTCGTAGTTGTTGTTTTGCCTGCTTGCACTGGCCAGGCCACGTCAGCATTGTTGACTGTTTTGCAGCTGATACTGAAATAGCAACAACTCACACTCGCATACACACAGTGGGACCGAGAGCAACTACGGGTGGTCTTCGTTTTTGGCCCGCTGTCAAAGAAAGTTAACAATGCGACTGCAATTGCAACTGCAACTGCAACTGCGACTGCCAAATGCCCCACATTTGCAGCCTGCCAAGCAGTCGTTGCCACCGCAGAGTCTCACACCCCACAGCACACACACACACACACACACACACACACACACACACAGATTGCTGACACTCAGCCACCCACGAGCCCACCAGTTTGTTGGCGTATCCTTTTTCTGGCTGTGGTGTAAATGGGTTTACTTTTATTTCATTTGTTTGTAGTTGCTGTTCTTGTTGTTGCTGACGTTCCCAAGTCGACACACTTTTGAGCTGCGCACAATTTTTACTACACTTCTGTCTTTCTCTCGGCCTTTTGACCAAAGCTTGGAGTCTCAGTTTCAGGCCATTTGTGTATGTGTTTTTTTTGTTTTTTTCTATTTTGCATGTCGCTTGTCACAACGCTTGTTATTGTCGTTCCTGTAGTTGTTGTTGTTGTTGTCGCTGACGGTAGGTTGAATGAACGACCGTTCTGTGAACAATATTAATGGGTAGCCAAGAGAATAGTCATATATATTTTGAATTGGGCGTTGAGTAGGCAAACAGCTGGTTTCCATTTTGGTACATCATTTAAAAATTAAAATTGCTTATAATATTACGTGATTTGCGGCTTTTTGTTATGGATTAATTATGAAAAAGTATGATAATGATCAATTTCATTAGGTGACTCTCATTTGAGTTTTAGACGCCTTATTTAAGTGCTTGTTATTTCCACAAGCAGTAATAACATAGGTCAACAATTGCCAACTGTGTAATAACGAATAAATTCCAAACTTTAAAGCGAAAATAGTCTACAAAGAAATGTTTTTGGTATGGGCTAATTACTCAATGAAAACTAAGAATTGAAAAGATATTAGAAAAACGATTTTTACTTTAGTTTTTCTGAAACCCAGATTTACTTTAGTCTTCGTCTGTTACTTATATACTTAGCATACATTGTGAATAGATGTAAGAAATAAACTACGAGTCAGAAAAATAGCTACACCCTCAAAATAACCAAAAATTGTCAACAGAAGTTTGGAAAGTTTTTTTTTTACTGTTGACCAGTGGAATTATCATCATATTAGCTTGCATTTGCAAATATTTAATCTTTCTTTGGGGATATCATATCTATCCAATCCCATTTGAAATGATTCTAAAAGTATGCTGCCGCTTTTTTTTATATCTGGCGATAATTTAAATATGAGCTCAGGCTCGCTCAGAAAATAATTGTTGAGACCAGAAGGACTCTATTAAAGTTAAGCATTTCTGCTTGCTATGCTGGAGATGGCAACGATTTGAATGGAATGGAGTGCATATTTGGCTTAGGGCCTTCAGACGAGCTATGATTTCTGAAATACGAAATTCCATTCCATTCAGCTTGGTCTAACCCTTTTCCGGTTCGGTGTCTTGGGCTTATGGCGCTCTACTTGGCTTAAGGCGTCAGTCACCCCGGCAACTTGATTTCGCGCAGTGTTCTCTGCCAAATAGCGTGTTGAGCGTGTTGAGCATGCTGTGTGTGTGCAATACACTCTCACACACATACATACACATACACAAAGATAGACACCCACAGCATATCTTTAGTATGTCTGTGTATGTATAATTTTTTTATTTTTTGTATTTTTTTTTATTTTATGCCGCTCAGCGACGCTTGTAGCTCGTTATGTTGATTGGATTTTGTGCCGCCCGCTTGTATAACGGCGAGAAAGTAGTCCACACACATATACGAACACACAGACGCGGTTACGCACACTATTAAGGCACTTGCGCTGCAAGCAATGGAATAAAGTCAAGTATTTTGTATACGTGTCTGCGTATGTGTGTGTGTGTGCGTATGCAACTGTATTTGTATGCGTGCCATAAAGCTGGATTCATTTTGTTCTCCTCACACTTTCGTCTCTCGTCGTTTTATGTATGCAAAATTTTTTTACACTCTCGTTTTCGCAGTATGTTGTTTTTTTTTTTTATTATTATTCTCTCGGTTTTGCTTTTTTTTTGTTTTTTGCTAAATTGTAAGTAAGTGGGCTTAGTAGCATTTCGCCGTTTAGATGCCGTGCGAGAGTTTCATGTATACGTATGTGTGTGTGTGTATGTGTTTGACATTTTGTGGCGCAAGGATTTGCATAAAGCCCACCTCAGTCGGAGACTTAACTTTAACATTTATTTTTGCAGCCATTTGATATAAATTTGAAATTTGCCGCACAATGAAAAAATTGGCTGATATTCCCCAAATTGAATGAAAATGAGAAGCAGCGTGTTTGCTGAAGGAAAAGGTCAAAGTTTAAAGATAACGGGATGTATTTTTCATCATGATTTGGCCTCTTCATTCCAACAAAACTCAATTTTCTCAAAGTTTTGATTATGAAAGAAGACTTCAACCTTTGATATATATATTTGTTTTAATTTAAAATCGCTTGTTTTAACACATTTCTCAATTTCTTTTATTTATTTCATTTAATCAGTTCCTTAACCTCGTTTTACAAGAAAAAATATATATTCTACACGTTACATTGGTGAAATCCTTTAAGTGCGTTTTGCATATATTTAAGCCCCAGCTCGCAGCTTCCAGCGATGGTTAAAACACCATTCAGCCAAAGGTCAAAGCTTGCATTGGCCAACGGTTTCAGGCTCTTAATTAATTGAAATGTCAATACATTGCTTCCTACCCGGCGCAAGTTATAATGAAAGTAGCCCTACGAAAAGGCAAAAGAAGCTGAGATAGAGGGACAAAGGGAGAGAGAAAGAGATAGAGATAGAGATAGAGAGATGGGTGCTTCGGGAAATTGGGCCTTTAGGCTTTCAGTGCTATTATTAGGCCCAAAGAGCAAAATCATCTATCATGCCGCGTGTCATAGGCGGAGGGCGTGTGCGCTCTATTTTTAGAGGCTGCCAAGTGAACCCGAGCGAATCTCAGCTCAACCTTAACTCAAAATTAGCTCGCATGAAAATGTTGCCCCAAAATATACTCAGTAGATTGGCTAAAATTTATGGCTGTAACGCTGGCTGAACCCATCGAAGCTGCTAACAAATTGCCAGCCTGTTACTTTACCTAGTTGTGGGTCAATAAACTAAACCAGCTTCATGCCAAGCGTCAGGCGATAAAAATTATACACATTCTCCACAAGCCAAAAGAAAAAGCGTCGCGTGATAAGCGCGATAAGCAGTCACTAGCTACCATGTCCTACGGAACTGTCCTGGTCACGCTTCTGTTATTGGCTTAAATTGCCACAGTGCGTGCTAAAAATGCACACGCACTTACATACAATATACTTAACTGTACACTGTGTATATGTACAGTATGGACTAGCCGTAGATAAATCACACATTCTAACGCTTTGCGGCCATTTAATGGCTGTCACGATAAGCTTCGACCGGGTAGCAGCGTACCGGCCTCCGAGCAAAATAAATAATTGACTAAAATTGTTGGGCGATGGTTTACATCGAGGTGACTAATGCCATTACTATCTTGTATGGTTGGCTGACGATAATGTAAAAGTGCAATTCGTTGTAGACAATCTTATCAAGATGGTTGTAAATACAAATATTTAAATTTTTGTTCTAACAGAAAATTTCACTAAACAACATGTTGAAATTAAAATCACTCATAAACAGAAACCCTAAAAGCTCTCTTCGTTGCTCGTCAGGGTTTCTTTTTTCTGCGCTGAGCAAACTTTTTTGTTGAATAACTTCTGAGCTAATGTAATACAATACAAATTTTATGTAAAATTTGCAATGATAGTCTGATTGTTTGAGAAATATTATTTTCAGAAGTTATCTGAACTAAAACAAACTATGGAAAATCCCGAAATTAACGAAAATTTCATAGGTTAACCTTTCAAAACGCATATACCATAAATACTATCAGCTCCTTTTATGTAAAGTTAATTAAAACTAATAGATTTTCCATAAAAAGAAAACAGTTTGTTTAAAATTATATACGACATTAATTTACGCTTTAACTTTTGAAAGTTTATTATTTACTCTTCTTGTCCGCTTTTCCAGGAAATAAGTTTTATAAATGCAATTTCCATGTTTTTTCCCATTTTATTTTGTATTTATATTACTTGATATTGACTTGCATATTTACGCAGCTTTCCGGGGCTTCATTCCATTTGTGTAATTAATAACAGCCAGCCCACGGATGTTTGGTTTTCTTGGACTTTTTCTCCTCTTTCCCCTGCCACATTGTCCCCTTGTCCGTGCTGTGTTTTTTGTCGTGTCAACCTGTGCGACCCGCTTAAATGATTAATGAAGCTAAAAATGTCAACTTTTTGCCCATTTGCCGAGGTGAACTGAAGTTTGCTTATGAGCCACCACAGCTGCCACTCTGCCAGACAGGGCGTCAGTAGTCAGTCAGTCAGTCAGTCTGTGCGTCACTCAGACCGCTAGTCCGTCAGCTCGGCAGTCAGTGTAGCTGTCCATCAATTATTCATTAATCAAGGCTAAATACATTTAAGTTGATATTAATTTCCTATGCCAATTAATTAGCGGAAGTGCAAGCAGCAACCCCATTCGCGTTTTCCAGTTTTAAGGGGAGGTAAATGTATCTTTTGCTCTGGTGTGGCGTGCAACAACATAAATCCAGCAAAGTTGCAACAATTTCAATTTTCAGTGTCGACGATGACTGCAACAAGCGAGAAGCGCTCAAAGTTGGCAAGTAAACAAAGTGGTAACCGTACACGCTGCCACATTGAAGCAAAACGAAAGCAATAAGCAGCTGCCACTGGGCCATAAAACAAACGTGCCACAGAGTCGACTGACTTTACCAAGATACGAAGGCACAATGCTCCGTTCTGTGAGTGCAGCTGCAAAAGTGTCAATTGACAATGAAACCGAAATGCGATGCGATGTGACTCCACTGACTGTCGTTCTATCAAGTTCCTCCGTCAGTCCGTTAGTTTGTCAGTCAGCTTTGGCTTGGCAAATGCAAGACATACTCGTAAAATCCGTACAGTGAGTGAGATGGCTCAACGTTAACGATTTGCCCATTTTTCTATAGCACTTTCATGCGCCACCTTTAGCTTCGCCACGGGTACGGGCTTGGGCTCGGGCACGGACACGGTCACGGAGGCGTATGAGCAATGCCAGCTATTTGGCTAGCTGCTCAACTGTTCAACTTTGTTGAGCAACTAACTTGGGGCATGGCACTAATGCCGATGTCGATCTCGGTATACCACCATGCTCGTCCATTTGGAGCATTTTTCTGAAGTGAAACTTTTCTGCTGCTCCCGATGGAGAGTTCAATCTTCAGAGTTGCCTGCCAAGTTACTTAATTGAAATGCTGCATTTGTTTTCAACAACTTTTTCTACTGCGTTTATACAACCAAAATAGCAGGAGTGTTGGCCCAATTGAAGTGCCGAAGTTTGGCTATAGTTGTACTTAAAGTTGTTTCCACATCATGCAAACCATTCACTTAATTGATTCATAAATTGTGTGCTCGATTCATAATATAACTTATATTCATAATATTAATAATCATAAACTACAATTCAATTCTTAAAAATAAACATTCGAAACGCGAATTAAATTAACGTTGTTTCAATGGTTTCAATTATTTTGTAATTGAAAACAATTGAAACACTTTTATTCAAATGGAATTTTCATTTTGTTTTAAATGAATACATGTTATAGTTATGGCTAAATTGTTTATATGGCTTTTGGTAAATTTCGGCTTAATTAAGAATTTCAATTATACCATAAAAGTTAAAATATTTCAAATAAACGACTAAGCGGACATTTGTTTCGTTTATCACCCTCACCCTGTCTCTTTCTTTCTCTGTCATGCTATTTCATTCTCTCTCTATATATATACTCTCACTATGTGAGCTTTAAATTTGGTACAACATAAACAACACGGTGCCAACTGTAGTTAAACTTTGTCCACGTCCCATATCCACATGCAGCTGTCTCATTCCCTTCTCCCCACCTCGTCCCTACCTCCTTCCTCACTCTTGAGCTAGTGTTTCCTTTCGAGTTTCGGCTTTGTTCGCTTGCCCGTAACCAGAAAATGACAAAAGCCATGTCAACAGCATCTGTAAGGGTTGGTAGGTTGCCACATTCAACTAAAGGAGAGGAGTCCTAGGGGGGGCTAAGACAATGCCCTATTCCTAGTTATACTATTGGTACTGGTCCTCAGCACTACTGTGCATGTGTGTATATCTGTATCCGTGTTGCTTATGGCCAAGTCTTGGCGCAAACTTCACTCCTAGATGGGCACTAGCAATTTGGTTACGTTTCAAGCAGCAAACAATGGCCCGATAATTTATTCATATTTGGCTACAAAAGTGCCAAGCAATGCACACCAACACATACACACACACACACACACATATATACTTTATTTGTATGAATGTGTGCCTGCGTGTGAGCGTTCGTCTGTCTTTGAATTTTTAAATAACTATAAATTTCTAAATTTACACAAGAGACTTTACACAGAAACTGAAGACACATTGCACTTGCGATAAGCCACAAAAATCTGTTGGCAAACAATGGAAAATTTTAATGAATATTTTGGGTCGAGAGCGTGTCCTGAGAGTGTTGTTAATTGCCACATAAATTTGCCGGACACATAAACAAAATTTAACTCATAAAAAAAGAGAAAATTTCTTTATATATTCATACAAAGATATACATAAAGTCCTATCCACACAATTTGCTTAATATTTATTTGCATACTGAATGCAATCTAATATTTTTTTCCACAACGATGCGGCAATCTCTAAAGGTCATCTCTAATGACTATAAATATTTAACATCAAAGTACACAGCGAGAGAGATGAATTCATATTTTACAACCACATGGGCTTATTATTAGAATTTCTAAACTCATAATAAAATGATGGCTATTAAAATTGCTGAAGATGCTAAATTTATTTTGAAATGGTAAAAATTAAATCTTTTTAGCAAGGGAAACAGATGTAAGTACTTGACACATCTAAGTCTAACACAGTGAAATTTTAGAAGTGGTTAGTATGACAATTCTCGAATTATTCAATTAATATCATGAGTGAGACACAAGTAGTATTAAATATTCTTAACATTCCTTGACATTCAATTCTGCAACAATCTCAAATTACCCAAAGCAGCTATGCAAATTCTATAGATATTCAATTCGATTGTGTTTGCCTGTGGCCTCTATCAAATTGCATAACGCATACGCCGCGTACGCCGCAGCAAACACACACAAATCTGCCGACAGCGTCGCCGATTTCAAGCGTTGTTTTAGTTGTTGTACTTGTTGTTGTTGCTGCTGTTGTTGTTGCTGCGGTTGTTGTCGTCGTCTGTGCGGCTTGGGTTTTGGCATTAGTGCCAAGAAATTTTGCGGAGGGACGAGCCAACTAATTGCGGCAGCATAACTTGTTGCGCCTCAGCAGCTGCACCTCTGCCGCCCGCTAAGCTCGTCAATACCAGCATGCATGTGGCTGCGTGTGTGAGTGTGTGTGTGTGTGTGTACATGTGAATGTGTGTGTACGCCATATACAGACATTGGGACAGACGGTATAGACGGCGGCTGTCGGTTGTCTAAGAACTATAGCCAACAACGTACAAACACAAGGCCAGCAGCGAATTGCATTAGCAATATGTGTGTATATGTATATGTGTGTTGAGTGAGACTGTGTGTGGATGTACCACGCCCACGCCAACACACAACAGACCCTGAGGGCACATCGCTTGTCTGTTTACCATAAACAAAGTCAAAGTGTCTTTGGCAAGCAGCTTGACAGGCATTTTTGTTTGATTTGCCAGCAAATACAAGCAACAACGTCGGCTAATGAAATAAATATCGGAGATGGAACCTCCTTCCCTCCTGTCGTTCCTATCCTATTCAGCTCGCTTGGGGCAATAAGATTATCTGGTGACTGTTTTAAATGCAATTTGACTGACCGGCAGTAAGCTTAAAAGTCAACTTCCAGCCACCGAAGTGCATAATTTGAGCAGCAACGTAGGTTCTCAATTAAACCTGTAGTCAATACTATAACAAATGTTATATGTATATAAAAAAAAATTGTGGAGGAAAATCTAATAAAAATTTCGTAAATAAAAAAAAAAATGGTGGACAAACGCATTTCACAAAAGCTTTATAAATAACTCAATCAACATGCGAGCTGAATATGACGACAATTCACAATGAAATTGATTTTTATAATTTGATTGCAAGTGCGATTTCAATGCATGACTTTTAAATAGAATTTTATTATTAAATTTAAAATAAAACAAAATATTTTCCATTGAATGCAATTGACAAGTTGTATCAACTGGTTCAGAACAGTAATAAAGTGAACTATTTTAAAACAGCTCAAAATAGTTGGTTTCATCATTAAGGGAAAGAATATCAGTAAAAGGAATTTGAGAGTACCGCTACAAACATTTCGCCTAAGTGAAATGGACTACTTCAATGATATTAAACAACATGTTGCAGTAGGCAACGAACCGCAAACAGACTCTGGCAACTCAAGACCTGTACGGTTCGGGTTTATGGACGCTGTCTGGCTAAGAGCATAATAAAATTATGTGACGATGATTGCCGCTGGAGTTTGCAAAGATGGAGTGCGGGGGAGAGTAAAGGAGACAGAAGGAGTAAAAGAGAGAGTGAAAGAGAAAGAGAGTGGCAGAGGGAGAGGCAGCTAAAGCCATTGGCTTGTCCGGTTGCGGATGTGGATCGTTGGCTGACTGCAAAATGGCCGCCTTACCAGCTGCTTCCGATGCTCGTGTTGCTGCTGCTGCTGCTGCTGTTCCTGCTGCTGCTTGACTGGCACTTGAAAAACGCATTAAGGCTGCAGTTTTGTGTGTCATTTGTATATGCATATATATATTATATATACACACATACATAAACTTATAGTAGTCAGACATACATACATATATACTTAGCGTGTGCACTTGTATAACTGCCCTATATGCATGGCAGAGTGGTTTGTTGATTGCATGTTAAAAGGCTGCCTCTGCCTCAACTGCATCGTCTGCCATGAAATTTAATTAAAAACTTGTGTGCCATGAAATTACATTTCGACGTGCGTACAACTCGCTCTCTTTCTCCTACTTTGTATGTGTTTGTGTGGGTGTACTTGAAAGCGCCATCGTCACGTGCAACAACCAAAGGTAGGCAATGCACAAAGGCAAATGCAGCTTGATTTTTTATGTTTTAAAAAAGTCGGTAGAAAGCAGGGAAGAAGGCACCCAGCTGAGTGGTGCCACAAACTGGCAGGAAATGGAAATGGCCGCCTTCCTGTGAAAATCATTGCAATTGGCATTGCTCACACTGATGTTATCAAGATCTACTTGATGCTTCAACGACAGCAGAGTGTTCAGGAAATGGTCATTCATTGAGAAGGTCAGCAAAGAATGTAAAAAAATACTACAAGTTTCATTCAAATATGATATTAAATGAGAACTTTAATAAAAGTTTTTCCCCTTTCCAAACTTAATTAAATAACGAGCATTAAGCAGATGCATATGCCTATAATTTCAGGAATAGTTTTTATACAAAAATTCAAAACATACCGATATTTGCATACCAAATTTTCACGACTCTGGCCCCAACAAGTCTCTCAGGCATAGGCGTTAAGTGTGATGAGTATAACATTTTTTTATCTCAACATGAAATCAAACCATCAAATTGGAATTTTAGGTAAGGGTACCCCCTTTACTTTTTCAGAAAAAAAAAATTTTCAAAATTTTAAATCTTGATTTTGTACTTTTAATCAACTCCTGGTGCCAAAATTAGTATAAAAGAACACTTTAAAGTTGATTCTGAGGAGTTTCATTTTTTTGTAAAAAATCATGCCAAAACTGACAAAAAATTTGACTTGTAAAGTTTCCAGTCCCCAGGGTCACCAGATTTCAAACTCTCGTAACTTTGGCAAATCTTACCCGATTTTTATGCGGAATGTCATTTTAGTCATGATTTGATCTATAAATTTGTTCTACATTTAAAGATAGTTATTTTTCAGAAATCGATATTTTCGATTTTGTTGGAATTTTAGGTAAGGGTACCCCCTTTACTTTTTCAGAAAAAAAAATTTTCAAAATTTTAAATCTTGATTTTGTACTTTTAATCAACTCCTGGTGCCAAAATTAGTATAAAATAACACTTTAAAGTTGATTCTGAGGAGTTTCATTTTTTTTGTAAAAAATCATGCCAAAAGTGACAAAAAATTTGACTTGTAAAGTTTCCAGTCCCCAGGGTCACCAGATTTCAAACTCGCGTAACTTTGGCAAATCTTACACGATTTTTATGCGGAATGTCATTTTAGTCATGATTTGATCTATAAATTTGTTCTACATTTAAAGATAGTTATTTTTCAGAAATCGATTTTTTCGATTTTGTTGGAATTTTAGGTAAGGGTACCCCCTTTAATTTTTCAGAAAAAAAAATTTTTCAAAATTTTAAATCTTGATTTTGTACTTTTAATCAACTCCTGGTGCCAAAATTAGTATAAAAGAACACTTTAAAGTTGATTCTGAGGAGTTTCATTTTTTTTGTAAAAAATCATGCCAAAACTGACAAAAAATTTGACTTGTAAAGTTTCCAGTCCCCAGGGTCACCAGATTTCAAACTCGCGTAACTTTGGCAAATCTTACACGATTTTTATGCGGAATGTCATTTTAGTCATGATTTGATCTATAAATTTGTTCTACATTTAAAGATAGTTATTTTTCAGAAATCGATTTTTTCGATTTTGTTGGAATTTTAGGTAAGGGTACCCCCTTTACTTTTTCAGAAAAAAAAATTTTCAAAATTTTAAATCTTGATTTTGTACTTTTAATCAACTCCTGGTGCCAAAATTAGTATAAAAGAACACTTTAAAGTTGATTCTGAGGAGTTTCATTTATTTTGTAAAAACTCATGCCAAAAGTGACAAAAAATTTGACTTGTAAAGTTTCCAGTCCCCAGGGTCACCAGATTTCAAACTCGCGTAACTTTGGCAAATCTTACCCGATTTTTATGCGGAATGTCATTTTAGTCATGATTTGATCTATAAATTTGTTCTACATTTAAAGATAGTTATTTTTCAGAAATCGATTTTTTCGATTTTGTTGGAATTTTAGGTAAGGGTACCCCCTTTACTTTTTCAGAAAAAAAAATTTTCAAAATTTTAAATCTTGATTTTGTACTTTTAATCAACTCCTGGTGCCAAAATTAGTATAAAAGAACACTTTAAAGTTGATTCTGAGGAGTTTCATTTATTTTGTAAAAACTCATGCCAAAAGTGACAAAAAATTTGACTTGTAAAGTTTCCAGTCCCCAGGGTCACCAGATTTCAAACTCGCATAACTTTGGCAAATCTTACCCGATTTTTATGCGGAATGTCATTTTAGTCATGATTTGATCTATAAATTTGTTCTACATTTAAAGATAGTTATTTTTCAGAAATCGATTTTTTCGATTTTGTTGGAATTTTAGGTAAGGGTACCCCCTTTACTTTTTCAGAAAAAGAAAATTTTCAAAATTTTAAATCTTGATTTTGTACTTTTAATCAACTCCTGGTGCCAAAATTAGTATAAAAGAACACTTTAAAGTTGATTCTGAGGAGTTTCATTTTTTTTGTAAAAAATCATGCCAAAAGTGACAAAAAATTTGACTTGTAAAGTTTCCAGTCCCCAGGGTCACCAGATTTCAAACTCGCGTAACTTTGGCAAATCTTACACGATTTTTATGCGGAATGTCATTTTAGTCATGATTTGATCTATAAATTTGTTCTACATTTAAAGATAGTTATTTTTCAGAAATCGATTTTTTCGATTTTGTTGGAATTTTAGGTAAGGGTACCCCCTTTAATTTTTCAGAAAAAAAAATTTTTCAAAATTTTAAATCTTGATTTTGTACTTTTAATCAACTCCTGGTGCCAAAATTAGTATAAAAGAACACTTTAAAGTTGATTCTGAGGAGTTTCATTTTTTTTGTAAAAAATCATGCCAAAACTGACAAAAAATTTGACTTGTAAAGTTTCCAGTCCCCAGGGTCACCAGATTTCAAACTCGCATAACTTTGGCAAATCTTACCCGATTTTTATGCGGAATGTCATTTTAGTCATGATTTGATCTATAAATTTGTTCTACATTTAAAGATAGTTATTTTTCAGAAATCGATTTTTTCGATTTTGTTGGAATTTTAGGTAAGGGTACCCCCTTTACTTTTTCAGAAAAAGAAAATTTTCAAAATTTTAAATCTTGATTTTGTACTTTTAATCAACTCCTGGTGCCAAAATTAGTATAAAAGAACACTTTAAAGTTGATTCTGAGGAGTTTCATTTTTTTTGTAAAAAATCATGCCAAAAGTGACAAAAAATTTGACTTGTAAAGTTTCCAGTCCCCAGGGTCACCAGATTTCAAACTCGCGTAACTTTGGCAAATCTTACCCGATTTTTATGCGGAATGTCATTTTAGTCATGATTTGATCTATAAATTTGTTCTACATTTAAAGATAGTTATTTTTCAAAAATCGATTTTTTCGATTTTGTTGGAATTTTAGGTAAGGGTACCCCCTTTACTTTTTCAGAAAAAAAAATTTTTCAAAATTTTAAATCTTGATTTTGTACTTTTAATCAACTCCTGGTGCCAAAATTAGTATAAAAGAACACTTTAAAGTTGATTTTGAGGAGTTTCATTTTTTTTGTAAAAAATCATGTTTTTATGTAAATAGACACCACATTGTCACACGTAAGCCAAGTTAAATATTTATTTACCGTATAAACTAATCCGATTGCTGGTCAAATTATGCTAAGCTCGCCGTTCTCAGCTCATAACCCTTTTATGAATTCGCATTACAAATGCAAATCTCACTTAGAGATGCAATCAAATTGCAACACCTCTTTTACCCCTACAAAATAGCCCCATTTGTTATTCAAAAATCAGTGGACGTTGCTGCCGTTTGCATATTTCAATTAAACATAACATATACGCCATGTGGTATAAGAGTAGGAGCAGAAGCAGGAACAGGAGCAGGAGCAACAGCTGCCAGTTGCCAGCTGCCGACGCGGCTTGCAGTAAAATCCGCTTAAAACTTATTCAATTAAACTTCAGGCATGCAAACAGCAACAAATAGACGACAAATTGAAGTCGTAAAAATGCAAAGCAAATGGCGGGCAGCAAACGCTATAAACTACGAGATATTTTTAACTATCTACCAAGTGTCGCTTACTAAATACCCTTGCAGGCAAGTTAATAAACTTTCAGATATTTGCAAAAATAAAAAAGGTTCTCACTCTCTCTCTCTCTGGGTTCTTACTGACACGGATAGACACAGTTTGATAAGAAAGACTCAGGGCAAATGTACCAAATTTCATTGAGTTATCTTTGCAACTAAGAAACTAGTTGGATTGTTGGACATGACTAGAACAACTTAGCTTGTCTCCCTCACTCTATCTCGGCCAGGGTATAAAAATATGCACATAAAGTATGTATCATAAATCCGCACAATGGTAAGGGGATTGGTGGTAGGAAGCGGCGATAGCAACAACAGCAACAGCAACAGCAGCATCAACAGCAACAGCAACAGCAATATATGCAGCATAATAAACTTTCTGAAATGGGAGAGTAAAAATGCGGTGAATAAAAATAAGCTGTCAGTTGTCTGCTGTCTGCTGTCGTTCCACCTATTGCTGTAGCTGTTGGGTGAATGGCCAGGTGTATATAAAAATAATTTAATTGATAGGGTATATGAGGTATGCACATTTTGCGGAAAATTGTCAGCAGAATGTGTTCATGTCTTTGCAATAGGTATTACTCATTAACTCGTATCATTGACCTAAAAGTTTTGATAAAGAAACATACTTATACATAAGCATACTATTTATAATATTCGATTCTGACTGCTTTGAAGGAATTTGCAGTTTTTAATATCTCCCAATAATAAAGAACATCATTTGAGTAGTATATTATTGTAGGACTCCTGCTGTCTGTCACATTGCTGGGGTACAGCATTGTTATTGCTTGTTGATAATAATCTGCAAATCAGCTTAAAAGGTACGCTGAAAATATCAAAAGTTCTCCCGTACAACTTGAACCTTACAACTTTACAAATCAAAAACTTTCAGAATTTCCCGCAACGTCCCCGTCTACCGTCGTCGCTTAACTTTCAAATCAACCATTCTGTTTTGCTCGCATTTATTTAAAATTTATTTGGCATTTGGTTTCCTATAGTCCGTTGCTTCGTTTGGCTATTTCTATATATTTTTTTGTTTTCCGCAGACGCCACAACAAAGCACATTTTTAGGCGATATACATACATACATATATGAGAGAGAGAGAGTGTGAGTGTGTGTGTATGTGTGTGCATGTGTGAAAGAACGGGAAAGACTCTGCCGGAAACGTGACTTATTTCAAATTTATGTACTTTTTAGCCAACGACAACGACAACGGCCAAAGCAAAACTAAACCCCTAGTATTTTGTTTATACAATAAAAAGCAAAGCGTTGTCTACAAAGCATGAAATTTATAGAATACGATAGACCCCCGAAAAGGCAGAAACACATACAAATACCGTAAATACACATACATACATAAGGTTGCATGTTGTCAGCCATTTTATGTTTTTAATTTCTGCTGGCGCTTAATTAGAAAATATTTTTTTTGCCATCTATTCTATTCTGTTCGTGTTGTAGGTACGTGCTGGGTCCTAAGCCTGAACCACATGGCGTATGTGCAATATGCAAATGCGACTGCATTTCACATTCACAAATTGAAATCAACGAGCTTACAACTTGATATGTATTTGTGTCCCGCTTTAGTTTCCTTTCTCCTCAACTTTTCGTATCTCCTCTCTCACTCTCTACAGTTCGTTTAGTTTCGGTGTGCTTTTCGTTTCGTTTTTCAGCTCATGTGTAACACAACGCCATTCAGTTGTTGTCTACTGTTTGACATGCATCGATTACATAAATGGGAAACCTTGCAGAGGGATAGCGAGAGGAATGTGTGGGTGACAGCTGTGGAACGACATAAGACTCGAAGCTTTTGCTAATGATGAAAACCATCATGATTTTTCAATTAACCAAATGTGTAGACAGATTCTCAGTGTGTTTTTTTAGAGCTCTTATCGTTGACGAGACAAAGAGAGACGACAAAACATCTGACAATTACGTGAATGACATACACATATGATGAAAAGCAAATGCAAAAATAAGGTTAAGATACTTATTACTTAAGCCTCAAATTGTTTATAGTGCAGTTGTAGTCAAATGATATTTGTAATATTTGAAAGAATAACTAAAAGGAAGAGCTAAGCACAATTTCATAAGCAGAAATCAAGTTAAGGGTTATTAATTATCATATTATTGCTTTGATTAGTTGGACGACTTTTATAACATTGTGGCAATGTACATAATCGTTGTAACCTGTATTTAAAACACTGACTAAACGTCTCTTACATTTTATTTGTATTCATTCATTTTTAAAACGGAACTGATTGTTTTATTTTTAGTTTCCGAAAACAATTATTTGCTCATTTCTTTCCAAATCGTTTGTTTAATGTGTCATTAATTGTTATACATTTTTTAAGTAAGTAACAACAATTTATAAATTTGTCTGCCAATTCACTTCATAAAAGACCCAACAAAATATGCCTGTTGCAGACACCGATTTTACAATGCAAACGCTTTTTTATGTCCCAGCCTGCAGCATCTTTTTTATTACTGTAGCATTTTTGCCGCACAATAATTGAGAAATCGGCAAAAAGTTCGCAATCGATAAGTGTCAAAACCGTACTGAAGTTAAATGATAGTCAACGATATTATTATTAGTTTTTTAGGTAGGGTCAATGGGTTTTTTTCTTAAAAGAGGTTTGTAAATAACTGCAACTTGGTTTTATTTTTTTCTGACACCTCAAAGCAAACTTTCATGAAGCCGGAAAGCCATCAAATTGAGATCTTTTCTAAGACTGATCCAATAGACATTCATAGCATTATAGTCCCTGTGTTTGGCAGTTTCTGCTGAGAACAAACGCTACTTTTGCAATAAGTAAATTAGGAACTACTTGACGAGCTTCCGAAAAGTCAACTGCATAGCTTGGCTTATTATAAAATTAACCGAGAATATACTAAATATTAGTTCCATAGAGACAACAAGTGAAGCCCAAGTCGCTAAATATAATACAACTAACACCAACATTCAAGAGTATATGATCAGTGAGCCTCCAGGAATGCCCAACTAACCGACTAATGCAAACTAAGTGCCAACATTTGACTCTTGATGAATGTGCAGCCAATAAATCCATTTATGCTAAGCACTTGCTTATTATTATAATCCGCTATGGTTCGCACACTAATACATTGACACAAACACACACACACACCTACAACTACTTATACATACACACACACACACATACAGACTTGCACAGTCAACATCAACATTTAACCCTAATTTGCATTTATGTGCACATGGAAGCTGTTTGGTTTATGGGGGGCCCAAGTTGTGATTACCTGGTGAGCTCTTTGTGTCTTTGGCTCTGCATGAAAGCAATAAAAGCAATTCGCAAAAAAATTGTAGCTACACCCACACACCACAGACCACACACACTACACATACAGACACATGCACAGAGCACTAATACACACACAGCTACTTATAAACTCACCTTAATTAAACGTGATTAAGTAGATTTCCTCGTTTTTCTGCTCAACGAACTGTTTAGTTGTCGATGTGTTTGTGCTCGTGTTTTTGTATGCTTGCCCTCTGCTTATTAGTGAACATTTATTATCCTCTTACACGTAGGGGACTAGTAACATTCTTCAACAAGTTTGTAACACATTAAACCTACAAGCAAGTTGTATATTGTGAAGACAAATTACAAACTTTCGGAATTGCTTAATGTGCGTCTTCTTTATTTCGTCACTCGATCAAGACTGATCTGCGGCTAATTTCTCACTAGCTAGCTTTCGTACTGAAAATTGCATTTCGCGAAAAGAGAGAGATAATGCATAGTTAGCCGAGAGAGCGTCATGTGTATGCACGTGTAGGCAATTGTCCTACGACAATATTAAACGAGCTCGTAATCATTGAGAGAACCATTTAAACCTGCTTTATATGCAATTGAGGAACAGTTCTATTAAGACTTCAAAGACTTTTTGAAAATTATGCATGGATACTAAGCTTAGAGGCATCAAAATCTTTAGATCTATCTTTAGATCTATTTTTCACTTTAAATACCAAATTAATATTATCAATTAAGCCGAGGAACTGGACTCTAGTAAGTTTATTAATATTATTTTAGTTTAATTCAATTAAATTTATTTCTTTTTCATCTTAGAGTTTCAAGTATTGAAGTTGCTTATTATTTGGCGCGATAGTCAATAGTCAGTTTTAATTGAAATTACGAAAGTTTTATCGTCAATAATTATACAAAAATTATATTATAAGGTTGCAAACAATAATCGTTTGTAATTATGGAATGTTATATAATAATAAAAAGAAGATTGCAAGAATAATTGCTTATAATTATGAAATATATAATAAATAAAAGTTGTATTTATTAACGATGTACTATAAATATTTGAGGGGTAATTTTCTAATATTGTAAACATTTTATGTTTTATATAATATATATAAGCACAAGGATTTATTTAAGAGAATATTCTTTAAACGAAAATTCACCTAACTTTGTTATTAAATAAAGAAGATTATTCAGCTTATCTAAATATATTATACGAATCCGCTACTAATCCGTAAGACTATCTCGGATTCGGTCGATTCTTTATTTTGTTGGTCTTTCAAATAGTTGTTGTTAGCTCACGTTGTTGTAATTTAGTTTCATTTGTGCATGAAAATGAATTTGTATTATTGTTTGCATTAATTTGCCTTATTAATTACATTTATGCCATTGCCTCTCCGACTATTCCGATTCTTTTTTGTTGCTTTCCCACAAGTCGGTAAGGGAAAGACAGAAAAGGGGAAGGAAAAGTGGGGACTGCCACTCAGTCGTTATTTCGCCCTCTCTCCCTGGGGGTAATTTGAGCATTGGCTGTGCGGGCAATCAAATAAATAATGAGGCTGCCGCGAAGCTGCTGCCTGCTGCCGCTGTCGCCGCTGGCGCCGCAGTCGCAGTTGCTGGTGACGTTGACGTCGGCAACTTCAACTTTGTTTAATATGCGAAAAACGTTGCAGAACTTTTGCAGATACTTGTCGTCGACTTGCTGTTGTTGTTGTTGTTGTTGTTGTTGTTGTTGTTGTAGTTGTAGTTGTTGTTATTGTTGTTGATGTGATTGTCTATGGCAACTTGCTTTTATTATTTGTTGCTGCTCGTCTGTATTTCTATAATTGCCTTTTGCCCTTGTCTGGCCCAACGCTAAGTATCTCGTTTCTATGAATATACTCGTATCTGAGTTGAGTATCTGCAGCTGAAGCTGAAGCTGGCACTCCTGAAGTATCTCAACATTTTCAGCAGTGCCATTTACAAAATGTCATTTTTTTGTTTTTATTGGCTTTACTTGTTGTTGCCATTTTCTTTCTACAAATATGTCTGTCTGTCTGCATGTATCTACACAGAAGGGCAGCGTACTTTGTTCTGCCTTTGCTTCTGTTGGTTTACTTTGCCTTGCAATACAATTTATGCCACTTGTCGATTACTTGCACATTTCAGATTTTAAGTGAGTTTATTGAATTATTTTGACATCTCTTGAGCACTGCCAAAGCCCAGCCACGTGGCGTATGAGCAATGCAATTATTTAATTATTTTCAATTAAATCAGTGCACGAGAAATACGACCTATCAAAGATGCAATTCAAGCGTTTGCTTTTACACAGATTTCTATGAAAATCTCGGTGAGCAATGTGACGTAAAAACAGGGAATTCTTTTCAAAGATATAGTCGGACCTTATGTAAATTTTTATAAGAAAAATGATAAATATTTTTAAATTAAATTTATATAAATAGCTTTAAATTTTTCCCTGCAATATTGAACTTAAAATAACAGCGCTTCATATAATATAGGAGAATTTAAAGTCAAGTTAAATTGAAGAATAGCCACAGACAATTGGAAATAATTAAATCCTAAATTAGGATTATTTAGAAAAACAACGAACTTGCCTTGAAATTTGAAATTAATTTGACAAAAATTCATTCACAAGTCTGAGAATATTAAAACTGCAGAAAACTTAACATCTGAAATAGGTACGCTGTAATTATTTCTGGAGAAATTGCAAAGTTAAGAAGTAAAAGAGGCTTTAAATTTGTGTCTAAGCCAATATAATTTTTTCGGGACAATCGAATACTACGGAGAGTTTGCCTTTTAATATTTTGTTTATTGCTAAAGAAAATTTCTTCGATACCAGATGAGCAGTTTATTTTGCGTCTCTTAAGTAATATTTACATATAATATTGCGCTTGGAAATATAAGTACATTTTTAGTCATTCTCGATACTAAAGATAATTCATTATCGGAGCAGCCTTTGTTTATTATATAAATATTGAAATGACATTTAAGCAGTTTTTAAACCAAATCGGGTTAAATTTGATCGACATTTTGAATAATTTAATAGCCTTTTCTATGCGACATCCTGCTGGTTTGTCAACTATAAAATGTAGCGAATAAGTTTGCTGTTGGCATGTCAGTTGCTTGCTTGCTTGCTGACTCCTTGTGCAAACTCTGGGTCCAAGTGAAAAACTTAAATGTCAACTCGCTAAAGCTAAAACACTTCACAATCAACTTATGTATAAAACTCGCAACGGTGGGAACACAAAAGCCCGCGCACGTCAACCTCAAGCAGCGCACTAGGCCACGATGATTCTACACACACACACACACACATACACATACACATCTACACACGCGGAGAACAACAGTAAAAAAGAAAGAAAAAAATAACAACAAGCAAACAACGAAAAAAGACTTCCGTGTTGATTGTTTTGTTTTGCTTGTGCGAGACGTCAACGTCAACGACAACTACAACGGCAACGACAACGACAAACGCCATAAAAAGCGACTACGTCTGCGAAAATCACTTTAAAAACAAGTGAAAGGAGACTAGGACCAAAGACCGAGGACCAACAAGGAGCGACGACTGAGACTGGGACTGAGACTACGACTGAGATAAAGACTGAGAATGAAAGGCAAACCTGTCCATCAACAAAACTATTGCAACAATAAACAAGAACAATTTGACAATTGAAGTGCTTCCCAGCAAGCAGGCAAAAAAACAAGAAAATAATAAAAGAAGAGCCAAAAGAGAATGACTTCTGGCAAGTAGCCTCATCTCGCATTTGGCTATGGGTCTATGAGGCAATTCTTCTTATTGTTGAGGGGGAATGTGGAGCACTTGAGCACAGTTTCCGGTCATTTACACGTACACACACCGCACATGGCATGCCAATGTCTAAGGGTTCTGTGCGTGTGTGTGTGTCTGTGTGTGTGTGTGTGTGAGACTGACACAGTATCCTACATTTTTATTGCCATTGGCTTGCCATTGCGATAGGGACGCCCATCAAGACGCCCATTGCTTGCATTTGCTCTAATTGTGCTTGGATTCAGCTGTTATCGTTATCTTTGGCTCTGCACAAGGTCAGAGCAAGCAGCTTGATCCAAAATTCAATTTCATTTCACGTAATTGTTTAGTTTTGTTTACACATTGTATCAATTTTCTTGCACGCTTTCGCCCAACGGCAACGTTCAAAAATTGGCCAACACAATTAGCACACACAAGCATACGCACACTGGGACAATAATCACAATACCAACAACTAAATGAGCAGCAGCAGCAGCAGCCACGGCAGTAGCTAAGAAATTGCTGAGGCAATAAAAACGTGAAAAGAAAAGCATAAGAAAAACGCTGTGCTGGCAGCATAAAAGTATGCTACGAAAAATTACAAAAGACAACTGGACCAAAACTTTTATAACTTTGATACCATGGATGCCAATTGCTTTGCACAGACTCCACGTAAAGAGAGAGAGTGACAGAGAGAGACAAAGGGCAAGAGAGTGCGAGAGAGTGCTAAAAGAGATGCAGAGCGAGAGAGCAATAACTGCTCTTTGCGCAACTGCTGCCTGTTGTTGTTGCTGCTGTTGCTGCTTCTGCTGCTGTTGCTGCTGCCGCCGCTGTCACTGCTTGTACATCTCCTGCAGGATCAGGGTGTGGTGAGTATGCTGCTGGCGTTGTCTAATTCTCTTACTGTAAACATAATGCTTGCCCTACCTTCTGCTGACGCTGCTATCGCTGTCGCTGCTTCTGTTGCTGTTGCTGCTGCTGTCGCTGCTTCTGTCGCTGTCGCTGTCGCAGCCGCTGTTTCTGCTTCTGTTGCTGTTGGTTTTCCCTTCTGCTGCTTAACAAACTTTGCTGCTGCTGCGCTGCGAGTTTTTCCACTGAACCTTATTTTCTTTTTCTGCTGATATGTGACACGCAGCACTCACACACACTCACAAACACACATACACATACACACTCACTGTGCCACACACACTCACGCACACGCACACACTCGGGCACACTCACACTGAACCACGCGCGCGAGACTTTTGACGTGGTCAACGATGTGTTGTTATTGCAATTGTTGTTGGTATTGCTATTGCTGTTGCTGTTGCTGTTGCTGCTGCTGCTGTTTTATATATTTGTTTTTTGCTGGTGCTTTATTTGCATTTCACATTTTAATAATAATTCACTTTGTACGCTTTTGTTGTATTTGTTAACATTGGTGTGTTGTCGTTGGCTGTCGTTTTCGTTGTCGTTGACGTTGACGTTGTTGTTGTTCTTTCTGTTTTGCAGGCAACTCAATTTCTCTATATTGGGCTTCGAAACGTTTAGCGCATTTCCGCTTCACAAACCGTTCACGTCAACTGTCTGCACCTGACTGACTGAGGCAGCGGCTCTCTAGTCCAGAGTTCAACGAGACGAGCGTCGCTGCCAGAGAGTGAAAATCGATGTCAGCGCCGACGCTGTCGTTATGTGGATGCTGTAAAGCACCACCAACAACAACAGCAAACAGCAGCAGCAGCAGCAGCAACAACAACAGAGACAACATCTTCGTGTTCTCTTCGCTTTCGCCTAGTACAACGCCTCAGTCGCTGTCGACGTTGTCGTTCTCGTTGTCGCTGCTTTGTTTTGATTTATTTTTGTGGTAGGTTCTGCTGAGATTCTAAAGAGCAAAAGCTAAGAGCATCCATAGCAACCATCGGTAGCAGCATCAGCCACAGCCTCAAAATTCGCATAACTACGGCTATTTTGAGAATTGCCTTTCATTTGCAATTCATAGCCATCGGCGCTGACCCAGAAACTCCCAAAGGAACTTGGCTGGTAACTCATGTTGACAACTATAAATAAAACAAACCACGATTTTCTTACGTTTATACTTACTTATAGGTTCCTTCAGTCTCAGTCCCAGTCTCAGGCTCAATCTCAATCTCAATCAATATCAAATATTGTAAAACACGTTGCATACAATTTTTAACAAAAGACAAGCCTAAAATAAATATCATAAAAATATGATAATAAATAAATGAGCTTGGCCTATATACAGTAAATATTTGGTCAGCTACTGTTACCCTCGCTGTTAACAAAAGGGCTGCTTGCTTTACGATTGGTATAGAGTATTGGGTTGGGTATTGTGATTGTGATTGTGATTGGGCTCGGGGTTGGGGTTGGGGTTGGTGCTGGGTTGAGGTTAGCGTTTGTGCTCTAAAGGGATTTCGTTCTGTGTTTTTTATTCCTTTAAGCGGAGGCTGCTCTTTATGCAAACTGCCGCCTCTGTTGCTAGTTGTTGTTGCTGTTGCTGTTGCTACTGCCTTTATTTCAACGTGTTTGTGTGCGTAAGCGGCTCATGAATATGTAAATTGTTATTATTGCATATTGTTCAGTGCCAGCAGAAGCAGAAGCAGCAGCAGCGGCAACCGTAGCCAAAGCTAAAGCTAACGCTGCTATGTCGACAGCAAGCTCTTTGGCTTGTGGCCTCAACAAAAGCAGACAAACAGAAGCAGGTGAAAAAGCTAGCAGCAACAATCTCTAAAATATAACTAAGTAAGTAAAGGTCAGAAAAATGTAAGGTCCAACTTGTCGTATACTTAGCAAAGCAGAACGTGGCTTAGAGAGAGAGATTTTGAGCTCAATAAAAACGAATGCTTTTGATTATAATATAATGTAATTATATGTAATTATATATTATAATGTACATTTATGCAGTAATTATTTTGATTTGTATTAATGGCAAATAAAGCTGACAACATTCTGCAGACTTGTTGAGATTTAAGTGCTGAAATACACAGTGTCAAGTTAAGTTACCTAGAATTATTGTCAATAGCAATACCTAGGCAACAAAGTAATGACGGAAACACACACACACACACACACACACACACACATACAGTAGCATACATACAATATACTCGTGCTTGTACTTGAGTCAGCCTTGACAACCTGAAACATACCAAAGAACAAGACATTTGCCGCCGTCGTCTCTGATTGGCAACCCTCAGCAGCAGCGACAGACTCGACAAGAAGGCAAAAATCATCATTGACTACGCGCACTCTGTGTGGATGTGAATGTGGATGTGGATGTGGATGCCACACGCTGTCGTCATCGCCATCATCGTCATCTATAATAACATCAAACAGTGCTGTCCAGACCAGCCCATAGCAAACAGTGCCCACGTCTATCCAGTCTCAGTTCCCTAGTACCCAGTTCCAGTACCATTCCCACTTCTCACACCAATTCTATAACTCCCCGCTTGTTATCACGCGCAATAAAAACCAAGTTGGAATTTTTGTTTTTTTTTTCTTCTATACTCTTATAAAGGGTACTGTGAATTTGACTTGAAGTTGGCAATATGTCAACGTAAGTGACATATATCAGCTCTTAAGTTCTTCAGTTTTTTGTATCGCCAACTTGATACTTGTTTTAGAGAAATACAAGTTTAATTTAAAGCTAGTTGTGTGCTTAGAGCTGAGTTAGTTATCTGATATTTTGAGAATATACATTTTTAAATTATAGAAACTGTCAGAAATATCAGAAACAAGCGTAAATAATCCCCAGAGATTTTAATAAGTATAATATCAGAGATTTAATTTTTTAAAATATTTTCAGAGGCATACAAATTGTTGTTGTTCGTTTTTGGTTTAAATATCGTTACTTATTGCTATTTTACCTAACACGATAAATAAATTTATTCGAAATGTATTTCATGCTTGATTTCTTACAAATAAGCTGTACTTTTATTTAACGTAATACATTTTAATAATTAACAAATATTTTAACAACTTTTTGAAAGCAATTGTTACAATTGTTCTTAAAATTACAATCATATTATTTAATAGATTCTCATTAAATTTTTGCAAATTATCAAACTTTAGGTACTTTTATACAAGGCTTCTTATCACAACTTAAGTATATCTCAGATAATATGTTGCAAATGTTGTCGGCTGAGTTATTTATATAATTGATGATGGGAAAATATATTTTAAAATCTCAAGGAGAAATAAAATATATTTTTATTATGCATATCTTATCTTTGGTTAATGTGCAGTCATTAATTTCCATCGTGGCATTCGGTAAATGCTCAATCATTTTAATAGACTCCCCGTCAAGGGCATATAATCTTCGCCAAAGATAAATATCCTTTTTTTCGCTTTTACGTTTTTTTGCTTTCGTGTTGATGCTTACTTGATTTTTCCTTCCTTACGATTTTCAAACATTTACTTTCGCTTTTCGCAAACGAAAACATAGGCAAACACATATACACGCACACACAAATACACACACACACACACATAACGCAAAGCACACGTATTCAAATTGTTAAGGTTTGAGTTTTGTGTGGACAAGTAGAAGGGGGTTCAAAAGAAGGGAGGGAGGCAGGCAGCAGTTGTAGGTAGAACCCAGGGGCTGCCAGTTGGCGCATAAAAAACGCCGTGTACGCAGGCGAAAATTGTTCTTGTCGGTATGGGGTGTGGCACGCCCAGCAACAGCAACAGCAACAACACCAGCAACAACAAGAACACGCCAGCGACGATGCCGGCAGCGACATCGTCGCCTGAATGCGCGTTTAGTTTCAAGTGTTATTTTTGTGCTAGAAGCAGCCGCCAACGAGGACATCTTTCGTCGTCTCGTCTCGTCTCCTTATGGACCAGCAACAGCAACTGCTGTTCCTTCGTTTTTCTACGTCTTCGTCGCTGTCGTCGTCGCCGTCGTCGTCGTCGTCGTCGTCATCGTTACCATCGTCGTCGTCGTCGTCTATTTTGGCTGAAGTGCGTAATTGATGTGAAAAGTGGCAACAAACTGTTTTTTATTTGCGCTTGCTTTCAATTTGTTTAAATTGCTGGGCGCTGTCGTTGCTGGGTGTGCCAATGTGTACACACGTACATACACATATAAACACACACACACACACACACACACCCACACACAGCCATATACATACACTTTTAAGAACGCTGATTGAAGTTTTATTGAATTTTAAATTGTACACTGTCTCCGCTTGGTTTTGATTCTCTTTCTAGCTCATGGCTCTATTTCCATCTCAGTTTCGGTTTCTATTCCTAAACTTTTCTCTACTTCTAAACACTAGCTTTCCCTCATTCTCTCTCTCTCTCTTTCTCTCAGTGTCTCTTTTACTCTCAGCCTCTCTGACTGACATGTATTTTGAGTGTTTTATTGTTGACACAAATAATGTCACTCAAATGTCAAAAAGAGGCCGCTGTTTATTGTTGTTTTGCTCTTGTTTCCAAAGTGCTGAGGTTTGACATACATTAAAGTGAGTTTGTCAGGTGCGTTAAGAGGAATGTCTAAAAAGTTCAGTATGCTGAATGGCAGCAACCACCGCAAATAGGCCAAGCTATCATTGGAATGCTAAAAAGCTAAAATAAACTCCAAACAAAAACAAATTGAGTTACTCGTACTTTTTAAGTACTTCTGACATTTACAACTGTAACTTACCGATAACATTCATAGACTTTAAAATTCATGAACCATTTCAAATTAATCAGATAAAGTTTCGAATGAATAGAAAGGAACAAAAAATAAATGTCAAGTTTTACGGAAGCCTTTGAGAAATTGGTTCAAAAACTATTCAATCCCATAAAGCAAGTTTATTTATCATTTTTATAAAGAGAGATAAAAGCTTTTACCTCTCTGACCTAAAATCCAGCTGCGTTTCCTTTTTTTTGAGCAATCAGATTAATGTTGCAACCCAAAACAGATTCCGTTGACCTTCGTAAGCACATTGGCTATTAACACTTTAGCTGCGGCAGCCAACCGTATTGAGCCTGCGTAACTGGAACTGACCCAGAGAGACAATAAAGTTCAATATTAATGCACCCTTTGACACAGCAGCAACAGCCTATCCCCAAATCAGGCGTCATAAATATAAGACAAACAGGCTACTTAAACTTAAAACCCCTCGCACAAAAAAAAAGGGAAAAGAAAGAAGAAATTTTAATGATCTGTCATAAAAGTGGCCATGAGGAAGGAAAGAGACAGACAGACAGACAGACAGACAGACAGACAGCCCCAAGGCAGCAACTGAAAATTGAGCGCTATTTTGCGCCCCCGCTCACATAAAACTGAATTTATTAGCATTGCATACTTTTGAGGGCAATCAAATAACCAAAGAAGATGGAGACGATGAAGCCGCCCACTGGCTCCACGTCCCACGTCCCACATCCCACATCTCACTTTGCAATCGGCCCGAAGCGGTCAAAACTGTTGCGGGGCCAAATATGTACAAATCCTTTTAAGCACTGTGGCGCCACCTAGCGAGAGCTCACCCAATTGTGTGTCACAGCGGCAGCAATTAATTCCGAAATCACAATAGCCATAAAGATGATGATGCGACTACAATTTGAATGCCCTTTACCCTCAATACACCGCACTACACCCCACTAACCCGCAAAACCAACATCCTCTCGAGGAATGCCAACAGGCCCCGCTGTCAAAGACACGACCAAATTGACAACAATGGCGACAAGCAGCGGCCGTAATAAGTAGTGGTAGTGTTGCTGCTACATGATCTCCCCCCTGTAGTCTTCAGTCCGCGCGCGCACCCTTAGGGGTGGTGGCCATTAAATCAACGCAGGACATGGCAGGACAGGACGCTGCCAATGCGGCACAATATATCAAACTTTATGTTGATTTGAGTGGCGCGCCGAAAAGTTTGCCCGATCCGCAGAACTGAAACTGAAACGGGGCACTGAAACTGAAGATGGAACTGGAGCTGAAGCTTTAGCTGTATCTGGAAATGGAAATGGAACTGGGATTCGGGATTACGATTGGAAGCACATTTTGTCTCATTGTCTCTTTTTATTGATTTATTTTGCTTTGTTGTTTTCTTATATTTTTTTTTATCATTTGTGGATTTTATTTGTGTGCTTATTTTTGATTAGATTTATTTATTTTTATTTGTGCTGAGCCGTCGCGTCGCTTCGTTTCGTTTCCGTTGCGGCTGCCGATGAAATTTAATAATTCCACTTAATGCAATAATAATTTCGTCGCCTTTTGTTGGCAAAGGACAGTTGAGGCAGAGGCAGAGGCAGAGGCGATTGAGGGGCAAAGGGGAAACAAGAACTGGAGGTATCGCCATCATCCTAGTTGTCGTCATCGTCATCATTTGTGGTCGCCGCATAATTTGTGCGAAATTTGTCAGATTGCTGGCACATCTCGAGGCGCTTAAGTCTGAATAATAGCGCCAGACAGAGATGCCTTCTTGGAAGTGAGTGGAAGGGAGTGGGCGCTACAGTAGAGTCTGGAGTGGTTGAGGCATTTGTAATATGTTTTATTTGACTTGTAGCAGCTGCAGGCATCTATCCATGGGTAATAAACACAAAAACTTCAAGTAATTGACGCTCTTTACTCAAGGGAGCCGGTCGCCAAGTGGCGGCTGATTACAATTGGATGCGTTAGTAATTGCCGCTAAATGACTTCCAGTTAGGTAAATAAATATATAAATATAAAGTGTGTTCAATGCGGGGTCCAGATAATGATCCCAAGATACATATACAATGGCAAAAATAAAAATGTACAGCACTCCAATGCTTGTGGCCATCGATAAACGCTCAATAATGATGTGAAAATAGATCAGTTGATATTAATGAAATGGCGAATACTTAGGAAAAATCGAATCTATTTTTGGGGGATAAATAAAAAGTAAGCATTATATACTTAGAATCAGATATTCTACAATAGGAATGTCTCTAGTTTAAAATATAAAAGTTTACCTTTTTATTACAGAATGCACATATTTATATATGGATGTCCTCGTTTCAGCAGAATAACTTATTTAGTTAATTTTAATGAATAAAACAATTCCCTCTTACGCAGTTAAGGACAATAGTTCAAGCGAATATTTTCAACTTAATTTTATGTTTTTTAATCTCTATCTTTAACTTTACGTAGCCAAAAGCTTGTATTTAAATCGAGTGTTGCAAGTCGACCAGCTGATCACATATATAAAAACTTGTTTGCACAACCACTTTACTTTCTGTATAATTTGCGTTATGTGTATGTAGATTTTTGGTGAATTGGCGCATGTTGCGTATACGCAATTTCTCAAAATGTGAGTGCTTTCAATAAATGCTGCGGCATGCGTGCGATGTTGTCGTTGTCGTTGTTGTTGTTGTTGCTGTTGTTTTTGTATTTGTTGGTGGCACTTTATTATTGAATATGTCGCCATGCCCATTTGCATAATTGATCGGCAACGATGCGCGAATCGCAAACGAGAATTGTAATCGGCTGCGAGGCATTCGATTTCAGCATTTGCTAAACAATAAAACTTCAGTGCGTGACACGGCCTCTAACTGACAAGGTTCTCTCTGTCACTCGTCTCGTTTTTGGGGGGGATTCTATTATTTCATTTTTTGTTTGTTTTTGGATGCACAGCAATGCCGACAGGATTCAATAATTGATGCACATGTGTTGGATGTCTGTGATTTATGCGCGTCCTCGCCTGCCATTCAATTGTGCAAATCAATTACAATAATCGACGCACGCAACTTGAAGAGGGCGTCGAACCGAATAGATCAAATATGTGTGCGTGTATGTGTGTGTGTGTGTGTGTGTGTGTGTGTGTTTATGAATCTGAGCATGTGTGAAAAGTGGAGGGCGTGGCTGTATCCTTAATAGCATGTGGCAGGTGAGTCCTTTCAATTTCTTCTTCGTCGATGAGTATATATTCGATTTGTTATATTTTGGGCAGCTCTTTCAATTATTTATTTTACTATTATCTAATGCATAAGTTAAACGGCTATGAGGAATTCATAAATCAAGATTAATTATATCATTTTAATACTTATAAAATGAATAAATAATAAACTAACTTTTGGTTAATTCAACTTTGCATTTTATGTTTTTGGTAGATTTTTTTTACTTTTCCCCTGCAGCCTGTACTTAGGCAATCACACACAGCTTTTAGTTACCAGAATTGTGCACATTTATAAATGTTATTTAATTGCCATCAAATTAAAAGTCTGTATAGGTAAATATTTAAGGAATATCAGGAAATGAAGATATTGTAGAGTTTAAAGTTTCCTTTCGAGCATAATATGTTTCGACTAATGGCTAAAAACCAACAGTGCGTATCAATCAACCAAACACAGACATGTATATGACTCTCTACTCTGATAGTCTGGCAGTATTGTGCCCATACTCATAATCAGACATACACACATGGTTGCCATCGGCAATCAGTCAGCCTCAAAGTGTTTCTAATTAAGACTCTGGGTCTACTGTTACGGATGGTCCCCTTCAAAATGACCCTTTGACGCCATCGACGCTCTCCGGACGCAGTTACACAGCCTGTTAACATGCACAGTTTGTTGCACACACACCCACCACACATACAGACAAACAGGCCCAGTCGGAAAGACATATACAGCGACTCACACTCACACTCACATACCACAGACTTCGGTACATGCAGCTCCTATGTCCTGTCCGTTACTCGAAGGAATTTAATTATAACTTCTGTAACTAATTTCCGTTTTTGGCAATTTGGCAAACGGATGTGTGCACAAATGTATGCAAAAGGGGCAGAGGGACACGGCAGTCTGGCGAGGAGGGGTCCCACATGGGATTGGCATTGGCTCAAACGTTGCACAAATTAATATTTAATGCAACCAGACACAGAGTTTCAACTGCTGTTGCCAACTACTCATTGAATATTACGCATACGCAGCGCTGGACGCTCGCCGAGGCAAGAGGAAAAAAATTGAAATAAAAAGGAGGAGAGCAAAAAGTTTGAGCCCGTTGTGACAGCAATGAACACGTAGATGGCATAAACATCATCATCAGCGGCATCAACATTATCATCAGCGTCATTTACGTGACTTGCCATGTCCATTAGGCCGCAACAGGAGCGGCAAACAGGCAGGCAACGTGGCCCAAAGGATTACAGCATCCCAGGGAGTTATTAGGCCTATCAACGTTGGACAACAACAAATACACCTACACATAGATATATACATACATAAGTATACACATTCATACATACATAATAGGTTATATAAATAAATGACAAAAAGAAACAAAATAAAACTTTTTCTGTCAGAACTTTCGCATTGACTTAACCCTTTGCGCTGCTTAACCCCACTTAGATAAAGATGACCGTATAAGAGAATGCTGCGAGCGGGACAGATGGCTAATTTAAAGTTTGTTTTATTTAAAATTAAATATTTAAAAAATAATATTAGCCAAGGGACGCGAAGCGACGCGACATCGAGGACCCTTGGTGAGAGACAACTTTTATTTGCACTTTTGATAAATTAATTAAAAGCGAAAAAGGGCAAAAATCTTTAAAATAATTAATTAAATAAACGGGGCGACATGGCAAACAAATATCGAAGAATGAGCCAAGCCAAGTCCACCAGCAAAAACCAAAAGCAACAAAAGAAAAGGAAAATGGGAATAAAAAAAACACTGAATGCCAAATGATGAATACGCATCAAAGCGGCGGACTGCGGGCACAGACGATTGCGAACTGAGCCAAAGCCAAAGCCAAAGCTAAAGCCTGAAACGAGCTAAAATTATGGAAACCAACTGACACAGAAATCCATTTTTCATTTTCAGCAAAGCAAAAGCAAAGATGGCCAGCCTATGGGCGTGGCACAGGGCTGCTGACTGAGATACGAACCCCAAATTGGGAACGAGTTCGGACCAGGCCTTTGCCTACTTATTTATGAGCTTGTATGTTGTAGTTGGTCAAACAAAAAAGCGCCACAGCAGCAACAACAACAACAACGACGAGTACAACAACATCAACACCAGCAGCACTACAAGTAAAAGGGGTAGAGATTACAAACGAAAAATAAATAAAAAGCAACAGCAGCAAACATGCTACTGATTTTTTGTTGTTGCGTTCGTTATTGTTGTATTTACTGCTATTGTTGTTGCTGTTGTCATTCTCGTTCTTTTGCTGCTGCTGGCGTGGCTAAAATAGTAAAGAAACATCATCGCAATACTTTTGATTCTGTTCGAATATTTTATACTCTGCAATTAAAGTGAACATAACATATATTGTTCAATTAAAATTCCAAAATTAACTAATCTGATTAGTTTTTTGAAAATAATAGACAATAATTTAAAATAAATATGTCTTATATTATGGAATTTCAATTCACTTATTTTTAAAACTATTAAACTTTTTTAAGTGCATGGGTATATAAATGGAAATGTATTTTATATTGTTTAAAAGTCAGCAGCTTAAATTGAATTAAGATTATTTCCATTGTTGGCGGTGTTCCTGCTTAAAGCAATTTCGTATGGAGTAGGAAAAACAACTTTTTATTTAATTATAAAAACAAATGGCATTTGTCTAATATCGCATTTCATATGCTGCTGATTATAATTACCCTTATAAGTATCTGCACAATAGATTGCTAGAAATAGCATGCTCCTCGATTCGGCTAGGGCATCAAAAAGGCTCAGTCAAAGACCTTTTCTTATATATTATTTTCTTCATTTCTCCTTTTTTATTTTTGCCAGCCATTGTCTGCAAAATTACGTATACGCCTGGCAGCGCACAGCGTCGTGCCCGTTTGTTGATCTGTGTGTGTATGTGTATCAGTATGTGTGTGCGGCATGCAAACAAAAGACGCTTGTCTGTCAGTTCGAACTTGAAAACTTTTGCGTAGAGATTTCACAGAAATGAGTTGTAAATGTCGAAAGTGCTTGATATGCCGTAGACAATTTTCAAATGGCGGCAATCTGCAAAGCAATTTGAAAAAGAAATGGAAATATGCGCAATAATTTACACTCCAGGGCAATTTTTACTTCAGCTGCCACTGCTATATTTTGGTCTTCTTTTCTTGGTTTTATTTCTGTATTTTGTTTTGATTTTTTTTTTTAGGTTGTTTCTTTTGGGTATGCCATGACAACTCTTCAGAAGCTGCTGCGGGTCTGAGCCCGGCTCTGCCATAGCCTGGCCATGTTTGTATGTTTTGGCTGTAAGCAGCTGTCAGTGATTTCTGACAAATTGATTTGACAGTCGACAGGCGACCAACGCGATGGGTGGCAACTGATGGTAGGACGAGAGAAAAGGCAACAGCAGCAGGAGCAGCAAGTCAGGCGCGTGTGCTAAAAAAAAAAAGAAAAGATGAAAGCTGACTGTTGCCGTGGCTGTTGCCATGTCTATACATTGCGTGAGAGTCTCTGCACCGCTCTCTAGCCAAAAGAGAAAGAGAGAGTGAGGGACATTGACAGCGGCAGCAACCAACACAACAACAACAACAACAACAAAAGCAGCAGCAGTAGCAGCAGCATCAACAGACAGCTTTAGGAAAAGAGTTGCTACCCTCAAAGAGCAAAAGTGTGGTGAATATTTTTACTTTGACATACACTTCTTTCTCAATGGTTGTATATGTTGGTTGTTATTGTTTTGTTATACTACATGACACTGACTACAGTTAGTTACCTGCTGATTGACAGGCACAACTGATTGACTGACTGACTGACTGCCTGACTCTCTGACTGAGTAAACAAATGCACATCGCTTGAGGAGTTTTAAGAGAAGAATAGATCATGAGAACTCACAATCGAATGGCAGCTGCCAGGAGCAATCACATAGCATGTCACTTTTATTTATAAACTGTGCAAATAAAACTGTAAATCACTAAAACGAAACCCAAAGCCCACGCAACTGACCTACATACATTGGAAGTGCTGTGTTGAGCTGAGCTGAGCTGGGGCTGAACTCGACTGAGGCCCGAAATGGCAGCCACAAATCAAACAATTAATTTTGCTGTCTGAAATTCCAGCACTAAATCAACAGTCAAACAATTGAACCATTTAACTATGTAAATAAAATTAATACAACGACCACAGGCGTGGCACACACACATATACACACACACACACACACACAGAGAAAAAGCGAAATTGAGAGAGGGAGAGGGAGAGCCACCTTATGGACAGAGCTCACGAAAAATCCATTAAAAAGCAATCAATATATGGAAAACAAATGCCAGTCACTTTTGCCTCCGTCCCAATCTAGTTAAGAGCTCTCTCTCCCTTCTCAACATTATTCTCTCTTTCACTCTCATTCTCTTTCCATCTCTTTCTATATCCTATAATGCGAATTTACAAGTAATTTACCCAACGCAGCATAAATTGAAAAATGTCAAAAACGCAAGCAAAACAAAAATGAACCTTACGACCAGCGGGCGGCCCTAGACCTTAAGGAAGAAAACACAAACAACAACTCGCAGCTATTAATGACCAAGACCCTAGTCGAGGTGAGACTGCCAGCTAGCCTGCCAGCTAGCCAAGTGGCTGTGCCTACAAAAAAGAGAAGAATTTATATACATTAATGTACGCCTAAGTATGTGTATGTGTATGTATTTGTGTGTAAGTATTATCCGGTGAGTTGCCGTTTTTACAGCGCCCAAAACTCATGAACTTTGTGCTCAGCCTGTGCCTGGCGTTGACCTGATTTTAGTGACGTCATTTGACCCAAAAATCTCTCCCCTCTGTGTATGTACACAAAAGTGCAATGCGGCAAATGGGGTCGATGCTTAGCACTTAAAAAAAACTCTTGCTAAAAGGTAGTACCTCCCCTCATTCAAAATTTAATACATGTTAGTTTATAATAATTAAATTGAATTATTTATGCATTTACTTATGTACTATATTATATTAAAATAAAACTTCAGATATCTCTGTTTTAGTTTTAAAAGGTGTAATATAGATTTAATTTATTATTTATTAAATTTCGTATTTATCATAAATGTATTACCAATTATTAACATTTAAGTAGAATTTATTTCAGCTATACACTGATGCTTGACTCTTTTTAGAATTATAGAAGTCGTAAGTAAAATAAAGAGAAAGTTTTAATGCAATTGCATTGCCTATTTCTTGATCAAACTTAGACTAGAAATATAAAACTAAAAAACACTTCAATGGAATATTGAAAATTCCCATAACAATTTGCTTGTTTTTCACTAAGAAAAAAGCCATGCAGAGCCGAGGTAAATGAGTAAGTAAATTATTATGATAATGCCAGAGAGAAAGTGCAGCAGTCGTCCATGGCAGCATTAAATTGAAACTTCTTAATTAAAAAGTTGCAGCATAAAAAGCAAAATAGGAGGGACATTAAGGCTGGCCAGAACACCTTGCAAGCTGCAAATCAGTGTGAAGCGAAATAAACCGCTTAAGGACTTGCGACTTGGTGCTTTCAAAATAACAAGAAAACTGCCTCCAGTCAGTATAGCACTCGGACACAAGTCCAAGCTGCTGCCACCCGTTGTTGTTGTTGTTGTTGTTGTTGGCTTCTGAATGAGACTTGGCGGCGGAAGCGCTAGACGGATGCGGATGTGCTGGCCGAGCATTGGTTCACCGCAGCGACCAGTTAGCAGCAGCACTGCAAAAAAATTCAATTAAAAGCAACAGCACGTAACTGAAACTTTTCTTTCTTATTTTTTTTATTATGATTTTCTTCAATTTTTTTTTTTTGGTTGGTGCTCGCTTGCAAGTTTTGTATCTTTTGGTCTGTTCTTCTGCTCATTGTGTGTGTTTTTGGAATCTTCTTGGTAAGGCAGTTGCCCTTTGGGCACAGACAGCGCACCAGAGCACACGTCCCCAGCTCTAGTTATATGCACAGTCTGAGCCTTTTCCCTACCTCCTTCTCCTCGTTCTAGTCCCGCTTCCGTCCCCAGAGTTATAAGTTGGTGCCAGCTGTCAGTTGCTCTGCTGTTGCTGCTGCTGCTGCTATGAGCTGCTTAAAAGCTGCAGCGGTTTCAGCAGCTTCCCTTATGTATTGTTGGTTTTGCTTCTTTTTTTTATCTTAAGTTTTGGGAGAAAATTGTTTGGCTGCAGCTGCAATTGGAAGCGAAGCTATCAGTTATTGGTTGTACATGTCCAATAAAAGCCAAAACTTCACATTGACCGTTGTTAAGTTTTAACTGCGTTTGAAGTAACTTTTTAAGCATTGCATTAAATATTTGTGAGACAGCCAGTAATTGAAATTGATTGCTGTAAATTAAGCCAAAAAATTAACTTTCTTCAACGAAAATAAATTAAAACACACTTCTCAACTTAATGCTTAATGATTTTAAACAGTATGAAATACATTTAAAAGAAATTTGTTTTCGAAAATTTAAATTTAAAATATAGATTTTGTAAATGTATTTGTAATTTTTAAATTTTGATTTTTTATTTTAACTCAACTCCTGGCTCGCAAATTATAAGCAATAAAGTAATACTTTAATTTCAATATGGAAGAATTTTTTTTTAAGTGACACAAAATTTGACTTGTAAAGTTGCTTATTTAGAACTTTTTTATGTCATAAGTTTGAAATATTTTTCTTCTTTTTATGAATACTTAACTTACAAACATACGATTGAATTGAAACTTTTTATACATATAAAATATCGCTAACCAAGTGTATTAAATATAAAATAAATTAATATAAAAAAATTAAGGATTACTATGTAAAAGTTGTTTAAACGACATACGGCTGACTTTAATAAGTTAAATTTGAGTAGAGTGAAAGCTTGCAGCCTGTTTTGTGTAGCTCTTTCGACAATATCTAATTAACCGTCTACCCAACTACATTTTTACTATAATTTGTTACTTTTGTCTGTCGACGAATAAATGTAATAAATATATACATATATGTATATATATACTACTGGTTATCATCATCTGAGCGAGGGCAGCTCATCCCTTTACAACACCTCGACTGGGGTAATTTACTGGGCTTGCCTGCCAGTTCCCACCATAACACTCAACTCATTTATTTGGGATACTGCTGCCTTTCCATGTGTGTTGTGTTGTGTGTATGTGTTTCCCAAAGGCGACCACTCGAGTGGCCTCTCAACATTGAAGCAACACTTGGAGCATTGTTTGCGGGCAACGTAAAGCTTAGGCCCTTACCTCTAATGAAGCGCAAATGTTGATGTAAAAATTTAATTTAGTTCCTAATCCGAGACACACACGCATGACCATGGACCATTGCCACGCCCACATTGACTATACCCGGTTGAATGTCTAAATGTTTATGCAACGTGTGGCAGACGCGTGCGTACCTTCTAATATGTGCGTGACATGGACCCTCCTGGGCAACAATACTCATACCAATATCACACAGTGTGCGTCACATTGCGTATACGCAACGTAGACGCTGCTGCTGCTGCTGCTGATGCTACTGATACTACTGATGTTGATGCTGCTTCTGCTTCTGCTTCTGCTGGGATGTGGCAAAAATAATAAATGATGCGCCACGTACATGTATTAAAAACAAAGCGCACAAAAATGCTGACAGCAAAGGCTGCTGCTTGCCACAACGGCTGTGACTCCCATAAAAGCCAGGACACAAAGCAAAGCTAACAAACTGAACGCCGGCGACCGGAATGAAGCCTCGCCCGGGCATTGAATGGCGAATACAGTTGCTCGTTGCTTGTTGCTGATGTTGTTGTTGCTGTTGCTGCTGTTGCTGTTGCTGTTGTTGGTAGCACTTTATGTTTGTTGCCACAATGCAGCAGGTAAAACTAACAACGACAACGACAGCGGGCGACATCAACGTGTCCCGCAACCAGGTTGCCAGCCAAACCAAACAGATGGAGTGAAGGAAAGGAGGATTGTTCTCGGTTCTTTCAGCTTTGTTTATGACTTTGTTTGCACTTTTGTTTATGGGTGTACATTTTAAACGCTATATATGCGAATGTGTGTAGGTGTGTGTGGGTGTGTGGATGTCTGTGTGTTTGACCATTCCGTGACTCCTAACAGCTACCTGGTTCTGTACTTTGCCGCTTGGTCAACACGAAGCAACATCAGCTGACAGTTGCAGTGATTTTAAGCGTCCATCAAAAGCGCCTGTTTGACATTTAATTGCTGTACATTGTTGCTACCATTTACTGGTTATTTGCTGGCCATCATGATCATCATCATCATCGTCATCATCAGCGTCATCATTTTGATGGCAGAGTCACTGTTTTGTTTGCCTCTGCGGACGTTCATGGCCATTGTTGGTTTAAGGTGTCTGCGTGTGAGTTTGTGTGCTGCCAGCTTTTAACACGAAGCGCAAAAGCCCAAAGCCAAAGTCATGAGGCTTTATTGCACATTTCTCGGCAATGCGACAAAGATTACACAAATGCCAACAGTCACACACACACACACACACACACACACATAAATAAACACACCTATGCACTGAATACATTATCTTTTTCCTTCTCTGCCTCTCCCTTTACTCCTCTTGTTCTCTTCCTCTGTGTGTGCTTTTATGGCGTTTGCACTGGGCAGTGATGCGTGACTTGCGCTGTCATCGACGATCGTAATCACAGTCTTAAATTCACTTTAAACATACTGATTTGTGACATGCACAATTGCACGTATATTTTTTAATCCTAAATACGAATAAGTAAATTATAATATTGTTGGCTGAACACATGCATAGAACATACGCATGTGTCAGTTGCCGGGCGATATCAAGTTACAAGGCTTGATAATAATAATAACATAAGAAATTTGTACTTATTTATAAATATGGAGGCCTCATAATAGCATAAATCATAATAATGATAGTACCCATTCTCGCCTAATTAATACTCTAGACGCTGATATAAATGGTTCCTGAGATATCAATACAATTAAGATTTAAATTGATAGTCTTCGTGCAACTTTAAAAGAGCTTAGGAAAAATCGATACCTGTAAGGCACAGGTAGATTAGAATGCATTGAATATAACTAAAATGTATATTACTTTTGGTAATATAAAATAATGTACAATATCATACATATGTAGGTAAACTTTTTGATATCAGTACAGACATTGCAATTCTTAATAACTAGTATATGTCGAAGTTTCTGAGTCAACTGTGCAATTGGCTTAATATTTATAAAGTACACATATAATTTAAATGCTTAAGTTATTAAAAAACCTGAATTAAAAATTTATAAGACATAAAGTATATATATATTTTATATTTTTATGATTATTGAAAATTAATACATAAAGATAATATAATAACTAACTTAAGAAAGTGCTATCAACTCAAGGCCATCGACTCAGACATAAAGTAAAACTTCAAAATATATAAAAATCCCTTGATGCTGTCTACCGCTGACTAATCGTTTTTTCCTTACACATTTTTTACTGTAATCTCAGTCTGGGTAAAGGATAATTATGGCTGCCTGCAAAGCTGATCAGCACTGTGATGGATATACACACATTCACACTCACTGACAGTCACACATACTCACACTGACATTCGTACGTTACAAACTTCGCAAAGTTTACACGTGTTGGGAAACGTTTTGCGGTCACATTTTGCAAAGGTTGTCGCAAGAAAAATTCTTTTTTTTTTACTTATTTTACTTAATTTGAACTGTTGCAAAAGCAGCCTTTGCGACTTAACGTGGAAGCTAACACACACACACACTTACACGCAGATGCAGAGACATACATATACATACATACACACATACGTTGACCATTTTCTAATGGCCTTTTCGTGGTCAAGCATTTAAGCTTCAACCCTGGCCATAACCTCAACCTCGACCCTCTCGCTTGGTCTACTTTGTGTAACCGCAAAAGTCGTCTGTACTGCCAACACTCACACACTCACACACTCACACACTCACACATACACATGACTGTGACTGTACACCTTTTTCGACCATTTTGCACACGATGTTTTGTGGTCGTGTTGACATTTTAAATGCCTTTTCATTTGTCTTTTGAAACGAGCCACAGCTGAGCAGCTGCCGCATCGTCGCTAATTTCATTTCATTTACGCTTAAATTGCCACAAAATTTCAGCTTGACATTAAATTGAATAGTGCGGGTTAACCCATGAACCTATTTTCCAACTCTCACTTCCCATTTGCCATCTAACATCTAACATTTAACATTTAGCATTTACCATTTGCATATTTGTTTTTGATTAGCGCCAAACCAAAAAGTTGGCCCTCAAAAAGTCTTGGTAACATCTTCTGGCGCTTTAGCTAATGATTCCACTGCGACACTTAAGCGGAATGTTCAACTCCTCGTATATACTATACATATACATATCCGACTTTGCAGTCAACAACCTTCCCCTTTAACCTTCGTCTCAGTTGGAAAAACTTTTGCTGCAACTACAAAATATTTGCCAAATTTGTTTGGAATTTTCTCATATTTTATTTTGCGATGCGTTCTCTGTGCGGTTCAGTTTGGTTTTGCTTCATTTGAGTTCAGATATGCTTTGTCTGTTGGTATTTGGACACCCTCAAAGCGCATTAATTAAATTCTCATTTTGCTATTCAATCTCATATTTCGCATCAGTATTTCTTTGTACAAGTTTTATTTTGTCTCTGGGAGAGAAGGAGGAACAATTAAAAGAGCATTTTTTAACACACACACACACACAGCGAGGTTTGTGCGTTCTTCTTGTTTTTCTGAAATGTAATTAAAAAATATCACGTATACGACGCATGTGGCCCCTGGGTGCGATTTGTTGCCTATTTATGGGCGCCATCGAGGGCAATTTTTGAGTGCGGGCCAAACTTATTTAGACGATTGAAACACAAGCACGCACACTTTACGCTATTTATGCTCCATTTTATGGCTTATGATGGGAGCGTGGATAAAGCTGGAGGAAAACAAGAGGAAGCAAAGCTGCAAAGCAGCTCCACATTGAATAATGATGTCCTACAGGGCGCAGCTGAGTCCTAAGCTTATTTTGTTGCTTCATTAAGTCAACAATAGTCGAGTTTCACTTAAAGCACAATCTCAATGACGTAACGAGCGATTTTCTTTGAGATTTTCATAAAATTGATGCGATTATAAATGCATTTTTATGGAAAATAATACATTTAATTGGGCGAAACTCTTGATACAGTTGAGGAATCTATATATTCGTTCAAGCATTTTCTTTTAAATCTACAACAAAGAAATTATACTGGAAAAAAACATACAATAAGTTATTTTAGTCTAAACGGGAACTCTCCATATAAGTAGCTGACATTTAATTGGAATTACATTATCGGTTTTGTCATAAAAGTTGGCAGAATGTTCTATTGGATTTGTAATAAATCTCTCGACAAATTTGACGCTGTCAACGCTAAAACAACTACAACAAAACAAATTCAACATTTTGGCAAATATTTACGAAATTCTAAACTAGCAAAATGTTAAGCAAATCGGCCAGAAGATACGTCGAGAGGGATGTTGGGACGTCTTGTCAACGCTTGGATAAGCGGCAAGTGTGCTTAATGACAAAACTTTGCAAATCAGTAAGGCATTTTATTGCCACATACACAGAGATACAGGAAGAAATACACACATCAAAGAGCAGCTAGATGACACACATATGAAATATGAAAGCCTCATAATCATTTGCTGCACTAATGCTCATATCAGAGCCTGGCCAGAAGAGGCCTGCGGGCTGTAGCTAAGCCCAAAACTTCATATCTTGCGTATTGCCATACAAACTCATTTGACTGCATTTTAATTAACACACAAAGCGAGAAGGAGACAATGTTAAAGACCAAGAGATGGAAAGAGACAAGGTTAGTAGCAACATTGACTGTGGTAGAGCTCAGGCAGGGGAGGAGAAAGTAACAACACTTCCAGCTGCATTTCCGCAACAGCGGTATAACAAGCCCAATACTAAGCCCATAATATAAAACAAGCTATAATGCAGCTGTCGAGTATACTCGACTCAGACAGTCCGTATCCATGCAGATGTTGCGATTGTAACAAACAAATTAAATACTATATAAAAATGATCTTATAATAATATTTACTGGTAGCTTTTCATCTTGTAGTTTTTAAGAAATTAATCTACAAACTAGTGATAACTTAATCTAAATTTTATACACACTGCCACTAATATATTATTCGCTTGCATACAGTGCGCACAGCGTATAAATAGTGTGTACATATTACGCATACGCCGAGTGAAACGTTGTACTAAAAGTTTTGGCCCACAAATGTTGCATATTTGTGGCCAAATTGGCTATGAAAATCATGAAAAACAGCAACAATAACAACTGCAATCAACGTCAACTTGTTTAAGACACGCTTGCTGTTTTTGCTACCTGCCAAGCGAACAAAATTTAATTATAATTCGTTTTTCACATTCATAATTAAAAACTTTTGGCCATGACGGTGATCTAATCAGCTGCGAGTTTCAGCCTGACATTTTAAATAAGCTGCCACCTGCCAACGCCAACGCCCACTGTCTGCAGCTGATATTGAAATTAAAATTTCAATAAGGTTCGCTTCGCTTCCCATTCCAATTTCAATTATCCCGTCCAAGTGTTAAGGAAGCATAGTTAGCTGTTTGTTTTTGTTGCTTTTGCTTATGTTGTTGCTCAGCAGCTGCAATTACAGTTTCCAAGTTGCATTGTGTTGACTTGTTGCAAAATCAACAACAATTTTCTTTTGTAAATAATCTGCCAAATAGCTGCGAAAATTAATTAAAGCTATAAGCAATTTGTAACTGTTGAAGAACAACAACATCCGTTCAAACGAACGTCATCGAACATTATAAACACACATTAGAACGAGAAATGTGAATGCTACTCATTTTTTTAAATATTTTGTTATGTTTTAAATAAAATTATTTGTAACTACAAATATTAATTCTTATTTTTAATTCTGATTTTGAAAAGCGGTTTTTGACTGCTATTTTTCAACATTTAAAAGTAAGTAAATAAATACATTTTCGCTTTCTTGCATCTGCAATACTTTTAAGTTTAATATCTGTACAGTGTACACTAAGAAATCTTCTGTTATTCAAGCACAAATAGAAAGTCTGAAATAAACAAAGATTGCCTCAGCTCTGTCCAAATCTTACTAACTTTTAGTCTTGAAAAAGCTTAAATAAACGGACTACTGTAAAGCAGAAACTGACTCTAACTCAGTTAAACCCATGGCAAACAAAACGTTTCAATCCCAATATACAAAGACCAAATCGATTTATTCGTTTACTAGTTCTCAAAGATTTTTTCTAACGGGACATTTTACATTGATTTTCGTATGAAATTGGCTAAAGATAGCCATATTATCCTTTCATGTCAATTGATAGATTGTTTTTCTAAAGTATATGAATACAGCCGAAAATTATTCTTGCAAATAGTAAAATAGTAAGATAATACTTAAAACTATAGTTTGAAATTTAGATCCGCGTATCATTTTGAAAGATTAACTTATCTACAACTGCCAACGAATACCTTACGTTATAGATAGAAATCTATTTGAGTAACCGGTTTTACCAAAAAAATAATAATTTTTTATTTAATTGCTGGTTATATACGAAAAATACTCCCACAGAGTACAGAATACAGTTCAACTGAAGAGTGTTGAACTGTATTAACACTTAATTACTTTGCAGATGCTATCCCTGGTATTTACAGTGCGAATTCCGTCACGGGGTTATCAGTTGTAATACCTGCCATAGGCAGTTCACCATAATTTGCAAAACCAGAACTCCCCTCTCTCTCACCCAATCGACCTGACTTCCCATGACCCTTCCTCCTCCTCATCCGACAGCTACAACGAAATGCGGTGCAAGCCGCAAACAATGAGCTTAGCGCCCAGTTACAAGCTGGAAGTCAAGCAGCCGCCGGCAAAGCAAAGCAGCTGTTCTAACGTCCCCTCCACCCACACAACAGACACACACACACACACGTACATAAAGAGAGAGAAACTATTTATGTAGCTTTCTGCTTGTATGTGTGTGTGAGTGAGTGTGGGTGTCAGGGTGAATACAACTCTAAACTGCAGTCCGAATTCAGTTTCAGGCCATGGACAACGTGGCGACGCCTACGCAGAAAGAAAGAAAGAGAGAAAGAGAGTGAGGTACGATATAGTCATAGAGAAAGAGAGAGAAAGTCGAGAAAAATATGCGAAAAAAGCTAACTCGCCTTCCATGTCCATGTCCGGGGCAAAAGTTTTCGCATGCTGCTGCCGCTTGGCACAAAGCCAGACCATGTGCGTGTGTGTGAGTGTGAGTGAGTGTGAGAGTGTGTGTATGGCTGACAATAATCCAAAAGTTTTACAAGCAAAACGAGCGGCCATTACATGGCAGGCGGGCAGAAACAGAAACCACTTGCAAGCAATTTTCATCAGCGATTTTTCGGGCTTTCCCAGCTGCTGCTGACAGGCAACGCGAACGTTTTTCTTAGTGCCTGACCGCAAGACCCCCCTCTTCTCTCTCCCCTCTCCGCACACCCAACACTCCACACTCCACACTCTACACTCGCACGATAACGTCGTCAGTATGACAACAAAGTCTGCACAAATCTCTGGGCAAACACATTTAGCATTTGCAGTCCGAGCTCGAGTCCGAGTCCTAGTCCTAGTCCTAGGCATTGTCTATGCCTCGCTCGAAAGGTAAACGATTTGAGACTTGGGCTGGAAAATACCGCAAATCCGGAGTAAGAGCCAGAGTCCTAGAGCAGAACAACCACAGGGGCAACGATGGTTGTGCCTTTCAGTTCATTCGCAGCACATGTTAGGAGTACTTACCATAAACCTCAACAGCTCGGAACAAAGCTTGAAGTTGGACGATGGGAGTTCTCCTATTACATTTGCTAAATGGAAAATGCAGAAAAGAAAAAAAAAACTAAAAGAAAATATGCTGAAATGTGAAAAATAGCAGTTTACAGTTTACACTTGCCACAATGCAGATTCAATGACACGCCCCCAACTCACTGGTCAGCTTTCATGGTTACTTTCTCCAGTTTGTTAATAAATTTAAAGTTTGTTTTAGTCACTTGGCAGAGAAAAGGCACCAGCAAAAAAAATGAAACGAAAATAAAAATGAACGTAGAAAACTACAACACACACACATACACACATTGTATGAACATATATTGAAAACAGAAAGTTGAAAGTTTCTTTAAACGTTGCATGGATTGTTTCACTTGTTGTTGCTTCTCTCCTTGTTGTTGCTCTCGTTGTTGTTGTCAAACATTGAAGGCGAGTCGGTAAAAAAGCGTTTAACAGTCTGTGCACACTTTATCCACCAACAGTATAGTACATACGTACATACATATGTATGAGTTTGAATCTATGTGTGAGCGAGGCAAGACATTTATTTGGTTTGTTTTGAAGTTTTTTCTTTACAATTGGCTACATTTGAAGAGTCCATTGAGTATAGAGATAGAAAAAATTTTAAATGGATTGAATAAAACTGCACGTGACATTTATCAAAGAAGCACAAGCTATCGCATAACTGTACCTGGCTACACCCGACATTGTCCGTCTTTTCCGAAATGGGAAAGGTGAAAAAACTGTAATATAAATTAATAATAATATTGAAAATGATATTTCCCGTTTCCATTTTCACATTTTAATGAGTTCGGATCCAATATATCTGAAAACGAAATATACCAAAAAAAGATGTAAATTGCGAAAGAATAAACTTAATAATTTGTTTATTTATTAAGAATCCACATGCATTTCGTTAAGTACTTGTACATTGAAGCCCTTATTCGGTTTTGAGATTTTATTATATATCAGAGTTCTCTACAAGAACTTTGTTGTTGAAACAGGTGCAATATACAACATTTGCTGATTGCTTGATTGCAACTTTTAATTGTATTACAGGTGTTAAAAACAGGGACTCTTTTGGATATCTGTAATACTTAAGCTGGTTTCATTAACCTGTCAATAGACAAAAATGTTTACGATTATATTAAGTACATGAAAAAAGTTAATGGCCCATGTTAGAAACGTCTTTCAATAAATTTTGTTCTTTAAAATATAAAATGTCTTTTAGCAAAAGCTAGCTCAACTACATTGCAAGGCACTTGGTACTTGTATTTTTGTAACTAAAACGCACTAAACATTAACTACGTTAACTAATTATTATTTTCCATATTTATATTCCTTGTGTCGATGCTTAGCTCTGTGTTTGTGTTGCTTATTTGTGATATCATTAATCCTCAATTGATTCCTTTAGCTCGCTAATACGAGGGCCTGAAGCCATTGCGTTGGGACAACACCGAATCGGGACTCTTTAGCTCCATGGCCAGTTTATAGCCCAACTCTGGTCGACGATCGCGTCCCTCGGCCATGGCCTTGACCTGAAAAGGATTCACGGTTATACAGTAATTGAAACTGCATTTAAATCTCAAGTTACTAACCTCATTAGTGTGAACTACTACACCATCGCTTGTTACGACTGTCTCCTTGGTGTGCTCAATGTCATGGACGTCGGTGCCACGGCAACAGTCGTCTATCAAGATAGTTCGATATCCAGCCGATAAGGCATCCACAGCCGTTGCACCCACACATACATCATAGGCCAATCCACAAACGTAAATATCCGTGGCGCCCTTCATTTTAAGCTGTGCATTTAGGGTAGTATCTGACAGCTTTTTGTTATCCCAGAATACGGAATATGAATCCACCTCGGGATTTGTACCCTTATACACCTTAATGCCATGATCAACCACCTTCAGATCCTTGTGCAGCTCAGCACCCCATGAGTCCTGCACACAGTGACGTGGCCATAGTCGCTGCTTCATTGGTGGAGGCCCAGCAAAGATGACAGTGTCGAAGACCTTTGCCGAATCGGCATCCAGCTGAGGGGATTAGTTCAATTGTAATATATATATTATTTTCATCAAAATTTTCTAGACCTGTGATATCTTTATGTATATATACTTTTATCAATTAGCCCTCAATCTACAGCTTTGAAAATAAAGTCGATTTCTACCGGTTATTAACTAAACATTCCAATAAAGTAATTAATTATTCATTTGTATACCCGTAGAGTTAAGGGATAAATTGTATTCCCTGTCCTATAAAGTAATATATACAACTGAATCGATAGAAGCTTCTCAGTCAGTATGAGCACCTGGGTTTTAAAGAAAATAAAAGCTTAGGTAACCAAACTTGGCACACAGGTTCATCAGAATTGGAGTTGAACTCTCTTTTTATATATTAATAGATTTAAATAGAGTAACGGGTATTTAAAAGTCGAGACATGACTATGACGTTCTTTCTGGCTACTTTTATTTTTTCCCAAGGGTTTATGACCATCATTATTTGTATAAATGTGTTTGTACCCACCGCTGATGCCTCGTCCATCGCTCGCATCTTGACATTATCAATAAAGGAAACATGATCACTGGGATGCCAGTCTAGCGAATAAAATACCGCATCAAAGTCCACCGTATCGAGCAGTTTGTTAATGGGCTCCAGTATCTGTGAGTAGAACGGAAGGTGTGCGGTCATTGGATAAATTTCTAAAAGATAACCTTAGAATATTAGAGGAGGCAGAGATGTGACAGACTGGCGATGGCGGGCAGAGAGTGACTGAGGCGGTGTGTCACGTCTGCAAGTTGAGTCCATAAAGCGTCGACGGAAGTGTGTGTTATTAATTTTGACAAATTTTCATGTTCCAAGTGTAGCAACTGCCGGCCAACAAGTGCACCACAGACAACGTCGGCAACAGCCGAGGCAGCAACATGAGAGGGACAGGACACAAGGGGCACACAATTGTGGCAGTTGGTAAGCGATGTCGATGGCAATGGCGATGGCGATGGCGGTGCCAGTGCCAATGCTGATGTCGAAGCTCTGATGCTCTGATACGTTCAGAGAGCGGCTGCCGCTGACGATGACATCCGGCGTGTGTCGCAGCGCGGATGCGACTTAAGTAAAGCATATCCGCTTCCGACTCTGCACACGCACACACACACACACGAGAGAGAGTCTCACAGATACAGATACCGTATCTTTGGGAAGGGGGCAACATGCAGAGCATGCCCGGTACAGCCTCATCTTCTTCTTCTTCTTTGTCGTCTTCCTTGTCCTCTTCATCGTCGGCGGCAATGACTTTGGCTCATCCTGAGCTCCGCTTCGCTGCCTCCATTTTCATTTCTTGTTACGTTTTATGTCTTTCCGTCGCAGCATGCCGTATACCTGTCACTTTGCCTCTCCCCTATCACTAAGCTTAGCTGCTAGCTGCTGCCCTGTCTGTGGCTACAACACACTACTCGCTGCCACCAGCTGCCAACAGCCAGCTGCCAGCTCCAGTTTTTCGCCAGTCGACTCCGTTGGACTCACCTCGTGTCCTTGCTGCTGTGCACTGCAATTACTTATATCCAAGGAACCACTTATAAAATCATTTTGTACATCAACAATGAGAAACGCGTTCACCGGTCGCACAATCTGCCAAGAAAGAGAGGGAAAGAAAAAAAATAAAATTAGAGAGAGCATGTGTATTAGAAGACGCAAAAAGAGTGGGAGGAAGGAAGGGAGAGAGGGAGAGAGAAATGGTAACATGAGCAGCCCACGAAAATTGTAAGAAAATTGTATGGCCAAAAGTAAGTGAAGCAGACGCCACAAAAGACGTCAGCCCAAAGTACATAAGCACAAACATGAAAAGCTACAAAGAAAATTTGTATACATGTGCATTAGACTGTGTCTGTGTCTGCGTCTCTGTGTGTGTGTGTGTACTGATGAGTTTTCTTCTTCATTTTTTTTAGCCGCCCATTATAAATGCGTTTTAAATGAAGTAAAAGCCAGTCAAAAAATAAAAACCTCTTGAAAACCCTCCGCGCCACACATGAGAGCAAAGAGCTCGTTAGGATGCCATTGCTATCTTGACTGGCAGCCCTGAGTACCTAGTATACGTCATCATCAACATCATCATCAACATGAACAACAACAACACCAACAACACCAGCATCATCATCAACAACATACTCCACACTGTTGCCATCGTCGTCGTCTAAGCTGATTATGTTCGAGCATATTTAAAATTAGTGAAGCGCTTTTAATTTGTTATTTATGTGCACGCTGATTATGAATGATTATGATCTATGCGCAAACATAGACAGAGGCGGAGATGGAGACGGAGGCGGTGACGGAGATGGAGACAGGAACAGAGACAGGAATAGAAACGACAGTCGCAGTGGCAGCAGCAGAAGCTGTAGCACATTAGCATTAGCACGTTGCATGCAACCAACACTGGAGATGGTTACGTGACGCACTCCACTGCAGTCAGTGTCACGATGTCGATTTAAACAAAGCCTATCAATTTAATATTGAATAGAATATGTTGCTTATAGGCCGATATAAGCTTAATATTAAGTCCTTTTCCATTTTTAAATTTCCTATAAATATTGCTAGCTACAACTTCTATTAGTTAGAGCTACTATAAAAGATTAAGATTCGCTCACGTAAACAAACCAATTAGCTTACTGCCAAGTTTAATTAGTGAATATTTAATAGTACATATTAATGAATAAAATATTGTCTTAGCTTTTAAAATCAATTTGAATCCTATTTGTTTATTTTTAAAAGACTTTTAAACAAATATTCAAGAGAATTTGGTTTGTAAAGCTTAAAAAGTTTTTCAAGAATATTTTTTAAATTTGTAATTATTTAATGTAATTTAAATCTGCCATGTTTTTAGTCTGTAATGAAGTTGCTATTTATATTTGTCGCTCTTCGTGTTGTATTGCTGTCAAATATCGTTTAAATATTTCAGATTTGTAATTCAAAAATCGTAATCAAATGTGAGTGCCATCTCTAGCAACTGTCTGTGATAGTTGTTGCTGTTTTTGTAGTTAGCAGCTTTGATTTGTGTTGCTGTTGCAACTGTTGGCAGAGCGTTTAAAATATGTCATCCCAGCTAAATGCTTTAAAGCGGCCAACGTGAGTTGCAGCACCAGCAGCACCAGTAGCACCAGTAGCAGCAGCAGCAGGTGGCACGCAAATGAAGCTAAGGGGGGATGGGAGTAAGGTAAGTTGTTGTTGTTGGTCTTCTTGTTGTTGCTCTTGTTGTTGTCATTATTATTGTTGTTGCTGCTGCTTCGGGGGCAGACAACGCTTAAGCAGTTGATGATTTATCGCCCGTTGGCAGTGGCACTGGCAGTGGTTATAGCATTAGTGCTGCTTCTGTTGCATGGTGGTGCTGCTGCGGTGGTGCAGTGGAGCCGCATAGTTGCGGAAGTGATTTACATTTGCATGTCGAGCATGGGACGACGCATTTTGAGCATAGTTTTCGGTTAGAGCATACTTAGGGATAATGGCCGGATAAAGGTAGTTAATGTATCAATTTGTGCGACGAGTTGTCTTGGCCTTAAAGCATATATCACACGTTGCTTATACGGGGCTTAGCATGGCTATTAGTGGCCTACACTACTCTACATCTAATACCTATAGAGAGATTTTATCTGCTTTTTGGCTAGATTGAATTTCCCTCAATAACATAAATCATTCAATATTTCTTTGCACACACATTGCAGCAATTAATTTTACAATGTTTAGTTTGTAAACTTTAAAAACTTTAAATTGAATTTAACCCCCCACTCAAAACTCGTCCACAATCTCACCTCAGAGCTTCACCGCAAGAAATCACAGCAGCATCCAATTATGAACCATTTGACGCAGCTGCTGTTGCCCCATCCACATACATTCCTACCTCCACCTTAAGTTTACTAAAGCTGGCAAATTAACACGCACCTCATCCACAGGCTGCTTTAACTCCATCGGCTAATACAAACAACTGACCCTTGGCCTAATTGTTATAGCCCCCTCTGTATCTTGCGCCAACACTATCGCCAACAGATTTACCAGAGTTTCCAGAACAGTTTAATTTAAAGTTGCAACTATGAATTTTTGATTAAAGCGCCAGGCAATTGCCAAGAAAATCTTTTAGCTTAAAGCAAAACTTACGACGAGCCAAGCGACCAAGAGGAGAAATCCTGGTTCACTCATTTGGCTGGCAAATATGTTACGGCTAAATTAATTATTGAGCATTGTGAATGGGTCCCACAGACACGTTGTGGATGTGGTAGACATGGCGTCACCCGAAATGCCATTCAGCTGGTTGGCGGGGGGAGGAAGATGGTCGGGACAAGAGGTGTGGCAAGACAAGGCACCTTGTGGTTACCACAGAAAATCTTAAATTCAAATTACACTTCAACCCGATTCTGTCAGGCCAACAAAAGGAACAAGTTATAGAAATAACTTTGCTCTCTCTCTCTCTCTCTCACTCAGTCACTCTCTTGCTTTTACTTTATGTCAGCTCACACACACACACATACTCACATGATTGTAAGGGAAACTTTTGTCTGTCGACTGTAGCATACAACATTTCGAGTCAATTTCAGTGCAGAATAAATTTCAAAATCCGTAAAACCCAAAGCGCCGACGTTTTTGGGTTGCCTTTAGTTGGATACCGAAGCTGCTCCTTCTTCTCTCGCTTCAGCTCCTGCTCTTGATGCTCATCCCAAACAGTTTTTGGGAGCCGCAGACAAACTGTCAAAGTGTGCGCCGTGTGTGCCAAAAAAGTTGCCAAGCTAAACGAATGAGGACGGCAAATGGTGACGTCGACAAGGACCAAGGACCAAGGATCCAGGCAGCAAAGCGAGAGCAAAGGCGCACGAATCGAATGAAATTCAACGTGATATTGAAGTATGTGCCAAAAGGGAAACGTGCCCAGGCACACCCACACACATACACACAAACATACACACAGACACACACTCTCTGATGTATAGGCCTATACGTGTGTGGGTGTACAGTGGTGTGAGTATGTGGGGCAGGTGCTAAAGCAATTTCCGTTTTGAAATTGTTGCATAAGTTGGCGGTTCTGGCAGTTCTGGCAGTTCTGGGTCTCGTCCTGCTCCTGGGTCTGGGTCTGGGTCTGAGTCTGAGTCTGATCCTGAGTCGGAGCCTGTCTGCCTGCCATTTGGCAGACACTCCTCCTTCTCACTCGTATACATTTATTTTTTGGCATACTCCTCACATAGGCAGACAAACCCAACACACATTGCCGTTGACAGTTGCGGGTTTTGTGGACGCGGGACGAAGGCGTGACAGTTGCTGGAAAATTACATTATACAATTTATGCGGCTGACTGGGACCAGAAATTGTTGGCCAACCCAACATGTCTAGCGGAGTAATGCACAACTAACCATAAATAAGTTCACAAATTCCCTGCGACTTCATACCAAAACCAATAATACACACTTATCGAGAAATCAACTCCACCTCATGTGCCAATAAGCTGCTTACGATAAAATTATGCAGATACTTTGCTGATTACACCGACAAATTCATGATTTCAAGTGTTAATCTCGAAAATCTTGTATGGTTATGTTATTTATGTATGAAGTTGCATGGAGAACCTAAAGGAAAGCATTTTATAGAGTTAAAAGAGTACAGAGACTTTATTTTTTTCATTAACAAAATAACACATCCTTTATGCTATATTTACAGATTGATACAGCTGTTTTTAGGCAATTTGGAATAATTCTTTTAGAGTATGAATTGCTTGACAGTAATACTACTACTTAATACATACACACATTCTTTCCTGTTACATCCTCATTAAAAGTTCATTACATTTTTTATTTAAATTTGTGGAAAAGCATAAAAATCTTGCTTCTTTCATCTTAATACCTGTTCTCTTTAGCTATCTTTTTCTGTCTCTAGCTCTTTTGTTTGGCTTGATTTTATAAAGCCTAATGCAGGAAAGCTTTTTCTATTGGAAAAACATTTTTCATGTCTGACAACTGCCAAATCCAATTAAACAAAAACTGCCAACAGTTTTCTAACATTATATCAACTGTTATGCTTCTCTTACTCTCACTATCTTTCGTCCTGTCTCTTTTCCTCTCCCTCTCTCTGTCTATCTCTCATTCAGTCTCTTGTATGTTATAAGTCATTAACTTTCTAAATAATCGCCGCAGCGTGTCAACTTTGGTCGTTAAACTTTCATCAGTTGAGGACACGACGGTGAGCGGCAGTATTGAGGATTGGGAATCCTGAAAACCAAGGAAGAAGAAGCAGCGAAAAAGAGAAGGCGAAAAAAAATTAAGCGCCCTGGACACGCGACAGCGTCAAAAAAACGGAGCCGAAATTTATAGCAAGATATTATTTTCCGCTCGATGAGCAGACAAGTCGTAGGGCGACTTTTGGCACTCACTGTGTAGCTGCGTGGCCGTGTGTCTGTGGATCTCCTCCCACCAGCGGCCCCCATCCCCATTGAACTGCTGGCCGTGTTTTTCGGTGTCGGTGCGTAACTGAGCACAAAAAACTGTAGCACATTGTGCCATAAATGAAGACATTATAAACGATGCTGCACCACGGAACCACCTCAACCACCTCACCACCACTCATACCCACTACCCACTACCCACTGTGGTTCTGTGTGTGTGTGTGTTTGTGTATATAAGTAAGTGCGCCCAAGATTAACGGTAGACATTGTAAGACACTTAATGCTGTTGGAAGAAAGATTTTTGAGTCGTGTTTTGGTTGGGGGTTCAATGAACTATATGATGACGCGCCTTATATGATATATTATGGCTTTCTAAATGCGCTCCTACATACTTATAACCTAGTCTCAGTCTTGGCAATGGCAATTTACGACTGTCACTTGGCTAAGAGCAGGTGGAAACAGCAATAAATGTATTATATGAAGATAAAACTGTTTAAGGAAATGAAAAAAGATGGATAATGGAAACCCTCAAAAGTATCCCACCTATAAAATGAAACTGCCAGCAGATGCTCTTCTATGTGATTCTCAAAGTTATTATCTTTTTGTCAAGGCGTTATAAATGGAGCTATTCACAGGTGATGCGAAAACAAAGACAAAACTGCAACAGGTTGATTCACAAATAATATACTGAGAATAAGGGAAAGCAATTGTTTTATCGAGTTCTTGGTGATGATTCAATGATTCTTATTTAAATGTCATCTACAAGTTGTGATAAGAAATTATGTTTTCCTTACAAAATACTTTAAAGTACTTTAAAGGCTTCTTTACAAAGTTGAAGCAGCTTGTTAAACTTTTCTCGTCAATTAAAATTATACAAAAATATGTATATACAAATATATATCTTTCTATCTATGTGTTTAAGTAAAAGCTTCCCCATTGAATAGAACCCTTAGTCAGTAAGTTTATACCTTCAATTTCAGCACTTAAACTTTACTAAAAAGGTCATTTTCCTGCATTTGGTCCCTCATCAAAAGCGCTGTTTTGGCTGCTTGTCAAAACCGCAGCATTTTACGCTTGAGGACACAGCAGGACTCATTCTTCACATCCCCTACTCTCCCCGCTAGACACTACACTTCTACACACAAACATTAGGTATACCTTTTGTGCAGTTGGTTAAAAAAGCATTTTCTGCACATTTAAGCACATAAATTACGCATTTTACATTTTACAAATGGCACAAAATGCAAACACACAATAAAAGCATCAAAATGTAAACACGTCGCATTGAATTATGCCCATTAAATTAGGTACCTGCCTCTTTCCCTTTTTTCTTTTTGCATGCTCCTTTCCATTGATTGTTTTTACAACGCGCTGCCAGTCACATTATATCCATAAATTTGCGTTCATTTCCGTTTCCTGCCACTTCAATCGGTTCAATTTTCGGCTGCCCAACAAAAAATGCTTTATAACCAGATGGACATAAACACACAAATGCAGACATACACAGACTGATTCAGACATATCGTACTACATATACATAGACCGCAAAACCACAAATATTTAGCGAGCAATGCAAATGATTTACGGCGTTAAATGTTCTATTTATGCGTTTATTTAATTTCAAACGCAAGTTTCGTTCTTCTAAGTTGCGTTCCCAGCCCATCGTCCATCATTTGATTTGTTTATTATGCAAATTTTCGTTTGTTGTTTTTATTCTTTTTTATTTTGTCCGTGCGTTCTTCACGCAAACATTAAACTTCAAAATTACCATTTATGCAATTCATGCGGAAATACAAACAAAAGTCAATTTTATGGGGAGCATTTTTTGTTGCTTCTCTTCCTTTTTATATTTGTGATTTTTTTTGGCAAGTCGAAATAACTGTATGTTGGTTCAAGGGATTCGGGGTAAGGGGTGATGTGGGGTGTCACCGAGGTCTGCCATTTTTTAAGTGTTCCCTTTATTATGATATCAGCTGCCGGAAGATTTTTTTATACGTTAATAAATTTTTATGCAATATTACACAATTTGGCAACGCTCACAGTTACACGGAGCGGCATTGAAGAGGGAGGGGATTGCTGGCATTTGCAATGGGAAAGGCGATAATCATCATCGTTTAAATGGCATATCAAAAATGAAATTATTTCTGTGAAATAATTTGTCGCGTGACAAACGAGGGAGTGTTCAACAGGCAGACGGGTGGAAAGGTCAGGCAGACAATGAGGGCAACCTTCCATGCGTATACGTAATATGCTTGGGGCCCACATTACATACGTATATTCTATAAATGAAACTTTAACACAAACATTCGCTTGAGGAATTTAAGAAATTTACTGTGCACAAGTTTAAGCACATTTTATAAAGTTTTAGTAGATCAGACTAGTTTAAGTCTGTTTAAGAAAATCGATAAAGATCTCATTTTAAAATACTAGTTTTGTAGAAAGTTAAAATTTGTGACAGTGTCGCAAGATTTAAATTAAATGTTAAATTTAATTTCATCTGGGAATTTCAACGAATTTTCCCATTTGTTGCGTAAAAATAGATTTACAGTGTTCTTCTTAATTCTGAAAAAGTTTTTCATTCCAAAGTTTTCAGTTCATTGTATATAAAGTAGACATTTTGAATTTCCGTAAAAAGTTTTTTGGGTTTTTGACATGCTATAATTCGGTTTAAATTCAAATTATGATAAAATTTATATTAAAAACATATTAACCCACAAAGCAAATTAGCCACAAAACGAAAAAGTTATTTTGTCAACTTTCTTAAGTTGTACACTGAATTAAAGTGAATTTAACTTTTGCTTTTTCTGCGCACATATTATTTGTGATTTTGATTTACTTGGAAGTTATGTTAATTGCAAAACAGTCCAAACTTTCAAGTAGCTTTAAAGGCAAGGCAGCATTTGCCCATCACGTACGCAATTTTATGACAGTGACTGTGGCAACAATGTTGCTCAGTTCATTCTGATGTGAAAAATGAGAAAGAAAGGAATCGGAACGCAAAGAAAGGCAGCAGATGAAGTCGACTAGCGTTGGACTCGTAGACTTCTGGCACAATAAAATTATTCGAAAATTTTTGTATTTTAATATGCTGGAAATGTGATGAGGACAGAAGGAAAGCCAAGGCGCAGAGGAAGGGGAAGTGTAGCACCAAATAAATGCAGCTCCGTTCGCTTTCTGTGGCATTTTATTTGTCACGCGTTTTTATCACTTTACGTGCGGAGAGGCTCTGACTTTTGTTTGTGTATGTGTGTGCGAGTGTGTGTTTGAGTGTGAGTGTCTATATGTTTGTGTGACATTCAGAGAATCAGATTATCACATTTGCATACGCTGGCAATGCCGCAGCCGCCGTTTCGTGACAGGGCAGTGCGATGATGACGATGACGATGACGATAGCTGAGGCAAGGAATACGGGAGAGAGAGAGAGAGGGAGTTGGAGACAGAGACAGAGACAGAGAGAAGGGGGGAGCAGTGGTTTGGGCAACGATGATGAAAGCAATCCCCGAACACAGACTGACAGACCTCGCCCTGTCTGACGTGTGACATTTGCTGTAAGCGACATTTTACCGTCCAACAAGGACTGATCAGGATTGAATTACACACACAATCCGGGACTCGGCCACTTTGATTGCAAACGCTGTGAATGACTGCGAATTTGCGTGCGGTGGCCCCTGCTTTATGTCTCTCTTTCTCACATCTCCATTTCTCCAGCTGGGTGAGAGGTGTGTGTGTGTGTGTGTGTGTGTGTGAGTTTGTTTGGGTGTGTATTTGGGTTTATGACGCAGCTTCCGCGTTGGCAAAACGTTGACAAATATTTTATTATCACATTTTATGATTTTATGAGTCCCCGGATATGAATCACTGAGTGACGAGAATTTTGCCAAAACCCACACACATGTATGCACACCAAATACACCGTTTCATAATAGCGGATGATGGCAAAAGCTTAACTCAGTCAAGACCTGGGAGATATAGACAGACGCACACACATAGACACACACTCCCACACATACATATACATTAAATAAGTATAGACCAGATAGGAACGTTTGTAGAGTTAAGAAGAAGCTCTGCTTACCGTTTTTATCCATTGATTCCAGCAAAATTTAAACTCCTCCCTATCAATAAACCCATCGCCGTTTGTATCAAAGACGGCGAAGATTTGCTCGAGGCGTTCGTGTGGTACATCGTAGATGTGGCCCTTGTCGTTGCGGAACAGAGCACGGCAGATTAGCGTAAACTCATCGAGATTCAGGCGGTCATCGCTACAGAGAAGGCGGCACAAAGGTGAATCAGGCATGAAAATAAACGAACGACAAGCAGAGCCAGCAAATAAAGTTAGTTTGAGAAGTAGATAGGGCAAAAGAAAGAGACTTAGTGGGCTAAGGATTAGAGGGGTAAGGTGAGGTGTAAAGTTTTAGGCCAGTTGCCTGGGGGTTGTTTGTCATTGTAGCTGTTTAGCTGTTACCGTTACTGTTGCCGTCGATGTTGCCATTTTGGAGAGCAGATCCTTTAACTTGCTTTTGCCAAATGAATGAAAATTTATTTATTTATAGCATACTTTTTGGGGCTGCCATCCCAGCAGCTGCTTTCAATTCGTTTAATTAAGGTAAAATTAATGCGATTACGTTTATTGATTTGCTTTTTAAATGAATGGCCCTATAAAACTGTTGAAAATGTCAATTAGAATTAATTTATGCAACGCTCTGTTCTGTTTCCTCTACTTTCAACTTTGCACACGGCATTAATAAATTAACTTAGATTTCTTTTAAATTAATGCAGCTTTTTATGTCACGTTTCACGAATAATTTATGCAAGTATTTGCTACATATTTGTAAATTTGTTGGATCAACAATTGACATAGTTAATTCACTTATATTTTTGTTTATTTATTTTCACGATTTATTATTTGTCGTTGCAACTTAAACACTTTGCCAATTTGTAAAAATATATTTATAAATAATTGATTTACTTTATGGTCACCACTCCCATAAATCCGCAACTCAAATTAAATTATCCGCATTATTATGTAATTTTCTATAAAATAAAATGTTAAATATTTTTTTTAAATCCGTAATTATATGCGTCATTTATTATTTAGTTAAAAATTTTATCAAATGCTTAGTTTTGTGCATTTATTATTAGCACATATTTGAATATGTAAATTAATAATTTTTTCCATTATTTTTTTTAGCAATGTTATACTTTATTTTAGCCTTGGTATTCTTTTTTTGTATTTTAATATATTTATTTTCTTTACTTTTTTGTCGTTTTATTATACGTACCCATCCTTGTCGAATGCCGTAAAACAGGCGTCCATTGCTGAACCGTTCGAATCGTCGATGACAATTGGCGGTGTTGGTGAATCCATAACTGCGACAACGTTGCCAACGTCCAAAACAAACAACTTCGCTCCCACTTAATGAAGCACACAGCAAAGCCAACTGCAAGTTAAAGTGAAACCATCAATAATAACTGTTTGACTCGCTCACAAGCTCACCACACACGTGAGTGTGGCCAACACCCTGTCTTTAAGGCTAACAGTTGCGGGGTCTCCCAGCTTACCCGCTCAGTTTGAACGACCGCCAGTTACTGAACCACATTCGTTCGCCTGTTTCGATGGTCGTCTTGCAATAGATTTATCGAATAAACAAAAAGCCACCTCTCGCACCTCATGCTCTCCTCAATCTATTGTCATGGATACGACGTCATCTTGTGGTTTATTTTATTTATTTCATTTTACGCCCCACCCAACCACTCATCCAAATACGCAGTCAGCGAACCGAGCGGCTTTTGTGGCTGCGCCCGTAGCGATTACCTGTCGGCATTTTTCCTAATCAAAAGTGCGCATTGTATAAGCCTTTTGTTGTTGCTTTTGTTGTTGCTGATGTTGTTGTTTGAAAATACCTTTGGAAATGCTAAAAGCTGCAGCAAAGTTTCTACTTCAATGTAACCAGCAACCACCTCGAAAAATGCGGGCGAATCCTCTATTGCAATTTTGATGGAGCTGATTGTCGGTTATTGTGTGCGGAGTCGCGATATCTGAGTGAAGGCGGTTTTAAACGCGTCAAAAGTACAGTTGTGCACAGACACATAAACACACACACACATACACACATTCTTATAGTTGGCCTGGATTTCGGTATTGGCATAGGTTTTCTCTTGTTTGACTTGAATTTGGAGTGGGTCCCCATTTCTTACACTCCCTTGTCTACTCTCTCCTGTCGAGGTGAAATCAAGTTCTTGAGCTCACGATGACTAACAAGGCCAATTGCTGGCATGTTGACAGGCTTTCAACTAGTTCTTCATATTACCCACAATTTCAAATTGGTCTACAATAGACGCTAGAATGACATAGCGAAATGAAACAGTTCCTGTTCTATAGACATTTCACTTCAAAGTCTTTTATCCTTTTAATAGTGAAGCATTGGAGGAAGAGCTATTAATGAACTAAAGATACAGACTTTTGGGGTGAAATCTAACATAATTTTAGGAATCCTTATAATTCTTATAAGCCCTTATATCTTCATAAATATTATTTGAATCGGTCATCACTATATTTGACTGCTTCTATTTTTCATAATATTCTGTAGATATGGTCTATAAGTTTGACAGTCTGCTTCTAGATTAATCCTTCATTTTTGCTGCTTCCCTCTCTCTTTTTATCAAATTGAGCTGGTTGCTAACCTCCAGCTGTGACCAATGTAAGCCTCAAAGCCATAGATTTCCATTTAACTTGAATATCTAACTCAGCCAAAGGCTCTAAGCCAAACGTTCTTTTGTCGTTGTTTTTCATTTTTCCACTTACTTTTCACATGACTCCGACATGTAAGAACTAATGCGCATTGAGCAATAAATTTAAATTTATATGTATGTTTACTTAATATTAAAGATTTATGCACAATATGTTGCGGCGGGTGTCAGATCGGAGCGAGGCAAAGAGGCAACTGCAGCCGGTTCATAGGTAAAAAGGACTAATAAAATAAAAATATAGCACAACAAATGTGCCAAACAGGGCTCCTTTGCCCGGCCGGGGTCTTGATTTATGATTTGGCCACCGACTCCATCTTCAGCCTCCAGTTTATAGTCTCTATCCATTTGCAGCCCGCATGAATCAGCAAGAACAATTCACAAAAGGACCAAGACATAAAACCATAAATGATCATTGTCAGGAAGTTAGGAGTTAGGTTTTAAATTACTTTTCGCCCTGAACACTTGTTCTTTAATTCACTAAATTTTCGCCGCAAATAAACAAAAATGTAACAAACTAACAAAACAACAAACAATTTGACTGGCCCTGGGTCTATGGGGCGTATGTGTTTTCCCTTTATCTGCCATTGCTTTCGCTGTTGCTGTTGCTGTTGCTGTGGCCATACAATAAAAATGCGCATAATTTCGTTTAGCTCGAGAAAAGTTTTAGCCAAATAAACTTAAGTACAACTCCCCAAGGTAAAGGAGAGGGTGTTGGAGAAGGTTTTGGGTATGACTCTCAGGCGCCGCTTCGCTTTATATGCCAAACACTAATTGAAAACTATTTTTGGAATCGGCAGCAAGACCTTAATGCCAACTCACAACTCCCATCTCCCAACTCTCAACTGCCAGCTCCCAAGGGCCCCTTGGGTTAATATGTAAATGGAGGATAACGCGAAATGCGCAAAACTTTTGCTGCGAAACAATTTACGCGGCATTAAACAAAACGCAAGCACACACCTTACCAACAACAAAAGCTACGGACTTGGCTTATATTTTTTTTGGTTTGCTTGGTATTTAGTTTGATGGTGCAAGGTGGGTGCGGGCTTCAATTGTTTTCGATTAAAGTTGTCGACGTCAAAGTCATTGACTAAATAAAAAGCATCATAAAAGTGAAAGCCGTTATCCCCATTCCCCATACCACCCGCATCAAACAGCAAAAACTTTGACAATTTGGCAAATAACGAAGCCCGCACGTGTCTAAATTGTTTGCTTTTGGTGGAGAGGGGCAGGTCAGAGGTGAGGTCGAATCACTTAAACTCGACTCCCCAAACACATCGGTATCAAACACAGGTGTCAAATTGTATGCGGAATTCTATGTCATCTCAAAAATGAAATCATTTCATTTATGATTAAGGCACGACATTCCGAAAAGTCGTTGAAAGTGCGTGACTAAATGATACCCTCTGCAATTTCTTAAAATTTCCTTAAGTAGAATTAACAAGAAGCTCAAATAACATACCGCAATAATATTTATTTAGATCAAATTTTTTTAATTTTTTAAATACTCAGATCGTTCTCTGCCTGAACTGTAAGTTGTCCATACACTTTTTATACATCGTCTTATTTAAATCATTTTTAAATAAAGAGTAAGAAAAGTTAAAAAAAAGTCTTATAAAAATAATGCTAACGAAACTTACAAGAACTCCAATTCAAAAGACAAGTTGCTTCGGTATATGGGAAGTAATTTGAAAGTTCTTCAACTAGTTATAAAGTTAGCATAATATTTTGATTAGTAAAACTTCATGTTTTGTTAAATCTTTTAATTTTTTTTAAAGAAAATTCAAAATGAGTGAAAATGTATATTAAGTAAGGTATTAAAATTATTTGTTACAATACAGTCTTTGTTAAAAGGTCATTAAAAACTATTCCAATTTGGTTCTGAAAAAACGACTTTGTCTGTTAGCCAGCAATCAGTGCAGCAAATCTTTTGAAGAATTTTAGTGCTTTCTCATCAGGGCTGTCACAAAAACTTTAAGCTCCCAACATAACTCAACAATGGAGCACAGTGAGAAGAGAGAAGCAGGTGAGATAAGAGATGGAAAAGAGGTAGGATGAGATGAAGGCAAGGTCTTGCATAATTTGCCAGTAGCGCCCTGAAAAGTAAATTACCGCCTAAGACTTCCTGTTTTTGGAGCAGGGGCGGGCGTCAAAAGTGGCTTGTCAAGCCGGGTGGGATCAGCTAATAAACCACGCAACCCGCACCCAATCCAGGCACCCAAGGCCACCGCCACAGTGCACGAGGGCAGAGCAGGAAACAGGCGCTAAGTGGCGCGGCGCATTTAAAAGCAAACGCCTCGAGGTCGGGGCTCAATTTTGTGATATTGAGGGAGAGATCGGAAGAGGGTGAAAGAAAGGGCAGGGCGGGCTGACTGGTAACGAAGCCAGCCATCAATTGAATTGCCAAAAAATTTAGCAGCTTCTGTTAGGCCAGAGCCCAAACCCAAACCCAAACCAAACCAGCGTGTATAAAAGGCTTTCAATTTTTTTTTTTTTGCTTTCTTTGTATTTTTTTGCAGTAGTGTTCTTTGGAGCTTACTTAATGCAGGCACGTCAGCAGCAGCAGAGCTGACAGAGGAGCAGCAGCAGCAGGACGACATGGGGCAGACATTGATGGATAAGCAAAGAGCGCGAGCGTAAAGGGAAGAGGGGGCAAAGTGAGAGAGTGAGAGTGAGGAATGCCATGTCAGCAGCTGCCTTTTGGCTTTGGCTACGTTCACGTTCAACTTTCCTTGTGGTCTGCCATTAACAGTGCCTGCTTGCAGTAGGTGTCAGACGGTACCTCAGTTTGTCAGTCATTCAGTCAGTCATGTGTCTGTGCCCCTCCAAAGATGCGCGTGTGTGTGTGTGTGTGTGTATGTTTGTGTGTGCCAGCTGCGTGCTGGCCTTTTATCACTTGTTAGTATCTAAAAATACGTGGCGCACATGCCGCTTTCATTTCATTTCATTTCATTTCATTTCATTTGGATTCATTTCATTTCGTTTCGTTTGGTTTCGTTTCATTTCTTTACCTGCCTCGCGCTTAAATACAAAATGATAAATTGCTATTTTGACGGGACTGGCAGCAGCTCCCTATATCTCCTACCCTTCTTTCACCACTTCGTTTTCTATGCTGTGCCGCTTGACACATTCCATACCCTTTGCCTTTGCCATGGCCTCGTGACCTCGTGCTTAACGCAGCGGCACTTGCAGAGAGCATAAAACAAAAAGTATAAAACATCCCTGTAATTCCCGAATACATAGAGTGAGGTATTTCAAAGTGTAGGCCAGAAAAAAAATCTAAACAGATAAATAAACTATTAATTAACACAATATAATAGTGATAGGAATCAAAACAATTTAAGTAAATGAATGAAGAGTTAAGTATAACAAGAGCCTTAGGACAAAAAAACTGACTGACTTTTTGATAAAGATTGATAATTGATGAGGTCAGGCATAACTCTTTTAATTCTCTTTATAAACATGTTCTTTAAACCGAAATACCCCTTTGAAAAATTACAAATGGCAAAGCAAAATCCATGAAATGAACTCGCTTTGGCCGCTGGTGAGGATTGGGCGTAAATGTGGACCCAACCGAATGCACAACTTGAGCCTTGGAGCTGTGCCACGGTTCTGTGCTTGCTATCCTCGGATATTGTTGGTTATTGCTGTGTGGCTATTGAAAAATGTTCGCGTTACGCGTCGCTGATGCTGACGCACAGATAACACTAAAGTGTTGGGCTATGCAAACACAAACACACACATACACCCACATACACACACACACACGCCCACACTCCCACGCACCTTGGCACAATAAACCCACGCATGCACCTGCAGATAAGCTTCGTCTCCTTGTTGTTGTGACTCAGCTTGTTGGGGGCAGACACCGTGGTACAGATCCTGGAAACAGATATCTGACTTTGGGTCAACGGTCAGCAGTGGGTTTTCAGATCAAAATGTACCTAAAAAAATGTATCGCAAGTGCGACAAAGGTAAATTGAATATTTCCCATTTAATGGCAACCTTTTTATTTTGGATCCCTTTGGGAATTTATTTGGGACCCGTCAACACAACGCTTAAAAAACAAACCCAATTCCAATGGCATGAAAAATTGATAATATGTAAGAGTTTAAAAAAGTCATTTAACGAGCTGTGGTGTTTAAAATACACGAAATTAATTGACTAAATTAACATTTGATAATTAAAACAAAAATGAATTAGTAAAATTATAAAGACTACAAAATATAATAAATATTTTCCTTTAATTCCTGTTAACATTTATATCTGAATAAAAACAGCAACATTTATACAGAACTGAAGGCAAACTGAGGGAAAGTAAAATTGAAGCATGCTGAAAACTATAAATCTTTTAAATTTTGTTTTCAGTTAATGTTTGGTTCTGGTTTCTGGAGTCCTCCAAAAAGCGTACCATTTAATAATTAATGGCTAAGATCACAAAAGTTTTCTCACTCTGACCTCAATGTCACCCAAGGCTATAAACTAAAATATAATTGGAAGGACTTTTATACTTGCTAATAATATTATTTATGACTGCACTCACTTTCTCTCTTTGTATGACTTTCTCAAATTATCCTGCTTTATTTCTGTGCTGCCATTAACTTTCATTTTCTGTAAATTTCGAAGAGCGAAAACAAAAATAGTCGACTACTAAAGACATTTGCTTAAACGTCACACGTCTGGCATTAGACCAGAGACTATAGTTAAAGGCATAAGAAGCTCTGAAGTGTCGTTCACACAGAATTACCCATAAAATCCTTTAGCATTACAAGGAGCAGAAGCAAGATGCTTATACTAATCTGCCATTGCAGATTATTCCCCACTCTTACCATAAAACCAGTCAATTTTGGGGTATATGTGTGTTGGCCATCAGTGCAAACGATGCAAACAAACAGTCCAAAAACTTCAAATGGCAAATGGCGCACAACTTCATTTAAAAGGCATTACGACAAGCATTTGGCCCAATAACAACAACAGCAACAACAACAACAACAACACCAACAACAGCTACAACAGTTTGCACCTTTTTTTTGGCAAAGCAACGCTATAAACGCTGGCCCCATTAGCATTTTTTATGCATTAATGACAAGCCACAAAAATGGACACATCGTCATGCATATGAATGAACTGGTCGTGTGCATGTGTGTGTGTGTGTGTTTGAGTGAGTGTGTGAGTGTGTGACAATAGACACTAAGCCTCAACACACTGTGCGACATCACTAGAAAAAAGACAAGGAGTGAAGGGAGTGAATGGGGAGAAAAAATGGCAAGTAAACTCGAAATGATTTTGACAAACTGCGCATGGTTGGCGCTAGATGGCGCTATTGTTGATAAGCGCTTGAAATTGCGGATGTTTTGAATAATCGATGTTTCCTGTTTTTTCAGAGTGTGAGTGTGTGTATGTGTGTGTGTTTGTGTATGCTGCAGCATACATTATATGTGTGTGTGCGTGCGTGCGTGCGAGTGTGTTTGATTGCAGTCTATTTGCGTTTCTATAGCACACTTTTTGGCGCTGCGTTGATTTTTCACAATAAATTTGAATTTGAAACGCTCGCATTTGGCATTCATATGCATCAATATTTCGTTGACTGCACATTTTTATTTGCCAATTAAAATCATCCCCAGCCAATGCTGCGTACCTACCTGTGCTTCTATGCCTCTTGGACTCCCTTCAAACAGCTGCAGCAAATTGCACTGCATTTAAATACAAATTGTTTGCATTTTTTCTCAGTCGATATACCTGCAATGCCAAGGCGAACGGCGAACGGCAAACGGCGAACGGCAAACAGCAAAGGCAATCCAATTGCACAGTGTTGCATTTAAATTGCACATTGAACTTTGACATTTTGATATCGTAGCGGCATAGAGGCACATCGATTGCAGTTAGGATAAGACTGGTGCAGAGAATGAAAGGAGCAAAAAAAAAAACAGGTCGTCAGGCTGGGGAAATTTATTGGCAAAATATGCAGGTGAAACGAATCGTAGCTAAATGTAAACGAAATGCCAGTCAGCAGCAGCATTCGGTTAAGAATGGTAACTATCCTCCACTCCCTGCTCCCTCTAAATGGGTCCCTTTGCCCTTCTAAGCCCTTCCGCCCTTCAAGCAATGTGTTGTTGGGGCACGTGTTGTTAGTTTACGTTATTGATTGCGTCATGAATTATTGAAAGATTGCTGGCAAATGGCATCAAAACGAGCGACGTTCAATAGATGCAGGTCATGCAAATAGCAGGTTATTCTGTGAATCAAATTCACTTGATTTTCATGAAACTGCCATACAGGTCAAGCAAATATTGGATAGTTCCACGAATCAATTCCATCCAAGTTTCATTGACATGCAACAGTAAATGTCTACAAGTTCTAATGAGTTATGCGGACCAATTTGAACTGGGTTTCGCCCAAGTCGTAGGTGCAATCAGAAAATACTTCTAAGAATCTACTTCACCTGAGTGTACATTTCCGAGTATAATGATACAGTTGACATCGCATTCGAGGAATCAATTTAGCTGGAGCTCACCGATCAACGAGCAGGGTGAAATTGAAAATTCGAAATTCTTGACACTTTAAAATAGAATGTTGCAACAAAGATTTAAAAACATTTGCTTTGTTAAAAGCAAATACTCAATATTGATCAGTTTTGTTTACAGCCTTTTGACCATATTTTTTGTGATTCCTCCTTTCTTAGGAAATGCAGTTATCAGAAAATTTTCCGAACTACTTTCATCTCAGTTGTATTTACTTCCAACAGCAGATGGAATTCTACGAATAATTATTAAGTGTTTGACTTCTATTATAATATCTTTCAACTGAGGTGTGCCTTTCTTGGTTATTCTGTAAGCTTTACAAAGTGTACTGATAATAAGTTTCACCTGAATTACAAAGTGTTTATTGGAAAATTATTAAGGTACTGGTTAAACTTAAAGTGAAATTAGTTCTAAGAACACAAAATAAATAAACAGTAATTCTGAGTTGTTGTTCATGGAAAATTGCTCTTAATTCAAATATGTTCAAACTAAGAACTTCAATAGGGGCTCAAGCCTTTAAAGAGACTTATGAACCCAAACACCTACACGCAGTGGATAAATGGTCAACAGTAAATGCAGGTCATGTTCTGTTTCAACTTTCACTTGGTGGGCGTCCAATTTGATTTCAATTCAGATCCGCTTTAAAATTGCTTACAGAAGACGGACACATGAATAGGGTCAAATAAATTAAGTAGCTTAGCTAAAGACAAAGGAATGGCTACGTAAGCTGCCTAAAATCGAAACCAAAATAAGCAGAAGCATCACAGAGTTTGGCTGTGGGTCAGGGCCAAACTTAAGGCTTCCAATCAATTCAAACTAAGCCAGGACAAAGCTGCAAGCAGCCAAATAAAAATAAAGGCTGCTAGATAAACGGCCCCAAACTCGAACCCCGCAAAAAAAAGGAACTATACTAACAATAAGAGGGGGTAGGTAAGTGGTGGCAGCTATTGCTAGATTGATAGATTGATTGATTGATTGATTGATTGATTTAAATTAAAGGCATTAAGCGGCTGGCCATCTAATTGAATCGATCAAGTACAAGGACACGGCAATTGTAAATTGCTTTATAGCCAAACCGCCTGCCTACAGCCTGCCTACACTTCATCGTAATGTCATTTCGGCCAGGACACTTCATATAACATCCCGTCATCGTCGTATTTTATGACACAAACAGGCGTCGGCTGAATTTACGTCGCCCAGAGAGTGCTCTGGCACACCAAATAAACCAACAAATCAATTTGCCAGGTGCCTAGGCCCAGACCTCAGCCTCCCAATCCCCCAATCCCAAGCTCAGAGCCCAAACCCAGAGCCTGGCCGACTCGCTCTCTATCTGCCCGGTACGTTTAGCTTTATTTCACTCTTGGTTGAGATTTATGAGCCAAGGGCGCGTGAGCTGGAAAAAAAAGTGCCAGAGCAAATTGTTTTTGCTCTGCCGGCGCCAAAAGTTGCGCCTTAGGCTACATCTACAGCTACAGCCACTGCTTGGGATTGGGTTAGAGGTTTAAGAAGTACTACACTCAACTGTAGACTGGATGTGCTTGGGAATGGGAAAGGGAATGGCAATGAGAATGAGAAAGGGAAAGGGGCTCTGGCTGACCAGTCAGCATTTATTATTTATAATAGTCGCTCGGCTTTGCTTTTTGCTTGCCATTTAGTTTGCTTTGGCAACCTTTTTTAATAGATGACAGAGCAGCCCAGTAATGTAACCCACCCACACTCACATACACAAGCACACACACGCACACACAAATACTGATACAGATACATTGGGAGCCATCCGGCAAGCAGTTTGTGCCACATTCAATTGCTTGACCGGTTGCCCGGCCTGTTGTTGTTCTCGTGTTTTGCTGTAGCTGATTGTTGTTGTTGTTGCTATCAGTAAACATTTTATTGTCACACACTTGGCACAAATGGGTCGCTGGACGGCTGCTCGGGCAGCTCATAGATCTTGAATCCTATACGGCAATCACTGCACAAAACAGTCAACAACAACACGTGTTGTGCTGTGTTCTGTTGTCGATACCCTTTCACTGAGCTCTATTACAATTAAATGAAGCAAGAGTGTAAGTTTTTTTAAAAGAAACTATAAAGAAATGTATGTTCATATGAAATGACAATCTAATTAAGTAAGTAATAGATGGATAAGTAAAACGAGCGAAGCTACAGTTTTAATGCCTATAAAAAACTTTAATGTGTTTCAATTATGTTGTTTAAGTATGATGATATTTTACTTTTAGCAGTAAATTTTTCCCCATTATTTTTTTTGATAAATTGGATAACGAAGAACGACCGTACAGAAAAAAGTTATTTTGTTAAAATCCAAAACTAATAATTAAGTAAATTTAACGACTTCTATGAATATAATTAATAATATTTGGGGTAGCTTGCGCATGGAATTAGATCAGAAAAACTTAAAATATTTTCACGGCATAAAAAAGCTATAAAATATGTGCGATTACCATTTTACAGTACTTGATAGTTCATTTCAATAACTTTTCCTTAACATTATCATTATATATCATTATAAATCAATTAAATATAACAAATTGATTTGTAATTTTGTAATTTTTTACTAATTTAGAATGAATTTCCCAATCGATTTTTCATTAAGTTAAGAGCATTAGTGCTTCGGTAGCTTGTAAGAAGTTTTTCAATCTGCTTATTTTTTCTACATTCCTTTTTTTGCAACCGTTGTAATTTTGTGCTGAGTTTCTTCTTGTTGCCTTTTGCTTTTTATAGTCCGTTAAGCCTTTTTGGTCTTTTGACTTATTGGTTTTCTGCTGCTGCTGCTGTTGCTGCTGCCACATCCATAGTCATGGCAAAGGGTAGCGTTGTGAAGAGAGAAGAGGAAAAAGAAAAGAGGGAAACACAGCCCACAGCTCTCTTTTGGCTTCGTTTCCCATAACGCAACAACGGATGGCATGCGTTTAAACGAGCTCAGTTGCAATTGCCGCTGGTCGTCCTGTTTGTCCAGTCGACAATCCACAATCCAAGCCGCCCACACGACTACATGGACTACATGGAGAGGCAGACGGTGTCTGTTTGGCATGTCCACTAGCCTGGCCTTGTGTATCCTTGTACACTGTTTGTTTACAAACGGGCTATACATGTACATATACATATATAGCTAAAGATAACATAGTCTGTGCAACAGAGAGGGATGTTCGGCTCACGATGGGAAAGGTCGCTGTGTTAGCGGCGACTGTTGCACAAAGAAATGGCGCCACAGATTGTAGTAAGCGAAAATATCGCGTTACACATCACACCATCTTCAGCAACTCTAAGTAGTCTCAGTCGCACTTGTATCACATTTAAATTGATATAAATATAGAAACATTTTAGCTAAGAGCTCAGTAAAATGATCTATTGATTTACTTAGTATTAAAACCCCTTACTAAAATTAAATTTACCATTAAAATAACACGAAATGTTGAATATTGAACTATGTCGTAAGCCGTTCTAATTTGAATTATGTTAATATTTCATTATTATGGTTTAATAGTTGAAAGATTGTCGAGCAAAATTTGTAAGCTTGTTTTAAATGCTCCGTTAATTAAGAAAATAGCTCAATAAGTTAATATTTAACTCAATAAAGAATTCATTAGCTGCACACTTTGGTTACTGTGTGTGTCCTAAAGGAACTTTATCTGCTGATTATGAGCATCGCCCGTTGAACTCAATTCTCAAGTCGATTTAGGGGCAGTCGCGTTGAAGCAATTATTGTAAGTTTTTGTTTCCATCTGTTTTCGGTTTCACTTTAAGTGCCACCGCCTTGTTTTCAATTAAATGAACACCAGGGCCGAGAGTTGCCCCACATCACACTCAATCCCTCAAGTCCCCTTATAACCCGTGACCCGCTATCCGCAATCCGCAACCCGCAATTCCGCCGATTCGCAACCCGAAACCCATACAAAGCGTTGGCAAAGAGTGCGATAGAAAGATAGGGGAAGTGGCAGAAGTTGCAGGGAAAGCGGGATAGAGGAGAATGGCAATACGCCCCAATCGTTGCTTTCATTATTACAACACTGGCAAATACAAACAACGATGAAAATTGTTGCCGCAATATTGAAAATGCGGCGTATTTGGTTTGGATTGGCGCTGGTCGCGCGTCTCTCCTCATCACCCGTCACCCTGCACCCCCTCCAACCTCATGGGAAAGTAGCTTCCATGAACGAGTACAAATTGAGCAACAAACCCAAACCGAAAACCCTTGGCAACAAAAACAATCGGCAGCAGATTAAGTTCATGCCATGTTGCAGTTACAGTTACAGATTTTTGCCATTTGCCTTTCTTATTTTTTGTCCCCCACCCCCCGATTTGTTTTGTTTTGTTTTATTTTATTCTTTTACTTTTGGTTTTTTTCTTTTTGCCATATTCATTTCTGCATGTTTTTGTGCTGTAGCCCAAAACAAATGTTGCCCGAAACCGATTTTCACTATACTCATATATGCCACACGACCAGCCCGCAATCTCCAGCCTCCGGTTAAAAGCTTCTCCACCCCGTTCCGCCATGCTCCATATCCAAGAACCACCCCAACTACAAAGCGAACCCATTTGAAACACCCTTTGCGACTCTTTTTCGCATGTTCTTTTCAGGATCATTGGCAGCGGGTATCGAAACGGGGTATTAGGGCGTAGCAGGAGCCAATACAGGGACGGGGTACCAAGAGTGGGCGATGAACTGGGGGTAACGTTGCGAAAATATGTCACAGCATTTGTTACACATTTTCGGGTCAATTTTTTATTGCATCCTACATAAGCCACCCACATGATTCTTGTGGCAGCTGTTGGGAACTGCTCTCCTTTCCTATTCGCCTAGCTCTCTCCCTTCCCAATATCTCCCCCTGTTCTTCGCATGTGTCGTTGACACTGGCTTGTCTTTTAGTTTTTTTCAATTAAAATGCGCTCAACTGTAAAATCGTAAACAGTTTTTGTCAGACACCCACAGCCCCTCTTCGAGCTGAGGGACAAAGCAGAAAGGAAAAAAAAACTCGCGAACGTGCAAAATAACTGCAAATTAATTATGCACAACAAACGACGACCCTCCTCTCCCTCATTTTTAACCCCCACACAAATCCAATGAACGCCCAGCTGCCGCTTAATTGTTGCTATAATTGTAGTGAAGCCCCCAACCAATCCAAAGTCAACCCAACCCACCCATAGCCAAGTGCCGCACCCAGTCACGATTGTGTTCTCAGTGCCGCTTCATCAGCATAGGCGAAGCTGTAGATGTGGATGTGGTTGTGGATGTAGATGTGGCTGTACGTCAAGGGGGGAGAGAGAAAAGCTACGTCAGAGCAGGCACAATGCGCGCCCAGTTTGGCAAATGTCGACCGCAAATTAATTTACAACGTAAACTGCAAAATTGAAAATTATGTTGTAATTACTCAATTCTGACGTTTCTCCCATTGACCCAAATTTATGGGGCCAACCCACACAGACAGAAAAACAGCCCAGAGAGTTGGCTAACTTAACGTCCAGCTCAGCTCAACTCAACGCTCAGCTCAGCTCAGTTCGGCTCAGTTCAGCTCAACCCAATCCAGTTCAGTTTTCCATATCCATTCAGTTCTATTGCTCAACCTTTTGTGCCAATTTAAATGCGTAATTATAACGAGTGCGAGCAGTTACTGCGAATCGTTCTTGTGCTGCATATTAATTGTGTGCCACAAGCAGGAGCAGAAGCAGAAGCAGAACCAGGCACCAGGAGAGTAAAATGAAATCTATGCAGGCCATAGAATAGACAATAGGAATTTTAATTAAGGATCAGCGTGGGCAAATTTATTTAAAGGTGGCCCTCCTCGATGGCTCGACTTGACTTAGTAATCTGTGTGCATGTTTCCAGCCAGCCAGGCATTTCTCAGCTTTCTCAGTTGAATGCCTTGAATGCTTTGAGTCCCCGCCAATTGTGAACCAATTGAAAGTGGGAGGCGGGCAAACCAGAGGCCAATTACCAGTGTGCGGGCATTGGGGAAACTTGACAAACTGAACCAATTTATAGGATTGTAAATTGTCGACTTGCTGGGGTCTATACAGTGCTTTAAGACCGCCAACTTTCAAGTTGTTTCCGTAGTGTAGCGGTTATCACGTGTGCTTCACACGCACAAGGTCCCCGGTTCGAACCCGGGCGGGAACAAATCTACTATTATTTTTTCAATAAACTGTTTTATAATAATAAATTACAGTAATGCACCCGCCGTATTATGTACTTGAAATAATTTTTTGCTAAAACTTTTTTTTATTAAAAATCACTTATGTGGGTACTTTCGATCTTGACATGCTTTTAGCCGATCCCACTCCAACAGTTTCCGTAGTGTAGCGGTTATCACGTGTGCTTCACACGCACAAGGTCCCCGGTTCGAACCCGGGCGGGAACAAGTCTAATCTTTTTACTAGCTTTTTTTTTGTTACAATTAAATAACACATAAAAGAATTAAGGTAAGATGTAGGAAAGATGTAAAAATGTGTTGGTCTCTTTCCAGTTGTGCGAAAAATAAGCATATATAAAATGAGCTTAATTCAGACTTTATGTTAACATAAAGCTTTAGCGAGCTTTTGGTAAGCATATTGTACATATGTTAAACAACACGTTGACCTAAAAGTTTTAAAAGCTTTACCAAGTCGAGTTTGCACTGCTTAGTTATCAGCTGGTGCAGTCGATAAACGGAAGCGCAAGATAACAGGAAAAAATAATCCAAAATAATAAAATAAATAACTTAAACATACATTTAATGGCCCTACAAAATTTAATGCGCACACTTTCTTTCATAAAATGATTTGGATCGAATGCATAGAAGATATTTTGTCCCTTCTGACCTTTAACATGGTATAAGTGGCGTTTATTAATGCTATCTTTCTCTTCCCACTTGCCGAAGTGCAGTTACCAAATGTATTTCTTTCTCTTTCTGTCACTTACCACGCGTCTTGTGAGCGTCGAAAGCTTTTTGTTTCTAAACAAAACGCGAAAAGCTTTTGTAGTACGCACAGCGGCAATAGCAATACGAATTTATTATTATCGAACGTAATGAAACAAATGTCAATAAAACTACTACACTATATCTTGCAAGCAGTTTAACTACGTCACATAGTAATAGCTACTAACGTTTTAAATTTAATTTAGTAACGGAAAATACTCAAATTCACTTAAAATAAGAGAAAACGCGCTTTACCGGCAAAGCTCAAAACATGCGTCCGACAGCTGTGAGAACTTTTCGAATACTAAACGTGAAATCAACAATACGAATGAACTACCACCACCAACATCTGTTATGTCTCCTCCCTATTTGCGGTCGTCCCATTTTGGCAATGATTTATTTACGCTGCGAGTAGTAATAACAAGTATTTCCCCCAAACCGATTAACAGCTCGAGTCATACAAGACAATGATAACAGAAGGCTTTGCCTAGCGCCAAAGATTGTATACACTTGCAGAGACCTGCATTCAATTTTGAACATATTCTGATTTTAGGCAGGTTTGGTCAGATTTTATACAATAAATTATTTTAAATAATACAAGACTTACAATTTGCCGGACCGGCTTCGAGTTTATCAAGATAGCTTTAAAATTGAAAGACTAATTTGCATAGAAATAGACGAGCAGACGGATTTCAACTAAGCTCAAGATCAAGAATATATGTACATACATATATACCTTGTAGGGTCTGCCGCGCCTTCGTACACATTCCGTGACAAAACTATAACACCCTAGGCAAGGGTATAGTGAGTAATTGCTTACGATTGTTGTTTACGTGTTTAGGTGCTTTCCCATGCACCCCTTTATTTTTTTGTAATCATTATCATATCAACTACAATTTTAAAGATAAGAAATGTATTCTCAATCCATATGAAAATAAGCTGAAGTTAAAGTAATGCCTGTGCAACAGAAATCTGGCATTCCACGACAATTAGCAGGACGTAGCATGCGCTTTTTACATCCTGCCTTAGCACATTCTTTTGCACATTCCCAGTGATCTGACACACACTACAAAATTTAATGAGATATAATAAAAAGTGATAAACCTTTTGCCATACTCACTAGTGGATAACGAAATAATTATTAATAGTAAATAAATGTGGATAACTTGATGCCGAACCATCTTCGGCTATGTTTTCAAGGCATCTGCTCATGTGCTTGTAAGTTAACCTGACTAACTAAAATATATTAGTCATGCTTTATACGATACATTGGATACGCTCTGGACATACCGTTAATAACGTAATATTACTATTTTTATTAAATATGTATGTAATATAAACACCACTTGTTTTATTTTTTAGTCACGGGCTTTATGGGTTTTTTTGCACTCAATTTCACACACGTGCTTATTTTTGTTTAAAATTAAATAATTTACATAACAAATGCTATACACAACTAATATGGTAAACAACTGGATTGCAATATGTTAAGAGATTAATAAATATAAACAGTGACAGCGAGAGATAGAGATAGAGAGAGGGAGAGAGACAGAGTGAACATTAAACGTACATAGACTAGCGCGTACATAAACCTAGCTACAGTTACAACTAAGACTCTGCTTAGTCTCGCGTGTGATCTCGTATCCAATCGAGGTACTCCGTGACCCGAGTGTAGACCCCGGGATAGCCAGGCTCGCCGCACTTGTTTCCAAAGGACACAACACCTAGTTGCACCCAGTGGGAGTCATAGCGCATCATGAGTGGACCACCAGAGTCACCCTAAAAAGTGTATTATTGTTATTAATCGAATGAATCTCAGAAGATCTTATAGGGTCCTACCTGACATGCATCGACGCCACCATCGGAGTAGCCGGCACAGATGAAGTTCTCATTGATGGGCTGGAAGTAGCTGCGATCACAATCCTCATTACGCCAGATGGGCAACTCCGCCTGTCGTTGACTTGTGGATTCCTTGCCGCCATAGTAGGTGGTACCCCAGCCAACAACAGTGGCGCGTCGTCCAGGCAGACGCTCCTTTGGCGGCATTCGTCCTGCCCGTGGCAGACAAACGGGAATCACATACTTTGATTTACGCACTGGCTTATCCAGCACGAGAATTGCGATATCATTATAAAAGCCAATTCGAGAGAATCTAAAGAGAATTAAAAGATTAGCTTGTTGAACAGGTCACTATTTGGCTAGGAACACTCACCGTTCATGGGTGCGCACCTCTTTGACAGCAAAGGTAACTGGATCCGAGGGTTCTGCATCCGTGGATAGATCAATATCGCCTAGACGCACCGTAAACTGTCGCGCAGCAAATCTGGACAAGGAAAAGATAATTAAATCTCTCTTAAATCTCTTAAATCTTTAAGTAAATTGCACTTACGGCTTTTGTCTGGAGTCTCGGGTACAATGCGCCGCAGTTAGAATATACTTTGAGCCAATTAGTGAGCCGCCACACCAGAACTCCGTCCGCTTTGGGCCATGCAGAAAGATGGCCGCCATCCAGGGCCATTGACCATTGGGCGCCTCCACGCCGCCGACAATGCGACCTGTTGAATATTCCTGCTGTCCACACTCGTCCGGATCCACAATATTATTGTTGATGTCATCTAGATCCTCTGGCTCTAATGGCACCTCTGTGGTTGTGGTTGTTGTGGTGGATGGCTTCTTTTGCGGTATAAGCACCAGACCAGAGGTGGGTCTTGAACTGGGTCGTGCAGTGGGTCGCAAGGTGGTGCGTCTGGTAGTTGTGGCGAGTGTAGTAGTGCTTGTGGGTGGCTTTGTAGTCAGTCTTAGCGGACGCTGTGTGGTCAGCACTGTGGAACTCTCCGAGGAGCCAGCAGACAAAGGACAACAGACGCCAGGCACAAAGAGACTCTTAAAGCAGAGCGACTCACGCAGGCTGCTCAGGTTAAGAAGCAATGCTGGACAGCTACTAAGATCCTCACAGCGTCCAGGACGTCCACTGGGTGTCTTGCAATAGTTCTCCACATCCTTGGCCGTACCCGTGTCATCGCTAGCCAATGCCAATTGATCGAGAGGTCGCAGTGTGGTTGAGATAATGGCGGTGTTGGTACTACTGGTACTAGTAGTGGTGGTTGTTGTGGTGCGCGGAGTGGTTGGTATTTTGATCTTTTGCTGTGACTGTGGCGTCGCCTGTGTTAACTCTTCGTTGGGCTTCTTTACCTTTTGCTTGTTCTTGTTCTTCTTGCGTTTCTTTTTCTGCTGCTTGGCCTCCTTGTTCTCCACAAACATGGGCTTGCCATGAGGCTCCTCCTGACCAATGCGCTTCGTAGCCACTTGTATGGCACTCAGATTAGCTGGTTTGCCCGCTGGTAGCAAACTGTTGGCTGACAGTGTTGTTGTGGTGTCTAGAATCTTCCCAGAGATGCCGGGCAGCGGCTCTGCCCTTGCCAAGGGCAAGGAAGTTGACGAAGTGCTCAGCTCGGTGGATGTAGAGCTCGAAGTGGTTATACCTTCACTAATGTTACTATTGCTGCTGGCATTATCCGTCTTGGACTCCTGTCCGCCACGTGTCATGTCCACCAGCATGTGTCCCACCGTATTGAGTGCACCCAGTGTCTCCGAGATGCGATGAAATGTCGACGGCGAGAGTAAACGTGGCAACGATTCATTACTACTGTCATCGCTGCTGCCTTCACTTTGCTCCTCATCGCTATCATAGTACTCACTGGAACCTTCAATATCATCCTCATCATCATCTTCGCTGTTGCTGTTGCTGCTGCTGCTGGCGCTGCTGGCCGAGAAGGTACTGTATTCGGAGTCATCCATTAGCTGTCGCCCAAGGCGAGCATCGTGTAGATGCGGCTGAAAGAAAGACGCTGCCTTAATAGTTAAAGTTATGAATGCTCGTGTAAACTTAATTGCAACTTAGTCTACTTACCATCATTGGTCAAATGCTGCGGCTGCTCATCATCCTCTGTGTTAACTTGTCCCCGTACTATGATACCAACTCCAAGTGCTATTAAGTAAACAATAAGAACTAATATTAGTATAAAAGAAATAACTTATAAAAGCGATTGTATAAATATTTTAAAAATTCAACATACAGTCTAAACTTTAAGAAATAGATAAAAACCTAAATCATCACCACATATAAAACATGTGAAAATATTATTGAATCAAACCGATTGTATTTTATTCGATCTACGTTAAAGTTAAAATTTTCCGCTCAAGTGGAAAATGGTAACTTATTGAGTCAACCCGAGTCATTAAACTTACGCAAAGCCCCTTCGGGTTGGATAATGCTACAAATTGGCATTACATACATCTGAAGTTTAAAAAGGTTTACAAGAAAATATAAATGAGAAAGTATGTCGGTTGTGCGTCTGTCTATCTCCACACTCTCCACTCCACCTTCAGTATATGTATATCCGCAACTGAAGCGTTTAATGTTTATTTAGTTTGTTGTGACATAATATGAGTTCGTAACCAATGCGAATGACTTGCAATTATTTGCTTTGGTTCCCCCTATTTGAGTTACAGAGGAATCTTCCAACTTATTCTGCATGCAGTGAGTGAAGCTCAAGGTCGATTTAAGATTTCTCCTCTCACTAAAATTGATTATCTCGCAAGATAATTTGGGTTAAGCTGTTACAGTTGGACTCGTATTTTTTGTTTTTGCTTTTGTTTTTGTTTTCGGTTTTGTTTTTATTTTCTTATGCGCCGCTCGGTGGCTCATTAACATTTTTCGAGGTGTGCACTGCAACTTTGTCACTTTCACTTGGGAATAAAATTGCCCATACCAATGGCAATGCTTTTTGAAGTCTTTTTTCATTGTATTTTTTTCCTACACAATGAAATATTGGCCAATTATACAAAAAAAAGCCTTTTGGCTCGCATATATAGAAATGATTTCTTATGAAAAGTGAATGCCCCTCATAGGCAGCAGCACTCAGCACACTTCGCATAGGAGCACAATTGAACGATTGTTTGTGACAGACTTTGTGCTACTTTTAAAATGGCAAATAGCTTTACTTATTTAAAAAGTAAAATGAGAATCATATAAAAATAACTTTATTTAACGTTCAAAATGTAGTTTGCTTCCGTAAGAATATAAAACAATGTTGGTGAGGTATTAAAATTTTAAATAAAAGTGTAAAAGTTTTTTTTTAATGTAAACAATATTTAAGAGTAAAATTTTTAATTTAGATAAATATTTAAAGCAAAGAAGCTTTTATAAAAATCCAATGAACTTAATATAATATGTTCCTAATATAAAGTAAAATGTGATTCACTTTTGTATCTAATCTTTATTTATTCTTGTGCATTGAATCTCTAATCATATACTACTGCATATTCAAAGCTAAATACGAATTAAATCCCTACTTTAACCAAAAAATATAAAAGGCACTTAGCCAGCTGTTTTGTGCATACAAAAGTGAAAATCCCGGCTAACCGGCTAGCTAAACTGAATAGTCAGCGCGCCTGGAAAAATTGCAATTGAGCAACGGCCCCTTGCTGCGACAATAAAACTATAGAAAAAAGCTGCAATAACTTCCGAAGCAGCAGATAAATGTGTTATTAAATCTTAGACATCGTGAGCAAAAACAACGACCGCAACAGCAAGAGCAAGAGAAACAAATTGCTGAAGTTTGAAGTTTGTGCAGCAAGCGATGACAGAGGCAACATTTTTGTATTTTTAGCAGTTGCATAATGTGTACGGATAAGCCACAGTCGCGATGTTGCGGTAATACCAAAAAGACACGTACGAACATGTATGGTAAGAGTAAGCGTATGTATATATGTAAGTGCGGGTAGGCCTGTGTAACAACGAGTTAAACAGTAGCTGGACAGCTGCTCGGCGATCTACAGTTTGATTGGCCTTGGACATACGGGTAATTTGCATTTTGGGCAACTGGTTTTGGTTTCTGACGTCACTTGGCGGAAGATTTTTGCAGCAGTTGCTGCTAGTTGCTGTTGCCCAAAGAAAGTTGCAGACTTAGTCACGTTTTCTGTTGGATGCGCATTTTATTTGGCTCATTAAATTTTCAGAAAGACAGAGACAGTTTGAACTTGAGTTTAGGGTTTCACTTTTAAAACAAAGAAGTCGCTTAACTATTTATATATAATGCCATTAACTGAACGATAAGAGATCAAACTATAACATAACTTAAATGTTGAAATAATCTTAATAATCTCTTGGGTCATTTATGATTTTGGCTTAGCTCAAATTGTGGGTCATTATGCATTTCACACATACAGTAAATTCAAGTTCGTTGCCTAAGTCTTTTGTTTTGGCTGTTGAACTAAATACCAAAAATTGGGAACATCCGCACATTATCACAAATAAACAATAATAATCATCCAGACACGCACACAAATATTACAAAATGCTTTCAAAATATTTCATTAAAGATTTGTGAATTTTCACATACGAACCTAGGCACAACAATAAATATGCACTCAAATGCATTTTCAATTCACGCAACAAGAAACTCTTTTCGATGCTCAAAAATCAAAACATTTGCAATATAAATTTATATTTGTAATAAATTGTATTTTTTATTAGTGTTGGTCTTGTTTTTGTTTATTGTTATTTAACACGACTCAACGAAGCTGCCGACGACTACAACGAACTTAACGAAACGTCACGATGCCGAGCGAAGACCAATGAAAATGAAAGTGTTAAGCGCCGCGTTATAAAAAATATTTATTAAAAAAAAAACTTGTACGTTTTTGTATAATTATTTGTATATTTTTTCTCGCTTGATAATTTTAATGAGCTGTTAATTGTCGCGCGCGGCTCGTTGATTAAATGTTGTAATATTTATTTACTTATTTGCAGTGTTGCGAAATCGGCACGAATTACGAAATTCGTATTCGCAATAAATTCAATAAACAATTCAGATTTCACTGGAAGTAACAACAGCAAATTGTATGGTGATAATTGTTGTTGATTTTACACTCAAATTCACTGCATTTGGTATTAAAATTTGTAATGTATCTTTTTGCTTGTCGCTGTTGCGCCTGCACCGCAGCTGCTTCCGTATGCCGTTGCTGCCCGAGTTCGACTGAAATTGAAACTGAAACTGCAAAAGACAAAACGACACAACAGACAACAACAACAGTCAAGACAATTTACGTCTTGAAGTCGGACCGCTGTCGGAGTCGTAGACGCCGAGACAAAGTCGGAGGCGTCAGGCAACTTTGAGTTTGAGTTTGGGGTGCTTTCGTTTTGCTTTGTGTGAAAGAGTGGGGACTTAAGTCCACGAAGGTAGCGTACAAAAAATATAAATAAACAGCTGAAGAGACTTACTGGGTCTTTACTTTCTTCAAGCGTTGCGCTTTTTTTTTTGACTTAATGGATCGCTTCGCCGAACACGCTGAGCTTTAAATGTTCAAGTTCTGTAATTAACCGGAATGGTTTTCAACAGATGTTTATACACTACTTGTTTTTGTTAAGTTTTATTTTCATTACAACTATTTAATTGTACTTCAACTGTCGCCATTCTTACTTTTAATGATACTAGTATTTATAGTACTCTTGTTCAAACTACTTTTGCTTATACTACTTATAATAACGTTAGTTGCACTCCTATTTTGATCATCATTGGCAAATCCAATTATATATATATATATATAATAATATACTATTTGTATATCTTCTAGCTACTCCCGTACTGTTTCTCCCCACACATAATTTTGTGCGCCTTCAAAACAAACCCCATTGAACCCATAGTTTGCCCGTGACAGCCACGCCCACATAACACATTAGCGCACTCAATCTCATCGCTCAGGTAATCCCCAGTCAAAATTTGCGCAACCTTCGACAGTATTTCTGTTACCCAGTTTGTTTGTATATGTTGCTGGTGTTGCTTATGGATTGCACTAACCTATCGAAAAACAGTCAATGCTTTTTTTGGATGATTCATGCACCTTACGTGGTTTCCCCATAACACTTTTGGCCTACTTAAAATGCAAAACAAATTATTGAAACAAAGTTTTTAAGCAAAACAAAGGTCTTAACACTAGAGTTCAAAACAGTTTCGAACAAGATGGGAAAAAACCAAATATTTAAAAGTTTCTGCGGAAGTCCTTGAACATTTTGTTGTAATTAGATATTTAAATCAAATCTGTGGCAGCACTTCAATTGTTATCAACCATTTATATATCAAAATCTAGATCATTTCAAGACTGACAAAAGACTGAAGACGCAAACTTGCTTTATATCATTATTGCAAGCTTTAAGATTTGATTCACCTTTCTTTTTTAACGCCTTGAGTGAATCAATGATCTATGGATTGGTTACCCTCAGCCTCTGGGTTTCTTTCCTAGCCCATCTGTGGTCTCATTTGGTGTGTCTTGTGTTTGGCGTCACTAACGACCGTGAAAAGCAAAAGTGTGGAGCGTGTGACCAACATAATTAATTGGGTATTCATGCAAACCTGGCCCAAGTTGTTTGACAACTGCAAAAGTTAGAAATTTTTTGTTGCTTCTTTTACCATTTTTTTATTGTAATACTTTATTGTATTTTTGCCCACCATTGTTTATCAACTGTTGACACCTTTAAAAGAAAAAGCAACAACAGTAATAAAACTATAATAATAACATGTAACAAAAAATTTGCCAGTCAAATGTGAAGAAAAGTGCCTAATGGCTGAGAAAATTGTACGACCATAGAAAATGATAATGAATAAATTTATACGCAAATAAATAAACACATGTAAAAAGTATGTCTGTCTGTCTGTCTGTCTTCTTTGTAATAGGAAGGCATATAGTAACTAAATGGGTTCATGATTTTACTCATTAATTGAATTCGAATTGCGGTGAGCTTTAAGCTCTAAGCACTGCGCAGGCGCTTTAAGCACTTAACAGAGCTTTTAAAGCGTAAAGCAATGTTTGCCGTTAAAACTTAACAGTTTTAAGCAATGCCTCTAAAACTTTATTTTTCAATCATAATAATGTTTTATTAATTTACTTTATTTACAATTAAAAGCATTTAAATACATTAGATTATCATTTAGAATAAGACTACAGCTACAACGAGATTGCAATTGTAACATTAAGCATTTAGGAATTAAATTCATATACTCGCATTTAAATTGATCATTCATTCGTTCGAGATATAAGTATTAGCAACAATTTGTTACAATTTGTTACAATTTGTTTTTTTGTAGTTCATTCAGTTTAAAATTGTTGGACTTAAGAGTAGATACATATTTTTCTATATATTACGAACAATTAACAATTAGTAAAGTCAAACGACATTAAAGGGGAGGATCTAGCGGGCGAGACCCATATTTACATGAGAGCCAGCAGAGAGCTGTCGTATCTTACAGATACTCGTAGAACACAATCCAATAGATGCAATTGAGGCTGGCAAAGAGTGCGGGAAAGAGCACACGCGATGATCGATCTATGTAAATGGCACGTTTAAGACGCTCCTGGGCAGGTGTTAGTCTCGGTTTAGGTAGCTCTGGTTCCGGGGCCGGCGGAGGAGGTGGAGGTGGCGCTATGGTCGGGGTCAATATAATGCGGGACTCCTGACGCGGTATCCAGGGACCGTCGGCATCTAACGGTGGACGCACAACACGACGCGTGGTGCTTATAATCTGAACAAAAGAACAAACATTAGATTCGCAGAAATTAGATTATGAACACAGCTCAAAGTACACAAAGCTTCCAAGCTAACTGGACAATCTGAGAACACTAAAATTTAAAACATACTCACTCGTTTGTTTTTGGTCATCTCATCAAATATCTTTTCAATTTTCTCAATCTTCTCGTCTGCCAGAGGCAACATCACTGGTTGTTTATTAGCTGTATTATTGCTGCCACCGGGTTGTGCTCCCGATCCCGCCTCCGCCTCTTTCTTTTCCGCCTCACCAGCCACTGGCTTGGGCGGATACGCGATGGGTTTGGGTATGGGCGTATCGCTCAGCACAATATTGATCAGGCAATATTCCATCAACGCCATAAACACAAACACTGTGCAGACGGACATGAATGCATCCACGGCCTTTAAATAGGAGACGGGCGGCAAGGAGGACTGCGACTTGGCGTGCTGCGTGGACAGTGTAAGCAGTGACGTCACGCCCAGTGTAACACGCGCTGGTGCCGCTTCCGGTTTGATCCAAAATGAAACCCACGACATGATCACAATCATGCAGGTCGGAATATAAGTGTTGAAGACATAATAAACCAGGCGTCGTTTCAAAGTAAATACCACTTCCAAACAGGTGAAATTGCCAGTCGAATAGACCTGAGTACAGTCCGCGGTCTCGTTGCGTATCAGGGCAACTTGGGGTAACTCAATGTTCTCGTCGACAACGAGGGGCGTGGTGGGATCCCATTGAAAAATCAGATCATCTGTAGTATGAGATACTAAGCATATTTGATGCGTTTATTAGTAAGTTAAGAATACAGTTGAGATTAAGAGGAAAACAAAAGTAAAAGGAATATTATCGCAGATGAAGATGGCTAATGGTTACAAACGATCTTTTATGATTTGCATAGTCCGCTTTTAAGGAAACTTTGTCAAAAGTAGGAACTTAATCAAGTTTTATCAGAAATAGCCATGTCGACTCTACACGTCATACAAATCAAGAAAAAGAAATAAACCTTTTAGGAAGAAACTTACAGCTTTCCATTTGAAGCTTACACTCCTGTGTATCATGTGGATAAATGGCAAAGTTCATAATGCAGGACAGCTTTAGGGTTAGCTTGACCATGTAGAGTATGGTTTTATCCTTGTAGAGCCACATATAGTGATTGGGTATGGTCATCGTTTGAAATGTCACCGACTTGGCGTTCTTAAAGAAGGAATCGGGTCGCCACATATTCTTTAGCCAATCAACCTCGAGCAATCTGTACTCCTGGGTCATGTTTTCGGGCAAACGAAGTCGGTGATCCTTCCACGTTTGGGCAAAGAACACATCGGCCACATATGTCATTGAGTTTTCATCGATGGAGTCCAAGCCCATGACTGTTACGTGGAAATAAACAATTGTTGGCTGGCCCTCCTTTTTGGGTGGTCGCATTTTATCATAACGCTTTATGTCCTCGGGCAGAATGTCGGTTATAGCCAGACTTTGTCTGTATAATTATGGAGGGGAATAATGCATTGATTACTCAAGAATACCTTGAGATATACTTACTGAAATTCACCCTTGGCATAGTGTTTAAGACAAATGCAGCAGATGACTAGCAGGATTATTTGAGCGACCATGTCTGTTTCTCGTTTATGCTGCAGGTGACAAAGGATACATGAGGATCTTTGAGTAGGCCATGATTTTCGACCGTGACATGACCTTGTTCAGGAATCAAAGCAAAACTCTCGAACGGTGTCACTGGCATTGACAATGCATCGAGAGCTTCGAAAATAGCAACAATTATGTTGCTTAACGATGTAAATAAAATGTGAAACAAAGGACAATGGCGGGGACAGTTAGCCGCACTTCCTGCACAATAGCCTCGGCATTGGCAACTCTGGCCCAACCCTAGTACCTCGTCTATGTCTATCTAGTGCCTAGCTATTTCCCTCTTTCTTTTCCATTCTGTCTACACGTGGAGGCCACAATACCGACTTAATTCACAATTAAAGCCACTCGAAGAGTGCCCTACAAGGTGCGTGGGGGATGCAGGGACAACGTTGTTGGGGGCGCTGCAGCTTTAAGTGGCCCATGCGCCTTTTGTGCGCCTTCGATGCCGCTGATGCTGCTGAGATGGCAATGCCACAGAAATGTGCCCCATTGAGCGCGACACGGCGAGATTGAAGGCGCATTAGACAAGGACAATACACATATACATATATGGTGGGGTACTCATCCAAAGACGTCATTGCTAGCAGCAGCACCCATATATTCTTCAAGCGAATTTAGGCCAAGTAATGGACATGCACTAATAATTAATTATTCATTAAATGAAATTCGATTTGTATTTAACGGGAAGTTAAAATCAATTAATAAAAATGACTTTAAAATAGTTAGAGATACAGTGCTCGGCCTTTTCACTATTTTTATGGAATAACATTCATATTTTCTATTTTATTGTTGTTAAACATATTCATATACTTAATAAGCCTAATGAATATCACATCCTCATTATAAACATTTTGGAAATTGTTTTGGAATCCTAATGGAGGCCAAGAATATAAAGAAAATCTACTTTTAAATTGTATTGCTGTATTATAATTATCGCTGTGTTCAATTAAAAAATACTTGTTCAAATTTCTCGACTATTTAAATATGTTATGACATGTATAAAAAGATAAAAAGTAAAGTATTGCGCCCATTTGAAACCCATTAATTATTATTTATTACTGCTTAGAGAATTTATCTCAAGTTAAAGCAAAAAACAATTAACATTTTTATTTATTCTATTGGTATTTAATTATTCATTTCAATATTAAATTCCCAATTTGAAAAGAATTAAGTTTTTCGAATCAGATAATGCTAAATCGAAACATATTTCTGTAAAGAGACTCTTAGATGGAAAATTAAGCAAAATAGAAGATTGTTCAAAATAATGATAAGTAAGATAAACTTCCAATTATATAAAATAACACAAAAATATTTAATAATTTTACACATTTCAACATTTTACTTTTGTGGGGTAAAAACGACTGGTCACAAATACAGCAAATTTAACAGGTTTTTAAATCTTTTGAATGGTTATGTAACATCAGCTAGACACTGTTAACAACAACATGTTGTAAATAATTTATTTCTTAGAACATTTCCTTTTGATTCATTGCATATCTACACACAATTAAATTGTACACATAAATTATAAGTATAGACTTATTAATTTAAAGCACTTTTTATTTCAGTTATTTGTGGTTCAAATTTGGATTTTAACCGATTGGAACGTCTTTGCAGTTCGAAGCCTCGCTGACAACTGACAGTTAGAGCGAAGGAATTTGAATTTAAAACGTTGCCAGGCTAGGCAAACGATGAAGAAATTCACCAACGAAAGGCGCAGGATGCAGGATACATGATACAGTGACAGTACTTACTAGGGTATGATTCTATATATGTGTGTATGTATTTGTGTGCGCTATTGAGACAATGTGGTTGGGTCTCTGAAAACCTTTGCGACTATATAAAAGTGAAAGGCCTTAGAATATCCATGGTGCAACTAGGAAAATGTCTTTAATATAGTCGGCTGGGAAGACTATGTAAATGCGTGTATGTGTGTTTGTACATATACATGCATATATACACGTATATATGTATCTATATAGTGCATAGTCTCTGTCTGTTTGTTCTTGTCACAGTCACTTAACATAATTTCGTCGAGTACTTTGGCATTGCCTTTCCACATAATCTGCTCTGGCTCTGTCGTCATCGTCATCGTCGTCATTGTAATTGCAATTGTTACTATAATAATGAGCCATGTTTCTCCTACCTTCCCCCTTTCCTTGCATCCCCTTTTTCACCCCCTTTTAGCCAGATTTCAGTTCTGCCGCATTCGCTTATTGATTGCCATTGACAGCCCCAAGTGAATCTAAATTCTGGGGGAATTTGGAAATGTTTCTTTAGTTTTTCCAATCAATTGGCTTGTTTCGAAGCGACTAACAAGCTAACAACTTCTGAAGTGTTTCCCAAGAGTCGGCTTGACGCAGCAGCAACAACGCTTTCATTTTGTTGCACTCGATTGCATTGGAAAAGGATAAACGAAAATGCCAAATGCCTACTAATGGCATTCAATCTTATGATAATCCCATGATTCCGCTGACGTCAAAGCGAAAATGTTAAATATTTAACAATGTAGGGTATTCAGGTGGGTACATAAAAGTTATTGATTCAAAATAGATGGATGTAGAGTTAAAAAATTTAAAGTCTTAACTTTACAGAAATTAATATCAAATTCGAAAACTGAATCAGATAAAATTTAAGTGGAGTAAAGATTGGGTTTAAGTATCAGAATAGAAATTAAGACAAGAATAATCCCTAATTTTCCTTGTCTAGTTAAATTTTATTTGATAGATGTTTTTCAATTTGGCATTTATATTTACATATCTATACATCTTACATCACATTACAATAGTTAACAGTAACTTTGCCCCAGAGACCTAAACATTTTCCTATAGTTTTAGGAGATTTTATTAACTTTAGTTAAAGACTATTGACAACGATGGTTGCTCAAACAAACACAGTCATCTAAAAAAAAAATTCAAAAATAATTTTAAAAAAATATGTCTTGAAATTGATGAAAAAATTAGCAAGACACATTTTCAGGTTAAGGAGAGCAAAATCTCTAGGGAAAAAATATTTAGGTCGCTGAGGTATGACCAAAATAATTAATTTGTAAGCTAGTGCTATCATTCGAATAGATATTTACGACCCTAAATAGGCATTGAGAATTGGGCTGAAAATTAGAAATGTGAAATTTAATAAGAATAGGCATTATAGTAAAATTAAGAATATAGGAACAAGAAATGGAATAGTAATAGGAATATAAATGGAAATGGGAATAAGAATAAGGAGAAGAAAAAGAACAAAACAAAGAATAAGAGTAGTAGTTTTCATAAGAAAATTCTTGTCTTTTCATTTCTATAACTAAGACATTTAGTCGTTTTTCTCTTTAATTAAAATTTTGCAATTGCGTTACCAAAACACGCTTATTCAAGTGGAACATCTCTTTCAAAACAAAATATAATTAAAATGCATTCCACGATGTAGGCACCTGGGAGGAGGCCAGGCTAAATGTAACCTTGAAGCATCTTGAGCTGTATATGTACACAAAATATATGCATAAAAATACTCGTACACATATTCGATTCCACCTCCTTCAGTGTTGCCTAGGATGCGGCCTTTTGGACACGCCTACAAGCTACAAGCACTCAACGCCTTTGCCGCAACACTTCAGCAACACATCCTTTGGCCTTCCGTTGCCGCAATAGCAATACCAACAACAGCAACAGCAACAACAACAACAACTCGTCATCAACGTCGTTATTAAATTATCTCTGATGCGATAATAACACACTTAAGTAACTTGCCGTATATTTCATGAATCCTACCGCTTTCCTCCTCCACCACCACTCCTCACAAGACCCTTATTCACAGCTTTGCTATAAAAAGCCGCTGATTTTTCTATAGTTTATTCGAATGCAGCCGAGCTTGGCACTGCTTTTGGACCTGACCTAAGTACTTGTTTCGTCTGTAGTGCACACGCTTTTCAACCGAATTCAAGTAAGCTCCCCCTGCCCGAAATTGCCACCCCCATTTCAATCCCCTCTGCAACACCTAAGTGGTGCTCTTAAGATTCTGCTGATGGCAGCAGGCGGAGAAGGATGAAACGTGGGCATGGCAACCAAAACGTAAAGGTTTGGCGTGCTTTTAACTTGAATAGTTGCAATTTTTTAGTAATTGTTGTTGAACGGGCTTTTGACAAGCGGCATGCCATTGAAATTCTATAAAATAAATTATTTCAAATATACTTTTGAAACAGCAAAGATTCTGTGACGTCAACGAGCGAACGAACGAACAATAAACAAAGGTCGTTAAGATAAAAATCTACTTTGGAAATGGCTTACATGGTACTATTTAAGGTATTACTAATAGAACTGATAATTACGGCACCCTAATCTTTAAGGATCTGCTACTTAAGCCAGACACAATCTATTGAAAAATTAATATAAACATATGAAACATGCGTCGACAAAAAGCCGTGTGACCCACATTTCCACCACATTGCGGAAGTATGTTGAATGGAAAGTTGCAGCATTGAAGTAACAAGCAACCCCTAAGCAGAAACTTCATACTCTCCATCCTTCGGTAGGTTCATTCATGAAAGCGCCAAGTGAGGCCATTGAACTGCCTTCGAAATGGTTAATAAGGGAGTTTCTCCGCTCCGGGAATAGCTTTACCACCTTAGGGACTCGGGGTGGGGAGGCAAAATCATCTTGGAGCAACAGTTGACATTTGGGCCAAAAGAGAGGAGAAAGGGAGAGATTTGACACTCAGGTAGAGACGATGGAGCTGCGTCATTGGCGCCATTGTTGATAAACAAACCTGTAGCAGCCGTTTACCCAACACGTGTGCGGTTCATTCCGATTCAATGGTGGTGGCTGTGGACGGGTGACAACGGCGGGTTGGCATCTGAGGGGTGATAACACTGCGCACACTCGTATCCATCAACCAGCTGAGCGTAGTGTCGTGACGTTGTTATTGATTTTTACACAGTCAGAAGACGCGCATCGTTTAACTGCATTTCGACCTGCAAACACACAAAAAATCACACATTAAAAAATGCATTAAACAATTGCTGTGAATTAATTACAATACTTAAGAACATCATTTCAGGCGGCGCTTGGCATAAAGGCACAAGCACTGGGCGCAGACGACTTGGAAACGTGGTCCAAGATGATGAAACTGCGACCATATGTGCCATCCAAGCGCATCGCCATACGGGACTCTTCGATTGATGAGGACATAAGCGATGATGTCGATGACGAGGTGTTCATCAAGGACGCTAGATCTGCCAAAGTGAGTAACTAATTTGCATATACAAAAATCCTTTCCTCTAGAATTCGTCATTTTACTTAAAGTAGAGAAAAATATTTTTAATCATTGCAAAAATGTGGCGATTAATAATTCATAATATAAATATGAAAATTATTTGTCTTTAAGAACTATAAAAATATTTTGAGTCCGTTTCTCATTTTTTTACTCCATATTACTTATGTGCATATGGTAAAGATTTTCTAATTAATAAGAATTCGGCTTAAATAAAAATCAATAGCTATTAGATTTGTAATTAAAAGGGATTTGTTTTGTTGAATGACAGTTCATAAAACTTACTATGAGCAGATAAATTAAAAAACTCAACATTTATTAATATAATCGCATGTTTCCAACTACAGCGAAGTGAAGAGCAGGGCCTTAAGCGTCCATTGATGGCACCGCGTCGCAAGCACAGTTTCGGTTCAGGAAGCAGCTCCACACCCATAATGAAACAGCACAAACGACGTCGCTGCTGTAGATGCTGGGAGTCCTTCTGCTATGTTCTGGCTGCGCTCACCGTACTCTGTGCGTTGCTCAGTTTGGCCGCATTGATGCTGACGTTATTCCCATCGCCAATACAGAATATTCACCATTGGTGGAGCCGGGGAGCGCAAGTGGGAGCATTGACTTCGTCGAGTATTAGTTACGGAAGTACAATGGGCAGTGAATTTGTGCCTTGCACACAGATCAGCGTACAGAGACTGTGGACTCGCAGTCTGGCTCGAATGAACAGCGAGAGTCCATTGCGTGCTGCAGATCTTAATGGCGATGGCATCAAGGATGTTATTTTTGGATATGGCGTCGATGACAACATACACTATGAGGGCATCCCACTGCCTCGATGCAAGTCAGCCCAGCAAGGGGACGATGTACCTTGCGAAGGAGGTGTTGTAGCTCTTAATGGACGGGATGGCACCATATTGTGGCAATCTTGGAGCGTGGCGAACGTGTTTTCCCTGCACTGCAATGCAGACATCGATCTCGATGGTGGCATGGACTGTTTGGCCGCAGGTCGACTAGGTGTAAGTCACAGGATCAGCTAATCTTTGACAGCTTCTTATACTAATGCTGTTCATATCCGCAGATGATCTTTGCCATTAATGGACGCACTGGCCGGGTTATCTGGACTTTTCACGAACTGGAAGTAGAAACAAACTCGCCCATTGTTATGGATCTCTATACGATTAATGTGCTGCGAGATTTGGACGGGGATGAGGTACCCGAACTGATAGCTGCGCATCTGGAAGAGCGTGAAGAATCCAAGGCTGGCCACATTAAGCTTATATCGGGCAAGACGGGCAAAGTGATCCGAAGTATACCGACGCCCCACCGCGAGGAGATGTTTGTTCCCATTCAGCTGCTGACTCAATCTGACGGCACTGAGCTGCTATTGATGATAACCGGTGGACAAAATACTCCAGGCGGCATTTATAGTTTACGACTGCTTACGCTTATGGCCCACACCAGCGAGAAGCACTTCACACCATTGCATCAACAACAGAAATCGGGTCTGATGGTCCCTGCTGTGATTAGCGATCTCAATGGCGATGGCATCTCTGATGTAGTTGTCGCAGCCTTCAATAGCAGCGTCTATGCCTTCGATGGACATAACTACAGTATGTTGTGGAACTATACATTTCCAGCCAGCGAATGCGTCAGCGCAATTGTACCGGGTCATTTTAATCGCGACAATGTTACCGACTTTATGGTTAAGTACAACACTGGACCAGGTTTTCCGGTCTATTACTATTCGCAGACAACGATCCTGGATGGACGCACGGGTCAGCCACTACTTAATGCAATGATGACAGATGCGGGCGGTGCCAGCAGTCTATTAGGTGGTGTATCCATTTCACAAAGCTTTGGTGGTGATTTCTTCCTCCACTGGCAGCTGCAGTGCCGAAATAATCCAAATGCCCGGGATGCCTATGAGTTTGTGCCGGACAGTGACATCATTCTTCAGGCTCGAGCTGACACCTGTCGTCTGCGCTATAACGAATCCACCGTACTAAAGCTCTATGCAATTGCCCGGCACATTGAACCCCCGGGCGCGGTTCTTTTCAGCACAGACGATTTAGAGGTACAGCTGAATCGTACACAGCGGCCTGCTTCAACCGGCAAACAGTCACCACTTAAGCACCCTAAGCTCCTCAAAAAGCTGCTTGCGAACCGAGAGCAGCTGCTCAGTCAAGTGGTGGATGCTGATGCAGCCGATCAGCTGCCAGTTCCACTCAAGCACTTGAAGCATCACAAGCATACCTTGCCGGATCTCTTGCCGGAATCAGACACGGATAATGAACTGCCCAGCTTTGCCGGTGGCTACATCAAGGAACCCTACAAGGAATTTGTAAGTATCATTAAAAGTTACATTAAAAAATAATTTATGCTCAAATCTAACAGAAGGACTACGGACCTCTGCCGCTACCTGCGGAAAATCCTAATTCCATGCGCTTACCAGAGGAGTACGAACTGGTTTACAACGATGAGTTGCCACAGGTGTCGGATCAAAACGATCGTCCCATACATTTGCGGAGCAAGTATCCCAGTGGCAACAATCGTGATGTACGCAGTGACACTCTAGAGTCAAGTACCACCACAAGTAGCACCACCACAAGTCAGCCACTGTACGCACAATCCCCTCTAAGTCTGTGGGATCTGGAGTTGGACAATGAGGCGCAAGAACAGGCAGCAGACGCAGCTGCTGCAGCAGTAACCAGTTCCAGTAAGATTCAAAGCCAGTCCGAGTATCGCAGACGCAAACGACAGCGACGCAATGAGCCTGCTGGCGATCCAGGCAGCAGTACTGCCACTACAGATAACAATGCTGGCGAGGGTGCAACACTTGCGCCAGAGTATGCCTCGCCTGCTGACTGGTATTTGGCTTCCATTTCTTCAACTGGCGTGCTGCTCAAGGCACTGAGCAATGCGAGTTCCTCTCTAGACTTTGTCTTCGTGCTCAACATACGCGAATCAGAGGCGTATCCACCGTTATTCTCGCCGCAGGATCTGAGCTGCGTCGAGGAGAAAATAAGCGCCTACAAAAGTGTGTAAAATACGTTTAAATCAGGGATTTAAACCAAAATGAATTAAGGTTTCCGTAACGGTTTCGGACATGGTCGGGTTTTGGGTTTCCGTTAACGCTTGCGTACAAATTTCTTTTAACATTTCGTAATGGTTGATCTTAGTTTCCAAGAAATCGGTTAACAGTTTTGGTTACGGTTTGAATCCCTGGTTATTGTGTTTATTTTTTAATTTATTTGACTATGGTACTTTTATTTCAGGCAACACCGCCGATACTTTGCGCGTGCTGCGCAAGCAATTCCTCAAGCAGTGCTTGAGTGAGCGACTCGTTGACGCGGATCCCGCGTTGCCAAAGTACGAATCGCAGCTGATTATAACACGGATTGGGATAACATGCACCTGTCGCTCTCTGCAGCCGGGCGAGGTGTGCTCGGAGTTGGATCACATTGATGCACAACGTTGGACTGAGTTTATGGGCAACGATGGTAATGGCTTTTATGCCAATTAAAACTAAGTCTATCCCTCTCTACTCTATTCACCTATTGTAATTAATCGATCGTCATTTGTGTGGCTGTTTCTTGTAATTGTAACAGTATTTACATGTGTATTTGTGTATATTTTATGAATTTTTAATTAAAATTAAATATTAAAACTTAATTTTCATGGTTTTTCCATGTTAATTTCTCTTACTATTATTATTATTTAAATTTATTAGTGATGACACTTTGAAGTGCGCTTCAAATCAATAGACAAATATCGCTCATCGAAATATCGATGCAAGTATCGCAGTTGCATGTGACAACTTATCGATATGGCGATATTTTATATATCGATATTCATCCATAGTTCGGCACTAAAAAGTACAACTTTAAAACAACAACAAGAACTAAATAGCTTCCCAAATATTGTTATTAACTTAATGCTGCGCTCACCACACACCCAATCGTCAGCATGGGCATTCTAGAGAAGATTGCTGAGATCGAGCGCGAAATCGCCCGCACGCAAAAGAACAAAGGTGAGCTGCAAAAACCGGCGCAGACAACACGGCGCGTCGTCGATATTCGCATTGCTGGCAACAACAGCATCGGAATTTAGGGTTAGAATTAACTTTCAATTCATTTTTACAGCCACTGAGTACCATTTGGGCTTGCTAAAGGCAAAGCTTGCCAAATACCGCTCTCAGTTGCTGGAGCCGTCGAAAAAGGGCGAAAAAGGCGAAGGATTTGATGTGCTGAAAAGCGGAGATGCTCGGGTGGCGCTCATTGGCTTCCCCAGTGTGGGCAAGTCTACAATGTTGTCCACATTAACTAAAACCGAATCGGAGGCGGGTAAGTTACGAAAGTATTAAACAAATTACATCTCTTACCATTTATACATATACATCCATAGCCAACTACGAGTTCACTACGCTGACGTGTATTCCCGGCGTAATTGAATACCAAGGAGCCAACATACAGCTGCTCGATTTGCCGGGTATCATTGAAGGTGCTGCTCAGGGCAAGGGACGTGGTCGTCAAGTTATTGCCGTTGCACGTACCGCTGACTTGGTACTGATGATGCTGGACGCGACCAAGCCGAATATACATCGGGAGCTGCTCGAACGTGAGCTGGAATCGGTGGGCATTCGTCTGAACAAACGCAAACCGAACATTTACTTCAAACAGAAAAAGGGTGGCGGTCTTAGCTTCAACTCCACCTGTGCCCTGACGCGTTGCAGTGAGAAAATGGTGCAAATGATTCTGCACTCGTTCAAGATCTTCAACGCAGAGGTGTTGTTCCGTGAAGACTGCACAGAAGATGAATTCATTGACGTCGTTACCGCCAATCGCGTCTATCTGCCTTGTTTGTATGTGTATAATAAGATTGATCAAATTTCCATGGAGGAGGTGGATCGACTGGCACGACAGCCACACTCCATTGTGGTCAGCTGCAACATGAAGCTGAATCTGGATTACATGCTGGAGGCACTCTGGGAAGCCCTTCAGTTGATCAGAGTGTACACCAAGAAACCCGGTGCACCGCCAGACTTTGATGATGGACTTATTTTGAGAAAGGCAAGTATATCCACAAACAATTCTTGATTCAAATATTAACCTCATCCCTCTACTACTTCTTTGAATAGGGCGTCAGCGTGGAGCACGTGTGTCATGCCATCCATCGAACACTGGCCGCACAGTTCAAATACGCTCTGGTCTGGGGCACGTCAACAAAGTACTCTCCACAACGTGTGGGTATTGCCCATGTGATGGCCGATGAGGATGTCATTCAGGTGGTCAAGAAGTAGGCCTCATTTAAAACTCCATTTGTTGATCACTGCTTGATTGGGTTGAAATATATTCTATTCTAAATAAATACAAATTAAAGCATTGTGATGGAACATCAGGCCTGCGGACTAATAGCCCCTTTCCAAGAGGCATAAGTTTTCCAAATTATTTTATTTATCTGCTTTTTTGATAATTGCAAAAACATTAAAACGCTTACTAGAAGAGTGGAATAATTAAAAGAAAACACGTCTTTTGAGTGAATGATCAGAAATATTAGTTATGCATTAAAAATCTTTTACTCTGTTTATATGGAGCTGAATTTTTCAATTCAATTCGGCTTATAAACAACGATTTACAAATTAGTCCCTCTTCCAGTAAGTGAGCGATATAATCTGCCTTCTTCAATGAGAAAGAGTTGCTAAACGGCTTCATCGATTGTATAATAACTTTATTGACATTTCATTCCATAACAACTAAACAAAACTATCCTGGTAATGGTCAAAATTACCATCTATCTGATTTCGATGCAGTCGCATTGTTGGATGTTGACGATGTGGCGGCGGCATAGCTTTTGTTCAGCGTGCTGATGGCCGAGATGCTGGAGAATGGTGTCGGACCACTGGTGATTCGTTGTGGTTCGTTCAGCTGCACGGGAGGATTGTCGATGTGTGCGAATACGTTGGTAGCATCTCGCAGTCGATAGCGACGCAGATTTAAAAAGTGCTCCTTTTGCTCTTCCACACGTTGATGCAGCTCATGAAGACGTCCAGCCAATGAGATAAATGATTCGTTGAGCTGGCGAAAGCCACGTTTTAGATCATCTGGCGAAATACTTTGTGGATTAGCCAGCGCATGCATGTGGCTTTCAGTGAGCGCTATTTGCTGGCGAAAGGATATTAAATCCTCCTCATATTTGGCCACCAGGCACTGAAAGTACTGGAAGGGTGCGCTATTCTCAAACTGAAGTCCGGCTGATGTGTCCTGTGTACGCTGTGCCATCTCCAAGGATTGTATAGCTTTAGCTGTTTCACTGCGCAACTGTTTGATCTGTCGATTGTTGGAATCCACCGAATTGGCCACGTTCTGCAGCACCCAGCGTAGGTTTATAATCTCGTGACTCACATTGCTCAGTTTCGATGTCGAGGTGCGTCCAATGTCAGAGGAAATGGTCTTCTGCTGCTTAATGTGGCTCTTGAGTGCATCCACGGTCTTAACAATTTCATCAGGCACCTGTGTTTCCTTGATCTGTCATCAAGAGAGAATACGTTAATCCAACTATTTGAAAATCATTACGCATTTACTCACCTTTATTCCATCTTGCTTGTTGTCACCAAGCTTGGGTTGCGTGGCACTCACATCAATCCCGCCTAGGCCAACAAAAGCAGGCGGTGCTGCAGCTGGTTGAGCGCCTGTTGTCAGAGGCTTGCCAAAGATACCTCCAGTTCCTGTGGTGGCTGGAGCTAAACTGTTGCCACCCAGACGCAGACTCGCGTTGAAAGGCTGCGCAGTCGCCGTGGTCGTTGTGGTGTTAAAGTTCAAGCTTGCTGCCGTCGTAGCTTGAGGTTTATTAAAGGCAAACGCACCCATTCCAGCTCCCAGTGTGGATGGCATTGCAGTCGTCCCGAAGGCGGGCGGTGCTGTTGTCGGAGCACTCGTGGCGGGAGTCGAAAAACTGAAGGACGGTGCCACGGTAGCAGTTGCTGTTCCAAAACCGGGTGCAGCTGCCGGCGCACCAAAAGTCGATCCCGGTGCAGCAGATGGCGCGCCAAACGCTGGCGCCGCTAAGGGAGCGCCAAAAGCTGATGTACCTGTCGCTGTTCCAAACGGAGGAGCAGATGCAGGGGCTCCGAAAGCCGAAGTTGGAGGTGCACCAAAAGCAGGGGCGGCAGCGGGAGCACCAAAAGCCGGTGCAGGAGCTGTTGTGCCAAAGGCAGGCGTCGCAGTCGTTCCAAAAGCAGGAGCTGGTGCTGCTGCCGGTGCACCAAATGCTGGAGCTCCTGTGGACGCTCCAAAAGCAGGTAAGGAGAGTCCTGTACCCGTAGGAGCAACTGCTGCCGCAGTAGGCGCTCCAAAACTAAGCGTAGGCGCCGCACCAACTTGTGCGGGAGCAAAACTGAAACTGGGTGCTGCTCCTCCGCCCACCACAGCGCTCGCTGCACCGGCGAGACTCGATGTGGCCGTTGCAGCTCCAAATGCTGGTGGCGGTGCGCTAGTTGCCGGTCGCGCGCCAAAACCGAAAGCGCCTGTTGCTGGCGCTGCGGCTGCTCCGCCCAGGCCAGCGTTCGTTGTTGGTGTGCCAAACGAAAAAGACATTGTATTTTTGTTGTCAATTTGTTAAACGTAAATTTTTGTATAACTGGAAATACAAATTAATATTCACAGAATTTCACAAGCAACAAACTCGGTCGTTTCGTTCTGAATAAGTTCAAATGAACGGGTCATCGAAATGAACAAATGAACTTATTCAGTATTTTATTAACTATATCGAATACTTTGCTTAATTGGTCGATTGTTCGTTAACGAATTTTTTTATATTATTCATAGATAGATTATGTTTCGATTATTGCTGTTATTTTTCACCAAGTTTAAAATATGCATAAATTCAAATATGAGTTGCTTAAACTTTAAATTGGTCACTACCTGGCATGTGTACGCACCGGCGTCTGTATTCTGAATGCCCTCAACTTGCAGTAGCAAGCGTACATAAATAAATGTAGCACGCACGCATACTAGTGTACGGCGCCTACCACACCAACAGCTCTCTAAGCAGTGGACGGTGATCCACAGAGAGCGCTGCTCAGAGCGCGATGCTCAAAGCGCGATGCTCAGAGCGCGATGCTCAGAGCGCGATGCTCAGAGCGCGCTGCTGTTCGCAGTTAAACGATTGAGAGTGTGTGCGTGTGTATGTTCGCTGTTGAACGATCGAGAGTGTGCGTGTGTATGTCGCTGTTAAACGATTCAGAGTGTGTGCGTGTGTATGTTCACTGTTGCCAACTGTCTCCTTGTACTTGACGCTTTCTCTCCTCAACTGTTGCGCCGCTGCTGAGGCTAGTTGGCCGCTTGCATTGTGTGGATCGTTCACAAGCAATTTAGTTGCCGTCCGGTGCAGACCTTTGAGCTCGCAAGGAATAAGGATAAATTAATTTTTTTTTCGGTGCTGCGATATAAAACACAAACAAATTGTACGTATTTTCTCAACAATTATTGCAATTAAATTGTGCACAAATTGAAATCAAAGAATCAACATTTAATAACAAGCATTGGTAAATTATTTTATTTGTTTTTATAATATGTCTTCACTATCTGGAATTATTTCAAGCAACAAATATTTTGCAAGTTCAAAAGCACAGCACACACACACATGCACCCACCCAAAATAAACGGCATAGCACAAATTTAAATTGAACAATCAAGTCAATATTTTTAAGCTTAACGGTCGCTCAATTTTTAAAATAAAGCGCCACCTATTACAAAAAGGTGTTAAAGCTATATTGATATATCGATATCGATAGATTCTCATTTAAACTTCTTCAAATCAACTAAATAAAATTGTTTTATTAAAAGCAGAAGATTAAATTAAAGCAAACTAAATTAATTATAAATTTAAAAATTTAAAGCGGATTTCTTTTATTTCTAGTTAGAAAACTGAACTAAATGACTGATTTAGTTAACGACTCAAAAGTTATCGATTGAACTTATTCAGCTAATTGAACGGAAAATCTCAGCTCTGATCGATATGTGCCTATATTTCAATGTATCGCTAATACGTTTCAGAGCTTGTTGAAAAACTATCGATTACGTACTTTACAACTCTGGTATACCGCTGACCAGCACTGATTTAGTTTATTTTGCCACCGCTGTTTATAGTACCAAATTTTGACACCAGGAACGCCACAATAAACCGAGATATTTACAGTTATTTCCCTGATCATGTGAATGGTTATTTCTCTTGAATTAAGTTGCACGTTTTCTTAATAAATCGCACTCGAAATAATTAAACAATGTCGGTAGCAGAAGAAAAATACACAAAATATCTCAGCGAGAAAGGTGTTTTGCAGAGGCTGCAAGAAGTATTAGAGCAACTGGTGGTAATGGATCCGCTCCCAATAGATCCCCTGATGGACATACTACACGCCATCGGATGTCCCCTCATTCCGCAGGCGCAAATGAAAGCCCTGGAACGCAAGGTGTCTCGTGCCCAAGACGAACTTCGCTACCTACGACGTGTGCTCATCGACTTGGGCGGAAAGGATGATCTATACGACAGCGATACCGATGAAAATGAATACGTTGGACAAGTTGGCGAGGTGGGCGCGGCACCACTTTGCTCGCCCGATTTCGTCATCTGCGAGGAATCCGAGGGAGAACCGTCCACACAATATGTTGTGGACGCATCCATTTCAATCAAAGAGGATCCCCAAACTGTCTATGACGATGAACAGCCGTGCTGCAGTCGCTCGATCCTCGACAACGTGAAGCAGTCATAAGTTAACTTTATGTATACATTACATATCCCAACTTTACTGTCTTACTTTGCATGTTATTGAATGCTTATTTTGTTTAATCAACGCTCTTAGAGAAAAGTCAACGCTTGATCGTTGCATATTACAAAAACGTTTTTTAATTTTTAAATATCCAATGCCAAGCATTTGGCATATTATTTTGTAAACCATGTTAAACACTGGTGTGAGTTAAGAATAAGAAACAACGCAAGATCGTTCAATAAGTATAATGTCATTCGTGCCTATATACGATATGTACGTATAATAAAATATGTAACACTCTTTAAATATCTCTTACGATCAATTTTAATACATAAAATGGTTGGTAGACTGTAGGGTAATAGTAGCATATCAAAATTGGGTATTTATAATGCGAATCTTTGTTGACTGAGAATGCAAATGAATGAATGAATTTTGAGTATAATGTAAACGATGTAAATATACATGTCATGTTCGTAAGGTTCACTTTTGTAACCCCACTTAACCTATTTAATGTAATTGATATGTACTATTTCTTTCTCAAAAACTTAATCCGTAAATTTCTAAAGTGACTATGCTTACATCTTTGCTTGTCTTTTATGATTTCAGAGTTCTAATATTTTAAAGCCTATATTAACGTGACAAAAATTATGGTTGCCCAAATAGTTTCTCATGCATATAGAGATAATTTCTGATTTCCTGTGATAGCTGAACCAAAGGGAAATCAATACGCATTTTATGCCAGCAGTTGTAGCTTTAATTGGCCAAGCAAAACGAAACAAACAATTCAATTAACTTGAAACATGTCATCTATGTATATCGACATTTAGTCTGTGGTGGGGAGTGGACGAATCATAAATTTCATTTGCAAGCCTTTTAGCTCCATATGAGGAGCTGGTTGAGATGTGCCACCTGAAGTTACAGCAGTGGGTTGTATAAATTCACCATTATTGAATGCTTAAAGCAATAGCTCAATCAATTTATGTTAATAAGTCAATGTTAGTCAAGCTAAACAATGCCCTTAGAAAGGTAAATATTCTTAATTTCAACTTTGGGTAAAGTTTTGTAGCTCTTTATGTGATTTTATTCTTGTTAATTTTATTCATTCTTGTTAAATTACATAAATATTTCAATTTAAATAAGAACTAAAGGGACAAATTCTTATTTTAATTTAAATATTCATGAATTTTTATAAACATTGTTGCAATATTTAAAACAAATACAATATTAATTTAATATTAATTCGCCAGCTGCATATCCATTTGGTATTTAAATTTTATCCTGTATATTTTACAGTTTAGAGAACGGCTTACATAGAATTTTTAGAGGAAAATGTACTGCGTTGAAACTATTTATTTTCCTGTACGCGATAAATTTGTCTAATCCGCTGTTGGCGTCTGGGCGTGACAGCTGACAGTCCCTTTGATAAATAAACTGCAGTCAAGTTGACAGACAATGTACATAAATATTTGCTATAAAAACAAAATTCTTAAATAAACAAGCAGTACAGCATGGGCGTGGCAGATGGGCAACTGTTTCGCGTGTTTATGCATGGTATCCTTACAAAATGGATAACACAGGGTATATCAAGTAAGTGGAAATATTTATATCTAATTGACACAAGGTATATTCTCTAAATTTTAGTAAATAATTAAAAAATCGTATTGACACTTTGTACTTCTCGCTATAATTATAACTATAATCCATACCACATGTACATTCAGGGTACAGGGTACCTACTTATCGGTGACTAAAAACTTCATCCTTGTTTAATTGTTTTCGATGGAATATGGAACCATTTTTTTTTTTACTATTTTTTTCCCCCATTTTGTGTCATTTTTTGGCGTTGAATAATCGCTGCGGAAATTGCCGTTTAACGACAAATTGTGGCGAGATATAAAAAGTCAGTGATATAATTGATTGACACAAAATGCTGTCGCATTGGTTTCCTAATTTCTCTATTTTTATGGGTATTTTTTAAGCATCTTTTATTTTTTTTTGCTTCTGCCTCAAACCACGCAAAAGCTGCAGCATTTTGGGCGGTTAATCTGGGCGCGTGCCATACCTCCAAAAGGGGTATCGGGCAGTGCCGGGTAAATCTGCTTTGCTTTTGCCTGTCAGTCTGCCGTAGCGTAAAACTTTAACCACGTAAAATACGATCCCGTTGGGCAGAAGCCACAAACACAACCAGCCCCAAAATACGAAAAAATAAAAGGAAAAATTACGGAAAACGAGCTGCAAACGAACAGCAGTCGAAATGCATATAAAAGGAACGACTCAAATCCAATCGGTGGCAGTGAAAAATCGGGGAAAACAGGTTGCCAGACTGCCACGAATTCCAGATGAGCTATGCGTATAGTTGGGGTGAGCACATTGCGGTTCCTAATGAGATGCCAGGAATTGGCGTGCGCAGAGCTTACTTAATTGATACGTCGAAAATTTGCAATCAATTCTTTGCCAACATAAAATTTTTTAATTAAGAACTGGGTTTAAGGTCTCTCTTTAAAAGCTAGAAAGCATTAAATCCTCTTATGGTTTGTAAAAAGCATTGCGAGGATAAGTTTATTATATAGAATATTGTTTATCATTTGCGATTCAGCAATTTTACTCGGAGCCTAGCTATTTTTAATGAACTTACCTGAATTAACCTGCATTTTCCAATACCTTATTTATGTATACATACTTTCCTATATAATGAGCTATATAATGGAATAGTGAGCATTTATTTAATATATGTAGATTCCATTTATCCCCGCATTTGCAAAGTTCTTTTTAATGCTTTTAAAATATTATTTATATCGTTTTCATTTCTCATTTAAATCATTTTATGCCCGATTATACTTACAATATATACGTTTCTTTTTTTTAGCCCACACTCATATGCATTTCAATATTCGTTGCAGCGCCTTTGAGTGCAACATTGAAAGCACCAGCATCCACCTCGACCCACTGAACCCGCTGCTACCCCAGGGTATCAGCCGGAAATGGCAAGGCAACTGCAACAGAAAAAAAGTAAAAGTGTTTAAGTCGAGTGTAAACGACGAGAAGATATCCTGTCAATAAGCAGAGATAACTAGGTTGATTGTTTTTAGAAAAACTTATGTATTTTAGGAAATCTTATTAAGACCATCTTTATGAAGAATTCTTTTATGTTCTAAAGTATATTAAGTTTTATTCTGCTAGTCATTACAACCTTTCTTTTACCCATTTCTATTGGATATAGGGTATCAAAAAGTGGATAAAAAATGGGTACGTACTGGGCAGAGTATAGCAGAGCAGTTCCATGTAGCGCCATGGCGCTTCAATTTCATGTCGAGTAAATTTTAATTTACAGCTCTTTTGTGACCGCAGGTTTTGCCAGCATGCAAGCCAAAAACTTTTCTCTTTTTCCATTTTTCCCTTTTTTTAAAATACATATATACACATGTTTTTTTTTTGTATATTTTTTTGTTGAGTTTTTGGCTATTTGGCTTGCTGGTCAAATGATATATCCGACTGGGCGTTTGGTTGGTTGGACATTTGCTTTTGGGCGTTTGGCGCAGCCAACTGCCATTAGTTTTAATTGCCAACAAGGGGGGGGGGGTTAGGGGTTAGGCTAAACAGGGCAGTGTAAAAGCGGCGTTGGGCTAATTGAAGCTTCTGCCAATCTCCAGCTATGCTTCATTAGCGCCGCTGAAAACTCTATTAGCCAAATGAGCCGATGAAGCGGAGGTAGTGTAGGAGAAAAAGTCCGGAAAAAAGTTTTTCGAAAATTGTCAGAAAAACGTGCAGCAGCTAAATAATGTCAAATTTATTGCCAATTTAAAACAACAATTAAAATGCAATTATAACGCGTTAATTGTATTATAACAGCGGGTGTGGGCGTGGCAAGGAACTTTCAGGAGAAACTTTTGCACGGCTGCCTAAATATTTATTTATTTCTCCAGCTGTTGGGCAAATTGCAGCACAATTTGGCCCAAATACATCAATGTCGAACAAAAAATACTCGTATTTGCCAAATGTCCAACACACTCTGTGAAAACAACAACAAAAACTAAGCGCATTTTATCATCTATTGTCATTTTTCATTCCACAACAGACAAAAAAAAGGGTTAACAATTTTTATGTGTCAACAAGAATAATTTGTGTCAGCAACACGAAAACGAAACAAAACGAGAAGACAACTTTGCAGAGATGACAAACAAAAAGTGCAAAAGTGTCGTATACAAAAGCAGGCATCGTATTAATAATGAAAACAGGACAACGACACACACACACACACACATCCGCACATCCACTTACACACAAGAAACATCAAGGCGACTAACAGATACAAATGAACAAACAACACAACTAACTGGTGCAAACACGTCCAAGACAACTACAGCAAAAAGAATGTGCTAGGGAATCAACAAGCAGCAAGAAATTAATACCAGCCAACACTCAGCTTCCAGCGCCCGCTAGCAACGTGCAACGCCGGAAGCCGTGTGGTACGTGTACGTGCCATAATCCTTTTTCCCGTGCAACATTTTTCCTTTTGTTCCATTTTTTTTTGGCATAGAGTCGCGCTGTAGGCACAATTTTTCCACGAGTTTGCACAAATTTTCACACTTGCAAAGTTTGTTCCACAAAAATCACATAATTTTTTTATGTTATAAAAATTTGGCTTTTCGATTTGAAAATTTAATTTAATCCAGAACTATTTATTGCTTTTGTGATACCTCATCACAAAGTTCAGCTATGAAAAAATAATGAAATAAATGCAGTTTTCAAATAATAATGTAAGTTGATATTTATTTCCACTCCCAATTTGCAGATTTTTTACGCTTTTGCTTAAAAGAAAATCTTATTGATCACTAATTTAAGAAACTACATATTTTTAAGTAAGCTTAAAGTTTATAATCTAAATTTATTTATAATTGAATTCCATTCTTATTTATGTTTATACATTATAAAACTATCTTCAAGTGTTTGCTTTTTTCTTATTCTTTTTTAAAAAGAGAGCACGTTTAACTTGCAATGAAACTACTTAAGAACGACCTTCAATGTTCCACCCCTTTAGTCAGAAGTGCTCAAGCAAACAGCTGCCCTTGGAATGTTACAAATGACCTTAAGCAGTTTGTATTCTGTCGAAGGCAAATAAAATCTTTAAATTCTTAGGTCAGTATCCTACACTTTAATGCTACGTTTAGTTGTGTCTTTCCAATGTATCAAATTCACAAAGAAGAAGTTTCACTTGCTCTTCTCAAAGGTATCACACGTATCTGTGATTAGGTAAAGTGTACATTCATTGGGATATTACGCATACGCATAGTGTCGCATAGCTGACAAAATTGCCTGAAGATGACAAAGCCGAATTTCTATGAGACAGAAACGAAGACAGAAAAACTTTTTAATTGCAAATTTGAGAGGGAAAGAGAGTGGGTTGTTGGGGGGCGAGGGGCAAGGCTGAACTATCCCTGAGGGTATTAGCAGTACAGACCTATAATTATTTTGTAAATGCGGCCGCCCGCAACGCCGCGCATCATTAAAAAAAAGACGCCGCAGTGTTTTGCTTTTTCGACCGCTCCTTCTGATCCTAGTGCTGACTCTGATGGATGACTTAATCATCCAGAAAAGCGCCACACAAATCAACAAGCAAACAGCGTCGCCCAAGCGCTTGTCACAGAAGTTTAACGGGCAGCCAACGGCTCCAACAGCATCCAACAACTTCGGCAGGCTGCAAGAGGACAAAGGACCAACTGGCAGGCGGACCGACAATTGTACTGATAGACCAACGGGCAGACGAACTAAACCACTCAAAATTAATGGAGCAAATCAAACGAACAAAAAAACGGACGTATTTTCCACACAGTTCCCGTTTTTGGGTTAATAATGACAAGATTTGTGTGTGCCGCATACAGAATAGCCGACCGGCGTTGCCGGACCGTTTAGACATTTTTTTAAACGTCGCGTCGTCGTTCATTAATTTTGCACTGAAGAACATCGTGAGGGTGTCGCTATAGAGTATGGTTTTAATTAAAGCCGAGCGCAAATTGCGAAAATATTAACTTTCGTTGCTGCCTTGGAAAAGGATATGGGGAAGAAGAAGATAGTCAATAATGTGCTGGACTAGTCAATGCCCTGTACAATTTTTTTTTACCAGGCTAGGCATGGAAATAGAAATGATTGCCTGCTTAACTAAGCAACGTTCTAAGTATTGTACACTCCCTTCTGAAATTCATTATAATTTATGAAATGGAGACTTTAAGCTAAGCGCTCGAGTGGCCGACAAATATATACTTACTAGATATGATACGTCTTTTTAAAGTGAGTGCCTTTAGCAGTACTGCCTCTGACCACGTTTAACACTACAGGGTATACATATTCGTTATGTTTTTGCACTGTAAATTATGCGGATATTTTTTTTTGGTTTGTTGGCTTTAATTAAGCAAACTGAGGAAAGGAAATTACCTAACCCAGAAACTGAAGCCAAAGACACAGACACCGTCGTATATGCGAATAATGCAAATGTGCTTTCCCTCTCTTTTCCTACTTTTCCACCATACCACGCGCTTTCCCTCTGACCAATGAATTGTTGTCGGCTCACACACAAAACTCGTTACATTCGCATAAAATGTAATAATCATTTCAGTGAACGCGCTTTGGGGCAAGGGTTGGAGTCAATTTGGGGCAGAGGAAGGCTGAGGTCAAAAGTGGGTGTAACGGAAACAGCTGTTTCCGTAGCTGCCTCATTCTTTCCTCTTCGCCATCTTCTCATTGCATCCAATTTACTATTCATTTGAATTTTAGTTGCCGACTTTTGTGTTGTTTGCCACCGCACGACCATAAAATGCAAAAGATTATGAAAAGTGCCGCTACTGTGGCTGCCACACAGCCATTGCCATCGCCACTGCCGATGCCACTTCCTTGGCAAACACAAAAGTAGCTCTGCCACACAATAATAATAAGAAGGCAAAAAACCGCATGCCACATAGCACAAAATTTAGCCAAGTTCAGAATATATGTTCGGGGATTCTGCTTAAAAAAATTATTACCGAATTGGCAGTACTCTTGAATAGGTATTTGTGTGGGGTATCTCTAGTAAATGTAGAACATTTAGATCTTCTTTCAGCTGATTGATTATTTTGTGTTTCTCTAAATTCACAGTGCGAAACAAAAGTCTACATAACTCCTTAAATGTAGGTGTCTCAGAATCCAGCCTTAGTCATAACCTCTTAAACGTTCAATTGGCTAATTTTTATACTGCTACTACTAGGAGTTATTATCTAATTACTATGACTAAGTCTAAAGTGCGAGTTCAATAGAAAAGTTCGTCTAAAACCCATTTTCACATCTCAACTTAAATGCATCTTAATACTGACCTTACATTTTTGATATTTCAGCAAAATATGTTCCAACTTCCTTAAGGTCTTAAGGTACTGTTTTATCTGTAGATGCAAAACAAAACAATTTCATTCATTTTCTTGTGGAATAGCTCAAGCTTCACTTATTCTATTAGAATAGTACTTAGGAGTGGATGACCTAAAGGATTTGGTTTAAAGTAAGTAATCTATCCTATAGTATTTATGTAGTGCCTGCTGCCAAGTAAAACTAAAACTTGGCCAAGTTCTTATTTCGTACTTCTATTCTATTTATGAGTTTTCTCAGTGCGTCTCTGAAAGAAGCAGCTGTGTGTGTGTGCATTAGTTTAAAGAATATACAATTTTCGAAGTGGGAAAGTTTGCTCGTTGTAAGCTCGTAAGCATCCGTTTCCACTTCAACTCGGAAGAGTTGTTGTTGGATGCTAGCATTGCGTCGTCTTCAGATTTGCTGCAAATGGCATAAGTGTGAGTACAAGAACTTGAAAGTCACGTGACTGCCATAACATATCGAATTACGGTCGTCTAATGGGAATTAAGAAACTCCTAACGAGCGTGACAAATGCAAATGAGGTTATCCAAACCAAATGCTTGAACACTTTTTCCATTTATGAATTGCATTTATCATGCTTGACTTGTCAGAAATGCAATAAACATCAATTTGTAATCGATTTGTTTATTGACGTCCGCATACCAAAATGTTTTGACAAATTTTTAAGTCTGGTTTTCATAATTTAATATACTTTAGTATATGGAAATCGCAACAACTTTAAACTACCTAATTTTATTTTATTTAGTATACGAAATAGTGTTTCTTTTTTATAGATTGTGCAACTATTTTGATAGTTAAAATCGGATTAAAATTTGTTCCCCATTTGACACATTTGGTTTTAGCTTTGGCCTTTTTACGCACACTCTCATTGAACTTCAAAGTCTACCCGCAAATTAATTTTCGGCTAGGCAAACTCGAAAGGCTTTTGTAATTTTCCACATGCCAATTTTTTGGGTCGCCAGCATCTTTTCCCTGCCGTATCCCTTTGGGAGGGTCTGTAACAGTAACAAGTGCTTGAAATTACATTTTTCACATTAATAAAATGAAATAAAAATAAAAACTGAGCTGCTACTGCTACTGCTACTGCTGCTGCTGCTGCTGTTTGCCGTGGCTTCTGTTGCACGAACTATGCAAATGTGCCGCGTGCAGCGCACCAGATAAAACTGAGAAGGAGACACATGTGTATGTCTGTTGTTTTTCTCTTTTTTTTGCCTTTTTTTACCAACCCCTCGGGTGGCATTGGTCCCACGAAAGGGATCAGGTTGGGTTTGTGCTAGGGTTTCAGTTTCTGGGAGTTAAAAAGTTGCCAGCATAGTCACACATAATGTGCAGCAGCTGTTGCCGGCAGTGCCAAAAGTCACAATAAATTTCTGCATTAGTTGGCAGCGCAGATGGTTTCGGGGTTCCCTCTCTGAACTCTAAATACGCTTCGAAAATAACCAGAAAAACATGAATAAATAAATTTGTGAATTGTACAAATAAGGCAATGTGTGTGTTCAATTGAAGGCAACCAATATTCCTGGCAAAACCTGAAGCACTTTAAAGTTCTGATTATTTGACTTGGAGGTAGACAGTGTGAGATGATGAGAGTCTGAGGGAAAATGAGGGAATGCGAAAAGTTGCCTTCGGTTATTTGGCCTGTTTTTAACAAGAAAATTAATTAGTAGCTAATTTCCTTTCGCTGGGTACGTTCTAACCAACAAAAAGAAGTGAGACAGCTACAGGTTCTGGCTTATGTACATTAAACATTCGGTTACAAATAAAAAAATCCCTAAATTTAAATATTGAAGCTTAAGAGAATCGTTTTAGAAAATATTTATTTCAGTTCCCAAGTGTAATAATTGATCATTTTAATCCAAGGTTTGCTATTGAGCATTTCCATATTTTCACGCAGTTTATTTAAGTATAAATTAAATTTAATGATCTATAAAGAAATCCTGATTTAATTATATGAGTACAATTATTTAATATTATTTGAATTAACGCTGATATAAATTAAACCTTTATTATGCCATTATTTATATGTGAAATAAGTAAATCTAAAGCTTAAAATCTGCATTTAATAAGCCTAAGCCAAGGCTGAGAATATTATTGGAACATTTCTTAAAATGTTTAAAAAATATTAAGCAGTATTTTAGAGACAGGTTTGTCACCTGGAGTCTCGTTATTCTTTTTGCTTTAGCAGAAGCCAAGAACAAAATTGCCAAATGCTTTTTTATTACAATGTATTATAAACATTATTATATGCGTGAATCATTGCGTGCTTTCAGATGTTTCCCAAATGTAGGCATAGGTCTTTTGTCAGGCCTGGCAATGACTTCCTTTCCCACAGGGTTTCAAGTTTTATGGGAATGCTGGGAGCTGGGAGCTGGTTACATTCGACTTTTTGTTGTTTTTGTTGTAGTTACTCAAGCTTTTTATTGTTGTTTCAAGTGTTGCTCTTCAAGTTGCTGCTGCTTCTTCATCTTCATCTTCTTCTCTTGCTACTGCTACTGCTGTTGTTGTTATTGTTGTTACTGCTGCTGGTCTAGAGATAAGTACGTGCTAAGAAATGTGTAACAAACTACACACACTGAGATACAGATACGGATACGGATACGAAGTAAAAACCCCAACCAGACAATGCCAGGCGCCCACGTCTCCATGGACACATTCTAATAAAAAGGGAAGCATTGAGTACGCCATTTTGTGTTTGCCATTTTGGTGCTGTCCTCTGCCAAGTCCTCTGCCAGTGATGCGAAATATTTGTTAAAGTGTTGCAAATCGCTCAACAAGCGAAACTTTTGATATTGCACATTTAATTGGGTATTGCTTGAGTATCTTACAGTCGAGTGTCTCTCAACTTAAGCGTCACTAACTTTTGCCCACATGGGCAATCCTTTTCTGACACTGCTCAGCACTGTTTCCTGCCAAAATCCTTTTGCTCTTTCACAATTTAAGTTTGGGCTGAGTCTCGCTCCTCTTTTAGGCAGCACCATTCAGAGCTTTGGCCACATTTGAGTTATAAATGCCGCACTACTTGAATGAATCTCATGGGCGTAATAGTTTTCAAATGGCTTTTATCTGTTTCAATCTTTTTCTCTTTTTTTTACATATGCTCACTGCTGGCATGAGTTTCACATACAAGTGTCAACCCTGTCCTCTTCCCTTCTCATCTTTGGCTTTCCACCACCCATCCCCAGTCGGCAAAACCGCTTGCCATTGCACAAATGCCTCAACAAATCTCTCTTTCTCTCTGTATGTGTGTGGGAGAGCTAGAGAGGAGTAACAAATTGCCATTATATGCAACAAAACAGACAACATGCGAAATTCGCATTGAGAGATTGTGTTGCTGCGGAGGTTCGCAATCATCACATTCCACGCGTACCTCTGGTTTCGACTTCTAAATTGTAGGATCTTAAATACAGCCAACTGCAGTCGCCTAGGTGTCAATTCCAGTACTCAGCAGGGTTATTGGGAAATCAATAGAGGTACTTAGGCTTAAAGGCGATCTTTCACAAGAATGAAAATTCAATAATTTTTTAATTGTTATTAAAGTCTTCTCTTAGTTTTTGGTTAGTAATTTGTAAATATTATAAATTACTCCTCACTAGAAATAATACACTTAAAGTAGACTTAGAATAAGCTCTTAACGAAATTCTCTGTAAAATTGTTGCATGCACATGGCGAATACGTAACATGGGTACGACGTTGTCATGCTGAGTACAGCATCGTGACGTATACGTAATCACAAATAATGACGCTAAGCTTGCCCATGTATCTGCCATTGTCCTTTATCGCGTCTGCTTAAATTAAGCAGATTTAATTTAGATTAATGCGCTATCCTATTTTCTACATTAGCTGTAAGTAGAATTGACCCTCAGCTCAATGCTGAACTCTGCATATTTTCGATGGCTAATGCCAATAGAGCTGTTGTAAGTAAGCCAAGAAAACAGATTTATTGCTTTCCTCTGTGCGAATATTGATTTTCAACTAAACAAGCAAATCATTTTTATTTTGCATTTCCGCTCAATTAACGGCATTAAAAATGCATGCGAATAATCAAGATAAATGCAGCGTTCCTGGCAGTGTGAGTAAAGTACACAGATTCCTGCGAAACTCATTAAGTATGGGTCGCTGATACCCTTATTGATTCAATAGTCTATAATTTAATGAACTTATTAGGATTTCTATTAGGTTTACCTGCAGCATTTGCTGCAGCCCATATTGTATTTATATAAGCGGAAGTGTATTTAAGCTTCGACAGCTTGAAGCTATTAAATCTCTCCTGTTTCTCATTATTTTATCGTGGCACTCACACGGCATTTTTCTCATCCTCACACATGCTGTAGTTCCATCTGGCACAACGCAATTTAATTTGTGTGCTAATGCTATGACTGACAAAGTGAAATCCTTGCATTTGAGATTCTTGTAGATTTTTTATATATTTTTATTTTGCACATTTCCTTTCTTCATAAATAACAGAAGCGTTGGCGTATTAGCAATTTTAATGCACTTGGCCTTATGGCACATACTCGCAAGTATTAAATGCTAATTTCGCACACAGCCAAAACCTTTAAAGCCAAGCTAAATAAACGACACGGCGAAGGACGGGTCGACAGTTTTTACATGCCAGGTCCACACACTACATGACATTTTACAAGTTATTATTATGCAAAGGACACGCGTTGCCGGCGACTTGCCTGCCTGCCGTTATCCTGTCGCTAAATCTGCGACGTTGTTGGCAAATTTGCATTTATTCATGGCATAAATAAACCATAACACGAAATACGCCCAAAAAAGGGAAACAGAAAAAATCAAATCCTCCATTCCACTCTAAAATTCTATCACAATGGGAGTGTGCTTGGTGTGGGTCCTCTGGGGGCCTTTCACGCTCGATGCATTTCATATTATATCTAAATTATTTGCCATGCTCAACACCTGCCATCGCCAGCCACAAAACCGATGCAAATTTTTGTTTTGCCAAAAACTAGTGCAACACAATTAGATTTCCTATTTAACATCTGGTTTAGGCATTACAACTCACAACTCACTGTCAGCTGTTTTGCGGTTTCAGCTTTCAGCTCCGTAAATAGAACAGGTTTTATTTGATTTGAGTATTTGGTTGCTTCTGATTTTCCCGAAATTGATCAAATACAAAATGTGTCAAATGAAAGCAATGCATTTGTAATGAAGCAATTCGAATATAATTTAATTAAAGTAGAGTCTCTTATATAAATTTAATAAGTAGTAATAGAAGTAATACTATACACATATAAAGAAATCGAATTGGTGGTTTATTTTTGAACACTGAGTACCATTACTTAGAAATAACTCAATTGTTATTCAAGGTCATCTTCGTGTTAAAATCAGAACAACATAATTATAAGTTATTCATAACTGATGAGTTATAACCCCAAGAAATCTAAAAAATACAATTGGTTGGTCATAACTTTTATAATTGTATAATGAATTATTGTATTAACGTCACCTCAAAGCGTAAATAATAATACCCTAAATGGTCAACTCAACGTCGAATTAAAAGCTAAAACCGCAAAAGCGACTATTTTATAAGTTTATACAAGCCTAACCTCAAAGTATGCACAACATAACCTCAAAACATAAGCTGACATAACCTCAAAATATAAGCAAATTTAACCTCAAGGCATAATACCGCATAATATTGAATTAGAAATGCGTAAAATTAGCCCAAATATTTAGTCGACATGGGAGAATCAGCCACAATACGACTCCCAAGGGCAAGTACGACAATACTCAACTCAGTCAGGCCTGGTGATTAGGAAGGTGGTGTGCGGTGGTGAAGGAGTGGTTCAGGCTGTCATAATTTTATGCACCACAGACCAGTGTTAACCTTTGCGACAAAATGAAATAAATTAAAATTAAACAGCAAAACAAATATGAAAATGCGGTAAAATATCATATTCCTTGAGTTGGGGGACGACTTTAAGCCGCGTTTCACTGCTGAGCAGCCAATATGGCCAAAAGCAATACGCTTGTGTGAGTGTATGTGAGCCACCCGTACACCTCAGAGATACCTTGCCTTATTTAAGTTATGCATATAAAACACATATACCATATGGCTAAAACGCCATGTGGATAGAATAAGGTAAGGCTAACAGTAAACAAGTGGCAAGTAGTTTTCTTTTCTTTCCATTCCTCTCTTTTTTTTTGGGAGACTGACAAACAAAGAGCGCTTATTGCTCTTCCTCATGCTGCTGTGGGTATTGTTGTTTTTCATCCATTCATTTGACTGTAGTTTAAGTGTCCTTCCGTCTGTTGGTCTGAGAACTTCTTTTGACTTGGCCAAGAGCTGTTTGCATTGTATGTATTCCATTTCCATTAGCACTTTAATATTTAATGACGGTTGCTTATTGCCCATAATTGAAACCAGTTCGGTTTGCCTTTCTGCTCATTATATTATTATCTTTTGTTTGTAATATCCGTAATATTGTTAAGCTGACGGCATTTTGCTTGGCATTTTTATGATGCTTTATTATTTGGTTCTTGCGGTTGATAAATAATGCAAACACCGCCATTGGTTTTTGCTTTTTCGGCTCATCTTTAATGGGCAAATGTCTTTCTCCTTCTCTTACTTCCACTTCCTCTCTCTTCTTCTCGGTCGCTCACTCTGTCAGCATTTGTGGCATAATTCTTAATCAAATGTCGGGAAGCACTGGCCCACACATGTTTGGAAACTGAAAGCGCTTGTAATGTGCGGCACGAAACATGATTTTCTTTATGCGGCCCCCATCCCCATCCCCCTCCTCCTCCCTTTTTCCTACCTCAACCTCAAGTTGGCCTTTATGCGCTTTACTTGGGTGCCGTAAATAAGAGTTAGTTATTTTTTGAGGGGCGTCGCCTTTTGAATTTGCTTTGGTCTCAACGCAAAATTTAATTAATGTGTTTGCTTCGTGTTTTCGCATATTCATGTTACCGAAAATTGCTTGGCCATGGCCAAAATCAAAGCCAGGGCTACGTGCATGTGTGGGTAGCACGTTTTGATCATTAGCCAGTAGGTGTTATAAATACGAGTTAAACTGCGCTAATATGCATGAAAACGAGATGGAAACGAAAACGCTTCCTCCCGAAGGCATTATGTAGATGTTGAAGACAATTTATGACCTAGACGGCAGGACAATCAGTCGTGCATTCGGTCAAGCTATCTGAATGGTCAAGTGCAGAAGCTCAAGGACAAACTGGCAGCAACAGAAGGGTTTTGAGTTTGTTTTCACCCTTTGAAATTCCAGACCCAAAGAAAACCTCACTTCTAGCCACGTTTTTAACGTGTTTCAACCTGCATAAATTACGCAACAAAATATCCACAATTATTTATTATGTCAAGACCAAAAGAAAGATGAACGCAGAATGAGTTTTGTGTTGAAAGGATGTCAGCTGAAGCAACCAAAGAAAAAAGGTTTAAACGTAAACAAGCCGCCCTTGGTAATAATTCAAATAAATTTATACATTTCGGTTGAAGTCAAAAAAAGAAAAGGCAGGAATGGAAACCACAAAAGAACTTGGTTAGCTTGGCCTTAAACATAATTTGTCAGGCCAAACAGCAAAAGGCGTTACTTTAATGGCTCTTTAAGTGTGGAGGAAAGACAAGAATCAGTTATAAAGCACATGCATGTAGTGCAATCGTCGTCTGAGTAAGGTTTTGCTGATTAGCACATAGCTAGCATATGTGTGCAACACTGGCAATCCATCATGCGTCAATCAAACTGACGACTGACGACGATTGACGTCGCCTGACGTTGATTGGCCTCCGGCAATAGAGCAATCCAAGCCAATTTATCGTGAGAGCGGACGTATTTAGTGCTCGGCAATTTGTCCATTGATTCGAATACTCTTACGGAAGTAGAGGCATTTTCTTCAAGATACTTTTTTGTAGATGGATGTTGCAGTAAATGGTCAGTTAGTCAGCAAAATCAATTAAATTTGTTTACTTTTTTGTAAGGGTATTCATTCGTCACGTATCTGCAGTATGCCTTTCTTATTTTGCGGTTGACACACGTACGTTTTGTTTCTTATTTTAGTTTCTTTTATTGTCCGACTTGTTTTGATTTTTACTTGACAGTTGACGCGGCTCAAACGTCGTATACGTAATCCAACAGCGCTTAAATGTATGCAATGCTTTTTGTTTTTTCATTCTTCCATTCTTCCACTCTGTATCTCCTTTTTTTTCCTGGTGTTGACTTAATCAAAATGCCAGCTGCTACACGTGGCATAGATTTCGTTTTAGTTTTTGGGCCATAAAGCGCACACGTGCATAGACTAAACGTGAGCGAGACAACAAGCTACAAGGTAGATAAAGCAAAAGAGAGGGAGGAAGACCTTTCAAGTTAAAGGCAACTTCAATGCTTAGCATTTTCAGACAATTTGCATAATTTTGTGCTTCTGCTAGAGTTGCCAAATTCTCGAATTCCCAGAAAGTCCTTGGTTTTATTTTCCTTTTAGCACTGCATTTCCATGAAATTTGTGTTTTATCACATTTTTGCATCGGTTTGCAATTAATGAAAAGCACTTAAGGGTACGTATTTCATATATCTTCTGACTTTTAATGAAAATTATGCAACTTATTTGCCAACTGACAGCCAGACTCGATTTATGACCTCGACCTCGACCGGACATTTTCCATAACGTAGCTGTTAAACTTGCTTTTATGCCCCCAACCTTACCCTTCTCCTCCTCAATGCACAGCTGGCATCATAAATAAGCAAAGCCCATGCAATTATGCGCTTGAGCTGCCATTGCAGTTGCCTGTTGGTGTGAAAATTGCATATTGGCATAAATTAATCAGTAGAACAACAGCTGGCCATGATTGGCCAAACTATCCAATTGACTGACTACCTGCCAGCCAGCCTGTGGTTAGCTTCAGGCTTAATAAATAAGTTTACTTATGTCTTTCTCGTTTAGGAGCTTCAACTGGCTTATGCAAAATTCAAGCCAAATGAGACTGGGGATTTGTAGAATGATTTCTTGCAATTAACTTTTCTAATTGATGGCCAATACATTATATAGCTCTAACATTTCTTATTTATATATATGTATATATAAATAAGGAATAGTCAATATTTGTTAAGGTTTCTTGCAGCTGCTCTTGCTATCTTTCATGCACTTGTGGCTTCGGTTTAATTGATTTGCTTTAATTCTCAACCAAACTTGATACACAGAAAAAAGAAGAAAGAATGCAACTCAAAAGAAAACTGCAGACAATTAAGCAAACGTAGCAGGCTGTTGCCAGTGTGGCAAGTGAAAAGTGGAAAGTGGAAAGTGGCAAGTGGCAGTGAGAACTGCAGCAATTACTTACTCGAAATCTGTTGGCCTGGCACAGGCTAAGGCAAAGGACTCGTCTTGAATCGACTTGACTCGACTCTTGCGGCAACATCTGCGGCATGAAAGTGAAATACTTTGCCAAGGACTTTCATTGTTGCGGTTCGTTTGGGCTTTTAGCCGTTAGTTGCCTTCACATCTCCGGTTGGTTGTTTGCCCAAAAGATTGAAAATGCGGTAAGGGCAGAAGTGAAAGAGAACTGTGTCAAGCTTCTGGTTGTATTCTGATTTGCATATAGAGACCATAGACACACCTCTTTTACACTTACAGATTCTATCAATTTACCAATTGAGGAATGCATTAAGCACATTAGACATTTGTAATCAATTTATTGTTTATTTAAAATGCACAATTGATCCACAAATTAACATTATTATGTGGTGGGACTTTGGGAACGTTTCAATCAACAAAGATATTGATGCGAAAATTACCAACGGCAGCGACAACAAAAGTCACTTAAAAATGTGTGAAAAATTAATTGCAATTGCGACCAGATTGGATAACCGCAAATAAATTCGCATAGTGGCCTGACATTCTTTTCGCAGTCAAGAGGCAGAAAATCGTGTTCGGCTTTCAAGTGGATTTTTAAAAGCGTTGTCTACGTGACATGCAAAATGAGAGTGAAAATAGTAAGAGAGACAAAGAAATAGAGCAAATTTTCCGTTTTAATTTTTTATATTCTTTTGAATACTTGTGGTTTTTTACATATCCACCATTCACCATCCACCTGAACTTCTTGTGGTCGATTTAGAAGCCATTTTTATTCAGATTTAAATGGTTACATGCTTCAGGGGCATCTCACGTTGCTGTCGAGTCAAGTCTGTTGGCTTTCAAGAGCTCGCCGAGCAATCACTCAAAGTTGTCCACATTTGCATAAACACTTCTAATCCTAATGCCCAGCAGGCTGCAGCAGTTCGTTCAGTCGTGTTCCAAGCTACTTACACTCAATTGCCCCCGCTGAAGTGACAACGGCTACATGAATCCAAACTCACACCCCAAGATCCAACCCAATCCAAAGCCATCAACATCGTCGCTTGACAAGCACCCCAGCAAACCAATTGATGTTGTTCGGGTGGAGCTTTCCCTATTCCTTTTGTACCACTCAGCTGCGATTACATCAAACAAACGTTGGGGCCACCGGATCACGCGCACAACAAACCCGTGTGTCACTCAATCTCCTCCACTCAGCTCTGAAATGCCCCAGACTATCATTCAGCTGCAGATCCTGCAGCAGGCACTAGCTCCCTCAGCCGCACCGCTTAGAATGTCAGTCAACGTGTCACTTTTGTAGCGTCTAAGTGCCCCAAGCAACTAGCGCCCTCTAGCAGCAAGTGAGAGTACAGCAAAGGGGCATAAAAGACTAAGAGGTACCCTGTATATCGGACAAGTCAATCCCTTAAATGTCAAAATAAATTAAACTTTGATGAGCACTCTCGTCTACTACTTTTCTGTGTGTATACAACACTTTTTAAAATTACTTTTTTAAAGTAATCAAAATGAATGTAAATCCCCTTTAGACTACAGTTTATATTCTAGACCAGAGCTGATAAGAGCTGCTTATTAAATTCCTTCTTAAACAAGGGTTTTTAAAGCATTGCTGCTGTTATTTGTGATAGAGCTTTACATTCGACACTATTAAAAGTTTGTTCCGCCAAAAGATATATATATATTTCGATTAACTGTACTATAGGGGCAGTTATATATCTACATGGCAAGGTGTTTTGGAGGGTGTATTGATTATGTAAAGTTTATTTAATTAATATTATAAAATAAAAATAAAAATATGTTATACCACTGAGCTGCTCTGTGACCTCATTTATTTTTTTTTCGCTTAATATTTTCAACAGTTTTATTTTCCTTTTTTTTTAGTTTTCTATATTTAATTCAAGTTAGGGCTTGAGAATTTGCGCAACTCCATTGAAATAACAATACACTTGAAATGCTTAGGGTTCTCACTCGCTCCCGAACTGGCGCACTTTGCATAAATTTGAGCTGAAGCATTGCACTTACTTGACACATTTTGTTTGGCTGACGATGCCAGTTCTCAGTTCCCAATTCCCAGTTCGCACTGCTCCGTTCCCCAATGACTTTCAACTCAGTTTAGTTCCTGGCTATACAGGCAACTCTTAGTCAACTTTGTTGTTGTTGTTCATTTGCAAACAACTTTTGTCTCTGGCGCAACAATTTACCGTTAAGAGCTCAACATTGTAACACTGGTTTTTCACTTTTCACTAAGTACCGTGTTACACATAAAAATGCAGCCACATCCACATCCACAGCCGCAGCCACAGCCACAGCAGCAACCGTGTCCAAGTTGAGGCTGAGAGCGCTGAGCCAAGAGTTGTCACTCAAGACAAAAGTGGGAATAAGAGGCATGTGGAGGGGGGCGGGGCATCAAGCAATATGAACAAGTTTTGTGTTGCGTCTTTTGTACAACGTGCGAAGTTTGTCACTCCGTCAAAGAAATGTGAACGGTAACTCTGTGTCTGTGTAATGCATTCGCCCTGTAATCCACTATCCTCAGTCAGCCACCGGTGTAAAGTGAATGAAGTGGATAGAGGGGCAATGGGGTGACTGAGATGAAAATGGGGTGTGGTAAACTGGCGCCTAGATATCGTGTCAACACAAGTTTTGCATTTTGCAATGTGTTTTTCTTTTGTTTGCTTTCTCTGCACCTCGCACGTCCTTTAAGTAGTTAAATTAGTTTTCATAGTTTGGCGCCATTTGACAACCCTGTTCCTTTCCAACATTTTCCCTGCCATGTCCGCACTCCTTTCATGCTGCGTGAAAATTAATTCTTTTTTTTCGCTTTTAGTTTATAAACTCGCCGCTGGGACGCAAAACTTTTGGCATTTTATGTTGCCCGATTTTATTAAAATTTACAACCAGTCACTGATGGAATTTAGCTCAAGCTCAAGTTTCTTTTACTCTGGGTGAAAGAGAGCTAAAGTGAACATGGTTTCACTGTTGAAATATTTAGGAAATATTCCAAAACATTATAAACTCATTGTCATAACCAAGCTATAGCTTTTAGTGTAAGCAAGTTTTTTTGACTCGCTGCATCTTGATTTTATTTTGCGTACAATTTATGATATTTTGTGTCAATATTATCACTGTTTATAAATAGCATAATTTGTAAGTTCATGTGTGTATGATAAATAGCTTATGAGTTCAAGAAATACATGAAAATTGAATATAAATTTAGCTTCCATTTATGAATTGAACATTAATTTATTGAAGTTTTAATTAATTGAAGTTTCACTTGCCAATGATTTTTTTGTAGGAGAAATTTTTCTGTGAATTATAGCAAAATTTATTTATATTGATGAGTCTACTTGTATGGTTTAATATTTTTATACCCTATAGGATATACTAAATTTGTAAAAAAAATATTTATACATAAATTTTATATATTTTTGTGAATTTTATATATGTATATATATATTTATGGGCCCGACATATTCACATAAATATTTACACATGACGTCTGTTAGTCTGTCGGAATATTTGATAACAGGTTGAAGGCATCTTATATTTGAGATGTTTGCTAACTTGACCTCTTAAAATATCTTTATTAATTTAAGCACGTCTTCATATATTTATATTAACCTTTGGAAGCTATAATATATTTCAAAATTTAAATTAAATCCGTGTTGATTACTCATTTACTTAAGCTCGATATCTATTTAATCAAATTGATGGTACTGAATTTCATAAGAGCTCTATTAAAAACTTTATGGCACGCGTTTGAAATTTCAAACAATCATTGAATGCAAAATAGTTTTTATATGGATGGACACACACACACACATATATGTATTGGGTGAAACAGTGATAGAGGGAGAGAGAGAGGGGGTGCCATGAAATACAGTTGGAATTGCATTTGCGCTTTTCCGGTCAGCGCACGGATGTTCCGGTGATCAATTTTCAAATGCGCTGTGTCAGTTCAATGGCTGGTCAGTTGTTGTGTGCTGTCTAGTTTTGGATAGGTTGCCTGTTCAATGCCTGTCCGGCAGCAGGAAGAGAACCAGCAACTGCAATAGTACTATGTATGAGCAAAGGGAGAAGTAACAACAGGAGGTGCCGTTGGAGAAGTTGGAGCCGTAATCGACCTGTCGCCCGCTCATCCACTTGGCTTCGTTATGTGGTCCTTTGCAAAATTGAATACAAATTCACAGTTTTTGCATATTTGGTTACAATTCTCCAGCTTCATCTTAAACACACCCATACACCAATACACACACATACAGAGTTGTGGTTTTCATTTTGTGAATTTTAAGCACAATTTTTTCATGTGTTTTCTTCATATTCTGCTTCCTTTCAGACTTTCCTGCAATTTGTGCGCTCTGTGGATAACAATTTTCGGTTGTGCAATTTGAAGCTAACATTTCGTAGTTGTATCTCCCTTTTTTCCATATACATATACACTCTTTATCTGTCCATGCTTCGATTGGGCGCCACAAAACCAAACCGCAGACATTAGGGCAACGTCAGCTTGAAAAGTGGATACATCAGCAGGACGCATCGTGGCGTTGTGTTAGTTTTGCGGTTGAGCAATAAAATTAAAAAAATAAATGTTTAAATTAATAAGTAGATAAATGTTAAAGCAAAATAGCAACACATTTGTTTTAGACATACATTAAATATTTAAGTTACACTCTCACAACTCTGGGAGACATAAACAATACCAATTACAATCAGGATACAATCAGGATGTTTTAGGTTGCTGGTTGCCTGTAACTTGAAGAAGCCAATTTCAGATAATTTCCGCACACACATACATTGAAGGAGCTGTCGACAGTTTTGCGAACTAACTTTGACTCGTCTCAATTAATGAGATTAATTAGCAGCTAATCAAATTTGCAACTACAACTTACCAAACTGCCATTGATGTGCTGCTTTTCCCTCCCTCTCACCTCAGTTGATGTCTTTCTGGTGATGTCCTTCCCAAGGCTGTCTATCAATGTCTTGATGCTTGCAAATTGCTTGACGCAATCTAATTATCTTCATTTGGTTAGTTACTTTCAGCTGCTTTTAGAATGTTTTAGCAAGTTTTCGGGAGTCCCTAAGCAAAATATTAAGTATACGTCGCATAGAATTCTTTCAACTCATTCATACACATTAAATTGGCACCACAGAGAGATTTTCAAGAAAACACAGAAGGTGTTCACATAAATTGCAATTTACCACTGAATCTACAATTGCAACTCTGCAGCGCTTTATATCTGTTGCTGATTAGCAATAACGCCTTCAGTTGCCACTTGGTTGTAATTTGGTCCAGACAGTTACAGCTTGCACTGTAGCTGGTCATTCTCTTACTGGTTACTAACTTATTTATTTTCAGAGTTGAAAACAAACAGACCAACGTCTTACTTCACCTACATGACCTTATCTATATAATGGAAAATGATGTCGTTGGAAGTGTTTGTGGAGGAAAAGTTGTCCACAACTGGGACACTTTGGCTTATGTTGTCTTCGTGTTGAATTTATGTTAGCCCAATGGTTTTTTGCCTGTCCGATTTGTCAGTTTTTTTAATAGAAAAGCGCAGCAATTTCGTCGATTTTCTGTTTTATAGCCCTTGACAGCTGCAGTTGGCCAACAGACAGGGGATTTCCCAAAAGTTTTAATGTTCAATTGCTTGAAAGTTGTGAGTAAAAGTTCTTACTGGTTGCTGACAGCAACAAAACGCAAACACTAATTACTTACGAATGTGTTCATGTAAATGGGAATTTTCAATAGCCAATTGAGCTGACATATAACAAACACACGACAATACACTCGGGCAGTTGTATTGGGTTCATAATTATGTTATATAATGTGCAATTAATTTCGGAATTAATTAAGCTCAATCATTGTGTGTTTTTGCCGCTTCAACAAACCAAATTGTTCACATATTACAACTTAATTAGTATTTTAATATACGAATGTGTACATAGTACGTATGACAATGTTGCAAATATACTAGTATAATTACCATTGTTTCAATTGTGACATCAAGCCCTGAAGGACACTCTGCTTGTCCAATAATTCTGGACACACATATAAGTCTCTTAGCGGTTAATAAGCTCTAATTAAACCCGAATTACTTCTAAAGAACCTTAACAGACATTAAAACATTTTTCTGCATGCTTTAAATTGTTGTATAACAAGATTCACAGCAAAACGCTGACGATTCAATCGAAAATCCAGAAAAAAGTGAGAGCTGCAATTTCAACGCAACGTTGTTGTCGAATCCAATCTTTATGAACCCAAACCAACTAGCGAAAAAAAAAAGAAATTAAATCTAGCCGCAACTTTGGTAGAGCATCACATCGAGGGGTGTTTCAGCAGTTGCTGAAAGAAGTAAAAAAAGAAAACGCCAATATGTATGCAAGTAAAAAATTAAAGCCAGGGAGACATTTAACTGGCAAATAAATTTTCATGCACTCCAATGAAAGTAGACAATGTAATAAACCAAAAACAAAGTTCCCCTCCCCGTTTACTTTTTTAATTTTTTATGTGAAAACAGAGTTTTAAAATTTAATTCTGAGGATTTTCATTTCATAGGCCAACTAGTAATGTTTTATGTATTCATAATTGGTTTCAATTTTGTTAAGCAAAATATTAATCGGTAGTATTTGCAATTTAATTCTAGCTTCCCCTTAAATTTTTTAAGTTTTAAAAAGATTTAATTTGTTATTCCCATTTACTAGTGAATTCGGACACCAATATTGGTGTCAAAGAAGTTCTTTTTCAGTGAATACTCGCTATCTGCGCGTTAAAGAGTATATATATTTTTTTATTGGTTTGGCATAAATTAAATTGTGCAATTGCGAATCCGTGTGTGAGTGCCTGTGCATGACTGCTCACAATAAAAGTAATAAAGTATATGAGAGAGAGACAGACAACACTGACTGACAGGCAGCGAAGCTCAGAGAATTGTGTAAACACGGAGGCCAAGCGGTCACACGGTGCGTATGATCGATATATATATAACGAGGAAAACGGAGACTGCACTTTTTGCAAATAAATATAAATATTGTTCATAACTGTTATTGAAAGCTCAAAAAGACTGTGGAAAGCGAGAGCCTCGGAAAAAGAGGGAGACTTAAAGATAGACAAATGACGCTGGCATTGCTGACAATCGTTCAGTTCAAAGCTTGACACATTTAGCTGATAATTGACTACGTCTTTCAGTTACAGTTGTATTAGATATTTTAATTAGTTTTCTTGAAACTTTAAGGTGAAACTGTGGCAATGATTTGTTGAATGCTTTAAGATGAAACCATCGTAACTTCCTGTTTTTCTCCGCTCTTTGCAATTTCTCTCTTTGCAGTTTGATGCGGGCTGACGGCCACACACCTGCGGCGCAATTTTCTACACTTTGGCACATTTTTTCGTTATCTGTCGGTTGGGCCAGGGTCCTTATCATTTATCAGACCTCAGCAAAGATCAAAAGCGATGCCAGCAAGCCATCAAAAACAACGCGAGGCAGAGCATTGAGGGAGAGCATTAAATAGAAAAAAAGAAGAGCAAGTACTGCCAATGGTTACATGGAATGGGAAATAACTGAGCTTAAAGCGCTGTTTGTTATGTGGGTCGGGTGGCTTCACTGTCATGCCATTTGCTCCAAATGAAACCAATTTTGTTGATTGTGGCGCCATCGCATTGGAAACCATTGACAGCTGATATATGGGCAGAGAAAGTAGCTGATGTAACTTACTTGGAATTTGCTTCAGTCTCTTAAAACATAAAAAAGAAAGCACTTGACAAACTGATGCTGAGCAGAAAAATCTACTTTTATTCAAGCAAATATCCATTAAAATTGCTTTAACAGAACACAAAAAATGCGGTTTTTAAGGACTATAACTTATATCGTGTATAATGCCAAGTCAGATGAAAAGGGAAGCTAACTTATTTTGACTGGAAAATGTTACTTTTATATACAGTAATAAAAGTGGCAGCAAAATGTAGCATAAGCAAAACATCTGTCAGATAATATTCCCAACGAATTCTTTAAATATTTTAGATCAAAGAACAGCCACAGCTAAACTTTACTTGCAAACTGCAAAAATATAAGTTTTTTAGTCAAAAATACGTAATTGAATTTAATTAAGTTTCACAGTAATTTTAACATTTCCAATTGTCATTAAACACACAATTGACTGTTGCGTATAGTTAATTAAAAGTCGTTGGAAAACTATGCCAGCACTTGGGCCTTTGCATACCTGTAACCATTCAGCAAATCCTCTTACTTTGCCCCTTTGTCATTCCCGTCTCCAATTGAACATCTATCACATTTTCCGCATAACTTGACGTGGACAGTCACAATGCTCTTTCCTTTTATGACATTTTATTATACCAATTAGACTGACTGCCTTGGGTTAGGCATTGTTCTCATTCCCATTCTCATCTAGTTTTTTCTTGTTTGTTCGCTTTTTGTGTTGTTTTTTCACACCTATTTCACCTGGTGACTGCTTGGAATTTACGGCACTCGATTGTACTTTCAACATTTATTCATACGCAACTACGAGTGTCTCGACCCATTGCCTACTTTCACTCGGCTTTTCCTGGGTTTTCTGGATGGTTACTCTGTGTACTCTGGGTACACTCTCTCGTGGCACTTCACTTGTAGCACATTTTTCAAATGTGCAACACTTGCTGGCAGTTGTAGTTGTTGTTGTTGTTGCTGTTGTTGTCACCATGTTGCTGCTATTGCTCTGCACATAAATGACATTTACATTTTGAGCACATAATGTTGTTCTTCTTGTGCAGTGTTGTTTTTACCTTCGCTGTGTATACGTATAGCTCTAGGTGATAATTGCACACGGCGTCGAGCACACGACAACAACAAGAGCAGCAACAACAGCAACAGCAGCAACAACAACAACAGCAACAGTTGCGACAACAACAGTAACGACAACAGGCACTTCAATTGCACACTGAATGTTTCTGCCGCTGTTGAGAATTTTGCCAACTAACAACTTCCTGCACTTGTTCACTAGAGTTGCATTTTATGGCTTTAATTTCAACAGTTGGAAAACAATTTGCCATAAACGTAACTAAAGAACAACTGCTGAGCCAAATGAAATTTAAGTCAAGGCTCCCTTAAGCCATCTATCAATAGAACTGACCGCTGTCCTCGCCCCTCGCCCCCTTACAAACTGAATTGGCTTTGGACAGGCAATAAATTAAAAGGCCACGTGAGGATGAAGACAAGGTCTTTGGCAAACTAAGAGACGGCCAACAAGAATAGAATTGCTTGCAAAGCCTTCTTCAAAGGTAGGCCTGGAAATACTACGTTGCCATAGCTTATCGAACATGCTTTAAAAAGGACAATATAAGCTGAATTGAAATCCGCTTCATAGTCACTCAATTTTGATGATCAAAAGCATTGCAAACTTTTGTTACCAATAAGCGGGGTATTAAAGTGACTCATCAAAAAGGTGGGAGTCACACAAAAGTTCGCGGCTTATAGGCACTAAAAGAGCGCTTAATAATTTGTAAAATGTGGGTCGATAGGTTAAGCATACGACTTTAGGATATTTATAGATAGTTAGATATCTAAATCTCAATTAAAGACTTCTTCCGATTACATTGTCGAATCATAATTTGACTTAATAGTAACATATATTGTATACATTTATTGATTCGCACGCTATGGTGTTATATGGGCCTTTTGTATCTAATTTATAACAACTTGTTTACATTGAGAAACTTAAAGTTATTTTTAGGTCAATAAATTAGCCAAATACCCCAAAGCTGCATCGCTTTTTATTCCAAGCTTAGTTGAATAAAATCCCTTTAAACCATTTTGGGAATCAAATTCAGGTGCAAAATGTATTTTTGGGCGGTGAACCAAACACTCCACCAACTCATGAAATTGAAATTATTAAATACATTGACAAGATTGCCCTAGAGCTTGATTACACTAACCATAATAAATATAAGGCAATTAATACAGTTTAAAGAGACTGTGGCAAGTACAAAATCGACTGGGCAAATAACAGTGCCTCAAAGCTGCATTACTAATTACTTTGTCTTGACCCTGTATTCTTGTATTTATTTGTCTGACTAAAGTCAACCATTGCCTTGCTATTGTTGTTGGTGTTGGCGTTGGTGATGGTGATGGTGTTGTTGTATTGCCTTTTGTGTTGATTTTCCAGTTAGTCGCACTTTGTGCATTGTGCAATTTAAGTTATGAAAAAGCGTTTCGTTTCGTTCCGTTATGCTTTGTGAAGTCCTTTTCAGAAGGTATATCTGAATTATTATTAGCTTCACAACAGTAAGAATCTCTGGCTAACCAAGTATTTACCAACAGTTTACTATAGTCTCTCCTGCTTTAATTGTGTTAAAGAAATAAATGATGAGAGAATTCAGATTAATTTCATGCCTTAGGGTTTTATCAGTTCAGGGTATTAAATGAATTGGTAAACCCAAAGTTTTCTGCATGCCCTTGCATTTTTGCATATTTGCTTTGTTGTTTTCTTTTTTTTGTTTGCTTTGTTCTTGATGTTGCTTTGCTGCTTTTGTTGTTGTTGTTGATGTTGTTGTTGCTGTTGGTATGTTTGGCATTGCATTTCACATGCGCTGGCAGCAATTCCTCACATCCATTTCTGGTGCCGCTTTCCATTTGGTTTATTGCGAATTTTATTGTTTTGCGGTGGTTTATGGTACTGCCAACGTAGTGTGTAAATATTTACACAGGCTCGTTCTCCTTTTTTCTCTTTGTCCCTCAGTTCCAGTTATTGTTCATGGAAATTCTCCCAGATGCGTTAAATATGCAGAAAAGTGCAATATTTGCTTGGCTATTTCAATCAGCGCTGATGACGTTCCCAGAATTTTCAATCAAAAACTGAGCCGTTTGTATACTGTCGACAGGCACTGTTAGTCAAAGGCATTCTACGAGCAAGTTTTGGGAAAAATTTGGCAAATTATTTGCTATTTGCGGGCTGCTTAAATTTTATTAATTTGAAACAAAACTTAATTACAGTACACAAGCTACAAACTGGACTTTGACCTATTAAGCAAATGGGCTTACATAAAACTTTACCAGCCAACTACAGTAGCTCCGGGTGGAGGCAAGGGATTTGAATATGGAAGTAGAAACTGCAGTAAAACAAAGCGTGTAGAAATAATGTGCTAAATGAACAAAGCTTCGGCTTGGGCCTGAAAATGGGCGAGAGTCGTTTGGCCTGTGGGCGATTCAAGCAAATACAAATAAAATTAACTAAACTCAAAACAAATACCCAACTCTGTGCTCCCCAGTCCACTTTGTAAAGTGTTTAAAATAAAAATAAAAAAAACTGCACAAATAATTAAAAACTAATTAAATGGGCGGCAAAGCTGGGCGAGGAGTGTTGTTTACTGGGCGTAACAGGCGGCGTTGTCGAGCTGCTGTAAAACTTAATTAACTAAATGCCAGACAACAAAAACTAGAACAATAACAATAACTCTACAAAAGTTGTCCCCTTGTTCTCGTAGCCCGCCCACTGACCCGCCCACTAACCGTCCACTAACCACCCATATTGCCGTGCATAGGGCGTATGAGTAATTTAATCATTTTGTTGGCCTGACCAAAGCTTTTGTTGTCATCCACAAATGCAATTTGTGTCACAAACAAACAAGAAACTAACATGACTAAAAAGACTTATACACAAAGTCAACCAAAATTTATGACTCTCTGCGTTGTACAAGGCTCATTAGTTCAGGAAACTGAAACTAGGTAATTCAAATTTCCATCATAAAAAACTAACTAACTAGCATACAAACTTGTAATTATTTAACTTATGTGAATAACTTTATTGCTGTTTTATTTGTATTTCAATTTTTAAAGAATTACTAAATTTATTAAATAAATAACTTAATAATTTAATTCAATTTAGCTTTAACATTTTACAATAATGATATCTAAGTCAAACAAAAATTTTGATGCATTTGGCTAGATGCATTTATTAGCTCTTTAAGACAGAGTAAAAAGATTTAAATGAAAGCCTAGATTAAAAAATAAATATATATAAATAACATGTTATTCTCAGAAAGGAAGCGGGAACAGGAATCTTAAAGTCCTAAAGAAGAGCTGCATTTTTTACTCGTCTTACTTTTATTTTTAGCCAGACACGTTGGTAACTCAACCTGTGTCTAGCCTCTCCAAATATTTTCCTTTGCACTTCAAGCAAAGAGCGACGGGTTCTATATCCTTTCACAGGTTTTGTTTTAAATGCTTTCCCTTTAGTCCACGTACTCAAAGAGTTGCAAAGAATGAAAGTCATTGAGATTGAAAGTGAAGCCATGTGAGACTGACTGGCGATTGCCTTGAATGTTTGCCTAAAGACAGTGTACATAGCTTATATGTCTGGGGTTTTTTTTTAAATCAACAGCAAACAAGACTGTGTTTGAGTTTGTAGTCTTAGTCTTGTTGGCATCAACGCCATGACGACATTAATGAAAATTGACAGTTGTGGCAAACAGGAAGATTGGCAATCAAAACAAGACAACCGATTGGCCAAGCTCATATGCGTTGAAGGCTTTCCCAACACTGCAGAATACTTTCATGCCAGAGCCACACAAAAAGCCCTCTCCGAGTTGATTGCGACTTGCTCCAGGGACTATATATCATTTCCGGCTTCAATGTCGCCAGAAAAATGAGTGGCACAAGAGAGATCTTGAAAACGCTTTTTGAGGAGGAAAATTTGCTGCCAGCTGAAAATGACTGACAACAGCGAATAGCTTTAGCTGTGGCATTGTCCAATCATTTGTAACCCAGTATTTGTCTATCCTGCGCCCAATGCAATAGATAAATTAAAAAGGAATGGGGAATTCTATGTTCAACAAAACTATATTCTGATGTTATATTTAGCGTTTCATAATTAAACGTTCGCTAATGAAGTTTATTTGAAATTTGTCACAAATCTTTAAATTAAAGTGCTTCTTATTCTTTTATATCAAATAAATCTTAAGATACTTGACGATATATTGATCATGTGAACTTTGCTGTTGAAAAAATGGATAGTGTACTTGGGCAATTGTTTGTGACAAACAATTTTCTTTCCACAAAACTAAAAAATGGTCCAAGTCAATTTCAATTCTCCTTTACGGGACTGCAGCTTTTGACATGTGGGATTCAGTCAGCCAACATAAGCCACTTGTGGCTTTCAATAATATAGCATTTCAATAATATAATATACAAAAGCATTCATTGAGTTTAGGACGCTAATTCTACATAAAATTACTACCACTCGTGAGCCCTCTTACCTGTTTAATAAACTTTTACATATAAATATAAATATAATTTCATTTTACCACAACATTGTGGTGAGTTACATACAAGTCTACAAATCAAGTTCAATGCTCGACTGACGACATCTAATTAAAGCTTGCATATTCACATAAAGCCATGCCCGGGAAAATTTCTAAGAAAAATCTGAGCTCTTTCAGGTTTCTGGTTGTGTTTTTAACAGCCTTAGGAAATTAATTTTTTTTTATTTTCTTAAATACCAAGCTCAGCTGTGTTGGTAATTACAATTTTAATTAAAATCGTTGCTTTCTGGACATTTGTTTTTCTTGTAGATATTTGGTTGTTTGCCATTACGTGCCGCCTTTTGTGGCATACAATAGAATTTGTGTTGTTGTCGCTGTTGCTGTTCGTGTTGTTTTTGCTGCTGCTTTTAAGCTTAACGTGCATAAGGCAAATTGCACAATTTACATAATTTCTGGCTGTAACTGGCAAATTGCTTTGGCATCGGTTGCAGCTGGACATTTCCCACACACACCAAGAACAACAATTGAAAGTGCAGATCCAACAATCCATAATTGGAACTGCTGCTAATGAGAAGCAAATTTGACTGAACTACTCACCTGGTCAACCACTACACCTCAATCTCATTCTGTCCCCAAAAAGTTGGTCTAGTTAGTGCAAGGCAATACAAACATTTCTCTGCATAGCTTAGGGTCAGCTTTACAGATATGAATGTGACCAGAAAGATTTCTGAAGTTAAGCACAAAATCTCGTGGTCTCTCCTCTTGTCTTCTACGTTGGGTCGTTGCCAAGCAGCTGTTAAAACTTACAACCAATAACATTTAGCTTAAGGAAAATAAAGAAACAAATTTCAATATTTGTGCTATGTATTTATATGTATTATTGTTATTTAATAATATTTACACATGTCACTCACATGTCTTATTTATTTACACATGTTTTCAATTCCGAAGTAGGCTTCAAATTTTAATTTCAACTCTAAACAATAAAAGGTATTGTAGTATTTGTATTTCTTTAAATTTTAAGTGAATTTTGTTGTTATCCTCTTTTTTAGTAGTCGCGCATTATGGAAATGGATTATGATTTCGCTACTCCTCCGCCGGAAGAGCGCATAATACGGGAACATACATTGACACCAGAACAGGAACAGGATCTAAAGGAAGCGTTTTCATTATTTGATACTAAAAATCAAGGGTACATTCCCATGAAACAGTTAAAGGATATAATGCATGCCGTTGCCCATAATCCGCCGGAACATGAGCTGCAGGAATATTATAACGAGTATGATCCCAATAGTTCGGATGAACTTTATCTTAGTGACTTTCTGCACCTCATGTCGGTGCGTTACAAGGACATGACACCCGAAGATGAAGTTATACTGGCATTCAAAGTCTTCGATGGAGATAATAAAGGATTCATACACGAAACCGAATTCCGTCAAATTATGTCCACAATGGGAGATGAGATGGAAGAAGATGATATTGATCAAATTATTCTGGATGCTAACTCAAATGCCGAGGGCAACATTATCTATAAGGATTTTGTGGCAATGATGAGTGAAAAATAGAGTAGGCGGCGACATTGAGACAACTCTAAATTTTGATTCGAATTGAAATCTCATTCTTCAGTTTGTATTCATTCTGTAGTCAGTATTCAGAGTAATACTCATAAATTAAAATAAGTCGAAAATATATATACAAATTCTTTACATTTCTGACAAGACCAGAAGCAATCATGGTCCATGATCTTACTGAGGAGCAAATAGCCGAATATAAAGAGGCTTTTGCTCTATTTGATAAGAGTGGCACTGGAGTGATAAGCAGCCGCGAGTTGGGAAATCTAATGAAATCGTTGGGGCAGAATCCGACTGAGGCAGAGCTAAGGGATCTGGTCAATGAGATTGATATTAACGGCGATGGTGTAATTGATTTTCATGAATTTATCAATCTTATGGCCAAGCAATCGCACGAGAATGACCCCGAGGAGGAGCTCCGTGAGGCATTCAAGATCTTTGACAAGGATGAGGATGGCTTTATTTCACCAGCCGAGCTGAAATTCGTTATGACAAATCTGGGCGAAAAACTAACCGACGAAGAGATTGATGATATGATTCGCGAGGCAGACTTTGATGGCGATGGTCTTATCAACTACGAGGAGTTTGTTTATATGATCACTCAAAAGTAAATTTGAAAGGAAAAACCTATATAAGATTGTAAATCTATTCAAGCTGCAATTCACAATAAAATAGTTTAAATTAAAGTTCCAACTAACAAAATGGTAAAGTAGATCCATAAGCTCCTTTCAGCTTACTCTGTTTACAGCTCTCTTGTTTTCAGTGTTCAGTTTTCGGTTTTCGGTTTTCGGTTTCCAGTTTAAGGCACAAGCTAATCATCAACTATGAGTAATCAGAACTTCATCATCATTCTTATCCATATTATCATCGTCATCAGCTCTGGCTTCTCTTCTTGCTCATTTTTGCGTAAATTTCATGTTTCGGTTTTTGTGGTCGGTTGCTTTGAGAAATTTGCTTCAGAGACTTTCCAAAAGGCAAGCACTCAGAGCATCCTGCATATACATATATAGTACAGATGAGACGTGTTGGGCGCGACAGTCAACTGAGCTGGAGCTGTGCACCTTTGTGGCTTGCGAACAATTTTCCTGTTGCTTAAATTCAATTTACTTGTGCATTGAAATTAAATTTTACTTGTGGCACAATGACACTCAACTAGTACCTCCTGTTTCAGAGGCTCAAAGTGTTTATGTTCTTGGCTCCTAAAGGGAATATCCTGACATTTTTGCATATTACACTACAAATTTCTGTCCCAAATGGCAGCAGTTAACAAAATGCCAGCTTTGCTTAATTGAAAGTTCACAAAACATTGGCCCAGAAATCGATGCACCTTCAAGTGTAAACGATCCGAGTGACAGCAGCAGTAGGAAAAAAAAATGTCCAGATTTCAATTTCAGATGCAACATCAATAAGCACTTGCAATGGCATAAATATAATATATGCCCCCAGAGAGCGAGAGAGGAAAGCAAAAGCAACAGCGAAAGAGATAGTGATAGAGAAGGGAACATATAGACATAGCAGTTAGTACATGTGCCTGTATCCTGGTCCCAGCTCTGACTCTGACACTGGCAAGGGATGACAACAGATGCTATTCGATGGTCCACTGACTACAGAGGAAATTGAATTTGTGTGTGGCTGTGCATTGTTGTTGTTGTTGTTGTTGTTGTTGTTGCTGTTTTTGCAGTATGGCATTGATCAAGAGTGTCAGTGCTGCCATACCATCAAAACATTTTAAATTAATGAAAACAAAGCAAATAATATATCATTTTGTTATGCACTTGCATTAAAGTTCAGCTGGTAATATTTTTTATTACTTGTACAATATCTATAAAAAGATGTTGTAAATAAATTTTAATTATACACAAGTCACTCAGTTAAATATAAAATATTACAGGTACTTATATTGAAGAGCATTTCAAGTTCGTTTCTCTGCTCAAATGATAGTTGGTAGGTGCATTCGCCAAAATGTTCATTTTCATCGATTTCTGGTACAATTTTTTGTGGTTTTGCCACACCCGGACCAAGGCCCATTGGGGAGTGTCATTTGGGACACTTCTGCACATGTACTTGGCCACGCAAAAAGGCGCATGCAAGTGACGTGGACGAGGACCAGATCGAGGACGAGGTGGAAGAGGAAGTGCAAGTGTAAGAGGAAAAGGGAGCTCTCTCACTCTGTACGACAAATGTGCAAATGCCACAAGGCAGCAACAACAAGGATTGCAAGCAAATAAGTTTGGTCGGTGTCGTTTCGGGGCAAGGACAAGAGCAGAGCAGCTTAAACTCCTGCCAGTTGCGGTTGTTGAGTATTCATTTCGGCCGTAATTCAACTCAACTTAAATATTTCGAAACACTTTTAAAAACCTCTTTTTAATTGATAGTATAGCACATTAAGTTTAAAACTTTGTCCCTCTTTAAACCGTAGTATTTTCCGTAACATTTTTATAGCTCATAAAGCCCAGGACTTGCCATTTATTTATATGACAAATCTATGTTCTTAGCTTGCATCAAAGTGGGACAAAACGACTACCCTTTTGGGATTAACAGATCAACGCACAAACGACCCCATAACAATCGTCTAGGGTCTTTTTTTTTTGAAGGTAGCAGCTTGGCCATTTCGATAATGCCCAAAAGCTTATCAAGGATAAAGACTTGGTCAACAGTCGAAGCCAAGCAAAGCCGCAGTTGTTTTGATGACCCAATTAGTTCTGACCAAAAAGAAAAACCCAAACTAATTTTGTTTATGATGAACAAGTAAAAGGACTTTACTTTAGCTACAGTCAGTTTATTAATATTCATTCTAAATAATAGAACAAAATTATATTTATAATGTCATCATGGCCAATCATATCAATCCAATTAAGTTATTAGAAAACATTTATAATAAGTAGTTTCATTTTCTACATTTAATTGGATAAATTTGACTTGCATTACGATTTCTATTATAGTGCCCGTTTGTTGAATCCTTCGGTACTTCCAAACATATCTTAAAAATACTTTCGGATTTATTTGTAGAACTCTTGCTCAAGCTCTTGAAGTGTTTTTAGCATTTCTTATGGTATCATGTGGCTCTTCAGGCCCATGAGTTTCCACTTTTGAAAATGTTGCCGTTAAATTGCTTGGAAAAGTTATGCGTCGAGTCGAGCCTGCGTTTCCTTCCTTGTTTTTGTTCGCCTACTCGTACAACATTTATATTTTATTTTCCACTCAGTAAGTTGACTTAGCAAACTACTTGAAATGTAAAAATGTTCGAGCGGCAACTAAAAAGGAAAACTTGTATAAAGTTTGAAGGCTCACGTAATTATGCGCATTGCACAGCTAACTCAGGTTCTCAGCCCGATACTTGCGGCATTGGTTCTACTCCAGCACATCACAATTCCGGCACTGGCAGTCCATCAGCTCAATCCTAATCTGCTTCGGCAACGTCAGTCGCGCCTTAGCAGCACAGATCAGCCGGATGATATCGGAGACAACGGTTCCGGCTCTGATTCAAATACTGGAGGAGGAAGCAATTGCGATATGACCAATCGCAACAGCGCCAAACAATCGGCCATAAATATAGCCCAAAAAGCTGCTCAGGAAGCGGAACATGCCTATGGAACGCAGCAGTGTGCGGCAGCAAAGGTAGCTCTTCAGGTCAAGGAGCAATTGGCGGACAAGGCATACTCTGCAGCCAAAGCTGCGGAAGCTGCACTCTCTGGCAAGCAACAGATGGTGGAGCACCTGGAATCGGATTTGTGCGAATCGGAGGCAGCTTTGCAGCAGGCGAGTGAGTCCATAACAAACAGTCAAAACAATCTCAATGCCGCCTATCAGTCCGCGAAGCAGGCTCAACATCTTCTTCAAGCTCTACAGAGCATCGTTAAGATTGCCCATGAGAATCTGAATGATGCCAAAAACGCGGCTGCTGGGGCCCAACAAGAGCTCGCAGAGAAGGCTCAGGCTATGGAAGCGGCCCAAAATCGTATCGAATCGCTTAAAAAACAGCTTAAAGTCGCTCGCAAAGATCTCGAAAATATTAAGAAATCAGCATACAAAGCGGTTTGTGCCGCTGCTGAAGCCCGACAAAAAGCGAACAGGGAGAAACGCAGATTGATCAGAGGGAAACGTCAAAAGACACACCAACAACCACAGCAACAGCAACAACAGCAACAGTAGCAACATCTACATCAAAAGTTACCTTTTAAATATATTTTTTAATTGAATGTTTTAATAAAGAGAGGAGTACTCTTTTAACTTGTTACCGAAAAGAAAAACAGTTTTCTATAACTCCTCCAATTGTTAAGTAATGTATTAAGTTCAATTCAGTTTGACATTCATATACTTGCTATTAATGCAGTAGAGATATTTGACTTGGCTGTAATTTACAGTAATCGAAAGACTCATATAGATCTGTATTTTTAATGGTATTAACACTTATTTGAGTTGTAAAACTAGTGAAGATAGTACATAGATAATAAATAGTAAATCCATAGTATTTTTATTACCAAATAAATAATTTTCCACTCTTTTTAGACCCAGTACTTTAAAAAAGTACAAATGGGTCTATTACGTTTGTGCAAAAAAATGTGCGTAACAGGCAGAAGGAGGCGTGGCAGACCCCATAAAGTATATATATTCTTGATCAGCATCAACAGCCGAGTCGATATAGCCATGTCCGTCTGTCCGTCTGTCCGTCTGTCCGTCTGTCTGTCTGTCTGTCCCTTTTTTGAGTTCCTAGATCTCAGAGACTATAAGAGCTAGAGACACCAAATTTGGCATGTATGTACATCTATATCTTGCGTTGAACGAGTTTGTTTTAGATTTTTGGCACGCCCCCCTCCGCCCCCGCAAATTAAAATACAAAATTTCAAAGTCGAATTACAAGAGCACCTTTAAAGCTAGCACCTTAATTTTAAGTACGTATAATACACACTATAGTTCCAACCTATCCAGCAAATTTCGTCCAAATCGGATGATAAACGCGGAAGTTATTCAACTAACAATGTTACGGGCAAAATCAATCTCTGAAGTGGCGCCATCTATGGAAATTTTTTGAAACTGAAACAATCTGTAGTAATCGCATTGCACTCAAAAAGTACTGGGTCTCCTACTGTCGAGCTTGCTCCACCGTAGCTTAATGCATTTTTCTCTTTAGGTTCCCATCACACTGTTTTTCTCTCTCCTTCTCTCTCTCTCTCTATCTCTTTCCCTCTCTGTTGCTCCAACAATCAACCCATTGAATGAATGAAATCCTTCGAGAATAGCCAGAATACGAGGGCGTAAAAGTACAATAAAACAGTTTGACCATGGCTATTTCGTTATAAGTTTTGACTGACATTTTGCCAGCTTATGGGAATGGTATTTGGGAAAATGGTATAAAAGTTTTTTACACACGCTTTCAATAATGATTAGTTTTGGGTTTGTTTGCGTTTGTTGTGTGGGGGACAAAAAGTACAATAAATATTTTTGTTTAAAGTTTTTATTTTATTTTTTTTGTTTTTTGTGTGTGTATAAAGTTTGGCGCGAGAAATGACAATAAATAAATTTTGAAAGCCATTAATTGGGTCATCAACAGCAATGCGGGAAAAATGTGTTGAATAACTTGACGCCGATAGAAGGACCCGAAAGTTCTTGGGAGCACTTATTGTAAAGTATGGAAGGAAACCCTTGAGGATAGCTTGGGTCATTTGAGCCTCTGATCTGTTAATCCCCAGACATGGAAGCAAAAAAGGGTTTTGCTGGTTTACTGAAAACGTTTGGATTTGCCATTTGATTGAGAGGCAACTTTTGTTTTGGCCTTGTTTTGACCAAAAGGAGGCTTTACGCGTGGCACATTAAGCCGCATGCGGCCTAAATCACTAACTCTCTGCTGCTGCCAGACTGCTTTCACATGCCCCAAAAAATTATTTGCTGACACTTTAATGCCAACACAGCTGCCAAGTGTTGATCGCTCAATTGCCAGCAGCAAAAGCCGAAGCTAAAGCTGAAGCTGAAACTGAAGCAGGAGCAGCACTTAAACCAACAACAACAAAAAGAAAACTACTAAAAGTCAGGCCAGGCTGTGAGTGGGTGTATGGGTGAGTTTAGATGGTTTTGGTGGGTGGTTTTTGTGTGTGGGAGGGTGTTGCCTCTATGTCAGTCAACAGTATCAACATAAACCGCAACGCCCCTCATCAACGCCCCCCTCAATCCCGCAGACCGACAACAAGAACGAAAACGACAATGCTTGAATCTCGACAGTTTGACCAAAATGTATTCATTTCAGCAATGGCAATACTCCCATTATGTTTGTATAGGTGTATGTGTGTGTGTGTGTGTGAGAGAGAGACTAGAGTGTGGTTGTTGGGTTTTTGGCTTCGTATCCAATTTGCGTATTTTCGGAAACAAATCAAAACAAATGAAATCAATTCGATGAAGCAAATCTAATTTCATGCGTATTTCCTCGCTTTTTGCTGGACAATAAAAATTTCGGCCGAAAAATGAAACCCAAACTGTGTATGCTTGTTGTTGTTATGCTTACTGTTGCCTCAAATTGTGGCATACTTATATACGAGTTACGATGAAATTCAAGCAAACTGGCGCCAATTGTTTGGCCTTGTGGGCGTGACAGCAAACTCATAAAATTCGAGGCAAAAAATCAAATTTCACTAAAATCAGGCCTAAGTCAAGATGGTATATTTTTGTATAAGAGAGACACACACACAGAGCGAAAGAGAGAAAGAGTATTTGGTTGTGTGGGTGTTTGAGGGAATATTAAGCACAACTCTTGAGTACACAAAAGCAGGTAATATCTATCGAAATTAAGTATACGCACAGCAGTCATAAATGGACTCACTGTGGACTTATGTCATTAACATTTCACCTGGCCTGTTCATTGGGAAAATCGTTATGTCCCACACCTCATCGTTGGACAGTTGTTCCTGTTATATGCCGTTATATCGTTGATATTTGCGCATTAATTTCATATCATTTAACATTTGGTCGGCTATATTATTTACAGAGTATGTACAATTCCCACGGCATCATTCGCTATCAGGCCAGCCAATTGGAAACATAACACAGTTGATTAAAAGGGGCGGTGTGCGGGTGCGGAGGGAGTGTTAACTGTTGCCAGGCATATTGAAATTTATGCGTAACGCCAAATGGGAAATGTCGAATGGTGTATTTTGTTTGTTTAGTTTAATAGCGGTTATTACATTACTGCCAGATTAATTATTGTTCTTGCTGTTATTGTTAATGATAGAGAAATTGTTGTTATAGAGGCCATTGTTATCGATTCTATTAGTCTGATTAAAGCTTATGATACATCAGTAACATTGGCCACGTTTACCACTCACCTATTAAACAATTTGTGGTCTTCTGGTGAACGCTTAGATAAAATTACTGGATTTCTTTTGAAGAAAAGCAAATCAATTTGGCGTAAAATAATTTATATTATAAAAAACGCAGTGAAAAAGGACAGTTTTCAAATAAAAAAGCTTAAATTGTAATAGTTATACAAAGAAACAGTTTTCCCATTCACTTCTTTCCAAAGGAGTATCCTGTTTGTTAAAAGTAAGTAAAGTAAAGAAAAATTTTATAGTTGCCAGTCCCACAGACTTCAAACGTGAATAACTTTGCCAAAGTTAAACTGTGTTTTATGGGGAATGTCATTTTAATCATAGTTTGATTTAAAATTGTCTTATCAATTTCGTTCGTTTTAATATCAAGTCTATTGTTGTTTGGCTTACATTTTATATTATTACATTTTTATTTGTTTAGCAAATATTAAAAAGTAATAGAAAATAATTAAACTTGTGAGAAGAGTGCAGGTAATTAAAAAATGTACTCTTCAATAAATTTACTTCAATATGCAATGCAACCAATATAGAAAATAATCATAAATAAAACTAACAATTGATAATAGAATAGGTAGGGAATAAATTCACACTAATAGCCTTTAAATAAAAGTATATTGCTATACAAAAAATAAACATATATCTATAAATATTTATTTAATGTTTAGTAAAGAATTATTAATACTCGTATTGGGGATCATTCTGTGATTATTATTCTATCTTTAATTGCTTTTTTGGTAAAGCAGCAACGACAAAGATAAATAGCTTTTTTGGAATGTAAGTTATTGTTGGTCCAGTCAAAGATGCAACAATTTGTTTGGCAATTGTTTAATTACGCAACACAAACATTTATCAACCGAGAGAGATTTTCCTTATAATGGGAATTCGCAGAGAGAGAGAGAGAGAGAGAGAGACAGGAACTTCAGTAGAACTTTTCATATAGCTAGCCCCAAGGCATTAGCACTCTCATACCTGAACAATAAAGAGAAAAGGTAAACAACAGTTTGTTCTCAGCCTAGGTAGGTAAAACGCATGCCACATGCCGCATACCACCAACTGCGATTACTTGCAAAACTTTGCACTAAACTGAACTCGGCTCAGATTTATTTCAATGCGCTTGGCCCTGAAGTTGCTGAAAGCAGCCAAGACTTTGAGCCAAGACAAGCGCCAAAGCGAGCACAGTTCGTGCAACTTGGCCAACAACAGTTGGCAGCTGCAGCAACAGGAGCAAAAAAATGAATTGTGTCAGTCAGTGGCAGTTGTTGCAATAAGAGCAAAGCGAGCAAAGCGTTTTTGAGGCAAAAAAGGGGAAGGAAAATCTCTCTCCCTTTATATTATACATTTACATACTTACTTAAATTATATAAAGCGGAAATTTATGTTATTTTACAAAGTAGCTGCAACAATTTTACCAAAATAATGGGCAGGTGAAAACTTTGCACACAAAACCAAGATATTTATTTAGTCCAAAATGAAGTAGGAATTTTTTCAGTTTCTAGCAAATCTGTGCATGTCATGCAAAGGCATTCAATCAAGCAGTTGTCAGATGTCACTTATAGTTAATCTCATTTTCTTGCAAGCTCTTTGCAAGATTGTGCAGTTTCTTCATAAATTATGCACTTTGGCAAATGACTTTTGTATTTTGCCTCTTTCAGATTTTGTATTCACACATTGGATGCCAAGAGACGCGACTTATAATCATACAAAGTGTCAACAATTTGCAGCAGTCATCAGTCTTTGCCACACTCTACGTCAAGTTTCTATCAAAATCCCATTAGCAATGGGTTTCTGTATGTTTGTGAATATGTATGTAAGTATACATTCTCTTTATTTATACAGCTAAATACGGTGTTCACTTCTGTAATTAGTTCAGCTGCCCCTGTTATTGTTAAAACAAATACAAACCACCTTGTGTGCTCTTCATTTTGTAATATTGGCCTTAATTACAACCACCACCAAAACCTGGCCATTGAATTGAATTTTAGTTACTGTTGATCTACATTTACATTCATTGTTATACGAGCATTTAAGTATTGGGACTGTTTTGGGTATATTAATCGATTTGTTCTTGTTTTTGTTGTTGAGTTCATTTGAATAGTCTGAACAATAGTTGATAGAATAACAAGTCTAGTCTTAGTCGATATCCTTGTTGATAGTTTTCGTGTTGCAAAGTCTCTTTAAAGTTAATCTTTCTTTGATTTTTTGGTTAGAAAACCACTTTAATAATGAATTAAATGTTACGGTATGCAATTAATTTTTGTGAATGGTTGATTAATGAAATCAAATTGTAACTATTCTTATAAAACCTGCGGTTTAAGAGAATTACTATATTAACTAAAATAGTTTAAGCAAATAAACACAACTTATTTACATGGCTTAATTTTGATTACCGTTTGTAAGAACTGTGAATAGGATATTGAAGAGAAGATAATTTAAAAATGCAACTAAGTGGATGCCTGTTAAATGTCGATTTCCGTTGATTGTTGTGACTACCTGTGGGATATAAAACACGTGCTGTTATATCCTCAGTCTCAGCCTCAGTCTCAGTCTCAGTCTGTGCTAGAATTTTTATTATGCGAAACGAAATTAAAAATTAAATTTTGCTGTTAGCCTGTGGGAAATGCTTATGCTGATGGTGATCTTCTAACAGGTTCCTCCTCCTCGGCCTCAACTACAGCAAATAATAGGAAGAGCTACAATAACAACAGTACCACAGTATCCCCTTGAGCTCAGCGCAATTTGCGAGCCGCAAAATGCCTAAGGTAATCACTTGCCACAAATTGTTGTTGTTACGGCTGCTTCCCTCTCTCTCTCCCTCTCTCTCTCTCGTGTAACCCCTCGGAATTCAAGTTCAACTCGAGTGCTGTGTATTCTTCTTTAACTTTTTCGTATTATTATTGTGCATTATACGGGAAATTGACAAAGAAACTTTTTGGCTGGAAAATAGCAAAGAAAACCCACCACGAGCTGTGGAAATTCGCTTTTCGAATGCCACTTGAGAATTTAATAAAAGTACAAAAATACAAAAAGGGTCAGAGGGAGTAGAGTAGGAAGACAACGACAACGACAACGACAACGAATGGCAACTGGAATTGTTGTGCACAAGTGCCGGTTAAATATTTTAGGCAAATGCTTGTCCTTATACCCTCCCCCAACTCTTCCTTCCTTACCTACTCCTAAGGCAGTAAAACCAGGTGACTTGCCGAGGTAAAAATAAATCAGCTGGGGCGTAGGCCCTTGAGTTGATTTATGGACCAAGGGAATGGCAACAGCTAAAGCAAAAGCAAAAGTAAAAGCAAAAGAAAGATAAATGCCAGGTAGGGCTATTCCAGTGACAGTATTTCCTTTGCATAATACAAAACCAAATTGCTTGAACACAGAACTCAGGGAGGCGACAGCAATTGACAGCAGACTACAGAATCTGAATAAGAACCAGAATCAGAGAGGGAGGTTCAAGTTGTTTTAGAATTTGAGGAGAGTCAAGAGCAAAACGAAATTGTGAAAACTTTTGTGACAGCTACAGATCATCAACAAGTCAGAAATTTAGTTACTTAGTCAGTCAGTTACTAAATCCTTGACAGTTAGTCAATCGTAGCTTGTCTAAAAACTTCAATTCAAATTGCGTCTATATCTTTAAAGTATCAGTCGCAGCTTGCACTGAGTTATGTCGAGACACCTTCATCTCCCTTTGTCTTCTATTTATATCCAATTTTCTCTAACCTTCGACAGCTCCTGCTGTCCGCGTTTTAATTACAAAGCCATTCAAAAGCGAAATTAATTCTCAACGTCTCGCATTAGGTGGCCAGCTAAGCTCACAAGCAGATGTCGGCACGTGGCTTCCAATTGAAGCCCAACTAGAACAAAAGATAATCTTTACATACATCGAATAGCCAACTCTCTACTATATAGATATGGTTTCAGCATATGAACATATTTACACAGTCAAAGATTGAATACCCCATCAGAAATTTAACGTTAACTGTTGTGATTATTTAATAAGATTTAATAAAATTTACGACAGTTTACAACAATTAAATACATGTTCTACTTCTTATAGAATCTGTGATTTTGTAAACAATTATATCAATGATTTCAATTTTCCTATGAAAGCCACATGTAAAATTTATAAAATATAAGTTGGATAAATTATCACTGAAACATTGTTAATTTTATTATATATAAAAACAATAGAAACTAAGCAGATCACTTCATAAAATTGTGTATACTTACTACTTGAGTAAGGGTATACGATATATTTATGGACGCAGTTAAAAGTTGAATGTTGGCCGGGGCACCCAAAAAGTAGGCAACACATTTTAATGAGCCATGCGGTAGACAAGACAAATATAATTAAAACAGGTGAGATAATGCTAAAGTTAATGCTCAAACGCTTATTAAATTGATAATATTAAGCAAGGTGGTTGGCCAAAAGCACAAATACACATAGCAGGAGCAGCAGGAGCAGTAGGAGCAGCAGGAGTCGCTGACAAGGACAACCACAATGATTGGCATGGCGCAAACAATTTGACGTTGCCTGGCTAAAAAGAAAAGGGATGAAAAAAATTTCATTAGACTAATGTGTTTCATGTCACATCAACGTCGGGGCGCACTGTAACAAGCAAATGTGAAAATCCCAAAACAAACAGATGCAGCTGCCCAGGATGCCAGCAAAGTATACTGAGAGTCAGCACCAGGCCAAACACACACACACAACACACACACAGTAGCTGCATTTTCATACAGGATGAGCTATGGATCTGTGTGTTTGTATGTGTGTGTGTGACTGTCTTTCTGTTACAATTCCTCTCGACTTGTTGTCACTGCAACATGCCTTCCATCTCCATCTCTTTTCTGTGTTGCCAGTCATGCATCTTCGTCATTTCACAGCACTTGTCAGCCTCGCAATGTAATGCAAAATGGCTATACAGGCTACTCGAGGAAGTTTCCATCTCCTAGTTACCATTTCCTGATAACCAGCCCCAGCTCCAACACTCTCCTCCCTATCAGTCCCCAAAGTGAAACATTGTTGTGCACTACTCGTGCATCATTTGTAATCGAATGAAAAATTAGGCACTTGAGCGAACAGAACTTACTCTATTCTGATGTCAACATAATTACATGCTTTATCTGTTCAATATATCTTTCTATTGTGGAAGTGGAAATTGGTAAAGTCATTGCGAATTAAGGTAAAAAGCTAATGTTGTCTCTAGTCGTTCAACTAAACAAACTTGCAGAAAACACATCCTCAATCGATGCGGGGATTTTGTGTTGCTTCACTTTGGATTTCAATTGAATTTTATATGGAAAAAGAGTGTTATAACTTTCTGTATTAAAGTTACTATAGCTTCTTTGCCTATAAACTCAAAAAACTGAAATTCAAGATTATTTGCAGTTTAATTAATTAATCCTAATCAACTTTCCTTCTAGTATACTGAGAAACCATAGAAGTACAAGCATTTTTTGCTCTGCATTCTCAGCTTAAAATATTTTGATGAAATTTGAAATATTCGAAATTAGCAGATGCACTTTAAAGGAACTTAATCTTTGCAAAATTGCAGCTCAAACAATTTGAAATAAACACTTGTCTATGTTATATGATATGTGTTTTCTATGCTGCAGGTGGTAAGCAACACCATCCAATTGAAAGCCAAACAAAAACTGACCGCAATAGCCAACGCCACCACAAGCGTTAACACAACAACAACAACAACAACAGCAACAACAACAACAACAAGAGCAGCTGTGTCTGTGGGGCACGTGGTGCCTTACCTTAGATACCTGGCTGGCTGGGGGTTGGGAATGTGCCACTTGAAGCCACGTGCACATGTTTCCGGCAGCCTGTGGCCCCCTAGAAAGAGGTTCAATTGAAGCTCCGGCTGCTCCGGCTCGGCAGCTGTAGCTTCATCAGCTTGTGGAGCTGCTCACTGGATGGGAAATTCATGGCCACTTAAATACTATAAAATAGACCAAATAGCCGACACTAAAATCCAAAAGTTGCGCCACGCTCTGAAACTTTACCTTAGCTTTGGTCTCGTCTCTATTCTCTTGCCAAAAACACTCATATACCAACATACACACACACGTACACATAGACACCTTATGCGCTTTTATGGTTCATCATTTTTTGGGTCAGTCATAAAAAGCATCAAAGTTTAAGTTGAACTTTTTTCGACTTTTCTTTCGAGCGGTAAATCAGTTTTTATTATGCATAAATTAAAAATGTTCAATTAAAAGGGTTACGAGGAGAAAGTTCACGTTCAAAAGAAAGAAAGGGTCTAAATTTTGTGGTAAAGTCTCATGTGCACGTAAAAAGCTGATCGCTGTTTTCGACATTAAATGAAAGTTTAATTAAACAAATCGAAGGCGACGGAAAGTTCATTCTGTTTCCAATTTGCGAAAGAGTTTACGAGTTCACTTCAAAATGTTTTGCCAAACATGGCGTATACGTAACATTTACGTAAATTGAAAGCAGCTGCTGTAACATGATTATTAAATGTGCATGCAATCATTTATGCGTTTGTTGCAGATTAATGAATAATTGTTGTAAATTATTAATGCAATGTAAATAAAATAAAGCGTTGCACTTAAATTGTTCATGTTTTGTTTATTATTTCTTTTTATTGTTCAGCTACAATTGATGTATTCGTGAAACATATTCATTATTAATTTGGGCACGTTGTCCAATTGCAGAAATTTATTGCCACTTTTTTTGTTGCTATTGTTGTTTTTGCTGTTGTTGTGGTTGCATTTCTGTTTATTAAATGGCAAATGTGTGAAGTATAAATATTGATGTTATTTATTTATTAACAACGGGAGTGTGAACTGAAATGCGACATGAAAATTGCGCTTTATTAATTTTTCAATGTTACAAAACCCCTCGAGGCATGAAAAATGGCAAAGAATTGTTAACAGATTGGTGTAAGTGACAAGAGACAAGCGCATTAAAAAAACTCAACAAAAAAACGTTCAACATAAATTCATAATTATTAATAATCCGCTTGGAAATACCCTATAGATAATGTGATTATGACTATTTTTCTTACATATCTTATACCACCTTTATTAGACACTACTTTAGCAGCTGTCGTTTGCAGGGTATATATATAATTAGCATATCCATGAGACACCACTTATCAAGCAAATAGTAATTTAATTACAGTCCAGAGATATTTATGACACATGACTAAAATGTTTACTTTACGTTAAGTGGCATTATTTATTAATATTCATAATAATAGGAATGAAAAGCTTTACCGTTTAAACAAATTTATTAAAGGCAAACAAACTAAATGGATTGCGAGTTTGTGAAGTCAAAGTTACCGGATTGGTGTTTTGGGTGAAAGCCAACAACTCTGTCGATACTCCAAAAGTTTTGACACTTTTATGACAACAACAAACAGACAACAACAAGTCTAAAGTACAAACTGAAACGCATCGTGTGACAGCCAAACGCATGTCCCAAGGCGATAAAAATCAATTTCCCTATGCAGACATGCAAGCAACTGCAATGACAACAGCGACAACTTGACAGAGAGACTCTCGGGGGGGGAAGGAAATCTGAAAAATTAAGAGACACATGCGAAGGCGCATCCGAAGTGCAGCGAGGCGAAAAGTACGACAACGACATGACAGGAGACAGGAGACAGGAGACAAGCGACCGGAGCCAAAGGAGTGCCAACAACAGCAGCAATTGCTAAAAGACGAGGTGGGGGAAGGAACCTTAGCCAAAGGAATGCAATGCAAACAGATTTAAATGCATTTGAGGATGCTGTGATTTGATTTCGATATCCTTACACCTCTTTCTCCTGCTCCTGCTCCTGCTTCTGTCATTGCTCCTTCGCGTCCTGCTGTTGACTTTCAATTTCTGTTTGCGCGCAGTTTTCTGATTATAATTCCAATGTTGACACGATGCTGTTGGCGCCAGCGAATATTTCTTGCTGCATTTTTATCATCATCAATTTTTTTCTTTTCTATTTTTTTTTGTTGTTCGCAAATTTTCGATTTGAAGTTGCCTTGGCTGCAATTGAGGCATTGTCCTTGAAAGCTGAAATCTTTCGATTTATTCGATTTGAGCTCTGCTGTGTTGATTGCAGATTTCGTTCAATCCGGCGTATGCGTAATGTTGTCCTGCAGCATATCTTAAACATCTTAATGTATATTGTGTCAAGCCACGAATTGTGTCACAGACTACGTTGAGGTATAAAAAGGAACTTTGTTAATTTTCGCCCGTGCATGCAATAAAGCAACGCAGGCAGCGTCACGTGCGCATTTAAGTTGCAAGTTACAACGGCAACGTGCCACACACACAAACACACACACACACACATACACACATACACTTATACAGAGACAGAGCTAGTTAGCGCATGTCAGCGTAAATTTAACACACAACGAAACCTGACGCCGCATACAAACTAAGCGAGCAGTAGGAGACAGACTACCAATTCAACTCTTCATCTACCTCTTTCTCTCTTTTATCTATCTCTGTCTCTGTGCATTTCTCCCACTGGTAGCACACACACACATACACACATTTGTGGCTTATTTTTGCACTCGCGAGTGCAATAAAAAGATATACCTAGGCGAAAAAGGAAGTCGAGGCAAGTTTTTGGCATCCACATTGCGCTGTGGCATAACTAACTGAGGAAGCTTCCAGCACCGGTAACTGCAAATGCGATGCCGACGTTGACTATTCCATAAGCAGCGCTGCATAATCAGCAAACGCAACTGCGACTGCTGCTAAGGCGACAACGGCAATGACAACGACACCAACGCCAACGCCAACAACAACAGTAGCAACAACGGCAACGAAAACGAAAACGACAACGACACCGACCACATTTATCATATGAAATGCACGTGCCACGCGTTTGCCAGAGATGCTTCCGTTACGGTATGAGCTGGATGCTCGATAAGTCAGCTAGAGTTGAGTTAAATTCTAGCACAGAGATATGGACGAGAATGGACACGGCAATGCTAGATATAGGTAGACACACAAAAGATCGAAAGTCAAACTAGGATACTTGTTCTAACCTTCTCATATTTACTATCTACTCAGTAAAAAAAGAACTATTAAAATTGAATAAAAATATAAAAAGGTGAAAATAATTTTTATTTTATATGTATAATATTTATTTTATAATATGAGCAAGTTAACTCTGTTTGCGTGCATATGAAAATTTATTTACCACCAACTCTATCAAGCTCTCCCGACTGAATGTTATGTTTTTTTCAGAGGATATAAAGCATCCTGAAGTAAATTGATTATTAAAAATTAAATATTTTTAAATGTATAATCAAATCATGACTAAACTGACATTCCGCAAGAAAATCGGATTAGCTCAAAATAAAATTTTAAATCAGTAGTCTATCATTTGATATTCATTTTCATTTGAGATAATTCTGTAGCTGCCCTCGCTAGCATCCACACGTGTTCGTACACAGTCATTGTTGATACAGTTGGTAATGCATAATTAGAATAGCATTTAATATACATACATTTTAATGCATTATCTAATGCGTTGCCATGCGAAATAAGTTTCGTTATGGATAAATAGATAAGTGCAAGTACTTGTAGATCGAGGAACAATTTCTCTCGAGTGCGAGTACTACAAATAGTTGTTAAGCTGTTGGATATAGCGGACTATTTCAACTGTCTTTGACTGATTGGGAAAATACGTAGGAGTACTTGCAATCGGTGACAACAGACGGTGGCAAGTAAATGCTGCATAAACTTTGTTTCACACACAAATTGCATTCTGCTGTCATGGAAGTTTCTGCACCTTCAACCAAATGCCATTCGAGTGGCACCGTCGTTGCTGTAGCTTTTGTTTTTGTTGTTGTTGTTGTTGTTTGAGCTGCTTAAGTGCCATGCATTGAGTTGTTTTCCTTGCACACACAGTTCTCCCTTCCCTCTTCTCTAAACTGACTGTTCCCTTATATTCACGTTAGAAAATCGATGCCCTGAGCGCATTGTTTTTGCAGCCGCACTTCAACTTGAAATTGTTTTGATAAACTAGCTGGGTATGCAAAATAGCAAATGCTGAAAGATGCTGCCAACCAACAAATAAAAAAAGGGCAAAACAGAAACTAAAGTAAACCCGAGGCGAACTTTAAGCCAAATGGCAGTCAGCTGCAACAATAGCAACATTGGCAGGAAGTACTTGTCAGAATGGTTGAGTAACAAGCACACAAAATAAACAAAATACTCAAAAAAAAATTCGTAAGGAAAAATCCTCTCCAAGATGGAACTCGAAATACGCTATCTAGAGATATATTTAAGGAAATTTTAAGTTGATAAAGTTTGTAAAGAGCACTTTTTGGAATATCTTTTATTATCTACTCCACACAGAAAACTTGTCATAGACTAACTTGTCACTTATTGATCAATTGTATCTGCTCAATTGCCACCTTATTTAAATACAAAGTTCATTTTGTTCAAGTTAGTATTCTCCTGGTTAGAGTATAGTACTAAGTGAAAGTCGTTGAAAAACTTGTGACACTCGTACAATGGACAACTGTCGAAAAACAAGCGGAATGAAATTGGTAAAACAATTGTCAATGCGTCAATTTAAATGGATTTACTTGAGCTTGCTTGACAACAACAAGAAAATAAAAATAAAATTCACAAGCATTGCAAGTTGTTTTGACAAAACTTGCAACAAATTTGATCTGTAAAAACTTTTGAACAAGGAGTGAAATTGAAATGAAAGTAGTCTTTGAAACAATTTACGAGTATTCAAACAGCTCACAAACTTGAAGAAATTGTATCTGCTTGGCATTTGGTGGGTGATCAGTAGTTATTTGGCGAAGTGGATGCACAGAGCCGAGTCAGCGGAGTAGTTTTATTTCTGGCACACAGCAGTATTTCAGATTGGCGCTCAATGCCTCAGGGAGTTGCCAAGACCAGTGGAGGCGGCATTGGCAAGGCGTACATGCCACATGTGGCAACCACGGTATCCAACTGGCTCCCTAGCTGCCACTGACAGCTGCAATCGACCAACAGCAACTGACAGCAATGTGACAACGTTCCAGCTAAATGGTAAAGCAACAATCCAGCAGACCGCATCACCCGTGGTGACCCTGGCCAATTATGTCTATCAGTGTGCCGCCAAGCGTGAGTCAAGTTCATCTAAGCCAAGCAGCAGCAGCATCTGTATCAGTATCAATAGTAGCAACAGCTGCAGCACCATTGATTCGAATGAGATACTGGACCTGAAGTCATTAGTCCATGAGCAACAGATGAATGTATCAGCAATTGTCTTGCAAATGGCCAAAAGTTGAAGCCTATTTAAAGTTCCTACCATACTATATTTAACGGTTCCTGATACTAGTTATAGTTTAAGCTGTGTTTTTATTAAAGAAAGCTTATCTTCGATAATTGACAATAATTGATAATAAATTGTTTTTCGAGAGTTGACACAAGTCATATTTATGCCATATGGAAAAATTATAAACAAGTATTGGTTAAAAAAAGAAAACTATCACACCTTAGATCTTTTCAAAACAGAGCCATATATACAAGGCGTATTTCGTTCTTATTGAAACATGGAGTCCTTAGGATTGCTAGGGTGCTGGATTACCAGTCTAATCTCTTCTTTTTTTAATGTGGAGTCCACACAGTGGACACTGAGTTAATTATTATGAAACATGCACAGTGCCAAATGACCTTCTAATGAAGTGAGTTTTGCTTAGAGCGACGCCATGTTTCATGAGTTTCACATAACGGACATATTTCAATTAGACAAGCTAATAAAACATAAAAGATGTTCAGTCTGGCAGCCAGGCAGTCAAGCCGCAGGCATTTACAGCATTCGTAGATGTGGCAGCAACAGTAGCTGTGGATGTGGCAGTAGAAGCTGGCCTTTTGAATTATTAACAGAGCAAAGCGTGGTGCAAAATAATTCCGCAACACATTCAGCGGGCAAACAAAAGCGCAACATATTTAGCTAACATGCCTTTTGATACAGCTAAGCGCGAGAGAGAGAACACGATAGACACACACATAGAGAGAGAGAAGGAGAAAGAGAGCGAAGGAGCGAAAGGGACTCCAGATGAAAATAGTAACACATTTTTTGAATTGTTTGGCATTTTGAATGAATGAAAAACCAACTGAGGGCATGGAATGAATAGAAAAATTTGCTGACGTGTTGCTGCCAGCATGTGCGTGTGTGTGTGTGTGTGTGTGTGTGTGTGTGTGTGTGTGTGTGTGTGTGTGTGTGTGTGTGTGTGTGTATGTTGGTGTTGTGCACATGCTCTAACAGTCTTTTGACTTTAGCTTAATTAAAACTTTGGCGTGCGCGAAATGTTCGCAAAGCAGTTGGAAAATTAACAAAATTGCTGGTTTGCAGAGTTAAATAGGAATCGTTGGCAGACTGTTTGCTGCATTGAAATTGCAGCTCAAGTCGTAACGCCATTAGGCTAAGCTGTGCCCCATTTTCCAATTGCCTGGTTTATGCACCCAAAACGTAGGCAACAGTTTACCAAGAGAGAGAGAGAGAATGGAAGCATTAGAGGCCCTCCCGCAGCCATAAAATTTTGCCTTTCGCTAGTAAGCTTGATGCTTATGCTTATGCACAGTGTGTGTGTGTGAGTGTGTGTGTAAAGATAATGTATGCATATATGCATAAGCTTATGTAAGCAGCTTTCCTCTGGCCTACCCCTATATATGGACAGCCCCTTGGGTCTAGATCACAGTGCAACAAAGGTGTCGCACATTAAAAAGCAACGCGGCAAGCAGCTCAACATTTTATTGTCTGTCAGCTTTGTTTCTGCTCTCCTCTTCCTCTTTCCAGTCTGTGTACACAATATCGCACAATCATATCTGTACATACACTCAGAAAAATATATCTACAATTTATCCTATTGACATATTCTGGCTTAACTTTGTTTTAAAAACATAAATATGTCTTTTGCTCGTCGAATTTCAATTGACACATTCATTTTAAGTCATGTCTCTTGTTGAAATTTTTATTGAATAGCCTGTGGATTTTCTGGTTGCAATGTATTTCTGGCATTGCCATGAACTGAAAGGGACAGTTATAAATAATTTAAAGCTAAGGGCCAGAATTCAACAGTCTTTAGTTATTCTGAAAACGTAGACAATATTTGCAATTGTGTGTGCGTTGTTTGTTTACTTGTCAAATGATATTTTCGTATTTTTAATTAAATTGGTTTATGTCTATTTGTGTCCAAATATCTTACAACTGCATCAGTTAATCTTAATAAAGGTCAACCGACAATTTGCGGGAAATAACAAATTTGGCCAAGAAGTCGAGTAAAAATATTAAAAAAGTTCATCGGAGTCGCTGAGTCATGGCCAAGATTTATATTCTTAATCCAAATAATGTCAAAAAGCCACAAACAAGCGACAGGCGAATAAAACAACTTACCAAATGAGCACACACACACACACACAGAGTCTAGGAGCAAAAACCAAAGAAAAATGTTATTTATTGTTATTACGAAAATAAATAAGCAACAAGAGCAACGAACAAAATAAGGGGCGTGCCACACCCACCCCCACACCCACATGTCGACCATTCAACTAGAAATGCAGCAGAGAAATGTGGTAAAATAAAAGCATAGAAATTAAACAACTGGACACAGTGGCAAATAAACCAAAAAAGCAACGTTAACAAACACATACAAACACACACACATAGTTAAGACAGCCATTTTATATGCCATTACAGTGTAAATAAAGTATTGTTTATGTGAGTATGTGTGTGTTGGCAAGCTGTGCCAGTTACATTTACTTAATAACCTGTGTCAAAGTTGTACTTTTATAGGTCAAACAGTGAGAGTAACCGCCCCATGGTCATTATATGTAAGTTCGAACTAACCAACAATGGGTCGACACTTAATCAATGGGAGAACAGTAAAACTGTCTCCAAATTATTTATCGACTGGATTATGTGAATATTCGAACCATTCAAAGATTTAGGATTACCCAAAGCAACACAACGGATCGAAAGAAAAACTCCAGATAAACGAACAGTTAGATATACATATGTATTAATATGTATTTAGTACATATACCCTTCTATTACACTTATGCATTTAGAGGGTATTCAAACATTATTTTCTCATTTATTTTAAACTTTTACATATAAATGAATGTACCTTTTAATTTATCATTAATGTTTAAATTAAATAAAAACACTTAAATAAGCGAACACTTAAAAGTATGCTACACTTTTTATTTAATATTCAGCTTAATTTAGCTCTATTACAAGTTTTTTGCTGTATACTTTTGCGGACTTTGCAGCGTAGTACAAGGCGACAAGGCTCATGCGGTCGATTGGCACTCAAGCTGTTAAAATTGCAATTTATCTGGGCAACGGTGGCCCAGCCAGGTTATCAAGTCGATGCCTCGGTCAAGTGTGAGTAATTGCGGCAGTTAGACAAGTTGAAAGCTAAGCTCTGATATGAAGAGTCGACCACACTCCACACTCTCATTGCTCGTCTATGAAATTTCCATGAGCACAGTGCACAGATTCTCTGGCTACACTAAAAATAGCGCTCAGAGGATTTTTCATTTTTGTTGCTGTTGTTGTTCGTGTTGCTATTGCTGTTGCCATTGCTGTGATTGCACTGAGGCAAAGGGCAAGCTGCCAGAGAACTGCCGACGGCATTTTGTGAGGTCAGCTACAGTTGACTAAACATTTTCATTTCGCTTAAGTGTGGATGTGGAAGTTAGTATACTTGTTTGTATGTGTGTGTGTGTGTGTGCTTGCGCTGCCACAAGTCAATGAGTTGTGCCACATGGCGTCTACTTGATATTGGCTAAGAGCGTTGCGTGCATGCTTCAGCATTAGCTAAATGATTTCATTAAGTGTGCGCTCAACAAGCTTAACAATCGATAAACCTATCGACCGTTGAACGTTGCCAAAACTTTTTAATCTTGCCACTTGGCACTTGATTCTGCCACGCCCTTATGGCCACCAATATGGCATAATTAGCTGTTTCTCTTTGCTGTGTTATTTACGCACATAATGTTCGCATTAAGTTCTAATTGAAAACAGATATTTGCATTTTAATTAATTCCCAAAGACGTCGCGAGACTTACAACTTGCTGGACAGACAGACATGGCAGAAAGTCCAGAAGCCAAACAACACCATGACCTCTGCCCTCTGGCAGACATTCTAAGGCGTCAATGACATGACCAGAGCAATATAATTTCATACTTGGAATAAAACTGAACTAGACAAAAGCAATGACAAGAGAAACGACTAAACAAAAGCAAGAGCAAAATCAGGCTGCAGCCCGCAGGGATATGAAGTCTGAGACCTCGCTGACAGTTTTAATGAAAAGCAAACAAAGCATTCTTTTAGGCGCTCTCAAGCAGTTCAACTGTCTAAGTATGTGTGAGTAAGTATACGTAAGTGTGTGTGTGTGTGTGTGTGTCACAGCCATGTGTTGAGCGCGTATGTGTGAAACAAAGTCCAACAGCTGCAAAGTTCAAAGAACGCGGCACAAAATTAAAACGGATTAGTCTTAGAATAAGAGAAAAGAGACATGTTCAGACATGACCGTGTGGTACGAAAGGGTAGGCGCTCAAATTGCAATAAAAGTGAGGTTGATGGGCGTGGCATGAAATGCGCAATAGATAAAACTCATTTTAAGGCTTATTGATCACTTATTACTGCTCAGGCGAGTATGAAATGAGTGGCAAAGTGTGTGGGAGTGTGACCAAAAGTGTGTAGGAGTGTTAGTATATGTATGTACCTTATATGTATGTACATGAGCTTGAGTGTTTGTCACTCAAGTGGCACTTGGAAATAAATTGAAATGCAACTAAAGTTAGTTATTTTAATCAATTGTATTTCAATGTAATCAAACTGAGCAATGATTGGTCTGAGAAGTACTCGTAAGAAATTAAATATTTATTTTAGCTGCGTGTTTTCAACATAAGTTGTAAGTACATCGAAGTTAATAAGTGCATTACAAAATTATAATAAACTGTTCCGAGTTTCGCTTAAGAGATTGTCATAGAAATATATTTATTGTGCTACTTAGAGGACCAAATAAATAAAAGCAATTCAATTGTCAGCTTAGACTTAAAGTGTTCGTTTTAGTACGACAACTTCAAGTTTATGTAAAACCGAAATTTTATTTGAATTTTGAATTATTTTTTAAATGAGAAAACAACCGTATAAAGTAAATATATGTATATTCAATTAGCCAATAGATGAAAATCACCACCTGGTAAATTAAACGTTTTAATGTCCTAACATTTATGTACGCAAAGTGTTTCCGGAAATCAGAATTATTTCTAATTTACGGACAGACAGCAAAGTTTAGGTAAAGTTTTTGTAAGTAAAGATTGAACTTTTCCAAAAACTTGAATATACATAACATATTTTGTTTATCTTTAAGCTCATTTAGAATTTCATAAAAAATTAATTGTTTGGCATAAGCAAAGGATTTAAACAACAATTAAGAGAGAAAACCAAAGAGCACGGGTGCTCTCTCACGGTATTGCTCTCTCTCCCTGCATCAGCGAGAATGAGTTTACTCTCACAACAATCTGCACAAAAGCTTTGTCACGAGCTTTTCACTCAAAAGGGATGCTGAGCACAATTGAGCTAGCTCTCATTACACTCTCTGCCTATCTCTCTCTCATGCTCTCAGGAGAGAATGCACTTAAAGGATGAGTTGAGTTTTGAACTGAGACAAAGTTTGTCGAATTGAGTGGTCATTGAGTCAAGTGTTCGCACTTGATTTGCCTTTGCCTACACTTTCTGCCAGCCCCTCAGAGGATATGGCTTTGTTGTTGTTGTTGTTGTTTTTGTTGTTGTTGTTGCTACTGTTTGCTGTTGTTTTGCAATTCGACTTGCTCTTGACGCGAATCAAGGCCCTGTGTCCGTAATATTAGCTCGCACATTTTCTTTCTCTCCTTTTTTTTTGTCGTCACTTCATTTTGGTCCACACACACTTTCCATTCTTGCTTTGTTTTTATCATTTGGCATTACTCTGTTTGCCCTGCTCAACGGATTCCTCGCTCTTTGCTTATCTGAGACAATTTTTTTTTTCTTTCGTTTTTATTGAACAGCATTTTCATTGTTTGATTTTTGTCAACGCTTCTTTATTTCGTTTCTTTTCTTTCCTCCATTTTTTTATTCTAGTGCTCTCCCCTTTGTTGTTCTTTGTTTAGAGCCGGGCGCTTCATCTTACTTACTTACATAAGTGGATAGGACCATGGCGGACAGTCGAGGGACGACGGCATAGAATGATAGCTAAGGGACAGGGGTGATTGGGCGAAAGCTTCGCCATTTGTTTCTCCATTTTGCGTGTTTGATTTTATTTTTATTTGGCATTGTTCATTTTTCGGTTAGTTGGTCTTTTAATCGTCTTTACTTACTTGTCTCTACTCTCCGATGATTCTGTTGATTACAGTCGTTGTTGTTGTTGCTGTTGTTTTTATTTAGCTTTGGCTTTTCAGCTTTAGCTCGGCTCTGAGTTTCAATTAGTTGAGCATTGTTTAAGTGGCTACAAAGTCGGTCCGGCTATTGTACTTACTTAAGCGTTTTTTAGTCACGAAACCATTCGATAGCTATTTAATTGACATTCTTCAATCAAAAGTAAGTTTTCCCCCGTAGATTGTCAATTACCAATTGGAAACGTCTTTCTTTATTCTACTCTTACCTCCTATGCACTTTTTTATGAATTTAAATTGAACTAGAGAGAGGAGAAAAAGTTTCTGTATTGGATTATCTTAGGCACTTTCCAATATGCACACCTCTATGCCATTTCAAGATTTTTGCTGAATTTTTTTTTATATTCCATTAAAAAAATGGAATGAACTGGAACAATCGGCTTGTCGTATTTTGACTTTAAGCTGAAGCTCTTAAAAACTATAATCTAAGATAATCTTTGAAAATTGTCAACAATTAAGTTATGTTTATTTTAATCATGCGGTTGAAATTGCATTTATTTACATATATTTTATAATATAAGGGATTCTCAATATTATTATGATATTAATTCAATATTATTTTAAAGTGTTCAAATGCCCACAGCTATGATTATTTTACTCCAACGCGTATGTATTCTACTTTATGGAATTCTCATTTGATATTCAACCCACACTTAACTAAATATGCATGACCTTTCATTCCATGCTCTTCTCTAAATATTTTTTTAACTAATCTGTGTAATTCATCAGCTCTTTGCCCTCCCCAATCTATTGATCCAGCTGATGTGCGCCTTTGTCACGCTATTGATACGCTAATTAGTTGCGATAATTTATCAAATGCACACACACACACACACACCAACACCAACACCTGCACCTACACACACATAATCAACACCCACACACGTGTCGCTAACTACTGAAAATTCTGCTGCAGTAGCAAAAATTGCTACTTAATTACACGGCATTGGCATCCGCAGGCAGCAACACAAACACCACCCTCCATCCTCCGCCCTCCAACTGCCATTAGCTCAACAAGCTATCCGCATTCTCATCCGCAACATCGTCAATGTCACAAGTGCTGCAGCGTAGCAACTTCCATTTCCTGCCAGTGCCTCGGGTAACTTCACAATTAACTACTAATTGCTCATACGCGACGTTGGCTGGCGACACTAGAACAAAGTCCCCTCCTTATGTAATGCCTCTCTTCACTCCCATCCCCCCAATCCGACTCTATTGCTTTCTTGAGCATACCTTTCTATCTTGCTTTTTGCTCTAATTATCCGCGTTGTCACCCACCAGGCCAGGTTGCTCATGTTGTTGTTGTCCGCGACAGGTATTTGCTGAATTAAGTTTTAAATTTTTATTAAATGCTTTGCGCATTTTTGCGTGCTTTCCCTTCACCTCACGTCTCACACCATCACACACCTGAACTGAACTGAACTTAACTCACCTCTATTCTCTTTGTCGTTGCCGCAGTTGTTGCTGCTTATGTGGAGGCTACTGTAATTAGTTTTTAATTGCTTTTCAGTTGGCAACTATGCGACCCGCGTCCTGTAAATAGTTGTGACGCTTTTGTAAGCTTTCCACTTGCCACTTTCCATTTTCCATTTGAACTTTTTTCGCCCAGCTGCACCATGTACCAAGCTCAATCAGCAATTGAGCCTGGCCAACGTCGGAGGCATGTTAAATATGCCCCAGAATCGGCACCCGAAAAAAAAGTAATCACAAAACTTTTGCAATAAATCTATGAATTTAATGAAAAACACCAAAACCCAGCAACCCCTTATGCGACACGCCTACCCAGTCGGACGCACATAAAGTGACTACAACCATTTCAATTTGGGACACACATACACTTACCCTATCGACACAGACAGGACTATAAAATAGTGCGACATTTAAATGTATTGCATTTGAAAAAAACCAATTGAAATTTGGTAAAAGGCTTTCCATATAAGTTAGTGATAAGTTAATGCTCTTTAAACTATATAAAGTCAATTGGAGATAACAGATTGATGATTATTATTATACGATCGAATATATTTTGTCAATCTATATCCATTTAATTGATGATGTGAACACACAAATCTGCTGGAAAGGCATATTTGGATTATCTACCTGAACCATTTTTAAATATATTACTTACCAGCTTGTTGTTTTATACAATAAATTAAACGTAAAATTTGTAATCTACATGACGAAGTAAAAGTAAATCCAATAGCTGACTGAGGGCGACCTATTTTCATTGTAATTTAGAAGCTATTTATAAGTTTCAATATAACAAATAAATATACATATTATAGATAAGTTTTATTACTTATCGGTTCAGATTTTATCCAAATCATTGAGCTTCTATGAGCTGTCAGCTTAATCTGAATAACAAATGAAATATACCCACTTGTACTCCTCGAATACACTTCATATTTAAGGGTATCAATCAACTGCAGTCAACTCGGTCCCCAACCGACTCCCTTAGTCATTCCGTTCAATGGCACACCTCATGCAAATGTCAAACACATGTCGAAGGCGCAATACAAAATGAAAAATTTATGAAAAACAAAAATGGAAACAAGGGAGCGTGTGACACACACATACACACCAACACATTGAAATGTGAATATGCCGCGAATCGAGAAAAATATGTCGCACCCAAGCAATAATAAAAAAAAAAACAAGATGAAAAGTGAGAATATTTTGTGTGGCGTTAAGAGGGAGAAAAATTCGTGCACAAATGACGAAGCATTTTGTTGAAAAGTGGCAAATGTTTAGCATGCCCAACATATTTGGTAGCAACAGCAGATGGTTTTCTATCGAAAATCGCTCATACGCAACGTTGCCACCGTGCATCGAAACTGCTATCAATTGTCGTTTGATGGTTCATTAAAATTTTGTGCTGTGCTGCATCAATCGACCAGCTGAGCAAAATAAATCGAGAAACAGATGCCGTGCATTCGTTGATCCATATAAATGTTACATGCAGCTGTTGTTGCTGCAACTGCTGCTGCTGCTGCTGCTAGGACAGCCTTAGGGCGTGGCCTTTTGCCTGCAATTAATGACTGCCGCAAGCTTCAACAAATGGCAAAATAAATTTAAACAAAATAAATGTAAGCTGCATCTACCAATATATTTACCTGTACTCTAATTGCCATCGTTTCAAGCATCCGACAGTCTCAAGCAGCTGAATCAAAAAAAACGTTATAATAATAATAAAAATAACAGAAACAGGCAGACAACAAAAGACACGTGTTATGAGCGTTCGTCAGGCGTGCTGATATACCCTGTAGGTCATAAACAAACCCAAAAGGTCATGTTATTATTGATAAACTGCTTGTCGAAGAGGATAAAAGTGAAAGTAAGTCGACAAGTTTGACTGTTCAAAGTTGGTGCACATTCAACTGCAACAATCACAAATGAGACTAAACTGTACTTTCTAAGAAATCTTCTGCAAATATAAGAAACTTCTATACATCTCTAAATCAGATAGACTTTCAGTGCAGATAGAGGCCACTTAAGAAAGGACACATAGTTATCTGAAAGCTTGTTATTATTTACAGGATATCTTTAAGTCGAGCACTGCTGCCACGCTCACTCCTGCTTGTTTTTTATTAATTTATATGCTGCACACGCACCAAAGGCACCTGTTATACATTTTTGTTGGCTTGATATCTAATTTTAAACATTTTTTAAACTCAATTACGAGTACATGAGGAGTTGATGCCCCCGGGCCGCAAAACTCTGCAGGTAATTGCTCGGAAATGAGATACAGTAAGATTCGCCGTGTTGGCTGTTGAAACAAAAGTATACTTGAAGAACTTTCAGTTTTCATCTCACATTTCACTGTCTAATGAAATCAAACAAAGACAAAGTCACTGGAGTTGCCGCAAATTAGCTGCAGAGGCTGCAATTATGCAAGAAGTTGGCCAAAAAGCCAGTTCGCAACTTACTTGTGAGTGAATGCTAATGACTTGCAAGTGGCTCAAAGATAAAGAAAACACAAAGAATTCTAAGTAAGGCCACAGGTTGATAAACATTGCGTTCATTGCGACTTTTCAACTCGATTCCGAGTGTCAGCTTCTCCTCTTAAAGGCCGGAAAAAGCAAAAACAACGCGCGAGGCGCAAGCTAAAATGGCTGTTTGTTTGCTTCCGGTGTGTGCAAACAACGCAGAAACACATTACATTTCAAGTGTGCAACCAGCAGCTCCCACAAATATAAACTTTATGCTAAAGAAAAATCACGGGTAAAAGCCACAATCAACTGGGGAAAGTCAAAGGAGATAGAAAGTCAAGCGGCAAAGCTTGTGCTGCTCATTTTCAATACTAAGTTCATCTTAATAATTCATAAAAATTTATACGAAATAGACAACATTTGTGTGTTGGCATCGCTTCCTCGGTGTCAGTTCGCACACTGATAGCTTTTGCTTCCAGCTCTCAGTCCCCTTTTGATCCTTGCAGCTCCCGAGTCTCGAACTGCCCTCATATTGTGTGTCCCGGCATCTGTGTCTGCTTATGTTTGAAAACAAGCATCAAGCTGCACATTTTATTATACCCTGCAGCTATAAAATCCTATAAAAAATGGTATAACTTGGAGAAGGCATCTACGACCTTCAAAGTAATGAGGTATATTTGTTTATACTCGCCCATTCTTCTGTTTAACTTATTTAAGAACAAATTGGAATCTTTTGTTTTATAATAAACTCAAAAGTACGATAAAAATGTTGACAATTTCGTATAAGTAAATATGAATATAAATTTGCTAGACTCTGGCTACAGAGTAACTCTTAGTCAAGCACTTTCCCCTGGCTCACTCTGATTTCTTTTTTCTCCGTTAAGCATAAGTAGAATACTCAGAATCATAATACATGAAACAGACAGCTGGCATTTCTCCTGTTGAAACATTTGCATATGCATATCAAGTTCTCTGGTTCATTGTTTTAAATGTGATTCACCTATTTTATAATCTGACAAGAGATGTGCCTCTAGCAATGAAGCTTGTTGTACCATTTTAGAAATGTAACATAATTTTCTTATATTTGTCGGCGCATCGAAGCATTTCCCTATCCACATTAAATAAACGAACGACGGTAAAAATGGATATGGATTTAAGTCAGTTTCAAACTAGTTCTTAATATCTGTCAGATAAATACAGCAATGCCTTTAGAGTAATATCTATTTAGAATATCTATTGCATAAAATCTACTCAGAATTTAACGATATTAAACTTTTCTTCTAGTTTAGTCAGAACAATGTCGTTTTTAGCGGAAATAATATGAGAAGCTGTCCCATTCCATGTTTTCATAGGTATTTGAATGTAATCTAGCAAGAATTCTAATGAAATGTTCATAATGTAATGACACGCAGCTCTTCATTTCTAAATGAGTAAACATAAATACAAATTGGATTAGTTTTTGTGCAAATGAAATTATATCATATCAACCCTTAGAATTTAGTCAGATTTTTTAATCATATACATGAATAAGTACTCAAATATTTAAATAAGTTGATTTGAGCTATCGAATTGTTTTCGGACTTGGAGAAAAGATGGTTAAATTTCACGTATTGTTTCTTCGAATGTTGCGTCAAGCGTTTATTGCAACAGAGGCATTCATACTGCGTTGCTTGCAACATCATCGACTGAAGATTATCTACTTATTGCATCCAATATCGGCGGCATTATTGATATGTGTTGTGGGTTTCTTTGTGTGGTACGAGATGCTGTGGATCTTGCCAGAGATGTGCGATACCACAGGCAAATTCTATAAGCTCAATTGTTTCCTGGCCGTGTATTTCCTTCACAATATCCTTGGTAATATGTTATGTTGTTGGCAAACAGATACAAGTTTTTTGACCGTATCAAAGGAGAGGCAACATCCAAATGCCTCGGAGGCACATCTTTGGCATTTGTGCACTCATTGTCAGATGTTGGTGCCACCAAGAACATGGCACTGTCGACTGTGCAACACCTGTATGCTGAGAAGAGATCATCATTGCAACATTACGGCCAACTGTGTTGGCCATGCTAATCAACGATACTTCATTGCCATGCTCTTCCACTTGACCCTAGGCAATATGGTTGTCTTCGTGTATAACATGCTCTATATTTTCAAAAATAGTCTGCCCATTTTTAGTGATCCCCTCATACTTCTAACTCGACTCGAAGGTTTGGATCCCGTCGAGTTTCTAGACGCCCTGAAGGCAAATCCCAACTGGGTCATAGTCAATGGCACCATTCTCAAGCTAAGTGTCTTTAGCATGGTCTTTGTGGGATCGCAATTGGGCCTACAACTCTATATGGTCAGTCGAGGAAGTTGTATGTACGCCATCCGGGATAAAAGCTACGACTTTGGCTTCTGGAACAATTGGCAATTGGTGCTGGGAAAGCGTATGCTATGGACTTTGCTATCCCCGCTCATTAACAGCCCTCTACCCAATGATGGCACCCAATGGCTTCTCACAGGAGAGACGTTATCTAAGAAACCCGCATAGTCCCCCTAAGTGACTATCTCTTCCTCTATCATTAAGATACAACAAATAAATTCAATACATATGCATTTAGTTTTGCATTAACCAACTTTTAACGCTTCATTTAATCAGGCAATTCCCATTTTTATTGCTTAAGCTAATTACCGTCAGTGGTTGCTTGGGTGATGGTTTCCATCTGATAAGTCCAGCGGTAAAGTTTCATTTGTATGCATTTACTAAATGAAATAGATAGTTTCTCCTGCTTGACTACATTAATATATACATATATAAACTCTATAGTCGAGAATGTCCGACTAAAACATACCCTTCGCTTTTCACTCTGTACAATAGAGATTCGACTAATTTATTAATTTATTTGCCGATTGTGATGAGATTTGCTTACGTGGACATTTAAAAATATATTTGATGACTTAGTGGTTTTATAAATTGTCTCTTTGTTTGTCAGCAAAGAGGAAAGGGGAATCCAGATTTAGAAATGAACTTAATCTGAGTTTGGTTGAAATAAGCTAACAAATCAACATAAGAGATTTTACTTCTTTGAGTTACTCTTTGCACAAAATTCAAATACACTTTCAAACTTCATTGAATGACCATAAGACATAATAACAAGGAGAAGGGGGAAGATCTATTCGAAACGTAAAATCCGAGTGAAAATTACAATCAATTGTGCAAACAAAATCTAATTCAAGGATGAATGTGAAAAACCTTACGAAAAGCGTATAGAAAATTCGGCACATCTAAACATGTTGAATTGTTTTATCCTTAAAAGCTGACATCTGCATACAAATTTGCGGAAGTGAAAGAGGAAAAGCGGTAGACAGATTGATAAAGGACCTTTTTGGTTGATTCCAAGTTGATGTTGGGTGGGGAAGTCATAGCCCGTGGGCTGACTGTACCTTTAGCCACCTTTTTGCCACAGTCGGAAACACTTGTCAAATGTCAAAAAATGCCGAGAAATGGTTGAAAAATGACAGCGGCAGTTGAGATTCGGCCACTGGGAAGGCGGATGAGATGAATTAATGACGCTCCATGTCACCGACAAGCCTCGAAACATGAAATCACTCTGTCAGTCCAATGTGGGCGACAGCCTTTGGGGGCGTGTGCCACTCCATGAAAAATGTTCGAGGTGTTAAATCTGTGCAAGCTCTAAACAACATAATTGCCAAATAAAAAAGTCGCCGCCGGCTGCGTTGCCCATAAAGACCATTAATCAAAATTGTGGCTTGAAAAATGTTAAAAACAAAGAATCAACTGCTTCTGACCAGCTACCAAAATCCGACTTCGACTGCGAACACCGAAAAGTCACTTGAAAAATGCGATGTCAACAGTTCTGGCCAATCAGCAGGCCGATGGAGTCTGAAAATGGCATGGAATGAAAATAAGAGTCTCCCTTCCTGTGAATGGCTGTAGTCCAGATCTAAGCAGCGTTTAACTTTCATTACCGGCTTATACTTGCTTCCACTCCTATTATTGGCTGATAACTCCTCCAAATGCGAAGCGTTGATTGCAGCGCCGTCAATTGAATGACTTCCGCTCGCTGCTTCCGCTGAATCTGGAGTCGAGTTTGCTACGTGTGCCTGAAGAACATACCATTAAGTAAACTTTAAAGTGGAAACAGAATGTTGACCAGCACATGGAAATAACCACAAACTGGCCAAGAACTGCCCTTACTTTACCAGTCAAATAATCATACGCCGCATTGTTCCAGGCCTCCAATCCCATGATGAGAGGAGGAGGTTCAGGTGGAGTGGCGGGAGTGGGTAACTGCTATGTGTTGTGGATATTTGAATGTGCCGTCAACATCATCCAAGTTCAAAAAGGAAAACGTTGCATACTCGAATCAGAAATGAGGAAGAGAACTTTAAACTGCGGGTCTTTTACTGCTGCCCAACAGAGGAGCACAGTTCTCCCCTTGTGTCTCCATTCCCCTCTCTGTTTATATGTCCACAGATAGCAACCCAGGAATGAAGTGAGGCATGAGTATGCCTGGTTGGCAGGTCGGATGGTTGTATGGTTGGTTGGCTGCTTCAGTTCAGTTTCAGCCTCCTTTTGGTTTCGCTTTTGGGTTGCAGTACAAAATTTACCGCTAAGCATTTGCCAACAGCGCCAACTGCACAAAGGGCCATGACAAACAGACTGAGACTCCGACGGAGACTATGTCTGTGATTGTGTGCTGGCCGGGATCATGGGGGTCATTGTAATCATAACGGTAATGTTGACGTTGCGTTGTCCTGTGTGTAGTGTTGTTTCCTATTAGAGAACCGAAATGAGGGAAAGGGACTGCATTTAAAAACCAAAATTAAACGCACAAAAAGATTCCTTGAAATGGCGCCAAATTATGGGTCATACAGGGTGTCTCTGTTTACACTATTCACCTAATTTACTGCTGCCACCTAAGACTTGTTAACAATGTTAACATATTAATTCTTCTTCATAAGAAGTCAATAATTTATTGGAAGCAATTGTCAACTGTTTCGAAGATGAACTCAGATTCTTCTTCTTCCTTTGAATCCCTCTCCAAATCCAAATTCAACCCAACAATTTGGCAGTCAAACAAAAGCAAAACCAATTGACTAAAGTTGCTGCCAGTTGCTTCTGTTGCTGTTTCTTTTCTGCTGCTCTTTCTGCTACTGCTGCTGTTGGTCCATCTAAGTAGCTGCGACGTTGACTGCGCTGCTGCGTCGCTGCCTGCCTGGTCTCTGCTTTGGGCTGATGGACAAATGGCAACCCAAAGTGAGCAACTAAACAGCTCGCGACAGTTTTTATGATTTTTCGGTATGTGTTTTGTTTGCTTTGCAATTATTTCCCCTGCAAACTGTAACCGTATAAGTAACAGTTACAGTAACAGTAACAGCAACAGTATAGTTAACATTGGCTGTAACAGCTTGTGGTGCTGTTGGCTGTAATCGAATCCACATCCCGCATTCAGTTTCTACTCATTTCTTATTCGCTCAGTTGTCACTTTTGGTTTTGGCAAATTCTTTTGCAATTCTCCTTTGAAATTCAATACCTTTGTTTTTACGTGGAAATTTGCATCTTTATTTATAGGTGCGAGTGTGAAAGTGTTTCCTGTAACAGTTACAGTATTCAGAGTAGGGGAATGGGAATAATTTCATTTGACCCCATTTGTTGCACCTTTCAGGGAATTCGCTTCAAAGTAAATTTTGCTCATGTTTTTATTTGCATTTATATATGGATGGGTGTGTTCCTGAGTGGGTGTGAGTGTGGTTGTCACCTCCCTTAAGTGCCTTGCCATCAGCTCTATTTGCATGGGACTTCACACCCCATCACACTCAGCACTTTGCTGCCCTCTATCAACGCAGCCTTGTCCTGTCCTTGCGGTCATTTAACCAATGTTTCTATCTAGCTGAAGTCCTTGCGACGACAGGTCCTACTTCCTTTGCCGTCGGGCAAAATGCTGAAATCGTGCGAAAAATTAAATAAATGACCAACTGCACAATTTCCAATGGTTTTTCTTTCGTTTTTCCCACTCATCCGATTTTTTATTTATATCTTTAATGTGCCATAATATCTGCATTGATTTTCGTTTGTATTTTTTTTCATTGTACCTCTGATATTCCCATGTATTTATTCAGACTCCCTCTCTCCGTCTCTACCCTCCTTGGTGGAACAAATTTGCCCATTGGCTGCCTTGAAAGGCCTTTCATAACGTCAATTCCACTCGCAATTTCCGCGCCAATTAAAAAATATTCTGGATTGAGGGCATTTTGCATGCGCGGCACGCACAAAAAGCCACTATGGAGAGGTTGGGTTAAGAGGAGAAAACGGGAAGAGGGGAGGAGAGGGGATTGGCATGGCCTTTGTTCATCATAAATAAATACTGTTAATTTTTCAATTGTCCAGTGAACATTTAACGGCCTTGCTTCTCCTGTGAATCCTGAATGAATGGATAAGAGGACGTGGAGTGTGAAGAGGCGGGGAGGGGGTATTGCGGGAAAGTCGCGTTAGGGTCAACGCCAAATTGATTGACAGAGGATTGGGAAATGGATGCACGTACGACCATATGCTATGGTAAAAGTAAAAAATATGTTGGCTAAAACTTTTGGGCCATATGTACGAACGTGGCGAAGATTGACAGCCGAATGGCAACAGCAGCAGCAACAGCAACAGCGGCGGGGCCAATAAAGTCGACAGCATTCCAAAAGGCAAACGTGACAGTTGCGTGTCTGGAACAGAATCTAGAACTGGGTCTGCCAATGGATTCTGCCTAACGATGGGTATGGGATCTCTGGATTCGCACGTGTCGTCGTCTAGTCGACAAACTTGGCACCGGCGTCGCACCGGATATCAAACTGTTGGCAGTTTGTTAGCGTCAAAAAGCGTCGTTGCCTAATATACAAATACAAAATGGTCGGATGTTGTGCGAGCTTGCCACATGCCACATGCGACATGCGACACACAACTGCTGATGCCACTGTCTAAGGCGGATCTTGATGAACAGCTGCCATTTTAATTTTCGGCGACTCTTCAGTTGACTTCTATAAATCCGTCAAGCACGACAGAGTCAATACCCAGCCCTCCACTCTCTCTCTTTCCCTGGCAATTGGAATTTCTAATCGAAGCAAATTGAATCACATGTCCTCGTGACGCAATAAGACGCAACGGGGGACCAGCAGCAACAAACAATGACAGCCAAAGAGCCAACAGCAATAGCAATAGCAATGACAAAAGGCTCCAGGATATCATCTGGAAAAGGTTCTGTTGCGAGTGGTAAAGCGGCATATGGAAAATCAGCAAAGCAGCGAGGCATAAATCAGCTTTTGGCAAAGTGGCTGTTGCCTAAAACGAGCTTTTTCAGTCGCCTGGGGAGACGACACAAACGAGAAAGATAAACGATTTCCGTACCCTTACCCATAGGCATATTCACAAGATTTACACTCACACTGACATTGAAGACTCGTCAAAGGTTTCCACAGTAACACACAAACAATCAAAATACATAGTTGAAATGCTCATTAGAAAATTCAACTCCTACTTTTCCCATTATAATTCAAATTTGAACTAGAAATCACAGTATGAAACATAATCTCAAAATTATAGAGAATAATGAGGTGCCTCTCTCTAATTCTGTTTAGTTTAATAAAATTGAATAGGGAATCACAGTATGAAATATAATATTTATTATATCTTCTACACATTGTTAATTTCACAAAAATTAAAGGGAATGATGCAGTGCCTCTCTCGAAGTCTGTTTAATTTAATAAGGCTCTTTAGTTCACTTTAATTAAGTTAAGATTCAGCTGTAGTCAGGAAAGATATAGCTTTACATGATGCGCTCTAAACTTAACAGATATATCTACAGTTAGACACTCAAGTCTATGTACTGCAGTTGTTGGTATTAAATATGTGGCTACATTTTATATAAACTACTTTAAATTTAATTTTAAAAGATTCGACTCGTACATTAATTTAATGTTGTCTCTTTAATTTCGATAGAGATGTAAAAAGTGGAATGTAATTGTTGAGAATTAAGTACAATAATAAATCAACGGGATTACCAACACACACAAACACACAAAAATCAACGACATGTTAAGCTGCCCGGAATGTTAAGCCATTAAATTATTGCACTTTTTTTGCAATACGCAAATGGAAATTAGTTTCGCATTGGGTAAATAAATATTATTAATGAATTCGAGAACAACAAAAGCAAAGAGCATTCGAAATTTATTGACTGGTAAAATGCGCGAGAAAAATTATATAATCAATTTAGATTAGAAAATAATGTTGATTTTAATTTGTGGCCATTTTATTTGTTAGTTTTTGTTAACGCTGGGCCAAATTCAAAACTCACCTTTAACTTTCGACCCCAAAGAGCCTGGTTATCCCTATAGTGACAAGCTGACAAACAGAAAGACAGACAGTAACCTGTCCAAACCCAACATAATACTCGTAATTTGTATCCGCGCTGTGTTTTTGGGCGAGTGAAATTAATTTACGAGGTGAAACTTATTTGCAGAGAACCGGAGCAAACCCTTTTTGCACTCCGCGAGAGCCGGAGTCCATTGAAGCGTTTAAATTGCTGTCAACAAAAGGCAAACAAATAAATAAAAGCCAAAAGGCAATTGGGTGTGGGTCGCACAACAAATGTGTCTACAAATGTCACAAGTTGTGAGAGGGGGAGATGCGTAAAGGGAGGTCAACAAATGACCCATGGCAAACCAGGACGAAACGTGCGCCAAGGCCAAATGATTAACACGTCTCCAGGGTGTGGGCAGGAGATGAAACTAAACCTTGAGCTCTGTCTCTGTCTTCGTCTCCGTCTCCGTCTCAGCTGCTCAAGATAAGTAACTGGAAAATATGCACAGGCGACCGCAAGGAAACCCGAGAATCGCTTTAATTATTATTATAGTTTGCAAAGGAGGACAGAAAGAGAGAGATAGAGAGAAGAGTCAACAAATCAGATAGAAATCTGCAAGTGAAAACACGTTCCACAGCATTTTCATGACGATGGCGATGACGTGGCAGGCACACAAATGGCAACCAAGCAGGCCAAATCAACGAGCAAATTCGCCAAAAGGATAGAAAAAGGTTACAAGCAAGTCCGACATTCAAAATGGCAAACATGTGGACTGTGGCATGTGGCTGGTATCAGGTAAAGAGGTGGCAAGTCGAAAAGGTTGCTCAATTCCATGGCTATAAATAGGCCGAGCTTGGCTTCCACTCTGCATGCAAATGGCCAATAAAGCAAATGATGGCCAGTACGGCCCGTCATCATTTATAATGCATTTAAAAGCCGCAGATTCCAGTAACAAATACAAATACAGTGATAGCTCTAGATACATATATATGTATGTACATCTGATGACTGTTGGTATGACAACTAATCCGTCAGCACTTTGGTACTGGTCGAAACATTTCTGGCCATTGGAGTGCCAGCAGGACGTAATCGCTTGTTGATCCTTTATAAATACTTGACAGGGAGAGTGAGAATGAGAACGAAAAGCGCCTGCGAGCCAAATTCTTTTCGGCCAACAGCTGCTGCCCAAAAACCCGGGTGACATAATCAAATCAATAATTTATGAGTTCACTTTGCTTTAAGCGGATTTACATTGCCTGCACTTCAGCACCCAAGCACAGACGTGATGAGTTAGAGGGGTGGGTGGAATGGCAAAGTTTTTGCAACTGAAACTGAAACTGAAACTGATATCAATTAGGTGGAAAGTGATAAGTCGAATGTTGCCTGTCGCCTGGGACTGTCAGTTGTTTGTCTAACTTTCGACTTGACAATGTGAGATTAAGAGTGCTCTGCTGTCATGGAAGTAGAAAGGGGGCCTCGTTGACGATGCGCACACTCCACAAGCTGTGGAAGACGTTCGGCCGTGTGGATGATAATGCTCGTAACTAATGCGGCTCAGCGAAGCGTGGAATGTGGTAAGGAATAAGGAAAGGGGATGGAGAGGGAACAACAACAGCAATGCTACAGTCACAGTTAACAGCAACCCTCACAAAAATGCCCCTGTTACGAGTATTTGTCCCTCTCACAGTCCACAGGGGAAATAATGGCAAGCAAACAATAGAAAACAAAACAAAACACATACCGAAAAATCATAAAAACTGTCGCGAGATGTTTAGTTGCTCACTTTGGGTTGCCATTTGTCCATCAGCCCAAAGCAGAGTCCAGGCAAGCAGCGATGCAGCAGCGCAGTCAACGTCGCAGCTACTTAGATGGACCAACAGCAGCAGCAGCAGAAGAGCAGCAGAAAAGAAACAGCAACAGAAGCAACTGGCAGCAACTTCAGTCAATTGTTTTTGCTTTTGTTTGACTGCCAAAATTGTTGGGTTGAATTTGGATTTGAAGAGGGATTCAAATGAAGAAAATGAGTTCATATTCGAAACAGTTGACAATTGCCTGATATATCTACCAATGAATTATTGACTTCTTATTAAGAATCATTAATATATTCACATTGTTAACAAGTCTTGGGTGGCAGCAGTAAATTAGGTGAATAGAGTAAAGAGAGACACCCTGTATGACCCATAATTTAGCGCCATTTCAACGAATCTTTCTGTGCGTTTAATTTTGGTTTTTAAAATGCATTCTCCTTCCCTCATTTCGGTTCTCTAATAGGCAAACAACACTACACACAGGACAACGCAACGTCAACATTACCGTTATGATTACAATGACCCCCATGATCCCGGCCAGCACACAATCACAGACATAGTCTCCGTCGGAGTCTCAGTCTGTTTGTCATGGCCCTTTGTGCAGTTGGCGCTGTTGGCAAATGCTTAGCGGTAAATTTTGTACTGCAACCCAACAGCGAACCCGAAAGGAGGCTGAAACTGAACTGAAGCAGCCAACCAACCATACAACCATCCGACCTGCCAACCAGGCATACTCATGCCTCACTTCATTCCTGGGCTGCTATCTGTGGACATATAAACAGAGAGGAGAATGGAGGCACAAGGGGAGAACTGAGCTCTCCTGTTGTTGGGCAGCAGTAAAAGACCCGCAGTTTAAAGTTCTCTTCCTCATTTCTGATACGAGTATGCAACGTTTTCCTTTTTGAACTTGGATGATGTTGACGGCACATTCAAATATCCACAACACATAACAGTTACCCCACCATTCCACCTGAACCTCCCCCTCTCATCATGGGAGTGGAGGCCTGGAACAATGCGGCGTATGATTATTTGACTGGTAAAGTAAGGGCAGCTCTTGGCCAGTTTGTGGTTATTTCCATGTGCTGGTCAACATTCTGTTTCCATTTTAAAGTTTACTTAATGGAATGTTCTTCAGTCACACGTAGCAAACTCGACTCCAGATTCAGCGGAAGCAGCGAGCGGAAGTCATTCAATTGACAGCGCTGCAATCAGCGCATCGAATTTTGAGGAGTTATCAGCCAATAAGAGGAGTGGAAGCAAGTATAAGCCGGTAATGAAAGTTAAACGCTGCTTAGACTTGGACTACAGCCATTCACAAGAAGCAGGAAAATAGGAGACTCCCATTTTCATTCCCAGATATCATCGACCTGCTGATTGGGCAAAGTGTTGACATCGCATTTCTCAGAAGGCGGCAAATAGTCGCGAACTAAATGATTGCTTCTCCTTGAGACCGTGGGATGAGAAATAGGCGGGAACTGAGTTTGGGCTGCTTTTCGTGTTTCAATATTTCATGTTATAGCCCCGAGGCTCTAGTCACAATATGCTGATTAATGGACTGTTCTTAAGCCGACAGCGTATTGTGTTTATTGTTGACACAAGTCAATTTACCATTTATTATAATGCTTATGTACTACAACTCGACAAAAATCTTTGCAAATTAAGCAAATTGTCAGGATATTCGACGAAGAAATACCTTAACTCACTGATTTTTGCAGAGGAATTAATCTGGAAGATGAAATCAAGTAAGTGTTTCTTAAATATTCTTTCTTAGATATGTATATATATGGAAACATAAGATATCAGATTAATTTTAATACCTAATCTATAATTCTTGTCGACTGTTTCCTTTAGCCACCTTTAGTGATTTGTCCATAAACCACGTTCAATAATATATTAATCTCTAAGGCATTTGTTTTTCGTAGATCCCTAACAATATTTAATTTTAACCGGACCACTATATTATATAGCATTACGCTGAACGATAGGTCCAAAATAAAAAACAGGGCTCGGCAAGGGAATGTAAGTTTTGAAATTGTTTTTGTTTTTCTTGTTACATTTGGTTTGGCCTGAAACGAATAAAGCAAATCAACTCAGTTGAATTAACCTTTTTAGAGGCAGACACATGTGGCATGTGGCATAAAGGGAAATCTCAGTGCAGAAAAAATTAAAGTGCGAGAAACCCTTGCACAAATTCATCATACGCCGCATTGGCCGCAGTCGTCGGCAATCCCCAATGGCGGGGTGCGGTCGGCGCGGCATGCGAGGTATGCGGCTGTGGCATGTGGAACACTTGGGGGCACAGCATGCCACAGACGACAGTTGAGTGGTTGTTGTTGCTGCTTTTTGTGCACAATTGGCGATGTGGCCAGGCGCGTTACATTCTGGCCGATTTATAGCAGAATATATATTTTCTACTGCTTATTGAAATGCAGGCAAGGCATGGTCGGTCCAGTAAACCCCTTTGGCTGGCCCACGTCCTCACATGCCACACACAACTACAATAGCAAACATGAGCAGCAGCCGTCAGCGCCGTCGGGCAAAGCAAATACCAGCACTTGAATCACATAGCATCGTCTTCATCTTCAACCCCAACCCATCAACCTCAACCCCTACTCCAGTCAGAGGTTCCCCTTCTTCTGATGTTGCCCTGCAGCTACAGTTTTGGCTGCCACACTATAAATATAACATTAATTTTTATGTTTTCATATTTAGCAACGCTTCAGTAAACACACACATACACACACACACACACAGTACTATTGCTGTAGTTAGATAGAGCCATTATTGAATGACGTTTATGAGCGATATTTCGCTGACTCTGAAGCTGACGCTGACGTCGACGTTGACGCTGCTCAAACGTTCACTGTTACATCTGTTAACAGCCGCTGTTAAGGGGTAGCATCCACAGCTGTTAATGCGTTGCTGCTGCTGCTGCTGCCATCGCTGCGACTGCGACGTCAGCTTCGACTGCGTTTTCCGCCTTTCTATTGTCATTTGGCACATGTGACATTTACCGTTACTTCTTGGCCGGCGCTTCATTCATTCATTCGCTGTTTACATTTCGCTTGTGTCCGTTGCAAGTTTTTCTTTTTGGCCAAAATAACGGTTATTCGCCTATCGATATCGTTCTCATATTGCGGATCGTTTTAAGCTGTTGTTGTTGTCCTGGTCGATGGCGTGAAACTGTAAAAAGATTAAAGTGTATAATTAAATTTAAGAAAAATATCATATAATTAAAAAATAAAAGATCTGTGCCGATAAAATAATGTTAAAATGGGAATAGTAAGATGACAATAAAGATCAAAAAGAATAATCGATAACACGACCCTACAATATCGGAATATATTACTGACACATCAATAATGTAACAAATTAATTTAAAAACAATTCAAAATATAAATATACCGAATGTCGATATATTAATAATAATTTTAATATTATTGATCAAATCCTTTTAGCGGTGATCACCAAGTGGTGTCATCTATGGAGTGTTAATAAAATACAAATTCGTATCAGAAGAAGAACTTCACGAATGAACTGATGAAATCTTGAAGATACCTGTTTATTTACTGGATATATAGTTATTTAAGAAATATTCTTCTTTTTATTAATGCCGAGAAAATTATAATATTTTGAAGATTTTAATCAAAAGTTATTTAACTAAATTTGTTTTCTTAAATTTCTTCTTTTCAAAAGCACAAAATAATCACATCATAATTTGAAGAACCTCCATAAACTATGAAAAGTAATTCAAGAGTGAACAAAAAGTTCTAGCAGCTTTATTTTGAAAGCTTTCAAGAATTAAACTTGATAGTATTGGATGTGGATCACAAGTTCATTAACAACTTCTCAAGTAACTATATCAGCCAAGAGTTCTACACTTAGTTTCCGGTTGAGTCATGTTCATGTAATTGTATCAGTCTTGAGTCTGTTAATGGATTTTAGCAGTTGGCGTTTTGATTAGATTTAGGCCCTGTCTAATTGCTGGCTATCTGTGTGGCAATGTTTATCAATCTGGCCGAAGATAGATGTCATTCGATGGCAGATAACCCTCAATATCTGTCAAAGACACTTCCACTCGACTAACGGCTTCAATGCGGTGTGATTTCAAGTTGAACACACGTCCGCAGCGATAAACTGCAGTTTGGTAAAGTACCTCAGGGAAGGGTATGGGCGAAAGGGCGTCGGTGTCATTAATATAATTGCACGCGATTTGCGAGCGATTTTTAACGCTTGCAATTAGAAACGCCCGTAAAATTGTAAACTAAACAGAATTTGAGGGGGGGTGGCTGGAGATGTTCATCTGTCATCAGCAAACACACTCCGTTGCAGTGGTTCAACTTCAAAAATGATTTACACACGTAAATCATAAATTATGGCTTTCAAGTGGCCGCGACAATTGCAGATGACGATGGGCGGTTGATGATGACGATGACGATGACGATAATCGTAATAACCAGTAGCCATGTCTGTTCTGCGTCTCCCATTTATACCATTTATCCACCACCAGGCTATTTTGGCCACTTTTGTCTCTTATCAAACGTCAGACGTCACATTTCAGTTAACAGTTTTCGCATTTTCAATCAATTGGCCCAATTGAAGGCGACTTTCAATGCTAATTCTTTGGCTAGAATTCAGTTCGCGTCGGTCGTTGCTGGAGATCGCACCTAGGCACCTTTCTTTGCAAATAGCCAAGGGAATTCACGGATCTAGATTCTGGTCGTCTCTCTTATCACTTATCCGGCTAAAAAGTGTTTTGCTTAATTAATAATTTTTTCGCAAACCGATAAACAGTAAAAACGCGTTTGATAAATTAACTATATATATAAAAATATATTTACCATTTTCAATATTTGCTTATCGTTTGCAATGCATTTAAGTGATATTTTTGTGCTAAAATTAATTTTTGTAGTGTTTTGTTTTGTCCAAGGTTGGTATAAAGACGAATAGATTGCGCTCGTTTGGATTATTGACTTTAAGCACTTTAGACACAAAGGATTAAACAATTTGATATATGATAACGTAAATTATAGTTCATTCTATATTTTGATTAACTTATCAAATTGAATTTAAACCTTTAAAGTGTCTCTTGAGTTGATTTCCTTACGATCCACAAAATCTACTATGATCAACATTAATTTCATTTAAGTTTTATCATAGTTTAATCCTTTCATTCATTATTTGCTATTCATTATCAGAACTTCATTCATAAATTGATAAGCGCTCCTCAACTGCGTCACTTACCTTTGCTAATAAGTTTTTATCAGATCTTTGGATTAATTTATTTAAGCTTTATTTTATTTATAAAACTAACCTTTGAGATCTTTGGTTGTGATCTTTCAACTTCTCTGCCGCAATTAATTTATGCAACTTCACCTTCAGTCGCAGACTCACCTCTTTTAAGAGCTGTGGATAAAAGTGATCTGTGAAGAGCCAAGAGCGAGCATCACTTAAGAGAGACAACCCCAGCTATGGGCAGAGATAGAGATAATTATCGTATGTTCTCTTTTAGCTCCGTTCAGTTCAGTTCGGTTCGGTTCAATTGAGAATGCTTCGATTCTTAATGCTTTGATAAGCAAGCCGCCTTGAAAACTGTGCAAAATGTAAAAATTGAGCACCTATTGAATGAACAGCATGCGCAGCTCGCTCAGATCCCAACGTGTAGATTGTAGATAAAGGGGGCTATGGTGGGGAGTGGAGGGGCAGCTATTGTTGGATGACAATTTGCTTAAATGTGCTGGCAAATTCTCAAGAAGAATTCAGTTAAAAAACGCGCGTTGTCTGAGACGGCAGCGTATTTTTCGGACCATACAAAATACGCAAAACCATTCGAAACTATTTTCAAATAGAATCTACAAGTCTACAAGTGTAAATATATAGATACAACAACTACAACAACGTGCACAGCACGTGCCAAATAAAAATTCTCAGTCGCGCACGCCTTGAAATCGCGCTAAAAGTTTTGATAAGACAATCAATGTGTTTGTTTTTATTATTATGTCCCGGTTTTTTGTTTTAATTTATCACCAGCCAGAAAACGCGTGCCGAAAATAATAGAAAATTAATTAATTAATTTGCGATAAAAATGAAATCAAATGAAAATAGCTGCTATCATTGAATAAAATGAAAAATGTCGCGTTTCTCTTGATTCTTTTCGACCAATTTGAATAATTGCTACGTCAACAGAAACTGTGTGTGTTTTTTGTTGGATGTTTCTGTTTTCACCTTATTTCTTTTTCTGTTGTTTTCAATCTTTCGTCGTCATTTGTCTCTGTGTATGCGTGGATCGTATGATTTTTAACCAGTTTGCGTTTATTTTTGTTGCATTTTATTTGATTTTTCGGCTTTTCGGCCACTCGACGCGTTTTCTGTTCGCGTTTTTAGCCGCTCGCCAGTGTGTGCGTGTGTGTGTGTTTATTTTGGCAACAGTTTTCAATGTTGTCGCGATTTTACTAGCGATCTCATTTATTTTTAAAAGAGCGCAGTCGTCATCTGAACTGATTAGATAACGGAAGCAGATCCAAAGCTTCCTACTTGAATTTTGATCGAATGACTTTCTATTTCATAGTTTAATCAAATACTATAAATGCATGCATATGCATAGTCACTGTGCAGTGAAAAACAAACAAATCCAAGTTTAACCAACAAACAGAGAGACTAAGACAGAGTCAGAGTCACAGACAGAGCGAAAGAGAGAAATCACAAAGTAAAAAAGCAAAGACTAGACAAAGTTCATACCATGGCCATAGAGTTATGCTCTACGAGCACTGTAAGTGATAGCACAACTGCAACAAAAACAAACTCAACAACAGCAACAACAACAAGTGCAACAACTGGCTGCAACATCAACAGCAGCAACAACAACAACAACAACTCTCAGCGTCGCGTTCAACAGTTGTTTAGTTGCATGTGCGATAATGCGAATCTCGTGTTGATTACATTAATGTTAACGCTGAGCAAATGTTGCACTGCCACGCCCACAACAACGCCACTGACAACAACAACAACAACAACATCAGCATCTAATGAACAATTGCAGGCAGTAGGTGGCGCCACATTGACAAAACCACTCGATGCCAAAGGCGTCCTCAACATGAGCTTCATGTTCCTCAATGTATCTGGCAAGATCGGCACACCGTTGGATATAGGTGAGAAACAGGCTAAAAAAGATAGAAAGAGAGCGAAAAAAAGAAGACGAAGAGAAGAGAGAAGAGGGCAAGGAATGTATGGAGTTTGTTTTTAGCCAGACTGTGCTAATTTTAGACGGCATTCAGGTCTGCAAACAAGATGCAACTGCAACAGGTGCTGTAATTGCTGCACCCGCTGTTAACCCCAGCTACACCGACATTAGTTTTGATTCATATATATATACAATACGTTATTTCCTTAGATCTAATCTAGATAAACGTAGTATGCATATATAAAGTTGTTTTAAATCCAATTTGTTCTTTGTTTGGCTTTTGTCTTCAAATCGATTTGCAACTTTTATTCGAAGCAAACTTTTATTTGAATTTCCGCAGTTTGCATTTCATTCCGAATTGTCTACGTAGTATATCTGTCTTGTGAATGATAAGGACTTTATTTCGCTAACGTCATTTGTCTATTACCTTTGGGGGTATTTCCGCGTCGTAAATTTCTTTAAATCAGCCCACCTGCCCATTCGGGATTTACTGTATTGAGATTATCTTATCGTTGTTCAATTTTATGATTTGTTTTTATTACATTTTCGCTGGGATTTAGAAATTGAATATTTTTATTGAATCAGTTTGATTTGCCAGAAGGCCGCGAAACTTTGTTTGATTTAAACTTGAGCCAGATGGATTAAATGCGTTGTACTTAACCAACTTTGTCAGATAGTTAGATTAAAACAATATAACAAATTTTAATACGTATCCACAATCGGTTTTGCAAATGTCTTGACAGTTTTTTATTAAATTGTCTTGTTTTTATTTATAAATGAATAGATATGTTTACCTACAGCATGCTAAAAAACAAGAGTTCAATTTTGTACTTTGCTCCTTGCATTTTGGACTCTGTTCAAACACTTAAAAGATCGTAAATAAAATTCTTGACATGCATTTCGACTCTCAGAGCCAAAAGATACGTAGGAGGATACCAAAAATACCATTGACGTATTCCATAGAAAGTAGCTTATATGTAGATCTAAATGGATCATACAGTGGCTATGAGCTGAACTTTGCATTTCAGAATATTCAAGAACATACCAAAAAGCAAAATTAATAAAACAGCAATTTTTTTAACAATTTAAGAGAAAAATCGTTCAAGATCAAAACAGACGAGCCCCTTTTCATTTATTTTCATACAATTTTTTTTTACCAAACAATCGAGTTTTCAGCACATTTCAATTTTTCATATTTTCGTTACACGCTTTACATGCTGATTTATTACGTGTTCCTTTTGATTTCATTTGTTTTCTATATGTCCCAACAATTTGTTAACAGTCGGATAGATCCCCGTCAAATAAATTAGCATATGCTTTGTGTGAAGCCCGCTGCAAGGTCGCCAAAGCAAATATTTATTCTCTCTTTTTTATGTATATATTTTAAAGATACCCAGTACTCAGTAAGACGCTTATAGGGTAGGATAACTTAATTAAAATTATTTACTATTTATGTAATTAATATTACTGTTTAGTTTCAAAGAGAACAGACGTAGTTCGTTTGCCTATTTGAGTGCCTTTATCTCAGAGATTATTACAACTTAAAACCTGAGACGCATTTTTGTTGATATACTCGAAAGTAAACTATTTTTATAGCTTATTAAGATTATGGTTAGTCTGAAATTTCATTACGAAAAGACAATAAACACGGAAGTTAAACAAGATAGTCTTTATCTAGTAAAGAACAAGTGAATGTGTCTAATTTTGTGCCACTGAAAACTACTGTTCCAATGTCAAATGGAATTTGAGTCTACAGGGTACCTCAGCGTCGAGCATGTTTTCTTGAAATTTTACTTAATTTGTTGGGTCATTTGGTTTTTATGCCGTTTCATTTCGGATTTAATTTGTTCGCGCTGCCAACTTATTTTTCTAGTATATTCAACTAGTTTGGTGCCAACATCAACATCAAGAACCACAACAACTAAACAAAAATAATAACAACAATATGAATTTTTAAATAGTGGGCGTGTTGGCTGTCCTCCTAATGTTTCGCTTATATAAAGAAGTCAAATGACGCTGTCGCCTTTAATTGATTTGTTTTTGTTCAAAAACTAGTAAATCAACTACAATAACAACAACAAAAAAATCAACAGCAATTATCAATCAACATTCATTAATTGTTTACATGTTAAAAGGGGCGTGGTCATCTCTATAATATGTGCCTCCAATTGAACTCACCTCAATATGATCTCCCCACAACAGTTTCAACTTTATGACAACGAAAAAATTACAATTGTTTAATTGGAACTGACATTGAACTTGACTTTACGAGCTTCAATCGAATCTGATAATCAGCGTATTTTAAGAGCAGCATTTATATGTATTATTTTTGTCAATTAACACCTCAAAAGACAGATTATCAAATTTTCCCAGCAGTTCGAGTGTTAATCTCATTTAGCATAAGTTGTACTCATTATTAAATCGGTGCTTATCAGTCTGCTTATCACAGCATTGAGATTTGAGCATATGGTATGTTCTTTTGGTGATAATTTCTTAGCATACTCAGAGCATTGCTTATCTTGAGCGTCTGGCTTCGAGGTATTCCCTTATCAGTATTACCGTCTGAGAACTACAAGAGATTGTTGATCGAATAATACTTAGGCATAATAAAACACGCAATATGAACAATAATGATAAAAATATTGAAATTATATTAAATATTGAAATTATATTAGCAACAAGTCATCAATGCAAATACAGTCAACCAAATACAGGCCAACCAGTTTCGGCGTTAAACAAGTTTTATTTTTTGAGACTTTTCGATAACATTCGATATGTAAAATAGTATTTTTATGAACCTGAAGCTGAATTTGCCGCCAGACAGTGTGGAAGCATCAAATAACCAGATTTTTGCTTTGTTTTTGTAATCGTTTCCATTTCATTCAGGAAGAGTTGCAACATTCTATTTATCATTTAAAAGCTTTGATTAATAATGAAATTTAAGATATTAATAATAATTATTAGTAAAAAAATAAGAAATAAATCAAATAATATTGTATATTAAGGTACGTTATATATTATATATTGTATATATATTAAACTTGAAAGATAATTTCAACCAAACGTATATTTAATGATTAAAATGGGCAGGAATTCGTTTCAGTGAAACAAAGCTTATTAGTTAACTTTTTAAATTGAACTTAAAATTTCAATATTTATTTAAGTCATCCAATTCTTAGTATGAATATCTGATTACTTCTTCGGTTGGGAATATCTGCTCATATCAATACTCGTACGCAATTTGTAAACAAATTTTTTATATTTAAAATGCACATTGATTAATTTCTGCCATCATTCATAATTGAGAACAATTCTCAGACAGTGCGACGACATCGACAAATTGATTTAACCTTATTGATTGACGACATTTAGTGAAATCATTCGCAAAACACGACATTCTTTTGTTATTTCGCTTTCAATTACAAACATTACAAAATTTAAATTGCAAAAAAGGGCTTGAGTAAATTATTTATATGAAAGTTTTGATTAAACGAATCATTTTGTTTTTTTTTTTTTATAATATGCCCAGAAACAGCTGTCAAATGCAGCGACAGCTTTTGACCAGGAAACCCTTCTCAAATGTGATTCCCTATGAGTATGGTATGTGAGGATGTCCTACTGTGTGTTTGTTTGTGCCTGTTTACCCAGGACATTGGCAATCCATAACTTTTTCACTTGTCACATTTTCTATTATGTATCAAGAGCTGTTGACATTTTCTGGGCCTCTGTTTTATTTCTATTAAAATTTTCATACATCTTTGTATATGAAATGTATATATGTATGTTGCACGTGGGGCAAAGCGGCTAGAAGCAACCGCAACTTGAAACAGAAGTTCGGCAAAATTGTCAAGCTCTTTAGGGGGCTGGGGGGTTGGGGGGCAACGTCAAAGTTTTGCGGCATTCAGCGCCATTTGGTTTGTGTGTGTCTTATTTCAAGGCATTTTTGTTGATTAAAACCCCATGACGAGGATGGGAGATGCCTCGCATTATGTTTGTATTGTATGCAAATGATTTTGACAATCACACACACACACACACACACCCGCACATATGTATATGAGTGATATGTGTGTGCGAGCGTGGTCGTGTGTGTCTGGTCTTGATTGTTTTGAAGTTTTAAGCCCTAATCAATTTGGGCTTTTGTGCCACCTACAAATGGCACTTTGTCTGCCTGTTTTTTCGGTTCGCTTTTCGGTGTTCGGTTTCGTTTTTCGCTTTTTTAATGAGAAAACTTTTAGCAGCTTAAGATGAGCAACAGCAGCAGTTACAGCAACAAGAACAACAACAACAGTAACAGATATATAATTAGCTTTAATCATTTGTTTACTGTCTTCTCTCTCCACAGCTCAATCCCTGTACCCAAAGTGCGATGAGAAGCAATTTCAGTGTAAAAATCTTCAATGTATTCCCATAAGGTTCGTTTGCGATGGCGAGCCGGACTGCAAGGATGACAGCGATGAACAGGTTACCGAGTGCAAATTTCCCGGTAAGTTTTCGATATGTGTGCAGTATTAAAAAGCTTTTTAAGTTGCTAGCATAATTAATTGATAATTAATCAAAAATCAATGGAATTTAAATGTTTTATGGATATTTTGTAGAATTTTTTCAAATTTTCTTGATTTGTAAACATTCTTTGAAGAAACTTGACTCCTTGAAGGACTACAAAAACGAAACTTGTAGTCAAAGAATCTGCTTTAATTAATTTAAATTAAATATAATTACAATAGTTTCTTTTGAGAAAATCATTTTGTTACTAAAAAGTCATTTTTATTTAAATTTTGTAAATTTTAAATTTCGCGCTACCCAAAGAGCTACACGCTCTTGTCACATACTTTTAGGGGCTACATTAAGTGCGCACTTTACAGTGGCGTCCATCACATGGAGTGATGCTTCGTTAGTTGCCGCTTTTGAAAATCAATCAAAATTCGAAACTAGTTTGCCACATTTACGCATGAACGTTGCATGGTCCAAGCCGGGGTTGTCGGAGTGCAGGGGGCTCTCCATGTCTGGGGCTGGAATTGAGGGCAGGGTGTGTGTGCAGTTGGACTGACTGCTGACCAAAACTGTGCCATGGCAGTGCGCTCATTAAGTCGCTAAACATCGTCACAAACTGTAAATGCAACGCAATTTCGCTGACTGTGGCATGCAACGTTGTTGCATCAGCAATTTATCATCAGCGCGAATTCGTCGCACGAGACTTTTGCGTCGCTATTCGACATAAAAGGAAACTATGTGAGGTCGTCTGCGTTATTTTATCATATTATTTTTGTGCCAGCCACCGAAATAAAAAACTACATATATGAAAAGAATGAACAAAATTATAATAAAAGAGATAAAAAAGATGAGAGTACAATGCAGTTGCTTTTGTTGCTGCTGCTGCTGCTACTGCACAATGAAATTTTTATATAATCTTGCTGAAGGGCAAATTACAAACAGTGAAATTGATAATGAGCCCTCAAAGGGCGCAAGAAACCTGTAGTTGAACCTGGTAAAAAAAATGCATGTAAATCTGATGCTAAATTTTGAGGAAAATGAGATAAATTCGAGAAGCAAAAAAATTTAAAAATGTACTTAACTGCGCTGAAGGGAAACGGCAAAGGATAAGGTTAAACAAAATGTAAAATGAATATTAAAATAAATTTTTAATGGGAACAAATAGATAACCTATGGTTAATGTTTCATGAAAAAAAGATATTAAATTACATTATGAACAAACAGATAATAAGTTCTTATAAATTATGAATTTTTCATGAATTCAGTAATAAAATAAAATAAAATAAAATAAAATAAAATAGCATACAACTGTTTATAAAAATCGAAATAAGAAATTCAATTTTATTAAATACTCATTTAAATAACTACACACGGTTTTAGTTACTTACTACTCCTACTCTACGTTTTATGTACAGTATAATACAATTATATGAACTTTATGAATAGCTATACATTTTTGTCAATAATCTGTATCGTAAAAGGGATATGTAAATTAGTAAAATATGCAATACATATTTTTGGGATTTCCATTTAAGAATTACAAAGTGAAATTGGCTACTAATTCGAGTAGCCTAGAAGAATTCAAAATATTTATATGTACATAAACTATGTTGAATTCCACTTAATATGTAATTTTCCAGCTTGTATTACTCAATTATTTTCGTTTACCATACAATGGTGTCAATAAAGCTCCATCGACTCCTCCTATTACGACCAAATCCCCTCAGTATCTAACGTTAACACTCACAACATCGCTCAGTCGTAGACTCAGAACGGGAGATAAAACTCACTCAAAATGAGCGAACTTTTTGCACTCGAAGCAGCAGCTGGTTGCTGTTAAGTGAAAGCTTCGACTGAGATTTGAGAGATGCTGCAAAAGCAAGTTTTGGCAACTGTTTTTAAGGATTGGAGCTCGGCAGCTGTAAACTCAGTTGTCGGCGAACTTTTCAAGTAAACAGACGGGCTGATCCGCGTTTAGTGAAAAAATCACATATTAATTGAACCAACTACATACATATAGAAAAAAAATCGAAGAATCAAACAAAAACACAAAAATATTGCAAAGAAATAGTGTGAAATGTAAGAAAAAGCATGAGGATATATGTGCCAAATGGATTAGTTTTGACAGGCACTGACTGTTCCAGGAGGAATTAAATAAATTGCCACAGCGAATTGATATCAATATGTCCTCGAAATGCTGACTTCAAAAGTTTAGCTGATACACGTTGTCTAGAAGTCCTTTGATGTTATGCAAAGTGCTTTGACAAAATGCCAGAGTCAGGCCAAGGAACCCAGAAAAGATTGCCGTGTGCCTTAAAGATATGAGCAAGCTATGGAAATTTGTGTGCTCTTTTCATTTTCATTTTTATTTCCATTTTCTATTTTTTTTCTTTCCTCATTTTTTTTGAGGACCTTTTTTACGATTTGCGGGAAAGTCGCCGCCGTTGTCAGGCTAATCGGCAATGTCCATCTGTGACAGCTTTGTGGACCTGGCCAAGCCTGACTAGGGCCTATTTGGAATTCAGATAGACTTTCGTCTGATTCTTGTCGTTACACTTATCATTTATCATTTAGTTTTGTAGCCCACATTAAATGTGTTTCCTCAATTTCCCACAAAATTGCTAAATTTTGTCGTCTGACAGTCATTTATGTGGCACTTATAACTCTGGCCAATGTTTAGTGTTTAGATATGAATATATATTTATTTCGTTGACTTTTGACAGTTGTTGTTATTGTTGTTATTGTTGACCATAATGAACTTGCTAACGGAAATTATGCAATCAATTTGTGCAACTTGGCTGACTCGAATATGGCACAAAGCCGTCGCAATTGACCAGACAACAAGGCAATTGGCCTAAAGCAATTTGAATATACGCATTTCGAGGGTATATCAAGTGACAGTTTTATAGTGTATAAATCATCAAATCAAAACATATTAATCAAAATAGATTCAACCAACAATTAACTTAAAGACATAAATAAGACTATTCTGTGAATATACTTCAATATGGGGCACATTTGGTGTTTTCTATTTGTGACCAGTTTGCTGCACACACAAAGCTACAGTTTGGGCGCAATTGTGCCGGAAAATGGTATGAATACTTAAATTATTCTAGATAATCATATGATTTACAATATGATTTATTATTACAACTCAATTGGCTATTTAATTTATTAATTATTGTTTCAGGCTTTCGTTTTTTACTTTCGGATTCGTTTCACTAAAACGATCCAAATATTTCGACACATTTTTGTGCCATTAATAGTTGATTATTATTGAACTCAGCTGTAATTTAAGGCTCATCACATTTAAACCAACTAAACTTATAGATAAATAAAGTCACGTCAATACTAAAGTTTATCCTTGCAACACGGGCAAGCACATTCAATCAAGGCAAATACTTTTTTGTGGCTTCAACAAGTTGCAAACTATTCCGGCAACACCTATATAGTTGAATTAAACATGACAAAATCCCAATCATGATGTGGCAGGATAACAAGCACCCACTTGCTCGACGAGTTACTAGTGTTTGCTGACTGCAACAGGGCGCCATGTGGCATGCAACAGAATATTTTGCACACGCCGCTTGACATTTGCATACAAATTGCCAGACACTGCTGTCAAGGGCCAAAGTTTTTTAATCAACTAAAAAGCCGTTTAAACTTAGTTAAAAAAAAATATTACAAATTATGCAGCTCAAATGCAGCTGGAAATTTACTGTAAGGTTGTTTTTATTGCAACAGTAACTGCAATTGCAACTGCAACATGCGTAAATGCAATCAATTGCAACTACTTTGTTTTTTTTTAATTTTTGTTACAAGTAATAAATTTAATTTGATTTTTAATTGTCGGCCAAAGTGACACACACCATAGACCCAAAAAAAAACTATAATATATATATATCAATTTAAAAGCGCTGCAATTTGTCCGATGGGCACAGTTTACACATTTCATATGCACATACAAGAGTATATATATTAGCAATCACAATATATGTAGTTACAAACTACATAAAAAGAAATCGAATCACATCGATTTGAATTGAACTGCGGGCTTTGGCAAATATGCACAATAAAAGCAGAAAAGAATTATAAAGGTGGCACTTTTAATGCCGAAGCTTAAATGCTCTACATTTAAGTTTCTTAGGACAGAATTTTTAATTTTGATACTGTCCCTATTCTACTCGAAGAGTTCACACAATTGGCGCAAAAACTCTTAAGTATCCCTCGAGAAGAGTATTAAATTGAACATTTCAAAGTGTTTGTTGCACATGTGGCCATTTTTTATTGTTCAATGTTTTGGGAGCTCGTATTTATATTTATATATTTGTTTTTGTTTCTTTCTTTTATTTTTTAACAAATATTGCTTTTGCTTTTTTGCTTCGTTTTCATTTTCCCTCGAAATAGGTTCATGTAGAAAACAAGTTTCTCCGTTTTTCATGCTACATTTCATTTGACTGAAGCGGCAAAATGCGCACACTGAGCCAGGACATTTGCCAGGCATTCGACCGGAGAGTTGTGCACCATAAAAAGTTTAGAAAAGTAATCATATTAAATGTTATTGATATGGCATGTTGTGCCTTCAGTTCTTCTACGACGCATTAAAATTGATTAAAATTAATGCTTGTTTCATCTGTATTTTTATTTTTTTTTATTTTTATGTTTATTCTTATGACTGGGTCGCGGATTTGCATGGGCCAAAGCCAAAAAGTTAACGCACAATTGTAGTCAGAATCTAAGGGAATAATAATCAGCAGCAAAGTTGTTCAGGTGGAATTATTATATATTTAGACATACACTCAAATAAAATCTTTTATAAAGGTAACTTTAGTTCATTGTTTGAAGCTTATCAAATATAAACAAATTACTTTAAATGCAGAATTGGTATCAATTGTTGCCCTCCATGTGGCATTGAAAAGTGGATTCAACGACCACGCATATGCAGCGACTTATTTATATGTATTTTCTTTGTCTGATTTTATTTTTGTACTTTTTGTTAGTGTATTTTCTTTGCACAGCACGTGCTCAAGTGCCTGTAAATAAATACACTTACATTCACACAAACATATGCGAATAAGTTGAAACTGGTTGGCAGGTTTTTTTGTTGGCTTTTGTTTTTGATACGGGTCCAGGGCAAAGTTCAAAGACAGCCCAGCCACAAGCACACACACAACAACAACAAACAATCTGGCAAACATAGACAAAAGGACACTCGATTTAACTTATTTGGGTTACACTGTTTTTGCTCTTTCCAGAGGCCACCTGCTCATCAGACCATTTCCGCTGCTCAAATGGTCATTGCATACCGAATAAATGGCGATGTGATCAGGAGAATGATTGTGCCGATGGATCCGACGAGAACAGCACATTGTGCAGTAAGTCAAACATGAATAACCAAACCGATTACATGTATATTTTGAATTGAAAATGAATATATGAATATATATTGAGTACATTGTATTGTATATTGTCGATACACAGTGAATGCCTGTCCCAACAATGAGTTCAAATGCAAGACCGTTGACCAGTGCATACCTCGAAATTGGCTCTGCGATGGCAGCAATGACTGTCGTGATAAATCCGATGAAGCGCATTGTAGTAAGCAACAAAAACAACAACAAAAACAACAATAACAACAACTCCTACTACTATCCTCCTTCTATCGCTCTTTGTCCTGTCTGTGCTCATAACTCACTTGCCACTTGCATTTAATAAAGTGTTGCGCATAATTTGAAAACTACGCTCATATATGTCCCATATCCTCATACAGTTTAATCAAGTCGTTGAGGAGCAACGTTGCATTCAAGTGTATATAAAAGCTAACCATAAACACATATCCCCTCCATATTCACACACACACATACTCACACAATGGGGACACGCATACGCATGACATAACACGCATACGCAGCGTTGGACGCCCGACAACGCCTGGCAACAGCGCATAAAGTGCTTAGCCCATTATGCTTACTCACACACAAGCAGCACACGAGCATTACACGCCCCTCCGAGCATACTCTAACACACATACACATGCACACACACACACATGAATATATATTAACAACAACCCTTGGCCTTGGTTGTTGGCTGTTCGATAGGATTATGTAATGGCAATCTGGCCACAAACAAACAAACAAAAATAAAGAAAAACCGCTAAGGGGCAGCCGTTGCTGTTCCTTCAGTTTATTTAAGGCAGCGGAAAATAAATAAATGTATTTAATATAGCCAATGATATTTATTAGCTGCAGTTTACCGCTCACTCATCTTCACTTGACTTCGTCTTATATCTTCCATCCAAATCGTAGAGGCACGCACCTGTTCACCGGAAGAGTACAGCTGCAAAAGTGGCGAAGGTGAATGCGTTCCTTTGGCCTGGATGTGCGATCAGAGCAAGGATTGCAGCGATGGCTCAGATGAGCATGCCTGCAGTAAGCACATCCAAAAGACTTCTAATAACTTTTGATTTGTAGTAATAATTGATTTCAATTTCTCTTGATTTTAATTAAAAGTCCCTTTTGAGTGGGAGTAGAATTACAGGGCACCGATTTCCTCATCCATTCACCTACCACAATGGCTTGCTTCTCAGCCCAGTCTTAGTTCGCATCTAGTATTTATTTACAATTTTATATAATATTTACCAAACTCAATTATATTGTTTACCAAAGATTAGCTTTTATATTGCTTAAGCACCAAACAAACATCATAAATTTTTGCCCCCAAGCGCCATATTATTTACGCTTTTGTTGAAATACAAAAACTGAAAATATCTTGTTTGCACTCGTATGCCAATAAAAAATTAAAGAATATTAGTTACGAAAGCAAGACAACTTTAAACAACTTTTATTATAGTAATAACGTTACAATTAAGAGTTAATTATTAGTCAAATTAAATTCTAAATATAAAATTATTTTTCAATAAACTCTCAACATTTGTTCGACAAATCTGCTCTTAATGCACACTTATTACTTTTTAAAGAAGTTTATTTTTTTGTTTTATTATTCAGCAAACAATTCTATTAGTTATCTGTGATTTAAATATTCTTGAAAAGTTCTTAGTCAAAACCTTAATATCATGTCAATTAAAGAATATAAATTAGATATTATTTTTGTTGCTTTAAATTTGTAAATCAAGTTAAATAATTGTTTTTATATTTTCATTGCTTCTAGGTAAAAATACACATTAAAGTAATGAAATCTTGCAAGTTTAGTTTTATTTCAAATTAATAACTTCCGTTGTTATCTCAGTTTGTGAATTACTTAAACAATTAATTACTTATTTATTACTTGATACTTAGTTATTTGTTGCTGAGTTAGTTTAATTTACCATTCAGAGTCGTAGGCTACCTCATTTTAATTGCCTTACACACTTTAGCTTGCTTTAAATTCAACTATAAATTCATTTGAATTTTTATCAGCCAATCCCAATCCCATTGCCTGTTCGTTTCCATTGCTAACTCACTGGCCACGTCCATTCATCAACTGTCTGCTTTGTGCTTAACTTTCTTTTGGTTTATGTCGCCATTGTAGCAAGATTTGCCATTTTTTGCTAATCCTTTGTCCTGCATTCGTTCCGCAGACCAAACCTGCCGCTCCGATGAATTCACTTGCGGCAACGGACGTTGCATACAGAAGCGTTGGGTCTGCGATCACGACAACGACTGTGGTGATGGGAGCGATGAGCGCGAATGCCCCGTGGTGCCATGCGATGCCGTTGCGGAGCACACCTGCTCCAATGGCGCCTGCATTGCCAAGCGTTGGGTCTGTGACGGTGATCCGGATTGTCCAGATGCCTCCGATGAACGGGTAAGTGCCGTGCCGTGCCGTGCCGCATACTGTTGCACGCTGAATCCTGAATGCCTGGCTCATAAATTTAAATTTTGTCGTGGGTGAAGTGGCAAAATGTTTGTAGTTGCCACCGCCTCCGCCTCCAACTCGACTCTGCCTTTGTGCCACATGAATCCGAGTTTTTGTCTGTGTGTAAGCGAAAGGCGGCAAGCATATAAATTACAGCCAAGTTGCACATAACTCAACGCTGCCAGCTTTGGCAGCTTTTGTTGTCAACGCATAGTACGCATAAAATTGCATTTTGGCATGCCCCAAATGGGCGTGGTATGGCAAGAGGCGGGCTCTTGCAACTGCAACATAATTTCGTGTGTAAGCAACTAAAAGTATGCAACGAAAACTTTTCGCCAAACTTCTAACAAGGCAACCACACGAAACTTTTGTCAATCCCTCTCCTCTGCTTGGCTTTCTCCTTCTTGCCACAGGCCTGTGCAAATGCAACAAAACTAGTGACTCCCTGTCTGCCACATGAGTATCAGTGCAAAGATCGCATCACCTGCCTGCACCACAACTGGCTCTGCGATGGCGAACACGATTGTCCCGACGGCGACGATGAGAACGAATCCAAATGCAAGAACATCACCTGCAGACCAGATCAGTTCAAGTGTGGAGATCGCAGCTGCATCGCCGGACATCTCACCTGCAATGGGGAAAAGGATTGTGCAGATGGAAGTGATGAGCGTGACTGCAAATTGGCTGCAGAGTCCACGGGCTGCAACTCGACCAGCCAGTTTGACTGTGGTGGTGGCCAATGCATTCCCTTGTCCAAGGTCTGTGACAAGCACAAGGACTGTCCCGATGGCGAGGATGAGCCAGCGGGTAAATGTGAAGTGAACGAATGCGCCTCCAAGAATGGCAACTGCATGCATAAATGCGTCGATCACCTGGTTGGCTATGTGTGCGAGTGCCATGAGGGATACAAGCTCTCCTCCGATGGCCACACCTGTGTGGATATCAATGAGTGCGAGCAGCCGGGTGTCTGTTCCCAACTGTGCGTCAATGAAATCGGTGGATTCAAGTGCGAGTGTGAGGCAGGATACATGCGGGATCCACGCAATCATACGAGGTGTAAGGCCACTGAAGGACACGCTTCTCTCTTGCTGGCTCGTCGCCATGATATTCGGAAGATTGCCCTGGATCACATGGAGATGACATCGATTGTGAACAGCACCAAGTCGGCGACAGCCTTGGACTTTGTCTTTCGTACTGGCATGATCTTCTGGAGCGATGTGACCACACAGAGCATCTACAAGGCGCCCATCGATGAGGGCAACGATAAGACGGTCGTCCTGAAGCAATCTTCAGTCACTTCAGATGGACTAGCTGTGGACTGGATCTACAATCATGTGTACTACACGGACACGCACAAGTGCACCATCGAGCTGACCAACTTTGATGGCAACATGGGCAAGGTTCTGATCGAGGATGCACTCGACATTCCGCGCTCCATTGCTCTTGATCCCATCGATGGATGGATGTACTGGTCCGACTGGGGTGCCTCGCCCCGCATCGAACGCGCCGGCATGGATGGTTCCCATCGAACCACGATCATTAACTACGATGTCAAGTGGCCCAATGGCATTACTCTGGATCTGGTGCTGAAGCGCATCTATTGGGTCGATGGCAAACTGAACGTTATATCCTCGGCTAACTACGATGGCTCCCAGCGCAGACAGATCCTTTACTCCACCGAGTATCTGCGGCATCCCTTCTCGATAACCACCTTTGAGGATTACATTTACTGGACAGACTGGGACAAGCAAACAGTCTTCAAGGCCAACAAATTCACTGGCGAAGACGTCGAGCCCATCACAGCTGTTCACATGGTGAGTTTACTCTTTCTCTGTTTCCCTATTGATGACCTCCTCATCTCTGCATCCCTTACAGCTTCAGCATCCAATGGTCGTGCACGTGTATCATCCCTATCGCCAACCAGATGGCATTAATCACTGTCAGTCGGTTAATGGACACTGCTCGCATCTCTGTCTTCCTGCGCCGCGTATCAATGAGCGAAGCCCGCGAATTTCCTGTGCCTGTCCCACGGGTCTCAAGTTGATGGCCGATGGTCTTATGTGTGTCGAAGATCGTAAGTAGCTCCAAAGTGATAAATAACTTTTATAGTAGTGTACTTTGCATGCATTCGATATTAACGCTTTTATTTATTGAACTAACATTTAACCTATGATCTGCATGATGACGCATGCAGCCCGTTATAGAGTTGTTACCAAGCCTCCCCGTGCCAACAGATTTAAGACCAAAACGAAAGCGTATTTACGACTTGCGAGCTCTAATGATAAGCTTGTAAAAACTGACAACCATCAGACAAGCAAATTACGAACAAATTTGTCACATGAATTGCCTGGTAATTTTATTTGATCTGTGTATTATTTCTTTATTTTTGTGCTCTTAATTGTTAATAACTGTCAATTGTGTTTGGTAGTTTTTTATGTGGGAATCGACAACTTGAAAAAAGTGACGTCACTTTTGCATTCACAAAATAACATTTTAAAGAGTGTTTTTTATGTTTCTAAACTGTTTATAGTTTTTGTATTTTTCTTTTTTGTTTATGATATATAGCTATAGCTTTGTTTATACGGAGCCCATTTTGCATCAACCTGTGTTGATTTTTCCAAATTCCAGAATTTATGAATTTTCCGTATAAACAAAGTATATACATATGTACATATATCTGTAGTTATTTGTGCATCTGTTTCTATATTTGTTCAGTCTGTTAGATTTGTGTTTATGAGTATGTCAACCCCATTTTCGTGCTGTCCCTTAGCTCAATTGCTCTTAAGAGCATGTCAACTCTGTTCTGTTTACACACTTATCATTTTCAGTACGCCATTAGTTTGTATTTAAAGTTGATGCTCGAACTTAAAACAAGCATATTAATCACAATATTTTTCAGCGAATGCACTGAACTTTTTTTTGCCACACTCGACAGCTCTGTCCTCTTTGGATATTTTTCTGAATGTTTTATGGGTTAGTGGGTGAAGGGAAGGTGTTGGTTGTTGACTGTTGGGTGTGAGAGAGTGTATTCTCAAAGCCAAGAACTTCATTTTCAACACTGTGGCATAACATTTGCTTTGTCATGGCTCCCATTAATCATCATCAAAGGCAACCTCAGCCCATCCATGCTTGACAGTTTCATAAATGCCATCGAGAGCCACTTGCAGTGCAGTGGCAACCACAAGTAGGCAGCGAATGGGCGAACATTGCAACTGATACCAAGAAAGGAAACCACCCCACAAACCACTAAGTGTGGGGTTAATATTGAGCTACTGGGTCGGTTGTTTCTTGGCTTGGGCTCTTGGCTCTTTAAAGTGAAATTCAAGATAATGTTGATAGCTTTTGCCGTTTGATTTGATTTAAGTGTTGAACAAGATCCGACACCAGCACTGAATCAGCTGAACGAGAGTTTGAATCTGATTCTGAATCAGAATCCATTAAACGCGTTTCGTTAACGATGTCATTACGCATCCTACGCCATTTGAGTTCCCCGCTGTTACATCAACCTACTCCCTACTTCTACCATCGCCCCCTTTGCTTCACTTTACCACCATAGGGGGTGAGAGCAGCGCCATCTTTAGATCTTCATCCCTTGGTGGTATAAAAGTTTAGCCCATCAAAGGCGCGAGCGCGTTTAAGTGTTTATTTGCGCCTAAATGCGCACTTTGAACGATTTGATTGAAAATTCTTTAGCCCGGGAAAGACACAGGGCAAAGAGGAAGAGAAGGAAAAGAAGCAGAAAAATTCGACTAACTCCCAAATGGTCTGTGCCGCGAAAGCGTAGGATTTAGCTCGTATATAACACACAATTCTTTTTGTTTTCTGTTATTTCATTTTGCGCTTTTTTATTGCTGTGATTTTTATGCCTGTCGCATTTTGTGTTTGTTGTTCTTGTTGTTGTAATGTTTTTATTTGTCTTTGTTTCTTTTTTGTCCTTCGAGTTGCTTATTTGATTTACATGAGAATCCGACTAAACTTCCCAAAATCTCACATCCAATCCCCACAGTTGCCGACCATCGTCCAGTGAAGAACCAAACACATATCGATCAGACCACATCTCCCAGCCCCCAACCGGACTCGGGTTTTATAGCTCTTGTGGTAATTGCCAGTCTCAGTGGCTGCGCAGTTCTTCTATCGGTGGTAAGTTCGAAATGACTTTCAAAGGAATGCAGAATGAATTAATGGGCTTCCATTTTTCATTGGGACAGCTCCTGTTTGTTGGCTATCGATACTGCAGCAAACGTCGCATAAACTCTATGAATTTTGAGAATCCAATTTATCGCAAGACGACCACAGAGGATCACTTCAGTTTGCGTAAGAATCTGCCTTCGCGCATCTATGATCACACAAGCGTAATGGATGAGGAGGTAATTAATCCAACTTAATTCTTGTATCGATTTGCTTGCCATCTGACACTTAATCCTTTTTTTTAACAGTACTCACCTGTCATAGGCATATCGTCGTATTAGAGTTTTTGGATCTGATTAAACCCTGAACGGCCTTGGCAGAACCAATGAGAAACCCGCAACAGACACGCCTAAAGACTGAGCAAATTGTATGTGTAAATTATTTTAAAATTATTTTAACAGCGGGTCACTTTGAAGTGAGATTGAGAGAATCCTTTAAGGATTGCTGTACAAATCATGTCGCAGAGTTCTAACTTAAACTAATTGAAACTAAATTAAAGCTAAACTAAACTAAACTCAACTGAACTAAACTAAATTGAATTAATGAAAACACTAATGATAATTCAAATAGTTCCAAACTGTATATAGCTGTAAGTGTGCATTACTTAGTTTTAAACAAACAATTATTATACTTATTATACCCTTAATAATTAGAAAAGCGTTGACAAATTTATTTCTGTTTAATGTGCAAATCGTTTATTATTATTATATTATTATTATTAATAATATTACATGCTATTATTAAGTGTAAATATGTTTCCGAGTAAAGACGATTGAATAAATACAGATATATATATGTGTAGTATGGAATTTGTTTAAATTTTGGAACATCCTTAAAGGCATTCTCTTATTCAACCAAGAGAGTTTTTGTCTCAAATGAGTTGGTAAGTACTTTTAATATTAAAATTATTCTTAATTTCATGAGATTCTTTTTATTTAAATTGATATTTATAGTATTAGTAACATACAAGACACTATTACGTTTGTGCCATAAAGTATATATATTCTTGATCAGCATCAACAGCCGAGTCGATATAGCCATGTCCGTCTGTCCGTCTGTCTGTTCCTTTTTGGGTCACCTAGAACTCAGAGACTATAAAAGCTAGAGACACCAAATTTGGTATTTAGGTTTATCTATATCTCCCACTGAACGAGTATGTTTTAGATGTTTTCCACGCCCCCTCCGCCCCCGGAAATTGAGGTCAAATTACAAGAGCGAGAGAGAAGAGAAGCGCCTTCTGTGTTTATCATAAGAATCATCTGCGTAGTGGCGCCAAATTTATTGAAATTGAAATAGTCTATAGTGAACTTTCGCACACAAAAGTACAGGGTCTCCTACTGTAGAGCTTGCTCCACTGTAGCTTAATGGATTTTTTTTAATATTTAACTTACTCTAACTTGTAGCTCATTAGTTCACGTTAACTTGAGAGCTTGTTTTGTAATATTAAACTAAACTTAACTAACTTAATCTAAAACTGTTTTAGCTATACAGGTAACTTCACATGTAATATTGCATTATACATATACATTACATTATATTACATTATATATATATATTGATAAGGATATAAGCTATAGAAATTTTGTTATAGATTCGATGGGTGTTTAGTAGTATGGTTCTTAAGTCTACAGGATAACTCTATTAAGTTATACATAGTATAACAATCTGTATATTCAATCTATTTCCATAGCAATCTATTTGGGCAATAATTAAATAGGACTCATTTCAAAAAGCCGGATCTAAAAGGCATGTGTTAATATGCTTTGCTGGTGAAACCCAAATTCTCCTGTTCAAATAATCTATGAATCAGAAGCTTAATTTGTATATGCAAGTATATATCGATAGAGATCAAGTAATATTTTGGGAATAAATTCATGTTGTTTATTAATATTTCTCGGAATTGTTTGTATACGAATGATTTTTGTTTAATATTATCAAATTAAAGACTGTTGACTACTGATTGCGACACTTATTGATCAAAAGTCCAGTTGAATAGTGAATGAAGCTAAGTTTAATGGAAGGATTGTTACCCACTGTCGATTTACAGATTTTTTTTATTTCAATAAAATTCAATGCAATCTAATCTAAATCGAAATTTATGCAGTTAATAATATTTGTGTTTGTGTGCTGATCTTTCTACAGATTTATAATCCCTAATATCGATGTGCGATTTATTTGCTTGTTGCTTATCAAACCTGCGATTAAAGTAAATTCCCAGTACTATTAAGCTTTTATAAGTTACCAGCAGTTGAACTATTTATTGATATTGGATTTTATTTTAAGTATAAAGCTTGTGTGCAAAGGCGATTCATTCATTTAGTCACAAGCTATTCGTCCTACGATGAGCACTTTCTGGATTTTTGTGGTCTTCTTCTGCTGTTCTTCACAGGTTTTCAGCCATTCTTCTGGAGAACCGCTGGTAAAACTAATTTATTTTCATGTCGCGAATATACATCTGTTCTACAGTAAAAAATCCGTATCTAATATTTATTGAAGGGTGAAGTGAACTCACGTGATGATCAAAACCGTAAAGTGCAACTTGACAAAGACAATCCACATTTATTGAGGTATGTGAACAAATAGTATTCTTATACAAACATTCGTAATGAACGAATTAATTAGTTTTTTGTTTATAATATGAACTTTAAATAACTTAAAGTATTTTAATAAATGTATGGAACTTAAATAGTTACTTTTAGATTGTTCCCAAGGATACTAACTAACAAAAATATTTGCTTGTTATTTACAGATTATATGAAAATCAGCAAGAACCAGAAGAGTTATTTGATGAAAACATAACAAGCAACTATAACAAATATTTTCTCGATGTAAATGATTTAAGTACCCCTGATGTAGTCAATGAAATCTTAGATTTGAGTGAAATCGAGCCTTTAAACACTTTACCCTCGTCCTGTCCATCTAACAGCAATGCAAATGTCATTTACACCATTAAAGTTTTTGGTCTGGAACCCTTTCAAGTCCTTTGCAATTCCGATATAGCTGGTCCTGCTTGGACTGTGATTGCATCGCGCAGTAACGGAGAAACGAATTTCTTCCGACATTGGCAAGACTACAAGAATGGTTTTGGAAATCTAACGGGAGAATTCTTTATCGGATTGGAAAAACTACATGCAATAACCGTTTCACAGCCACATGAACTTTACGTCTATCTCGAGGACTTTGACGGTATTCAACGCTTTGCCAGGTATGATGAGTTTCTGATTGGCACGGAGACTGACAAATATCCTATGGCCAAATTGGGAACATATGTCGGAAATGCGGGTGATTCTTTATCATATCATAAGGGTATGAAATTCACAACACTTGATAATAAAAACGATCATAATAAAGATGTCAATTGTGCAATCGAACGCATGGGTGCCTGGTGGTATAACAATTGTGCTCCAAGGTAAGTCCACAGGGTATATCTAGATAGTTATGGTTTTCTGATGAAATCTATGGTATTTCTATAGCAATCTATTCGGAGCCTACTTAAGAGGAACCTCGTCGAAAGAGTTGGACCTTAAGGGTATGTGTTGGAATTCTTGGCGAGGGAATAATTACTCTTACAAAGTGATGCGGATGATGGTGAAACCCAAATGCATCTGTTCAAATTAATGATGAATCAGAAGTTTTCCCATTATATGTACCCATGTATCGATTAATCTCAAGCAATAAATAGATTGGATATAAAATTATAACATTTATTTATATTTCTCTGTATTTTTAGACCCTGTACTTTAAAAAAGTACAAAAAGGTCTATTACGTTTGTGCATCTATTTTCGTTGTGGCGCCATCTATTTTTTAAAATTGAAATAATTTCTAGTGAACGCTTTGCACACAAAAAGTACAGGGGTCCTACTGTCGAGCTTGCTCCACTGCAGCTTAATGAATTTTTCTTTCTTTCTTTCTTTATTTGGATTGCATTAAGCGAAATAGTGCTGCATACGCAAACGAATTATTCAGTATGCAAATTCAGAAATAAACTCTATAGGTAGAATGATAAATTGCCTCGCAATATACTTCGAAACATAAGGTGAACTGTTAAAGTTCCGCATATAAATATGTTAATTCTTATACCCTGCACTTAAAAAGGTAGAAAAAGGTCTACGAGAGCCGAAGTCAGCGTTGTGCCATGGAAATATCAAAAGATCTCTCATTCTAAGTGTTTTTCCTGAGAAAGTACCAAATCGAGAATAATCCACTGTAAATACTATTTTACTACTTGCATAACTTTGTCAAAACTTAGCCGATTTCCATGCAGGCTGTAATTTTAACCAAGTTCAACATTTTCGACTTATTTAAACACTTTAAATTCGATTCTGAGAAGTTATATTTATTTTGTAAGGTATTTGGTCAAAAATTACAAAATTTGGCTTGTAAAGTTGTTCAAGCAAAGGTTTATCAGACTTCAATCTAGAATATCGGGGGTATCAAACTCAAGCTAGCAATGAAAGTAAAGCCCCATTCTATGTGCGCTTTTTGGACCACATCAATTATCACATGCATGTCATGGTCTCTGACCTAGGCCAAGAAACAAATTGGAACGACAAATTTGTTACGCGATGCAATCGCAGTACATACCTCCAAAATAGTTGTAAAAGCCAGTGGAAATTCTCGATAAAATTTCAGTTAATTGCTAATAGATACAGGCTTTAAATGAAAAGAACTCTTTATAATAGCTACTACTGGGAAGTTAAGAGCAATAAAGAGATTCGTACCAATTAGTGCCACCTGTTGTTCTCAGAGATCGCTCTCTCGCTCTAATTTCACACTCACGCTCTCTTTCTTGTCTCGCTCTCTCCTACCCGATACGATAAAATTTCAGGTATGTAAGCTACTATTGTGTAGTCGTGGCGATCGGTCGTTCGCCGGCAAGACTTCGGAAACGAGCTCTATTCGGCTTTTAGCTGGCATTGGCTGATTAGTCGTGAATCGTCGGGCTTTGGGCGCAGTCGTGTTGTTTCAGCGTATTAACGAGCCGTTCGCCAAAGGCCAATAAGAAAAATTTCAGTACCTAAGAGCCTACCTTATATTACAATATTAGGTGTTAATTGAAAATGTATGAAAATATTTAGATAAGTTGCGCGATTTTCATAACTATACGTCACATATGAACAGCACAATATCCAACCGATATATAATCGCAACACGTGTAGTCCGAGGTCACTTGCATTTTATGCTGACTTTGTCGAGATGGTTTTTTGTCAACGTCGCAAGCTTTTATTTATTCTCTTCTCACTAATTTTAGAACTATTCCGAGTAAGATTTTTGGTTAAACGCAGAGACAACAAAATACGTATGGAAAGTTAAATAATCATATAATACTTCAGCTTGAGTGCCAGTAGCGCCAGTAAAAAATGTTGATAGCCTTATGAAGATAACAACAAAAGTTATCTATCTAATAATTTTGTAAAGTTTCTATAAATGCGATCTATTCATTTAAAATTCAGTTAAAATCCAATCAGCGTGACACTCCAAAAATGACAAAAAAAAACTATTTCTACCAACGCTTTACCTTAGAAATGTAAAATTACCGTTCAAGTTGACCGCCTCTGGCAAGTCCAACTTGACACCCTTATGAATTCGCATACGCAATGTGTCATACTTTGGAATACCCTGCAAACCGACGGGCTTATACGTATTTAAAATGTTTAACCAACTTCACTCTTCAAAAGTGAGCTTGTTAGCCTACAATAATACCTTAGCATACAAGCGAAGGGCATGTTGTAGTCCAAAATGCCCTGGCCGAGCATATTTACATGTCTTCTTTTTGTCGATTTTCTGCAACATCGTATGATATTTCTTTATTTTTTATCGTTGCTGTTTCGCTTGTTTCTCATGCTTTGACGCACTCTCTTTTCATTTTGTTTTGTGCTCATTCTCAATACGATACAATTGCCGAAATATGTACATATTTCACGAATTCTTCTGTCTTTTATAATGTGTTTTTTATACCCTGTGCCCATAAACCAAACGCTCATTTCAGTGAGTTTTAGAGCTAGAAACTTTATAATCGGCAACTTCATATTTCTTTTTTATACTTGAGTGCATTTGTTTAGAGTGCTTATATAAATGTCTGCATGAGTGTTAGGATATCTTAGGATTTGGCACAGGGTATAGAATAGACGAGCACTCTGGTGCTTAAACAGCTGACAGTGACGTTGACATCTCTGCCCGGGGAAGACATCATGCTATTATTTAATATTGGATAACATAAAAATACTATGCATTTCGTGTGTGAAAATCAAAAATTTATAAGTGTTTGGGAAAAGTGTATTTTAAAGTGAAAATGTCTATTTCTTGCAGTTTTCAAAATAGAAAAAAGGTCTTAAATAAAATCCGCACAAGTTGAAATCCACACAACATAAAATGGATGCGTCGCTCGTAGTCTGCAATTCAGTCTCAAACACAGAAGCAACAGCAACAACAACTGCACAACTGAACCAAGCTCAGAACAACAGCAGCAGCAACAACAACAGCAGCAACAACAACACTATCCAAGATCCACAGTTGCCCAAAGTGAGCGCCTTCTTCAGCAGCAGCTCCAACTATCAGAGCCGTGTACAGCAACTGATCAGCTTCAGTTTCACATCCTCGTTCCATCTCATCTTTATAACGTGCATATTGAGCATTAGTAAATTTTGTAATGCCGCCGCCGTGAATGCCGCTCAGGTTACCGCCTCGGCACCCAGTCCCAGTTTATTAATCTCAAATTTAAGCGGATCGGCATTGCTGGAAAAGATCCGAACCACAACGTTGGGACCGCAGTTGGATAAATTAAAGAGTTTTACACCTGCCGCTGCCAATAGCATAAGTTCGGGTAGTAGTTCGGGAAACTCATTTTTCAACAGTAAAAACATCAACCTCACCATGGATTTTGTGTTCCTAAATGTGTCTGGAAAGATAAATACACCTTTGGATATATGTAAGTACTCATAATTGGTTTCCTGATCCCTATTTAAAGTCCATTTAGATGTATTATATGTCGATTAAAAATCACGTTTAGTTTAGGCTCTTCTTTAAGCTTCGGTTAAATCGATGACTATACTACCACAAAAGTCTTTGCGTGTTTCGTTTCAAATTTCTGTTGATCATGCCACCAAGCCAAACTCCGACTCCAATCAACTCATATTTTATTTATTCGAGCTTCGGTTTTCGGAGTAACTGGTGATGCGGCTGGCAGACATTGGTAAACACATTCCACATTCCACAACATCAAATTTCTTTGCCTTTTACTTTCCTCAACCGCAGTTAAAATGCTCTCCATCTCTTGCCTGTTCTGTTTCCATTCGTGCTTCTTCTTGTGCCGGCCGGCTTCTGCTCTCAAAGAGCGAAGACCTCGGCGGTGGCTGTGACCACTTTAGAGAGCAAACGTTTCGGTCTCTTTTTGTGCTTCTATTTCTGCTGAAGTTTCCATTTTTCATGCTTCTTTTTGAAGTTTCAGCTAAGTTGTTACTCTCTGTTTTTTCAAGCACAGTGGTGTGAGTGTGTGTGAAAAAAACAGTAGCAATTTTCACGTGGAAAAACAAATTACAAGAGTGCTGGTTTTGAAAATAATATTAACAATATTCTATAAAAGTTTAGTATAACTATGTTTTTGTAATTACAACTAAAAGTGTCATATTTCTCCTGGCATTCAATACAACCTCAAATAACTTATTATGCGATTGTTATGCAATTTTTAAGTCCGAAAGATGATAAGCTATTGCTTACAATGTCACCACGTGTATTTGATTTAATGATTGCTATTGATGGAGAAACAAGTGTTTTCTTTAATGGCTACTTATTTATAATTTGGCATATGATCTCAGAAAGCTATTAGTATAACTACTTAAGCTGCAAGCAGAGGCTAAAAAAAAACTGTTATAACTCAGTTAGTTCACAAAACAGTTTACGCTAATGAATAATTTGGTCTCAATTCACTCGCTAAACTGAGATGTTATGAGGTTTCACTATACTGGTCATATTCGGTAGGCCAATAGCAACAAGACCTTCAACTTGCCGAAAACTAAAACCAAAAATAAAATTATAAGGTTAAGCCAAATGTCAAGAGTAAAGCAAAACCAACTGACATTTTAAAATAGACACGAAAAAGGTTAAGAGAAAAGTTTTGTTTATCAAAACAGATATTTTTGGCTTCATGTTAATTATTAACAATTTTTAGTATTCCATTATACTAGTTTCAACCAATTGTCAGAGATTGTCCAAAATTGCAAACGTAGTGCATTTGCAATGTCCGAGTGACTTTGACATTGGGCTCGATAATTGGACTTAATAATAGAAAACTGAAAGGTAATAAGGCCAAATGTCAGTTGAACCAATTGGCAGCTAATTTGAAGGATTTGGAATTGCAACAATGATAAGCTGAAATATTGTTGCTAATTATTTCGATTACATTGACAGACAGTGGTGAACAATATAACACTGGAACTGATTGTAATCAAAGCCTTCCCGTAACGCAGAGCAGGTGGCAGCGAAAGCAGCTTTGTCCAAATAATTGACGAATAAAAATTGTCAACTTTTAGCCCTCTTGAATTTGGTCCAGAGTCACAATAGCAATCGAAGTTCTCGGCACGTTCACAACAATCTAATGAATGTCAGATTCAGATTCCAAAAACAAAATTTGAGTTGCAACCAGCAGTAATGCCACAGAAGAATGCAGAAGGAGCAGGAGGAGAAGTAGTAACTGTGGTAAGGAGAACGAAACATGAGGCAACCTCAAGGCATCGTTGATTTATTTTAAAATCGAAATTAAACAAGTTTCAACCAGAGCTGAGCGTCATAAAAACTGTCATGGCCAGAAACGTTGGACCTGAAGGGGCCGAAACTCATCGTCGTCCAGACTTTTATAATTAACTTGGCTAATTATGCTAGATATTTGCACGTGCGTCGGATTCTGATGCGAAACTGGTCCTGACAGACTGTACTTGTATTTTGCCTCATGTCATCAGTTGCATTGTTTCCGTTTTAGCTTAATTTAAAAAAAACAACAAATAATCACACACATTTTACCTTATGTATAATTATGAGTAAATAAACTGGTTACAGCCTAAAACAACTTTCAGAGATGAAGCCAAAAAAGTGTAACAGCAACTTGCAATTGTTTACGACTATAGCCACAGCCATTCATATATATATAAATTACTTAGACTCAAGCTCAGCTTTAACTCTTAACAAGTTGATGACATATTTTGCCATTTCATAACTAGCAACAAAACAATCATACATATTTGTGCATAAAATCAAAAGGTTTCAGTGTTAAGCCCTAGACAGAAAACATTTGGTACTGTCTTTTATAAGACTTTAAATTCACAGCACAGCTTAGAGCTTCTTTAAAAATACCCAATACTTGTTCAAATTTTGTTTTGTGAAACTGTGTCTTCATTTATAGATAGTATATTCATACAGCATAGCTTACTACTATCAAAACTAAACATAAACCTATCACAAAAAAGTTTTTATCTTATCTTATACAATGCCCAAAACTACTGATATTTCTATTATGACGAAATTTACTATATTCATTTTGTAATCACAGAAATTCAAATTGAGTAAAATATAAACAACGCAATCGTAAGCACACGACTAAAAGATACCTTCATAGATTTTACAGATAGAGCAAACAATAAACAAAATAATGACAACAATTGATTCATAATTCAAACTTCCCTTCCATTTGAGGCTTGAGGGTATTATACCCTTTTAACTTTAGTATGGAGTATCAAACAAATTTTGTAGAACAATTTAAATTAACATTTGTTGTAAATGAGCACTTTCTCTTAATTAGGCACCTATTTTTGTGCTCATTTACTGGTTGCAGATGTGTGTGAATACATTCGTACTCACCTGAATGTTACGCATTCGCCATGTGTGCCGTTGGCCGCAATTGCAAAAATGGGGTAAAAAGGTGGCGTGATTTTTTGGCAAGTGATTTGAAAATGAGCATGACTTAGCAACATTATCTATTTCTAATTTATGCTGAAATAAACAACAACAACAAATAACTCAAACACACACACACAATCCCATTGTAAATTCACATTCTCATAGAATTTATAAGAACAAACTAATTGTATGCAATGAGTGTGCCAGCATTTAATTATACTTTATTTGAATTTTTTATTTATGTGACGTAGTATTGTTTTGACGATCGAATTGAATGAATTAAGTACTCGAATATTTTGATCATCATTCACAAATAAGATAAGTGAGTGATGTATAAATATGACTGAATGATTCATTTCATTAGCCTATCCCAAAACAGGCAAGAAACATGTGAGCAACTGTTTATTTGCGTGTTTGTTATTACTAATTATTGTTGTTTTGTATGACGACACTGATCACGCCACTTTTTTATACCCTGCACGCTTTGAAAACGCTTAGAAAATGGTTATACTGATCAACTGAAAATGTATGTAACAGCTCGAAAAATGCAAGGCTGTAAAAAATACTTACTAGTTTTACTTACTTTTTATAAACTATGGAAACCCCGACCACAAAGTATCAGCTAGTCGATCACTCTTCACTCTTTTGTAAAACACTCTTTTATGTTTGCCAAATAAGCGCCAACGGTAATTATACAAACGCTCTACTCTCGCGAGAGACCAAACTTAAGAGAAGCTTAAATACTTAAACTTCAATTCGATATTTTCTCTTAAATTATTTGACCCCCACGTTGAACCACAATCTATGAATAATTACAGAGTAGCCAGTTGGTTATTATATGCAATCTCTGCATGAATTTTATGAAATTCAAGTTTATTTTGTTTATCGTAATTGCAGACAAAGTTTTATCAGACGCACAAATTATCGCAACAAAAAAAAAAACACAAAATTTAAGTAATTAACTGATAACTCATACAACGTGGAGAATCGTTTGAAAATTTGTAAATGCAAAAATCGTTACTACAAACTTGTATAGAATATGTGCAATTAAAAAAAATATCATTAGTTGACTGTTTTCATTCATTAAATCGACATTAGCTAAATAAATAATAATTAATGGCGACTCTATGAAAGTTTCAATCAACATTGTCTAGACTTACGGAAGCCCTCTGTAAAATTAATGGTTTTTTTAATTTAGAAAATTAATCAATGAACTGGGATATATTTAGTAGGAATTTTAGAAAGTAAAAAATTATCATCATGGTAGTCCCCTTATGACGAAACCTATTCTTCAAATTATAACTGATTGTACAAAACTATTTGTGATAAACAACAAGCTTCTAGTTAAACTCTCAGCTGACTCAGCAAAACTAATCGCACTTAACGCAATTGTGATAACAACTATCAAGTTTAACCTTGGCTAAATTAATCAGGAACATCATCAGGCATATAGAACTGATAATTGCAGCTATCTTAAAGGTTGATATTGCGAACTATGTATCATCATAAGTACTAGTAATGCCTTCAACTAATTATAAAAATAAAATAATGATAAAAACGTACGCATCAACAAAATTATTAAATAATAATAAAAGCTAATCACACTTTTGAACTGGTGATTGGAGCAAAGTTCATATTTCGATTCGTGTTTTTATCGAGTGTAATGAATAAGCTTATCAGATAATGTCAAATTTTCTAGCATATTTAGGAAATGTTTGATAAAAAAAAATGAAATCAGAAACGCTGCCATCAACATCTATTAATAAAGCATTTATATTGATTTGACCGTTGATTGACTTCTGCGCTGATTTTTTGTTTATTAATTCGCCCTTTTTCTGCTAACCATTCCAAGTTATTGCTCTGACCTATTCTCCCTTCTCGCCCCTCTGCTCCCTCTCATAATGCTATCATTGAATTAATGGTGCGAATTTTCATGAGAATCGCCGGACCATATACCAACTGAGATCCGCGCTGAGGGGCAGTGATTGATTTCTGAGCTTTGTGAGCCGGCAAAACTGTTCAATGAACCCCGCAACACGCATTTAATTGGCCAATACCGACAACGCCTCTGTTGCTGTTGCTGATCAGATATTCTGTCAATCAAATTGTCGGCTATTGCCAATGATGTGGTCTCTCCTTCCCCTTCCCCTTCCCTTCCTCCCTCCCTGCTATCTTCTGTTTATTTGTTGTGGTTTTTTGTAAGTTGCGTTAAATTATTGCTCCTGTAATTTAATTTATTCAACTGACACAAGTCGAGAGGTGACGGGGCAAGGTATCCAATGAATCGATATATAAATGTTCTGCTCATTTCAAGGGCAAGAAACTGGCAATTTCATGGTATTTAAATCTATTAAATCTATAACTAAAATTCAATCGTAATTTAAATAAATTGAATTGTCGTTAAATTGCATTAAACCCTACAAAGGATTCTTCGAGCTGTTCTGAATTATTCCTATTGGTCTATTATGCTCTCTTAAGTATACCACCTTTATTTTAAAAGTACTAAACATATTATTATTTTAAATAATTAAGTCTTTACGACAAACATGCTAGATTTAATTTATATACTGCTATCAACCGAATTCGTGCTAAAGATTAAATTTTCATTACTAACATTTTTAAATACACATTGTCAAATTCACTGAAGCTAAGTTACTTTGTTTTAATGAAGTAAGTAAAACATTTAACTTGCTATATTAAACAAGAGTTCTTATTCTGTTTAATTACTTTGACACTAATAAAGTTTTGAATTCAGTTTGAACTCAATTACTCCAATTTATATTCAGAATGTAAGCTTGTTTATATAAATATATTTAATTGTTGAACTTAAAGTGTCATACAGATCTTATAACTATTATTTATTGTTGCATTGGTTTAATTGATAGACAAATTCAATACATTTAGAGAATTCTTTTAAATAGATTTCTGTTTACAAATAAACCACATTTCTATTTTAGCTTCCGCAGAAATATGAATTTAAATTCATTTTAAACTCTTTGGAGCTGCAAATTTAGCTTTCCAAATACTCTGCTGATAACTCTTCTTATGTAAGCTTAATATTCCTTTTCTTAAATCCATGTGATAGACAGGCAACAATAAGGTTGCATGTATCTCGTATTAACCCAAATTAAGGTACTTTGTTATAAATATAATATCTTTCGTTAGACGTGACACAAATTTGTATCTTTAATATTCATCTCAATATTGTAGCGGAATTTCAATTAAGCATCTAAACGACTCACTTAAAATGCAAATTGTGTGGCACTCACATAGAGATTCGCTCAACAACAACAACAACAACAACTGCAAATACGTTTGTATATTGCACAAACATTATTACATGAATTGCAATCTACGTAATAAAATGTAAAAAGAACTCTTTTCATTTTAAATTAAATCGCGTTTTTTTATGCAAGATGGAAACCAAATAGAATAAAGAAGAGTGCATTAGTCAAAATATATGGACTGGTCGATACTCTCTATTATTATAATCAAACAAAAATATCTAGAAAAGATAGACAATTCCATGATGGCTTAAAGTTACTTAAGTTCATTAGAAACAATTGGTCCAACATTCTAATACCTCTTATTGATAGTAATAGAGTATAATGTAGTTACTGTAATTGTTGTCGGTGCGTAATTTAAATAATTTAGAAGCCCATGGGACAGCTATGCTCATTAATGAGTGATGTAGGACATAGGATCAGAAAAAAATTGTGCATTGTCAATTTAAAATAAATTGTTTTTAGCATATGCATAAATTGGAGAATTTCCATCCGGTGGAAGATGAAAGGGAATTTAATCTGTTCGATCAAATCCACTTACGATATTTAATTATCTTTTAATAAACATTTAAAAATTGACAAAACCTATTGAACTTAAATGTAATAATGATTTTTATAGGTATTTTGGGGGCATAAATAATTAGAATAAATGAAAAATTCAAAATCAAGAAAATGTAAAGTTAATTGGAATTAATCTTGATGTTGCATACCAAGAATTTCCCACGATAATGAAGTGCTTAGTTGTGTGAGTGTGGCCATAGCAATGCTTGTCATGTCTGCAATTGTAATTAAATGTTTATTTGTGTGTGTCTATGTGTGTGTGAGTGTGATGAACTCGTGCGAATGTGCCTGCACTGCTGTCTAGGCAATTGACAATTTGTGTTAAATGCGCACAATTAAACGACAAATGGGTCACGGATTGACTCGAATCTCGAGACTCTTAGCCTAATCGTAGCATATTAGCAAAACTTTGATCTGTGCACAAACATATGCACTCGTACATGTTAACGCTAATTAAGAAGTCGTATCATACACTTACGCACACACACACACACACATATGTCAACAGACACACCTCTTAGACCTTTGTGAGATCCGCTCAATCGTAAGCCATTTTGTAGCTAAGCGGAAATACGTCTGATGTTATTTTGTTTACAAGTGAGTTTGTCAGTAAGCCCTTAGCAAATGCCATAAACGATTGATGAGTCCCTTTTGCAAATCTTGGTGACATACTAATGCTAACGCACACACACACACACACACAAGCACTCAACAACATTTTAATACCCTCCAAAATACGCTCGCAATTTTGTTTATTAATTTCAAAAATGTAGCCCTTTTGTTTATAGCATCGACCTTGTCGCATATTTCGTATGCGGTTTACCCTTTCACACACACAAAGTCACACACAGACACACACACGTATACAGAGAGACGCGCACACACTTATACACTTTATTATTTACAGCATTTTGTTTATTGTCAGTTTTGCCTTGGCCTTACAAAGGGCTTAAAGCTTGTCAACGCCGCCATCGTGTTGGGGAAAAGAAACCTCGTCTCTCTCTCTCTCTCTCTTTCCCATCCCTTGTTACGTCTTTAATGCTCCATTGTGCGGTTCACTTTATTAACGACCCAAAGTTTTCAACTTAAATGTTAGTTATGAATTTTATTAGGCCTCTTTGTTGTTTAATTATGGTCTTGGGGTACAAAATAACCACAGAATTTAAATATAATTAATTAATATGCATTTGTTTTTTTGTCTTCTTCGATTTCTTTGTAGCCCAAACACTGCCACACTACTGCGAGGAAAAACAGTTCCATTGCTCCAGTGGAGAATGCATTCCCATACGATATGTCTGTGATGGCGATGCCGATTGCAAGGATCACAGTGATGAGCTGCAGGTGCAGTGCAAGTTTCTAGGTAAGTAAAAGGGGGTACAACAAAAGTAACAACTCAAAGGTTAGGTTTTCAGTGGAGACACCCTTTATTCCCCTCGACTTGGGCCTTTGAGGTTTTTATGCCAGCTGCCACTTCAACTGTTGCCTCTTTTAACAAATGAGTTTTGTTCAAATCCCGAAATTAAAACACTTCATGTAAAGGTTTCTTTTTCAGCCTTTAAAAAAAAAAGGTGAATCTCTTCCATCAGCTCTTGAATGAAACTTTTGTCAATGTAACTGTAAGTGTATACGTGTGCGAATGTATGTGTTAGGCAGGCCGACGCCTGGCCAAAGTCAAGAAGAATGAGTTTTGGAGTATTGGACTTGGGATTCGGATTGAATGAATGGACACAGCTGTGTTTCCCCTGTGCTACGTGCACTCACTCACTCACTCTAATCTGTTGTCAGTCATTTGTAGTTTTTCAATTTAGAAAATGTCACAGAACTAACCATTTACTTAGTTGCTTCATGTATCTCTCTCTCTGTCTGTCTCTCTCCCTCTCTCTGTCTCACTCGTGTATGTAAGAGTGTGTTTGCTTTTGTATTGGTTTTGGTGTTTGGCTATTTGTTTGGCTCCGTTGTTGGGTAAGTAACAACTGGCTGTTTATTTAGTGTCATGTTGGGGGCCTCTGAAAAATGTCAACTGCCCTTTCGAATTTATTTTCATTTAATTTTTAGAGAACGTATGTGTGTGTGTGTGTGTGAAAATGTGTACTTGTGTGTGTGAGTAAATTTTATTAGCCCATGCATTTAATTTAAGTTTGTTGATTTATACCTGAACGAACGAACTGAGCTGGTATTCGGCAACAGTTTGAAAATACTGTTGCATACTTTAGTCGGCTTACAGTGCTTGTCCTAAATATTGAGCATAGCTTGAATAGGCAAGCTCAACTCTTAAATTGTATAGTACCAGTCACAGATATTAAGCATACCCACTTTTAAATTTGTACTTAAGCTTCTAGTTAAGAACTCAGTTTGCTTGCGCGCTTAGATTGTAATTACAAACGTTGGACATAAACAACATTGAGCTGGAGCTGCTAGTGCAAGAGCTTAAAAAATGAGTGGTCAAGAGCACTTACAGAAGCTAAACTCGAGCTGAGTCTTATTCAGCGAGTGTTTAAAGCAAGTCAAGCACAATCTAACTAAGCTATTGCAGCAGTTTTAAAGCGCTCACTGCAAAAGGGCTTATGAACAAGAACTACATGGATTACAGAACCAAGCAAAAGTTCAACTTGGTTGATTGTCGCTTAAATGTAATCTATATGATGTTTAGGTTCGAGGGTTATTACCGAAAATAAAATACAACAGATGGATTTATCTTTTCTGATCATAATTGCGCTTGTATCGTTACTATTGTAAATATATTGAAAACCTTCACGCTTATTTTGGATATGATTTTGTTCTTTAAATGACAAGAATAACATATCACTTTACTTACCAAATTTAATAAAACCGGAAACTATCTTTAATTTTAAAGCGGAAATTGTGTTAAATAAAACTAAATGTAATATGTACATTAATTTGTATATAAAATAAGCATACACACGTGCATATAAAAAATTACGTTACGAAACGCAAAAAATTCCCGGTACATTTGTATTTATATAGTTTTTAATTTAATTTAAAGGAAGCTGTGAGGTCAAATATAACTTTGCTGATATAACAATCCAACAAGAAGAATAGTTTATTTGTTTTCTCAATTATTGCGTATATAACAAGTGCGACTTAAGTACATGGAAATATTATTAAAAAGATTATATGCTTCGTTCCCAAATACTACTCTGGGTAAATAAAAAAAAGCACTTTAAACTTGACATATATATGAAAAATTGTCGGATAAATGATATACTTATGTATGTATATATGTATATATATACAAATATTAATCAAGTTGGAATTCCCGGAATAATCAGCGAGTCTGCATCATCAGGCAAACATTATCAGCTCGGAATGGGGAATTTAACTGCGTCTCAAGCTAATTAGACAATTGATAGACGCTTAATTCATACATACGTAGTTGTTTTTATAATAGTTGATAAGCTGAACTAAAACATATTAGTTGCAGTTCGTCTCCTATGACTTATTGCAAATTCAAACCAAACTCACTCACTCACAACCACATTCACTCAAAAGTAAGCTGCAAAGTGTGCGAGTGTCTCGCTCGTGAGTGAAAACTCTTATCAGTTTGAGCGCAAGCTCGAATGGGATGCTGGAATTGATGTTTGTGAATGCTTTCGGATGCTGCCTCCGCATTGTATTTTTAAGACTCGCCACATCGCACTCAAAATTCAGTTAGCATCGAACTTTTAATTTAAACGGACGTGTGCGTGCAAAAGGACGATTATCAAAATATCAAATAAACATTCAAACAGGAGCAAAGCCCGAGGCGGCAAAAATTGTCGAGTGACTAGAACAAACAAAATTAATACCTTAACCAAAAGTAAGACGAAATAAGGAGATTACAAGGATACAATTTAGGAAAAAATAAAATATTTTTTTATTTAAAAAAAATTAATAAAAAATTTAAAAATATTAAAAAGGAAATATAAAAAATAATATGAACATTATTCTGTGGAGTTTATTGTGTGTGCTCTATCGCATTGGCGCCAACTTTAACAACAAAAAAAGAAACAACAGCAGCAAACTCACAAACGGAAGCTTTTACAGCGTCTGTTTTTCCTTTTTCCTCTGGGTTTTCCGATTGTCTTTTACGCTTCTGCGCGTCGCCTTCTATTTACTTTGACTTTCTCTTTTATAAGCTTCTCTTAAATAACAAAAACCAAAATAAAAAACGAAAGACGTGAAATTTTTATTTGATTTTATTTCACTTTGCAGCTGCATTTGATTTTGAGTTTGTTTTTTGGTGTTAAATTTCATGAACTTGACACAAAACCTCCATGTGATTTTTAAAGCAACTCGAATTCTATTTAAAGCATTAAAGTTCACGCGACCTGCAAAATGCGATAAAGCACATTAAGTTCTCATAATTAACAATTACATTTTTACAATGCACAACAAACAATGCAAAAGTGCGATTGTGTAAGTGCAAAAACTCCTTTTTTGCTCCAAATAATTGCAATTAAATGCAAACAAACAGCATTTTAATATGTCGATTATGTACAATGCATATAAATGATAAATGATTATCAAAAATAAAAGCCGCTTAATTAAAACGTTTAAAATATGCGTTGTAAACAAAAAATGGAAAAGAATCAAAATGGCGCAACCAGAAAAATACGATATAAATAAATAAAGTTGTTTAACTAATCAAAAAATACAAACATAATAATAACACTCTTTAAAATGTGAAATATATAATCAACTATAATTATTCTAAAACATATTTAATTAAAAAAAACAGTAAATCGAAGTTATTTGTTATTTAAATAAAAATAAACAATATTAATATAAATATAAATAAATTTAATGGAAAATATAAAAACAATCAAAAATAATTACAAATGATTAATAAATGTAATACTTTTTACCAAGTGAATAACCACAAAAATAAGTTGAAAAAAATTTGCCTACTTTCCAGCTGTAATTTGCTGTCATTTTACGAGTAAAAAAGCAACACAATTTAAAATAATTACAAAAAATATAATCTAACAACAACAGTGACAAGAACAACAATATAATTTAATAATTCAAACACGCACTTAGGCCACATTATAATAATATAATATAATTTACCGTTGGCCTGCACAATTTTACAGGCAAGTTACCAACATGGGATTAATACGCAGCTTCCCAGTTTGCCAGCTGCTGCTCATCAGCGGATTATTACAGCAAGTCCAACAACAACATGCCTTAACGACATATGGAAAGTTCATTGATACTGGTATGAGAAGATGTATATAATACTGCCCCATAAGCGAAACCATAAATGTATATGCTAAACACCTCTCAAACATTGGGGAACACTTTTCAAATTGCAGGGTGTCAAAAAGCTTTGTCATGTTTTCGTTTTGGATTAACAACACAAAGTTTTATGTTAGTTTTAAGTTTGCTCTTAATGTTAGTTTGAAGTTATCTTAAGGGTAATTAAGTCGATGTCTTCAGGTTGTGTATAGTATGTTCTTTAGACAAGAAAAATTGGTTTATTCTAGGAGCTATTCCCCTTTACGATTCAACTTGAAGTCCATTTGAAGCTATTAGGATAAGATAGGGGAAAGTCAAACTCATATTGGTAACAAGAGACAACACATGAACTGCTTTAAGTGTAGTTCAATTTACTGTTATTGACTGCTCAATGCCGTTTATTTTGCCTTTTATCTTTTATGCTTGGGCGTGGCATAACAACAACAAAGAGAAGAAAAATAAAATAAAATAAAATAGAAATAATGTCAATTGCCAAAGCAGGAGTCTGTATAGAAATAAATAACTTATATACAACTAAACGGGGGCGACCATTAAGAGCAGCAGTAGCGACAGTAAGTTTCAAGCTGCGTTAAGTGGCTGCCACGTTGCGCATACGCCGCGTAAACAGCCAAAGACAACGGCAACGGCAACGGCAACGACAATGGCGACAGAACAAACGACAAAAGGCGTCGCAAAACGCTGTTCGACTTTTAAACAGCTTTTACACATGTGCTAAGAGTGCTCAATATATATATGTATATATGTAGAGTATATATAATATGCCCTCGTTCAATATCTAGCGCATAAATATTCATGCAGCACATTTACAAAATATAAAAAAAAAATGAAGAAAAAAGAAAAGACAGCTGATAAGCTTCAGCAGACTTTACTAGCTACTTGCACGACGTAATGTATAAAAATCTAAAAAATAAAAAAAGAGAAGAAAATAACAGAATAAGGCAAGAAAAATTCATGTATGTCTGTGCGTTGACTGCAAACCTTAGATAAATTTAGTCACACATCCTTGGCCCAACGTTGCCTTATAAGCCATAAATTATGCATGGCTCACTTTCGAGCAGCCGCCGCTGCCCCAGTTGAAGGTTTGAATGTCAGGAAATGTGGTAAGCTCTGGCTTCTAGATATGTCTGTTTTTTTCTTATTTTTTCTTCAATTCGTTCTCTACTCTAAGTTTATAAAAAAAGAGCAATATCACCACATCTCCAATACACTTCGAATGCCTTACCTTATTCCAACACACCGATTAGCTTAAAAATCTCCTAAATTTCAAGTGCTTACAACATTTGTACTACTTAGCTACAACTTGAGAAATTAAATCAAAAGTGATTTTTGCAGTGTATGACTTTAAAACAAAAAAACAACATTTCCTCCAGCTTAGCTCGTAGCTCGGTTTTCAGCTCCATTCAATTTGCTCGTTTTCCACTTGCGACGCAGCTTTATTTAACATATAAATTGCCTGGCATTTAAAATGCAATTTTAACGGACTTGTGTTGCCAATGGCTGTCCATTTGTTTTGTCCATTCAACAGTTGCTTACCCCCCTTACACACCCCCTTTACATACAATATTCCTCATCCTTAGTTTCTTTAACAAAAAAAAAACCAGCATATGTAAAAAGTTTGTCTCATTAAATGGCAGCTCTTCAAATGATTTATGATGCTCCATTGTGAAGCCCCTTAACCCGCCGCTGGTCGAACACTCCTCTACCCCTACCTCTTCCTCTTCTATTTTTTTCTCTCATTTTTATTGAAATACTTGAAGCAAAAGACAAAGTAGAGCCCACAATTCCAATAAAGTGAAAAAGGTGCCATCAACAACAAGCAGGGCGATGTTTGCCTGGGCCTTTTTTCACTTTTCATTCTTTTTTTTATGTATTTACCGAGGGGACAGCACGCTGTGCGGAAGATGAGCATAAAAGGAGAGAAATTTAAAGAGCGCGAAAGGGGGGGGGAGAAAAAACAATTGTAAACAATGAAAAGGAAAATCTTCCTAACTGCGGCACAAATTTTTCATTTATTTATTGAGACGAGCAGGCGAGATGAAAGGAAAAGTAGATAAGTGCGAAAAGGAAAATAAGTGAAATTTGTGCACGTTTGCTTCCTTTTTCCGCTTTTTAAATGAAACGGACAATTCAATTTATGTTTGCCCCAAAAACAACAACAACAATCAACAATAACAATAACAACAAACTGCAGACATACTTCATTAGTTGACCGGTGCAAAGAAAAGCGGGTGAATTTTATTGGATGAACATATCTCATTTCAATGCCCTAAAGAAGCAAAGCATCCCAAAAAAGTAACATTAAATTGGAGTAAAGTAAACGGGCTGGAAAACTTCTCAGATTTCCCTATTAGTCCAAAATATAAACTTGGATAATCAAAAGGATAATCTAGAAGGGTTAGCATCAACTTCATATTAAGTAAAAAAATACTTCAACTATTCAGAATAATTATGTGTTTATTGATTGCCTTATTTATTCACCAATTGATAGAGTAATCATAATTCGTATAAGGTAAACATGCAATGAAGTCTTGTCATTTTCGATTCTATTAAACTGTTTATGTATTTCTTTAAATGCAATTGTTATCAGCCTACGGACAAAGAAAAGACGCCACAAAACGTTACAAATGGCAAACGGCAAATAGAAAATGGAAAATGTGGAAAAAAGGAAAGCACATATAAGAAAAGTTTTAATGCGCTAAATCGATGGATGACCGCAAAAAGTTTTTCCTGCCTGTGGACACTTGAGCAAGCAGATAACTTTTTGCTTAAAGCTGGCGCTGTAAATGAGCTCAGGGAGGCCTTTAGACAGAGATAGAGAGAGAGAGAGAGAGAGAGAGAAAGCGGTTGACTGTGCAACAGAGATAGAGAGAGACCTTGTTCAGCTGCATTGTAACAAACTTATGGCATGTGTGAAACTTTTTGTGTTTTACTTATTTTTTTTTGGTTTGACTTTCCGTCTGCTGACTTTTGCGGCGACAACGCCTTTGGGTCTTGTTTCGGATTGTTCTTAACCTTGACGACACTTACTTGCAACTGCAGTGATAACCCGTCGTACAATGCACTTTGCCAAATCAAATCCGTACGATAAGCAGCCCGGTGTAGCACCTTGAACATCTCTAAGCACCTCTAACATTGCGGTGCAAAGTGCAATTCATTATCACACAAAAGGTGGCAGCCAAATGCCAACGTGGAGCGCGCAATGAAATGAATTGCATAAAATTCATGAGGATGCATGCTAGTCACAACCCTTGTTGTTGTTGTTGTAGTCCGAATTAAAAGGTTGCTGCCCCTAATGCCTCCCTCGTCCCTTGTCTGCCCTCAAGTGCCACATAATCCATGTTGATATTGTTGTTGTTGTTGTTGTAGTCGTCGCGACGCGTCAGACTGTAAATAATGAAGTTTGCACCTGGGAGCCGTAGTCGTAGTGATTTGCGCTGGGCGTTGGGTGTGATAAGGGGCGTGGCAAGTGTGCCAAGGGACAAGGTGGGGAAAAATGTGTAGCATGCTTTTAGCTACGCTCACAAACCGCAATAAGAGACACATAATAAATATGCGTAACAAAAATGTTGCACAAACAACAAGGACAAATTTATGAGCTTTGTTTAAGCAAAAGAAATGTCACAAATGTAAACAGAATGAAAGCGAGCAAAAAACAGATATAGAAAGAGAGAAGGAGAGAGAGTATGTATGTGGAAGAGTGAGAAGGATGCCTGTTTGTTTATGCATTAAACGACACACCGAATCCTATTTTGACTATGTGACATTTTGAGGCCTCAGCTGTCAGCCTATTAAGTCATAAATAAATAATTATGCATAAAAATAAATGAGACCAGTAATAATACTCGAGAGTGAGCGACTAGCAGATATGCTGCATTTAACAGACACGCTCGCTAAACATTTCTATAGTACAGAGCAATTGATACCTATCATCTGATATATACATATTTATGCACAAACTGTTATACCTTAGTCACTTATTATTCTATCTACACCTACACTGTAGGTGTATAATTGTAAACGAGGGAGAGAGAGATGGAAGTTGTCTGGCCTTCAGCTGTCGATAATTCACTTTTTCATTTATCTCCCCAGCCCCATACAACCAGTTTATAGATAAAAGAATAAGAGTCTTTACATTAGTTATTTTCAGCTCCTCCACATCATATAATCCATATAAAAACTAAGTATGGTTTTGGTTCCAATATTCAAAAGTTTATTGAATTAAAAATATTTTTCAGTTCTCGCTTTGCTAAGATTTTTAGACAAATTTAGTATTAATTTCTTACTTCAGTCCCAACCTAATCAATGCTAGGCAATGACCATTCATTAAAGCTAGACAAGCTTTAAGCGAATAGATACCAAAGTGCTGGCTTCTATTTCCTGGCTAGTGAGTTACTCTTAGTCTAAGTCGGCGCTAAATGCCGCCGCTAGGTAAATACGGAACATTTTGAAACGTTTCTAGTCCCCAAACGCAAAACGTGATGCGCATTTTTCGCATTGCGGCGACGGCATCATCCTAGGCAGAGGGATGAGGTGAACTACTGAGGGGGGTTTAGAAACACATACAAAACTTTCGTCAAAGTTTATGGCAGTGGCTGGGCCGTGTCTGAAGGGAGGCCAGAGGGTTTGTAACACGCAGAATCTTGCCGCAAAGCAGCAGAAGCAAAAACAGCAGCCGACGCAGTTGTGGCAGCTGCAAGTTGACTGACTCCCAAGTTGTAGCGACTTAAAGCCCAACCAAATTTCAAATGTCAGTCAGCGATGCATTCATTTGAGTTTCGAGTTAAATTGAGTGCAGCTTCTGTGTTAAAAGGTGCTACATTTTGAGGTGCAGACAGACAGATAGCTCTTAAGAAAAATGTATGTATATTTAGTTGTCGAAAATACCATGGACCCGGAGGGAAGAACTGAAAAAAGGACTCAAAGAAATTGTGAGATAGTCGAGCAAGATGCTTTCTACGAAAGTTGACTAAATTATCTAGGAAGCTTTCAACAAATTACCACAATGGCAACTTTGTTGCACTTGCTCCATTCATTCCAAGTTCTTGCTCCATTATCACTTATGCTAATGGATATTATGTCATTAGAATACGAAGCTGTCTGACAATTAATTATGCAAGGAGTGTGAAATCTCCATATGCTGTGATACTCACAGGACCATAGAAATAGCAAATGGTAGATAATGATAATGGTAGTGCATACTTCTAAGTGATAATTTTAATTCTTACCAATTAATCTATCAACTCACTCAACTATTGTCTAGCTAGGATTTATTCTAACAAATTTGGTTAGTTTTTTCATAGCTAAGCAATTTAAAAATCATGTGCATGAAATCTACTGTCATATTTTAATTGCATTTCTAAACCAGAGTCGATAACTAATGGACAGTTTGTCTGAGCACAGATGAATATATTCAGTTTAAAACTTTGAATAATTTAAAGGCTTTAAACCTCGCAAAGTAAATTTCGATACACGAAACGAGCAAAGTCATAAAATAAAATGACCATAAAACAGGAAAAACTTAACTATTTTGCTATGATGGCATGTAAAACAAAAGCAAGTGAAAGACAGAATGTGAAAGAGAGGGTTGGAGAGGAAGACCTAAGAGCAATGGAACTCTCCCACAATCCACACAGAGAATGGCAAGTTTTTGTAGCCGGAAGCTTCTATACAGCCCACAACATAAAAATCACATTTATTTTTGACACAGAAAACTATTGAAGCATAAAAAGTAGATTTTCAGTGGCAATATTCCCATATTTTTACTAGCAGTCATTATCAACACTTACATACCCTGTAAATAAGTGAGGGTGGCATATGCAAGTTGCGAAAGAAATAGGTCTTCTTTTATTTAATAACAATAAGTATACTTCATTGATTAAAATATTCCAAACAAAAAACCTTAAATGACGAGTGAAAGAGGAATTCGAAAGTCATGGAATATTGTTAGTATAAATGATTATATACAGGATATTCTTAAGCCGTTGTCAAACTTACATATTCGTATGTGATTCTCGTTCCTCTTTCACATATTTAGTTTAAGCTCCCCGCAAGCTATGCAAAACTGAATTCCATTTCTAAAGTAACGATATCAAATATTTACTTTTGCTTTATATTCTTTTCTTTTATCACAGAGTCAACTTGTGGCAGCAACCAGTTTCGCTGTAATAGTGGCAATTGCATTCCAAATAAATGGCGCTGTGATCGGGAAAATGACTGTGCCGATGGCTCCGATGAGGCCCCTGGTCTGTGCAGTAAGTATTCCCTATTGACTTAGAGATATGCGATTGGATGCTTATGTTATAGGTTGAATTTTGATTCAAGATGAAGCGAACTTGTGTTTGATCACCAATATGTTCTTGTGCCAAAACCGAGAACAGTGTGTGCCACGCAGCTGGACCTGTGATGGCGCACCCGACTGTCGCGATTGGTCCGATGAAGCTGACTGTAGTAAGCAAATGTTATAGTTTACCATTTGGGACAATTTACTAATCCCGGAGGATTTTGACTGTCACAAAAAAGAAAAGGAAAAAAAATGAAATAAACTGAAGATAGAGACATCTACTAACAAAGGGATTCATAAACTCGCATTTAAAGCATGATATTTATTTCAATGCATGCCGGGTATAATAATATTCCTACTCATCTCCCTTTCTCTATCCAACATTCATCTATCTTCGACTTTATGGCACGGGCGCATGGGCCTAAAAGTAGGCAGCTTCGTCTATAAATTAACGTCAAAAGGCTCTGCGCAATATCGCGTTTTGAGCATCAAAAATGCCGCCAACAGCGGAACTAATTTGTATTTATGCATTAGCCGACCCCCCGTCAGCTGTAACATACTTCTTCTCCCACATTCGCTTTACATAATACCCTATAAACAATGAAATGACTACAAAAAATGTAATTTACTTATGCAAATTACATCACAAGCAGTAAGAAACCACTCAGTTGCCTTTTGGATCCATTTACAGAGTATTTGCCAGTCGACTTCTTCAGCAGTGCATATATTTATCTGAAGTACTTTGAGAGCTGTCGCACAATTTTCGGGCAACTTATTTGGCAGTTTATAGTCTGTTTCACATTTGGCCAACTATATGCCACATCAAATTTTTCTTTTGCTTTTTTTTATTATTTTTTCGTTGTAATTGAAAAAAATAAGAGAGAAAAAAAAGAAGCAGAAATGATGAGATTTTTATGATGTTATCCACTCGTAACTCATCAGCAGGGCGGCGAAATAAAAACTGGTAATCAAAATGCGCGCGCAAATTGTGCCCGTGGTTTATTTTCTTGCCAAACGACTGCCAGGACATGGCTCAGAAAATTTTACATTTACAACATGCACAGAATTCTTTCTGGCTCCCAACCATTGCATTGAACACGTGTGACACTTTATGACCGTTATGCACAACAGCATGTAGAATGTTAATTGAAGTTTACCGTATGACAAAATTGGTTAAGAGGCAAGCGCGAAGTGTACGATAGCCCATATATTTTATTTTTTGCTTCCCTTATTCAAACACATAATTTTCTTTTTATAAATTCCATAAAAATAACAACTTTGCAATTTATTAAAAAGACATTTCAATATTACATTTATTTAACTGTTACCACGAACTATGCCTCAAATAGACCTTGTTAAAAAACTAAACCACACTTTCACCGAAGGACAAAAAAACTCCAACTGTATGGCAAAAGCATCAAACTTCATTGGCTTACAAAAGCCTTTCAAGTTTGTGTGACCTTCTTAAACATCCCTCTTGACTATCTACACGTTTGTCACGTATACTAAAAGCATTTTAAATAAAATTAAAATCAAATTGCAGCCTCCCTTTGCTCGTCTTTCACTCAAGCGCCAACAACAGACAGTAGATAACAAGAAAATGCTATAGATAACAAGAATATGCGTATATGGCACAAAACTTGTGTGTTACCGTTGCTGTATATGTACATGTGACTGACTATGTGTGCGTATATGTGTATGGCTGACAGTGCGTGTGCTAGTGCAGCTTCTCTGAGCCATTCTTTGTAGCCAGCAAATTGATTTTGCTATGGCTTACACCATGTGGAAGCCCAACGAAGGCTGGCAGCACAGGTCATGTCCACTTTTATGAGGCCAGGAAGATAGAGGAAAAAATAGACAAGCACAGCGGAGAGAAGCATTAGCAAACGGTCAGCTGTTTGGATCTAGTCGGGCAGCTTAATAAATTTTGCGAAGTCATAAAAACGTTGCGTATACGCAATTTTTGTAAAATAGCGCATAATTAACTTTTTTAATCTACCATCAATTTTATTTATGGAAATTGTGCTGCATTAAATTAAGCATAATTTAATGCGCAATATATATTCAATTAGATTTGGTAATAGTTAAAACTGAAATATAATTTTAATTATTCTAAATTGTTTGGATTTAAAATAAATTCAAAAAGGATATAATCAAGCCGTATTAATATAATAGTAATTTGATTATTTTCGGCGCAATGAGAAAGTCTTCTCCGTACTTTGCAATATAAATATTTTTATTATTAAATATTTGGCTTTATTGCCCTTTTCGTTCCTTAATAAATTCCAATTTAAGTCATATCACGCATAAGACGCGTTGTACATGCAAAATATAAAGCAGGAAAAGCGTAAAATAATAATAAATTAATTTATTTGCAACGATGCTTAAGCTGCTCACGGCAAATAGGAATGAAATGCCAAACATTTTTGCTCATAGGTGCACGCAAATAATGCTAAACAAAGACTAGGGAAGCAGAGGGAGCTGCGCTCCAAAAGGCATATTTAAATATGTGAGCCTGGCGTTATGCGCCTTTATTGCCTGCGGCAGTCACAACACACACACAGAGCACGAATTACATAATCTTATCAGGAAAAATCAAGCGTGGCCACGACTCAAACAATGGCCCAGCATTCATTTCACGCGCAACAAAAGAAGAAATAACAAAAAAAATAACACGCATTTAGGGTTAAACACAAGCGTTTTTATGCCACACACACGCTTACGTGGATGTGTTGTATCTGTGTGTGTGTATGTGTAAATGTGTGTGTTTGTGATGTCAGCTTTGTTTAACGCCCATCGCTGGAGCTTGCTAAATAGACGCTAGGCAAAACTTCAATGAAAGTTTCAAGCAACAAGCCTGTGTACCATTAGTGTTTGCTTGTATGTGTATGAGTATGTGTGTCTCTCGGTGTGTGTGTGATAATTGCTTTAATGCGTACGCATGTGTGCGTTTTAACTTTATGGAGTGTTGGCTGATAATGTCTTAATTACTGCCTAGATAAAATGCCGCCTGCTTAGCTCCAGGCAGCATTTGCAGTTTGAGAGTTGCCCTATATATTTCTAGATTGCTTCTCTCTTACTTTCGCCCCTTCTCTTTCATTCGGGGTGTGCGTGTGTGTGTGCTTAGAGTTGGCACGACAACTATGTTTATTACTTGCCAGGCATGTGCGGCACAATTGGACTTCGACTTCAATTCCTAATGCTGCTCCGCATACTCCTTCCTTATAAACTTAATTACAATGCGAGAAGAAGACGAAAAGTCTGTTGCATGCTTCAAGGCGTCAACCGAAAACGCCTTCAAATGAGCTCCAAATGCTGCAGTAATCAAAGATTTAACTAAGCAGCACCATTAACCAGATAGTTAGAAGCTATTCGACATACTTACATACATATAATGACTGAAGTATAAGAATCGTGGTAAAACTTTTACGTACACAGATAAGCAGTTGATGGCAATTTTTGATAGCCATTTTAATGTTTTATATGTGCTGCAAATATGCTAAGCTGGAATTTTTATATTCCCATTTCAAATCTGTATTTATTTCGAAAATTGCCAAATATTACAGAGAGAAAGTCTTCCCTCAAATTAAATGCCACAAATTTATATGGAAGCATTTCTCACATATTTTAAAAAGTGCAGAAAGTCATGAAATGGGTATAAAAGTTAATTTCATTTACAGTCTCACTATTATTAATATTCAAACTTGAGAGTCAGTTGGAAAGAGCACTTCAACGGTTAGAAAATTGTACAGTTCTTACAGATTATAATTTTCAGTACTTTGAAAACCGGGATTTAAATAAATTGCGACTCATTTGACATACTTTTAAGCAACGACTGATAATTAAGATACTTTCTTGGTTTAAACATATCTTTTTTCTAAGATCTGTGTCTGAAGATTAATAACTGAGTTCTTCTATTTCTATATGCATTTTATATTGAACTTTATTTAGAGCTATATTCAAAAGAGTTCTAATTTATCTACAATTATATATACTTTCAGATAATTTTCGTTTATAATAATTATAATCTTACTTAACACTTAATGCAACGACTATTTTATTTATTGCAGCGAGCAAAGCCTGCTCGTCAGATGAGTTCGCCTGCAAGAGCGGCGATGGTGAATGTATTCCACTTGCCTGGATGTGTGATCAGAGCAAGGATTGCAGAGATGGTAGCGATGAGGCATCGTGCAGTAAGACATCAAAATCTAATCTAATCTAAATTGTACTCGTAACTATAGTTGTATTTGTAGTTGTAGTTGTAACAGTAGCTTTTTTAGTTATTTATACTTGTACTCTCAATGTGTGTTCTTGTGTTGTGTTTCAACTTGTATCCCATAAGTATGCTACACATTGCTGCAAGAATTGTGTAATACTTACCTAAACATTACACATACAATAAAGCACAAATATTTACGCACACACAGACACACAAGCACCCACTTACATATTTGTTGTAGTTATAGTAGTTATTGCTTTTGTTGTTGGTGTTGTTGTTGCTGCTACTGCTGCTGCTGTGGCAACAAATCTCTGTTGGCTTTCATCCCATAGCCCATCGCCTTTGCTGTTGTTTGCTGGAAATTTTTATAATGGTGTTGGTTTTGTTGAGTTATGTCTCGCATATTTCAGTTTCTTGTGCTGCTTTTTGTGTTCTTGCCTTTTACCATGCCAGTTGTTTACCTAACTCTACAATAGTTAACCACAGCTCATACTTAGATAAACACACATACAACGACAGCAAATCCTCCTCACACACACATACACTCAATCAACATACCTTGCCTTGTCTCTAACAAACAATTTCACTTTTAACGCACATATTTAGATACCACCTGCCGCTCGGATGAATTCACCTGCGGCAATGAACGCTGTATACAGAAGCGTTGGGTCTGCGATCAGGATGACGATTGCGGCGATGGCAGCGATGAGCGTAACTGTCCCAAAATTGAGTGTCCTAAGGAGAGCTTCACTTGCGCCTCCAACGGCGCCTGCATAGCGAAGAGTTGGGTTTGCGATTCCGATCCTGATTGTCCCGATGGCAGCGATGAACAAGTAAGTACGAGCTTTAAAATTAAATCTAGAATACTAAACTAAATTGGCAATTATTACAACTAGTAATATGAAAAATTAATATATATATTTGTAGCTTTCCGAAAATGGAAGCTTTTTAAAATTTATTACGATATTTACGAGTAATGTTGAAGCTCACTTTTGAAAAACACCTTGAAAAGAAAGTTATAACATTTTAAAAATGCATTAAGCTACGGTGGAGCAAGCTCGACAGTAGGAGACCCTGTACTTTTTGAGTGCAAAGCGATTGTTTCAGTTTCAAAAATTCCCATAGATGGCGCCACTACGGAGATATCAGTTGATTTTGCCTGTAACATTGTTTGTTGAATAACTTCCGCATTTATCATCCGATTTGAATGAAATTTGCAAAATAGGTTTGGACCATAGTCTGTTTTATACATACTAAAAATCAAGAAGCTAGCATCAAAGGTGCTCTTGTAATTCGACTTGGAAATTTTGTATTTTAATTTGCGGGGGCGGAGGGGGGCGTGGCAAAAATCTAAAACAAACTCGTTCAATGCAAGATGTAGATGTACATACATGCCAAATTTGGTCTCTCTAACTCTTATAGTCTCTGAGTTCTAGTTACTCAAAAAAGGGACAGACAGACAGACAGACAGACAGACAGACGGACAGACGGACATGGCTATATCGACTCGGCTGTTGATGCTGATCAAGAATATATATACTTTATGTGGTCTGACACGCCTCCTTCTACCTGTTACGCACATTTGCACAAACGTAATAGACCCTTTTGTACTTTTTTAAAGTACAGGGTCTAAAAAAACCTTCTGTCATACAAAAGTTTTTAAATTGGATTTTTCTCATCTGGGGCCGCATATGTATAAAAAAGTGGGTTTGAAAAAAGGTTACAATATTAGAGTTGCATACCAAACTTTGGCTTTCTTTGCCATGCAGAAAAAGCTTTGATTAATTTGAATTAAGCAAAACTTTGCAAGTTTTGTAGAGTCATTTAGCCAAGTTTTTCGTACTACCTCGTGTAAAAATATATAGTTTTATGTGTGCTAGGAAATCATAAATTATGCAACACGCGCGCATTATTCAAAACTGACGACGTCAACTACGACGAAGACGACGACGACGATGACGGCGACGACGACGACGGTGACGTTGGCAAATGCTGCCATAAACATTTATGGGTATGACGCGGAGCTTTTGTTGTCAGACATGGGAGTAGTAAGGAGCAGCATCTAAAACTGTTTCAACTTACCCAAAAGAAAATAAAAACCATGAAGAAAATGTGAAAAATTTTGCTCGCAGCCCGAAAAACTATTTTACAAAAAAGATGTGCAAGCAATGCCTGGGCAGCGACAAGCGACAGGAAACTGTCTATACAGACTGTATGTATGTATGTGCGTGTGTGTGTGTGTATGACTCTATGGCTTAGTTGCCAACATAGTGACTGCCACTTAACAACACGCCAAGCTGTTGTTGCTGCTGCTACTTTATGGCATATTTGAAGTAAACTTCCTAGCCAGCATCCTTTTGATAGAGGTTGCATAAATGCATTTTAAATAAAGTACGCACAGTAGACAGGCAATTTCATTGACTCAATTCTCCCACTCACACCCCATTTCTCTTTAACATTCTTTCAGAATTGTAAAATAACAAGGGAAATAACGCCATGCACCCAACAAGAGTTTCAGTGCAAGGATCGCATCACCTGTGTGCATCAAACCTGGCTCTGTGACGGCGATCGTGATTGCCCTGATGGCGACGATGAAGATTCAACAAATTGCAGAAACGTTACCTGCCGACCGGACCAGTTTCAATGTGGAGATCGCAGCTGTATTGCCGGGCATCTTGCCTGCAATGGGCAATCGGATTGTGCAGACGGAAGTGATGAACGCGACTGCAGATTGTCAGCAGAGTCAAAGAGCTGCAACTCGACCAGCCAGTTCGACTGTGGTGGTGGCCAATGCATTCCTTTGTCCAAGGTCTGTGACAAGCACAAGGACTGTCCTGATGGCGAGGATGAGCCAGCGGGTAAATGTGAAGTGAACGAGTGCGCCTCCAAGAATGGCAACTGCATGCATAAATGCGTGGATCACCTGGTTGGCTATGTCTGCGAGTGCCATGAGGGATACAAGCTCTCCTCCGATGGCCACACCTGTGTGGATATCAATGAGTGCGAGCAGCCGGGCGTCTGCTCCCAGCTGTGCGTCAATGAGATTGGCGGATTCAAGTGCGAGTGCGAAGCAGGATACATGCGGGATCCACGCAATCATACGAGGTGTAAAGCCACTGAAGGACACGCTTCTCTACTGCTGGCTCGTCGCCATGATATTCGGAAGATTGCCCTGGACCACATGGAGATGACATCGATTGTGAACAGCACCAAGTCGGCGACAGCCTTGGACTTTGTCTTTCGCACTGGCATGATCTTCTGGAGCGATGTGACCACACAGAGCATCTACAAGGCGCCCATCGATGAGGGCAACGATAAGACGGTCGTCTTGAAGCAATCTTCAGTCACTTCAGATGGACTAGCTGTGGACTGGATCTACAATCATGTGTACTACACGGACACTCACAAGTGCACCATCGAGCTGACCAACTTTGATGGCAACATGGGAAAGGTTCTGATCGAGGATGCACTCGACATTCCGCGCTCCATTGCTCTTGATCCCATCGATGGATGGATGTACTGGTCCGACTGGGGTGCCTCGCCCCGCATCGAACGCGCCGGCATGGATGGTTCCCATCGAACAACGATCATTAACTACGATGTCAAGTGGCCCAATGGCATTACTCTGGATCTGGTGCTGAAGCGCATCTATTGGGTCGATGGCAAACTGAACGTTATATCCTCGGCTAACTACGATGGCTCCCAGCGCAGACAGATCCTCTACTCCACCGAGTATCTGCGGCATCCCTTCTCGATAACCACCTTTGAGGATTACATATACTGGACAGACTGGGACAAGCAAACAGTCTTCAAGGCCAACAAATTCACTGGCGAAGACGTCGAGCCCATCACAGCTGTTCACATGGTGAGTTCACACTTCCTCTGTTTGTTTCTTCTATACCCTTTTGATGACCTCCTCATCTCTGCATCCTTTACAGCTTCAGCATCCAATGGTCGTTCACGTGTATCATCCCTATCGCCAACCAGATGGCATTAATCACTGTCAGTCGGTTAATGGACACTGCTCGCATCTCTGTCTTCCTGCGCCGCGTATCAATGAGCGAAGCCCGCGAATTTCCTGTGCCTGTCCCACGGGTCTCAAGTTGATGGCCGATGGTCTCATGTGTGTCGAAGATCGTAAGTAGCTTTGTCATGTACTTTTTTAAAAGAGGGGGAATGGCTTAAATGCCATCAATGCATTTGCAATTTCCACCATGGCAGACTGCATGCATGTCCTTGTTGCGGTTGTGGCCAATTGGCGCTACAGTTGACTACAATTAAGGACTTAAGTATTTGCTTTATCGTTTTTTTTATCATAAAACATTATTGCATTTTAATTTCCTGATTAAAACATTATTTTTACCCAATTTGCTGATTTAATCTGATAAAACAGAACGTATACGCCCCGTGAGTTCGACAACTCGCATTGTTTCAACCGGGCGACCAAGCAGTAAATATGATATGAAAGCACCACCAACAACTGCCATACCTGCGAAACAACCTCAAGATGCACCTAGTTTAGTTCCTGGTATGAGATATATTTGAAATCGAATAGATTGATATGGGTGTTGGTTTTTCTAATGTATAGGTGTTGGTTTTCTTAGATTAATCAGATTCGTTGACTATACTTGTAATCCATTTAATTTATGTGTACTTAACGTTAATCTAAACATATCATAACTAACTGTCATATCGTTTTGTCGACACACATTTATGTAAATGATGTTCCACCTGGTGGTCCTCCCTTTTAATTTTGTCTGCCATTTGTCACGCCAATTTCTTACACATGGATACAGCGCGCACATGTCATCATCATAAATCAACATCAATGATATCGACATAATCACTCAAAATACGCACACAGACACACACATAGACACACACACATACTATGTACGACAATTTTGTGGGCTTCTACGTAAAATGTAAGCAGAGAGTCTGCGAGGACGGTTTTGGATGGGGGAACAGGAAAAACCGCCGAAAAGGAAGCGCCACTGACATGTTTAATGGCAACAATGGTAACAGCGACAACCCACCCAATTCAAAGCTTAAGCGGCAACCCTGTGACACTTACCCCCATCGAATTTCTGCTGCATGCAATTTGTGCGCAACTCTGTCAGAAGCGATGACAATGCGAATACGGATGTGGATGTGGATGATGAACGGCTGACAGCCACAGAGTCTGCTGCCGAGCAGACGAACAGACGAGCTGATATATCAGCAACAAGCGACAAGCGTCGTCGTCGTCGTCGTCGTCAACAAATCGCCATGAAATTAAATTGTACACAAAATGACATGGCCAAGAGCATATGTGGGCTAGAAGGGGAGATGGGGGGTAAATAGCAAATAGTTTAACCAGAAATTCATCATCCGCATGAGCCGCACACTCAGCCACATCTATCAGCAGGAAAATTGGCCCTGTCAACACCTAGTACTGCACATTATTGCCATGGATGCTTTCAGTGCTGATGTAGCCCTGTGAGTTTCTCTCTCCCCAGTGAAGCACACATAACATGCCAAATATTTCGTCAACGTTTTGTACGTGTCTCGGTTTTCCACGTTGATTGATTTGGAGTCAGTATACTAAGTGCAATTCCTCTCTCTCTGTTCTTTTCTCGCTATTTTTTAATAAGCGTTTTATTGCAATGAGCTTGCTTTGATCAATTTAAAAAAGGAGAGAGTCAAATCATTAAATTAGCACAATGTAGTGAAGCCCACGCAACGCTTCCCGAAAGTAGGTAAAATGAGTAGATACTCGTACTCAGATCATGCAACTGTTGTTATATAAATTGAAGGACCTTCAAAGAAACAAAATAGGGTCTTATGATTTCTATAGAAACGCCCACACAAATTACGTATCCGCTTGCTTTTCTCAGAACAACGACATGCGAAAGAAATCTCAAGCTTCAGTATTTTTAGCATACGTAACTGTAGATGCTTTTGTTTGATCCAATTTTGTAAAACAAAACAACTGGATAACATTGATAATTGAGTTCAAACCTCAATTTATAATAATCATCTTACATATATTACAAATAACAATGACGTTCATATAACAATAGTGAACAGATTAAACATGGAAAATAAATAGAAAAGAAAACATTATTATCCTCAAGGATAAGGAAATGAGTATACATATGTGCATAATAGGACTTTAAGGATAAGTCTCAGATTAGATTGAGACGGTTGTCAGATTGGAAGATCTAATGGATATAAAATATATAATAAATTCCACTTTATGTATATATTTATTAACTAACATGCACTTCAAAGTATTACACCTTATAGTAGATTTTACACTTGTGTCGAAAGTAGACATTACACTGCCAACACTTCTCGTATTATTTTAAATAAATTTATTTAGACAGCTCTATTGTAATTTTCATATTTTTCTGCATGTTCACTTCAATAGCATTTTAATCACTTTGATAAACTTACTTGATAAACTGCTTGGCGACACACATAGTCTTTTGACCATAGTCAATGTCCAACAACACGATTTGTGCTGACCCTTGGCAAACTAGAAGCACTTCCATGCCTACCCAAAACCAAGAAATGGGAAGACTTAGCTGTGTGTGGCCACACAAATGCGACTAATTACGTCAATTTAAAAGTAAAGAAATAGAAGAAATGAATATAAAAAAGAAAATCTTAAGCGGCTCAAGCTAATACTATTAAATTTCCAAGACCTTTCCGACCAACAGACTGACCGACAGTCAGACAGACAGACTCATAGACTGACCCAAGCCAGCGACTTGACAGCAATATATTTCTTAGAAAATGACGAACTCGCTAAGGACTCTGATGATGACGATGAGGAAGATGGGGAAGATGAGGATGTTGATGACTTGAGAGCTGAGTGCTTGAGCAAAGTTTGCACAGTACAGTTCCGCGACTGATGAGAAGATGAGACTGACCCGGCTGGTTTTAGGGCGGGGGCGGGGCTGGGGCTGGGAAAGGGGCAAGTAAATAACTATAAACTAGTTAAGGACTATTTCAATTAGATGACCAAGCTGGCAACGGGTATACGCCATAACTGCAATTTCAATTAGCGGTTTGTGCTACTTTTTCTATGGCCTTGCCACACTCAACCTCCCAGCCACGATTGCCCCCTTACCACACTTCAAATTGCTTAATTAAGCGCAGGCAAAGTTTTGCAAATACGCCAGAGACAAACAGACAAAATAAAAGAGGGAGATAGAACGAGACAGTCAGAGCTTGGACCTTCATAAACTTTGAGCCTTCGAAGTAACGATTGCATTTTTAATAGCCAACACATAAACTAGGCACTTCCGGGGGGAGGGCATGGGTCATGGCGGATTGCAGGATTGGAGGATTGGAGGATTGTCGGTATTGAAGAAGCAGCTGCTTCACAGTTGTTTGCAAATTTTATGACTTTCTGTGGGCTGCAGTTGGTCAGCTGAGCGCCACTTTTCCATTGTCTCGCATTTTACTGCATATTGTGTGGCATTAAATAGCAACGTTGATGGCAACATGCCGCATGCCTCATGCCTTATGCCACATACAAACAACAATGCCACACACAGTATTTTTCTATACGCGTATATATCCGGCAAAAGTTTGCAAGTTTGTTTATCTAATCTGGTCACAAAAAAGGTGACATTGCCGTCGGCTACGTAAAGCATTTTATGCGTTTTTATTTCATTTGCGATCCCCTCTGTCTACGGGAATTGAGCGAAATAAATGAGGACAGCAAAGAGGAGCATGTCGCGAATTTTTATGGCATATTTGTTAGGGGCCCGCATACACCTGGTATCCCACCAACAACATCTCCCGACTTTGTAACGCCCTTAAAAAAAAATATGAAACATATATGTATAACACATGTGCAGGATTATAAACAAACACGGAAAAAGAAGCAAACAAAAAATGGGGAAGCATTTCTTTGTTTTTAGCCTGGGAGCAGGCAAATTGCATTTGCAATAGATTAGGGCTCCGCAATAATATATGACATTTATGGCAGTACATAAAATATGACACACAACGAGGGCAACATACTCAACCGACACGATACAGTATGTTTCAAAATTGTTCTAACACTTCACATTGGACTGTCTAAGAAGGAAACTGCACGGCTTTAAAAAGCAAAGGGAGAGGAAAGGAGGAAAATGAGGAATAGCAACAAAGACACATAAAGCTCGTGAGGATATTAAGAAAGAAAGAAAACATAGGCATCGTGGAAAGAGAAATAGATTAATAAAGAGAGAAAAAAGAGAGGGACATTGAAAATATTAAAAGCCTTGGAAACATAATAAGAATAAGAAGATAAACACGCTTCTGTCTAATTATTGCAATTGTCTAATTGTACTATTTAAAATAAACGGTAAACAAAAACAAATTTATTCGAAATGCAGCGATAACAATTTATGGAACACCCCCATTTCACCAACGGAAATGTTAAAACCTTTTCAAAAGCTATTCTGGGAACAACATTCAAATGATAGGCAAGATGTCTGCCCCCTGCTCTTTACACATTTTGAAAGAAGCTTATTTTGAATTGCCCACACACATACAAATACCGATAGACATACAGACACACACACACACTCACAACACACACCCACTTACGCACACGAACAGCATGCAATTAATGTACCAAATATGCGTAGAGCTTTTCAACCGCTTTTCTTTTGCCACTTGACTGTCTGTTAATGCCGCAAATAAATTGCCAAAAAAAAATTCCAGTTTCGTCTCTTGCCCCTCCCTCTCTCTCTCTGTCTTTACCACTGACAATCAATGCTGTGCAGCTGTTGCCACTGCCAACTTTTAATGATAATTCCGGTTGCTGCCGTTGCCATATGCGGCACATTCTCATGCTGATCCGTCCAGTTCATGGAAATTACGACAAGCCGTAGACCAAAAATTAATACTAACAACAAAAAGAATATGAACAAAAGAAGAAGACGAAGAATAAGAAGTATACAAGCAAGAACAATAAGTAAAACAAGAGGCGACAGTTCGTGCAATGCTGTTAAATGCGGCACATCCTTTGCCAGACGAACGCGTCCTGTGCTTAACTTTTGAACAAATTCTAAACGGAAAATATGAAAACGAATTATGTTGACAGCGGAAAAATCCTACAACTTCCTGTCGCGCAGACAACGTCACCAAAAAAAAAAAACAAAACAACAACAAAAACAAAAAAATCCAAAAAGCGTGACGCAAAAAGTTGACAGCGTAACGGCAGCCGAAACACACAGGACACAAACAGCATCGGGATGTAGGAGTAGAAGTTGGGGACGGAAACATTCGCCACGGGATGTTGTCAACTTTTTTTTGGCAGTTATAAATATAATGAAATATTTTAATTATGTCTAAAGCTGACCCTTAGACAAAAACAAGGCGAGGGAATTCCTCATAAATTCTAATGAATTTTTGATTAAAATACTAATTATATAACTATTATCCAATTTTGCACATGTTGCTTTGACTTTGATGTCAAAGGAACACTTCAATTTTAGTAAATACTTTACATAAATAATTTGACAGCACAACGTGTAGGAAGCACAAAGTCTAACTAACTATATTTGAAATTATTCAAATACCTTAGTAGAGAGGCCAGCCCATCCATTAACATAGAAAGTTGCTCAACTATTTGATCTACTCTTTAAGGAATTCTTCACTTTAATCATAATGGGATTGGTCGTTAATAAAATCTAAATCTGTCTTTCTCTTTCAAGTACTTATTAAACTGTAATTTCATGTTGGGTTTTGTTATTTGATAAGCATTTTAATTCCAAATGTCTAAAAATATTCTCTTATTACTTTACTTTATCTGAAACAGCAGACAACGAATTCGCGGGAAATGCAACACACAAAGATGGAAATAGCTCGGATCCAGCACAGACACCAGATAAGAGCTCGGGATTGATAACAGTAGTTGTCATTGTCGGACCCATTCTTGCATTATTAGTCGTCGCAGGTGTAAGTACAGGAAATAATTCTGAGTGATATAATAATAACTGAGTGATAATGATAACTAAACATTCAAATTATTTTTAATGTATTTAACAGGTATGCTATGTGTTCTTTAAGAGAATCCCGAAGCCGGGAAATTCCATGAACTTTGTGAATCCCACGTACAATAAAACAACGGAGGATACGTTTAGTTTGGAGAAAAACGCGTCGATTAATGGAAGCAGTCGATATGCACCGGCGTTGGATGAAGAGGTAAGCGGGTCAATGGTGACGTCAGCTGTAAATCCAAATGATTTTAGCTATGTGAGATTTTAAGTTCCAATCTAAGCCTAAACTAGATCTATTAATTAAATGTTGTACATAGATGGATATTTATGTAGTCAGTTTATAGAGCTTAAGCCATATCAGTTTGTGTAGGGCTAAGTGTGACCTATAAATAAGTTAAGAATAAGATGGTAGAGCTCCCCTACCATTCTCATCAATGTATGTATATCCGAGTGTTTATTCTCACACCTAACAGAACCCACAGCAAAATTTATCATATTCCGAAATACATATTTAAGTATTATTATCATAAAATAGAACAACGATCTTATAAATGTTTTACCAATAATAGATATGTACATATATGTGATTCTGTTTACGTATTTACCGAGCCAACGAGGGCCAAAAGAATTTGCGAATCCTCAGCAAGTTGTGACATTTTTTATATACAAATGAATATATATGTTTAAATATTTGAGTATTTGTTAACTAAAGTTAAATACTTATAAATGTCAAAACTATTTTATAATGTTTTCACACCTTGTGCAACATCAATCATTTGTCCCACTTAAAACTACCGATAGTTATGGGATTTTCATCCATAATTTCCGTCACTTGATTATCTTGCATATCCTTCTTACTTCTCATCCCAGAAGAACTTTGGCATTTGTAACTAGTTAGTTCACTTCCACTCTATTGAGTTAGGTGCTTACATTATAAATTATATGTATTTCATATCACTGCAAGCAGTATGAAGATAACTCCTTTTTATGTCGATATAGTCCTGCAAACATTTAGAAAATTCTTAACAATGTTATTTGTAGTTTTTCTATATTGGTTTATTGAATCCTCTCAAGGCATGCCGAAGAAACAGATAACCTTTCATGAGTTTTCGTTGAGAAATCAGTCAAATCGAAATTTTACAAATCTGAAACATTATCAAATACACGAGTATTGCAAATATTTAGTTAAGACTATGTACATGTTTGTGTACTCATATAATATACATATATAAATATGTACATGACTTGAAAAAATTGTACAAATATTTATTTATCAACTTGCACGCTGCGAGCTATCTAAGCCAAAGATAGATTTGTATCCATTAGCAAATAGAAGGTAAGTTGTGGTCATGCATAATAAATTATCGCATTAGCAATTTTCATTATTATTATTATACTGAGTATATAATTTAATTGCCATTTTATTGTTTTGTGATTTAATGCATTATCAATTTATAAACCATTCTAAGGCCGCCGCATGCCACCTGTGTGTCAGCGATTGTTATGTGAATTTTGTTGAAAACTTTTGTGTGAAATATTGCCCCTAGGGCCACGCCCTGCTAATTGCAGTGACGATTTAATGCAATGCAATCAAAATGCGCATATCAATTGACCAATTAAACAAAAAGGCCAATTAAAAAGCGTCAATAGAGCGTCAGAATATCGCCTTTTTTGGGCGGCCAACAGAAGATATTCAACGAAATTTTAATATAATTTACTAAAATATTTAAATTAAATTGAATTTTGCATTTCGCAATGCCGCCTGCTATTTTTAATTAGCACGCCTAATTTTCCACTGCAGCAAAATTACGCAAGAACAACAACATCCATATAATTTAAGCATAATATTATTAAGCCAGATTTGCAATGAGTCTGACTGCCACAGAAATTTACATTGAAATCACGAGAATACAAGCCAATGGAATATTTTAGAATGACGGCACTGTGTTCATTGTTTTTATTCAAAGATTTAATGTTTGTATTTATAATTCAGACATAGAATATTATGTTGGTATGCAATCAATAGAGCTGCAGCGCACATGCTGGATGCAATTATCGATATAAAAAGCACTTGATAAGCGTCAACAACTGATAACGTTATTTCATTACAATTCACAGTTTGTTATAGCTTAATTTAAGTTTATTTTTAATCAAAGTTATACTATTATATATGGATAATTCGTTATTTTACTTGTTTTATATTTAATTAAATTTATTTAAAGTATATTTTATTATATTTTAAATACAATATGTAGAGCTACTTTGCTGACCTTTTATTTTATCTATTCACAGATACCGCTACGCGTTGAGGGAGCAGATATTGTGTAAAATGAGGGCATAACATTAGTAAGCCATATTTATTGAGAGACATATCCAAACATACTGCGGTTTATCAGCAGCAGCTAACACAGTAACAACAAGCAAACTCCTATTATGAAGTCCTTTAAGTTTAAGGCATCTCAACTCAAAGAAACAAAGAGTAAAACTTTTGTTTAGCAAGTAAAAAGAATCATGCCAAAAAAAGACAACGACCGTAACAAGAAAATTAACAACATGTAAGCCACAACAGAAAGCAAATTCAATAACAACAACTAAGAGAACTACAAGCAGAACCACAACAATTAAATATTATCATGGGAAAAGAAAATACTCAACAAATTTAATTTGTTGCCTAGTTTAAAATTTAATTTAAATTGAACATAAAACACATAAAACACGCCCACATTCGTTTACGCCCACAAACTAATACGCAACTTTTGCGGCAGGGTAAAGCCTTTTGAGATCAACAAACAGCGTCAAGATACACACACACACACACCTACACACATATGTATGTACACTCACAACCACAAACGCATACTCATACTCATACACACCCACACATCCACACAGGGAGCGAGCCTCAAGGACATTTTATTAGTCAAAATTCAACATTTCGCTTTAAGTAAATTGAAAAATACATGTAAAAAGTTAAAAATGTGCACAATAATTTGTTAAAATGTAAACAAAAAGATAGTCAAAAAAAATGGTAAAAGAAACAAAATTTAAATTTTAGTAATTATGTAATAATAATTTAAAATATTATTATGAATTGTAGTAATTTAGATATCTTTTGTTATTAACTAAAAAGATTGAAAATGGAATTAAAGTAAGAGAAAAAATATTTAGCGTAAATATTTAGATGAAATTTAGTAAATATTTAATGAAAATTGTACATGTAAATAAATTTTTGGAGACAGAAGAAAACAATGTAAAAACATAAAAGATCGAATATATTTAACAATAATGAAAATCAACGTTATTTAAACATTTATTTTACAATTATTTTTACGACTTTTTGCTCGTTCTCTTTGGGTATTCAGAACAATATGCTGTGATCAGTTAAATAGAAAATATTAAATCGTATGTTTATTTTGAAATTAATTTTAAATTATTTGAAAATCTTCAAAATAATTCTCTTTTATTTAGTTTTTATCACTTTAGCATATTTAAAATCTTCAAAATAATTCTCTTTTATTTAGTTTTTATCACTTTAGCATATTTAAAAGTTTGTCTTTTAATTTATTTTAAAACTTAATCAGAATCCTTTTCAGAGTTGAAGGCAATGAGAAGGTGTTTAAATGATTTAACAATTTACGCATTTGTGTAATGGCTTTTTTAACAATTAGCCAACAGAGAAATGGTACATGTCAGCAACTAATTAATTAATATTATTATTAATATTAATACAAACAATATTGTAAATTAACGTTTATTCAAAAATAAAGTGAATTTTAAAACATTTAAAATCGTTTACTCTATGAGAAAACAACTTTATGTTCATCTTTGAATTTACCGCATTTCGTTAAACTTTCTGACTTTTAAAGATTAATCAGGTTCTTCTATAGCCAACAGCAATTGCTGCCGGCTGTAAGTGCTTTACAAATTCATAAGGATTCCAAGGAACCAATCACATTGGAAGTGCTTTATATAGTACCAATTAAAGGTATTTTTCTTTTGCCTGCTACATACAATGCATAAATACCTAGAGAGCAGTAGGGCCATTAGCTATTGAATTAGCCATGGAATATTAAAGCACTGAGTCATTCTCTGTGAATCGCCAGTGCATTTGATTCCAAGCAGCAACAGCAACAGCAACAGTCAGCCACGTTAATCCTGCCTCGCAATTGAGTCCACAACTTAATAGCCTCGACAGCAACACGAACAGGACTCTTGGTATGAACACACACAGAGACATGAATTATTAAACGCCATTGGACAACTGCGCCAATTATTTCACATGAGGGCACATCAATTCGTAAAGAAGACAATGTTGGCCTGGACACAGGGAGTTGGTCAGCTATCAATAACCATAGCAAAGTTCGCACATTGGAGGCCGAAATTAACAGATTGCATAGTAGGAATAGCGGGAGTTGGAAATGGAACTGAAATGGAACCAGCAGTCACTAATGGCCATAACACACAAAGCAATTTTGGAATGGAGATACACAGGCACACACCCACACACACACACACACACCCACACACACAGATTGGTATTTTTAATTTTACCCGTGTGGCCTCGGAGCAACCAATCGGAAGCCAATTCGCTGGCCATTGAATAGTGGCCATATTTGACCTCACGCATGTATGTGTATGTCTCTCTGTATGTGTGTGTGAGTGTGTGTGTGTGGTGTGCGGGTGCGTGGCATGCGGACAAAAGTTTGGTTAATTTATGGACGCAAATTATCAGGGAGCCTTCGGGCAAAGTCAAACGCAGCGATTTTTGTGCCCAAATGGCGAATAAATGCCATTTTTTATGCCTCTCGGTGTCTTTATTGTTTTAATTTATGTGTCGCGCCTGAAAGCAGAACATTATTTGTGTTTATTATTTTGCAGACGACAAGCGACTGTCATCGACAAAGTTAAGCATACGCATAAGTATAAGCCGCTTAGGCCCCATTGCGTTCAGCATATCCAATCATACATATCGATTTCGCCACACACTCTGACTGTGATAATTTTATATAGGCTGCTTAACGGTTTAACTTAAGTAGGGAATGATACGAGGAGAGTGTGGTGTGGCAACCATTGCCAAAATGCAGTGATATACAAGGCACACGTGTGCACTGTGGCTCGACTCATCTGACTAAATCTGCAATTCAGCCGGAACAACATACATTTTGGTCATTTTCCTGCCGCAGGCCAGGCACAACAACAACGACAACAAGGCAAATGTAGAGATGTCCCCACACACACAGAAACATACACACACACACACACACCGCCCACTTGCCAATGAAGCAAAACATCTGCCACTTCTGTGACTGTGGCAAAGAATGTGGCAATGACTATGTGTGGTTGAGTATTGCGCACCACGCTTGCAACTCTGTGTGACTTATGAGGCAAGCAACATGACCCGTTCGCCTGGCATTTGAAATGCACACAGTTTAGTGATGGCCACTCAGCGATAACAAGTTAACTGACAGTCGAAAAGTCGAGTGAAGGCCATTTAAAGCATTCATCAAGGCTTCAAAGATTGACCAAGTAATGATGATAACATTATATAGGTTATGCATGTACATTGTACATAGCTGATGCTGAAGCTATTAATACAGACTGGTTGGGAACAGAAACTAATTTTGATCAAGCAATGCAAAATTCTCAAGCCGATTTTATTGGAAAACTACTAAACTTCCATAGTGTAATAGAATAAAATAGCCAAATTAGCCTTTCGTTGGGTTATAAATTTATTCGTAATCTAGCTTTAAAAATAAAAATAATAAAAAAGAAGAAAAACATTAGAGGAAAACTTTGGGTAAATAAGGAGTAAGTATTATTACTGTATAAATAGGTTAATCTATGAAGTCTGGTAACCTTTTGGAATGTTTTATTTTAAATGATAATTTGAGCACCAGGTTTGTTAAATAAAAAGTACAAATGAATTGGATGAATACTGTTGACCTCTTTTATCGGATAACTTACATCTTAATTATAACATGTAAATAAACTACAAAATTCATTTAGAGTTAAGTTGTAAAATAAAGATATTTTGTGTTTTCATTATTTAATTTCTAAAGTACTAGAATTTTAAATTACCATTCCAGCTTTTATAACACTACCATATTTAATGTCGTTACAGTTTGTAACCGGCTAATTGTCATCTCTGGCATAACATTTACATCTCATCATGAATTTTGCATTGTTATCGCAATTTAGTCTGGCTGTACCTGATAGCAGCAAAGCTGCTATTTTGGTCGATTAGATGCACTAACTGGACACATTCTAATTAGTGAATAGCCCTGCGCCTTTTGCCTCCTGTTCGAAGCAGCCAGTATCACTAGCCACCAAGCTATCGAAATCTTCAACTACATGGGCCGTGTTTTGTAGGGCCCATTCAAAGGACTATGGTATTTCGGGAACTGGTATTGTATGAGGTTTGTTGTTTTTGTCGGTGTTTTGCCTAAAGCTAGTTGCATGGCCATTGCACACAAGGTTATGCAAGTTCATACGCCAAATATGCTGAGGCCACATGATGGCCAGCGTGGGTGAATGTGTGTGTATGTATGCGAGTGTGTGTGTGTGAATGAGTGAGTGGATTAGTATGTGAGAAAGGGTGTGTGGATCAACGGGTGGCTGGACAACCCTGCTGCGTCTTACACGTAGGCACGTTGTTGGCTTGTCGGTCGAGTTGTTTGCACCACGTTCTGAATAATGGATACGTTTCGTGCCACATTGAATACCCAGCAGTGAGTGACATTACACGAGTTTTGGCCGCCGTGTGGCACATGCTTGCAAATGTTTTTGGAATTGTTAATGTAATTACGCCTGAAAGCCTTCTCGCCGTTCAGAGTCTGGGTCAATACCGCCATAACGTAGAACTAACCAGGTTAATCAAGTCATGCCAAGACAAGTCAACTCAAGTCAAGTCAATAAGTGCGTGTGTTTGTGGGTGTGTGTATATGAGTTTAAAACCAGATTCGCACAGTCATTGGAGAGTATGTTGGCAATTTGCCTAATTGCTGTTTTGGACCCATTCGACAGAGACACATAGCCATCAGCTTGTACATTTTCTAATCAAGTGACGAGTTTTTCTTCATTTTCACACACTTTATAAAATAACTTTGCAGACAAAAACAGAGCGTGCGGAAAATTCATCAGTCCAAAAGGCAATGAACGTCCTGCCAACTAAATCGAGGCATCGTTACAAGGGAAAGCAGAGAGAGCACTTTGTGCGTTTTGTGTGTGACATGGAAAAATGGTTACAAAATGGCGGCAGCTGACTTAACAAACACATGCATGCCAATGCGTACGAGTATGTGTGTGTTTGACACACACAGCGTATTGGCCTTGATGCAAACTGTCGTCTGTCTCACTTGGTTTCTTTTGCTGACTCTTTGTCACCCATCCCATACTTTTCTCGCTCTCTCTTCCCCTACTTCTGTCCTCTGCATGTGACTTTTAAATTCTTCTTTTTATATGTTGTTTTTAAAAGTTTGCAATTTCATATACTCTTGCTTTTGTTACCATAAATATTATATTAGTTTGCGCAAGAAAATGGCATAAACTTAAAAGACTTACATAAACCGGTTTCCATTCTACTAACAAGTAAATTCCTTTTATTTAAATATGTAATACAATTGAAATAAGGTTTAAAATATTTATTTCTAGCTGATTACAGCTCTGACGAGAGAGCATCAAGATTGCAGTGTGCTTTTATTATAATTTTCCCACATTCACCCTGAGCTGGCCCCAACTTAACCTCACAACCATACATGTACATACGTACATATATATATACTATAATTTTGTTGCGTCTTTCAGCTTGTTTGCAAATTTTCAACTTGAAACGCCACCGCCAGACTGAAAAGCAAACGCAGCGGGCGCAATTTTCTTTATTTTGTATACAGTTTTAAAAGTAAAAGTTTGCTGCGTTTGGCAGCAGCTTGCAGTTGTCACTGTGTATGTGTGGGTAAGAACATAAAATGTATGCGTGACACGGTTTTCAGTAGCTAAAGCCAGCAGCAACAAAAGCTGCAATGAGAGCAACAACACCAACTACTTGTAAGTAATTTGGTTGCTACGCCATTTTGCAGCCACTTCATAAAATAATGTTGCATGCTTTGAGGGGTCACAATTGCACTAAAAACTAATTAAACGCTAAAAGCACAAACAAACGTGTAAATATACTTACATAATTCGCAAATGCTAGATGAGCTAACAAATAATCAACACGTGTATTTCTAGAGAAATTAATTACATTTAATCAACTGCCAGCGGTCAATGTCAATATTAATTTGCAAAAGTTAGTGGACCAAAGCTGTTACATGTGAAACTACAGAAGGCTCGACAATAGTAGACATCATATATAGGTCTGAGTGTATGTGTTTAAGAGTATGTGTGTTTGGGTGTGACATCTGAGCAAACTGTGAGCCAGTCAGCTATCGTCTCTCTCTCTCTTTTTCTTCCTCATCTGTGGGTGACAGGCGGAACAGCAGGTAAATTGCCGGACAGCACGTTTAATACCAAAATTGACATTAAATTGCTTGTGACCTGCACCCAACAGCGTTCCTGCTCCAGCTGCTGGCTCTGTTATCGACTTTTACGACAATTCCAATAAAGAAACAGCCCAGTCCATATACCCACCGTCTGGCACTGACACTGTGCAGCTCGCGATGTTATCATAGAGAGTGAGAGGAACGTGTCCTTAAAATGACAAAACGACTCTTGGCCAAATTATTGAAAGATTTCTATTGCAGCCAGCTGTGCGTGGGTGTCATGAAAATAGTGTGACCACAAGACGAATTCATTGAGAGGGATATAATAATATTCAAGAGAATTTATCGACAGTAGACCCTGAATATAGAGAATACTTTGGTATGATAAACGCACATAAAGTTACTCCAAATAGTTAACAATCACAACTTTAAGCTGAAAGCAACAAAAAATGTTTGCCAATATAGAAACAACTCAATTCTCCTTTAAATTGATTTCATTAGATTGATAAAATTGAAAAAATGAAATGGACGTACAATAGATATTGCTGAAACAATTCTAGATAAAGTAGCAAAAAAAAGCAATTGACTTGATAGCTCTGGTCACACTGCGCTTGCAAACAGACTGACAGGTGCTACGTACTTTGCTGATGTTATTTTATTATTACTTTTTGTGACATGCACAACAATTGTCAACAATTGGATGAGACTCTGACTCAACAGCCATTAATTTTCGCATTTTGTCCTGCTCTTAGCCAAAATGAAGTTGTTGATATTGTCAGACACTCGTGCACGTGGACGCCTTACCTCTCCAAAGTTCGAATACTACTATACATATTGACATGTCATCCATGTCAGAGTGGCAAGTGGGCAGTAATGGAAATCGAACCTGGCGTGAGTAAGCTGTTCTGGCTCAAGTGTGGCCAGTTGAGAGCAGCATGAGTTGAGATTACTTTAGTATTGCGTATAAGCTTCGTTCTCGGTTCACTTACGTGACGCAAATGTGTTACGTAATTGTCATAACAGCAACACTCAACGCATAAGCAATAATGTTAGAAAGAGAAAGAGAGAGAGAGAACAATTCCCTGGATAAACATTGCCAAAACCTAACCAGAAGCCCAAAGCCTCAACAGTCGCCAAAGCAACACAAACAAAACGAGGAAAGATGTAGTCCGAGGAGCTGAAAACGTTGCCAAGAAACAAAAAATAAAAACCAAAAACTAATTTAAAATGACCTTCTCAGTCTACACAATGGACATCCCGCATTACATGTGCGGTTCTGTGGGTAGGTGTGTGGTTGGGTGTCCGTCAGTGTTTGCTGGCCACACATACTTAACTTCATTTGGTAATGCGAGGGTGTAAATAACAATTGTGGCAACAAAGTGCTGAAAAAGGTCTTTCAAGGACTAGAGCAAAATCTTGTATTACATCTTGATTTATCTCATTTTGATTGATTTTTTATAATATTTATTTCACTATATTTATATTCCTAATTCCGACAACTACTCAATCAACCCGTTTTGCTTTATTTCAGCGCATTTTCGTAGCCTACATTTGGACAGCATTTTTGCAATGCACTGTTGTTTTCATTTATAGTTTAGTCGGCCAGCAGACCAACTAGGCGCCTTGATCTTAGCTTTAAGGCTCGTTCGGCTGACTGCTTGAACGCCAGGAGGTGGTTTAACGGGACTTTAACATTGGGGGCAAGCGACTGGCCAAATGGCAGAGACGGTCTACATTTAATGTTTTTTGCAGTCATTCCATCGCTATAATTTTTCCTTTTTCACCATGCTTTCGCTATGCTTTGCTTTGCTTTGCTTCGGCTTGGCTCGTTGTGTTTTACTTTGCTCTGCATTGCTTTCCTAGCTTTACTTATATTCTTTTTGCTATTTTAGTTTTCTAACCAACAAAACAAATTGAATCACGTTCGCCAGGGAGAGGAACGTGAGTATTTTATTTTTCCCGTTAAACATTTTCATTTTTCTTGCCAGCCATCCAGCCAAAAAAAAAAAATAGGGACGAAGAAGAAGAAGGAAAAACCATTCCAGTTCGCAATGCAAGTTGTTTTGTCTGATAATGATGCCATGGGGCCATCTCAGTTGTTGTTTGTTGTATTTCTTGCTGTTGCCACTGTTCCCAGTGGCTGTTGAGTGTTGGCTAGTGGACGATGGCCAACACAATCATTTGGCCCATATATTGTAGTTGCCACTCTTCAGGGTGAGCGCGAGTGTGTGTGTGTGTGTGTATTTTGTTTATTAAAAAGAGATTGGCGTGCGCAAAAAGATTTTGTCATGACCATAGAGATCTTGTGGGCGCCCAAACGGACTAACCAAACCATTCATCATCATTCCAGCCTGATGATTTTATTTTGATTTCGGAAGCAAACGTTTGGGGATTACCAGTCTAATGATTTTATTATAGTTCTCATACGCTTTCGGCTTTCGACTTTGATTGATGGTTACTGCCACCTCAAGCCTCTGGATTATTGTCTATCATTTCACTTTCATTCATTGTCTACTCAAGTGAGTTGCCATTTAAGTGTGCCTTCATTATATTAAAAGCACATTACCACTTCGTTCAGTATATGGAAATTTTAAAAAAATTCGGCAATGGGAAAACAGCTCCAACAATGGCCATAGACCAAAGCTGGAACGTCAAACAGCCAACCAAACAATGCCTGACTAAAAATCAGAGCAAAACACAAGAAAGTTTTGTGTAAGGACACTTTTGTTATTGTCTCGGGCTCTTTTAAAAAGTTGTCTGCTGAGGAGAACTTTGTATAAGCTACACCATATTATAATCGTTAAGTCTAGTAAACAGTTTGTAAAAGTTAAAAAAAAAAACAATTTCAACAGAGGAAAACTGAACAAAACAATTTCAAAACCCTAATGTAAATCAACTCTACAACTAATTCTTCAGTTCAGAAATAGTATTAGATTTGGTTTTTTCGTTGTTAGCTTATTTGTATTCATTGTCCAACTTGGAGTTGTTCATGTACCTGTTAAACTTGAGCGTAGGGTATCCTATATACAAACTAAACCAAGGCCCGCAGCTTGGTGTCGCTTTGACTGTCAGCCGCGCCACGACTTTTCGCCCCCTCGTCCTCTCCTCCTATCGGCACCTCGACCACTTCTAGTTCAACTCCGCTCACACACTGTGCCCGCACATAGTCGTAATTAAGCTCAACTTTCGACAAGTGTCGCCTGAAAATCGCCATTGCTTCGTGTCCCTGGAGCGGCTGCAAAGTTTTGCAATGGCGCCTTTTGATGTTGCCACTGCCATGGAGGCAGCTGTAGGGGAAACTGACGCGCACATGGCGACCAGGCAGCTGCGGTTTAATCTTCTTTTAAATTGTCGCCCCGGCCCACAAGGCAGCCTCAAAGCAGTACAACATCATGGGCAAAAAGTTTGCCGCCACTTGTGCTTGATAACTTAGAACAAAAGTGAACAGAATTGAAGCCGCACCAAGAGGAGCAGGAGCAGGAGTAGGAGCAGGAGCAGCAGAAGGATCACAGCTTGGAATAGTTAAAAATTCTTTGCGCAAAAGTCATTGTTACACTTGCGGCGCTGCTGTTATTTTTCACTCTAATTAGCCGTCATTGGTTCGTGATTTGCGGACATGGAGTAAGAATGGTTGAAAGGATAGCACACCTGCTAAAAAATTGTGCTTCTCGAAAAGTTTTACCAAATTCCACATAATTGAACTAGTAATATTGCTCTGATTTTGATTTACTTCAAGGCAAAAAGACAATGGTCAACCTCATAAATCTTGAACCAATAGTTTTTGGTCAGCTCTTAAGACTGTGCTTATAAATAGTATGTGGCATTTACTTGACCAATTTCCACTTAACTTATGCTACAGTCATTTGACCCAGAAGTCAGAAATAGCCGCAAATAATTTACAGCAAATGAGTTTGCCACAAATTTATGCAGACCGCATTAACCATTCAGCAAAGGCAAAAACCAAGTAAAGTATTTAATTAAATTAAATACAAAACAGCTAGCCCTTGGTTATGCTTGCTTTTATGGCCGGTCTTTAAAACGTTCGTAAATCATTTAAGTCCCATACCCCAATTCACTGCCAGCAGCTAATGGCCATGCTTCCTGATGCTCATTCTTCTGCTCATTCTTCTGCTCCAACTCCTGCTCATTGTCCAAGCCGATCACGCCTGCCATTTGTGCGGCCACATTAAAATAGACTAAAATGTGCAGCAGCCACTGTCTTTATGGCCACTTAATGTAAAACAGTTAATTAGCATCACACACACACACACACCCACTCACACATACGTAAACAGAATACAGAGTGTAGGAGAGAGAAAGAGGCATGAAATGTCCGGTGGCGATGCAAAATGGCCGCCATTTTTACTGCCGCTGACATTTTTGCCATCTTAGCCGTCAGGTGGCGCTAGCCTTGCGAAAAGGCGGAAAATTGCTTTTGATTAATGAAGCGCAATGGGGCATGTGCAAAAAAATTTTAATATAATAAAAAAAGGAAACCAATCAAGATACAAATTTCTGTTTTTACCCGGTTGGTTAAATACTCTTACACAAGAATACAAATTGCGAAAAGCCAAAAAAAAAATATCATAAAAGCAATTAAAAGTAATATATGTAATTACTACAACATCATTTATACCATATGTTAAAGTGTTAACTCACCTTCTCTATCCGTAATTTATTTCTCCTTTCCTCAAAATATCACTGCTGATAAAAATTTAACTGATTTCAGGCAGCCACTTAGTGCCAGTAGCAGAAATCACAGGACGTCAAAAATTAACTTGCCTTTGTCCATACGAAATTATGACTGACATGCCATGACATTATTATTGTTGTTGTTGCTGCTTTTTTGCTACTGCACTTTATTTTTAATGCTGATGGGGAAGCAGATACACTGAAAGAACGATAGAGAAAAGGAGAGTTGAGGGCAGCGTGGCACGCTCAAGGCTTGCAATTTCTTTGGTATGCTACTTTTGTCGCCTTGTCCTTGTCGTAATTATGAACTTAACAGGCATCTCAGGCATGCCGCCTGCGGAAGTAGCGCTGTCAACGTCAGCAGGACCAAAGGCAGTGCCATATTGTATTAATATTTAATGGACGTCATATAGCGACGCGTTCTGATTTTTAATTGAGCAAATGTGCACTACATAGTTTTATTTATTTACTTTTGCCTTTTGAACTTCTTTTTGTACTGTACTATTACATTTACAAACTTTATTTCCATACATGTGGTTAAATAAATATGTATGTATATTTATGAAAAATGCACTTGACTGCCAGAATTTGTTGATTAAAATAAATTCGAAATGGCATATAATTAAATAAGCAGATGTCCAGTGTTATAGGTCTTCATATATTACTTTGAGTTAATTAATTAGCTGAGACTGTGTTAATAAGGATTGAGACAATAGTCGACCAGCTGGCAAAGTTTATATAAAGTAATAAACGTTTACCGCGTGTTCATTTGCATATCCAAGCGGCTTTCGGTGGCTTCTTTTGGCAAGTGAGCGCATAATTAAATTTAATCCAATTTAATGACTGACAAGGACAGACATCTTGCGGCCAGCCGCGTTGTCCTTTGCGGCTGACTGGCTTATTAATGAAGACTACTTTAAATATGTACGTCAGCCGTCCTTGAATTGCCTGACTTTAATTGCTGCTTTATTATTAAAACCAAATGACTTAATAAGTAGCATAAATAAATAAAAATAAAACATTTTGAGATACAAGGGCAAAACAGTGACATAATAAATTAGTCTTTACAATTTTAAAAGTGCGCGCCACTTCACAGACGACTTTTTAGCTACATGGTTGCCACAAAATCATGCAAAAACCTTCTGGCAGCACCTAAAAATAAGGTGGCAACTTCTAGCGGTCAACTTGTGTAATAATATACAGCATTCGACTTAATAAATTACAGTAAAAATTATAATTAATGTAATTAAAGACTAGGCGGAGTACACACAATCTGTGTTTGTACTGTCCAAACATTAAAGCAGCTAGCAGACAACAAATGGTATGAAAACAATGATGATATGTCCAGGGGGTGTCAATAACCACCTCGTCAAGGCCACAAAATGACAAAAATAAATTCAATTTGTTTATTGACAGTGCGTAAAAAAAATTGCAATTTATTGTATTTTGTTGAACTCTGATCGGAGTGCTTGTGACTGTGATCGATATGTTGCCCGCCATCGTTTTCCGACAAATGCATCGCCAACTAAGCGCCGGTGGACTGCATCATGGAGCCGCCACAACACTAAAGCACGTGCTGGGCGTCGGCGGTAACAGTGTTGTTAATTGCCTTAATCGCTATGCAGCCGCTACCGGATTCATCCGTATCTCCTTCCTGGACATCAACCAACGTCGCAATTGGGATGTGGCGCGACTGCGATTGTATGCTGACGCAAAAAAACAGTCATTGCATCTGCGTACTCTTCAGGGAAGGGATCTACTGCAGAACGTGATAGACAAGCAACGTGCAGAGTTTATCGAGCGTAAGAACTTCATAGTTGAAGACATCCGGGAAGCAAAACATAAAGTGCAGGAGCGTGTGCGTGAGAAGATCGTTGAAATACGTGAGGAACGGGAGAACATAATGACAATACCGAATATGCTGACCATTAGCCGAGCCATCCTCTCACCATATATCGGATACGTTATTGTGCAGGGCGACTTTAATCTAGGCATGAGTTTGCTTGTCGTCGCCGGCATTACAGATCTGGTAAGTAATTGATTCCCTTACTGCCATTGGTAATATCAATCTTCCAAGGACTAATACTCTCATACATTTTTTCATTTCAGCTGGATGGCCAAATTGCTCGTCGTTGGCCATCACAGGCCAGTAAGTTTGGTTCCTTTCTAGATCCCATGGCTGACAAACTGTTGATGGGTTCCTTGGTTATTTCATTATGTTATACGGATTTGTTACCTATGTGGCTGACGGGCGTCGTTGTGTTCCGTGATGTGTTCTTAATTGGTGCCGGCTTTGTCATACGTTACATTAGTCTTCCACCGCCGGTTAGTTTTTAAATATTTAAAAAAGATGTGAATTAATAATGTTAAATGGATACTTTTAGAAAACGTTTTCGCGGTACTTTGATGCTACCCATGTTACTGCTCAATTGGAGCCGACGCTCATCAGTAAAATCAACACAGGCGTGCAATTGGCCACTATTGGCATCAGTCTAGGCGCACCCATATGGAACTATATTGGTAGATATGTCAAACTTTATAAAAATGCAAGTATTTTTGATATATTCCTTCTATAGATCATCCGGCACTTCATGGACTTTGGTACCTAACGGGCGTTACAACAGTTGCCGCTGCGCTGAGTTATGTTATCAATAGGCGTGATACATTTAAGATTATACAAAAAAAACTCAGAACTGAATACATTTTCCTATTACAAGATACCGAAGTAATAGAGCACCATTTGCAATGATTAATTAGTATGTAGTCTTTTTGTAAACCTTTGCATAAAATAAATTATATATTTGTTATACAGTGCGTTTAAATTGCGCAGCTGTTGTTCAACTGTTCGACATAGCGAACGAGCGTCACCGACTAATGCTAGATTGCTAAAAATAACATGGTAGATTTTTGTTTACCTTGTCGCTTGAGAGTAGTTTTGAAATTTAAAACTCACCTGAATATATTTTGATTAGAGTTCTTAAAAATACCTTTATTATCGAAAGATCGCATCGAAATTTTGCAGTGCTGCTAAACGACTCAGCCAGTTCAGCGCGTCAGTTTTTGTATTTGCAGTAATGAAATATGTAAAATAGTTGTTATTTGCTGTAAAAGTGACACAATAAACAAATTAGGACCTGGTTTATGGAAAATCCCTGCAACTAAATGTAATTAAAAAATCACCCAATAACTAATATATTTGGGTTATAATTTTTAAAAACAGCTATTACAATTCACTAGAGTTGGGTCGTTTCGTTCTGAATAAGTTCAAATGAACGGGTCATCAAAATGAACAAATTAACTTATTCAGTATTTTATTAACTATATCGAATACTTTGCTAAGTCGATTGATCGTCAACGAATTTATGAACGAATGCTATGAACAAATCTGAAAGAGATGGAAAACACACATTAGTGATATATTTCATTGATACCCTCAAAAGTCTTTACTTACTTGTGACACCAACTACATTTTACCATTTACTTATATGCTGCTGCTCGATACGCTTTTTGGCAGATTGGACAAGAAAATCCTTTGTTCTTGATTCACAATCTGTGCAAACATGACATCGCTGAAATTAATAAGAAGAGTTAAGATTATTGAATTATTTGCAAGGATATTCAACCTTTTTGTTTTCTTAAATTTATTATAAACCAACAAATGCATTTGTTTCTATTTAAAAAGAAATTACAACTCCTTTAAGTTGTGCAGCAGCAACGGTTGACACAGCATTTATCCGGCAAATGATGCAGCGCAGCGCTTAACATTTACCGCGTCCACCTTCTTCGAAGGCCAAAAGCGCACTAATGCTAGCCTGGACGGAAAAGTGGCTGGCAAGCGGCGTACACGTAGACGGAAAAGTCAGTGGCAAGCGACGAAAGAACCTAGGATCGCTCACAACGCCTGCTCTCGCACAGCAAGAGCTTCGCTCACGTTGCATATGTATGTGTAGACGGAAAAGTGGCTGGCAAGCGGCGTACGTGCAGACGGAAAAGTGCGTGGCAGCTGCTTAGAGCGCTCGCTTGGATCTTCTGCGCACACATGTGCAAAAGCTTAGTTAAACGATTGAGAGTGTGTGCGTGTGTATGTTCGCTGTTGAACGATTGAGAGTGTGCGTGTGTTTGTTCGCTGTTGAACGATTGAGAGTGTGCGTGTGTACATATGTTCGCTGTTGAACGATTCAGAGTGTGCGTGTGTATGTTCGCTGTTGCCAACTGTCTCCTTGTACTTGACGCTTTCTCTCTCTCAACTGTTGCGCCGCTGCTGAGGCTAGTTGGCCGCTTGCGTTGTGTGGATCGTTCACAAGCAATTTAGTTGCCGTCCGGTGCAGACCTTTGAGCTCGCAAGGAATAAGGATAAATTAATTTTTTTTTCGGTGCTGTGATATAAAACACAAACAAATTGTACGTATTTTCTCAACAATTATTGCAATTAAATTGTGCACAAATTGAAATCAAAGAATCAACATTTAATAACAAGCATTGGTGAATTATTTTATTTTTTTATAATTTGTCTTCATTATCTGGAATTATTCCAAGCAACAAATATTTTTTTTATTGTTACATAAACGTGAAAAAGCATTGAGCAGCTGTAAAATTGGTAATTACATATGCAACGTGAGCGAAGCTCTTGCTATGCGAGAGCAGGCGTTGTGAGTGATCCAAGGTTCTTTTGTCGCTTGCCGCCCACTTTTCCGTCTACGTGTACGCCGCTTGCCAGCCGCTTTTCCGTTCAGGCTAGCATTAGTGCGCTTTTGGCCTTCGAAGAAGGTGGACGCGGTAAATGTTAAGCGCTGCGCTGCATCATTTGCCGGATAAATGCTGTGTCAACCGTTGCTGCTGCACAACTTAAAAGAGTTGTAAATTCTTTTTAAATAGATTCTTATACATTTGTTGGTTTATAATAAATTTACGCACAACACACACATGCACCTACCCAAAATAAACGACATAGCACAAATTTAAATTGAACAATCTAGTCAATATTTTTAAGCTTAACGGTCGCTCAATTTTTAAAATAAAGCGCCACTTATTACAAAAAGGTGTTAAAGCTATATTGATATATCGATATCGATAGATTCTCATTTAAACTTCTTCAAATCAAATAAATTAAATTGTTTTATTAAAAGCAGAAGACTAAATTAAAGCAAACCAAATTAATTAAAAATTTAAAAGTTTAAAGCGGATTTTTTTTATTTCGAGTTAGAAAACTGAACTAATTGACTGATTTAGTTCACGATTCAAAAATTATCGATTGAACTTATTTAGCAAATTGAACGGAAAATCTCAGCTGTGCAATTCACCAGTTCAGACACGGGCGCAAATGTTATCGAAAGATCGCGTATTTGTTATCGAAATTTTTTAGTGTTGCTAAACGAACCAGCCAAATTAGCGCGTCGTTTTTTGTATTTGCTGTAAAGAAATATGTAAAAAAGGTTTTGCTTGCTGTAAAAGTGACACAATAAACAAATTAAGAACTGGTTTCTTGAAAATACCTGAAACAAAATGTGAGTGAAATTGTGAAAGCGGCATTCAAAAGATTCAATTAGATAAATGCATTTTATTTTGGTGCATTTCTTACAGGGCAAAACCAAGTGATAATACAATGCGAGTGCTGGATGAGATGTTAAATGAGAGCGAAACCTATGCAGATCGATTAACTGCTTTTCTAAAGCTTAAGACCACTGCAAAGCCACCAAGCTGCGCTCCATTATTTGGTGGATTTGATTATTCATTTGATTTTGACGTCGATCTGGTCAAATTACCCCCAAACCCACAGTCAAAGGACACACAAAAGGAACAGCCGCTACGCGAAACCACAACAAATGGCATTGCCCCCCCAACTGAACCCAGCCCTGTAAAACCTGTACAAGAGCACCAAGAAGAGCCACCCACTTCACCAGCGCATGAAAATGTACAGCCACGACAAGAATCACCTTCCAAATCACCACGTAGGTCACTGCGTCGCAGCGGAGGAGTAGTTGTGCCTGGTTCAGACCGTCTGCGTCGCGTTGCCATACAGCGACGCTCCCGAAGTCTTGGAAGACGTGATTTGCTCAGAGAATTCAACGATGCCGTTTCGAATACTTCCAATTATGTATGTTCTGCAATCTTTTTAATGGTTTCATCGTTTAATTCCAAGTACGACTATTATTTTACAGACTCCAGAAATACCTAAGGATTTTAGTAATTCATCAGCCAGTACTTTGAATTTTGTAAGTTTTAAATTTTTGCATCTCCCAAAGTTAAGTTTTACGAAAAAGGTTGCATTCGGAACTAACATAAAAACCAATTATATATTACTAAACATTAAACAGTTTTTAAAAATTCCCAGGCTATAACCTTTTATACTTTATGGACTTTACAACTAATCCAATTAAATTGTTATTTTAGCTACCTAAGACCAGTAGTACACCAGCATCGGCTAAGCCAGCATCGGAAAAACATACCACAAGAACAGCAGCAGCAAATGCTTCTCCAACAACTGAGAACTTGCCGTTGCAGGAGCAGATCGAAAAAAGCATGGTGTCCACTCAAAGAAGTAATGAGGTGCCTCTCATTCCCGCATCACAACGATCCTTTGCCGCCACATCGCAGCTTGCATCATCACATAATGCGGTTGCACAACGCACTTACGTCGTAGAAATGGGTCCCGAGCCAGGGCAGCTTCTTCTCTCTCCCTCAGACAAAAAGCAGACCAGCAATATGCAGCAGCAACTATCACAGCTGTCACCATCTAGGTCATTATTTAATGCTTCGGTTAAACAGTCTCCGCTGCGTCAAAGACAATCGTCGCAGATACTGAACTCGCCACAAGATCGACAAGATATTCTGGCGCCTGATACTCCTCCACGTGTTGTATCCCAATCTCGACGGGAGCCAGAATTCATTGTGCCCGAATCGCAACCGGTGCCACATCAGGAGACTATTCAGCATGTATTACAGACTTTAACAAGCAGTCCAGTCGTCACTCCATTTGTAGTCGTACCAGTCTCTTGCCTTAGTCCGAAGCCCAAAACACAAGTGGAATCACAACCAACACCAACTAAGAAAGTGGCACCAGTTGCCAGTCGGAGTATGCAAACATCCTGCAGTCCGCGTTTTGTACAAAACTTGGACCAAATTATCACAGATGACGATAGCGATGATCAGCGAGAGTCGAGCTCAGCGCCTTTAAATTTAGCACCGCCAGGAGGCAACACAACCCGGCAGCGTCGTTTGCGGAGGCGCAACCAACGTGTAAAGAGTCCCAATCAGCTCCTGGATTTGCACTATTCGCGCTCAAAGGACTCACAACAATTTCGAAAACGAGTAACGCGACAGACGGTGCTCAATAAGCCATCGAAACCACCTATAAATGGTGAAAAGTTTGCTGAGGAGCTGGCACGCATGAGTAACTACGAGATTCTTGACTTGCGTAAACGCAGCTCTCGCGGGAAGGTACAGCCACTAAACGGACATCGAGAACAGCAGCAGATCATTGAGGAACACATAGAGTGGGAAATAATTCGTCGAAACCTGGAGAATATCAGTCCCAAGCAATCAAAAGTCAATATGCCAAGAGCGTCGCCAGTTAGAGCTACCGAAAATGTAACGATGTCGAATCCCTCATTCATGCAGTCACCGTCAGCCCCACCAGTGGGCTTCAGGGATATTTCTGTGCAGGAGCAACACTCAACGCGTCGCCAGGCATCTCCCAAGCCTCAGTTACAACAGAGGAGATCACGCCTTAGACATAGAGATTCTATGCACAGCTCATCATTAATATCGTCCCCAGCACCTCCGCCAGATAATTTCAGAGATAGTACAATTCAGGGGCAACGCTCTGTGCATCAACAGAGGACACTAAGGCAGCGCAGGGAACGCTCTAGACGTCGTGAACCAACCATGGTAAGATACAATTTGTTTTTCAAATATCTGTTATTATAATAATTATTTATGCAGAGCGAGGATGAACTTATGGCAGTCTGCACACCGCCTTCACAGTTCCGATGGTCCAAGTCCAGACAGCAGGAACAGTTGGCTCTTGTAGAGCATGGTCTAACGCCAGTGGCTGAGCCTCCAGAACAGTTCCGGCAGACTAGATCGACTGAAGTCGAAGAGCCTGTTGTGTTCAAGCAGCAGGAGCAGTCGGCAAATGATCAGCCGGAAATGAGTGTATTGCCAGACCCACCGGAACAGTTCCGTCGGTCCAGGTCCGTGGCGCAGAAGCACTTCGCAACAGTGGAGACGGATGTGCCTGCGTTATCAGACTCGCCGCCACAGCCCCGATTGTCCAAGTCCATGCAGGTGAAGGAGCTTAGAGTTGTGGTGTCGGATATGTACCGGTCTAGGTCTAAGCAACAAGAGTCGATTCATCTTGAGCATCAGTCGGCAATTGTAGAATCGAGTGAGACGGCATTGGAAAATTCCCCACCGTATACTCGAATGTCTAGGTCTTGTCAACAAAAGACCATTGGACTTGTGGAGCCTGGGTTAACTACATTCTCAAATCTATCGATGCAGCACGTTGACGCAGTGCGGACAATTGTGGAGGAAGATGAGCAACAGGAACGTATTGATAAACAAATCAACAATGATGAGGTTCACAGCAAAACGCATATAGATGAGCAATTGTCGATGGAAAGGGTCTCAATACCGGCCCCTTTAGTGGATACAGTATTAGACGAGCAACCAAGCACCAGCAAAGCTGCAAGGCAGGCGGCTAGCAAGGCGCGGCCAAAGGGAAAGGAGAAGGAGAAGGTAGCGGAAGAAAACGCAAAACGGGATAAACAAGCGCTGTCTCCAGAAGATGTGTTCAAGAAACCAATGGCAACAGCTCCGCGTTCAAAGCGGGTTCGGAGAGGAGAACTAGAAAATCTTCATATTGCGCTGCCTAACGAAACGTTAGCACAGGATGAGACTGAATCTGTATCCGATTCAAACACAAGTAAGTGAAAAACAACAGATTAAGAAAACTCTTTAACAAGACTCTAATACTTTACTGTTCTCCTTAGCTGGGGTTCGCAAATCAAAACGTGGTCATGTGCCGTTACGCAACACCTGGGTCCACTCTCAGATAGATCCTTTCTCTTTTATGCGCAAACATATTGAGAGAGTTTTAATGCCCCCACCAAGCAAGCCCAGAAAGAAATCAGGAGCAAATAACACCGACTTGTTGATGGGCAGGCCACCATTGTGCAGCAGTACACCACGCAATGCAACAGCTCCTAGCAACAACAACAAAACGAACTCATCGGGTAAACGTAAGCGCGGGCAGCAAAAAAAACAGGAAGAAAGAAACGATCGCAACACGATTCAGATATCGGGCATCACATCACTGAGCAGCATAGCAGAACAGCCGGAAGATGAGCAACCTCTAGAGCACCCAATCGAAGAGAAAGCTGAAACCAAGAAGCGCGGACGCAAGAAAAAGGTCAAAGTCGCGGAGGACATGCCTCCACCAGATAATCTTTCCAATCAGCTGCAACAAAAAGATGACGCAGATGTTACCCAAGAATCCCAAGTGAATCCAGAACAGATGCTACTTTTAACTCCACCAACAAATGATAATCAACACGAATTTGAATCTGCGCCTCATTTAGTGAATCAGCAACGAGATCAGTCCTTTTCCCTGAACTGGCTCCGAAATATGTGGGATCAAACGGTCTCCAGTGAGGCCTGCAATACCGAAGAGAAGACTGATTCCTTGACTATCTGTAGGTTACTTTACACCCAACTCAATCGTACATAATCCCTTTAAAATTATTTGTTTGTCTTTGCAGCAAGAGCATCAAACATGCATTTCTCGAATATCAATGGAATGGATTATGCATTCTATGGCGGCGAAAATAATTATGGAATGGGATATATGCGCTTCAAACCGTTGCAAGTTCGCGGCTATAATAAAGCAAAACGCAAAATGGTCCGTATTTTTTATATAACCATCTGTATGATTTTAAATAATATCTGATATCTACGTCCCGCAGCAATTTTTGGCTCTTGATGGCCAGTTTCATATAGAAGTTAACAGTGATGGCTCGAAAGAAAGTGGACCACTCACTAAGAAGTACTTTATGAATGCAGGCGATTTATTGGATATTAAAGAGGGTAAAAATATAAACTTAGTAAATATCAATTTTACAGTTGACAAAATATTTCAATTAAATTTTGTTTTCAGGCATCTGTTACAATATTACAAATAGTTTGAATGAAGTCGGTGTATTTCTTATTAACCGGAAGTAAACTTGATAACTCAACCTGAACACACGGATTCTATTGAATTTAATAATACAAATGTTCTTTCGTTTTTATATTTATTTTCTAATTATCTTGCTTTCTGTCAATAAATACAACTATAACTGTTAAATGAAAACACAGTTGATAACGTTATATTTAAATTGTTTTATTTATTTGTTTTCATTTTATTTAAGACACGCGCCCAGTAAAAACAAGCGCCGTTACCAAACAGTTAACCGCTCAACTGTTCGCCAACAGTTGACTGCAGCGAACGTACATCTAGATTCATTAGCCACAGTTTGTTTTGATAATAAACGAAACTAAGTGGCAACGCTCAGCGTGCTGTCAAACTGTCATATTAACTGTCACCCTTTTCTTTCTTTTCCGGTCAGCGAACAGACCTGTAAGTTCGCGTACTATTTGTGCATAAAATAAAATCGTAAAAATCTTGTGTTTAAACAAACCAACGCCAATTATTTCAAGAGCAAATTAAACAACAATAGTGTAAATCTTGCATTTGTACAAATATTGCAAGACAAGAACATATTTCTGGCACTCAAACCGATTGTGAAAACTGCCAAACAAATCCAAATAGAAATCAACTGAATATGTTTAAATAATATGTATAGTGAAACCATTGGCAGAAATATTGTTAAAGTGTTTGATATGATATTGAAAAACTGTTTTTATAAACGATTGTGCTAATTTTCTGTATATCTTACATTATTTTACATGCTTCCTCCAACGGCGCTGTCAACATACCGATCACAACAACAACAACAACTGGACCCTGCTCATGTTTAGCCGCCAAAATGAGGAAAATTATGAAACAGGGCAAGATCGTAATCGTCCTTAGTGGACGTTACGCTGGTCGCAAGGCCATCATCGTCAAGACCTCGGACGATGGTACCCCGGAGAAACCCTTCGGTCATGCGCTCGTTGCCGGCATCGACAGATACCCCCGCAAGGTGACCAAGAAGATGGGCAAGAACAAGCTGAAGAAGAAGTCCAAGGTCAAGCCTTTCCTGAAGAGCTTGAACTACAATCATCTGATGCCGACCCGCTACACAGCGCACGACATTAGCTTCGAGAAGCTGTCGCCCAAGGATCTGAAGGATCCCGTTAAGCGCAAGACGCACCGTTTCCAGACCCGCGTCAAGTTCGAGTCGGTGTACAAGGAGGGCAAGAACAAGTGGTTCTTCCAGAAGCTGCGTTTCTAAGCAGTAGCTGCCTGTGGAGTTCTCTTGATTTACATGTCGCAGTTTTTTTAAGGTTAAATAAAAAAACAAATTCTGATAAAAAAATTGACCGAAATCTGTAATTGCATTTGTTATTTGCTAACTATGTAAGGTTATTGACTATTCATTTGGATCAGCTGAAACCTTTTTATCAATCTTAAGCTGGACGCCTTGTTGATTAGGAATGCCATCTATTTTTAATCGTATTAAATGTGTTGCAATCTTCATTTCAGAGGCACACTCTGAGAGCAGAGAAGAAATGCAGATTCTAAGCAGAAAAAGACTTGTGTCCGATAAACGTTACTCCGGGATCAGGACATAATGAATTCAGGATATGTTGATTAGAATAATAGTTTCCATTAAGAAACTTTAGAAGTACAAATTTAATGTTCAGTGCTGCAAAAGTAGAAATGAATAGACATCGTGTTTTCTTTTTTTCAATTTTATATAATAAATATTCGAACAGAATAATACATTTTGTTTGAATTAATTTTTTATCTTTTACAATCGTTTGAAAACTCAATTTACAGTAAAGGTTTCTTATTTTGGCTTCTGTGTAAACCACTTTTAAATATTGCAGTTAAAATGTTTGAATAGAATTTACTGTTACACTTAAAACTGATTAAACGGATGAGTTGATTTTTTTACATTAGGGGTAGGAAATTAAAGAGTCAAAGTAGGTCAAATGTTCAAAACATTGAAAGAACACCGGTGCGCGAATATCTGTGGAATAGAACATACAAATGAATTAATAAAAGGTTGATAGAGTATATCTGGTAAGAAATTTCAAAATAATTTAGAGTTAATTTTACCTGTGGTGTAACACTTTGGACATCGGAGGTGCACAGAACACATAACACTTAGCCGGGGCAGGGGGAATATTTTGATAAAGCAGCGCATAATTTTGACCATTATATAAATAAACTGATTTTAATTGTATTTTCAAATCACAATAAACATAGTATGGCATTGGCTTGGGGTAAACTTGACTCTGATTGGCTTAGTTGTGAGTTAATAGAATTTTATGGTTTATCTTTCTTTTTTTTTTTGGTTTAGTAGGGCTTTTTAACTTTGCTTGCTTTTCGGATGCCTAAGACTGGCGGAAATATAGTCCATGTGGCCTGTGGAACGGTTAAGCATGGATTCGGGGAGTAGAAAAATAGATGTAAACGTTTCGGTTAGATTTGAACATAATTAATTTGTTATACATTGAAGAGGAATACAATGGTAGACGCAGCTACGTACGTGTGGGTGTTGTTGTGAAGTGGGTGTTTCTGTGTGCACTACGGAAATAATACTACTTACAATAGATAAAAACAAAGTCAACTTAAAGCAAAAACATTGTTTATAAAAGGTTAGTAACATGTGTAATCCGTGTGGTTGTTGTGTGTAGTGACTGGTTAGAGCGGCAAAACTAGTAGTCAAGTTATGTATAAAACACTTACACTTTTGTTTAACTTGAAGTATAAACAATAAATAATACAAAAGAGCATGAAATTTTCAATAATAATACAAGTAGACAGCAGAGGGTGAAGTAAATAGAACAAGCAAATAGACGATACATATTCCTTAAAGGACTAATAACAGCACTTATAAAAAGAGACGGTTTCAAAACAAGAAGGCTTAGCTTTGAATACAAGTTAATTAGTTTACCAATTGACACGCTTGGTACTCAAAATCTTCAGTATGTTTTCAACAACATCGGTGCTGGAGTGATTGCCACCCACATCTAAAAGATAACAACAAGAGGATTAAATAGTATGCCGGCAAATAGAAAATCGTATATTTTACCTGGAGTGCGTATGGCATCATTGACAAGGGTTTGGTACATAGCATCATAAATAACTTGAGCATGCTCGTTGTGTCCCAAATGATTCAACATATCGATACTGGCGTTTATCATCGCAACAGGATTGGCAATGTTCTTGCCGGCAATGGCAGTGCCAGTATTACGGGTACCAGGCTCAAAGACAGCGTACTACAAACATATTTAAGCAATTGGTGAAATGCAGGACATTTGTGATAGCTCCACAACTCACATGATCACCATAATTGCGTCCAGAGATCAGACCAGCTCCGCCCATAAGTCCACAGAGAACATTAGAAACGATGGTACCATACAAATTGGTCATGTTCATCACATCGAACTGATGGGGATTTGATACAGCTTGCATGCAGGTGTTGTCAATGATCATGTTGTCGTGCTTCAGCTCAGGATAATCCTTGTGTACACGATTGGCGACGTCCAAGAACAGACCATCCGACAATTTCATGATGTTTGCCTTGTGTATCGTCGTAACCTTCTTACGATTATTCTGACGCGCATACTCGAAGGCATAGCGAGCAACACGCTCTGCATTTTCAACAGTTACCACCTTCATGCTCTCGACGACACCGCGCACAGACTCATGCTCCAACATGGCATACTCACCATCCGTGTTCTGGCGAATGAGCACAATATCAATGTCCTTGTGACGTGCTGGAATTCCCGGAAATGACTTGCAATGCACCACGTTCACATAGAGATCCAGCTCATTTCGAATAGCCACGTTGCGGGACATTTCGTCCAGGCTGTGCGATTTGGTTTCAATGTTGCCCTTGAGTGCAACACCATTACGCTTAATTGAGGTGATCGCATACTCCAAATCATCGTTGCCCTCGGTGGATGGATCAATATTGATTACCTCAAAGTCAATTGGGGCTCCACAATATTGAAATATCTCACGGACATAAGTCATCAATTCCGGTCCAATACCACCTCCCGGCAGCATAGTGACTGCATGGCGGCCACCATACTGAGCTGATATTCTAGTTCCCTGGAACACCAAGAAATTCAGATAAGTGGATATATATAAAAGTGTATAACCTCAAAAATACCGTTAGTTTCTTTTGCAGCGACGATTTGGTGTGAGCCACATCCTCAGACTTCTCTTTGGTCACGAGCATGGGATAACCCTGTAGAATACACATCGAATATATTGTAAATAAGTTATTTGTAGCTCCTCCACAGGCAACACATTATGTAATTTGCTGTTGCAGCTGCTCCTCTTGGCCACCTTGGGATCTGGTACTCGGCATGAACTTACGCGTGTCAGGAACGGCGCCTGGGTCTGCAGCAACCTATGTGTCAATCTTATGGCCATGTTTCCTGTTGCAATTTATTTGTTTCCCTGCTGCGTAGCAAAACGTTCAACCAAATGTACCGAAGACTAGTGATGGGCAGTGTTGCCATTTTAGCAATTTTATAGGTAAACCTTAAAAAACTATGAGATATATTAAAATGCTTTTAGCTATTCTTAAAAGTGATTTCGGCTATTATTTTTTTCACTTTTTTAATAGTTCCTTTGCTATCGCTTGGATGCATTTTGAAAATTTATCTAAGCGAATTTATCACTAACGACAAATTTTGTCTGTGCAATCAATAAGATGAAGTAATCCTTACCAGCTAAATTCGACATTCATATTGTATGTGTATACTACGTGCAGCAAAAGAAGAGGGAGATGTAGTTTAGTTAAGATAACTTCACAACTAAGAGACTACTTTGCATGAGAAGTTTTTTTTCGATTTTTTTTCAGAAATTATTCCCCTGGTTTTGCTATTGTTTCCATACAGAAACAGCTTTTTTCTGAAAAAAAAAAATTGCCAGCACTGCTGAAAAATTAATGCCAGTGACAAGGTGGCCAGACCACCCTAGTTCATAAAGTAGACAACTACTGTTAGTACTGCCGATGGCGCCACCACCGCTTAGAAATCTGGCAGCCTTATGACCCCAATTTCAAGTGAAATCCAAATTTAATTCACTATTTTTTCATTTATAAAATTATAGTAAAAATCATTAACTATTTAAATACATTTTAAAGTTTTTGAAATGTGCTTAAACTATTTATTTAGCAATGAAGTAAACGTAATACATATGCACCCCAATGCGTGGAAGCTAATGAAGTGTATTCAAAATTCGGTCTGGCGCAATATGATTTCCCTCAACTGCTGTTACGTTAACAACCGCGTTCGTATTAAGTGGGATGTTTGTTTTTAAATTAAAACAAGTGCCGTGCAGCATGTGGTCATAAAAGACAGCAGATATTTTTATTGAAAAACTCTCAAATGGCAGCAGAACTAGCACCTGGCCGTCTTCCAGTGGAAATTAAAATGCAGGAGCCGGTTGCAAGGTTAAACTTTTTGCACGCGCTCGTTGTAAGTAGTAAATAAACAATGTAAAACTCTCAATAATGTTTATATTTAATGCTCTCAAAGGCTGGCGGTGTTGCCGGAGTTGTTGTGGACATTGCATTATTCCCCATCGATACGGTCAAGACACGCCTCCAAAGCGAATTGGGTTTCTGGCGAGCCGGCGGCTTTCGTGGAATTTACAAGGGCCTGGCGCCTGCGGCTGCCGGTAGTGCACCAACAGCGGCATTATTCTTCTGTGCTTACGAGTGTGGCAAGCAGCTGCTCAGCTCAGCGAGCAATACCAAAGACTGTCCATATGTTCACATGGCTGCAGCTTCTGCAGCGGAAGTGGTAAGCAAGAGTAATACTCTGTGGTGCGCAGGAGTTACTATATATAACTTCTTTAATTTAACTCTCATTCCAACAGCTCGCCTGCCTCATACGCGTACCTGTGGAAATAGCCAAGCAACGGTCCCAAACTCTTTTGGGAAACAAACAACACCAAACGGCGCTACAAATTCTTTTGCGCGCCTATCGCACTGAGGGATTAAGACGCGGACTTTACCGTGGATTCGGTTCAACAATCATGCGCGAGATCCCCTTTAGCTTAATACAGTTTCCGTTGTGGGAATACTTTAAACTACAATGGACGCCAATGACAGGCTACGAATCGACGCCCCTGTCGGTGGCCCTGTGTGGGGCAGTTGCTGGTGGAATTTCAGCTGGACTTACAACTCCATTGGATGTGGTCAAGACGCGTATAATGCTAGCGGATCGAGACAGCTTGACTCGCCGTCGCAACGTAAAGAGCATTTTACACGGCATTTACTTAGAACGTGGCTTAAGCGGGTAAATTATTAAATTACTTTCGACTTTATTGTGTGCTTACAACGTTATTAATACATTTTTCAGTTTGTTTGCTGGTTTTGTGCCACGCGTGCTATGGATTACCCTGGGCGGTGCGTTCTTCTTTGGATTTTATGACCTAACAACGCGCCTTTTAGGCGCTACAAATGCAGATAATAACTAATGGCTAAATTAGGCATTTAATGTTAATGATTGTACAAAAAGTCTGAGGCCAGTCAAAAAGGAAATTGAACAAAGCTAATTGGTTACAGTTAAAACAACTGTAACACTTTAAAGCTGATATCAAAACGTAGACAATAAAATGAAGTGTATGTAATATATTCTAGTGATTATTAGTCTTTTTTCTTCAATGTCTCCTTCATATCAAGCAAGCACGGCGACGTCATTATTGGCATCTGGTTGTTTGTGGCTCGATTGTCGACTTTCCTGCCGTTGCTGGTATCAAATTAAAATATATATATATTAACATATATGTATAAAGAACTGTAATACTAACGGGAGATATGTGCAGGCGTGCATCGAGCAAATATGTTATCGGGTTTCGCTCTCCCAAATCATCAGCTCCGGCCATAGATACGTCCGAGTCCTCCTCGTCCACATTGACGTAGCCACTACGCGTGGCACTTCTACGTTTGAAGCGGAAACAATTGTAGGCACAACGGATTCGTGACATTGCATAAACCTGAAGTAGTTTTTAAATTTATGCACATATGTAAATACAGGGATATGCAGTTGTACAAACATTAACACAGATAAGAGCGTAAAAGATACTTTACCAAACCAGCGAGAATGACAACACCCACAAGAACCAAAATTGGCAGCCAAATGTACTCTGCGTCTTCTGGATGCAACAATTCAGGCGCTTTCGTTGTGCTTGCCATAATCTCCATTTTTATTTATTGGTCGTCTTAACGGGGATTTAAACTGACGATTGGATTGGCAGCCAATAAGCATTTAGTTCTAAAATTAAGCAACATGACAGCTGACGGCGCTAAAACACAAAAGATGGCGAAACCACCGTTTCGAAATTATCGATAGTGCATCGATAGTTTAGCTGTGTTTGGTTTTTTTCCACAGAAGTATATTATTGTTGTTCAAAAAAATCCCGCAAAATTATTATTATTATTATTAATTCTTATAAATTCTCAAAAACTTAAAAAAGTCTTCAGCGAAATACCTTGGAAAAAAATTCTTTTTTCTGGTCTGGTCTTTATTTTTATCCATCTTTTGGCAGCTTTGCGAAACATAAATACGTATATTTTGTCTGTAAGCGCTATAAGCTGTCATGTTGCTTACTTTTAGAACTAGATTCTTAGCTGCTGTGCTGTGTTTGGTTTTTTTCCATTGAAGTTTGTTTATTATTGTTTAAAGAAAATGCCGCGCAATAATAAAGTGCCTAAAACAGCTGCAGAAATGGAAATTGGAAATGTTCGCAGCAGTTGCCGTGTTTGTCATAAAGAGCCACACCGTGAGCAGATGCTGGACATGAATCTTATATACGACGAAGATGCACAACTAACGTTTTACGATTGTTATGAAATATGCACAAAGGAAAATCTGCGTGAGTGCGGGGAGCATGAGCCCAACACCCTATGTAAGCATTGTGGAGTAGAGCTACAATGGGCATATGAATTTTATAAAAAAGTATCTCTGGCAAACCAAGAACTGAAATACATAGGAAACCTCATGGAAACGGAAATTGACGTTGACCAGGAAGACGAGACCGAAACGACGCAGTTGGTTAAAGAGAATACTATTATGCAGTCAGATGAAGAGCTAGAAACTGTGGAGGAGACACTTGGCGAAACGGAGCCAGTAGAACCTCCATCTGATCAATCAGGAAGTGATCAGGAATCCCTTGAATCATCTCAAATAGTCGCCTATGGTAGTGTCAATGACGTTGTACCCCGCCAGCGCTATTCTGGAAAATTTAGCTGCCAGTTTTGCAATAAAATATTTCGCAATCATTCCCATATGCAGAAGCACCAGTTGATTCATCTCCCGGATCGACCACAATTTCATTGCAGCTTCTGTGATCGCATCTATCTTACAAAGCAGGCGCTCAAAGTGCACGTAGACACGAAGCACAATAATTCGGGCAGTGCCTGCACAATCTGTGGCAAGGTGTTTGCCATAGCTAAAGCTCTAGAAGTACATATGCGTTATCACGACAGATATTTTCCATTCGAGTGTAATCAATGCGATCACAAATTCGCTCAACGTTCGCATTTAAACATCCATCAGCAAGTGCAGCACAGTAGCTCTCGCTTCCTCTGTACCTTTCCTAGCTGTGGCAAGCTCTTTACATCTTCATCGGCGCTCCGCAATCATGAGTGTACCCACACTGAGATGCCTTTCGAGTGCAACGTCTGCCAGCAAGGATTTCCGGCTCGATATAAGTTAGTTGCCATCCTTTGATATCATAAACTATTTTATCTTATCTTTATCTTCTTAATTTGCTTTGCAGACTTCGCCTGCACGCACAACGGAAGCACAACATGCAACTGACACTCGAACAGCTGGAGACCATGAGAAAATTTCATATGAAACGCTCAAAGCGTGTCCTGGCTAAAATTGATACACAGCAGCCGGAGAGAGAAGCATCTAATGACATCAAAGCTTAACCAGAAATCTATGAATTATTAATTTAGTAAAAAACTAGTTGAATGTATTTGTATGTAAGTGTAGTGTTTAGTTTAAATGTTAATTTGTTTTCCTGGAATAAGCATTTAATAACTGTAGACAAATCTGTTACAAATATCACATTGAATGTATTTCACGCTTTTGTTGAGTTGGTTAACAATGACTTGGATGCACTTATAGACATATATACATTAATAAAGATCCATATATAACACATATATGAATAGAATATAGACACAATAAGTGAGATGACCAAACAAATTGTTGACTTTGGCATACAGATTTGGTAAATGGATCGCATTGCTCAGTGGCTCATAGTCAGAGCCAATGGCATAGACTTGATGGCCGTTGTGGTCGTGGAGTCATCGGGTTGCTGAGAAGAGCCTGTGGCGGTACCCGTTGTATTGGTGGCGACATTACCATGTCCAGTATCAGTGCGTTTACGTGACGTGATCTTCTTCCAGCCGCGGAGTAGAATTTGATTGCGATACTTGGGTGTGGTAAATGTATAGAGCAAAGGGTTGACAGCCGAGTTAAGGGGCAGAATGAAGACGACCAACCAGGCATAGATATCGTTGGATATATTGTATTGAAAGAATACCCAAATCTTCATGGCAATGATGGGTGCCCAGCACAACACATCGGTTAGCACAATAAAAAAGAAACGCACCGCAAACTCGCAGTCTAGCAGCGAAAGGGGAGTGGCACTACGTGTCCTCCATATGGAAATAAGCAGTGCCGTATACAATAGGGCTATCATTACCAGAAGCAGAAAATTAATGCCCAGAAACACAATTGCCGAGTACTGCCAGCCCAGAGAATAAGCCTCATGGATGTGCAGTGGAAAGCAGGTGCCGGAGTTTTTACCATAGTACAGATTAGTTGACTTCCTCCAGATAAGAACAGGTGTCACCGCCAATCCGACGCCCGTCAGCCAAATGCAGAGAAGAGATACGTAAATGATGCGAATGCTAATGCTGCGATGGCCCCGAAACGGATCCGCAATGAGCAGGAAACGTTCCAGTGACATAAAGGCCAGTATCAACATGGACACCTCCGAGGAGCTAACCGCTAGCGTACCAGTTAAAATACATTGCCATGAGTTAGTCCAATCATGTGCCACCCTAAAATGAAAAAAAGATCCCTTATAACGTTGAATTTGGGAAAGATCCCATACATACTCGTGATACTCCTTCCGATAACGAAAGTCCTGCACGCCTATGATGGCCAAGTAGAAGCCCATCAATAAATCTGCCAGTGCTAGATTCCTTATCACCAACGTAACAGCAACATTCTCATCGCGATAGATGAATCGACCCCACAACACCAGAGAATTGCCAACTATAGATAGTGTGGCCATGAACCAGGTGGAGTACCTCAGCGAGGGCTTTGCGAGCAGATCCTCAAAAGAACTAACTCCATCCGTCTTGGGGCTGCACATCTGGACTTTCGGTGTCATTGAGCAGTAGTAAAAACGCTCGAAGACGACATATTTTAGATTGCGCATCTCATTCAGGGCATTAAAGTCAATTCGATCGAACTCTATTCCAGTCAGATTCAAAAAGGATATGTTCAGCGATTCCACCAGGTTGCGGTCAATAGGTAGAGGCATGTGTGCCAACGAGCTGTTCAGATTAAAGATATAATATAGTACACTTTACTCGCTTCTTATCAAATTTAAGTTTCAAGGTTCAATTTAAAACTTCTGGCTTACAATTACAAATCATAATAAAAGCTAAAAGGTTAAGTTGAGCAGATTTTAATTTAAATAAACATTTCAAATAAACAAGTGAATCTAAGGACAAAAGCATATTTCATATGATAACAATAAATTCAAGTTAACTCTTAACCCCAAATGAGCGAACCTTGCTCTAGTTGCTTCCCTTTTTTACTTACAGTGCGTCGAGTCGTTTGTTGTACAGAAATGCTTTGCCAGATAATTCCTTAATGGGATTGCCAATGAGGCGGCTGTAAAACAAAATGCGTGAGTATACAAAACAGTACTGTGTATAAGATTGCGTATACGCCGCATAAGCCCCAAATAATGGAGCTACGTTTTGTGTTGATAAAACATACCCAAGGCAACAGTTTCAACATATGCATATATATGTATCTTTAAATGTATGTGGGGATAGCTTTAAAAAGTTGTTCGTAGTGCTAATCGCATGCCTTAAAAGTCGCACAATAAAAGCACACTCCTCAAAAATGTCAGACATAATAACGAAAATTCTTATTTAATAGCTGTGAGCATAATATAAATCACTAGAGCGCATCCAGTATACAGATGTAGTTTACATTATGAAGGGATTCGAAGAGGGTGGAAGAAGGAAAGGAGACGTTGGGGTTACGGTATGTAAGTTGGTCAGTCACAGGAAAAAGCGCATCATTCATGACAGCGTGCAGACAGCTGGGTTGGGCAAAAGGCAGCCTTGGCTCCAGCTACGTCTTTTTCATCCTCCCTCCTTATTTATCAACATCCTCGTCTATGTTTCCATCTCTATTGGAATGTGAAGTGCAGCAGCTGATGTTGATGCTGTTTAGCTCCATTCGTTGCACTTGTCTGGTCAATCAATGCCAGCGCCAACTAAAAACAGTTTGGTTTTATGGCTTGCCGCACAAAGACAATACACCACGTCCCCTCTGCTCTTCTCTCTCCTTCGCTCTGTTCCCATTGCTGCTCTTACAGTAACCCTCTATCTGGTAATTGCTTGCTAGCTATAAAGTTGCATTGTGCTCTGGAGGGAGTAGCTTAACCATAAAGTAAATGTTTTACTTAAAGCATAAATTGGTTTTTGATATGTCCCAAAATGCGGACACTTCCCCACTCCATCAGCCCTATACAATTTTCGCCTTTCGAAATAAGGCTTATCAAGCAATTTTATGTAAATTGCAAGAATTTAATTCCAGCAAAGCAGGCTTAATGCGGTTGTCCATGGCATAAATACTCTACTTAATAACTGTGTATAAAAGGCCCACCAGATGTTGGGCATTTGACAATTTCAGACAATAATTAACATATTTTCTTTGGCCATAGGGGCAACAAGTTGCTGTCCGAAACCCAAAATACATAAGCACCCCAAATAAGTAGCAAGTAATGCCCATTGTTATAGTCCCGACACACTTACTCCCACATACACCCACACATACACATTCTCATACATTGCTGTGGTTGCCTGCGCACGAAAGTAGGCAATGTAAATTGTCTGTAAACTGTTCACGCCCACACTTATGTCTACAAAACAAACAGAGCTCAATATTACGGGGAATGCATCGGTCAATGCGCACTTAAGAACATGTCAAATATATGCGCATAGTTGTATAAGTACAATGTCACAAACAGAATTCCAGTTAAAAAGCAAACTAAATGCACGACGACAAACTGAATGCTCTATGGGACAACTTTTAATATTGAGAAGGTAATATTAAAAATTCTCGTTTGTTCATTTGCAATTTAAGAACCTGACATCTCTTAAATTCTATAACTTGTATCTTTGATACCCTCTCTAACTATACAAATGCAAAGCTTCGGCGAGTTTGCTCAAATTATTGTCGTTTTGCACAATTAAATGGTGGTATTAGGCAATCAGTGGAAAAGGCACGTTTCGCTGTTGAATCCCTTCGAGCAATGTCCTCGCGTGCGTCGTGTTTACACCGGGATTACAATCATTGGCCGCAATTAACGTCATTGCACTGGTTTCTTGTATACGCAATGAACTCTGTATCTATAAAGCAGCAACAACACTTAAAATAAGCTGTCAGTGCATTTTGGAATAGAAATCAAATTAGAGCTGCGATTTTTGATGACCAAAGTAAGTACGAAACACAGGCTGGTCAGTAAGTAAGTAAGCAACAACTCAGCAGAAATGTGAGCAGCATGTTAAGGAACACACACATACGCACACACAGAGAGAGAGACTGATACAGCCATGTAAGTGGTATTAAGCTACATAACTGAAAGATACAAAACGTTGTGCCATAAAAGTAACATTTGTTTTATGAACTCGACGCTGGTTGCTGCTCAAAAATTCACAGCACGCTTGCAGGCGCATTATTTGCATGCAAAAACCAACACCCACCCACAGACAAGCACAAACACACACACAGAGAGATAGATTGGGTCTGCCTTTGCCTAGGGGGCTAGAACATCATCAACAGCAGCAACAGCGTTCAGATTTCAAAGGATTTTACTTACAGCCAACAATGACTTTAGGGATAATAATGACCAAAGACCAAAAGCAGCACCAGTTTCAATAAACTCCTTTATTATGGGCCGGAGACAGCAGCAACAGGAGCAGAACTGGCTACAGTAACAGGATCAGGACTACACAGACGGATCCAAAGCGGATTCATGATGTCCATCAGCAATGGCAAACCATGCGCTGTTTTGTCGAAATTGTTTTCACATAAAATACAAATTTATTTGCATTTTTATTTACCCATAATACTGTTTGTTTATTTGCTGTTTGTTGTCGTTGTTGTCATCGCCTAAAGGCGTCAATTTCCCATGACAAAAGTCAAAAGGGGCAGACAGCGTCCCAAAAGATACAAATGCAGCAAATACATTTGCTTAAATATTTTGTGTGCAAATTTTGGTCAAGTGACACAAACAACTACACCATGTTGTGCGTGTGTGTACGTGTGTCTGTTGACATAAACATGCTGATGCTGATGTATGTGTGTATATATTTGTGTATGAGTTGGAGAATTTATGAATGCCACAGCCTGATGTCAGACGTTGTCCTTTATTAAATATGATATTGATATATGTATTTATGTGCAAGCATAGACCAGATACGACATGTAACGACATGCCAAAGAAATATAATTCATGAATTGTGCTGTTTTTACTTGGTCGCAACTTTAAGCAACATTTGTATCTCGTGCAGATAGTACGCTTCTTTAAATTGTACTTATTTAGTTATTGTTCAGCAACTATCGTTTCAAAGATTCAAATTAAAATCTCATCTATATTGAACATACGCCACGAACTTCTTGTTTATCTACTCGTTGTTAAAGCTATCAACATTTTATGAGTGACTGCTGAGTTATACCGCTTACTACTTATGTGGTGTTTGTTTTTGTTTACAGCTATCGTTTATCTTTTATATATGCCAGTCATAAAGGCTGAGCTAATATTTTATGCAATAGTTGCGGAAGATTAGAAGGCAGGGCCACGATCGTAAAATAAAAAATTGAAACTAAAATCAATGTATTCCCTAACACACAAAAAATATTTGCATTGAACAGAAGTGTGTGCCGAACTAATAAATTTGGATTTTTTGCTAGGCTAAACTTTTTAGGCAATGGCAAAAGAAATATTATTGTCATTATCCTAACAAAAATCAGAAGTCGTGTTACTATTCAATGACCACAGTCCTTTTTAAATAAGAACCATTAATTAGAGGATTTTGTTAATAAGGGTGCGTCATAAGTTATACTTAGAGTCAGTTTGATTATTAAGTTTTTGTTATACTCACATATCCAATATAGAGGTAAGATTGGCAAATGCTCGTATATGTATGTGAGTGATAAGGTTATGCTGCAGGTCGCTGAGAAAGATATATATAAATAGTAAAAAGTACATGTATTTTGTAATGAAGAAGACAATTTATTAAATGGTGACGTTTATTTAAATAAAACATTTGGTTAAATTATATACAAACTTAAAATTGGGCAACAGATTGGTCAATCTTTATGCAGACATGATCATTTTCTTAATCAAACTTTTCGCATAGATAAACTAGCAAAATATTGCGTATACGCAGCGTGACAGTTTAGGCATTGACTTGGGGGTGTCCTAACACATTTATTTACGTGCGGCAATTTGGGATGCTGATTTATTTTCACTTACCAACGCGTCGGGTGCCCAGACGACCCATTGACTTATATTGTCAGCTATTGATGCATAAATTAATGATTATGTGCGCCCGGCAGACGAAGATGCCTGATAAATGTTTTCAAATTTTCACACACATACTTATATGACGAAACCTGCACACCAAAAAAACACACGCACGAAATTTGCATGGCTCGATTTACGTTTAAATATTTGCTTAGCATATGTTATGTGTAAACAATTGAAAGTCTAATTTATGCTTATTGGCGCATGAATTCAAGCGTCTAGGTGTCGAATTCAATATCATTTTAAGGGGGGAAGTTACAGTTAGTATCATGTCAACTGTGCGTATGCGCAATTTGTTTGAAGTTCTTGTCGTTTTGCTTTGTTATTTTTTTGCTGACGATGTGCCACTGGGATTGAAGCAAATGTAACCCATATAAATCTTTGTAGGAGCGCAAATGATAGCGCAGCTGAAAACGAAAGCAAAATGCAGTCAAGAGTAAAAATTACGCATACGCACCATAAAAACTAAGTACAACATATTTCAATAGACTTTTCGACACTTGCGCCCAGAGTCAAGGGGAAAGCAATACCATTTAAAATAAAAATAAAAAATATAATAACAACAACACAATGAGAAATGGTTAAATGTAATAAGGAGGATGCCTTAAAAGAAGAATATTTTATTTCACTTACAGTAACTCTAAATTATCCAATTGCGCAAAAGTTTTCTCGCCAATATATTCGATTCTATTGTGATCCAAATAACTGTAAATAAAGTGCAACAACAATGAGAAGATACAAAATCAAGCAGTGAAATAAACTACGTTATAACGAAGTAGGTGTACTCTTTTGCATTGTGATTATAATTATGATAATGATACTTTTATAATTAAAGCATGACACATTTTAGTCCGAAATATTTTGGCAAGAAATATTTAAAATTCATTAACGTTAACATAAAGCAAGGATAAATGTTTTTTAAACAATTTACAAAAGTTCATCTATATTTAAGATACTCAGTTATTACGTAAATAATCCCTTCTTCACCGGGTCTTAGCCACAGAAATAAAGTCTTAGGTATTATAAGCTAACTGCTCCGTCTTTCAGGCTATACTAGAATAAGACATGTAACATTTATCCTGTTAGTAAGAAACTGTGCTACACTTGTTGGATATTTCATTACATGCCTGAGTACGCAACTGATTGATGAAGGTATTTTAGTTGGTTGGTTAGTGAGCTTCTTAGTTATTTCAAGACAACAAGAAAACGTCACCAAATAGAAGATTGGCTTAAATTGTATATATATGGTGTATATAATAATTAAAAGCAGCTTTACTAATTGATTTTATGTTAACATTTTACTGTCAACTTTGTAAAAGGGTTTTAATTTCTTTATTAAGCATAAAGCTAGTTTTATTTTTGCCTTTGGAAGCTTGGAAAACATTTGAAACGTTTTTGGCTCAAAACTGTTATTATGCCATCCATGGCACATCGTAATGGGGATAACTGTTACCCCTCTACCTAAACGTTTATGTGTAGAACACATGCCCAACTGCACTTGATGGTCGCCCTCGAACCGAGAGGGTCCAGCCAATGTTTCAGACAGACCAAGAGACAGAGACAGACACAGACACTGTAAAGCATTTTACGCTTGAATACGTCAACTGAACGAGTACACAACCCATAAAGTGGGTGTAGCATTGGGCAGAGGTCCTTTTTTTAATCTAACAAATAGCAGCGACATTCTGCCCGGTCCAAAAAAAGGGAAAACGAGACCAACGAAAACTTTACTTACATTTCCCGAAGCTCTGGACCCTTGGAGAGCTGCTCATTCCGCAGCGTTAGACGATTGTGGCTGAGTATGAGCCAATCCAGTTTATGCATTAAAGCCAAGTGCTCCATTGGAAAGTAGCGGAGCTGATTTTTCACCAGGAACAGCCACTGCAGACCATGCAAATCCTTAAAGATGCCGTGTGGCATTTGGCTTACATTGTTATGGCTAAGCTCGAGCCGTTCCAGATGCGGCAAGCCACTGAAGCTGCCTAGCGGCACACGTGATATGTTGTTGTACTTGAGCGTGCTAAGGAATAGAATGGAGATGGGATTCTGATGGCTATGGGAGAATAGAACTTACAGCTTCTGCAGTCGCGTCAAATTCGCAAAAAGATTTTCCCGTAATGTCAGATTGTTTCTTATAATAAATAGATTGGTTACTTCGGCGCTGATTCGCGGCATGCGACGCAGCTTGGCCAACTTGCCACAATATAGCATTGTGCCGCCAGCACATTGGCACTGGCCGCGAGGATATGTTGTTATAGCTGGATGGACATAAAGCAAATAAGAATCGATATTTCCCCAATATTATCAATACTTGCCACATGGTATGGTCATGCTTTGATTTCTGCTAACCGCTGGCGATGACAAATCCCCGACGCTGACATTTGACCCCCCACCCCCAACTACCATTAGGCGTTGATTTTGTTGCAATTGTTGTTTTTGTTTCTTTTTCGCAATCGCATTACGCACAATTTTATCGGCAAGCTCCTTGCTGCCATAGAGATTGCCACACTCGACCGGATGCTCATCGCTCCCATCCGTGCAGTCGGGATGCTTATCGCACATTTGCCGTTGCGGCACGCATTGAATTCCATTGCTGCAGGCAAAGCTGCCCGTGGGGCATGGTCCTTGAAAAAGTGGAGAAAATAATTAATATCATAGAAGTTGCTGCCACAGACACACCGACACAACAAGTACAACCATGTGGTGACCTCAATAGCACCATAAAGTGTTGCATTTTATTTGTTTAAAGTTAAGAAGTTTTTATTGCTCACAAGCCATGGCGTATGAGTAATCTCAGCATTGAGCGGAACTAGAAATGTTTGTCTCATATATTTATTTCATTTCAATAAGCAAGAAAGAGTTCCATAGAATTCTGGCATAAAGAAAAGAGTAAATCAATTAAAATTAATGGGCGCCAAACTTTTGATTGCTTTTATTTGTCCGAATCGTTTTTGTTTTCAATATACTCGTACATGCATACTTTTGTATCTATTTCCAATTCATAAAATGTAATTCTATTCAAAAACTTGACAATGCTAGTGTATCAATTAGCATTTCTAAGGAACTGTCGCCTCAAAGTCCTGCAGAAGACAATTCTTAATAGTTATTATTATTATTATTATTATTTTTTTTGTAAAACTTGGCAATTTGTTGGGCACTTTATCATATTTATGATAGGTCATCAACTGTTTTGATATGGCAACAAAGTACCTTTACTAACTTTGGCAGCAGATTGCGTCATTCCGAACACTTTTGGCTCAGTCAGTGGCATATTTGAAACTGTTTCTAAGCCAGTTTCATGCGCTATGCATCATAACCAACACTTTTCATCATCAACTTCAATTTCAATTTGTCTAGTCAGCTTACGCCTATTGTTCCACATTCTCTTAAGCTTAAATCAGGACTCACATATACATGTTCTTTAATATACATTTTCGTATTCTGTTGATGATATGTACGTGTTTATTACATACAAATACGTCATACGCTGCGTTTAACAAAAAAAAGGCATTCATCAAATATTTGTTTCTGTTTTTACGCTCGATGGCAAATCAATAGGCAAATTGGTCGTAGACATTCGAAGCAAAATGTAGATGTAAAAAAAGCGCGATGAAAATGTGTTGCTCATAAAACAAAATACATCAAGAAGCAGCCTGCCTGCAAAATAAATGTGCAAATTGTTTTGTTGCCAAGACAAAGTTTGTACATTTTTTTATGGTCACGTTTTTTGATCGGATTATACAATAAATTACTTTCTAATACTTTTGCTCGCATCGATTTATGTGCGTTGACTGCTTGCAATTTAATTTCAATTTTTTTTTAGAAAAAAAGTTGTCCAACATTTTTGGTCAAAAATTTAATTAATCGATTCAATTGTTTCCGCCCAATTTGGAGCTTTAAACTTTTTGATATAAACTTTATTTTTGTGAATATTAACAGCTCAATAAAAAGGTATTCTTCAGCCCAAGTACGTATGGTGACTGCCACGCCTCCTTTTGCCTGTTAGGCATTTTTTTGCACAAATTTAATAGACCCTTTTGTACATTTTTTAAGTATAGGGTGTTAAAATGTTTCGTTTTTTTTGCGAATAGCTGTGTTTAGGCGCTGGGGCAAATGGGGCCAAAGGAGGCAACAGACTGATAAGACGCAGAAAAAAACCCCGCGATCGCCAACGCGAAGCCGAGACAACATCAAGTCACAAAAATAAAATGATAAAATGATACAATAAAATGAAAATACCACCAGCTCTGGCGATCTACACACATCTTAATCTTGCACACCAATCCAGTCCTTTCAACTTATGGGACAATCTTGCCAGATCACTCTACGATGCATACTGCACAAGCCGACAACTGAATGCAGCCAAAACACCAGAGGCGCACATATTGGTCAATGGAACAGAAGAAACAGATCAGACAAAATCAAAAATCAAATCAGAGTCAATTTCGGGGCAAAAGATAAAGAAAAACAGAATGCGAATCAATTTACGAAGTAACTCACAACAAAACAGCAGCACAGAGTCTGATCATAAGTTCAAAAAAACTAAATGGAATATTAAAGAACTCTTTAAGTGCTTTGTAGTTAAATTTAAATAAGATATTAGTGAACATAACCATAATATAATATAATTATTAAGTGTGAAATAAGCTAAAAAAAGAAATACTTAATATATTTGAGGAATCCATTTTAAAGTAAGTTGTGCAATAAATTATAATGTATATCTTTAACTAGATTTGGAGCTTTATGTAAATAGAGGCAATCATTGCATGTAATTATCCAATCAACTTACCTAAACTTAGATAGAAGATCAGCGCTGAGTAGAGCACTATAATTGCCATCAGACAGAGGCCCACAGCAATGCTCCGTCCATAGACCATTTTTCTGTAGTTGTCTTAAATTAATCTTATCCTTATCGGTGGAATCTTGTTTGTACTGGAGGTGTTTAATTACTTGACTGCCGTTGCAAGGGCAGCTTTTGGGTGGAGTACATTATTTGGACAGATTTCTCCCAGCGGAGACTTGGCCACGCCCACAGGCTGACTCATTGATTCTAAGCTTTAATTTGACACTTCATTGCGCTAATTTTGATAGCAAAAAGTGTAATAGCTGCAGATGAGAATGCTATACAAATAAAAGAAAAATAAAAATAAAAATTAACTTCAAATTCAAAGAAAAATGATAAATCAAAAGATGAGCTGTATTCGATTTGTTTAAGTCATAAACTTAGAAAGTTGTATTGTGATTAATTAAACATGATTAAAAAATGGCGTTAATAAAGAACTTTTGATTTAAAAGAAAAAGTACGCCAACCGCTAGTTCTTAAAAAGTATCTGTTCCAGAATTTTAGTTGATTATACACAAACAAATATTTCTGTCTTATCAATAAACACAAGATTTGGGCCGCACAGACGCATTATAATTTCCGCAAAAGGTCGGTACACATTCTTTGAAACGTATGCCAAAACGGTGGCTCATTATCTCAATCATCACAAAAGGACAACATTTGGTGTGGAATTGTCGTAAAAACGTAATATTTTTTTGCGTTTGTCTTGTTGTTGGGCTTTTCTTATTCTCAGCCTGCTTTTGGCACTTTAATGCTCTTGACCAAGACAAACACACATTTGTAGATTGTGTTAACGCGATAGGGGGCAAGAACAAGGCCAAAAACCGAGACCCCTAAACGACAAGTCAATTGTGCGGCAAATATTGTCATTGCCCACAAATGTAGGCAATGCAATCTTGAAGCGCGTTTTAAAACGCACACAAACAGCGCGCGCGATACGGCAAAAGCGACTTTTAATTTAGAGAACTGACAAATCAAGACAAGACAAGTCAAGACAGGACTTAACAAGTTCATGCACGGTGGCCAACTGAAACTGACAAGAGCAATTGTTGCTGATTTTGTTTGACTGCTGCACCGAAGTCCGTGCTTCGTGTCTGCTCGGCCTTGGCTGACCGACGCGTCGGGACGCATTCGTACGAATTGTGGTAAGAACTTTGGCAACAGACTTCGTCTTCATACCACAATTAGTTTTTAGAGTGTTTAATTTATTGTTGGTTTAAAAACTCGGTAACCATTTTAATTTTCAGAGAAAAAAAACATAAAAAATGTATTATTTATTAGCTAATAGATAATAATGCAATTAGAATTTGTTCTAAAATGTTTCTTTTAGTTAATTAAATAGTTATTGTATATGTGCATATTATATGCAATAAACATATATTTATATATTGCTGATCTCTAGGCCTAAGCAACAAAATGTTTGCTATGCTTTGCTTATTATTAAAATATTACTAAAAAGAGGCGACTGTCTTTCGTTTTGCTGCAGTTTGCAATAAAAGCTACAAAATATGCATAAGAACTAACTGTTTAACATTGTTTGCAATTGAATTCTATTGTTTAGTGTTTTCTAAACACATTTAAAACATTTTCAACAAAGCATTGCTAAATTTGTTTTGCTAAAGCTGCGCTATGTGCTAAGTACAATAGTTATAAGATAATCTAATATAATAGATCTAATTATAATTATAATCATTTTTAATAGTTATTACAATTCAAATAGTATGTGTTATGAAAAAGACAAAATAATCACTAACAGCACAACTTATATGTAAAAAGGCGTTTACAGTTTTATAATATTCAATTATTGCAACAATTTAAGTTTCATTTCGTTTCATTTAACAACTAATGGCGCTTTGTGAATGACGATTGAAAACATTTTTATAGACTAGCAACAAAAAATATGTTATAATATTTATGCATATTTAGGTTAAAATCAATAGATATAGCACACAGTTCTAGTACATAAAAGTTATAAGCAATTTGTGGAATGATTTTGTGGTTTAAGTTTGATAACTTTGATATAAAATTTGAACTAGTTAAGTGAACAATATAAAATGTAAAATAATTTGTGCACTAGTATGTTAATAAATGTGGAATGTGTTTATAAATTTGTAACAATTAACATTGCTTGAGAGATCCATTGGGTATTTTGGAAGAATTAAATATGCATTCGTGTGTCGTTGTAAATTTGTGTGTGTTAAAAATTAAGATATATATTTGTAAGTACATATAGAGGCATCAATTCGCGATTTCTATTCTGCTGCTCTATGCATACAAGATATGTAAATCATTTCCTCGTCATTGTTCCCCAAGTTTGTTATTAGAGTTAGAGTTACTATTATAAAAATACTTCGTTGCTTTTATATTATTTTCGTTTCGTTTAAACCCAAACGCCGTGTGGATTTTTGCTGGTTGGCACTGCCGTTTCCAGTTGACGCGGTGAGCCAATGATGCGGCGGCTGCTGCCTTGTTTATTGGGTCCTTCCAGCAAATGCTTGATTTCCTCTGTGGTGGTTACGGTAAGACTTTGTAGATTCACCTCTTTCATTTCGTTGACAAGTTGCTCCACTTGTCGCTTCTTTTCCGCAATAGCATGCTCAATCATGACTAGCTCCTTCTTTAGATTATCGGCCGTTTTGTTGGATGAGTCCGTATTGTGCAGTGCCTGATCGATATCGCTTTGAATGCGTTCCATTTCCATTAAAAAATCACGTTCCACAGTTTGTCTATTTGCAATAGATTGTTGTTATAATTCTTTTAATAATCTTATTATCTATAGGTTTAAAGCTCACCTGTTGCTCTGCTGTTGCTGCTCCAGCTCGATGTCGTCCATCAGCAATCTCATTTTGTTTTTGCACTGTAATAGTTCCGTTTCACAGTTGGCCAATTTGGAGCGCAACAGAGCAATTTCCGACTTGAGTGTCTTCTCCTGTTGTTTAACCAGTTCGTTTTCCTCCTCCACATATTGTAGCGTTTGCAACTGTTCGCTACCTTGTCGAAAGATTTGATCCGCCTTGGATATTTCACGTGATATGGCCTCCAATTCATGTGCATGATCTCGCTCTCGGCTCTCGAGGTAAACGATTTCCGTATCAAACTGAAAATAGTGAATATTGTAATCCGTTGTTTATTTAGCAGTTAATTTGAATTTCTTACCTTTTGAAGCTCCAATTGCTGTGCTGTGATTTTCTCGCGCTGAAACTTGATTAGCTGCAACAGATCATTATATTGTGTCGCCTGGAACATGCTTTCGCCCTCATCCATGCACTGATTAACACTGTTGTTGCCACTATTGTTGTTATTATTAATGTTGTTGTTAATATTATGTTGTTCATAGTCGCTAAGGAATGGATTCGTTGAAGAGGATGCATTGGACATGGTCTCGGCGTTGCTGCTAGGTGGCAAGCGTTGGGTCTGGCACATGGGACTATTACGTGGCGGCGGTGGATCGCGATATGGTGGAGGCACCAGTGCTCCATTTGAAGAAATCGTTGGTGTTTGCTTGTATAACTCTGGTGAGTTGTTGTTATTGTTGTTGCTTATGTTGCTGTTGGCATAAATGTCGCATAAATGCTCATTGCTGCTAATGCTGTTGTTGTTGTTATTATTGTTGCTACTATTATTATTGTTGTTGTTGTTGTTGTAGCACAATTCATTTGGACTGGCGCGACGAAGCTCACTGCTAGATTTGCTCAGTTGACTATAGATATGTTGATTGCTATTGTGGCTGCCATTGTTGTTGTTGTTGTTATAGAAATCGTTGTAGTCGTTTAAAGCGGGTGCATTGCAACTGGCACTGCTGCTACTGCTCATGTCCAATGGATTCGACAACGATTTCTCATGCTTGGGTACCAACGGAGCCGCTTTGCTTGTTGGCGGCAGCTGTTGTTGCTGCAGTTGCAACTGTTGATGTTGTTGTGGAATGCCTTTGACTATACCAATATTATCAAATTGTTTGGCATCATATCCGCTGTAAAAATCCGATACATATTAATATAATAGTTCAAATTTTAAGTTACATCTAATAAATAAAACCTTAGTTTTTGAAATTAAATGGAATATCAAGAGAGCAAATTGAAAGTACTTAAGGCTAGTGAAATAGCCCTTTAGCTGCCAATACACACCCAAAACTTTTCTTCAGCTCCTTCGTGCGATAACTTAGCTCCACGCTGGACTTTGCTTTTGCAATGTCGGAGGTTGCAATTTGCTTTCATTGTTATTATTGTTGTTGCTGGGGCCCAGTGGCTTTTTTGTTGTCATGACAGCATAATTGTTGTTGATCTGCTGCTGATGCTGTTGTTGCGGCTGTGCCTGTGGTTGCTGTTGTTGTTGTTGCACTACCTGCTGTTTGTTCTCGGAACGTTGCAATATAAACTGCACATCATTTGCATACTCGCCCCATTTGAGTAGCAGCTTCATGGGATTTTCGTTTGGAGCCAAATGCCTCTCATTATTGCGCCAACGTTCGATTAGTGTAAATCGACCCACTTTGCCCGTTGCATGGGCCAAGGCAAATACCACATCCTGTAAAAAAAGAAAATACATACGGCAGGTTAATACATATGAGACAAATGAATATTAAAACACGTTAAAAATCAATAATTACGCACCTGACAGGTTGTATTTACAGTTACGCCGCACACAATACGCTGTATGCCCTCGACCCAAACTTTTAGTTCCATAACGAATAAAAATAATTATTTCAATTGAGACTTGATTTTCTTGGTGCTGTTGCTGCCGCTGCCGCTGCTAGAAAATTGCTACTAAATTGGGTGGCTAATGATTTCAAACGAAGCCTGAATTGCTGTCGCGAGGGCAACGAAGCGTGCGGTTGTTGTTGTTTTGTTAGTTAAAGCAGCGCCATGACGAGACTGCTGTTGTTGTTGTCGCTATTGTTGCCACTGCAACACCAAATTGGGGGTGGAGCTGCACTTCCACTTTTGCTTGTCGTTGTCGTTCTCGTTGCTGTCGCTTGTCGCGCTTTGTTCCCTTTCTTTGTGCTTTGTTGCAGCTTTTCCCAATTGCTGCTGCTGCTGTTTGTTTGTTTGTGGCCGCTGTTGTTGCTGCTTCACTTGCACTTATTTCTGGTTTCAGAGAGAGAGCGCGGGTGCGGCGGGTTGCAGGTGTATGTACGTGTGGCCCCGTATGTGCATGTATGTCGCGTAAGTATGTGTGCGTTCGTGTTCTGATTCACTTTTTGTTTTCTTTTGCTTCTGAAATACCACCGTTTCGACGCACACACATTTGTTCACATCTACGCGTGCCTTTCAGCCATATTGTTCGTGTTTTGCACATGCAATTTGTATTATTTATGGGTTTTTAAAGCAAAAAACAAATGCACAATGCGCGCATTGTTGTTGGCATGCACTTGTACTCGATACCCTTGACAGGGTTGTAGCTGAGTGTAATACCAGGAACGGTCGTGCTGCTTTCGTTGTCGATGCTTATCGATATAGTGATATATTGATGAGAGGTGTTAGGATGCTGTTAAAACTAACATCTTTCTGTTACATTGCTGTAAACTAACTTTTCCGTTACGTTGCTGTAAATAATTAAGTGTTTTATATAAAATATGAGATCTAATTTAAAGAAATTGAAAATTTTATAAAATAAACCACTTGTTTTTGGTACATGTTTCGTTTACCTAGCTCCACTGGGGGCTAGTTCCTTTAAGCTAAGTCTAACAAATCTGGAAAAGTTCAGGAAATTGAAGAAAGTTCTACAAAAAATTCATGCAAAATCTCTGCACAATCGGTTTAGTGTCGCATTTTCGAGTAATAAAACTTTTCTCGAACTCGTTTCCGAAAAACACAAAACAAATACGGACAAAGTTTCGGAGCAGCACTTTGCTGCAGCGCCCCACAAAACCATACGTTGTCTACTTTTAGAACTAGGCATTTGATGAGGTCGAGTATCGATACTAATATTTATACTTCGCTTATACGGTCCGTTTCACGTATATCTATTTTCGCAAAATGAAATTTCCCCCTGTTGACACAGCACACAAGAAATTCATGAGGATGCAAGAATGCCAGAAATGACCATCATATAAAGGGGTCCAACAGTTTCGTTGCATTCATTTACTTACAAGCTTTACAAGCTTAATGAAAGCGGCATTGTTACGGAGTTTATAGTCAATATGTAATGAATGGTTTAAATACACGTATGTTTCCCACAAATATTTTCACGCAATGCGCTCTGTATAAACAGGGTGATAAACACATATATTTGATAGTATCGATACTATTCGATACTTTAGCGAGTACTACTATACAATATCAACAATCCTATTCGCAAGCTGAACGAAAACAACTGCAAGTGGCGCAGCAGCAGCAGCTTTCAAGAAAAAAAGTTTTCAAAGACTTGTATTGATTTTAGTGCATTTTAATAGTGCGATAAACAATAAGCCAAGTGTCGTGCATCTAAGTTGGCTGCGGGGCAACTCCAGCAATTGTTGCTCCCTTTTTGGCCAAGTGTTTCCACATCGCCTGGTGTTAATGTGCCAGTGTGTGTGTGCGAGTGTGTGCGTGTGAGTGAGTGTGGAGCAGCAAAAATGGCTAGCGAATGTTTCACAGCTGCATAAACATGAACTCGAGTTAGTCTAACTAGATTAACATCTGTTTAGGTACAGATATATAACGCATATTTCGTGGCGGATTTTTGGGGCGCGGCGCCAGCTGCTCCTCAGTCTTTGCTGACTGTCTGCGAGTGTGTGTGTGCGTGTGTGTAAACAAAACAAAATTAAAAAAAAGTGGATCAGTACATAGGCAAAGAAGGGGAAGGGGAGGCAACATCTAAAGCAACATTAACAACAGCAACAACAACTAGCACAATGGCCAGTCGCAGTCGCGCTATACTAAATGTTAATCTCGATACGGTCATGGCCAACGATCCGTTGCGTGAGCTTTTCGAGGCCTGTAAAACAGGTGAAATAGCTAAAGTGAAGAAGCTGATAACGCCACAAACAGTTAATGCTCGCGACACAGCAGGACGTAAATCGACTCCATTGCATTTTGCAGCGGGTAAGTCACCGTACCTTACATTCTTGCTTTTTATATCATCATCATCATATCATTTCAATTTCCATTCCAAGCAATTGAGAGTGTGTGTGTGTCTTCCAAAGGTTGAAGGACTCGCTTGCAATCCACTTTGAATCCTTCCCTCTCTTACACTCACACAGATACACAGTCACGTAGATACACTCACACAGATACACAGTCATATGCATTCGTTCTGGCCTTGATCTACTTACCGCGCTGGGTGTGTGACGAGCGTCATTGTTGCCTAGTTCTGAGTCTGGGGTTTGGCCTGGCTTGCCTGGGCTGGGCCGGGGGTAGAAGGAAGCAGTCAGCAGTCGCCATGAGGGTCGCCCCACTCGCTCGCCACTTGGTCGGACGGACACTCGTTCGTATGATGGCGTCGAGAGTTGACCTACTTTTCTGCTTCTGTTTGTTTCCGGACTTGGACCCGCGACCCTCGACTATGTGTTGCATTTCCAACATGTTTTCTATTTTGAAATTTTCACCCTGGTCAGCATCAGAATGTAGAATGGGGTACTGCGTTTGCCTCCTCCTGCTGACGTCTTTGACAACAACAATGTTTTTGCATCTTTTATATATTATTGGCCTTGTCTGCACTTTTCCCCATACAGATCATCAAAACTTTTCGACAGTTCAATTACAAATTTCACTTCTTGCTTTGTGTCACGCCCAACTGCCAACGTTGAGCACTCCCCCAACTCCTTATCTAATTAAAAAAATACCTTTTGACTGCTTTTGACTGAGGAAACTCGAAGGTTTCACGCCCTTTGCATATCAATTTGCTGTGGCTTTTTTTGTCGTCTATGATTCATGCACCGTTTTTTGTTGATTGTTGTTTTCTTGTGTTTTTTTTGTTGTTTTTTGTTAACTGTCTCTCTAAACTGGTTTGCCATCCATTTTGTCATGTCTTTTGTCACGTTCTGAATAAAAAGTGAGATCTCGAAGAGGTCTGCTTTTGCTATTGCTATTGCTATTGTTGTTATTGACTGAGTTTTCACCTTGTTGATAGCAACTGACTTCTCATCCTCCCCTTCTCCTTCCCCATGTCAGCACCTGTTGCAAATTGCAACACGTTTCAATAAATATCAATGCACCTTTTTCACCCCTAAAGAATTCACATACTCATGCTTACTACACATCAGATTATTTTCTTCCGATTCAGTTTTGACTCTGTTATCTGATATTTGCCCAGCTTTCTTATTTATCTGAGCGATAAGAAACTAGATAAATATTTCCCACACTTATACTACTGATACAGTCTAAATTCTTTGAAACACCATAATCATATCTAGGCAAACATATGTATAACTTTATAGCTAACAACTGTTGAACTAATTAACCTTCAACATTGTTATTATTTTTAAAGTACGTGAGGCTTTTAACTTTATTGTTATAACAATATTTAGCAACAAAGACTGTTAAAAGCAATGCACATTCAATTGCTCAACAAGTAGCTAATAATATTTTCCATTCTATTAATTTTCACGCAACTTTCGTAATTGTTAAATCAAAAGTGAATGGCGAACTAAAAACGACTTGCATTAATTTCGCAAAATAAACAAAAAAAGTTACTTTGGGGAAGAGTCCACAAAATCAATTAGACCCTGTAATCCTTTTGATACGGTTCTGAAAACTATGCAACTATTTCACAGATTGTTATTGAAACATAAGTGATGAAAACTGTTGCAAATCGAACAATTTTTAAAATATTCAATATGAAGTTTTTGTTATAAATTAATTTGCAGTTTGAAAGTAATGTGATTAATGTTAAAGTTTGAAATACCGGACTGAAACATTTAAACTTATGGAAGAGGCTTTCATTAATCATCTTTAAACTCCTGTTATTTTAGCATACAAAAATTTATTATTGCCACAATTACGTTAATTGTATATATAACTAAATTAATCAAGGCTCCTTAGTTTAAGCATCTCAAAAACACAGTTCAAGAAACGAACCCAGAATTGAGTCACAATCCCTGAACCGATCCATTAACAGTTTTATAATAAGTTTAACAAAAAGTGATTTACTTAGTTTTTATTCGTTTAATTAACAACGAGTTAATTAAAACTTGAATCTTTGTGTTTGTCTGTCCTTGACATTTATATAGAATCGAAAGATGTTAAGCAGATCAAATAGGAATTACTACTGATAGTCATGTGAGGGGTGTGTTAACAGCTTTCCTTAGTTGGGGGCTTTTGGATTCTTATTGTTTTATCTCACAAATTGTTTGCTTTTGTTGGCTAAACAACAACAAAATAGTCTAAGATTAATGATGCCAACAAGGTCAGTCGACTGTTATTAGAACCAATAAAAATGCTGCAAGGTGCCGACTGCCGGAAATTTATGTTAGCCCCCAAAGCATTGAAGGTCCCCCCAAATCCCAAATCCCCACAAACAGAATGACAAAGAAACGGCAAGAACAGATAACTAACCATGTTAGAGGTACTTTTAGGGCTTGCTGTCATGTCATTATTAGCATTGAGTCTAACACTGGGTTCTTCTTTCCACTCACCCCTCTCATCTACACAGGTTATGGACGGCGGGAGGTGGTTGAGTTTCTGTTGAACAGCGGCGCCTCCATACAGGCCTGCGATGAGGGTGGCCTGCATCCGCTGCACAACTGCTGTTCCTTTGGTCATGCGGAGGTGGTGCGTCTGCTGTTGAAAGCAGGAGCCAGTCCCAATACCACAGATAACTGGAACTATACACCACTTCATGAGGCAGCCAGCAAGGGCAAGGTTGATGTTTGTCTGGCGCTGTTGCAACATGGTGCAAATCATACCATACGCAACTCGGAGCAGAAAACGCCATTGGAGTTGGCGGATGATGCAACACGGCCGGTGCTGACAGGGGAGTATCGCAAGGATGAGTTACTGGAGGCTGCCCGTTCAGGTGCTGAGGATCGTCTGCTCGCGCTCCTTACACCACTCAATGTCAATTGTCATGCCAGCGACGGACGTCGCTCAACTCCATTGCATTTAGCTGCTGGTTACAATCGCATTGGCATCGTTGAAATACTGCTAGCCAACGGAGCTGATGTACATGCCAAGGATAAGGGCGGTCTGGTGCCGCTGCACAATGCCTGCTCCTATGGTCACTTTGATGTGACCAAATTGCTGATACAGGCCGGCGCCAATGTCAATGCCAATGATCTGTGGGCCTTCACGCCTCTGCACGAGGCTGCATCCAAGAGTCGTGTCGAGGTATGCAGCCTGTTGCTGAGTCGCGGCGCTGATCCCACGCTCCTTAACTGCCACAACAAGTCGGCCATCGACGCGGCACCAACGCGGGAGCTGCGTGAACGCATTGCCTGTGAGTAGACGACAATCCTTTAATCTCTTCACAAAGATCCTTGTAATAACCTTTGATCTTTTCAGTTGAATACAAGGGACATTGCCTGCTGGACGCTTGTCGAAAGTGCGATTTATCGCGCGTAAAGAAACTCGTCTGTGCCGAAATAGTTAACTTCGTACATCCTTATACGGGTGATACACCTCTGCATTTGGGCGTCGTCTGTCAGGATGCCAAACGCAAGCAGCTTGTGGAGCTGCTGGCACGCAAAGGAGCTCTGCTCAATGAGAAGAACAAAGCCTTCCTTACGCCACTCCATTTGGCTGCCGAGTTGCTGCACTATGATGCCATGGAAGCTCTTCTTAAGCAAGGTGCCAAGGTCAATGCATTGGATAGTCTTGGCCAGACGGCGCTACATCGCTGTGCTCGGGATGAGCAGGCGGTGAGACTGTTGCTATCCTATGCAGTTGATAGCAATATTATCTCACTGGAGGGCTTAACTGCAGCTCAGCTGGCATCGGATAACGTACTGAAGCTACTCAAGAATCCACCAGATAGCGAGACTCACTTGTTGGAGGCGGCAAAGGCTGGCGATTTGGATGCAGTACGTCGCATTGTGCTTAACAATCCGCATACAGTCAATTGTCGGGATCTGGATGGACGTCACTCCACGCCATTGCACTTTGCTGCCGGCTTCAATCGTGTGCCTGTCGTGCAATTTCTGCTGGAGCACGGTGCTGAAGTATATGCCGCAGATAAGGGAGGCCTAGTTCCGCTGCATAATGCCTGCTCATATGGCCACTACGAGGTAACCGAACTGCTCGTCAAGCACGGCGCCAATGTTAATGTCTCCGATCTGTGGAAGTTTACTCCGCTTCATGAGGCGGCAGCCAAGGGAAAGTACGATATTTGCAAGCTGCTGCTTAAACATGGCGCCGATCCTATGAAAAAGAATCGTGATGGTGCGACACCAGCTGATCTTGTTAAGGATTCAGATCATGATGTCGCTGAGTTGCTTCGCGGACCCTCGGCACTGTTGGATGCCGCCAAAAAGGGCAACTTGGCTCGGGTGCAACGCCTTGTGACACCGGAAACGATCAACTGTCGGGATTTGAATGGACGCAATTCGACGCCATTGCATTTGGCCGCCGGCTACAATAACTTTGAGTGTGCCGAGTATTTGCTGGAAAATGGCGCCGATGTCAATGCCCAGGATAAGGGTGGACTCATTCCATTGCACAATGCCAGCTCCTATGGGCATTTGGACATTGCTGCGCTGCTGATTAAGCACAAAACTGTGGTCAATGCCACCGATAAATGGGGCTTTACTCCTTTGCACGAGGCTGCCCAAAAGGGACGGACACAGTTGTGTTCCCTCTTGCTGGCACATGGTGCGGATGCATATATGAAGAATCAGGAAGGTCAGACACCTATTGAGCTAGCCACGGCAGATGATGTGAAATGCCTGCTACAGGATGCCATGGCTACATCGCTAAGCCAACAGGCACTAAGATCTTCGACGCAATCCTTGACTGGCAATTCTCCGGCGCCTGATGCGGCCTGTAGCACTGCAACTGCAGGTGCAACATGCTCATCCTCAGCAGCTGCAGCGGCGTCAGCAGCATCAGCAGCAATGTTGTCACCCACCACAGAGACGGTGTTGTTACCTTCGGGTGCTTCCATGACGCTTAGTGTGCCGGTGCCGTTGCCATTGAACAGCTGTGCCACACGCATCAGTCCCGCCCAAGGCGCAGAGGCACATGGCGCTGAGAATACTGGCAGCGAGGAGTTGCTAACCGATCCGGAGTCCATTACAAATGTGTCCGGTTTCCTGAGCAGCCAGCAGCTGCATCATTTGATAGAGCTCTTTGAGCGTGAGCAGATCACACTCGATATTTTGGCTGAAATGGGTCATGACGATCTCAAGCAGGTGGGCGTGTCCGCCTACGGCTTTCGACACAAGATACTCAAGGGCATTGCCCAGCTACGCGCAACGACAGGTAAGTCCTCAGTGGAAAACTGTTTAAACTATCGCTAATACTTACCAACTCTACAGGGATTGGCAACAATGCAAATCTTTGCACCCTACTTGTCGATCTGCTGCAGGATGACAAGGAGTTTGTCGCCGTTGAGGAGGAAATGCAGGCCACAATACGCGAGCATCGTGACAATGGTCAGGCTGGTGGCTACTTCACGCGGTATAACGTAGTGCGGGTAAGTGGCAGTAATTTAATTATTAAGTATCATGCTGATCGATATATATTTGCAGGTACAAAAGGTACAGAATCGTAAATTGTGGGAGCGTTATGCTCACCGTCGTCAGGAGATTGCCGAAGAGAACTTTTTGCAGTCAAATGAGCGTATGCTTTTCCATGGTAGCCCATTTATCAATGCGATTGTGCAGCGCGGATTTGATGAGCGACACGCATACATTGGTGGCATGTTTGGTGCAGGCATTTACTTTGCGGAACACAGTTCCAAGAGCAATCAGTATGTGTATGGCATTGGCGGTGGCATTGGTTGTCCATCGCACAAGGACAAGTCCTGCTATGTTTGCCCCAGGTAAAATTTACCTCACAAAACAATTTGAAAACGCTTATTAATTTCCCTTCTATTTCTCTCTGTTGCAGGCAATTATTGTTGTGCCGCGTTGCTTTGGGCAAGTCATTTTTGCAGTATAGCGCCATGAAGATGGCACATGCACCGCCAGGACATCACTCGGTCATCGGTCGTCCATCGGCAGGTGGACTACACTTTGCGGAATATGTCGTTTATCGGGGTGAACAGGTAAACAGTCGTAAAATAAATTCTAGTTGAATGCTTTATAATGTTGTGTCATTGCAGTCTTATCCAGAGTACTTGATAACCTACCAAATCGTCAAGCCCGATGACAGTAACAGCGGTGCCGAGGAAACAAGATGATGGATGCCCTCTGTTGGCTCAACGCCTACAACATCATCGCCAGCTCCGCAACCACAACAGACCTCAGCTCCAGCTCTAGCTCTAGCTCCAATGCCAGCTCCAGCTCCAATGTCAGCTTCAGTTCCCGTTCAAGTTCCAGCCACAGTCACAGCCACAGCTCCAGTTGCCAACAAGCGGCGTCATAAACACGCCAAAATGAGCCAGCAACAACAGCAGCGTCAACATCAGCCTCAACAACAGCTGCCGCTGCAGTTGCAGTATCAACATTATCAGCCGCAACAAATGACGCCTGTGGTAACAACCACACAGCCAACACCAGCGGGCGTCTTTACGCACAATAACAACAACCATAGCTATAATAGTAATAATAACATCAACAGCAACATCAACAGCAACAATAACAACAACAATGATATGTCACCGATATCTAACAGCAATAGCTATTCCTCGGTTGACACAAATCAAACGCTGCTCAATTCAATTGCCAATCAACGTGGTGGCAGCAATCATCAGCGTCAAAATCATCATCATCATTCTCAGAATCATCAGAGCCGTAAATATAGTCAATTTATGATCATAACGCCTGCCGTTTCGATTGATCGTGACTTTGAGTATGAATCGCATTTGGATTTTGAGGACTTTGCCAATGCGGCACACAACAATGGCAATCTGTTTCGTTTGGGGCTGCGCCGGAGCGGCAGCAGTAGCGATGACAGCGGACACAGCAGCGATAGCAGTTTTCGATCTAATTACAATCCCTATTTGCATCACAGTCGTCAGCATTTGCTCTCCAACAAGAGCAACAATGGATGCAGCTCACGTCGTTTCTATACCTTCTCGTCGTGGCGCTGGTGTACACTGCTCTGTGCGGCGATGCGTTGCTTTGGCGCCGGACACGGCAATCAGGCACCGTATAGCAGCTCTTTTGTGCAACACCATAGATTACGTCGGTGTTCCTCCTATAATGGGGATACTGCATATGACTATGAGCATTTTGCGGCACCGTTTAAGGCTCGAAAAACACGCGATCATATGAATAATATTACTTACGAGTTGTGACGGTGGCCGCTTTCCAAATATGAACAGCATTTTGATCTCTTTGTCGCCGTTGTATTTGTTGGTCTACTCCTAAAACTTCTGCTCCTTATTAGACTTTTATTACAATTATTAGCTATAAATGTCGTGTACTGTGTGTCGTCGTCGTTTATTTTAGAAGGTAAGGGATATAAATTGATCGTATAATCAAAAGAGCAGCACATTTTTTGAGTGATTTTTATTCGAAATACGAGTAATTAATATAATAATAATTATTATACACAAACAATTATACAGATACAAAATATAAATATGAAAATGAAAATGAATAATGCACGCGCGTTTATTTAAGTGTTTAAAGTTAGCTAATTAATTTAAATGACAATTCAAACTCCAATTAAATTTAAATATACATACATATACAAATAACCGTTAAACAGTCTTTTTCTTAAAACAATTTAAAAAAATTCATTTCAATTGTGGCTTTTTAAAAATTTTTACAATTTAATGCTAACGATTAAAAAAATTGTTGGCCCCTTAACATTTGGATAAAACGAGATCGCATACAGCAAAAAAATGTGGAACGCTTCACGATTTTGCGTGTCATCCTTGCGCAGGGGCCATGCTAATCTTCTCTGTATCGTTCCAATTTTAGTATATGTTCTGCCGAAGCAAGAACGAATGTAGTCTGACAATTGTCGTATTTAAAGGCAGAAAGTGCGGAATAAGAGCTTGGGAATTATAAAATAATTACGGTTTTGCCTTTTTCCAGGGCCCAAACGGTAAGAATTTAGTTCCAAAAAAGCGGCGCTAAAGCAAATATGACAAATAGATGGCGCCAGCTCTAGTTATGTGACACTTTAGAGTGAAATATCCATTATGCCTTCAGCTTAAAAGTATGCACCACCAAAAATGTGATAAAACGTGTGAAGAGGTGACAGTCCTGGGGTAATTTAGGTACGTACGCACTCTATAGATGGCGCCGTTGCGCTTTGCCATGCGCGCATATTTAAAAATAAAATAGGATATTATTTTTTAAGTAACAAACCGAATTTTTTCTTAATTCGCTGTCTCAGATTAGCGTGGATTCGGCGAGTGAGCAGATAAATCTGGGATACTAGGGCTGTCTAGTTTTTTACCAACAAATAGATTTTAAAAATCTAGCGGCGCGCCGGCGTTTTTCATGCTTTTGGCGGGATGGGAAAAACGCAATAGTGCGTAGGCAACCGTTGTAGCAGTTATAAAAAACCATCAAACGACAATTCTATATACATTTAAAGTTTAAAACAAAAGTTGTTCGCTTTATTTGACTAAAACCGACAGTTAAGATTAGAGGCACGACTAATAGAGATTAGGTGTTTGGGCTTAAAAGACCAACCAGAGTTTCTTAACGGGAAATATAAATATTTTTACACATAACAAATACAAAAGATTGAGTGCAGTTTTTAAAAAAGTGTTTAGTATTCAGTTGATTGTGCTGCTGGATAATCGGAGTCCCCTCATTTCCGCATGACTTCACTCGTGCTTCAGCTCCGGCTGCAGATCGAACCAGCACTTCAATCCAGCGGGCGTTGTAATATCACTGTCATCCAAAGGAATTTTACGCTGCAATTAGAAAAGATTTGGAAAGGATGTCAAAAAAATGTGGAACGCTTCACGATTTTGCGTGTCATCCTTGCGCAGGGGCCATGCTAATCTTCTCTGTATCGTTCCAATTTTAGTATATGTTCTGCCGAAGCAAGAACGAAGACTACGAATGGAATTCTGCTATTTATATAGTGTTAAAGGCAAATTACAACTTGAGAATTACAAGGCAGCGCCTAGAAACCTCAGGTAGTCTGGATTTTAAGGAGGGGTTGATTTTTGCCTGTTACTCACCATGCCAATAATAGGGCTGCCACTGGACAAAAATCCCTTTTGTGTGCAGACCGTAACCTCGAGTTCCGTGTGCCGCAGCTCGGCAATTGAGATAAGGTATTCAAATGACGCATCATAAGTGGGATTGCAATTGTCCTTGATGGTGGCCGTTTTGCGCTTTGACTCCTTGCTGCGTCCAGGTAGCAAATACAGTTTAACATAGGGGTCGGGTATGTTGCTTGGATCACGTAAGGGAATATGCATTATCTTGTGTATGGTCACATCGAGCTTCTGCCGTTGTGCCGAGTAAATTATAGACAGCTGAATGCGTCCCAGACCATGTTCTCCACCCGTTGAAGTCGATTCGGGCATGCGATGAGTCAGCACTGTGCTGACCACCTCACTGATCGGTTTCTCCAACGATGTGGATGTGGAAATAACGGGCGATACTTTTACAGGCTCTTCCTCGGTAATGGGCGATTCAGCGGAATGGCGTTTGCTGTTCGCTTGAGCATCCTGTAAAGGAAAACGTGTTGTAATATATTTTAGATAATGCTTTTATTAGTTAAGACTTAATTGAATATTGACCTTTACTGCTTGAAGCGCCGCAACTGTCGCATCGGGTGTCTTAACGGAAGTGCTACGAGCCAGGACTGCTCCTTGTTCCTGTGGCTCAGGTTCCTCAATCTCGCCCGCCTTCAAAATGCGCAGTGATAGTGACATATATAGCTTCGATTCGGGTCCTGACTTTTGCAGTTGGAAGGGTTGTTGTATAACTTCCATGTTGAACTGCTTAAGAAGAGTGCTCAGGGTGTAAGTGTACTGGCCGATATCATTGCCTGTCTTCTGATCATAGATCTTCACGTTTAGACACTCATTATCCGGATTCGTGACTAGGAAGGTAAAACCTTGCTCCCAAACAGGCGAATCATCGCGCAGAATCATTGCAGTCTGCTTTTTCTGCTTATTGACACTGCACACCAGGTAGGGATCGGGCTTGGAGTTGGCACGTGCTTGCTGTAAATGATTGGATTAGCGGAAAATACTTTATAAACTTTTAAGACTGAGCACTAACCTTCAGATGCCTAGCGGAATCAATGAAAACACTGAGCACAGCGGAGCTCATGGTTGTCACACGCAACAGCTGGGTTTCCAACAGGATCTGTTGCAAATCGTTGGGATCTGGAGTCAGTTTATACCATTGCAGTCGCACATGCAGATCACCATGCTTGGCCTCCTCCAGCGTAAGCCACTGTGGAGACATGAAAGGATTAGTAGTAAGGAATCAGGTAACAGTTGACCTTAATACTCACAGTATCGAGAACACCCTTCTTGATCACACTGGATATATCGATAGAGGCTCTAAGGGTTATAAATATATCATTTAGTACCAGTTGAACAACTTGTTAATGATAAGAAAATATTATTGTTAGGTGTCTTAAGCGGGTTTCTGGCCAAAAGTGGAGTTTCGGGGAGTTTGAGTTGAGTGTGAAGAGTTCGGAGTTGAGTGGTTAAAGTTTTGTTTAAGTGGTGTCTATCGAATACTCATGTGTTATCGATTTGATTGCCTAACCTGCCGAGCGACTCGTCATCACTTGTACGATCCCAATCAAAGAGCCTAAGCACCAGTATGGCACGTTGTGAGACCTCAACCACAGCCTTCTCCGTTCAGGCAACATTAATATGGCATAGGGAAGACATTATATTAATACTGTTAGTTTTGAGAACGGGCTTGGCAAACTCTACTTAAAGTTTTGTTATGTATTGTATTTACAGTTTTACTATATAGGAAAATATATAGGTATTATTTGGTTCTACACTACATACTTAGCATGCAGTGTTCAGTACAGGGTGCTCCAGCTGATGCTGAGTGTATGTGTTTAAGTGAGTCTGGGCATGCAACAATGTTAGTAACACGTATTAGTTAGTTAGTGTTGGCTTTAAGCGGTCAGTTTTTGTGGGTGTTTTTGTAAAGCAAAGAGTGGAATGAAGCCGTATTCAATTCAATATCGATGTTGAGGTTGGAAAGAGTTTTTTGCAGTGACTCCCCGTTAACCTCAGTAGATAAGGCTGTACGGAATAAAATTACACTGTAAGATCTAGGGAATTCTTTAGAATTATATTAACAATATCTCACAATACTGAATCATTGGGAGAATGTAGAATACTCAGTCATAATAGAAATTTGTTGATTCACAATTGAAAGATTAAAGCACAGTTATTTCAATTCGTTTCAGTTGTTATTAGTCAGTAATTGGTTTGTTAAGAGACGCAACTAGGGAGCAAATAGAACATAACAAGAACTGAAGAGGTTATAAAATATTAAAGTTAAAGTGCAGTTTCATGCCGCAATACAACCTGCCCAATAAATCATCGGCCTGTACGCCTGGCATACTTTGATCATAGTCCCACAATGAAAAACCAATCAAGTGGTTGATGGTGGTAAAAATACTCGCCTAGAAAAACAATTGTGTGTCATGAGAGTGGGATAGAGAGAGAAAAATACAGAAATGGAGAGATAGAAGAAAGCATAGCTTTAAAAGGCATCATCTTTAGTACAACAATTAACCAATACAGATACTACGAGTATTACTCACATACGGCGAGGGACGGGAATTTTGGGTAGGATAGCAAATTCATCGTGTTTAACAATATCCCCAAGATGATAGATAGATATAGATAGCTTACCTGCCGAGGCTCTCGTCTTTTTTGGAATCATCCGAATCCATCAATTGAATGTCGACCCATTGACCCATTTCAATAAAAACTGGCGCCTAGTTGTAGGCCCAAGACGCACAAACAAAATACGAGTACATAATGTCAAGAAATATGCATGAAAATTAAAATGAAATGAAAAGATAACGATAAAGATAAAGATAAAGAAAAACAAACTCTACGGCATCAACATAAATCGATCGATCGTATTGTGTATGTGTGTGTGTCTGTGTTTTGTAGCATGCAGCAATCGATTGGAAATGGCAACAACAGACTACAAAAAAGCAAACGCTGTGTCTGAAGTTTTGATGGCATTGAGCTAACGTACCTCGCACCAATAATCCCACTTGGGATTAACATTGTTATCAATTATCTGTGTCCTAAACTCCTGAGATCCCACATTGATAATGGCATACGGATCGGACTTGCCCTTGCCCAGCACACTGATGTCCTTTTTCATCAGGTTCTTGGCCTCCACAACATGAATGCGCAGCAGACCCTAAATAAAAAGAGTATTTATGAATTGAAGTTGTCGTTATATGAATGTGGAACCTACCTCCGGCTCGGGCATTTTAAGGGACACAGCTGAGACTTCCTCGCTGAGGGAAATGGGTAATTTGTTTGGCAGCACCATCACATTGCCAATTTGTTCCACAATAATGCGACGCAACAAATCGGATAAGCCAGGCATGTCCATAAAGTCAATAACACCCACCAGATTAAAGTCAATATTGGGATTGTTAAGGAAAAATATCTGAAGTCCGCCCACCAGGGGCATGGAACGTATCAGTGGCTTCATCACAACTCGAACCCAGCCATGGATCTGGAAATCCTTAATGCCGCCCTTCATGCCACCCAAATAGAAGTTAATGTCGCAATCGCTGGCATAGAACAAATCCAAGTCCATTATAATCTCATTGCGGTCCACATTCTTGTCGTAGATCTTAACGCCACCAATTCGCGGAGGAATGGTGCCCAAAATGATTCTATCGAAGCGAAAACCGTTCATTTTGTATTGGGACAAGGCCAGGGCCACATTTGGTTCAATTGTCTCCTTGACTAAGGTGCGAGCAAAGTGGTTTGCATTTGGCCACACTTGTTTTAAAATCTATAAGGAATGATATTAAACTCTATACTAAACATGACTAAGCAATGCTTACTTTATTCAACCACTCGGCACGTTCCACATCTGGGAAATATACCCAGGCAGGCAGTTCATCAATACGGGCCAGTATCACATCCTTTTCGGAGGCCATGGCTGATGCCTTGGCAATGTCGCGCTTTTTCTCCGATGTCTTGGCCAGCTGATCGCGGGCCACAGATAAAATAACCGGAGCTATAAGCCATGCTACAGACCAACCCATATAGCCCACCAGATAAATGGAGCCCACAATGGCTATCTTTTTGCCCACCGAATAGAGCACCGAGAAGATACTGTTATCATCGTTGGTGCGAGGCTTTGCCACAGTTGTGGTTCCATTAGCCAATGGTGGAGTTGTCGTTGATGGTGTTGAGGCCGGCGAAGGAGTGGTTGGTGTTTTTTCATTCATCTTGGGAAGATCTGCGAGTGGCACAATTGGGACCTCCTCGTCGGTATTCGGTGGCACAGTAAAATCAGCCAACGGCACACTTGAGCCCAATGAGTTATTATCACTGCAGAAACACAAAGAGAACAAGTGAAACATTTTTTATTATAATTTTTTAGCGTCGTTTATTTTGCTATATTACGTATACGGCAGCTGATTCATTAGCACCGACAACCTCGGCTTGGTTCGGCCCGGCATTCTGCTGGTCGATGATGTCACTTTGCTACGTTTGAAATAAGATGCCTCTAAATTTTATAGTCTATGCAGTAAATTTTGCCGGCGTAGTTTGTTTTTATATTCACTTTATGCCATTTCGTGTGTGTTTATTCAGCGAGCAATTTCTTTTATATGCTTTACCTATTACTCATACGTAGTGTGGGCCTGGCAAATTGACATACTTTTAGTGTATAAGAAGTGGCAACAACAACAAACAACTGTTGAGTTCAAAGCAAGTTAACATCAATAATTCAGTTTTCACAAGCATATTTACTGTGTTGTGTTGTAGTCTTTATACCCTTACAGTGAGTAAGGCAATTGTGTAAAGAATTTTGGGAAAGAAACGAAGATAGACCGCAAAATGTTTACATATTGTTAATTTGAGCAACTGGTTGAGCCGTAATGACTTCGCCTGTCTACAAATATTTGTATACAAATAAATCTACCTTACAGCTTTAAAGATAGGTCTGTCTCTTTAGATATTACAGAGATGCTTCTATATTGTGCAAACAGACTACATCGATTACTAGACTTTACTATTACTTACTGGGTTAAAAATACACACTCTGTCTTAAAGTGTTTATTCTATATTTCTTTTTAATGGTAAATATTTGTATTTTATGGAAGGCTCTATCAAATACAAATCCAAAGTCAAAGGGAGGGTATAAGAAGTGCGCAGTGCCTTAATTTGCCAAGAGAACCTCCTCCTTCATGCTCATCTATAATTTAAAGCTCTTGGATAAATGTACAAATTTTTTGCCGCCCGTTGAGGTCTTCAACGTCATTACCATCATTACCATCATTACCATCTTGTAAAATGTTTTTTTGTTTATGTTTTAATTCGTTTCGTTTTATGTTACAGCTGCCACGCCCACACTGGCGTTTGTTTTGAGTGAGTTATTTTAGCGTATTGACTCTCATTCGTTGACTTAAACGTTTCTAGACCAACTTTTGGTATTGTCTTAACTTTTTCATTGTTATTCCATAAAGTTGAAGTGAGCTTTTGTTTTAAGGATAATATAATGAGTTCATCTAAAGTGGAGGAGGAGGTGAAGAGTGGGTGGTGTAAGTAAAGTTCAGAAAGTAGCTAGGCACCATCAATGTCTCTGTTACTAAGCTATGCTAATTTCCTTCATGAGTGTGTTCAAGAGCTGCGAATATTTGTCATGTAGACCTCTCCCTGGGACTGTGGGAATTAAACTACGGGCTTGGGCACCTGTTGAGCTACATAAAATAAAAGTTCCTGGCAATGAAAATAAACAGACAAACAAAACATGCTAGAATGAGAGAGAAAGAGAGTAAGAGTGAGAGAAGAAGAGACATCATGTCTGACATAACTTTTATGCTGTCTACCTTCAATTGGCATCCCATTGCAAAACCAAGAACTTGAACTCACTTAACAACTATTCGTATATGAATTAGTTGTTTCTCACTCTCTCTATCTACCTATCTCATTCATTCTGTCTCTCTGCCGTTCCTACTTACTTATATGTTCTGCGTTTTTATAGAATGACGTAGTCGTTTGATTGATGTTGTTGTAGTTTTTATGAGCTATTTCTATCTATATGGTAATAGGGTCGACCCAATGGCCATGTGCTTACTTTTAATATACAAAATAAAACATATTTAATTGTTGCATCACCTCATCTTGTGTTGTTGTTATTCGTTCGATCGTCTCAGTGTTTGTTTGTTGTTTATTCGATGTTTCAGCTGTTTGTGTTTACTGCACGCTAAAAATGAAAATTGTAAAAAATAAACAAAAAATTCAAATATGTATGTGCAACCTAACAAAAGCATAAGCAATAAATAGAAATGTAAAAGAAATAAATTTTAAATTAAGTTTTCAAATAGGGGTATGAGAATTCAATCGCAATTTATTACATTTTGAGTCATTCAACTAAATTCCTACTACTTGTTTCGATTACAGTAAACATGATTTATATAATTACAAGTGTTTAATAATTATTGATTTTATAATTCACAAAGTTACGAGAAATTTACTTGTTTATTACAAATTAGTCACATTTGTTGATATATAATATATTTTTTGTTAGACATGAATACAGGGAGTGCACGATGTTGGAAAAATAGTAAATTTATCAGCTGTTCATGCTAATCAAGTATAGCTTTTAAAGAATTCTCTATATTTTTTTGCAATTCGCTATACAATATCCCAAAAATTGTTCAATAGTTGACCTTTTTCAATTGAAATGGTATATAAATAATGTATAAGTGTGTGTTTCAATCTGCATATCTATAAACGTATGTATAACTGAGCACGTACAAAATGTTTTTCATTTGAAATTCACAAACATTTATATACATTCACAAAAATATGCGAATATCTAAAATTTGTACATGTGGCACAGATATAAGTACAAAGTTGCCAATATGAAACACAATTTGTATATTTTTATCAAGTTCTATTTTTCGTTCGTTCTTTAGACAACAATAACAATACTAGTAAACAAATCGCATATTTTGTTTGGTCTGCGGCTCATTTGTTGAATGTTTCTTTCCAGTATTTGTTCTTTTTATTTTACTTTGAAAACCGGATTCTGATTACGCACCAAACAGATACAATAAAAACAATAACATTTAGAGAATTCATATTACGCACCCAGAAAAACGACACTTTATAAACTCTATAAGACTTTTGTTTTTGTTTTTTAATAAATTTAATTTTTTTGCTGATTGCGCGACGTGTTTTACAACTGTACGACGCCGCGACGTTTTGAAAACTAAACTGAAATTCTGAGTGGCAGTCAATTGAAGATTTTGGGCTTTGAGTGAAAGCTTTAGTGCTTTGAGTAAAAGCTCCCGTACAGCAGCCAGGCAATGCGGTTCTACGGGTGTAAGCTGTAGATTCTTTGGCGCCATGCATGGCCTTATCAAATTAGCTTGGGGTACACTTCACTACATACTTAGAAGCTTTAACTTATAATTAGTTGGAAAAATGTAATTCAATATGACTTTAATGTGTATTTTTCATCTGTTTCAATGCTTGAGTTGTTCTTTTCTTTGATTATTCTGTAAATATTGAGAGAGTTTCTATTTTAACCTAATGCGTTCAAAAGAGTTATAAATTGTTGATTAGAATTTGACAAAGCAACGCACGCCATAAACACGTTATTTTTCTTTTCGAAAATATTATTTGAAATCTCAAAATATGTTCAAAACAAAAAACAGTGTAGGAAATTAAGTTCTCACTCTGGATAACTGATCTTAATAAACCAAGTAAAAATAATCAGAGCTCAAATAGAACTCAACTTTACTTCCTTTCTATATAAATACAGGTAAGGTAAGCCCAAATAAACTACTTATGCTGTATAGTGTACTTGCTGCACAATAGCTAATTACATGGACAGGATATGGATCAAGGGTTAATTGACGCTATTTGTGGTTGTCATGTTGCGGCAAGTAGACTGATCATTGGCAATTAATAGCTTTGGTAGTTAGCTTGGGCAATTTGACAAAAGCATTAAAGACCTCAGCAAGCTGTGCAGGATTAAGCTTTTTCATAAATAACAAATGGCCGTGCAACACATGACGTATGAGTAATAATGGTGGCATATGCATTTTTAATGCCGCCAGCAGATTAAAAGGTAAACTGAGTAGCGCTACAAAAAAGCGCAAATCAAACGCAAACAAACTACACCTGGGCCAACTTTAATGTGACCTTCAACACACTCACACTCACACACATGAATACATGTTCCCACACTCTGGTGCACATTGTCTGCCTGCAGGAGGGCTTGGCAAAGGAGGTTGTATGCTGTTGAAGGCCACTCGCTCCTTCTGTTGCTGACATTACTGTTGCTGCCATTATTGTTGCTGTTGCTGCAGGCGATGCCAGGCAAATGCCTGCATGAAATTCCGCTTCTGGAGAATTTAAAATGTGCCAAGCATTTACGTTGTACTCATGCAGGGCCTGCTTAGCGCCTCCGGCCATGAAATTACTGCACGGCAATTAGAGATGACAATAACGTAAATATTTGCTTTGGTATCTTTCTTGATTTAATTTTTGATGAGTCGAATAAGTGCTTTTTCCTCTCGTTTGTTTTCCATCAACTGCACATTAAACATACATTCTTTAAGCCACATTTATAGTTTGCTTACGAATCACCGCCCATATTTAACATTTAATATTCGTTGTATGTGTTGGGATTTAATTGCACTATAAATATTTGATTCGACTTGACTTAATTTAGATTTTAGCTAATGCTAAGCATACGGGTTGCATGCGTAATGAGGTCTGGTGGTTGGAAACGAAGCTCAAAACTTAAATCATGCATTTACAAAAACTTATATTTAACTTTGAAATTAGCTTATTGATTGTCGAATAAGAACAAAACGATTTTTACACTCTGTCTCGTCGACATTTGTGCCATAAGAACTTGCAACAGCAATTGGGGTCATAAGGTTGAATGAAAGCCGACAACGATGTCAGACAAGTAAACAAGTTGAAATTGTCCTTTAAGGCATCTACAATGTATGTTTGTTTTTTCTCATTTTCCTTAATGTTTGTTCTTGGATAAATGACGTCACGTTGCCGTCGCCGTCATTGTTGATTTATGGGTGTTCAGTAAAGTAAAGCGATTCAAATCGAAGCGTAAATGTAACAAATTGTCTGCACTTGTAATTGCGGTAAAGGGAAACGGAAGGGCAACGTTATAGATCTACAGTTGTGCTCTGATTGCATGCAAGACCCATTAATGTAACAAAATTGAGTTAAATAATCGAATTAGCCCTACACATATGGAATAGTTGATTGTTAGACAGTCAGTCCATTAGGTTCTCCTGTTGCTTTGTTTGCATTTCAGAGTAAGATAAAGCCACGCTCCTTCATAATAAAAGTGAAACACTCGCACAACTCAATTAGTGCAACAACCAGCAGGCAATTATAAAAGGTCATAAATATTTTATGAATACTCGTACAAGAAATCTTATTACATATTGCCACATGATTATGCCATCAGCTCTGTAGCTTAGTTGGAACTGAATCACATTAAGAACGTGACACACTTTATACATTATTATGTACTATATAAATCCAAGCTACCTTTAAGCCTTTCATCCTGCTCGCCAACTCGCCATGCAATTTGCATTCACACATCACATTCAATATTTAAGCAAAGTTCTTTATAGACATCCACAGAAGTCATCCTTAAAGCCGTCGCCCATTAAAGAGAAAGTTTTCCACCGGAAAGGCATGTGAATATTTGAGTCTACCACAGCTTGTTTCCTCATTTCCTGATGATGTTTCCATAAAATGGCCGCAGGGATACATATAAAGTAAGCAAAAACTCGATGGTAAATGAAAGCAAACCTCAGCCTGAACCTGAACCTGAACCTGAGTCAGAGTCAGACACTTATGTGGCCCAACTGCATGGCATTAAATTAGCTAACAAATATGCCAGCCTACGAATACACGTTTCTTGTCCCAAATCCAATGTTTCTCTCCTCGTTCAGTCAACTATGTAAGAGTCGAGACAGGTGGTGGGACGGGTGCTATTAATAGCCATTATTATCGCCTCAATCGGCCGGCCTGCCGGACGCTAACACAAAGAAAAGGCACAAAAACCCAAAGAAAATCCACTAAATGCACAATTGGAATGTTTTCTTATGAATTATACAGAAGTCCAATAAAAATGCCACAAGAATTGTGGCACTGCAAGGTAAGACGGGGCCAAAAAAAGGAAACAAGAAAAACAATTGCTCCAAAAAACTCACAAAAAAAAAGCACGCACGGAAATCGTGGTAGCGACCAAAGGAAGCAATTAGGCAGTTACTGGTGTGAAGTGATAGACTACAATGTACCCTATGATGTAAATAACTTAAGCCTTAAAACTTCTTGTTAGTGATCAGCTTAAACGAAAAGTAAAATAATACATATGTTTTCAGATTACTTGCATTATATAAGTAGTTTTCCTGAAACCATATTCTATTTGTTACAATATGTAAGCCCAGAATAGACACTGTTTTAAGCCCCATTTCAGAAATTGTAAAAGATTAACTAATATTAACTCTGCTCCCAAAAGTATACTTAGGATATTCTCTAGAAGCTCAATTTTTGGAACAGAGTTGTACCTAAGTAAATCGTTAAAATATTATCTATATTTAAAATCGATCTTCAGTTAAGATTCATAAATTTGACTAGTTAAAAGAATTATTAATTACTCATATAAAAATCAGAAAAGTTATATTTACATATAATGTTTATGTTTACAATGTTAAAAAATTCCTTTATACCACCTAGCTAAAACTAATCTAAACTTAATCTTTTATTTATTTAAAGATGAAGTAATATTTGTCTTTTGCATCGATTAAGCACATACAGCGTGTAATCCTTTCGTTGTCCATCTTTGCAGAGTATTTATTACATTAAAAAGTACAAGTGAAAATTTGCTATAAGCTTTTCTCCCCCAACAGAGACATCTCTTACAGTTGACAGCTGTAAGCTGTGTATAAATTTATCAGACCCAAAAAGCAGCGTACGTGATCAACCACAACAGTAATAACAATAACTGTCAGACAAAAGTACACCACGCCCCCATGTGAGGGCTTTCTGTTGCCTCTCAATGTGGTTTCACTTTAATTATCCTTGGCGTCAAGTGCAAAAGGCAGCCATAACAAAAAGTTTGTATCCTTCAACTGGCTTGTCATAAATGTGTGGATTCACTTTCGTTTCACTGTGCTGACTGTCTGGCTGTCTGTTTGTCTGCTTGTCTGTCGGCTTTTGCTGTCAAGTGACATATCTTTTCGTGTGCTTCGTTAGGTTGGGACACTTCAAAGCGAGGCGTCACTTGCACACTGACAACGTTGCGTATGTGTAATATGAACCATGTTCAGAGTATAACGCACAGCACAAGCACAGAGAAATTATCCTGACAACAGCAATAAACAGCAAGTAAAGCGATAACCAAAGGCTCAAAAGATCTCACACCGAAACCGCCTCCACTTACATCTACTGCATTTTTAATGTTGACTTGCAAATTTCGCTTACAGTTTTGCAGTCCCAGTTGTTGTTGCTGCTGCCACTTGAGTAATAAAAGGTGGCCACAAGACGCTACACGGCACAAAGCCAAGGAAATTTGCAAAGCAAAAAATACAACGGCACAATTGCTGCGGACACTTTTTCCATTCGTCCCTATCACTTAGGCTATTGATTTGAGGCTGGCAAACCGGAATTTCCACAAAAGAAAAGCGCGCGCTGCGTATTTGCTTAGCCAGCGACAATTGAAGCGATTGGCGAAGTCAGGACGACAACAGTTGCTCATCGCACGCGTCTCGCGCACAACTGACTGCCCGACAATTTCAGCTACAATAATATCACTCATACGCAACGTGTGACCCACATTCGTGCAAGCCGTAAAACTCAAAACTCAAACACTTTGCGAGAGCGAAACAAAAGCGAAGAGCGAGCTTTGGCATCGCTTTGAGCACTTTTACGACTGAAGGTTGTTTTTTGTTTACGTTTGCAGCTATTTTTGGCGCCAAAATGTGAGAAACAACTGTTGCAGCAACTGTGTATTGGGGTGACTGCTATAAATACTGACACATTAGGCAAAGTGCAGCCGCATCGTTGCACTCTTTGTTATTTAAAATTTTATTTGAACTTCAAATTAGCAAAAAACGGTTTATCAAATATAAAGTTAATTCCGATTTCCATTTTATTATTTTATTTCTGTTTGTTATTTAAAATAAGACATTAAATTAAAAGTAGCAGAAATCAAAAATAAAATATAAAGTCAATTTGGTTAATCATTTAAATCAAATACAATTTACTTTGTAAATAAATTATTTTTAGATATTTTTATATTTACTTTTGAAATACTTGCCTCTATCTTATTTACAAATAATATTTTATATAAATATTTAAAATATACTTACAAAGAGTCTAAAGCTCAAGCATGCGTACAGTTTTAAAGGAATTGTGTCTTGCTAAATGTTTGCAGTTAAAAGCACATGTACAGTTTAAGAGTAACAGTGAATACAAAGCTGTTGTCCGTTGGTTCAACATATTCTTAAAGTGTTTTAAATAATAATTTTATAGTTAATATATAAACAAATTAAAAATAAATTATAAAAATATTTAATAAATCAGCAGAGTGAAAATGTTGTTGAAAATGTGAATTTGATAACTAATATATGTGAGAGTTTGAAACTTCTTAATGCATTTAAAGAAAAGTTATTTTTGAAGTCTAGAGCGTCTGGAGCGTTTGGAAAAAGTAATCCTTGACCGCTGCCACTTTTACACCGTTAGTAAATTTGCCATTCACAAGTGTTCATACATATGTATATGATTCAAGTTCACCGACATAAAGAGGTCATGGAATAGCAAGTGTTATATTTTTAACAACTATATTTTTACAAAAAGTAACGATGCAAATTCAACCGTCTGGGAGGAGCCTAAATCCAATACATGCTGTACATTATCTTTGGCCATTTTAACATTTTTGTAAGTTCATCTGCTAGTCACAACTACATTAATAACATCTGTCTTGCTTGTACCTCTTGATGTTTAATAAAATGAGAAAAAACTCCAATTATTTTCTTGCAGTATAAACGATTTAATTTTTGCGCGTAGAGTTCATAAAAAAAGAGCGTTGACAGCATTACGAGCTAACTCTGTGACAGTTACCGACTTTTAACAAGTTTGTCAATAAATTGTGTTTATTCTTCGTGGTATCGCGGAGATAAAAACCATTTAATGGCGCCATATTTTGCAAGTCTGTATAGTTGACACTAAAAATAAATCAAAACTCTGTACAGATGATGTGAAAACGAAGAATAAAACGAAAATAAATAACAAATTGAAAAGAATGCAAAAAGTTCAAAATAAAAGCGACAAAAAGTGAACCATCAAAAATCTGACAGCACACAGAAGAGAATAAAAACAGTATATTTATATGTATTTAAAACTCGAGTGATGAACAAATTTATGTTTCAGTCAACATATTTTTCTCTCTTATTAATAGATAGTTTTTTAATATCCACATGTTTGCAAGTTTATAAAATCTGGAAAATTTTCAACAATTTTCAATGAAAGTTTTGTCTGCTTACAAAAATGTCACAAAAAAATATCTGCGTTTCTTCCATATTTACGACACATTAAAGCAAAGCCAAACCAGAGTAGATTCTCATCCCACCCGCCAAGGCACCACCGCACCACCGCACCACTGTGCCATCACGAATATAAAGGGTTAAAATATTGTTTTTCCTTTTTTTGCGACAGCGCACGACATGCATAATAATAAATATGAATGTAAATAACAATACAAATAATAATAAAAATATAACAAGAAATTCAGTTGGTTAAAACAACATATGTAAAACATCACTCGGCATTTTTTTCCAGCTCTTCCCTTAATCCCAATAAAGTCTAGTCTCATTCCAACTTGATTCTGATTTGGCGACAGCAGCTAATGCAATAATAAGAACATCAGCACTGCGGTTTGGGTGTACTATATATAAGAAGTTCAAGCATAGCTCTAACAAGTTGATGGTATTATGTAGACGTTGCTTAACTATGTAGATATCCTGTAAATATATGTGCTTATGTTAATATATGTTTATAATGCAATGGATTCTTAAAGAGCATATAAAGAAAGATAGGGAAAATGAAAGCATGCAATAAAGTTTATCTTCTCATTTAATAATATGAAACTAGCATACCCTTTGTTAACTTTGGCAGAGGGCATAAACAGCAGGAGGCCATTTTAAAGTGATGCCTTCCGCTTTTATTATATTGCAGGCTTTCGGAAACGCAAAGCTGAGCCACTTGCCTAAGGTTGAGACACATAAAACAGACCCAACATATAAATAAGATTTATGCAAGTACATATGTGTTTATGTACATGTTAAAGTGAACAGTACAGCAAATCATATATGCTGAATGACTTAAAGTTGGACAGAAAACAACTTAATGAAAAACATATTAATTGATCAGTGGCTAAAGACTTAGGAAATTCATAACTAAAAGATAAACACTCATATCTATATTATCGTTAGTAATTTCAAATACATGAAAATCTCATATTTCTCCTTTATAGTACAATACCTAAGACAAATTGAAAGATGTTAAGCTCTAGCAAATACTTGACATATCTCTAGATTGTACTGTATGGCTAATATAGTGCACTTTGAATAACTCACAATCAGTCGTATTTCAAAAACACAATACCAACGATGCTTTAGATCTTTTCCCTGTGCCAACAGCACACACAAACACACATACACACACACGCACACATGCAACGACAAACAATCACACACCGACAGCACGATAAACCGGAAGTGCTTGACGCTTTTGCATATCCTCAAGTGCCACTAAGTGGTGCTATTGCTTTCATTTGTGGTGCTTATCGCACTCTCACTCAAAAGAGAGCACCAACTTACATACCTCACTCTCCCATTCTCTCCCTTCTCTCTCTCTCTCTCTCTCTCTCTGTCTGTCTCTCTCTCGCTCTATCTGCTCGTGTGTGGTGCCTGTGTCAAGTGCACATGTGTTTGTTACTATTGTATGTTAGTTTTCCTACTGTCAGCATTTTATTCTTATTTTTTTTTTTTGCGCTTTCTATTTTTGTATCGCTGACCATGACAGTTTTTAGTCCTAGCCCCATGACCCCATACCAGTCCGTGTAGTCGTTGCAAAACTGTCCAGAACATAAATGACATTTATATTGGTTATAGAATGTATTAGAAGAAATTGTAGCTGTTGTCCCTTTTAGTGGTTGTTGCTGCTGCCATTGCTGTTGTTATCGTGTACGTGCGGCCATTTTTGGCCATAAAAGCGTAACAATAACAAACAATTTTTACGACACAAACGTTGGCCAAAAAGGTCAAGTTATGAAAAATGACAACAGCAACAGCTACAACAAACACAATGCCAAGCAAAAAGCAATAGTTAAGATTTCTGCTTGGAAAAGCATTGAAAACTTTTCCGCAATATTATCCAAAACAACAACAACAACCACACTAGGAACTATAAGAAGAACTTTAATAAAAAATGAAATAAAAATCATTAGTTGGTCACATGGTCAAAGCGTACATCGAAAAAGGCGTTAGGAGTCAAAAATTGCGTATACGACACGTGGCAAGCGCACCCAACGCAAACGTCAAAACGAAAGGTGGTGTGGCTTAGGAAAAGCGCGTGCTTTTGGCATATTTGTGTGCCAGACACACACACACATACTCATACACACACACACATTTACACACACATACACACTTCTGGCATTTAAAGCGCACGTTGAACGCTTTAGCCCATAAATCCATCGCCACAGCCAATACAAATAAACAAGGCAAATGGTATGGCAAGTGGGCGGGGCTGTTGGTGGGCTGAGTGTCCAAAGCGACGATAGTTGACTGGACATATATTCACACTCAACCCCACTCAAACTCACACACACACACACACACACACAAACACCGTTGTAAATAGCGTCAAAAACCTCATCCTTGTGCCTGACGCGATTCTGATTAAACACTTTTTAATGTCCTTACATGGTACGTGATAAGTTTACGCTTAAATTGAGCATTACTAGATTGGCAGATACACTTTAGCTACATAGTATGTCATATTATGTCGGAAATAACGTTGTGAATATATTCAAAGAGTAGAAATCCTTGTTGTATTTTTATTGTTATTTGCAAGAAACTCCCAATTTGTATGGCATACTTTTTGTATTTACTTTGAATTTATTATGAAACTTTAGATAGATAGATATAATAAGAAATATATACATGTCTTTTTGTTTATTTCATGGTTTATTTTTAAACTATTTCAAGTAGAAGTTTAAGTTTTACATAGAATGGCACACGACGTTCCTTATCCGTTAAGTGTTTGCTTCGATCTTTGATTTGTTGTGCTCTTTTTGTAGTTCATGTCAACGTGACAAACTTTCTATAGATTTAAATTACTTTCATTTAATTTTTGTAAAATTTTTTGTTTGGCTCTTTTGCTTCTGTTCAACCTTTGGCTCGGTCAAAAAAGGAAAAGGGTTACAAAAAGTCAGTCATGCATGCGGCGTCGAGACCCAAACAAATACACATAAATAGCTTCCTTTTTGGAAATGTTACCCTTTCGCCTTCGGCTTGATTGCTGTTGTTGTTTTTGTTGTTTTGTTTTTGTGCTCGAGGGTCTAAATCATATTAATGAATTTTCTTTTGGCCATGTTTGGCCTGTAGTGCGGCATTAATTATGCAAAATTAAATTTTATATCGTCGCATTAGGCGAAAACAAAAATACCAAAAAAATAAAGGGACGCCCCAACGCCTTTACAGGTTCTCGACATTCTTTTTCTTTGCCCCTTTTTAACTGGGCAACGGCTTATTTAAATTTATGATTGAAAAAAAATTAAATGCCAACAGAGTGAGGCGAAATCCGCTTTGGTCATTAGCAGAGAGCGTTTTTTACACATACGCACACAGAATCAGAGGCAGCTGTGACTCTTGGTTAAGCGGTTTTCATGTTTCATAGCACATTTTCAATGGATTTACGAGTTTTTGAACCCACTGCACTGCCAACCTCAGACCTCATTAGCACAGAGTCTGCAATAGTTTTGAATATATATTTTGTGATTATCACAGTCGCTTCATAAATCACGCCAATATGCAGCTGAATCACACAAACCGGCGCCATGATGTCGCCAAATTCGGGGTGACTTTATCCACGGCTAGACTAACAGACTAATTAGCCTAGAGCCCCAAAACAATATCAATATCTATTACATATACAAAGAACCATGTTTTTCTATTTGCAATACAAGTGGGCAAATAATGTTCTCAAATGTTGAGGTTAACGGGGCGTATGAATGTCAAAGCCGGTAAGAATATCAAATTTACATCAATGAATTATGTTTTAATTGACATCAATTATCAAACTGATTATTAATTGTAAAATATCTTTGTCAATTAATTGGCAACCAACTGTTTAAACCCGCAGATTTATTTATATCTATTATTTACACCCTAGGTGGAAACCTGATGTAAGAGCAATAAGTTTAAAAGCCGTTTCCAAACAATTGAGCCAAGGAAGAAAAGTTGGTAAATTTAAAAATTAGTTTGAAATTTCAACTATCAGCTTCTGGTATTTAAATCTCTGTCCAAAACTTTTGGTAAATGGTGTTAACTTAGTTAGATGTCTGACCTGTATTTTAGCTTCAACTCTATTCTGCTATTTAAGCTTTGGCTAACAGGAATACTAAGCAACACTTTACCAGACAGAAACCACTGCAGCCAATAGACCGATGGAAATACGGGAACCAAATAACTAAGCTGCTCAATGGGCTTTTGGGTTATACGGGCCAATTTGGGCACTGTGGCAGGCAACAACAAAGCAAAATACATATCAGGCTGTTAACTGGAAGTACTACTACTGGAGGTACTATGTACATTCTAGTCTCGCCCAACTCCTCTCGTGTCTTGGTAGGCGAACATGTAGTTACGATTAAAAGTTTTTTCCTGTTGCTGTCATTGGCAAATGTCTGTGGCCAATCAATCTGCATGAGTGCATTCGGTGCCTGATCCAAATTCAGCTTCAGTTCTAGCTTCAGTTGTATGCAATCTGGTCACACATGTGTAGCACTCGCAGCATCATTAACGGCGTCGACTTTTCTCTATTGCAACCTGGCTGCTATCCTTTGGCTGCTTTCGTTAGCTGTTGTTGTCATGGTTGATTGTGTGGCTATGGCTTCACCTGTAAACCTGTCAAAGCACTTTGACTGCAACTTCAAAGATGCCTTATTCATTGAGCGTTTGTCTAATTATTGTTATCAATGTATTGTAGTTTCCAGCGGCGCATGTTGCGTATGCGCAATTCGGTCAATTTGACTGGAAATAATTGTGCTTTTCTTGTTTGGTTGGTTGTCTACATGTATGTTTGGTATGTGATATAAATACACATATTGTATATGTATTAATCTCTCAAGTTCTCTCATTGGCAGTTGAAAATCGGTTTATGCTAATTCAATTTAATAGTTTTAATGTATGAGTCCTGTCAATATGTAAGGAGTTATGCGTGTGTTTACCAAGGCCTGCATAATTCGATTGAAAATTAAATTGTTATTAGTTTGCGCAACAGGCAACACTCACAACTGGCAATTGAATGAATTTAGTACAGTCCGCTCCCAGATCTGGCCTGGCATAAAAGCTGCCTCATTAGCATAGTACCCAGGCGACACGCCGCAGCGTAGATGCCGCACAAATTTACATACAACACTAAAAATAACATAAATATTGCCTGGCAGCAGCAACAGCAACAACGACAACGACAGCGACAGCGGGAGCAACAAGGCGACAAAATAAATGGAAAAAACGAATGACAACAAAAATAAAAAATAAAGAAATACGCAGCACAGCACAGCAGAGGAAAAACTACAAAAAAATGAAATTCAAATAAACCTTAAAATTGACTTAGCGACAGCAGCGAAGCTGGCGGCGACAGCGACGGCGACGGCGACGTTGCTTCGTGACAGCCGGCAGCACAAGAAATTAACACAAAATCAAAATACATAAAAAAATAAAGCAAAGAAAAGTCAACAAAAATGCTAAAGCGAAAACGTCAGCTTCTAGTAGCCAAAGCCAAAAGCAAAACTTCACATAGAGAGAGCCGACTACGAGATACCCCTTTCATAATTTAATTATTTTATAAATATAAGAAGTTTATTTAAATACACAATGCTTAGTAAGTATAGTTACTGCATTAAAAATATCAATACAACCTAGTTTACAAAAGAATCTGTCGTCTAAGTGTTGTTATTGCTGTTGGATGTGTCTGTAGCAACATGTAAACGTAAACTCGCTTATGCAGCGCTTCGAACCTGAACATGCTGCAAGCGAACAAGCGAGAGTTGGCATAAAAGTTATGCCACCGTGGTTTGTATATGAGCAAAGAAGTCAAAGTTAGTTTAAAATAGGGATATTGTTAGAGCCTTTAAATCTGAAACGAATATTCAATTTAAAGATTTAGTTGTTGGCTTAATTTGTAGTTGGTAATACAACTGTGTCACACTGTGCGAGTCGGCTCCACATGCCACCCACTCACACATGTACACATACACATACCAATGCACCGACATGCACGCATACAACACAGACAGAGAGAGAGAGAGAGAGTGTGTGAGAGAGAGAGGGGAGGCAGCAAACAAGTTCTCGTCCAAAGTTCAAACGCAACATGGTTGGCGTTGGTTGCCGGCTTCGATGATGGTGTTGTCGCCAATGCCAACGTCAACGTCAACGTCGAAGCTCAGTTTGTTTATAAACTTTGTGCTGTGCGGACGTCAGCGCATCTTTGTCTCACATACATTCTTATTTGTCGTTTTCGTTGGTCTCATCAGCGTCGCGGGTTTATTGTTTGACCGCTCCGTTCCGCACCTCTCTCTGTCTAGCAGCTACGCACGCCGCCTACGCCGGAGCGACAAGCGACAAGTGAAGCACACAGGTTAATACCTACATATATATTTGTGTGTCTGTATGTATGAACGTATGAATGTACATATGTGTGCACATTAAGAGTGTTATGCTTCTATTTGTATTTGTGTATCGTGTTTGCCGTGTGTCGCGCGTTGATTTCTTTTGTTTGCTGGCCAATTGTTGGGCTTAATTAATTGCAAGTAGCATATGGCTTAACTGAAGTAGCAGCAGCAGCAGCCGCATCCCCAATAACAACAACAACATTAACTCTAACGAGTGTATTTCGCAACGGGTGAAAAAGTCTGGAAAAAGAGTGCTTACTTCTCACTCAACCAATACACATACTCATACATAGTACACATAAACAAGAAGAAGCGAGCAGACAAAGCAGTAGCAAAGACAACAAAAAAAAACCAGTTTTGTCAAACGCTGCAAGCAGCGCAGTCGCAGCGACTAGTGAGGTAAGTTTATATGTATTAGTATTAGTGTGCATATGAGATGTGTTGGCGTCGTCCGTCCGACTGTCCTCGTCGGCGTCGCCCACACGCCTTCCTCGCCTGTGCCTCTTGATATGAGAACTGGCTTTAGCTTTGAGACAGTACATGAAATGTAACTTTAATTTTATTGAACCGACCATCTCTCTCTCTCTCTCTCTCTCTCTCTCTCTCTCTCTCTTACTAGCTCGATCTCATTCTGACCATTTAGCGACAACTTGTTGAAAGAATTTTAATTTGGTATCTAATCAAACACATGGCGTACTCGTATCAGCTGAATCGGGGGATACTGAGAAGGGAGAGTTTGCTAAAGTACAAAGCAAAAGAAACAATTTAAATCATGCTAAATTAAAAACAAAACTAATTTGCACAGTTTTGCAGTTTTAACAGAACTTTGTCTGCGCTCTTTTTTGTTGACAGAAAAAATACTCATTTAGGCAGCCAGACAGCAAGAAGAGCAGCAACAAATACAACAACAAAATCACTGCACCAAACTTTTTAATTGTCAACTTTTAGTCGACTCGAATCGAGTCGAGCTTAGGCCCAGAGTTCGAGTTGAGGAAAAGGAGAGATTTCAACAGTATTTTTTTCTTTGTTTCTTGGTTTTATTGTGTGTTTTTGGTGTACTCTCTAATTGAAATTTAGCTTGTATTTTTTTCTTATTTACTCTTTCCTTTTAACAAGCGAACTTTAAGTTCTCGGATTATTTATAGGTCAAATCAATGCAAGAACTCCTAATGCTACTGAAAATATGTTACGAGGAATAATGAAACATTCTTTGTATGTAATTACAAAATAGATTTACATTCCTTATCAATTGCAATTCGAAGCTGTCATTGTAATCACTGAATAATATTTGAACTCGTTTACGTTTGCAATAGATTAAGTTCGTCTTACTTTTAATACAAAAGTTTTTATAATCGATTGAGTTTATAAGTCCAATGAATGTTTTAAAGCTTAGATTCAGATTGGGAAGAGCCTCTGCAAGTCTCTTAAATATGCTTTTAGACATTTGTTTTTCGAACTTTTTAGATAAACTTTTATAACTAAAATGTGATTATAAAGATTTTCTTGTGTCATTTCAATGACGTTAGTTTCTTTTTCAGATTGGTTGACAATTATTTTAGGTAAAAATATTGCATTCATAGTTCGTATTAAATATAGTTGTTAGATAAGAGTTCTAAGCATCTTTGTTACTTAAGCTCAGCTGATGACAGTTATTTATTTTGCACTGTAGAAATTAAAAGTTTATGTGCTGTGGCCAACAAACTTTATTTTAATGGACAAATGTATCATGTGTCGACTTATATATAGTATAAACTACAAACAGAACTTAATGTGTGACAAAATAAAATTTAAAAAAATATTTTGGCTTATACATACTCGTATTTGGCTAACGCTAGATGGTAGGAACAACAAGCAGGAACTTTGTCGTTACCGAATATTTGATGCTCATGCTCATGCTCAGGCTCATTGCACACATCCACACAAATTCTCACACATCCTGAGTCTGCCTGAGGATCTCAGCAAATATTCAACACTTTCGCCAGCCAAATATTTGAAATATATTTTCATGTATGTACACTGTTGCACAGTGTTTTGCATAATTTATATGTGCAAAAATGCTAATAACATGCGAGGCCATAGCTCAACTCAACTCACCTCTACTTATCTCATCTTAACGCATCGCATCGCATCGCATTTCAACCTTCCTCTTGCTGCCTCTGACAGTTTATATTTTCAATCAGTGTCACAGCCCCTGACAGCTCGATAAGTTTTATTGCTCTTTATTTTCCCCAGAGTAGGGCATCCTTTAATTGCATGGAATTTCATTAAATGTAGTATTTTGGACAAATTGAAATCATTTTTTGGCAAGACAAGACAAAGGAAAACTCTCAGGATGACTTTTTCCAGCATTGAAAAGAAAACTGACTTTAATTGGAAAGTCCATGGGGAAAACAAACTCAACTTTTTCATACCAACAAAATGTTTTCTTTAATTATTTCCCTTCAAGAATGTGCCAAAATATTTTCATAAATTGCTGCGTAAAATCTTTGATAAAGATATCCAGGTGAGCTCTACTGTAAATGACACTGAACTATTGAAGTGCCTCGGCTTTTGGCTTTGGCTCGTTCTCTCGTTACTCGTTCTCCTTTTCCCTTGGCTTTAGATATATTCGGTAGCTAGCATAAAGATGCAAATTCAAATGTAAATAGCGACTTGTCAGACTTGTGGCTTTTGCTTCTAGAAATGCAATGTGGTCATATGAAGTATTCGTGTTCATATTAAACTTTCTTTAAAGTGAAGGTGCTCTCCTATGCATAGAAAATTAGCAGGATTATATGAACTTTGAGGAGCTGACATGAGCAATAAGTAGAACACAGTTTTTAAAGGTCTGCAATGATTGATAAACTTTAAGCAGCTTGGATAAGCAATCGTATAAATTATTATTGTCAAAAACGACTAACATCTTTAATTTCTAGTATGAAAATCTCAGCATATGGTCAAGCAGACCCCCAAATCTCGTATAGCCCAGGAAAGTAGTGAAATTCTCTCATTTTGAGATACATTCGCCAGCAGTTGTCATATTTTATGCTTCGAAAACAATCTCAACCAAATTGCAGGCGAGCAAATGAAAAGCAAAGACTGCACATTTTGCATAGTTTTGTGCACTAGCCCGCATAAAGGGGCAAATGTGGCAAAGGGGAACATGCAATTTGCAACAAAGCAAGTCACTTGCATGAACGAGAAACAGAGACAAACAGACAACATACAACAGACAACCGACTGGAAAGAGACATACTTATGTACATATATACTTACTTAAATTTGTACACAAGTCCCCCGGTGAGCAGAGCTCAACACTGACTTCAGGCCGCAAATATTCTTTTGCAAAGAGATACAATATCTAGAAGTAAACCCTAATGAATCATTGCAGTCAGGGCGTGGCAAGTACCGAAAAGCTAAGTAAATATTTATAAAATGCTAAGCAGAACGGAAATTGAATTTAAATATATTAATTTTAAAGAGCTTCTCCCGACGCTTGGCAAAGAAAATTTACATAAAATATCAATTACCTGACATTTAATCGCTTTGTATCTTTAAGATACAATGTAAATGGCGGCAGCTCATATTTTTACCCATTTTTGTGTTGTTGCCTCTCCGCAGTTTATTTCGTGCATATTTTATCTCTGTCGTGGCGCAGTGAGGTATATATAAAAATAAAAATTGAGTTTTTCACGAGGCGTTGAAGCGAATTTATTTTATGACTCATGGCGGGTTTTTGTTGTAGTATCTTGCAGTTAACAGCAATGCAATCCAGCATAACAACAGCAACAATTGCAGTAACAACAACATTGCAAGTAACTGCAACTTAATTGGCGCGCGTGTCGAAGAGGTGAGTTATAGAGAAGCCCTTGAAGTGAAAAGAATTTCAACAAATCTCGAGAGTTGAATGACGGCTCGAGTTTAATGTCTAGGTGCAATTTGACTGCGAGGCATGCCACAAGTGGCTAGTAGCACAGCCAGCTGTGTGACGTCAGGTGTGGGAAGAACGTGTCAGCAACCGTTGACAGGATCTGGCAATTTTCTTGCCTTTTCCATTATAAATACCCCTTACTAATATCATTCAAGGGGTCTATCAATTAAAGAAGAAAAATATCTAGAGTATTTTATAATATACAAAATATAAACTTTTAGAGGGAGATTAATTACAATATATTCAAAAAGTATATGGTTTTGAATATGTGTGTATCAATTATGTAGATTAAAGAAAATTTGAATGAAGATGAATTTTGTAGTAATTATTTGTTTAAAAAGATAAAGAGTATAAATTTATGAGTATAAACTTAGTTACTGTCTGTAATAAATTAAATATATTTACTATCAATATCACGTTAAAACTGTCAAAACTGTTTACATAAATTAAGGACTGTAAAAACCATTTAAGGACTAATGTTAAATATACATATATTGTATATATATAACCATAATAACCTCTGCTAGGGTATAAAATACAAGATAATCATATAATTTCATGTGGGTATTTAAAGTTGGGTAACCTCATCAGAAAGTTCATTCTTTATTGTGTTGTTCCTGTTGTTGCTGCCTCTCTACGGCTTATTTTAAAAATTACGGCAAGGACTTTGGAGGGAGGTTAAGTAAGGCAGACAGAATGGAGAAATAAGCAGGAGGATTACAGCTGTCAGCTGTATGAAGGCGCCACAGGCCAACGACGCCTTTCAGTGTAATGTGTGGTGGGCGTGGCAGGCGTAGGGACAGGACTTGACTTTGGCCTGGGTAAGGTCAATGCTGCATTGTCGACGTGCTAGTGAAGAAGTTGCTCGAGAAGTGCTCGACAATCGCATGAGCTTTAAAAATTTACATTTAATTAGACATAATTGAAACAATTTATACGGCAATTTGCCGTTGTTATCTTTTTGGGTGGGGGAAAATACATACATTAAAGTGATTCATTGAAGCGTATTTTATGCCGTGATTTTAAATGCCAACCAAACGCAAGGAATTTGCTAGAAAATGTCCTGAATTTGTTAAGGCGAAAATACCATTTCCATTGTAATATTCATTGAAGTTAAGCCTACATCCAGAGAAAATTGCTCAGAAATTTTAATACTTACACTATGGTTTAAATATATTGTCTTTTTATTTATAGTTAAATTCAGAACTAACTAGGAACTAAAAGGATTTTTTAATAGTTATATTTCTTTATTTTCAAATCTTTAATTTCATAAATTTATAATAATATTATTAATATTACTTAGCTCAAAACTTTCGTTTGGCCCACAGTTGTTGGTGACCCCAAGTTTGTAACTGGACCCTTTCCACCTTTCGCCCTTTTCCAACTGGAGGGCCATTATTCATTAAAGTTTGACTGTGCCACACACACACACATATGTATATACATATAAGGCCGTACATCATTAGAGTTTTCCCTCTCTCTATCCTCCATATCGACTTGTCCAAAGTAATTTCCTAACAAACTATTTTTGTTGCTGAACTTTTGGCCTTACTTGAAGGTAACTAAACCAATAAGAGCAACATCAATTGCAAAAGCAAATTCAAAAGCAAATCCATGAATTGCAACTAAAATGAGTTTTAAATCGAAGTACTCTTAACGATCGTCCCTTTACAGCTCTTTTTCGTTCCCTCAATATCTTGTTGCATTTAATTGCAATCCGATTTGAGTTTTAAATAAAATCTATGGGCAGAAAGCTGCAAAAAACAACAACAAGGGGCGTGGCACTTTCGTTTTTGTGTGCATTTTTGGCCGAGTGCATTTCATAGATAGTTGGAGTACTCGTTATTTCAAACGTTAAAAACTTTTTTTGTCAGGTAGTTATCCTTGAAATTGTTGTGACAGGAGGCGTAAATGTGGGCGGAACTTTAGCGGGAAGGGGTTGGGGATGGGGCTGGGAGAGCACATTTCCGAAGGCGGTGGCATTTGGGGAGCTGTACATTTAATATTTGATTACCTGCCATGCGGGGCTGCAATATGCCAACTGATTGCCAGTGGCAAATACCAAACGTCAGATGTTTATTTGTGTGTGAATGTGTGTGTTTGTGCTTTAATTCATGTGTGTGTGCGGCATTTATTAGCAGCATAGACTGGGGCACATCCCGGGGAAGTCATACAACGATTTTTAGAATTTTGTGGTCAGTTCAGTTTGATGCTATTTTGCAGTTGTTTGTTTTAACTGTTTTCAAGCTGAAATGGACAATTGGTATTTAAGAATTGCAATGTATTAAGATAATCGATGGACGGACGGACTAATAACCGCTGTTGTCACTAAGACTGTTCTGACCCTGTAAGAAATACATAATACAGATAGGTCAAAACTATTTACAAAGTTTTTAGCAACAAGCTTCATGACTCTTTTCTACGTTCAATACAACATCACTTTTATTTCTTATTCTTAACAATAAGTACTTACCATTTTTTGTCTCTTTTTGCCCATCATTGTTATGTTTTAGCAAAGGCAATAAATATGTCAGTTTTAGTTTTATGTTCATAATAATAATAGTTTATTATTGCGTGCAATTCTAGTTATTTATGGCTAATATAAATAGCTGACATATTTATTTATCTTGGACAGCTTGGTATTAAATTATTTATTCATTGAAATGTTCGACCTAGGGCTGGCATCAAAAATGCAATTACTTACAAGTCACCACTCACTATTGCACTTTACATTACTTCCAAGGTTCGTCCTTTTCAACTGCCTCCTACTTCAGCTGTTCGGATGCTTCGCCAATACTTTGGACAGCTTCTTTTTCTAAGTACCTTCCATCTAATGGCAAACATATTTGAGTACTTCCGGACCTTGCTCCGTTCCATGCTTCACTGAAAGCTGTTTTTCCAACTTGAGCGATTTATTTACTCTAACATGGTACCGAACCAAAGCATCCTTCTCTCTCCACTCACACTCTGCTGTTGCCATAAAACAAACCTAAAAGTCAATAGCCAAAAAGTATATATAAGCCCAAGCGAAACTCGTAAAAAATCATTTCTTATTTATTTGAGCGCTGAACGCGAAATGAAAAATTGCACAAGCAATGAAATTACATTTTTGCGGGCGTCATTAGCGGAAATGTTGCACTGGCAGAGGGGTAGAGGGGTGGAGGGCAGAGTCAGGAGCGGGACAGGGACGCGAACAGATTATGCCTGTCGATGCAGCGTAAATATTTGCACAAATCTAATGAGCACTTGATGGTTGTGTGGTTCCGTTGAAGTGTTGGCATTGTGAGAACTTTAACTTCAAGCTGAAAAATGTTTACAAAGCTTTAGCTGTAAAAAAGCCAAAAAAAAAGAAGAAGATAAAATGGAAGAAAAAAATGCCAAACGCAGAAATACGAGTATCTTTTTTCCATTTATGTTGCCCACACCCAAAGGCATCTGCTTCCCACCAGGTCTCGATAAGAAGCTCAAGCATTTTGCTTCCCTCTCTAGCTGCCTTGTTCTTTAGTCAGCCAGCTAACTTGGACCATCGAGTGTTGTTCATGAGCGTTGTTCCTTGGCAATATAGAGTACTTCCCACTTTTTTTCTTATTCGCCCATCCACCCAACCTACTCCACACACACTCATGTGTTTTCCTTTAGGGCCATGGCCATTGTGTGGCATCTGCTGCTCCTCTATAATCTCAGTTATGAGCTTTATGTTTGTTGTCCTTGCCTGCTTCGCCGGCTGCTCTTTCACTGTGACTCCCACAGTCAGATATATTGATAGTGGGCATGCCAACTTTGTCATGCTGCAACTACTTAGCTCTCAAGCAGGAATAGTGTTTGGTTTGCTGAATCATCAAGAATGGTCTGACTTCACCTGGGGCACCATAGAAATAAAATTATTTGCGGCTTAGAGGCAAAACATAATCGAAATCATAAATAGAACAAATAATATAATTCATATTAATAAGTAGTTAAATATAGTTTGTTGTAATTGTTTGTATTTCTATTAAACGTAATCTTATTTAAGTTACATTAGAGACAAGAAAGCTCATAATTAAGTTGTAAACATAAGTATAGATGAGTTAAGAATATTATGTAAAAAGAAGAAGAAAGTTCTCAATATTCTTCATGCTTCCTAGCATACTACTAAATACAATATAAATATAGTTCTGTATAAATATATTTCTAGTTTTGAAGTACTGCTAAATAAATAAATTAACTGAAGCTGAAGATAATGAATTATTTTGCAAAGAAATATTGACAGTGTTAAATATTCTCTTTATGCTTCGAAAAGCACGAAAATCTTTTAAGAGTCCATCTGAGTGAAAAGCGCGTTCTCAGCTCGTTTTCGAATTTCAATCTTTTTGGTTACTTTACTTCTTAATTCCCTGTCTTGACCATGGCCACTGGAATTCGTTTATTGCGCTTGCTATCCGCAGGGGTTACTGACATTCATTTCTGCAGTCCTTTTTCTTGTTGTTGCTGTTGTTGTTGTTTCTCTCCATTGGTCTTTTTATTATGCGTGTTTATATGTGAGTTGTACATTAAAAATTTATGTTTTTTATCGCATTCCGCTGTCTCATCGTTGGTTGCATTATTTTCGCCTGATTAATTTTCAACTTCGAGTCGAACAGTATGAGACAGGGACGATAGTATGAGACAGAAAGAAGGACGCAGGGAGTTACTTGGTTTTCTCATACGCAGAGTTCTCCCTTTCCGGCTTTCCTTTTTCGGACAGGTCCCTAATTGCATATTTCGGACTTAAACGTTGCGGTTATTATGCGGCGAGCTGAACTTATTAATTGTGTAATTTAGTTTGGTGTTGGCCGGGTCAATTTCAAAGAGCCATAATAGCAGGCCAATTTAGGTTCATGCACCAATGCGTTTACGACTCTTAAGATCTTCAAATGGTCTTTGTGCCTTTTGCTTTCTGCCCTTCGCTTTCTCTTCGCTTCTTCCCTCTTGGTCACAAACATATTTCAAAACTGGCCATGGGAATCCGTTCGAGACATTTTGGCAGATTAGGCGGCTTGTTGAGTCTCAATTGGGCCGGCCTCTTGGGCGTGTATAGATTAGTTTTAATGATTGTTATGGATTATAGTATGGCTTTCATGGCCGTTAATAGGCATTGATGGCTCTTGGTCTCATAAAATAATATGTTCTAATAATGATATTAATAAGTAAACTTGGCACATTGTTAAGGACTTTAAGCGGATGTTAAGAAAATTATTTTTATATTAAGAAAATTGTGAACCCTAAACAATTTAAAATATTCTTACTTATTGCGTTCCCTTTTGAATCATGTTATTTTCTTCTTAAATATATGAATTTGTTTTTCATACGGCGTGCTCTTTGTTAAACATTAAAAAGCTTCTTTATTATACGCACATCTTTTGAAGGGTTTTTAAGAAGAATTTAACTTTAAGGAATTCTTAGAAAGTCTTATCCTTAATGTTTCTGTTGGCTGCTCCTCTTCCGATGCTATTCGAATATTATTGAATTTCTCGCTTAATTTACTTTGTTATTATATAATTTGTATGCATATACGGTTGTGTAAGTATATATTGAGACCTATACTTATTCATAAGCGAGCATTTTGAGCGCTTAACCACATTGCGTATACGTAACGTAATTTATAACTGCCAACACAGCCACCTACATATACACAAACACACTCACACACATACTCACATGTGCAGAGGCTGAAACTTTTGTAAGCATCCCAACACCATCTGAAATAAATGGGCTGCTCTTTAGCCAATGCCTCTCTGCTCTCCACACTCTCTACACTCCCGTGAATTTCATTTGCCTGGAGGGGTGGCTTATTAGTCTTATGTTTTAGATCGTTGTTGTTGCTGGTATTGCTGTGAGCATTGTGGTTCGCGGCCCAATCTCAATTTTAAGTCGTTGGTATAAAACTTTTCGCTGGGTTTTGTGCATTTGACGTGATGACAAGAACATTAAATACGAACACAAAATCCATTGCAATTTTTGCAATATTTTGACTTTTAATAAAGCAACTTTCTACAACAGAGTCGTAACAAACAGAACAGAACAGAACAGAACTTTTCAAATACGAGCTCTTCTCGCTTCTGTGTTATGTCTTCTGTCTGCCACAGCATCAGCAGCATGGCAAACACTTATTAAGTGCCTGTGAACATGGTCACCAGAATGAATCTGCAAACAATTCCATTCCCATGCTCGGCATAAGCCACGCATTTCTGTCTGCTTTCCGCCTTCGTCTATCCTCCTTCTCTTCCGTTTCAGGCTCAGAATAAAAACTTGTTCTACAGCATTTTTTTAGTGCCTGCTTGAGCCACTTGATATGGGCAAACGTGTCAGAAAGGAGAATTTACTAAACAGAACACAAAACAAACGAACAAAACAAAGCACCGCATGTCCAATGCTCTATAAATTAATAATTATATCTTGTCTTCAGACCTTCATTAAATAAATGTTTGCTTGCTTGTGTTCAACCAGCTTTATTTTGGTTTCTAATATTGCATCAATAAATAAATACTTAACGTATTTTAACATAAAGCAACTTAGTATTCTCTACAAGGAAGAATATGGAACTGAAAAGCATCCATCTTTGCGGTTGTTCTTTTAGTCCTCCTTCTTGTTGGTGTTGCTTAAAAAGAATCTTTAATTTTTGATTTTGGTTTCAGTTTCAGTTTCTGTTGGGGCTTTTTCTTGCTTTCGCATCTGCCACGCCCTCGTGCGCTCATTTAATAAATGCATATTGGCGTGCCATATGCCCAGTCACTGTGCAAATACAACACGAAATGAACACTGCAACAACAATATCAACAGTAACTGCAACAACACTGGCTCTGCCGTTTTTCATGTCAGCGTCGGCGATTTTCGTAGAAAAATTAAAAAAAAATAAAGGAAAAAATTAAAAAAAAAACGTAAAAAACAAGTTCGACGGTCGACGTGATGACTGACCGATGTTGAAGTGCCCTTAAAAATTTGTATGGTAAATGCATTTTGGTTTTAACTGATTGGAATCGAAGGGTGTTATCATCTTTTTCATTTTATTACATTATATTTGCTCATATTTCCATTGATATATACATGTATGTACATTTATGTCGATATTGCGAACAGTAAACGTTGCCTGAGTAAACAAAATAGTTTTTATGGCTTTATTAAGTGAATTTCGTTAAATTTTGAAAACTTTGTGCTCCTGAATAAAACTTGCTCGAATTTGAATCCACTTCCATTAGCTATAAAAGTGAAATTCTCTTTGAATAAAATTGTCAAAAATATGGAATAGTTGCAAACTATTTATAAAATATGTCAAGAATTCGTACAAAAGAAAAGTGATTGTGAAACAGGACTGGTTAAGTGGAAGGAAATGGTAGCTAGTGGTTTCTCATAACCCCTTTGGAGAACAGCATTGTGAGCAGCTTCATTAAATGTAGCTTTTGAAAACCCTCTCTGCTCGACCTGGCAGCCATTTTGTAGTTAAATACATCCTCTTGGCGTTAATGCGTAAAATGACGCTTCAATAATTTAAATTAACATTTTGCAAGTATAACCATAATTTTTAATTGTACTCAGCGGACTCGTTTCAGCTGTATGGGAAATCAAGACGCTAGATGAACAGTTCTGTTCAGTACTTGACAATTATAACGCATACGCCACGTGTTTCACACGCAATTTTGTTTGTACATTTGAAATTATTGCCAACATCGTTTGCAGGATAATTAGACACAAGCAACACAAATACCAACACAAAAAGATACACACTCACACACACAGCTGTTATGTTTCCAACATTTGTATTAAACTGCTAACCGTTTGCGGTTTTGCTCGACAGTCGCTGCCATATTAGAGAACAAACGGAAAAAGCTTTAGACACGAGCATTTCATTTAAATTTTACATGAGCAACCACAGCAAAACACACACTCATTTAGACAATCACACACACTCAGTGTGCGTGTGGAAAACTTTTGACCGAGATTGTGCAAAGACTTGTGTTCTAAAAATTTAATTACTCTCCCTTTTTGTATCAATCTCATCGCAGTCTCATCATACCCAGTTGCCTAGTAATAAAAATTTAAACTTTGCCAATTAATTTAATTTACATGCTGTTAAATTTTCCCTTTAAGGACTCTTTTAATTGCCATCCACTCTCACCATTTTATGTGCCACAAGTGTTAAATTTTGTCTGTTGTTGGTTTCTTATATTCTCTCCTCGACACTTCCAGTCAAAGCTTAAAGGAAAGTGCACGTATTCTGTGGATATGACAAAATTAAGTTTATGACTGTGCTAAATGAGGCTCGAAAGGATGTTTTTATCATATCTTTCGGGACACCATATGAGTACTTATTCATTTTCTTATAAATATTTAAATGCATATACATTTATCACACCCGTTGTTACGAGCATGTATAAAATATAAGTTATCTCAGTATACGTTTCGCTTAATAGAATGTGCTCTATCATCACAAATAGTCCCATCTATCTGCATTAGTCCCTTTTAATATTAATAGTTTCTCTCTTTCCCGTTTTATCCATTTCTCCTTGGAACGTTCTCTTTCTATTAATCCTTAGTTAACGTAGCTTGTACTTTATTTTTATTTCCATATTCTTCTTGAGAATATAAGAATATAAATTTAACCTTTCTCTATTATTGCGATCAGTATTTTGTTCTTATATAGTCCTTTTTTATCTGAACTATCACTTAAAGTCACTTTCATACATGATTTTCCTGTGACTTTTACTCCTAATTTATCATCATCACCTGTCCTCTTTCTCTTACAATCTGTATCTTTGCTTAACTTTCTTAAATGATTTACAAAATCTTTGAAACGCTCTCTTTTAACCTCATTTCCTGTCATCTCTTTGTCATCTCAGTCACTTTCTCTTCATCGTGGACGTGACCTAAGCGCCCATTCATAGTGCGAAAGTAAATTACAAACTTTATCAGCTTGGCAACAGTATATTACTTTATTCTTTTCCGTGTTTCCGTTCTCATTATGTCAAATTTCATGAGAGAGATTACGTCTATAGGGGACTATATGGATACGGTGTGCGTTACAATACGTGCACGATGATAATACTACGCACTGACATTAATCATTTCTTTAGCCTGACGCTCAACTTTATAATTTCGGCAAGGCTTTATACCACACCCCTAACTCTCCACCATCTTCATGTCCCTCCATAGTATCCCACTCTGTCTCGCATAGTATATATGTATATGCAGCTACGATTTTTCATACGAAATGATGTCATTAAACAAAGAACTGTAACGAACTGACGACAATAATGAGCTCGAGTTGACGGAAACCGACGCATCGGTGCAGGACGACCAAAATGGTAGTAGAGAAGAGGGATCAGGGGAGCAAAAAGGATGGGCGGCAACTGGAGGTAGTATAAAAATTGTGCGACAAAATCCCAAAACAATTTATATGAACCATGCGAAACGGCACGCCAGCTACAACCACAACAACTAGAACAATAATAATAGCAATAAGAGAATTAACAACAACAACAACAGCAACAGTAACTAGAACAAGTAAACAAATTCTGAGCAGAGAAAAGTGACATAAACTTGGTAATACGGAGAGACCATGTTCATATAATGAAGCAACGGCTAGTGAAGTTGTTGCAAAATAGGTTAACCTGCCACAAGCCCTTTGCGAGGGTTGCCCAATGAAAACAGGTGGTTTATAGTTTGCTAGTAACTGCCTTAACTTACCAATATAAATGTGTTCTATACTGTACTAAAGCCAGGAGAAAGTACATATCATTAATATGAACTATGTTCATTACAAATTTTTATTACGCTACTAATCATCCATTATGATATATATAATAGATGTTAGATACACCAAAATTGAAATTTGATATCTGCAATTTACTTGAAAAATATTATTAATTATTAACTATATCTCGAATATCGTAAACAGTGTAATTAAATGTTTATTTTTATAGCTTCAGTAGTATGTAGCTTTCATGTAGTTTTCCAAAAAACGTATACACCAGCTCTCGTCTATGGATAAGCGCATGCCAAAAAGTTGGCCAAAACGGATGCGTCAAGTTGAATGGCTATAAAAGCGTTGAATGATGTTGTGACCCGTCGGCAGTCAAGCGTTGGCCACACAGGTGGCGTGAGGGGTAGGAGGTGATTGAAGAGGAGGACTTCAGGCTTGGCACTCTGCGTATTATGTATGCAAGTCGGCTACACAAAAACAAATACAGACACCCGTACGCACACATACAGCGCGCTATACACGTACTTATAGAGGGCTTAACCGGGCCCAGTGTATGCTACAACATTCCCCGTTTCCGTTTAGGGGGGTGGCCTCAACTCAACTCGAATCACAAGGCGCAAACATTTAGTCAACCAATGCCCTACCCAACACCCCCCTTATGGGGTAAAGGGGAATGGAGTATAAAGGAGGTAGGTTAGCTGAGAATGAACCGGCGATGACGTTGAATGACGACGAATTTTGAATACGAATTTCATTATACGCAGCACTCAATTATTCAGTAATCTAGTTGCGACACACAGCAGATCGCGGCTAAAGGGGGGTACGATAAAGCGGATGAGTATGAGAGAAAGAGAGGGGTATTGCTCGGGGCGAGCAGAACAGAGTTGCCACGGAACCATCAACGTCGATTGCTCCGTCACCTCCCACAAACTGTTTTTGTTGTTGTCGTCCGCATTTTCAAATGTTAACAAAATGTTGCAGTTTCTGCTCCAAGCAGCTAATTAACATTGCCTAATTGTTGTTGTTGTTGTTGTGATTATTCTACCCGCTGTTGTTGTTGTTGCTGTGCTTATATAACACAAATGCGACTGTGTATGTATAAAACACAAATTGCCGCATTGGTTGGCAACGCGAATGTCACAGCACGCACAAATTGCCAATTCTTTTGAATTTTGATGACATTGTTGTTGCTATTGCTGTTGTTGCTATCGTCGTTGCTGTTGTTGTTGATTTAGCTATGTGACCGTTTTTGGTCTGACTTTGGTTTAGGGGCAACCGAACAGCCGTTAGTTGCTGCTCGTAATTATAATTATGCATGTGTATACTAATTAATTATGCATGCACCATGTGAAGTTCGAGCTCATTTTGCCAACAACAACTGTTCTCGTTTATGGCTAAGGGGATAATGGCAGTGCGGGGAGTATAGGGTATATACCATGTCGACATTATAGAGTGAACGGTTGTGTCACATAGCTTGATGATGAATCACACAGTTTATTGGACGGCGAGACAGGCTGCAGTCTGATTTGAACTCTAAGCGCTCTTTTGCAGCTCAAATAATTGAGCTGAAATCAATAGACGGTAATATTATTAAAACTAATGAGAAGGACTATAGGATATGCACGAGTAACTATGAATAGCAATCTGTAGAATGAGTGTGGAATATTCAATAAGGCACTGTGAGTAGACAGCTATAAAGGAAATGGTTAAGAACTATATAAAGCCAAGTATTTGAGCTTTTCCAATGAAATTATAAATCTGACAAAATGAAATAGAATTAAATACAAATAATTGACAAAGTTTAGATAAATTATGTTACAAGATGTCTTGAAACTTATTCAAGTTTTAAGTCTGTTCCTAAATCAATGAATATGAATTGTAAAGCTTGTGGTAAACTTCTATAAAATTACCAAAAAGGTTTTGGGGCATTGTTTTAAGATAATAATCTGTACCCCTACTTATTATGCAAATCACAACCTTTTGTCCATTTAAATACTGTTTATGTAGCTAAGTTTTGCTCCTCTTACTTATGCATACCTAAGTAAATACGATTTGTTTTTAAGGTAAAAGGAAGAATACTTATATTTATGATTCATAATTTGAGCACCCTTGCATCGCTGCATTCTGTTTGACTCTGCTATTCCAACAGTGGTAGTTCCAATTTCTTCCATGGCTTTCCCTGCCGTTCCTGCACTTTCTTGTTGGTTTGCGTGTGGCAACATTGCAGTTGGAATATGCAAATGTAAATTATTGCAAATAATATGAGAAAACAGACTGCAGTCCTGTTGTAATAAAGAGATAAACAGCAAGGGGCAATCTGCAAATAAATTATATGTGCCATAAAGAGATGCAAAATACCAGATACGATAAGTATAACGTATACGCAGTGAGTGTCAGGTGCAAACAAAATTTAAGTGACTTAATAAATATTTACTTCAGTCTCGTGTCAACCAATTGCGACACTTTTTAAAGTTGCAACTATTTTTCAAAGCTTAAAATTGAACTTGATTATATTTAAAACTTTGCATATTTTAACAATATTCCTTACTTTTTATGGCATTCAACTAATTTCTGAAGTCCACGCTAAGTAGAAATAAATTTGTAACTTTTACTAACGTGAAGATTGTTAAAGTTAAAGACTAAAAGGAAAACTTTCTCGCTGTTTTTTCCCTTTAAACATTCATTTGGACTTTGGCAACTGTCACGTTTCCTAGGCGGCGGCTGTTTCTTGTCAGTTTCCCAGGCGACAGTCGGAAAACTCAAGTCCATTTCCAAGCTCTGGTTTCATACATTTTCTCCTCTGACATATGTGACAAATGACATTGGTAATTGGTGCTAGCAATTGTCAAATCGTATGTTGCATATCAAAAGTCACACCATTAAAGCAGTCAACTTTAATAGTATTCGTTGCGTATATTTCATATTTATAATGAACATTTATATTCAATAGCTTTTAAATAAGCTGTTAACTGTCATCAAGTACTCATAGCTGTCCTTTACAGGCAATAATATTATTTGATATCCTGTATAGAGCATCGCATTGGGTGTATTGACTATTCTTCTCGTTTTTTAATGTATTTTGATGTAGTTTAGCTTATCAGCAATAAAATACTTTTAAAATAGTCTCCTAGGGTATCGTTCAATGTTTTAAAATTTAAATCAAATATAATCATATTTGCAGTCTTGATTAGCGCTCTGTTTATTTGAATTGCAGACTATGCGACTGTGTTTGTGACAGTTAGCCTTTCATTTATGTGTGGTTGACAATGTAAAAGCTATTTTTAATGAAATTAAATACATTTGTATGGCAACCCTACAATACAATAGGAACAAAGAAAAATATAAATACAATACCAGAGTGGCAATGTTTTAAATTACAATTTCCGTTGGCTGACAAAAAGCCACAATAACTGCGAAAACGTTTTACATTTAAATTTCTTGGACCATTTCAATTTTTGTTTTATTCTTTGCTGATTTTCATGGATTTTTAACTTTAAATATAGACATTTTTGGGAGGTATAGTACACAAAAACTCGCCGCGGTCAGCTAAATGGCCACACAAAAATCCCATGCAAATAAAATTATATTGTGTTAAAAAAAACATTAACCAACTAACCAAAAAAATAAATGAGAAAGAACGAATTGAAATTGATATCTGAATTTAAATGGATGCAAATAAAAAGTTGGATCGACATTTGAACTGGCAAATAAATCGAACTAAAGTCAACAATTTGCAAATAAAACAAACAGAAAATTAGGGGCAAATTAGGAGGGCAAAGAATTTAAATCACAGTTAGTTGGCACTAGAGCTAATTATTCACAGTTGCATATTTCGAATGAAGTCGAATGAATCCATTAATTATCTTTTTTGGATACAGATAATGATAAAGTATTTGTAATAAAAATTAAACAATTTATAACATGTTTGTAATTTGTAATTGTAATTTCATATAACAGTAACACGTATTTAATAAATAGTATTTATAATATTTATGAACAATAGTTACAGGTATATGCGTAAAACATTAATTCCTAATTAGCTTTCAAAGTGCAGCGCATATGAATATATTACCAAACAGCATAACAAAAATTTATGTAAGTAGAAAAGTCGTGTATAACCATCAGTAGTAAACTTCTCATCACTTTCAATCACCAGTCTGAAATACAATCCACACCCAAATACAATACACAAACAAAAAACAACAAACAGAAAACAATTTGAGTTTCCAATTGACATAAAGAATCTTTTAAGATTATCCCGACTCAAATTGCAAATCAAAGGAAATTGAAGAAAACAGATGGAAAACTCGTACCCACATCTCAGCTACTTAACTCACCTCAATCAAATATTGGATTCGATGCCATCTCGCAATTACCATCAACATAATGACCCAAAAAAAAGATAGCGCTTCTATTATTAGAAGCTTACAAAAGTATAGCTGTAAATTGTCAGTGTGACACCCCTGCCACCTGCTTCTTTCCCCTCCTCTATCAGTCTACGCCCACTTGGGTGTATAGCCAAAGTAAAACCCGTTGTTGTTGCTGTGCATCTTGTTTCGTAGCAATTTGAATTTTTTCTAGCCCAAGTAGTCGAGCATCTTTCTTGGCTCGCTCGGGACTCGGCAAACCGTCCCTCTTCCCCCTTCTCCAACGCTCCTTCAACTCTCTGTGTGTGACTGAGTCTGTGTGTGTGTGTGTGTGTGCTAGTATGTTTCTTTAGCAGCGTATGTCACCAAATGTCATTGACACGATTTGCTTTATGCTGCATTTCTTCTACCATCACCACAAAGCAATGGGGCAGCCACCACAACAACAACATCAACATGAACGTTGTGTGTAAGCATTATATATCTGACTATATCTGTGCCGACGTTTTACACGCCGTTTACTTTGTGCTGGGCCACCTCAGCGTTTTTATTTCACAGTGTTTGACTTTCGTGTGTTTTTTCCCCATTCAAAGATAGCAACGAGTGAAGTGTGAGTAGGGGAGCGAGCAGACAGTAGCGGGGGGAAGAAAAGTGGAAAGCAACATGCAAGTAGATTGTTATCAGTGTTGAGAAAATTGCCGACACACGCGGCGAGAGTCGCACACTCACACTCACACACCAATTCACACTAATGAACAGAGTTGTGAAAACTGCAATAGATTTTTTATTTCAAATAAATTGTAGAATCGAACTTTGAGCAGAGAATATGAACAGCTGTATTCACTAATTAGCAACAAATGCTACAGAGTCAAATAGCGAAAAATATGCCATAGGTAAAATACAAATTAAACACACAATCAATCAATCAATCAATCAGGTCAACCCATCAGTCAGTCAGTTAGTTAAAGTCAATCAGTCATTGAGTCATTTGGTCATTTCAAACAAATTAAAACTAAATATTTGATTTGCATTTTACGGGCTATGCAGTTGTGTGTTCCCTGTGGCAAATTCAATTCATTTATTTTCAGCCTCGCACTTTGTTGACGCTGCCCCAGAGCTGTTTAACAAATGCCAAAATGGGTTATAAATGTATTTTACTACTGAAACATTGTTATACTCAGCTGTCTTCATATATATTTACATACTTACACCATGAATTGTACATACTTTAAATTGATGAACATCTTGTGACACAAAACCTCAAAGTACGCATGCAAATGTATCTTTAAGTTGTGGTTAGAGCTCAAAATCAAATATACCACGAAATATATTCTATTTAAAAACAATTATGTCTTTAATCATACATTTACTTTGTATCTAACAAAAGTTAGAATATGAATTTGAATACCAGTAAGTGCTACTATGCTTATCTAATTTGTTATTGTTATTATTCATTACAAATTGCAGAAGCTTATCATTAATTTTTCATTAACTAATGCAATTATGTCTTTATAAGTTTGCATAATAATTGTTATCATTTCCGGAACAACGGTTTTCATACACTTTATTAATTTATTAAATTTAATTAATTACTGAGAAACCATGTAAAATATTTGTATACCCTGTACACTTTGAAAGGGCTGAAAGCGACATATCAGTTTCTAGTTTCAGATGATGAAACCAGTTAACTACAGAAATTAATTTTTAAGATACTCAAAATTCAATCGTAATATCAGAGTTTATTACTCGAAGTATCTATTAGTCGCAGCTGCTTGTACAATCACATACTTTTAAGGAGAAGTTTTTTATGCCTGGCTGCTTAAATGATGAGCTTCAAAAATGTGACATTGGTAATCGATTTAATTATTTAAATAGACGTGTCAAATTGGTTGGCAGTCAATAGATTTATGCTCTTTGGAATTCGGAGATAAATTATAAAGAAATTTTTATTTATTTTCTACTATACATATGCTATTGAAACATTTATTGTAAGCACTTTATTTATGAAAGATTATAATGCGATTTATAAAATGTATTTTATTATACAAAACATTTAAATGTCGTGCATTTGTATATCAGTTAATCCTAACCACCAACCCATGCCAAACTGTCAGAGCTAACCCAGTCTTCAACCGTGTGTGGTTTATTTAAAAAACGTTTATGGTTTGTTCTCTGAATTATCCAAAGCTCGGTAGATGGTAAAAGAAGCCAGCAGACAATCGGAAAAACTCCACATATGTATGTAGGTACATAAGTATTCCTATATATACACATATGTATATATGTGTATGTGAGCATATTCATTGTATATACATACATATCATGGTCTGTGAAATGTTTTGCATGTTTACTCATGTATTTGCATTCCGTGTGACATAAATCACGCACACGACACAACAGAAACACAGCACGATGCGAGAAGGCCCAAGGCACCAAAGAGAAATGCCGAACCAAAGCGATGGGGAAGAGTGGGTGGCACCCACAAAGAAAGTTGAGCAAGAGAGGTAGAGAAAGAAAGAGAGAGAGAGGGAGAAATGGAGGGAAGCCCACGCAACTCGTTCCCATTTTCATTTCGGAGCAACAGTCGCACTCACAACGGAAATGTTGCGTTGCATTTTTCAATGAATGCCTTGATTATTCTACCAACCTTTAACCCCTGCCCACCCTCCCTTTGGCAGTCATCCAGCAACGCAACCTTCATTTCCAAGTCAAGAAAAAGTTAAAATCGCTGAGACACAGCATGAGAAATTAATTAAGCTGCCAACATCTGTCAATTCAAAAGTTCCCATTTTCTTCGATTTGAAAGATTAAACGAGGCATTTGCTACGTATAATAATAGATTGGTTTGTGCTTATAGGAAATATGTTCTGAGATATCTCCAATTGCTCTCTGGATACTCATCTTTAACTTCCATTTACTTATCAATTCTTAGATGCAGATAAATCTGATCAATTTCATATTATTTTTCCCACACCGAGAGTACTTATACACATAACTAAAAAGGATTTAAAATTCCTTTTTCAATAAATTTTTCTCCTACGACCTGTGAGTATATTTATCTGGCTTTTACTCCACTTAATATGCTTTAGTCGAGATATTTTCCACTTTCTTGACGTTGATTGATGTGAGTATAAGAAGCAGTTGGAATATGAATTCACATGAATTGCAGCTTTTGGCAGTTACAAGTGCTTAATGGCAATAATTCTCCATTACAAGCCTTAATCTAGTTTATTGGAAATGCAAACCAAGGCAATTACCTTGGAGACTCAGTTCAGGTCATGACAACTTTGGCCAAAGCTAATTATGAGGCTTTGGCTTAGGCTTTCAACTGCAGCAGGCTTCAAATCACTTGATGGACAATTTCATGGAGCTTTGGCTCTATTAACTAACTCAGACGTTGGCCAATCTGTCAGCTTCATGGCCACCTTACGACCATGCACTTCATGAGTTAATCCTGCTGTTGGCACTTGGAATTTAATTACATCCAAAGCTTAATTGAAGTAGCTAAGCCTTAGGTGCATTTAAATTAACCGGACTTGTCTGCATCTATCTGACTGAATTCGCATTGATCTGTCAAAATTTCTAGTAAACAATGGAATTGACACACCTTCAGGATAGAACCTTCAGCATCAGCTATTATGCTGAAAATCTAATCATGAAATCACGACCACAACCCCAAGAGATCGAGAGAGAAACTGAGCAGCAGGCTAAATTCAATTAGCGCCTCCAAATGTATCCCACACACGATGTCTGTATTTGCCCCAGAGCTTTAACTGCCTCTAGCTCTTTCCCTCCTTTCACCCAACATTGCCGACAGTTCATGTAATTGGTTATAATGCGTGCATAAATCAAGGGCGTAAAGGGCTGTGGGAATCTGTTACAGTAGTTACCCACATACTTACAATACATACCGTGCGGTAGCAAATGTAACACTAGCCTACAAAGTTAAATATTGTTAAGCGAAGTAAAAAGTGAAAACAGGCAAGATTTAACTGCGTGTGATAATAATTTTTCAATTTCCAAAAATTCGACAAAAAATGTTATCGTAAAAAAGTTTCAATAAGAATCACAAAGAAACTTTTTATACATTTGTTTTAGAAATTTTAAAATTTTTTTAAGACTCCAACTTGAGTTAAAGATTTTATTGTTGTTTAAAAACCAGGCTAAGGAACCCGACCAATATTTTAAAATAGCTCCAGAGTTATATCTCGATCATCAAGCAAACCTTTACAATAATCTAACGCTCGAGCACGTCCTGCTTTATTTTGTAAATCCATATACAGTATAATTATACCTTCTTTGCATAATTCTTAAAATCTTAATTTCTTTTTTATATATAGAAAGAATAATAGCCCGACTCGACCTTTTAACAACATTATAAATACTTAATTTATATGACAGTGTTATAAATCGTGGAAGTGAAATGCAAATTCAAATGCAAGCAAATGCTTGCAACTGCTAATAATGGGCATTATCATCAGTCGTGTAGCGGGGAAGGCCCGATAACTATTTCAGACAGGCGTCTGCCTGGAGGTTGGAGGATGCAGGGGAGTGAATGGAGGGTGTCAGTTATTAGGGTTGGGGTTTCGGTTACACTCACACACTGACAGATGCACATATACAGAGACAAATCGGTTCGCGGCAACGCTCTGACATGAATTTCTCATGATGCGAAATTTTGTTCACTTGACATTTTGACATTTGAAAGCTGACTCCAAATTAACGCGACATCAGCTCCTGCCAGCTTGCAGGGTGATGTAGGAGAGCAGTACAGAAGGGTACAACCACAGGGTTGTGGGGGATGCGTTAAAAATGAAGTAATGCAACTGAAATAAGCCAAAAAGAATGGATGACTTTGTGCGAGGAGAGATAACTAACTGTCAGATGCACATATTCATCAAGTTCGACAGTTGTTATTGTTGACAATTTAACAAGCAATGGGCATCGTCAAAACGCAACAACTGCAGCAGAAATTGCAACAACAGACAACTGACTTGCCATTCAGTCATGTGTTAAATTTTACGACGTTTTCCGGACAAGACGACTTAATTGAAAATAGCCACACTCCTTGTATATACTTCATCAATCTAACGAAAGTGAATGGTGAGCTAGAAATTTAAATGAATAAAATATGAACAAAGGATGTGAACAGACAGGTCCTTGCTATGCATAGACACACTCAAAAAATCAATTTCTCGTCTCCACTTGGACAAGGTTTGCAGTATTTCAATGGATTGGATGAAGAGCATGAACTCTTGATGAAATTGGAACGAAAATGATTTACAAGTGTACGGTAAGATCTAAATCGAATATCCACCATGTCAGACTGAGCTGGTGAGGGGGTCAAGGAGGATTGTCAAAACCAGACCTAAATCCAGTATAAAGCCCAACATAACAATGCTGGCGAGAACAACAATAGATAATACATGAGACATAGAAAGAGCCAACCCACAAACCATATGCAAAATACAACAAAAGACTGGGCCCCAGACATTTTAACAACAACAATAATAACAGCAACATCTTAGGGATGAACACTATTTATTGTTGCTGGGCAGAAGCAACAATATATCGAAGTCAAGCAGACACTTTGTTCACTTCCTTTGCTATTAAAAAGATAAAAATCAATCCAGAAGCAAAGAGAAACAAGAAAAACGTAGAGAAGGAGAGAACAAAATAAAAGTAAAATGTGTAGCATACTTTCAGAAGTCGAGTGGATTAATTCATTACCAGCTAATCATAAGCTGATTAAAGTCATTGCAAAACTGCCTCAAAGCGTTTAGCAACAGGATGAAACAGCATAAAAGTAAAATTTGAATAAGATAGATAGAGAGAGAGAGAGAGAGAGAGAGAAAAGGAGCCATTGATGTGGAAACTATAAACCAATTTAATTGGTTAATGAGACAGGGAAGACAGGAAGCACACACAAGTGGATGCACAAAAGCCATTGTCACCTAATGTCTACTTATAATTCTCAGCTAGTTGAAGCACAAACTTCATAAACAGGAATGCTTTGTATCATCTATCTGTACCTTATCGCTTTGTTGGTACTCCAGAATTCAACACGATAATGGCTAAAGTTTGCTATTCTTTTAAACTGCCAACGAAGTAGCTACTTATATGAGCAGTGTGTCACACTTGAAACTTATACCACTTTAAAAAAAGAATGAAGAAGTCAAACCCTCAACGTGATTGTCTAGAAACAACGCAGAGAGTTGTGTCCTACTCAAATAAACTGAATCTCTCTCAAGACAACTTGACTGCACCTCTCTAAATCTTTGTCAGATATGTTGAGTGCAACTTTATTCGCATTTCAGTCGCTTATTCGCTTACTAGTGCACACATAAATCTTTTGGTCAGTTGGAACTTCAAATGGTCAGAGCATAACCACAAAGAAACTACGAGTATGATGCCCGTCAACGTGACGTATGCGCAATGTGCAAAAACTCTGGCTAAGCACTTAATTTAAAGACGCCTTCATAAACAGGATGCACACATGTTGGAAGGAGGGCTAATAGCTAACTCTGCCGCTGCTCCGGATGCCGTGCTCGCATTTCAATTAAGCAGCAGCTTTTCGAAAAATTTTCAGACAATTAGTTCCGACCATGAATTATGACTTGGCTTTTATAAGTAAATCATGGTCAGTGCAGGTCATAAAATAATTTAAAATAATAGCACCAAGCAGCCAGAACCAAAAACAAATGAAAAAGAAATCTCTAGCAACTAAAAGGAGAAAATAGTGGCTAGTACATACACAGACACATGTGTGTGTAGTTAACTATTATGGCTATGCCCAGGGCCAGCTTGTGCTATGAAACTTTTGTGCTTCATTTCCGTTTCCGGCTGCACACATACACAGACTTACATACAATGCGCACATGCAGCCAGACTGCTGACAAGTCAAAGGCCAAGAAGCAGCAGACTATATGAGAATATGAAAGCATATGCATAATGGCAAACGTGCCGAAAGCCAAAACTTTATGTCCAAAGACAATGGAGAGAGGGAGACGAAAGTGGGGTGCAGAGCAGTGCAGTGCAGTGCTGTGGGCGTGGCAAACTGCAGCTCGTTTGTTTTGACTTTCAATTGGAGAGCTGTTGCTTCTGGCTGCTGCCTGGCTGACTGTCTGCCAGCCTGTTTCCTGTATCCTTGCTCCTAAGCAGTTGCCTGCTGCATGCTGTTAGCTGTCTGCTGCCAGCTCCTTGCTCAACTTTGGCCATTTGTTGTGTGCCTTTTGGAAATATAATAAAGACAGCACTGGGCACATAATGCATTTTGCTTGTTTACATAAATATTTGCACAATATGAAAAGGACAGCAGATGCTCGCCTACAACGATACAAAATTCCAACCAATTTTTTCAAGATTTTCACATTTATACAAATATTCACCATTTCTACTTTTCCATTTACCTCTTTACTATTACTTTTTTAATATTAACCAAGCTCCGAGTACTTTAATGTCCGTTTTATTGTGTTTCTGAAAGTGTTCATGTTCAGCTCACTTTGCACATTCCTAATGCCAGCCACAGTTTGTATATCCATTCGTTTATTGCTATTGTCCGTCTTTCGCTTTTGCTGCTTATCAATTGCAAGTGCTTCTTTTCTTTTCTGTTCTTTTATTTCTGTTTCTATTTCTGGGTGCAATTTTTATACAATGTTGTCTACCCAAGATAATTTGAAATTGTTTCCATCTTGAACATATTATTTGTTTGCCCTAAAAACCCTTGAGTTGAGAGGACTTTAACTGGGCAAATGTTGCTGGCCTTCAGTTCGTAGGTCAGTTTGGATATTTATCACAATTTATTTTTATGGAACTTTTTATGTGACAGCAGCAACAATAACTATAGAAATTAAATGAGAAAAGTTTTGTTTGCCTTGATTAGTCGAGTTGTAAGGCAGAAAGTCAGAAGTCAGCTCCGCAGAGATTAGTTAGACAGATGACAGCTGCAGAAATAAATATACAAGTCTAAATGGCAAAGACCCAGTCAAATTTGAAGTTGTTTAAAATAAATTTGAAATGCAAATATCTTGAGGACATTAATTGCTTAAGAGTTTTAAATAATTTATGTATTGTGGACGGAAATCAACTTGCAAATGACAATTAAAAAGAAGAATTAAATGCTTTTCATGAAAAATCAGCATTAAAGTTTAACGGCTTCTTAAAGCAATTTACTAATATGTTACAAGTCATAGTTTTTTAATCGATTTGTTATTTTTTTATCATTACAGAACTATAACACCAACTGAAGTGCGACATATCATATATTAAAGGTGAGTAAATTATCAATACGATACATAATGTTTATCTTTTACAATGTCATCTTAAAATTTGCCCTTTCATCATCGATCAAAGACATGCAAAACCTTTTAGTGTAGCTACTCTATAGTACGACAACTTTTCTAATTTAATTTAATATGTCGCTCTTAGAGGTAGCAATCTGCTTCTCTGTACGCCCACTCTCAATTACCCAGTCCCTTGAGGCTTTGGCAATCATGTCAACGGCGTACACCACTTACGATTCCGAAAAGAACCTCACAAAACTAAAAGGAACAGATTCAAAAAAGAAAAAAATGAAGGAAAGAAGAGAAACTGCAGATCAAAGTCAGTTGCACTGTTTGGTTTCCAGATTCGCAATTCCAATTACGTTTTGTGGTCGCGAAGTGTTCGCTGACTGTGAGATTGGTGAAGGAATCTGCTCATTACTTCAATCTGGCTTGCAGGCATCCTCAGTCTGTCAGTTCTGAGGCACAGCCTTCACCCACATTGCACACAAATAAAGCAAAGTCAGAGTTTCAATGATTTAATTACGCAAACATTCTCAGAGTGAACTCAATGCAAGCGGATTACTGAGGAAGAGAGAGAGAGAGTTTGTGGATAGGGGAGAAGCAGGCAGGCGAACATTGGTTTGGTAGCAAGTTGGGAATATGTCATAACAAACATAAAATTGCAAGTTGTAGCACTTGAGTGGAAAGTTGCTCATACGCCGCGTTGCCTGTCTGCCTGCAAGGCGCATTCTCGGCAGCTGTTTATCTGTCTGTCTGCTTGTCCATTTTGTCTGTATGTCTTCCGCCAAATGCCTCAGTGAATACAGTCATCAACCCACCCCCTCGAAGACCCCCCTACACTGAATTCTACTCTGTGAACCGCCTTTGCGACCCTTCATCAGCTGCCGTCTTGAGCGAAAAATGCAATTCAAGCAATTTTCAATTTTAGTTGTAGCTACAGCCGCGCGACCAGCTCAAGGCACAAGTTGCACATAACTCCCGACCAGTCCCCGCTTAACTGTCGTCCTGTCGTGCCCCTCAACCGTATCCCTGCCTGCCCGTGAGGATGCTTTACATCAAATTGAAAAAGCAAACTTGTCGCGCTAAAAATTTTTATCATTCCGCAGGTCTACTGCCAATTTTTTGCTTACAATCTCTCAGCGTCTACCCCCGCACCTTTAGGCAAATTGCAGTTGGCGTTAGTTCCCTTGTGACCTGCCTGGCATACCTTCCCCTTCTCCTTCTTCACTCTTCCCTATCCTCTTTCCCAAGGCAGCACTTTTATGGCTTAAGCAGCGCTTTGCAATGCGTTAAAATCGCGCGAAAAGTTTTTGTACAAGATTTTTATATATTTTTGTTCTCTTTTTTGCCCTTAAAAGTTGCTTCATCTCTGTCTCAATCTCTTTTTCGCTATCTCTGTCTTTTAGTTGCCCTTGTTCGCTTACAACTTTCGCTAAGCTCAAAATTAAGGCATTAATGTTGGTTTTTATGGATTTTTCAGAATTGGTTTCTCTTTCCGTTGGCATTGCTCGAAAGACTTTCAACTTGACAGTTAGTTAGGGGCTGGCAAAAGTATTTAAAGTCCAGCAAACAGTTGCCAATGAGCTTGCTGAGTTGCAAGTGCATTCAAATAACACTAAACTTAATGGTAATCTCTCTCCTATTTTCTTTATCCCTCTCTCTTGCTCTCTCCATCTTTTCCTTGCATTCCTTTTGCATTTGCAGCTTTAAAACTGACAGTCCTTTGTTTAACGGAATGGAACAATCCCAAAGAGGATTAGTAGAATGATAGATAGATATGAGCAGATTGAGCTGAATGAAATGGGTATTATCTTATCAAAAATCATTTAAAGGCTACAAAAAAAACTTTTTTTTTTTAGAAAATCTCATTAATTTAAGAGTGGAGCTTTTCACAAAATTGTTAGTTTCATTTAAGCCACAGCCCAAGAACATTTTGCAGTTTATGACAAAAAAATTGATGTTGGTAAATTACAAAAAAATAGACGATGAGAAAACTATTCCCAGCTTACTCACCTGCATAAACACCTCTTTTCTGTCTCCTTCTGCACACTTTGGACTGTCCAAAGCCTTCGCACTCTTTGGAGCCCCAACACTTGTGAAACAAAAGCAATTTACAATGAGAGACCTCGACGAGGACTCCTTCTCTTTGGCCCCCCTGGAAATCCAATGCACAATTGCAATGCCAACCCAAAGAACCATGGCAAAAAGAACCTAAACAACAACGATAACAAAAGTAATACAAATGACTGCAAATACTCGAAGCAAACAGCAAACAGAGTCAGCAACAAAACAAAACAAAACAAAAGCAAAAACAATAACAATAATGGCGCATAAAGCCCATGAAGAAATGAAAAAGATTTTCCAAAGTCGTTTTGGCAAGAGGCGAGCAAACGAGTAACGAGATGGTGTGTAACGAGTGTGAAGTAACAAGAGGCGAGAAATAAAAGGCAAACAATGAACAGGCGTTTATGGCACTATTACAAAAGGTAAACGAAATTAGAGAGCGGGACGAAGAGAGAGACAAAAACTGCAGAAACTAATATCTGAATCTGCATAGAGTTTAAATTGCAACTGCAATAAAGTAATTATTTGGATTTGATCTTCGTTATCTTTGGCCGTTAGGGTAGATGGCTGCTCTGTTGTCATGTGTACTTTTTGACAAACAAACTAATTTTAGATTGAGCGCAATGGACTCTTGGCGCCCTCGGTGGCCAATCAATCTTACGGCCAGTCCTGGCAAACGAACTGGCGGGCTAACTGGCAATCTAATCCAACAGCCTGAGCTTGACCATGTCCATGTCCATGTCCAAGTTTCGTTATGCCTTCTGCTACTTCATCTTCATTCATTTCACCAATTGCTCGAGCATTGGCTTTTTTATTTCTATACCCTGTAATTGTGAAAAATATTAAAAAGGGTGTCACAAAATCAAGTTTGTAACAGGCGAAACTTAATAAATACCGAATTAAGTTTTTGGCCTTTGCCTAGAATGGTATTCCACCAACAGTATTTTCTTAGTCACAATGTAATAAAGTAGAGACCTTCATAATCTGTTATCTGTTTATATGTGTACAGGATATTGCCAAGACAATCACTTGTTTTCTTTCCTGTGGATGTGTCTATTTCGACTATGGCGACAATTGCAAATATTTTGCAATTTTCCTATTTTCGCTTGTTACTATTTCTTGTTCTCTTTTACTTTGTACTCTTCTTCTTTTTGGTTTTGCATTCGCTTTGCATTTCATGTTGGCTGTAAGGATTGGAAGGGGCTTTCTTCCCTGTTGCTTGTTTGTTTCCACTGACAAGGACATGCAAGCGCCTGAGGGCAAGTCAGGCTTGAGTTCCGTTGCCTGCAGTGCCGAAAATATGCTGCGACTGACTATACATCCGTACATCCGGAGATCCCCCCCCCATCTCCTTTATATTCACCTTCCCTCCCTCCTGCCCTCAGACGACTGGCCCAACAATGAAGATTGATCACAGTTGGCGCAAGTTGAGCGCCGTTTTTACAGCCTCGACTGCAATTTTTATTTGTGCCACTTTCCGGCGACCTTCTGCTGTCCGTTTGCTCTGCAACCACCATCCACCACCCACCACCCACCACCTCCCCTCGCAATGCCATTGCCTGTCATTTTATATGAAAAATTGCGGCAAATATTTGCGAAGTGTGGCATGAGACAGCGGCAAATGTTAAAAGTGGCGCCTGCTCTAATTGTAAGAATTTGTCAGCATTGTTAAGAGGGTTAAATATTAATAGTTCCGCCGGATGGCGAGCTTAAAGAGCGCAACAAAGCAAGGCGAAATAGTTAAAATTGTGGCACGTAAATAATAGTTACCACGGAAAGCTGAAGGAGAGTGAATCTTACACATTTATTTAGTGGACACAATATTTTACAGCCCTGTTAATATTTATTTATTTAAAACTAGATCAAACAAGTGTCTAACACGTGTCTGTATAAATATGAATGCATAAATATCTAATTAAAATGTACACAAAATCAACAAATTTATGTGGTTTCAGCACCTATTCAAATTACGTATACGTAACGTTCAACAGACTCACACTTATAAAGGGCGCAACAATTATTTGTGCTGGCAACTAAAAACAACATAACAACAGCAACAAAAAACAAAAGACCGTTGGCCACTTTGTTTACATTCTGCGAGCCTGGCCAAATCGCCATGTTACCGTGGTTGTCATTTTGTTTCTACCAAAAACCAAAACGAGTGGGCAACCAACTGTTGCACGCTTACTGAATATCCGACTGCTACACTGACCCCCAGTATATGTCTTCTGTCTGGCGTCACACTCTGGCCTCAGTTCCCCTTTGACCCACCCAATTCTCGGCTGTTTGTTGGCTGCTGCTTTAACCTTAAGTGCCGTTGGCATAGTTTTAGCAACTGTCAGACGACGACATTCCCAAGGCGTCTGCTACTATTTATAGCCATCTCACTGCTCCCACGTTTTGTTACCTTATTGCAGTGAGGCTCAAAGGTATGATTTAGCTTGGATACCCTTTCTGTGGAATATAAAGTTTTCATGGGTATATTGAAATTGTTTCACTGTAAGTAAGTCTTTCAATTTAATAGTGATTTAAATGGCAATTATTATTTTTTAGATAAATTGTTAAGTTAAAAGACTACTTTAATATTAGTTTTATGAATATTTCAAAGTGGTTCCATGTGATTTATTTGGTAGAAGTATTTTGTTAAAAAGTACTTTACAGCCTTGAGATCTTAAGACACTTCTTGAACTCATATTTTGCAGGGAATTGTGCTGCTTCCACCTTTCATATTCACTTGCTTCTTAGAGCCACTTGTCAACTGTTGAAGCGCCTTCTTGCTCTACTTCTAGTTATGCTTGTTGCCTTTGCTGTTGACTTTCCATTGCCTCTTCACCCAATGCCCCATTGCTGGCCTCACGGGTGCTGTCCATTTATCTGTTGGACAAAGAGCAAAGGCGTACGGCAAACAGCTAACAGCAAACAGTAAAAAGAGCCTTGGACAGGCTACTATGACTACACCGTTTGCAAAGTAAAAGACGGGAAGAAGACGAGGTCATAGCCGGGCCATGCATGGTTATCCAATTATCATACGCCCCGTGGTAGACTCCCTAATTGGAAACAAACAGCTGAGAGTCAAAAGCTGAAAGCGCCAGTATAAAAAACCATTTGGCAGATTTACATTTCTCAAACAAGCGGCGAGTTTTGTACTTTTCATATTATTTTTTTGTACTTTTTGTTTTATCAGCAACGAGCTTAAAAGCAAACTCAGACGATGGAAGTGAAGCTCGAGCTGCTGCACAAAATTTCAAATGCAAAATATGCCAAGTGAATGTAAAAAAAAAAATAACAGAAAACTCAAATCCTTACATATAGTTCCTTTACCAGACTCTCTAGCACGCTTTTTTCTCATGCTGGCATTTATTAAAAATTCATTCATTCACAGTTTTTATAGCGAGCAAATTGACGCTCAAGCTTGGGCAGCGAAACACAAAAACCCATTTCCTGTCAACGATGAAATCGAAAATATTGTATTTGAGTGTCGACTCTCATCGTAAGGCTGTCAAAAAAAACGCACAAAAGAATGAAAAAAAAATGGTAAAAGCAGTTTATACATTTCTAGTGGTTTTTAAGCAAAAAAGAAAGAACTTAGAGAATGCAAAGTTTCCATAATAACAGACATAACAGATGTGAAGCTGTTATAAGGTTTACAAGTTGGACAGGGCTCACTCAATTTTGTTAAAAGTGTTCCAAATTGAATTGAAGCTGAATGGGAAAATACAAAAAAAATCAAATATTTTACTATGTTGAAATATTTGTACTTCCATAAAAAATAAGTTAATAAGTTAAGTAATTAGCATAATTCGACGCCAGACCAAGGACTCAACCAATCTCAGTTTAATTTCATGGATATTGAAAGCTTTTGGTCAATCTCAATTTCAAATAGTTTTAATTCGAACTTAAAAAAGTTTTCAGCTTTTCAATTTCATTCAGAGGCAATTCCAACTCCCTCAGCGAGCGGATGCCTGAAAATATGCAAACGAAAACATTTCTGGGCAAAACAATGGAGCCAAAAAGCTGCAAAAACAAATAATACAATATTCAGAGGGCTAAATGCTGTTGCCCTCCCACAAAGCGAATTCGTGGCACGAGTTTTTAATTCATCGCGGTCGCTTTTAATGCAATTTGTAAGTGTCCCGCGTGCTGGGCGCGATTCAGGCATAAATTCTTAAAACAAAAAGAGAGAGAGACAAAGCTATAGTAAAGGAGTGAAAGGGAGAGTGAGAGAGATGTAAAGCAGAAGCATGTTTGCGTGTTTTGTTTCGATCTGGGAACGCTGTTTGGTCAAACCACGCAATTAGAAATTGTCGCCCACAACAGTCGCACTTCTCCAAACAACACACACGCCAATCCCCCTTTATCTCAATCCAGATTACCATCACACTTTTAGCAACAATCCTCGCATCACTTTGGAGTCTGGGAAAACTCGTCGCGGATCAGAGCTGACAGCTGTCTGCCAGTTTCAGCTATAAATGCTGTTCAAAATCGGGTTGTGAATGGCGTTTTTTTTACTTTTTATTTTGTAGCTTGTTGGGCAACACGTGCAACACATATACAAATATACACATGTAGAGGATGTTACTACGTGTTTTTGGGAGTATGGAATCTATAGAATTTTGGCCAGTTGTATGGGTGTTGGCATGAGACCCGTTGTTGCGCTTTATTCCAATTACCAATTTGAATTCGATTTACGCTTTTAAAGCGTGAGGCGCTTCATTGCATTGCCAGATGTGGTAGATGGGCGAATGGACGGCAGGTGGTAGTCAGGTAGGCAACTGATTGGCAGGCAAGGGATATCGAGAATCAGCTGCAGATTGCTCGTACACTTAAATTGCATTTCGCTCAATGCTCAGCATTTAGAAAGGAGAGCTAAACGACTATTTTTATGGCTCAATACGTTGCACGTACATGGCTTGATTGAACTCGATATAGAAGCACTTGGCTTTCGACGGTATTGTAGAAGTTTATAGCTGCTAAAACAGTAAACTTTCTTTAAATTTTTGACAGATTATGTGCACTCTTATTACTTGCATCATACAAAACATACACATTTCTTAATGTTTACAACATACATTTGCAATCTACAAAGCATCCACATTCTAGCTAGCTCGTTAAATCTGCTCCAAATTTCGTAGCCACGTATCTTACAACGTCATAAACTACAAACTTCTGTCCCTTCCCCGTTGTGGCCAATTCCGCATGAGGCCACAAGCCAAACATGCACACACACACACACACAGCACGTCAGATAATTTTTCACAACTTCCGTGGCGCGACTTGCGTGCGAAAACTTAGCAGACACAAAAAGAAAAGAACCCCCGAAAGTACTTGGAAGTCCCAGTTCCCGACTGCCAAGTGCCAGCTCCTAGATACCAGCTAACAGTTACCAGTTACTTTTACTCCGCTATTCAAGTGCAATTAGCAGTGTGCTAATTAGTCTAAACGGACGGAGCTATGGTCGGTGGCCGGACAACGCCCTCAACTAGTACGTGAGATTCAACTTAACACTAGACTCCGGACTCCAGACAACAGACAACGGGACACTCGGTGCGCGCTGTCTCGTAATTTTTCGCTTCACGCGGTGCAGTCATAATGAAATTATGAAGCCAACGTGCGCCAATTTGGCATTGTGGCCAGTACTCCGGGACATGGTAGAGCCACAGACACGCCCCGAAGCTGTTCACCCTGAGAGAACATCCTGTACATGGATAAATGGACGAGGACGTGCACCTTTTGCTACTGCGCAACTTTACTAATTGAGTTTCCAGAGGCTCGGCGACTGCTGCAGTCGCACTTAATTGCATATCAAAAGAGCTGTCCTTATTGCATTTATTCTTGCGCAACTAACAAAAGTGTTGCCAGCTTTTGTGCGTTTGCACGGCCAATAAATTCATGGAGCAAATCGAGACAGAGTCAAAAACTTCGCACTTACGCATGCGCCCTCAACCACAAAGCGGAGTTATAGAGTGTGAGAGCCCACAACCGCATAATTTATGGTTAGCCAACAACAGTTAGTTGCCACTTTGCCACTTTTCCACTTTGGCTCCTGCCAGTGCTGGTATTGCTGCAGCTACTTCAACTCCATTTTATTCTTCTTTGGGCCAAAAAGCTTTTAAACTTTTTTGCTTAATGACTGCAGTGCCAAGACATTAAACGCTTGTTGGCCGCATTAGCATTTTCCCTATTTCTCCCATTTTCGTAATGCAGTTGGCAACGCGATGGTGCCGCTGTTGCCAAACGGATTTTCACAGCTTCGCTTGCAAACTAAATTACTTTAATGCAATATGCAACACTGGCAGCAATTGCCACAGGCGTGACTTGGCCTCTGAGCAATGAGTGCCCAAAGTAGGCAACGAAATGTTGCATACACACGCGCTCGTTTCTGTAATTCTCTGTCAAATTGTGTCAAGATAATTTCAAAGCAATAAATACTTACTAGATATATGGTATATAAAGAAAAACTTGGAAATATTACATTTACATTTTCAACAAATAACTTAGCATTAAGTACATTTCTCTATAACTGTACCAGTTGGCTATGCCTAATGATTCAATCCGTATGTGCCTTATCTACAAATTCTTTTCCTCGCTTTAAGTACTCTACGTTTATGCTCTAATTAGACCGCACACAGACTCACTTATATATGCAGAAAACGCTCACATTGCGTGTAACAAATTGAGTGCCCACCTTTCATTAACCGAGTTCCGTTTCGTATTTGCCGTTTCGCACATCACATCTGCCCCGGTACCGCCATCTACAATCCTCAATTCCATTCTCCATTTCCCACAACCCACTACTACCCTCTTTCTTTACAGACGTCACTTTGAAAATGCAACTGTTAAGTGCCCGCCACTTTACGAGTAACGAATTAAAAAAACAGGGTATAAAAAAGGAACAAATTGCGAATGCAAAATACAGAACTCACTTTTATTATTACGCTTGCGTTTGTTATTATTATTATTTTACGCGCATGCATAAATTGGAGCCCAAAAAAACAACTCAAAACAAGCAAAGAGCAAAGGAATAGCCAGATCTGGACGAATCTTAAATACCCTAACGCATTGTACTTGCTCAACTTAAATAATACCTTTACAATTATTAATCATACACCTCCTAAAAATTTGGATAGGAGTCTGAAATTAGAAGATTATATCTAACTATATTTCTAAACAAATACTATTTTACAATAGAAAAATACAGTTTAAGGACTTTGTACAAATTAGAGAATATTTTTATGCAAAGTAAAATATATAACAGACCGACGCAGGTCAGAAAAGAAAAAACATTTGTACGTCAGAGTCGTATTGTTGTTGCAGGAGATGAAGGAATGGGAGCTTAAAACAATAGAGTGGAATGAGTGAAAGTGGAATATGATTGCAACAGTTAACACACACACAAAAACACTCGCCAACGCTGCAAAGGGAATAAAAAGTAAGCACAAGCGAGTTAAATTTTAAGTACGTGCAACTGAGTGTGTGTGTGTGTATGAGTGTGTGTGTGGGGGTGTTACTGTAAGTTCTTTGGACTGTTAGGCAGGCAAACAGGAAGTGACACACACTCGCAAGCACAAAATAAACGTTGAGTTTGAGTTCAAGTGCGCGCCGTCCGCCATTTTGTTTGGCTTTACAAAATGTTTTGCGTTTTCTTTTGTTGCTTTGTTTTGGGCATAAAATGGCGTTTATGCCTTGCTTGTTTCTCAACAAAAACAACGACAGCAGAAACAAAAACAGTTACAAACTGCAGGTGCACACAGAGTGAAAAGAACAGTAAAGAGACCAAAAGCTACCGATGCTTGTGTGTCCACGAACACCGTGTTGGTTAACGTCAAATTGACGCGCGTTTCTTCCTCCCACGTTTCTTTGCACTGAGCCATTTTAAAGTTTAAATTGGCCAGGCCCAAAACCTGAACCTGGAATGAGTTTTGACCTACAACATATTTGCCATCTGCGATAATTGGAAAGTGTGATGAGAGTTGAAGGTCATTAAAATGCCGTTAGCTTTCAATTTAGCGACAGGTATTCGATTCGCTCATTAGCATTGCATGGTTCTCTGTCACAGCTGGGCACAGGCAACAACAAAAGCAACATGACCCAGGGACAAGGCCTAGGCATCAGACAGCAGGCATCTGGCTTTAGCGACTAATTGAGCCACATAGCAGCGGCCACAAAACGTGGTAATCAATGGGCAAGAGAAGAAGATTTCAGCTTTACAGTCGACAAGGTTTATAGCAGGCACGCGGCAGGACAACAAGGTCGGTAAACCTTGTAGTCCAAATAGCACGCGAGTTGAAGATTTGGTATATAAAAATTACGTGGGACTTGAGACTTGATGAAATTACTCTTCAATTGTAAACTTTATTGTATCATTTAGCTTTTAATTAATATTAAATATCTTCATTCACAATTGATTATTTTTTGTTGTTGCTTGTCCTTGAGCACTTTGATTTCAATACATAAGCATAAGAAAAGTGGCTTTCCCACATCTAAGAACTGGTTACGTTTTCAGTAAACTATAAAAAACAATTGTATATTTTTATTTATTACTTTATTTATTTTTTATTTGACTCTTGATAGATATTAAAAATATTTACTCACAACTGATTTCGCTGTTCCCTTAGAAATAAATATTTCTTGTGTGTCTGTTTAAAGTAAGCACAATCTTTAAGATCCTCTTATCCTTGAAGCACTTTGATTTTGTTACTTAAGCTTTTGCCCACGTCTGTAGCCTGGTTTCGTCTTCAGTCGATGCTAAACAAATAGCAATAAAAGCCGAAAAATAATAAGGTTCACTGCTGCCTGCGGTCGAACACTGCTCAGAAAAAGTAGGCGGTGGAAAATGGGGGTGTGGACGGGGGATAACTTTATGTGGATACCTCGTCAGCTCGCTTGAGTGCCCTTTTGGCGTTTATTGTGGCTGGGGCTTCCAAAAAAACTTTGGCACTAAACAAAAATTACCCATACGCCATGGGTGCCGTTGATTGGCCGCGGGGGGTAAAGAGACGATACAAACTTGGAAGAGGAGTCGAGATGGATACGCTGCGGTTTGATTGAGGTGTGTTCGTCTGCTCTTCGGCAATGCTTAGCCTTTCATAAACTCATAAATCTGCAAGTTGGGGAGCATAAATTTGCTTCTATGGGGGATGCCAGGCAAGTGGCTGCCTGGCAAGCGGCGGGCAACTGCATTGTGCGGCCGTGTTGGCTTTGGGTTAGTTTAAAATGCATTCGCAACTAATAAAACATTCCACTCTACATTAATTGCAGCCATACCAGAGCCGGATTCCCAGCCCCAGCCCCAAGCCCAGCCAGCAGTGAAATGGCCAACGAACCGCAGCTACGGCCACAAATGCTGCTCGTGGCTTTGCTTGCCATTAGCGCAGCGTTGTCGCTATGCAACGCACAGAGTTCATCCAGCTGCGGACCGAATTTCCCGGCGGTATGCTCCTGCGGCAAGGAGATGTATGAGGGGACCATTCAATACATTGTGAACTGCACAAATGCGGGATTGAACAACACAAGCGTGCTGGAACACATGCCCGAGCAGGTGGAAATACTCATATTTACGGGTAACTTCATAGCCGAGCTGCCGTGGAACGTATTTGGAAGTATCAACAGCTACAAGCAGCTAAGAATTGTCGACATGAGCAGCAATCACATTCGGGAAATACGCGGTAAAACCTATCATCATGTTCCACTAGTCGAGAGGCTCATTTTAAACCATAACAACTTGAGCATTTCACGCAACGATGATGAAGTCAACCATCACCATCCTCGAGTCTTCTCCAATTTTGGCAACCTGCAGAGCCTCCATCTAACTGACGCCTTTGAGGATCACAGCTCACCGCAACTGAGTGAGGATCTACATGACATATTCGTTAACAGCCAGCTGGTAAAACTGCAGAAGCTTCATCTCGAACAAAACGAGATTACGCACTTCAAGGATCGTAATGTGTTTTGTGATTTGCCCGCACTTCGAGACTTGCATTTAGGCGATAATCTGCTAAAGGATATCAACTTTGAGGTCCGCTGTTTGAACAATCTTCGCTTCCTCGATCTGGAGCGAAATAAGTTTGAATTTGTCAAGCCCAGCGACATGCGTGTTCTTAACGAGCTGCAGGAGCGAGAAAATCGAAGCGTCAATCTGATCGTGGACTTTAATCTGAATCCCTTTGTGTGCGACTGCAAGATTTCGTCATTTCGCACGTGGCTACAGGCAACACGTGTAACTGTCCGCAACCAGGACAGTCTGATGTGCTTCCATGGCATACAACACGTTGATCCGGCGCCAGCGCATATCCTTCAACTGGATATGGGAGAGTGCGCGGCGGAAATGGCAGCAGCCGCATCATTCCTTAATATCGCTGAAGATGAGCAGCTTTACGGACAGTTGCAGCCCCACATTAGTGGACATACGGCCACGTTGATCTTTCTACTAATCGTGCTCAGCATGATCCTGCTCGGACTTCTGGTCGCCCTCGTTTATGTCAGTCGTGACAAGTTGAAGTATATGATGACTCCGGTGTTTGATAATGTGGCCAAGAAAGTGCAGTACACATCAATTAAGGATGAAGACTGTCCGGAAGTGCATGTTTAAGTCGAGTCCATATCGTCCATATCGAACAGAGAAGAAGCAGACAGCTAAATACAGTTTAATTTTTGCCATTTGCATTGCGCAAAATGTGTGCCATTCACAAGGAACAAAGAGGAGAAAGGAATCAACAAGCGCATATCATTTGAAGAATCGTATCAGTTAAATCTACTTACATATACAGAAACAGAAACAGAAACATCACAAACTTATTGTTTGATAGTAGATAAGGGAATTGTTGCATTTAGGATAATAACACAAATGTGGCAAAGTTGATTGCAAACAAACAACAAATACTGCAATAATGTTAGCGATTTTCTAAGTAGCATTAAGTCAATCTTGTTATACGTTCTATGATTTCGAAAGACCCAATTACTTACATAAACATACGAATTCAACATACTTACACAATTACATACACATATATATATTGTAACAAACACGTTAGTGTTATCTGTGATTTAAGTTTAGTAGCTTTAATTTGTTAAAACTCTGCAAATAAAACAAGCAAACGAATATTGATGCATATAAAAACTTCACCCTGTATAACATATAACATACTTACATACTTACATAAATGCATAAACTTTAGCGTACACTTACGTTAAAATACTTATAAATGTTATTAATCATTTGTCAATTGTACTATTTAAATGATTTCATTTTAATTTTATGTAATTAACACAGTTTTTATAAATAAAAAATAAAATGAATTTGTGCGTTTAATTTTCGAAAAAAATCCCTGCCAATAATTCCAATAGAGAAGATTCTTAAACGATGATGATTGGCCGCGTTCATTATCATCTATCTATCCGTCAAAAAAAATGTATGGTCTGCTGAAGAACGCTTTGATAGAATTTTTGGGCAAAATCTAAATTCGAATTTCTTTAAACAGAGAAAAAGGCCAAAATTTGGCAGGGGCTAGTCTAAAGGGTCATCAGACTTTCAACTTGCAAACCTAGAGCGATTTTCATCCAAATAAACCTTTTAGCCATGGTTCAATCCATAATATATATTGATTCTACATTTTAAAAGAGCTTGTTTTTGGCATTTGTTTTTCCGAGGAAAGGTGAAATTAGAAAAAAACGTTGAATTCAAAAGCCAACCGTCAAACCGGCCATTTTGTTTACACATTCTAGTAGCTTAGATGACAAAATTATAGTTCTATAAAACGGTGTTAGCAAACAACAGATTGCGTCAAAACACTTTACGATTTCTTAAACTTGGAAAAGTTGACAGCCCTACGTTTGCTCGTTCGAAAGTGAGACATTAATAAAATTATTGACAATGTCTGGAATAAATTTAATAATTTTCTTAATTTTTCGTAAGATTTCCAGATTTTTTAGACATCAATTGTAGGAAATAGTCCTTCAGAAGAGCAATGAATAATTTTATCTAGTTAATAGTTTAATTAATAAGTTTAAAAAAATCATTTGTTACCTTAAAAATAGTTTCTTATTTAATTTTAAATAAGCGCGCTCTTCGATTTATATCGATATTAATCGGTTACCGGACACAGCATTTATTTGATATTTGAATGACTGTCACGAACAATCAATTTCGTGAACTGTGATTTTAACGATAAATAACAAACTAGCGCCGCTCTCTTATAACTATATTGTTAGAATATGGCTATAGAATTTTAAAATATAATAGATTTATGGCTATTTACAAGCTATTCCATTTATAAATAAGCTAGATCTAGCCTGAAATAAACTAATCTGGCAACACTGGCGTTAAATGGCGCTAATATTTTTGTGGTAAACCGAATAGTATTTGATAATTTAGGCATATTTACGCTAACCGCATATCAGTGCTTTATCAGCCACTTAAAATGAACAAAAGCCGGGACCGTATCAAGTCGCTCCACAGTTGTAAGAGAGCTGCGTGAATGAGAGCAACGATTGTGGTTTCAATAAGTATGTGTTTGTGAGCGCATAAACAAATTCTGTTTTTGTCGTACTTTTGCCTTTCTTTCATTAGTTTTTATTATGCAACGTCACGCAGCTGCAGAATTCCAGCAGAATTTAGAAACTTAATACCCTTTTTTCAATTTAACGATTGCATTTATACATTTGTGATAGCACATATACAAAACAAAACTCACGCACGGTACGCGTGTCTATAAACAAGTTGATAAAATTGTTAACTTAACTCATCTAATTTCAGATGCTTAAAACCTGTCGCCGTTTGTTTTCCTCACCTCGCATAAGTTGCCTATTAAATCAACATAATCTTAGGGTGATCGCAGCTTTTAGCACTAAAGGCATGGAGAAGTTTGATTTACCACAACGCCTACAAGGTAGTACACCTAGTGTATGGAATGAATATATTGCACTAGCTATGCAATATAAGCCATTAAATCTGGGCCAAGGATTTCCGGATGATGCTGCTCCTGAATATGTCACCAATTCGCTTGCTGATATTGCCAAGGACGAGAACCCTCTTCTGCACCAGTACACAAGAGGAAATGTAGGTGATCAAGAAAAGCAAGAGAGTCTAGAGTAATTATATAAGATCAACAAAAGAAGCTTAAATATGCAGATTTCTAATTTGATATCTCCTTTTTGTGTAGGGTCATGTGCGCTTGGTGCAGGCTCTATCCAAACTCTATAGCGGCGTCATTGGACGTGAGGTAAATCCTCTCAACGAGATACTAGTTACATCCGGTGCTTATGAGGCACTATACTCCACCATAATGGGGCATGTCGATAATGGTGATGAGGTCATCATTATTGAACCCTTCTTTGACTGCTATGAACCTATGGTTAAAATGGCCAACGGCGTACCGCGCTTTATTCCGTTGAAATTGGTAAGAAAATGGAAATGAATTGGTGGATATATTCATAGCTAATATCTTAACACTTTCCCGTTCCCTTAGAACAAGACAGAAGGTCCAATAAGCTCCGCTGACTGGGTTCTGGATGAAGTTGAACTTGAGAAACTCTTTAATGAGAAGACGAAAATGATCATACTGAACACCCCACATAATCCCACCGGTAAGGTCTTCCATCGGAAGGAGCTGGAAGTTATTGCTGACTTGTGTCGAAAGTGGAACGTGCTCTGCGTTTCGGATGAGGTATACGAATGGCTCGTTTTCGATGGTGCGGAGCACGTGCGTATTTGCACCTTACCTGGTATGTGGGATCGCACTATTACTATCGGGTCGGCGGGCAAAACCTTTTCGGTAACGGGTTGGAAAATCGGCTGGACCTACGGACCGCAACATCTAATTAGAAACTTGCAAATGGTTCATCAGAATTGTGTATACACCTGCCCGACGCCAATGCAGGAGGGCGTAGCTAGAAGCTTCGAGGTGGAACTTGCACGCCTGGGAAAGCCGGAGAGCTACTTTCTCAGCTTACCGCGCGAATTGCAGCCAAAAAGAGATTTCATGGCCAAATTCCTCAGCGAAGCAGGCATGCGTCCCACAATACCAGAGGGCGGTTATTTCATGGTTGCTGATTGGACGCCGCTGGCAAGCAAGGTAAACCTGGAATCGGAATCCGACAAATATCGGGACTACAGGTTCACCAAATGGATGACCAAAAACATGGGCTTGCAAGGCATACCGCCTAGCGCCTTTTACAGCGAGCCCAATAAACACTTAGGAGAGGATTTTGTACGTTACTGCTTCATCAAAAAGCAAGCTAATCTGGACAAGGCAGCCGAGCTGCTCAAGACCTGGAAATAGTGTGACATGTCTCTAAACTGCGCATTTTTTTGTAATGTCAATAAACGAATTTGTTTGAATATTAAAAGATAGTGCTATTTTTGTTCATCAAAGATTGCACACCATTGCCGAGACCTGCAATTAAATATACCTGATGACAGGTTTGTGGTATAGAGACTAGTTCTCATAGAAACAGACAGACGGATATCTTAACTCGTCGTCCTGGGGGTCCTGTGGGGTCTGCCACGCCCCCTTATTGCGTTACACAGTTCGTGACAAAATTATAATACCCTCTGTATGGGTATAATGAGTGTCGCGCAACGTTTAATTGTGTTTCATACAAGTTTGAACGTGTATGCATAAGCATAACCTGCGCACGACGACATTACATAACCAACAAACCAAATGGGAAAACAATTGAAGGAGTTTTGTGTAGTAGCCTTACTCCAATCTCCTTTTATTTGCAATCCAATAACATGTTCATCCGCACCAAGTACATTGGATTTCTTTGTATGTGTGTTTATGTATGTGTGTATTGATTAAACTAAAGGAAAAGTAAACGCTTTACATATCGTAAACGGACTTCAGAGCCAATTCGGGTTTATCGTAGCCCAATTCCTCAATGGTCGGCACTCCCAGTTCCTTCAGGGTTGGTGTGATCTTCTCCAACAAGTAGGGATACAGGGTAGCCTTCTGGTCACCACACTTGTCCTTGCAGCCCTCCAGCCACCTGATTGCCAGAGCAATGTCGTTCACACGACGACAAGCACGCAGTCCAGACTCGATCACTGTTGGGCTGGGCACCAAATCCATACCGAGCAAATCGTTCATGCCCTTGCGAATCTCCCAGCCGTCGATACCCTCACGAGAGAAGTATTTCTCGTAACGCTTATCGAATTCCTCGGCGGATTCCTCGGTGCCGTGCAGGGAACGCACGGCGGCGACACGAGAGGCTGTGACACCAACGGTGCCGCGCATGACGGAGGCGAGTTTACCGGCTGTTACGCGAAACATGGCTGCCAAAATAAAAACAATTGAACAATCTTTAAATTACGCTAAAATTTGGTTAAGTAACAGCTTCGACTCACTTTTGTTGCTCTTGTTCTTGCTATTTTTTCACACAGATGACAGACAGAGCTGCCAGCTAGATAGAGTTATATCGTTCCGTTCGGACTAGTTCGATTGAACGATTTACCTAAGTGAACGAACGAACTAAAACCTCGACTAAAGGCCAGTTGTTTGAAGGAATCAGACTACAAATCAGTACCTACAAATACGAAGCACGTATTTAAAGAATCTTCTTTAATTTATCAAATTTATAATTACATTGGTTTGTTTAAAAAATTAGTTTTGTTATTTAAAAATTAGTTTTTATTTTAAAAATGCCTGCGGTATCGATACAGAGATCGATAACTTGACTGTCAGTGCTAGGCAGCAATTCGAAGTGTTATTGAGAAATATCGATGTAGTAAAATTTGTCATCAACAGTGCTGTGCAATTCAAAAACTGTCAGTGCTCGATGAACGTTCTCGAACACTGAGTTACTAAGTAGTCTTTCTCATTTTGTGTCGGCTGAAAATCGTATTTTCTGCTGAAAATAGACTTGCTAGCAGCATTTGCGGCCTGATTAATTGATACATAGCCAACGTAACAACAATAAAATGTCGGCAGCAGGGTAAGTTCATTGTTAATTCTAGTAAGAACGCTTAATTATTGTTGCCTCAGCTGTCGGCGATTCTTCTTTTTGTGGCTTCTTTGTGCGACGCGTGCTTTTCGCTGTGGGGTCATCGACGGCGTCTATATTTTGCATTGGGCACTGCACAAAGTGCTTTTAAGATAATTGAATTGCACCATAAATTGCTAAAGTGCACTGCTCCGCGTTCTAACGGTGGGCGTGTCCTATGCGCAAACTGCATTGTTGTATTTTTGGACAGTACGCGGTGCCATCAAAAAGTCACTGACATTTGAGGTTATGTTAAGGTTGGCGCTAATTTAGTTTAAAGTGTTGCCCCCCTAGTTACATTTTAACGGCATGGACTTTAATTTTAATCAAATGCAAATCTATCAAGCATTTTAGCATAGGATTGAACTTTAGAACTTGTTCGGGAAACAACGATGCTTCTGTTGCTATGGTATTTTACACTATACGATGGCTATAATAACAATAATATGAAATGGTTTCAGTTTTCGATTTGTATGCTTATTTAAAAAATTCGTTGGTATCTCTTTTCAGAACTATTCCGCCACCAGTTTCGTGGGCTCAGCGCAACGACTTGGTGTACGTGATCATCGATGTAGAATGCAAGGACATTGAACAGAAGTAAGATCAACTTTGAAAACGAAAAATAGAAATGGTTTAATTTTCTATTTTTCACTTTACAGAGTGACAGACAACAGCTTCACTTTCAAGGGTGTGAATGCACTGGATGCGTCTAAGAAATACGAAGTCACATTGAATTTTTTTAATTCGGTTGATCCGGAAAAAGTGACTAGCAAGAATATCGGACGTTGCCTGGAATTCACAATACCCAAGAAAGAGAGTGGACCGTATTGGCCTACATTGACCACGGATAAAACCAAATTGCACTTCCTGAAAGCCAACTTCGCCAAGTGGCGCGACGAGTCTGACGATGAAGAAGGTGAGCAAAGCAACTAAATTAGTTGAAGACTTTCAGCAGTAATTAACATGATATATTAATATCAATTTAGATCCCAAGGACAACGGCATGTTCGGCAACTTGCTTAATAGCCCTGGCGGAGATTGGAACAACAAGTTTGATGATTTCAATGTAGATGAAGATGACGACTCTGATGATAACATCCCCAGCCTGTCGCAAAATGATGAGGACGAAGACGAGGGAGGGGAAGGCGACAAAGAAAAGAAGCCAGCTGCTTAAGCAGCTAGTTTCATGGGCATTTTTGGAGTACTAGAGTCGTAGCGTTAGCCAAGACCCTTATACCGTTAAGTCACACAACACATAATACCCCTACAAGCACACATACACACACAGACTCATCATAAACACTATTCCAAAACCGATTAACTTGAGCTGAATATGCGCAATGTTAGCGAAAAAAACAAAAAAAAGGAACAGAGGTGCAACAATTTTTCGCTGGAATTTCGACACAACAAGAACAACAACAGGAAGAAAGCTACAACCAATTCATTGCGAAGTTTCATTTGCAATTTATTAATTTTTTGTTTCCTGTAAATAAAGGAAATTAAAATAAAAACAAAAATCGAGATATTTTTAATTATTTCATCTATGTGCATGAATAAAAGTGTACCGTCAATAAGTAAGGTGTAAGAGTAAAAATAAACATTTGTCTCGCATATTTATTTCATTAATATCTTTAATCAAAACAACAACACTCCCCCACCGCTGTATGGTTTTAAGTTTATTAAAAACATCTGGCAACTCTATTGAGTGGTCGCTTAGGCAACGCGGGAAAGAAGAAGCAGGCTTTAAATTTTTACGGCCCAAACAAAACATGCTAAGTACTAGCAATCATTCAAAAGCTGCCATTAGCAACAAAAACACACAATTCAAGAAAAGTTGATATTAAAACCGAAATAATGATGCAGCCCACAAATACTGGAAGGCTTGCCTTTAAAGCCGAATGGTTCCACGTTGAAGCGGGAATTACGCACACTTATTTATTAACATTTCATTTAAGCGATAGCGCTGTAGAAGTGGTAAGTTTAAATTGAAATTATATACCGCTTAAATATTAACCACCCCTTCCCATTACAGTTTGATCAGCGCAGCAAAAAGACGTTTTTGCGACGCACTAAAATTCCCGAATTGACTCGACGCGATTTCTTTGTGGGCTCAAAGATTAATGTGTTTGGACGTCAATTTGATATTGTCGACTATGCTGATGAAACAACCCGCAATACGTTGGCCAAATACCGCAAGCGGTAAGATAGAATAATAATATTTTACTTGAAGACTGGTTATTCTAATGCCTAATTCCATTTTACAGAGCATTTGTGCTGTTGAAGAGCAGCATGTGGCCAAAGAATCTGGGTGAATTTTTAACTACACTGATTGATAACAAGATTAATATTAACAACGCATTAATGGTTCAGTTTACACCGAAAACAGTTACTCAGTTTCTGTCCAGCAAGCAAGATGATGATGTACACACATCGTAAGTATTCAGAATCAATTCTCGTAACCAAACTAACTTTTTATCCGTTGGGTATAGAGTGCTGATGAACGAGCTATTGGCTGGACCGGCTATAAGTTTGGAGCTTATCGGCGACAATGTGGCAGAGATAATATCAGCCTGCTCCAAATACAATACAGAGAATGCCTCAACAAAGATCGAATTGTCAAGCAGCATGCAACAGTTGTTTGAGCGTGAAGAAGTTCGCTATGGCTTCTATTGCCCGGAGCGTGAAGAGAATGTGCCAAATGATTTGAAATTCTTTTTCGAAGAACGTCATGGCATCATCAAGGAGTGTCGATTCAAGAACAGCACACTGGCCATTATTAAGCCGCACTGCATTAAAGATGGATATCTGGGACAAATTTTAAACGAAATATTAACATCCGGCTTCAAAATAGAAGCAATGCGCATGCTGCTCATGGCACGTGTGAATTGCGAGGAGTTCTACGAGGTCTATCGGGGCATCTTGCCAGATTTTATACCCATGGTGGCTCAGCTGGCCAGCGGCGTGTGCATGTGTTTGGAAATTGTCTGTGAGGATCCTAATAAGAATTCGCATGAGGAATTCCGTAATTTCTGCGGTCCTATGGATCCTGAAATTGCGAAACTCCTGCGTCCCCATACGTTGCGCTCCAAATTTGGCATCTCCAAAGTGTTAAATGCCGTTCATTGCACCGATTTGCCCGACGATACCAATTTGGAATTGCAATACGTGTTTAAGATTCTTTGATGATTTCAACAATTCTATTTGTTCTGTTCTGATTCACCAGACCATAAATTACAAGTATATTTATTTACAGAACTTGTTGAGAAGTTTTCAATTTAAGTTAAAATCTTTACTCTTCTTTATTTATCATAGCGTATATAAATGGCTTTTACAAATCTTACAAATATTAGTGGATTAGTTTCTAATGTTGCATACTTTAACATTGAACTGTTCTTAGTTTATACAGAAAAGGTGTAACTGGGAACAGTTTAATAATCTGCCAATACTTAACCGGTGATACACCAGCGAGAACTGCAGGTGTATCTAGACACTAGCGCTTCGACTACTGGACGTGGGCATGTCGTCCAGATCATTGGGAAGGAGCACAACCAAGTCTCTAGCTTGGAAGTAACTTTTGCGATCCTGAAGCGCATAGTCAAAGGCCAGCAGAGCAAAGATAATGATGCATACCAGCATCAGGACCGCATAGAAGAAATACTCGGCCTTTTGAGAGCTCAGCACATTTAGTTCAGTGATTAAGACAACAATGAGATTACCAAAGGCGTTATTTAGAAACCAGGAAGCTGTAACCACCGATTTCATCGATGACGGCGCTTGTGTGAAGGCAAACTGTAGTCCTGGAATCGATAGCAACAATTCACCCAACATGAGCAGTAGAAATTGTGGCACTTGCCATCCAATGTTTATACTATGAGCGGGCGATTCCTAAGAAAAGAGATCAGTTAATGTGAGTAATTATCAAGTTAAGAAAACTCCTTGCTAACTAACCATAATTCGATCCTGCAGAGCGCCAGCACAGAAAAAGGCTCCAGCTGAACAAATACCCCCAATGGTGACGCTATGCAGGGGCTGCAGCTCCCAGTTGAATAGCCGACGCAGTAGAGGAGCGGTCATATATTGCCATAGGGGAATAAGTATAAAAAGAAGGATCGGTCCAACGGCCTTTGCCTGATCTGGTTGTATGGTGACACCCAGCACCGTAGTATTCATCATGGTCGCCTGAAACGTCCAGCTGGAGTCTTGCTGTGCGAGCAGCGCAAAATAAAAGGGCAAGGGAATGAAAAGCTTGCTTATCTGAAAAGAAACTCAACTTGACATTGGTGTTGATAGCTTTTATGTTTTGCAACTCACGCGCAGCACTTTGGACACGTCGTTAACAAAGTCCAGATCATAAGGACCAATGGCATTGTGTAGCCAGTGTGTATATTTTTTGTTGGACTTCCGACGTCGCCACTTGCCCAGGATCGCCGTCTTGATACAACCGCAGAATTTGAAAAGTATGTTATCGCCGGAGAGTTTTTCCGGCTTGTAAAAGTATTTACCCAATAAAAAGATGACTGCGGAAAAAATTTATAACAAATATTGACCATCTTATGGATAATAATGCTACTTACACCAGGCCATCATGAAGGAGCTCCCCAGTGTGCCAAAGACAGCCGGATAGCATGTTGTCTTGTCAAAGCACTTAGTGTTTGCTCGCACCAGTGGAGGTATAATTTTGCTTACGAATATGCCAAAATAATAAACAAAATAATAAATTGAAAAATAATCCGCCAATTGACCGGCTTGCTCCGGGAGTTTAAACTGCAGTGCACCCAGGGATGTGATACACGCCCTCACAGATCCATTGCCCACAGCTATGAAGGAGATTGATACCAGCAAACTTCGAATGATTTAAAATAGGTTAGTTAGTCTACCCCATTACTTCTTAATCCCACTTACAATGCCGTCACTGGCATGGCCACATAAGGTAGCGATGTCATTGTGAGGAGCATCCATCCAAAAGCATAGAGAAAGCAAAATCCAGAGATCGTACGAACATTTCCCATATAACTGTCTGCGAGAACTGCGCCAATTATTGGACAGAATTGACCAAAGAAGTTAAAAATGTGCAGTATAATTGTTGAAAAACTTTCCGAAAAGTTAAGATCATCGCGTAAAAAGAGAACCAATATAGCTGTAAGATAGGGAAAAATGAAATGAGATTTCAGAGATTTGTGAGGAATTTTATTTTTTTGTAAAAAATCATGCCAAAAGTGACCAAAAATTTGACTTGAAAAGTTGCCAGTCCCCAGGGTCAACAGATTTCAAACTCGCGTAACTTTGTCAAATCTTACCCGATTTTTATGCGGAATGTCATTTTAGTCATGATTTGATTGATACAAATTTATTCTACATTTAAAGATAGTTACTTTTTAAAAATCAAAATTTTAGATTTTGTTGGAATTTTAGATAAGGGTACCCCCTTTACATTTTCAGAAAAAAAAATTTTTCAAAATTTAAAATCTTGATTTTTTACTTTAAATCAACTCCTGGTGCCTAAATTAGTATAAGAGAACACTTTAAAGTTGATTCTGAGGAGTTTTATTTTTTTTGTAAAAAATCATGCCAAAAGTGACCAAAAATTTGACTTGCAAAGTTGCCAGTCCCCAGGGTCAACAGATTTCAAACTCGTGTAACTTTGTCAAATCTTACACGATTTTTATGCGGAATGTCATTTTAGTCATGATTTGATCTACAAATTTATTCTACATTTAAAGATAGTTATTTTTTAGAAATCAAATTTTTCGATTTTGTTGGAATTTTAGATAAGGGTACCCCCTTTACATTTTCAGAAAAAAAATGCATTAAGCTACGGTGGAGCAAGCTCGACAGTAGGAGACCCAGTACTTTTTGAGTGTAATGCGATTACTACAGATTATTTCAGTTTCAAAAAATTTCCATAGATGGCGCCACTTCAGAGATTGATTTTGCCCGTAACATTGTTAGTTGAATAACTTCCGCGTTTATCATCCGATTTGGACGAAATTTGCTGGATAAGTTGGAACTATAGTCTGTATTATACATACCAATCAAGGCGCTAGCATTAAAGGTGCTCTTGTAATTCGACTTGAAAATTTTGTATTTTGATTTGCGGGGGCGGAGGGCGTGGCAAAAATATAAAACAAACTCGTTCAATGCAAGATATAGATGTACATACATGCCAAATTTGGTGTCTCTAGCTCTTATAGTCTCTGAGATCTAGTTACTCAAAAAAGGGACAGACGGACATGGCTATATCGACTCGGCTGTTGATGCTGATAAAGAATATATATACTTTATAGGGTCTGCCACGCCTCCTTCTGCCTGTTACGCACATTTGCACATTTGCATTTGTACTTTTTTAGAGTACTGGGTCTAATAAGTTTACTTATGCGCTTGTACAGGTTTAGGAAACCTTATCAATAACAAAAGTGGCATCTACTACTTTTAAGTTAATATATGTAAGACTTGCTTAATTTAAATGCGATGCATTTCAATCCAGACCTTATGATCTAAGACCTGACACTGTCTGTGTGCATTTATATGTAAGTCTTTACTGATAAGCATGGCTTCTGGAATATTTCGACAGTACAATGAAAGAAGATTATTGTAAGCTAAATGCGAGCTAAGGGAACATCTGCATTGTACTAGTATTAAGTAGGTCAGCATCTTGGCTGTCACACATTTGGCTGAGTTTCCACTTACTGCGCATGCCATTAGCCGCAAATGCTTCAAAGAACTTGGCGGCCAGAATGAAGAAAACAGCACGTGGATACTTGTACTCGATGTGTATGCTGGTTATGGGCGCAAATCCATAGTTTGGGAGGGAGCTGCGTGGTTTTCTTAGCTGTGTCGTTTCTCCAGTTCCAACCGATGCCTGGGTGAGTTCCGCGAGAGCAGGCAAAACTATGTAAACAGAGAGTAGATAGTTAGATAAACTATCTTTATATCACGTTTATCTCTAGGTCATAAAACCCAATCTCACTTTCTTCACTGCCAATTTCCGTAGCGCGGTACATTTTCCAGGTGTTTTTCTTACAAACTTAAACGTAAACGAGCAACTTGTTTCTCTTGTACTCTTTGGGGAGGCTCAAGTTACCAACGCTGTATTCGATTCGGTTGCCTTGTGGCTTCTTTGGGTCGTCTGTGGTTTGCAATCTCACAATGTGCTTTATTGTTGCTTGTGATTGACAAGCGTGCACCCACGCCAACGTCCGTTGTGCATCACGGTACTGAAGCTACTAAATGTCTAGTCCAAGTGCCGGCGATGTCGACACTGCCTTCATTTGTTTACAGCGTGTGCTCGCTCAAGAGCAAACATTGCGATAAAAGCGACAACAAAGCGAATCCATCTTGGTGCTATACAAAACGAATGGGGCAGGTTATCTCTATCCCTGACTGTCATGTGCTTGGCCAACACACTGATAAGACAAAGTCGAGCTTAGTCAGGGAATTAAGTCACGGGACTTGAACGGTGATAAAGATGCTGCAACTGCAACAATTCCAAGAACAACAACAACATCAACAAGAATGTGTGGTAGGTCACATAATATATTTTACAATGGATTTTTTATTATTAAATTAGGCAGAAAAAATATTTATCGCGGCAATCGAAACCAACTAGATAATTAAAACTAAACACGGATCTTGATGATACATCGATGAAATTCGCGTTCGCAATTTGGTTGCGTGGTGAGCGAGAGTAGAGCCAACAACCAACATTCTTTGCCAGAAGCAGCAACATGGCTCACACTAGCTTCTTGGCTTCAAAGAAACTCTTCAGATGACGCATCTGCCAGAAGCCCATGCAAACCAGAACCACGGTCTGTGCCAGTGACCACCATAAGACACGTGAGTTGGTGCTCTCGCTTGTGTGACGGAAACGTTCCTCACGATAGCGTTGATAGTTTTGCTCCTTGGTTATTTGCTCAACTTGACTGAGCAGCTGAAGTACACGCACCTGCAGCTCAGATAGCTTCTCCTTCTGTGCCACATTGGCATAATCGACAGCATGTTCTCCCACCTGAATGTCCAGATGCACACGCAGCTGTGCACCATTAAACCACGCAGTACTATTCGAGTACATGCAAATCACATGCTCGCCGGGAGTGTGAGATGTAAACGAAATGCGTCCTTGCGAGCTATAAACGCGAGATAGAATCACTTTGTCGTCGCTGTCGCGCACCTCAACATGCATGCCAATTCCGGGCGAGGATGGCATGAAGCCATTGGAACGGGGATCATACAGCTCCACCTTATAGTTAACTGAAATAGACGGAATGGAAGTGGGTAAACCTCACGCCAGCTATGTATTTAATATTGCTTACCAATCACAGTCGTCTCATCGGGCACCTCTTCAATGAAGCATTTGCGCTCCGTTTCCGATATGTGAAAGTATAAACCGCAGGCGCTGTGTAGGACGCATAGCACCAAAGTCAGGAAGATGATTTGGTTACGCATTTTTTAACAAATTCCACTTGAGCTTCCCGTATTTGTATTATAAAAACTAAGCTCGCCGACACGTCATGAGAAAAAGGCAAAGTGGCTACATTGACAATTTCTCATTTGACAGCGTCGAGAGTTGCCACCTGGCAGACACACACATACACAAAACTAAACAATCATTTCAATGATCTGGCAACGCTGACCAAAACAGCTGTCAGCTGTTAGTTTTGTTGACGTTTAACTTTTTGGCAGACCTGGAAATAGTGCAAACTTGTGTAAATAATGGACCTGATTATACTTATTGGCATTGCCACGGCCCTGTTGGTTGTTATGCTCACACTTTACTTCTTGCAGAAGAAAAATGCAACGACTGGTAAGACATTAAAGTCACTTGTAGTCTTTATTTCACCATACCTTGCAAAACAATTACCAAACAGAAACAAAGGCTGCTGTACAACCTCAACGTGGCGTCCCACAGCGTGCTCAGGAAGGAGTGCCTAGACGTGCTCAAATAGCCCGTAATCAGCGTAATCGAATGCGTCAGAATGCTCCTGCAGCAGCTCCTGCGGCAGCCGCTCTTCCAGCAGATTCGGATGACGACGACGCCGTAGCTGGCGATGAAAATACGCAGCGTGTGCCACAGGGCGCCGTATTGGACGAAAAGATGGGTGCCAAGAAACGCGCAAAAATGGAGGCTAAGGAGCAGAAGCGCTTGCAGCGTGAGCAAGAATTGCATGATCGAGAGCAACGAAAGGTAAAAGAGGCCCAGGAAGAAGCTGAACGCAAGCATCACGATGAGATCGAAGCAGAAGCTGAACGCAAGAAAGCTGAAGCAGAAAGATTGGCTAAGGAGGAACGCGAACGCAAGGAGCACGAGGAGTATCTGAAAATGAAAGCCGCCTTTAGCGTTGAGGAAGAGGGCTTCGAAGAGGGTGATGCCGATGATAAGGAAAATCTATTGGCCGATTTCATCCAGTACATCAAGGACAACAAGGTTGTTCTACTTGAAGATTTGGCAACAGCTTTCAAACTAAAGACACAGCAGGCAATCGAACGAATTCAGGAGCTTCAATCCAATGGCACAATAACTGGTGTCATTGATGACCGAGGCAAGTTCATCTATGTCTCAGAAGCTGAACTGGCAGCCGTGGCAAAGTTCATCAAGCAGCGCGGTCGTGTTTCCATAGCCGAGTTGGCGGAGAGTAGCAATAACCTTATCAACTTGACTCCTGTTGCTGCTGGCGAAAGCAGTGCCTAAGAAGTTTTGTTAGCCATTTGTAAACTAAATATACATATAGTTAAAGTATGTTAATATATTATACAATATATATGTGAATGCGTAAAACAAAGAATGTTACATATTATTTGTAAAGCTACTTTAGTTTTCTTTGCAAACAGCTTTCAGATACGATTAGTGGTTCATCATCTTTCAAGTAATTAAATCATTCATTTATACACAATTACCCACAATAAAGGGTAAAGAATCAACATAACGTATAAAGTTAAAGCAAGTTTAAGCTAATTCATATCATCATCCTCATCGTCCATATCTTCATCATCTTCGTCCTCGTCGCTGGTTACATCTGGATCGGATGCCTGTGCTATGCACTTTAGGCATTGACAAACGAAAATGTAATTTTCACGCAACGTTTTGTGCCGAGAGTGGCGACTTCGCTCTAGTTGGCACTCGTCCAAATAGGAAATGCATATCTCTTCTCCTTGTTGAATGGGCGCCACAGCCTTGAGTACGACAATGTCGTTGGAGTAGGGAAACGTGGACTGAGCATTTGGTACACAGCTGTGATTGACTTTACTCTGTAGAATATACAAGCCGGAGCCCTCGTTGTTTAGGAATTCGCCAGCAACTGTGGAATTGTTGGGATGTAACACAAATTCGGTTAAAGTACAACTGACATCAACTTACATTCGCCCACTTTTGCATATAGGTCATCGATTACGGTGTCCAACTGTTCCTTGTCTGCCTCCGGAAGCGGCAAGTCAGATACTTTAGTAACCCACTGGGCCAGCACGCTGGTGGCAATACCTTGGCTATTGGTGCCCAATATGCCCATCAGTGTCTTGAACGCATCCGGAGTGGTGAACTGTAACAGATTTTTCTTAATGCTGTTTGAAACCTGGGCCCAGTTAACACTTACAGCAGAAAATTCCTCGCTTTTGAAGGCATTGCAAAAGGCCGCATATAGTTGCTCCATTTGCTGTTCAAAGTTCTCTCCCAACATCTTGTGGTAGATCTTCTGTTCACGATTTACAATCAGGGCTTGAAATGACTGCAGCTGTTCTAGAAATTCTGGCTTATTGTTGCTCTGTTGATACATGGCCATCAAACGCACAATAAGCATTATTGTGCCCGTCTCTGGTGGATAGTGCATCTTCTTCCATGTCTCGTTTAGCACATTGATGGGATGCGTGTCGTCAGCTCGGAAGGCGCCCATGCAGGACACACGATGGTATTTCTTTTGTGCCTCTATTGAGCAGTCCTCTGAACAGTAGCGCACCTTACAACGTGCACAATGCGTGAACTGTGGTGACCAAAGAGCTGTGGGATCATGTTCCACCAGAGGAACCACTACTGCATTATTATTGGCAAGACGACGCACGTTCTCAATCAATGTCTCCAGCTATAATTAATGCAAGGTGAGTTAATGATTCCCATAATTCTCACTTACATACCGGTCGCATACAATGATCACAGGCCGCATAGCCATAGGCTGCATTCCATGAGAACTGATGGGACACAAATGGTTCCTCCTCGAAAATGATTTCATCAATTGCAAAGTTTTTTGTTGCTATCATCGCTCGTCCCTTGCCGGGCAACTCACGTATTTCAAAATGATTCATTTTGTCCCTTTATAAACAAAATAAATGTTCTTTGAATAATGCACGTGCAAGTTACTGTTGATATATTATCGATATCAATAACAATCGTGGTCATGTACGACGATACCATGCGATATGCACTAGCGGTAATATATCGATAAATTTAAATGGTTCGTTACATTGAAATGATTCAAACTGATTTGGCGCTGTTCAGTGGCACTCAAACTGTAATTAAAGTGCTGCCTTCCGCGATTTTCGCTTGAAAACTATTTTTCTTCGGCTTAAGATCCCATTAAAATTTTTTTTACCAAGTGTTGGAAATGTTAACTCATTTTCGTAAAATGGCACCCAATTTAGAGCTCCTACTCATCCGCCGTTTTCGACGTTTATTAAGGACAATCTGGTTACCAATAGAAACGACTTAGTTTTTGACTTGTACTATACTATTATATAATAATCAATTACATAATTTAAAATTTAAAGACATGCTAATGTAATTTGTTGATTTTGTTATTAAATATAATATATATAAACATTTGTTTTTAACAGGTGTGTGTTTGTTGTGTGTTTTTAGTTGCTTTGTAAAATACATAATCATAATAATATTTAATAGTTGTAATCATATTTTCTCGTATATAATAATAACTTTTGCGCCTAACAACTAATAATATTCAAATATAATTTTATTTTTCTTTATGTTTTTGTTTGTTTTTGTTTTTTTTATGCATTTATTATTATTATTATTGTTGCTTGCTTGTTTCTTTCTTTCTTTTTGCATTATAATTGTATTTTTGTTTTTCATTATTTTTTTGTATTTGGGTTTGTTTCTTGTTGTTTATTTAAATTAAATATTTATTCACTAACCAGCGCCATTTCTCGCGCCGTAGGCGTGGCCATCGTCTGGCCGAGAGCCGAGGCAGCCGAAACGGCGCTGTTCAGGCCACCATCTTCCTCTTCCGTTCGCGCCGTCGTAGAAATTGCGACAGCGGCTGCCTTTTTGCGCTCCAATTCCTCATCCTGATCCCGATCCTCATCAGCATCATCATCATCCTCAACATTATCATCGTCATCACAATTACTGCGCGCGACCTGAACGTCGGCATTTTCTTGCGCCTCATCGGCAAAGGACACTTCGGTTGGACTGTTATTGCTATCACCATTGGGTGTCAGCTCATGCTGATTATTATTGGCTTTGTCTTCACTGGCGGATTTATTATTATCACTATCAGCAGAATCGCTCTTTGTCGATGGCGCAGGCGCTCCCGTGGCTGTGGTGTCTTCCTCGGGTATGTCCTCGATAAGGCTACGATTGCCGGAGCTAGCTGCCGATGGACTGCGTGGCGGCGCTTCAGCCTCCATCTCAGCCACTTTGCGCAACAGCACAGGATCAGAGGCACGCAACGAACTCTCAGAGCCACCGACACCCTCACCACTTGGTCGCAGCACCAGATAAAGCAATATATCCGAAAGTGAAATGATGCCAATAACCTTGCGGTGCTCATCGATGACAACCAGACGATGCACCTCGGCGCGCACAATCCGCTCCATTATCGTGTACAGCGATTCGTCCAAATTGCACTTTTGCACACCCTCGAACCACTCGTTGCGATGCTCGTTCGCCTTGCGCAGCGAGACATCGAGATCGTTGTAGGTCTTCTCAGCAGCGAGATTCTGCAAATAGGATTGGTTAATCAATAAAATGCCACTCACTGTCTGGCTAATTTCTAAAGATACTTACAATCACATCAAACTTGGCATAAATGTCAACGAGTCGCCCCTCTCCATCAACCAGAGGCAGTGCCGAGACACGACGCTCCACAAACTTTTTGAGCGCTGTGATAATGCTTGTGGTCTCGTCGGCTGTCTCAATGTTGTCGTAGGTGCCGATCTTTAGATCGCGCAAACTCTTTTGCATATATGCGGGCTTTGGTAATTCATTAATCTAAAAAGAAATTATCATCATTATAGAGTTATTTGTCGTATTTTCACTCATTTGGATCTGGGTACTCACATATAAAAACAGGAACCTCAGTATGCGTTTATGTGTCAATATGTACAGGACATTACCAGTCGCTGGATCGATCACCGGCAACCGATGAATGCGGCTGTGTATGAGAATTTTGATGGCATCGTAGAGGGAAGCGTCTGGCCCGATGCTGACCAATGGCATCACCTGGTTATGTAGCACGCCTAAAATAAGTTAAAAATTTGTATTTAATACATTTTCAATTTCAATTCGAGTTGTGTAGAAAAGACTCACTGCGCCACGTGTCCAGTTTGTGCTCCTCCAGCTGTTCCATAGACGCATTCGGTGACTTATAATACATTTGCAAGATCTTGATAAAGTCCGTAATGGTTAGCATCCCAACGAACTGTTGTTTCTCCGAGTCCCAGAGGGGTGCGGCACGGACACCGTTATAGACCAACGCATAGAAGGCTTTCTTCACCAGCAGTTGAGTGTCAAAGACGACCAATTTGGCGGAGGTGGGTATCAGATCATAGCACTTGTGAAAACGAAAGAACTTCACAAAGATCTGTGAGTCGTCCTCCTCTGTAAGTAGAGAAAGAAAATGAATGAGTTCATTTCATTTCATATTATTAAAGGGATGGGAAGGTAACTCAAGCAGTCAAATAGAGATATATACCGGGCCCAGCACCTTTATTGAGCAATTGAGCCAATAGACGCTTCCATGCCTCAGAGATTTGCTCAAACTCCTTGATGCTCTCCAATGGATAGTAGAGCACATCGGTGGGTCGACCGCTGCCGCCGAGCACCAAGCGGCCCGCATGATTCGAATAGAAGTGCAGTTGTAACATGCGTTTGATTTTACCGCTTGGATTGGTTCGGATTGGGGGAGTCGGGGGGGAAATTAGAATCAGCCACAGCGATTCACCATCAGCTCTGGGCACTCTGACTCTCAGTGGATGCTGTCAATTAACTGGCACACAATCGAAGTTCTATTTCCAAAACGCTAATTGAACAACTAATTAAGCCAGTATCAAGGCTAACAGTGACATAACAGCGGCTTTAACAGCGACTTTAACAGCACCGCGCCTTTCCACGCGCTTCTCACTGTTACGAGGCGTCAAGCATACGACAAGTGCACTAACTAAATATTTTTTCTATTTATTATTCTATTTGCTTTTCAATTTAAAGCAATCAAATAATCAACAACAAACCACAACAACGTTTGACATAAATTTTTTTTGGACGCGCGCTTTGTCTGCATTTCAATAAATTACATTTAGACATTTTAATTAACATAAATTTAGCGTAGAAAAAATTGTGTGTGGCGGAAATAGGCAAAAGAGCCAAACAAATAGAATAGACAAACCGAAAATAGTTTATAAATTTATTCAGCCATAAATATAATCAACAAATCTGTTGTACAAGCATATACCTCAATTACCACAAGCAAAATTTGGCTGACTGAGAATCATAGAGGCGACGTACTATGAAAAACAATTAATACTGAAGCGGTACGGAAAGGGTGTTAATCAAATGCTTGCCAAGAGTTACACCCAAAGATTATATGCCCTCATCAACTGTCAACTATTGATAAATGCAAAACACTCAATAATGTTTTTGCATTGTCTGTAGAGCATACGATTAGCCAAGTATTTGTGCCAAGAAATTAATTAGTCCCCACAGACACGCGTTCAACATATCCCAGAAACTATATAGATGAGTTATTATTTAAATTTATGGGAAAATAAGTTTAAGCTGAAGCATTTGGAAAAATTAAATGGCAAATTGAAAAAATTGATTATGCAAATCGATCAAAGTAAAATGGACTTTTCTATGTATGTCTATTATATTTAATATTATTATATATTAATCAGCATTACTTTGTTTACAATTCAGTGCTTTAAGTTTAATTTTAGGATTCAAAGACCTTTCTCTATTCAATTCTTTCTGGAGTTATTTAAATATTTTAAATATTCACACGCATAAATATTTTAGATTTGTCTTTTTTTTATAATTTCAGCTCCTACACACTTTTTAAACAAATTATACGCTGTTCGTGTTGACAAAGCTGCCAAAAGAAAAAAAGAAAGGAAAATAAAAAAAGTGAAGGCCAAAATAAGTATTTGAAAAAGCACGCTTTTATATATATTGTTTAAATAATAATATAAAAGCTATAGAAACATTTGTTGTTATTTACAAAAATGTGTCTTTAATTCTTATCGTTGTTGCCAGGGCAAAAGTTAAAGTTAAAGCTAAAGACTTTTATCGGTCAGATAAAAAATAAATGAAAAAAACATTTACAAAGAAACAAATTGAAAAAAGGTGAAGGTCCCCACACACACAAACACACATACACACACACAGCTTATATTAATGTGTTTGTGCGTGTGTGTATCTATTTCTTAGGTGTTATTGTTTGGCATTTGTTGTTGTCTTTCCGATTAGTCTTTTTTATTTGCTTTGTTTTTTGTTGGGGGGCACAAGTTAATTAAAATGCTTTGATTTTTTCTGTTTCATTATGGCTTAGTTGTTGTTGCTATTGTATTTGTTGTATTTGCTTTTTTATATTGAACAATTGCAAAACAATTTTAATTGTGGTTTGTTGCAAATTGGCGTCGCGGCGCCTCAACCGAATGTATTTAGTTGGTGGACGAATATTCGTATTCGTATTCGTTTAAGTGATTCTTTTTTTTCTCTTTGAATTCTTCGCCAATGACTAATGTCTTAGGTTTGGGAAGCGGCGAGAACGGTAGACGGGAGCGGGGCGCGGTAGACCTTCAACTGCACTTTGGATTGTCCGAGTTACGGATACTCTTCTAGTTACTATACGATCTCAAGATCGATCTTTTTGGATTGGGGGGTATATCTATTATTTGGTTGTCGCGGCGCTTAAAAAGAATTCTATTTTGTTTGTCGCCCGTCTAAACGTTTCGAGATTTTATCATAAACTGATCTTCTAGTGTGTTTCTGTTTTTGTATTTTCCGCTTTCCCACTCGGTCGGAAAAGAGAAAAACTTTTTCGCCAAAGCACAAAACAAATAACCAAAACACAAAAACAAAGACTATGTGGGATTTATGTAGAATGAGAGAAACGTGTAGACGTATTTGAAATCAATTTCTAAATTACTCGTTTCTCGCCAGTTCGAAATAAACAACTCAAAACAGCGGAACCTAAAGATCGGCCGATCAGCAAAACTATCATACTGAATATGACGCTAATGATGTTCATGAAATGCCTCAAATTGGCAACTGAATAAATGCAACTGAAAAAGCTATGGTAAACCGAAATGGAATGAGAGGAAGAGGAGAGTGGAATATAGATTGAGAAATATATAGATCATTTCGTTTGTACTTGGAACTTATAATTAGCCTCAAAGAAATCAAAACAGGGAGGTGTGTACAATGTCTACGTCAACTAGTTACGCATCACTAGCGGACCCTATCCTATATATATACTATAAGAATACAGAGAGAGAAAAGGATGGAGAGAACGCAAACATATACAAATGTTCTTGTCACTGGACGCCTACACAAATTCTCTATTCTTAATCCGTATAATATATGATTTTGATTAAATTAAATGGCGACATCTGTATATATATTACTTTTTGAGGTTTCTATATAGTTCCTAAATCGTCGTGTGCCTCTAGACCCAGAAATTAAAAGTGTCAGCATCTTGATCAGCTGCCAAAAAGGTGGCTGCTAATTTATTTCAAATATATTTGCATTTGTTTTTCGGAATGCCCCCTGGGAATATTGTTTACTTACCGAAATCTGATAGATTGACTTTCTCGAGGAACGGATCGGCAACGGGTAACTGAAATGATAAAAATTTCAGAATATTAATGTTTAATAATAGGAATTTAACTGATGCCTTGAAATGTCGTATTAAGACTTAAGACATAGGAATAAAAAACGTAGCAATTAATATAATCTTTGTTATTAAATAATACCAAGGTACCAAGTGAATGACTTAATTGCATATAGAGTTAGAGAATCAGAAAAACTGTTAGATAAATAAGATAAAAATAAGCTACTAAGTACAAATATCATAAAATGAATGACTTATTTGCATATAGAGTTAGGGAATCAGAAAAACTGTAAGATAAATAAGATAAATAAAGCTTGCTACTAAGTACATTTACAAATATCGTAGAATTACACATCCATCCGAAACATTTACAAGGTCCCCTTGAAACCTAAAATGTGTTTTATACGTAGATTTGGGTCAAGCAACGATTGGTCACGTTTCCATATCAAATATGAATAGTTTAAGCTAATAAATGTATACCTGTGTATTTGTGTGTATTTACGTACTTACATACATGACTATATTCGTATGTACGTAAGCAGTTCTCAAAAGCGTAATCGCTTAATCATAAAACTGTCGACGCAATCACAGATAAAAGAATGCAAACTTCAATGAAATTTTTACGAGTTACTCTCTCTATCTCTCTCTGAGATCTACATACATTTACACAGATATATGTAGTATATAGAATAATAGTTTCGAAATTAGCATTGAAATGTGCAATTGTGAAACGAGTAGCAAACAAACAGACAATTGAATAATTGCAATCTCGGTAAACAATTACTCTGATAGAAAGATATATGTGTGGATAGAGAGCTTATGGCTCTCTTTTGAATATTGTATTCTCTCATACTCGGAGCAAATCAAAAATAGGCTAAAAATGACCAAATGGGACAGACGTCAAGGCAAATGAGCCGACAATGAGTGCAAAAAAGCTGTTAGGCAAAATAAGGTAAATGTGGTAAGATGAAATGCCTCAAATTGCATTTCAAATAATCAAAAGCTCTCTCACAATTTCTCACTGTCACATTCAGTGTTGACAGCTCTTCATTGACTGAAAAAGCTAGAAACTTTTCAAAAATCGCCAGATAAATTATTACAGTCTTAACGTTCTTTTATACCCATAGCTCATATACATAGGTTAAATCACTTTGTGCCATATAAAACCTGTAAAATCAGCCAAGTCGATTAAACACAGTAAGTTGATTTTTCAGAATTCATTCATTCGATATTTTTAAACTTTTCCTACCCTTGGCATTCGAATACCTTAGATTTGATGGGAAGACAAGCTAATTTGTCAACACTGATCACATTTCTCTCTCTCTCTCTGTCTGTCGACTTACGCTAATTTTTCGACCAGCATGCAGTTGTTGCAATTGCTGCTGTTGACGCTTCCATTGCTCGATCTGCTCAACGCTATAGTCACTGCGTCGACGCAACAAAAGACATTGATGCACCCCAGCAGCTGCAGGTGACGAATGGCGGGGGGAGTGGTGGGTGGTGGTGCTGCTGCTGCGTCGCTGATAGACAAGCGATTGCTGCAGTCCACCAGTTGTGCCCAGTTCAATGTGAGCTGTTGCCGGTGAATGACCCATGGACAGACGTTTGCCCGGTATGAAGCCATTTGCAATATTGTTGCTATTATTATTGCGATGCTGTTGTTGTTGCAGTTGCTGCTGTTGTTGTTGCAGTTGTTGCTGCTGTTGCAGTTGTTGCTGTTGTTGTTGACTAGTATTACTATTTGTTGTTGTTTTGCGACGTAGCAGCACTGCCGGCATAGCAGCAGTTAAAGTTGCTGACAACTTTTTGCCATCTTTTTGTTTGGTTTTTGTTTTGCTCGTGATATTATTATTATAATTGTTGTTATTGTTGCTGGATGTGATGCTGTCATCGCGTCTGCTTACGTGCTGCGAATGATGTTGACCGTCGACAAAATCCGAGAGATTCGCGCTATTCAGCAGCTGATAGTTGGCACTGGCCGTGGGCCCGTTGTTATTTGACATGAGCGTTGGCAGATGATTATAACCCTTCTTTCGGTTCAGTGGAGAATTGCTGAGAGAACGCGCCTTTCGCGCAACCTTCGCATGCAAACTGTCATAACGCATGTTCTCACTACTATATTTGTCATTCTTGCTGTTGTTGTTGTTGTTGTTGCGTTTATTACTGTTGTTATTGCTATCATTATCGGGCAGATTTGGGTCAAAGCGCACGCTTAATTTGTTATTGTTGCCATGTGGTGGTAATTTAGTGGAACTTGTCAGTGACACACCTGAAGCAGACGTCACTGCTGCTGCTGCTGCTGCTGAGGGCAGAACCCCAACGCGAGGGGTGCTCGACTCGAAGGCGGAATAGCGACGACGATACATGTGCAAGCACACACAAATACGCACGCACTTAATTTAATATATGTAAATATATATATGGTATGTATATCACTTAAGTACTATGTGGTATTTATAGCAATACACACATACACACACACACACATGCACTGATTAACACTCTCCCTTGTAAATTGAACAATGCGTAGATGATGAAAAAATTTGCAATCACCAGTTGCCTTTTGTGCTTGCTATTCTCTGTTTCAGTTTCTGCTTCTGTTTCTGTTCCGGGCACGTCTGCGCGCTCCCAAATGTAAACGTAAACTGGTTAACAGTTTGCTGAGCGTTTGCCGCCATATGATCGTCACATGTGTGTGCGTTGTTGTGTGTTGAGTGCTAAAGCTTAAGTAAACACACACAGGAAAGAGAGTCCAATCTATGGCGTATCGAAGTTCATACACTCTAGGCAAAAAGTTTCCATCGCATCGTATAAATAGATATACATAGCAAGTAAAACTCTCTGTACAACTTGAATTTGTTTTAATTTAAAAAGAATCTATCACATTTCAACAAAACCAAGTGCATTAACGCAAGTACAAGTACTCTTCTTATGCAAGTGTGTATATAAAACCGAAAAGCATAGCGTTCATTTGTTCGCATTCTTGAAGCTTCTTCATAAAACAAATAGAGCGAGGGCCATAAACAAAGAGAGAGAGAGAGTGAGAGAGAGCGAGAGAGAGCAAATTGTGCTCACCCACACGTAGGATAAGCTCTTAACAGCGCCATTACAGAGAGCAGTCAAAAATGAAATAAACACTCACAGTGAGTGGAAAGCTTCTTTGTAAATATACTTAAGGGGGCTGCTGATAAACAAAATAAACTATGCCATAAGATTGTGGAGGCCTTTTATTAAGTGTCGTGTACACGAGACAGAGCCGAATTTAATTTGAAATTGTTTCGAGCATTAGGCAATAAATAGTAGATTATGGTGAAATGTACACGCTAATTAATCATCATCAACCAGAATACATTCATTCATTCATTGCCACTCGAATACATTCCATAGGTCTTGTGTTGCTTTCACCACAGCTGACGTCAGGAATAAGCCAAATGCCTCAGAGGTGGGAGTGGAACAATTCTCCACATAAGCGTGAAATATTGTGCTTAATAGGTATATAGTAGTAATAGTAGTACATAGTAGTAAAAAGTACATAGTATGTAATAGTAACGATAAAAATAAAAACCAGTTCCGCCTTAATGACCATATGGCGGAGTGTGAAAAAATTGTAAACAACATTGTAAGAACATTTTAGCCAATTAAGTTGACCTTGCGATTACATAGCAACAAAGCATACAACAACAAAGTGCTTATAGATAATGGTTGGTTGGGCTTATGACAATAAAAACAATTTGGGTGCTATCAGCTATTTAATATGAACTCTGTATGACTAATTCAATTAACCAAGGAAAACCACAACAATCGTTAGTTGCAAAAAATAAATATAAGAGTAACACAGTGCTACAAAATAGAGTTAAGTTGAAATACCTGGGAAACGATTGAGGTTTTCTGCATGAATTTATCGAATATATCTAAACTACATACTTGAAATTCGGGGAAAACCATCTGAATTTACTGTTAGGAAAAACAGAAATTGCGAACATTTGAACACCTCACAGCCTGTAGCTTAGTTGATTTTAAACAGATTTGTCATTTCTTGTCTGTTTAAGGAAAAAAGAACCTTTCAATTGGTATATATAATAAACTAGAGAAATCGGAGGAGTATCATCATAAAAGGTGCAATCCTCTCGATCTTCCAACTATGTATATAGAGTGCTGTTTTAAATACGAAACTATATATAATTTAAATAATTTGTACATAATGTAATATTAACATGTCATTTAATTAGTACTCAATAATTTAAATGTCCATTTGATCTATTTTTGTGTGTTTCCCTGAATTTAAAACTAGGCTAACTTGCCCCAAAGGATACAAAAAAATAGTCTGTTAATAAGATTCAAAATTTGTAACCAAAACAAATATAACAAAAACAACTTTTATTCAACATTAACGAGGTTTTTATACTTTGCTGCATACTCTTAGGCTGCGAGGGAAAATCAAAAATACGTATACGTGATGTTTAAAAAAAAGCTTCAACAAGTGGAAAAAAAAAACTAAATTCGCAGCTGACATTGAAGAGAAATTATGCTTAAGTGCGCAGAAAATCGTTGCAACCAATAAGGGGGGGGGACAGAGAAGGATGTACGGTCGGTCGTAAGTGGATACGACTTAAAATAATTTATCAATGCCATGGAAAATGCGAGCTCAGCTGAAGGCCAAGTTTGCCTGGTAAGTTAAGTAGCTGATGGATGAATCTAATGTGCGCTATTAGTTTTACAATACTTATTCTTATTCAGAATCCATTTGGTAATCTATCTATGCACTTACCCCTCTGGAGTCTCTGAATAGAATAGCTGCATGATGTGGATCAAGGGTGCCATCCCCACGAAAGCTTCGACCAGCAGCACCAACTGAAGCGCGTCGTTTCTCCAAATCCGCCGAGGCGCGACGCATGTGAGCACCTAGAAATGTTGAGAATGATATAAGTTATAATGTGAAAGACCGTTAAGTATTTAATAAAAAAGGGAGTAATATCTTAACTACAAGAAGAACAGCAAGTACCAGATTTCAGACACACAATTTTACCTTCTTTGACAATGCTATCATAGATCCTATAGGTGGCAGCACAATCTTCCAGAATGCGATTGGGTCGACTGAGCGTGTTCACGTCCAAACTCTTGGAACGAGTACGGAAATTCTCTTGCGGATCATTCTGTGGCGAGGTGCAGACACTCTGAGCATCATGATGCTTACGTGGCCAGACGTGTATCTTTTTACCAAAATGCTTCAACATTTCCTGAATGGAGTGATGATGATGATGGTGATGCTTATGCTTATGATGTCCATCCTTGTGCGGAGACTGTCCATGTCCCTGTCCCTGTGCAGATTCATCAACGCTGAGACTTTTGGCAAAAGATGAATTATCGAAACGATGCCGTACAAATGGACCTGCTGCAGGAACCGGAATACATCCGCTATCAGTGCTATTCATTGACTGACGCGATCCATCAAAGCTATAATCATCTAGTGAGGTTGCAGCCGCATTAACCCTATTAAATATGGATATGGCGGTGGGTCGATCGTTGCTACGCTGCTGTCCGCTGGCGCCCGTGTGTGTAAAATACTGATGATCCGCCTGACTCTCATATATGTCATCGAGATCGTGTGGAAAGAAACCGCCCGATGGTTGCGGGGGCGGCGAACCATAATCGGGAGCGCCGCGACGCATGCTCTGCAAGGAATTGGGTTGGTTAGGTGTAAATCAATCGGAGACCGGTTGAATAGACCCCTAAAGGACACTACAGCACTACAGAAACATACATTACTGTATTGATTATCAGATGTATGTCGCCATAAAGCGATATTAACAAAGTTCATCTCTACCGAAACTATTATAAATAATAAGAGCAACATAAAAGTAATAATATTGTTAACAAGATTGTTTTGCAAAATAAAAGTGCAAAATCTGAACCTGAACTAAATGACAATTCATCTTTTCAAAATAGAATTTCATGAATTTTTTCATTCCAAAATCTAAATTTAACATCTATTCATACGACATCATGAAATGATTTTGATTATCTTTGAAATAATAGAGATGATAGTTTGATAGTTAATATGTGATATCGATTGATTTGATGATCTAATGTAATTGGTTGCTAACAAGTGCTGTAGTGTAAACTGGGGTCAAAGGCAACTGGTTAAATTGGTAGTTCCGCTGCTTACGCCATAGATAGCCGGACTGTGAGATCGTTCAAGGAAACTGCGCTTTGAGGATGGTGTGCGCTTCAAGCTGCCACTGATGCCAGATCCGTTGGTATAGCAGCTGTCATAGGAGTTTCGGGGGCCACAGCTAGCGGCACTCTGTCCTCCATGTGCCGCCTGATGTGTCGGTGAGTTGTTGTAGTGATGGTTGGCCAAAGATTTGAGGGCATCTGGTACGGCTTGTGGCTGTGAGTGTCGATCGGTTTGCCACTGGGCATACGAGCTGCCCCCCGCTCCCACTCCGCCCATGGCCGAATTATTCGAGTTGCTGCTGGAACTGCTCGACGAGTCCGCACTGTACAGGCGGTGATTCTGTAGCGAAGATGGATCATTGCCGCTGCTGTAGCCAAAGGAATTTCTTCCGTTGTTATGTTGGGACCAGCTATCGGTGCTGCTGCCTCCACCGCTCAGTTGCTTCTCAACGGCATGTTGCCGATAAAGATGTGAAATTCCATGCATTGCGAAGCCGTTGTTGTTGTTGTTGTTACACTTTTATAACGTAGTGTAGAACAAGTGTTGTTTGTTGTTGTCGTCAATTTGCTGTTGTTGTTGTTGCTGCTGTAGTTTTTGTTGTCAATTGTAGCAACCGCGTTTGTCAATGTATATATTAACTTATGTATATAGTGTAGCTAGTATTTGTATTTGTATTTGCATTTGAACACCACTGTCACAATCTTTTCTCTCTATCTTTCCCTTTCTTTGGGGGTTCTCTTTGCGAAAGTCACATAATCCTTGCACTGTAAATGAAAAGCACATCAGTTGTTGTTGTTGTTGTGGCTGTGTTTTGTTGTTATTGTTGTTTGCACTTGCACTTGTCAAAGCTTTGTGCTTTTGCTCTCTATCGCTTTAAAAATCGTCGTTGTAGTCGCCACTGCAAGTTGAATGCACTCAAATTAAGTCAAAGCTGCAGACGACGTCGACGTCTACGTCAGCATTAACGCCTGTGCGTGTGTTTTTTGTTTTTTTCTTTTTTTTGTTTTGTTTGCCGCGTTATTATTTTTATAAATGCAAGTGCACACATATGTAAGTATTTTTAAACATAATTTTACATTCTTAACATTCGAAAAGCCTCACTGTTACATTCGCCTACACTGACTGTTAAGTAATATAACATAACATAATAATATAACAGAGTAATAAAGTCAACGCCATTGACTGAGCGCAGTTTGCACTTGAAAGTTCACCCACCACCACCCACATGGCCAAGTGTCAATGAGCGAACAGCTTTTATTATATTATTTTTATTGTGCTTATTGTTAGTATTGATGCGGTCGCGCTTTGTTGTAAATTCTCTAGGTACACAAGAAAAAATAAATTGATTGTAAACAATATTGCTTGTGACATTTTGGTCACCTGATCCTCACAGAAATACACACACATGTCTACATAATTTACACATGTTTCCTAACGACAACTTTTGTCACCTGTGCATGTTTAGTGCGACATTAATTGTGAAAATCTTTGTCGCCTGCACACTTTATAACTTCGTTGGTCTAGGCTTAAAGCACTACTCAAAGTCCCACTTGAACAATTAAATGATTGAATAATGCAATAATAATGTATGTATGTACATATGTATTTGATGTATGTATATATTTGTAAACACATGTCAAACAGTTACTCTTAGTACAAAAGCTCATAGCTTCTTTATAGAACCACATGGTTGGCTTGGATTTAAATAAACTTTATCGCTATGTAAAAATAATAAAAACAAACAATATGTACGAGAGACAAGACCAGAATCGGAATCGGAATCAGCGAGAAGCGCAGGCAAAGTTCTATTTATATTATCAAAACGCCACTAACCAGTCGGAAAACAAATGAGAAAAGAAAATACCCGAGAGGCAAATAAAGCAAAATTGTCAAAGGCATTGATATATAGATAACTATGAATTGCTAAAGATATTTTGAACTACATTATGGAATTACGATTATTGATTACGATGTTTTCGAGACGCTCACAAAGTTGATAAAATGTTTGCGCAATCGAGCTTTAAGTTCAATTGAGGTTAAGTTGCACCTAACCAGGCCCCTCCAATGGTTTCGCCCATAAACGTAATCAAAATTTGTGTAAATTAATGCGAAATATTGAGACACACACACACGATAGAGAAGAGCACATATGTATATTCAGACAAACACAACCGTTTGCCTATAAATGCTAGCACAGACTGAGAATGAAAGGAAAAAGAAGACAAATATGCACGTGCAACGTGTAAACAAGTGACAGGGAGAGAGAGAGTACAAGCATTAAGAGCAAAAGAGAGTCAACGCGTGGGAGAGTAAAATACATAACATAGTGGCTGCTGTTGATGCTGCTTGTCTGTCAACAGCGCTCTGTTAACCGCTAACAGTGGACCATGTTTAAAGGGGGCCTCTGTTGTTTATGCCCAACAAGCGTAATGCAAGGCACTTCATTACAAAAATGACCTTGGACATAGAGTGCGGGCAAGCATATTGCAATTGAACGGCAATTTCCCAAGCGGTTTTTACTCAGAAACACTCGGAACAACATTAGCACTGGGAAATGGAAACGAAACGCATTAAATCATTTTCCTTTTGGTAATGCCCTTGGGGGTTGTCCAACTGACAGACCAATAAGTTAGAAGAAAAAATAAAGACGCCATTAAAGCAAGCAAACGACAGATACGTGACCTGCTCCAAAATGAATCAAATGAAAGTGAAAATTCTAAAAGAGTAGCATTCAAAGACCACGCATGCGTGATGTGAAAGTGAAAGTAAATAAGTGGGAATATATACATATATAATATGTAGTATGTGTAGAAATATCCTTATAGTATATTAGCTGGCCCGCATGGAAAAGGCATGGAAATCAAACTGCGCATTTAGGTCAAGTTTGTGAAATATTCAAAACTTGTCATAAAAAAATGCCAAATTGGTAGCTGATAAGCTTATCGAAGCACTGTCGGAGTCCCAGTCGCTACGATAGACCCCCACTAGACGTACTCAGTTGTCCAGGGATCCCAACGAACAGCGATAAGGGGCTAAGGAAAGGTAGTCAATGTTGTTATTTGGGCTCAACTTATCAATAAATTGATTGGGGCACACAAACTATAAATAACTGTTAAAAAGTGTTTACGTACTTCATTTTTAACCGCATGAATTATATCTATACAAAAATTCAGAGGTAAGCTAATTTTTGTTTGTTTTCTAGATTTTATTTTTGCCTGTAAATATGAAACCATTAAAATGCCGCTTAGTCGGCAGTTTGTAGTTTTTAGCAGCCAACATTCACCTTGAACGTGATTGGGAATCGGATATGTAAGTATATATTCCATTTGTAGTTGGGGTTTCGGTTAGTTTTCGGCCCTTCGTCATGCATTGAACATGCTCCAAACAGCCTGGAACTTGGCTATACATAAGTACTAAACGAGTCCAAAAACTTGCTTAGGTGTGCAAATTGTTTTAGTTTCTTAGGATACAAGAATACTCCTCCAATTACGGCTTTTTGCTGAATTTTCTCGTTTTTTATTTTTCTATATGTATACATACATATGAATACATACATACATATATTATTGTTATTGTCGAATTGGTGGCAGTTGTGAGTTCGATGACGCAGTGCTGAATTTCAGAAATTCGAGAATGTTTTTGTATTTTATTGCACCACAAAGAAAAGTTTAAAAACTGACGATAACACTTGTGGTTCAAAAATTTTGGCAAATTGTTATGTGTCATTTAAGAAAATCGATATTTGAAAATTCAACACGCCTTCAATATGATATAATTATATAACTGTAAGCTGCAAGACAAGTCATTGAACTCTCCTCTTCAACTGACCCCACACAGTATCTAAAATAACCGTTAGACATGCAACCTTCAGAGCAAACTTTGAACTTTCCACACACCCAATTTTTTCCGCATTATTTAGTATACACACTATGTTAGAGACTGCATTGACCTTGGTAGGAGTGCGAGGGTTATCTTCGAACATCTATAGACTAAAGGTTCAGGCTAAAGGTACAAGCCCGTAAAACTGTCATTACAATCTGGAAATGTATTCATTAATGATATATTAAGTAAGCTTGTTAGTTTAATATGCGACTAGTTGTGGGCGTGTGATTCTCTCTCCCCAGCTCGACCTCTTTCTCCCTCTCCCTCTTTCTCACTCTCTCTATCTCGCTTTCAGTTGTTGTTTCCGCATCGTTAGAGGCGTGCAATTAGACAAATGCACAAATGCGACCGGAAGCGACTACAGAAATGTTGAATTTACATACTTTGTAGCGTATTTGTGGACATTTTGTGTTGTATTTCGTTAATTAGTCGAGAGTTGAGAGGGGCGATAGTAGAACAAAAGAAACCCTGAAACCTTCAGGGAGATGCGTTGCAAATGCATTGAAAAGTCATTCAAGACGTTTTATGCAATATTTTTAATTGTTAAATGCGTTTTTTTTTGTTGTTGTTCAGTTTGAACTGCTGCCAATTCGTAACGCTCACGTTGGGGACAATGATTGATGATCCAATACACAAAAATTGTTATACAAAAGTCATTACAAATCGTAGCCTAATGGGTTTTCTACAATTTGGTGCCAACTTGCACTCCACTGATTGAAAATTGTCATACAAATAACAATTAAAAGAAATTAACATATTGCAATTTCTTTTACTGATCAATATGATCATAATAACAATGCATTGCATTGGTTAAATACAATTTAAACAGCCACATTAAATGGTTATAACCGCAACTGTTATTTATCAGTGATGTTAACCCTTCATTACCTTTAAGCCAAGTGGGAATAATTATCCAAACGTTATGAAATTGAAATCAATACATAGTTACAATTCCCAGTGGTTGTAACTAATTTAATAAAGACACGCACAACTTCACCCTATAGATAACTCATCGCATGATTCATTAGTGAATTTCACAAAGTGCTTCCCGAAAACGAAAGGTACAAAGAAGACGAGACCTTTGGGACCCCGCCCATTGGATAATTATTCAAAACAACAACTTCGCCTCGCCACACACGCTTACCGCTTCCCGCTTCTTATATAACCTCTAAGACTATATAGTATCTGTTTGCATTAGCAGTCGGTACCGGCAACATTTGCATTTGCAAAATGAGCCGGCTGCTTTCGGTTGGGTTCGGTTGTCTCTTTGCAAATACTCGATATTGTGGTAATTGGCTACTCAACTCACTTGAGTTTAGCTTCCTCAGGTCGACAAGTGAGCGACACGTTTGCTTTCAATTCAATTAATGGGTTCGCCTTATGTTTACACCTCTAATGGAACTGACATCTGAACATCATCTGACTTCAAATGCAATTGCTTTGTTGTTTACAATTCTATCCAAAAGGGGGCACGACATAAACTTTGATTATTATTGCCTATATAGTTTTTCACTAAACAAAGAATCTATTGTTTTCTATCTGAATCTATAACTTTATTTGCACTATCAATGGCGCTTTAATAATAAATGCGACTCACGCGCCGTTTCTTTTTTTACTTTTGCACCCGAAACCCACAAATATTGACAATCTGCTGACATTAAGAAACGATTTATCAAAAAATACACGAGTGAAGAATACATTTCGAAGAAGCAGACAATATTAATGCGAAATTGTCAGCAAAAACCATTGAAGCGAAAGGTGGATATGAGTTCGAAGAATACGAAGACATAATGATAGAAACACGCATCCTTAACACGTCTAATTTATTATTTCTCATTACATAAATATGCGCAGGATATATTGTTATGTTCGTTCTTTCTGCTCGGCATTGACGTCAGTAAAAATTTATGTAAATGAGGGAGACTGGTTCCTAAGTACTTTGTAGTTTGTTTGGGGCCTAAATTAACTTTTGAAATACTTTTATTACGCGGGTGATAATTAGATTTAATGGTCTTCCATTTGCTTTGGGGCGTGTCAAGCAGTTATTGAAACTGGAATTGTAATCTTAACCAAGAAATGATAGTTAATATATGCATAGTAAATGTTAGTGGGAGGCACAAGCTATTAGCAAATTACTAAATAGACATTTTTCTATTTCTATTATATGTATTCTTTTTTTTTCATTTCCATTTCAAGAACGCTGCCAACATATTCATCAGAAACAAACAATAGCTAGCAGCAGTTAAGGGAACTGTAAATACATTCTTTACACAAACTCATTAGAAAAATGTCAAATGAAAGCGACAGACCAGACGTCATGAAAAAAATTACAGGCAGAAAAACATTGAGCATCCAAACGGAAAGCTAGAAAAATCTTTAAATAAAAAAAGGGTCTAGACGGAAATTATAGTTACGGTTAAGGATTACTTATTGTACAAATGAAAAACAAAAAGATAAACTTGTCAAGAATAACCATGCTTCGTAGCAGGCAGCTACGGCAGCAGACAGTTTTATAGCTTTCACCTTTCATTCAAGTTACTGTGAGTGGGCTTCGTTTTTACAGGTGTATTGTCGTAACCTAGGCTCCTATTATATGGCACGGAAATACCCATAATAAAATCGTTTAAGCTCAACAAAAATTCACTTAATATCACCAACTTCATCTCAGCAAATCGTCAACAAATTTGTTCAATCAGTTAACAAAGCAAAGTAACATCAATCAATTGCCCTTTCCGGTTTTAAATGCCCCACTCCCCCAGATTTTTCCTACACTCAGACGCTAGGTTAATTAATTTCATTTCGTTGTTTCGTTCCGTACTCGAGAATGTAAGACTCGTGGGCAAGTAGAATTTATTTGCTCGACGATAAACAAACAAATAAAGTCAACATACTAGGGCTCTAAGTATTAATAATGCTGTTGTTATCAGGAATAAACACAGCAATAGTAAACGAAGATGGGGCATCACAACTGGAAATATGGGATATACGATATTCAAATAGAATACTACATATTAACCTAACAAGTGGGTCTCTGAGCAAATTTATGGGCTGGCACTTGTCCGAGCAAATACGAACGCTTATATCATATACGAGTATATCAACTTCTACACACATTCAAATACATACATTCAAATTGATATTAGAATTTGCAATCGTCGTTAGCGACTCGTGGTTGAATCGCTCGCTCGGACTTTGCCTCATTCATTCTTGTTTACCTTTTCAAATGCGTCGCAAAGTAGAGCAAAAGGGAAAAAAAGCAGTGTTGACCAACCCCAACTGTTTCCACTGTACGGCCAGTCAAAAGCTGCTTGATTTGTTTCCCTTTCCTAGAGCATATCATACCACTAGGTTAATGGTGTTCAAGGTTAAACGCTTATTAGATTCACAGACACAAACAGACATCAGACAACAGACAACAGACATTTCAAATCGTGCATGCTAATTAACGCCTCCAAAAGTGGGTGTGTTTACTTTGCTCTGTTGCTTCCTTCATATTCCATGTTTGAGAAATCTATATGCCCCCTTTTAAATATATATCTACATATATCTCTAAATATATAATCTGAAAAACCGTATCATTTGACTGCGTGTCGAAATTTGCAAAGTGCACATTAACTTTATATATTCTGTTTGTTTTTGTATGGTAATTTATAGGGTGATTAGTTGCGAATTGACTAAATGTCACGTTCACACGTTCGATCAAAAAGATGCCGATAGAAAACAAACCCAAACTTTCAGGATATGATTTTAAGAACTTTAATATGCAAGCTAATTTATATTAATCCCAGATTCCTCTAGGTAAAATCGATTTAAATACAGTTATGAATCAGCTTGCTGAGGATTACTTTTTCTATATGAAATATCTCAGCTGTTACTTTTAAAATAAGATATAACAGATTTTCCGTATTTATTCTCTTCAAATTGCTTACAATGTGAAATTAAAGTTCTGGGTTAAATCTTATCCTAATGGGATGAGAGAGTTATCACATGTATCTAAGAAATTCCGTCCTTGTACTGATTTTTATCACTAGTGCTTAATTTTGTTTAGCGGCATTGCCAACTTTGTCAAGTAAGAAAAGAATAAAAAAGTAAGCTGATTTCCTTAATGTGATTTTACTCGTTGTATGCCCCCCCCCCCCCTCACTTGTCTTCTCTAGCCAACACTTTTATGGTTCTTGCCATTGTCGTCGTTGTTTTTGTTCTTACTCTCGTATGCTGGCTTATTGTTCGCTTAATCGCTGGCAATGTTTCAGATGGCTTCTGAGGTTGTCACATGACACACAGGATTAAGTTGCGAAAGGCCAAAGCAGCTCAAGGACATTCGGCTTTTCTTACTCGTTTGTGTGTTGTTTACGATTTTTAATTGGGCGTGGTCAGGCTGAAATTGAAGTAGTCCAACAACGCAAACTGAGCAAGACAGAGTGAAAGAAGTTCGTTAAGAATCTGAAGACTGAAGGAAAGGGAACATAAAAGCAGACAGGGACCGCCTGGAGTGCCGTTTAATTTGTGACACGAGATGGTTAAAGAATAAAAACAAAGAACCTAAGAAAACATCTGTATGTAGAAGCGTAATATTTACTGAGATTCGAAAGAAGAAGAGTTAGTAATGAAATTTGATTTTTATCTTATAATGAAAGTTCTAAGTTGTCTTGTGTTTTCTGGAAATTCTGACTACTTCACTTGTATGAAAAACCTTAGTATTTGATATTATAGCCGGTATATTAAAAATTTGCAGTAATAAAATGTTCTGAGAAGTTACTTTACTTAACTTTTTTAATAAACTTTTAAATTTATTTCAATTCACTCGCTCTAATCGAATATTTTCTTCAGAGGTTTCAGTTCTAAAATTCGAATTTACCTTTGTTTTTAAGTTTAGCTTTCGACACTACCTCTTGTTTTTACCAATTTTTAGTTTAAATCGGGCAAATATAAAATCAGACACCCTGTTTTGTTAAAGTACAGTAGTAAATTTATGCAGTTGGCAACAACAATAAAGCGTGTTGCAATTAAGGCAATCATCTTGGTAACAGCAAAATCAACAATAATAAAAAATACAACAAAATTTATGTTGCTCGGAATATAATTGAACAGAAATTTAATTGCCGTTTTAAGTAAGTTCCTTCACTTGACCCAATTCTCAGTCGACCCCAGAGACAAATAAACAAGCTGCGAGTTTTGCTTTTAATCTTATCAAACAATAATCAACTATTGGAAAATAACAATCTAATAATGCAAACGTCAAATGTTTCTCACAAACGAAATTTGATTGATGATTTTAAAGCGTGTTGAATAAATTTATGATTTTTGATTTTCAATACTGGAATCTATAGATGCAATTTGATGAATATGACATAATTTCCACTCAAGCTATGGAAAATGCAAGAAAAACTTTCGAATCGGAAAAAAGTTTAACGAACTTTATTAATCGGACAACAAAAACTTTACGCTGTTTCCTATTGACCTTTTTGGCCGTCATAAATGACAGAAAACTAAAAGGTTGAACAGCAGCTTGTAACAGGTTTTCCATATGTATATAATAGTAAATGTATCTATAGCTGTGTAATGTATCTGTGCTTTAACGCAGTTTTTAACTAAATTCAAACAAATATTAAATTTAGTTGTGATTTATGCAGCGCAAGTGCTAAAATAATTTTAAATCGTAAATTTTGTCAGCAAATTGTGAATAGAATTATGCAACAAGAGTTGCCAAAATAGAACACATCAAGGCCATAAACTAATGCCATATGGAATAGTAAATAGAAACAAAAAAGTGCATAAATTGCAGTTTAAAAAGTATAGGAAAGCCGTTTGTAATGTCTTTTAAGGAGCTTTGTGATTAAAATGAATAAAATATTATTAAATGAAATTAAAGAATGTACTACAACCTATTTTATTGTAGGTTTTTAAAACTGAGTACAAAGAGACAAAAAACATATGCATATAGGGTTATATTTTGTAGCAAATTTTTATTTTTTTTGCTACCTTTTTACTTTATATTTATTTTCTATATATTCTCAAATGTGTCTTGTTTTTAACGGTCTAATATTGGCAATACTGATTCGAACAGAGGCCTAAATAGAACCACCTTACAACAAAGAGTTAAGTCATCTTTTAAACAATATGAATATAAGGTTTGTTACAAACTTTTTCACATGATTGATAAGCTTACAGTTGGTAGATATTATTCTGCGCACACTTCTAGCACTTTCGATGCTCAGACAGCATCTTACACACATCAAACACAACACATTCACACACAACACAACACAACACAGCACACACACATAAAAGTATCGAAAACGTTTGTCTTGGGGAGATTTTCTGCGTCGCAAATGAAATTTTTACCTCCAGTCGTTGATTATTTTTTCTGTTGTTGCCGTTGCACAGATTGACAGTGGCTGTTGTAGTTGTTTTGCTCTTTTTGTTCTTATTCTTGTTTTCTTATTGCTGTTGTGTTGCCGGTCCGAAAAGTAACGTAACCAGCCCAAAAGAAAACGAAAATAAAGAACACGACCAAAACGAAATGCGGAGCAATAGAACAAAATTTTTGCGCTGCGCAATTTCTTTGACGCGTATTTGCCATTGTTTTTTCTCTCTCTTTTTCCTTTTTTTTCGGCTTCCTCTACCAAAATTTTCAATCTTTGAAGCTGTTGTTCTAATACCCAGTGAAATACTGGGTTAAGGAGGCATATTAGCTAATTGAAAAGTCAGATAATTGACTGAAAAAGGCATCAGCTACAACCAGAAAAAAGATTCTCCTAAAACCTGAGGAAACTGGATTTTATTTACCCAAAATTAAAGTTTGCCTTAAAAAACGAAAACTTTTCTTAAACATTTTGTTAGAGCATAATATTTTAGGAATTTATGAGCGTAAAAAGAAGTAATTTTACTTAAACGTTTTAGCCATATTTTTGGATACTCGATTGTCATTTTAGATATAATAATTTTAGGCATTATATTTGCTCTGATTTCAGGGTATTTTCTCATCAAGCATTATTTTGATATTTGTAAGTCATGAAGTGGTTTTTGTTGTTTTGTGGCATAAACAAAAGATGCGCACATACATAAACAATTGCCGACACTCTTCGAGCATAAATAATAATTAAATCAGCTTGGAAATTGAATTAAACTTTATTTATGCAATCTCTGTGTGAATATTTAAAGAAATTTACACATTAAACATGCACATAAAATCTATCTTTTTCAATCATCGTAAATATCCTCTCGAATATAACAAATGTGAAACTTTTAGCAGCATTCTAATCTCATACGCATATTGTTTATAGATTCTTCGGGGTGTGTGTAGTTGTTCCGTGTGCTAGAACTGACCTATTCCAAGCGAAATTCAATTGTCAGTCATATGAAAATGGCGCAATTTGTTTATTAGTTCTAAATCCGGTGATTGTAATAATGTGTAAACCATATCAGTAGCCTCAGCGGGATTCTATGGACTATATACATGTTTAGCAAGTATTTATAGTTGTGGGGTTATCACATAGTAGACTATGTTGGAGGAGAATAAACAACAGTGGGAGGGGCTTATCGGAGAGAGAGTTTATTGGCAACACATAATTTGCAATCTTTTAAAAAGGGGTATGAAAAATGTGTACATATTAAGTATTCTTAAATCTGAGCAATTTTAGGATCTGATAATGAAATGAAGGATGGATGATAATGAATGACATCATATCACTTTAATTTAATTCCAGACTTTAGATCCTAGACTACACAAGCTGCTCATATGGACTATAGATTGGCTTCGCATTGGTCCAGTCATATATTCATTTAGCCCTCTGATGCTATTGTGTATAATTTTCTATACAAAACTTCACTTAATTTAAGATTTACTTATAATAAATCTTTAATAACACTGCATTTTTATTTCTATTTACTTATTACTTCGGTTAATGACGCAAATAAAAATTGCACATGGAACAAAGTCTTGTTTTTCAAAACTCACTTAAAAAGTTCTATAAATAAAACAAGATGTATGCACAAGTCCAGAACTTTTGATTTGTCTGATCTGTACTACATATATATATTAGCAAATATTAAGAATCTTTATCGCTCTTTGGTCAAAACAAAACCAAAATTTCATTTCAGGTTTTGCGTCACAATGTCGAAAAATATGTTATAAATCATTGAAATTTTTTCCTTTTTCATTCTCTAATTATGTAAGCAACAATAAAGCAAAATTAAGTGGCGGCGCAACAACAAAAACAACAAATTCTTTTGCCGGCTGTTTGCGCAAAATTTGGATTTTATTTTTATAAAAATTTTATCACATGCTTGCGGCGACTCGATACGATTTTCATGCAAATGTTGAGCGAATTTTTGTGGATTCAATTTAAAGCAATAGTTAATTAACGAAATTACATTTTGTTTATTTTAAGACTTGCGCAATTTCAGTAGCATTTTTAATGTAATTTATATGATGAATTATTTATTGTTTAATTGGGATTTTCCATTTCACATGTGCAACGCTTTTCACAAACTTTCCATAAAAATGTTTAATAGTTTTTCCACTTCACGCACTCAAATATACATATATATTTTTAGTTTGTTTATTAACAATAAAATGCCAGATTAATATGCTCGCTCATGCATATTTATAGCTCAAGACGAAAACGTATTTTGTGTAGTTGTTTAAAAACCGCTTTAGAAAATCCAGTTTGAACGTTAAACGTTTTCTTTGTTTTAAACAAAATAACAATTTAATAATTATGATTCGAAATATTTGTATATTATTATATGCTTTCGGTAATTTTATTAATGAATGCTTTGTAAACCTTTTGAAGAATCAATTATTGCGCTTTTAACTTTAGTTTTAAATTGTCTCGAAGTTGTCAATTAATTTCATTAATGATCAAATCACGTGGCGCTGTTCACGTCTGTCGCGGCCGGCGCTTCAAATTTAACTAAAAGGCGACAACGTAGCCGCCATGTGGCCAACCCAGTCCGATAGCAATGAGTGTGTGTGTGTTTGTAGAGAGTGCGAGTATATAAATACATATATACGACGTATAGTACATATATTATCGTATCTGCAATTGTGTGAGTTAAACCGGCAAGGCATTTTATAGAGTGTGGTGCGTGTGTATGTGTGCAAGACTATATGTAACAGCAGAAAAAGGTGAGCACAACAAAAATCAAGCGAGCAAAGCGAACGTAGAAAGCCAAAAAAAAAAAGAAAAGGTCTATGTGTAATAAGTAACAGAGCACTGTTAGATAAGCATGCCAAGGTAGGCGTGGTCGCTTCACTGTTAAGCTTGTTTTTACCTCCTAATCTTCTCATACCTTAGTTCTGCTCTGCTCTGAACTTGTTCGACCTTAAATGTTAACTAGCCGCCATGCTGCAGCGTTCTTTATACGCAGTTACTTTTATTTAACAGTGGACTGTAATGTTTTCTATTCACGCACATTCCAGAAGTGGAAAAATTGCGTTGGCGGGTGTGGTTATGTTTGTTTGCATGGGTGTGCGTGTGTGTGTGTGCAGACTTACAAGTGATGTAGTATATAAAGAATTTCATCAAATGTTGCTGCTCTTTGTTGTCAGCATTTTATAAAGCTGTTGTTGTTTACAATTTCTATTCCATAGCTGTTTTGCGTTTACTCAAAATTGTATTTACAATTGTGCGATTCTAATGCTATTCTTGTCTGTGTGCGCTGCGTCACGTAGGCAGAAACCAACAGTGCTCTCTCTTTGAGGTGGTGGTGGCCAAAAAGCGCCCTTAACATTGTCTATGTTGCTCTCGCTCTCACTCTTACTCTCAATCTCATGCACTCATGCTCTCTTTGCTACTGGGCTATTCTAGTTTAGCAGACTGTGAGATGCTTTGTTTGCTGTGGGCGGCTTAACAGACTTTCGCTTATGAATGGGATATGATGACAATAGAAAACAGACAACAGCTTACACCTACGCACACACAGGGACACAAACAGTGGCTCACAGCATATTTGATCCAATACGTACAACATCTCAATGAATGTGGCAAAAATTGGTCAACTTCAAACGTGCCTTACTTTGGCAACAATGATTACAGTCCCTTCATATAATTGTTATTTATAAGTTATAAGAGTAATGGGTCAAATAGACTGTGAGTCACTGTAGATGTACACTTACAGCTACATCTTTGGCGTCAACATCGTCTAGCTGCCTTCAAAATCAATGTCGGTTAATTGTCGTGGGCCGCGAATTATGTATTTTCGCAATTGCTTTTTTTAAGTCAACAATATACACATACACATATGAGAGTGATTTACAAACACTCTCACTCACACACACACATCTCTGAGTAGACGCGCCTCCCATCACCCCTTTCCCCTTCTAAATTATCCGCTCTGCACATGTTTCAAGATTACGTCATGGCCAGACACTTGATATGAAGCCGGCGACGAATAATAACAAAACAACGTACATAACCAAAGGCTCAAAAAGTAAAAAATAATAAAAAGTGCACGACAAAAACTCCAGAGGGAGTGTGTGCATGCGAATGGAAGAGATAGAGAGAGAGATAGAGTTAGAGCGAGAGCAACAGCAACAGATGAGAATGTATTGTTCGGAACATGAAACAGACCAGGTGATAGTTTGTTTTTGTTATTCTTGGTTGGCATTGAAAATGCAAGCGACACCAACAACATAAACAGGAGCAACAACAACTGCAGTCTGTACAAAAACAAGTCTGGACTTTGCGAAACAAAGTTTTCAAGGTCAGGCAAAGGGTAAGCGTGTGAAGACCCAAAATGCAGCAACAGTTAGTTCTGAAACGCATTCGCTCCTCATATTCGCTCTTTAAGTGCGGTTCGGTGTGAAGTGTGCATTGCATACTGTGCTTGTGTACATAAGTATCTGTTTATCTCTCTCGCTCACTCTCAATTGCCAATGTTATGTTGTTGCTATCGTGTGGGAGTTGTATACTCAGAGAGAGTAGTGGTGTGAGAGGGGGGCAAAAAGTAATTTACTATTTTGCGTTTTATATTGCAGTTTTTAAGGATATTAAAATGAGTAACCGCTTTTGTGCAGTGTACACTTGTGGTTTCGCTTTTTGCATGCATGAAGACGCCTTAACGCATCATTTAGTACCCTCTTTGATGAAAATTCACTAAATATTTACGTTTCGGCGTATATTGTTTTTGAGAAACAGCACTTAAAGGTACACACCTTATTAAACTTTATGGGTGCCATAAATCGTAGAATCGTTTTTTTTTGCACTTATTTTATTCATAAAATCAACTGATTGTGAGATTCAAGTGACATATCTAATAAGAACTGCTTCAGTTTTGACAAAACTTAAGTTAAACATTTTGCTAGACAGGTCGTATTTTTATGTTGATATCATTTCTGACGTTATCGTAATTAGACCTACAAGAATTTAGATATGGGAATGCTACTTTGCCTTTTCGCTCTGCTATACACGAGGTAAATGAGTTGTTTTTAATTCATCAAAATTTTGTTATTGTTTACGCGCTCGTAATTGTTATGAGTGATTCTTGAATGCTTCTTATTTATACAGTTGTCTTTGTATCTGTGTGTTTATAAACAATGTTAGCAGTGCTAGCCAATCCCACTTATTTACATATTTATATGATTTAAATCAAGTGATATTGTTGTTTCTTATTACTGTTTGTTTTTGCCTTCACTTTTTAGCCCGAAATTTCCAGCAAAAAAGTTATATTAAATCTACAACTTAGCACCCTTTAAAGCAAATCTTTATCAACTTTCATAATTTTGTTGAAATACGAAACAAAACCTCAATTATTTACCCAATTTACATATGTAAAATGCATGACAAACAAGCAGAACATAAAAACTGTTTATCTGTTGTTAACCAGCGCATGGGCCACCTTTGGATACTTCTACCCCGTTCGTTACCCTCCTCCCCTCACCTAAGCTATTAAAAACTTCAGGTTTTACACATCGTTTAGTCATTTTTTTAAGCATTCGTCTTTAGCGTATTTTCGCTGTTTGTTTGTTTTACTTTGCGCTGTTTGTTTTATACACATACGTACATATATTGTCTGAATGTATGTGTGTTGTTGTTTTAATTTTCAAAGTCAAGGTTAATTTGATTTTCATGATTTGCATAAGTTGCGCTTTGATACACAATTTAAACAGAATAATAATATCAATTGCTGTAAGTTGAATCGAAATGTTAATTAAACATGTAAATATATGTATCTGGTACTTGCTGTTTAACTTCTTCAATATTAAATAAATAAATAAAGTACAAATTGTATACTCACTTTGCACAGCCAACTGTTGTTGATGCGCCGCAACACGCTAAAAATAAAAGAAAGATTAATCAATTAGAGCGTTTTATTTTAAGTTTGAAATAGAATTCAAATAGACCGCGCAATGTTAGCAGAGTTAACAGCCCACTGTACACAGCTTATCGAGTACACAAACCACAACTTGTTTAACAGCGTGCTGTTATGTTTAACCCCTATGATGTGCACTGGGACATGTTATTCTTTTCGAATGTCATTACTTGATTTCAATATAAATTTAATTATTTTAAGTTAATGTTTTTAGTCAATTTTCTTACATTTGCATTTGCTAACATGGTGCGCAGGCCGTGACTTTGCAGCGACTGCACATCCAGCGAATGGCTTCGACCACGTTGTGTTTTAGTGGTCGGGGATGTGGGCGGCGGGCCGTTGCTTGATGAACTCGTTGAGTGGGTGTGGCGATAGAGCCAACGCTTGACCGCAGACATTGTGACGATTTGATTGTTGTTTACTTGTTAGTTAAGTATAAATATTAAAGTTAACACAGCCGTTTGAATCTTTTCACGTTGAGTCAAAATGCTTTACATTGTACTGCAAAGTTAACAGCAGCTAGACTGTTACAGATGATGCTGTTAACGTTTATTGTTATCGTTTTTTTTGTGTTTTTTTGTTGTTGATCATTTAGCACCTTATATTTTTAAATTTTATATCTTTAATTGGTTTTGTTACTCGAAATAATTTGCAAATTACAAATGTAAAATCAGCCTTTCAAAAATGTATGTATATTTTTTAATTGCACGCGCATATTTTTCTCGTTTTTTTTTTTGATTGTTGTCGTTCTTATATGTATTTATTCGAGGAAGCAAAGAGTAAATGAAATAATTGCAACAAGGTGTATAATAAAAAATTTAAAAATCCGTTGCCCTGACCATGAAAATGTCATCGTCTTTGTTTGGGGCGCGACTGATTTACAACACAGCTCAAGTGGAGCAGATGAAAAGCACGTTCAATACAACAGAAGAAGAGCAGAGAAAAATAATACATGATCATAACATATATTGTTGCATTGTTTTGGGTCAAAGCGGCTCACAAATTAATCCTTGACCCTCTCACAAGCTTTTAATTGAGAGACAGCCAAACAAGAAGAAATTGCAGTCGATGTGACGCATCGACGTTAAGTGGGCGGATGAACACTAAAGGGGCGTGGTTTGTTGATTGCTTGTGGTGTGTGTGTCGCATAATTGAAAAAAAGATAGAAATCGAGAGAAGAAAGAAAAATTGATTGAAAGGTAGAAAAACTCTTTTTGACCCAATAAACAACAATACAAATGGCAGCCGGAAATTGAAATTGAAAAAGAGCGAGACCGAACGAGAGAGAGTGATAGAAGCTTGCCGAATTCTGTTAATAAAAGCTCTCTGTTATCAGATCAAAGGCTAAACTGTAAGTTATGTTTCATAGTTCTTAAAGTGGTCATGTGAGAAGTCATTAACCAGTTGATAAGAATTAAGAGCACCACGTTAAGAGGTCAACAGAGAACAGTAACTATAAGTTAAAGTGAACATCAAATTACATAAGAGAGAAGAATAAAACCATGAATGAAATTGAGTTAAAGTTTGTTGTTGAACATCAGCTTAATTGCTGCTCTATTGCATTTGTAGCTATCATTTGACAAGGGGTAAAAGTAGTGTATATTCCGTAAGAGTCGAAGATAGTAAATTGATCCCTATTAAATTTATATTATTAGTATTTTTTGAAAATCTGTTTACGATTGTTATCAGTACAGTAGTAAACATATATGAATGTACATAGCACATTCCCAAGATTAAACAATGTCATTTCTTCGAATCTAACATCACTTAAAGAAGCAGTTGCTAGGGTATGTTATTAGTCAGTATATGTGGAATTTATAAGAAAATTATATTTAGGAAACGCTAAGAAAAATAAAAGTTTTGTAATTTGGGCGCAAACACGTTTAATAAATAAAATCAAGTGAAACCATTTCGTATTTTTAGGTTTACATTATTTGTCCATTTGGGAATTGTAGCTATTTAGTTTTCTTTTCTATTTCTATTTCCACATCTATTTCCCTTTCTTTTTATTTTGTTTTCTCCACACGCTGTCTATCTGTTTTGTATTTGCCTAGCGAACAAGTCAAACGACAGCCTTTAGTTTATTTTATTTTGCTATTCTTGTCAATATTTGTTCAACGTTCTTGACGCAAAAATGTGTAAAAGAAAATATTAAATGAATAGCAGAAATGCAAAAGGAAAACAAAACATGCCATGAATAACAATTGTAAAATTCACTACCGCTAATTAGACAACTGTACATCAAATGGTTGGTTAAGTTTATAGCAAGAGAGTATGAATATATTAACTAATCGCCTAAAACTTAATTAATAAGCTTTCAACGTCAATCAAATGCATTCAACTGATTAATGGTACAAAAACAAATTTTTAAGCTTTTTATCTTAGTTGCTAAAAAATACATTTCATATAGTTTATTTCCATAATATTTTTGCCACATTCTCATCAGGTAACAGGCAACAACAGCTTAAAGCATTTGGTAATTGGTCATTACAAAGATTTAAAGCTTTAACTTTGACATATTCAATTAACAGCTGAGTCCAAAACAATCATCAAAAGTTGCGTCAATTCGGATTTTATTGTTATATTTAATTCCATATGAAGCCTACATGGAGATCAACAAGCAAGCATGCGGATTAACTAGAAGATACCCTGTATTTAAGTGCAGGAATTAGTAAGAAATAAAATAATCTTCTAATTCATTCTGTGGAAATATTCTACTTTAATAATTCGATTTAAATTAAAATGTCTAGCTTTGATAAAGAGATTAGGTATTAATTTATCATTATACCCAATTAGCTACAGTTACAGAGTATAAACTATAGGCTGAGATGCGAGGGAACGTCGTCAAGTGGTTGACCTTTAAACGTGTGCAATAAAAGTAAATAAATAAATCTGTGAACAGATTCCGAATACTCATACTCATATATAGAACATTTTTACAAACATAGACGTGCTTAGAATTGTGGCTACAACAACAACAACAACAACAGCAATAGCAACAGTATACTGACAAATGATTAATTAACAGGCAAACTACAAAGAAAACAAAGAAAAGTTTTTGCAAACAACAATTATTTCGTATGCCCAAAAAAGTAATGAGAATGTTTTTGGGCAACAATAATTTCACTTCCTCTACAACTAAAAAGAGGCGTTAGCAAACAGAAGTGGGCGTGACCAGATACCCTATGAATTATTACAAAGAGAGACAGTAAATGTGTTAGATTTAAATTTTCTGAAAAATTTGGACTTATTGTATATAAGGCATACCCATTACGTACAGTGTACAGGGTATTATTTCATAGCTTATTTCCGTTATTGTAATCTTACGGTTAAATATTATAATATATTACTGGTCGTATTATATAAATAGCTTTGATTTATTTACGATGATAATAGGGGAAAGATGGTCAGATAGCTACATTGTACAGGTTTGTCTATATTAAACACTAAATTATAGTAGACATTACTTCAAGTCAATCGATCAGCGAAAGGCTTTTATATTTTAATTAGAATCAAATGCGATTCTAGTCCGGTAAATATAAATATATAGTGAGACAGTGAGTTCTCTATCTGTTTTACTTATTTTCTTGCTGCTTTTTTTCTTGTGAGTATTTATTAGCTAGTCGTATCTTATCGCTTTTTGGGCCGATGTACTCTAAATTAAATTTCTTCTTTTTAAGTACTTTTATTTACCGAAAGATAAAAACTCAAAATTGATAACAATTTGCAAATATGGGCAAAAACTGAAATACTTTCAGTAGTTGCAAACACTAGAAGGACCCAAGTTCATTGATTTCGACAGGTTGGTCAAAATTTTCCAAACAGCTGCATGACTTCAAAGTGTGTCGAACTATTTTGACAGACATTTTATCACTCAACAAGAAAATGTAGTGGAAATACATAAGATAAACTAAGAAATAAGCAAGTATAATATATATAAATATTAGTATATAATAGATAATCAATGGCAGGTTCATTTCCACAGATTTGCCGGCATAACGTTTACAAAAACGAACAAAAAATAACCATTACTCATTTGAGATTAAGACTTTAATCTACAAGTATCATGTGAAGCGCTTAACCGATTTCATTAATTGATTATACAGGCAGAATATACCATAAATTTGTTAGCAAGAACATATAATTTATACGTGTTAATTCAATTAAAAAAAGTTTGCAGTATTTTAATATCTTCAAAGCAATTAAGGGAGCGTCTGAGGCTCTCTGACTTTGACAATCAATCTTCTACTTATCTAATGGAAATATATTAAAAATTATGCATCAATAAATATGCGAAAAACCTGAATATTGATATGAATTGTGGGAGGGTGTGAACTTATTCGATTGACTGATTATAAAACCGTCTAGAAGAAATACAAACAACATATGAGCCCAGTTAGACACTTGATAAATTAGCGACTAAGAAAATGGCTTAGAGTATTAACAAACTAAAACAAAACAAAACGGAATATTTAACAAATTTCACGAATACGTTAATAAGTAGGGAACCACAATACACCTATATAAACACACACACACACACACACTCACACACACACAAAAGTGAGACATCACATGTTTGCCATTTGTTTTGCTGACAGTTTTTCGTTTTTGGTTTTTGGGTTTAGCTCATTTCCAATCGCCTCTTCAAAAGTGCTTAAAATTTTCAATTAAACAAATAGAGATGCAGATTAGAAGCACAAATTAGTATTATATTATTTATTTATGCATATCGCGTGGGTTGTTGACGCCGTCAATGAACTTGAACATTGAAAAATATTATGTATATGATAAATAAGTAAATAAAATTGAAATGCGCTCACGCGGAAAAGATACAAATATCAACACAAATAATTAGCATATGAATTAAGAGAGCTTTTAAAAAGAACACAAAAATTCTAATTGAATTCAAACATAATATTTGTTGCCACTTTTTGATCAGAAAATCTTTTCAAAGATTTATTCAATTAAGCAAATAAATGCTGGGTCACTTATTTATGTAATATGTATTTTACAGATATTTATGGAGCACTTTAAATTATTTCAAAATATATTTAAGTTTTATTTAATAAAAACAAAATATTTCGTTTTTAAAATGGTGTAGTTTCTAATATTTAAATTACTTTTGTAGTAGCAATTAATTTTGTTTCATTTCGTTTTCATTTTAAAATTTGAATTTCAAGTATTTCAATTTCCATTAAAACATAACACAAAGCAATAAATAAACTTTATTATTCGTTTCTTTTTTTACTTATTGAATTTATATTTTGCTGACCAAATCACACACGCGCGCAGATCTTATTATTATTGTTAAATTATTAATTTTTCTTAATATAAATCAAAAATGTCTTTAAATTTTGTTTATTTGGTTTATCAATTTGGACAAGAAACACAAGCGCGTCGGCTCTATCAGTTGCCGTCCAATTGAAAATGCAATTGAAAATGAAAACACACAAAACGCAGCAGCGTGCGAAAGAAGAAAACGGCAAAATTGAAATGACGGCGACGCCATCAACGACAACAACGCCGACGTATACGTAATATTGTACATACGTCTGTGTCTGTGGCTGTGGCTGTTTCTGTGTGCGGCACTTTTCCGCAAAGCCCAAAAACTGTCAGACAAGTGAGAGCGACAACAGAGTGAGAGAGAGAGAGAGAAAGTTAGACGAGTATGAGCTTTTGCTTTGAAGAGCAACGCTTGCACAGCTGTTAAAGCGATCACCTGTTGACTTACTGAGCTTTCTCTCTACATCTCTCTCTCTCTCTCTCTCTTCACCTTCCTATCTTTAAAGGATTTGATAAAGTTTTGATCACAATTACGTGGCATGTTTTGTATGATAAATGCGAACATGACATTACTCTATTTTGTTATTATAGCTTTATTATTCAAATGTATTTGTTGTTTTTCGCACTGATAAGCGACTCTGATTGATCAATTGGGAAATGTAACAACCTTATCAATCAAATTGCTCTTTTCGTTATTCGCTTATCAAATTAAGATTGCTCATGACTTTATTTATAGTGATATTGTCAGACAAAAGTCGATTATAAGTGACGCCCTAATATTGCTGATAATCGACCAATTTGCCGAGCTTTGCAGACTGCTTGGGTTTTGCGATCGATAAAGCAGCCGATAATCCTCTATTGGGTTAAACAACGTAATACTGACGATTATTCTAATAATATTTTGATAACTCACTTATTATTATTGATAACTCAGTGACTTGTAAAACTGATTAATATAAATTGTTATTGAAAATATTTACTTGTATTTAATATAAAAGCTGTAACAGTATTTTCTTTCTAGCTTGACTTCCTAACCCTCATTAGAGATTATCACAATTCAAACACATCTTTTTTTAACATTAATCGCGCCTTTTTTTCCAAATTGAACTTAACAGTTGTCTGGAGCTGTTAGCTAACAGTGCGCTGTAAAATAACATAGTGAGACTTACCGCTTTGCGTTTGTCTGCTTCACTGACCGCCGAGTTTGATCGATGGCGAAATAGATCCATAACTTTGGTCATTGGTGATCGCTGATTGGCATTTGCATTTGGTCGCACTGCAGTCACCGTATGGTAATACTGTAAAATATAGATATAGGGATTAGCTATGAAGTTTTGAATGTTAAGGAGGAGATTTTCGTATCTCACCTGTGCATCGCTGCCCTGATGCAAATGAGCACTACCATCTTTGAATTTACTTTTGGCGGATACTGTGCCATCGGCATTGGTTATCGTTACGGCGGGATGCTGTCGATGGCCAAAATGTTGCATGGCTACTTTCATGGAATTCATGATACCACCAGCGCCGGTTGTTGCACTGCCAGGTGTTGTTGCCGTTGCTGCTGCTGATGTTGTTGCTGCTGGTGTTGTCGCTGTTGCGGGCGTTCCGCCGGATACGGAATATGTGCTGCTGGTGGCGCTACTATCCGCTGACGATGGATCCAGCAGATGTTTATCCTTATGCCGTTTGGCATCCGATTTTGCGCGTTGTCGAAACACGTCAAAGATTGTGGGCCGGCGATTCGGTGACGCTATGCCATGTACCGTCGACTGATTGAGCACAGGTGAATCCTCGCCGCTACGTCGTCGCTCCAGGGATCCAGAACGCGATCCACCACTGCCCACCATGCGTTCTGTGCTACGTGAGATCTTCTCGCTGTGTCGATTAAGCTTTTCCAATTTGGCCGCTTCGCGCTCAATCCGACGCGCTGTTTCCCTTTCCATTTTGCGGGCTTCCTTTTCGCGACGTGACTGCTCTTTCTCTTGACGTCTGCGGGATATTAAAAAAGTTAGTTTACCATTAAGAGAACTATTCGATATCGACTTACCGCTGCTCCTTCTCCATTTTCTTGTAAGCCTTCTTGGCCGCCTTGGCATTGGGCTCCGCCGGCGCACTTGAGGGTCGTGATCCGGGCACACGTGGTACTCCATCTTGTTCCTGAAAGCGTACATGACGTTTTTGAGTTTGATTCGGTTTAGAATTTAAATTAGAATCGGTAGTAATATTGAGATCTTGTGCTTCCTGCATGTTTCTGGCAGCGCTGCCAAAGACAAACTGAAGGGCTCAACAAAAAAAAAAGATACAAAATAGACGGACAACCCACAGTTATTATCCTGCCTGCAATTATGCCGAATTGTCTACAAATACAATTTGTCAGTTAGCACCAATAACAACCACACACCCAACCACAAGGAAGAATCAACACAGGACGTAATTTGCAATGGCGCAACAAGATACGAAAATAACAACAACATATTAAGTATCGAATGTCTCTTATTAATTGAACGGCCAATCGGCGATTCCTGCTGCGACCTTTAACCGAATTTAATCAATTAATTCATCTTAATATAATCGTAAATAAAACGACTTTGCATTCCTCAACTGAAATGTTTGCTATTTTGAATATATTGAAGGGAAATTAATGTTTTTCACCCCTTACGAAAAAACTCCTCTTTATTTTATTTAATTAATAATTAAAACGGTTTAATTAAGTTTATATTTAAATTCGTTTAATTTAAAAAATAGTTTATAGTTAACTAAATTTAAATTGCACACGAGCCAAAGTGGCTCCACCTGTCGACAGCTGTCAAGCTTTGGTGGGAAATTTTTATTCCCAAGGCAGCACAATAGGTGGCGTATCTATGTTTCGTTAAGCTGACAAAGAGTGTGTATTTGGTGCCGAAAGATGAATTTTTAAATTGCTTGAATTTGTGGCCATTATTTGTAAATTAAGTAGAACTTTCCTTTCTTGTTTGTTTTTTAACTAAATATCCGTTTTTTCTTTGAAAACATTGAAAAATTTGACATTAAGATATCACAGAAGGGCAATGTTGTGGGAAATTTACTTTATGAAATTTCCTGGAACGCCATCTTGTGGCTAGTATCGAGAACAACCATATGCGAATGAATTATGGTTTGTGTATTGGCTACAATGCGCGCCATCTCTGATTTTAAACAAAAATAATTTATTTATAAAATATATAAAAGTGATTATTTATAAATTAAATAATTAAACAAAGCATTAAGCCTCGGCATAACTCTAATGAAAATCTACAACCTAAAAAAGTTTTTTAATAATCTTAGATAACAACAAAAAAAATGCCTAGTAGCAGAACCTAAGCTATGGCTAATAAATGAGAGATAGAGAGAGGGACGGAGAGCAAGATCAAGTTACACAAATGATGTCAATGGGCTCAGCTGACCAAGCAGTCAACGGAAAACAATCAAAAGCTGAGCAACGGAAATTGTAGGGGAACTCACAAAACTGTGTTCAAGCTAAAATTTGTATTTTATGTATATACAAGCTTGAAAATTATTTAAACTAGAAGCTGCTTAAAACCCTTAAAACATTTCATCTTTAATCGAATTTTGTATACCCTACATCCATTAAAAATTGTAATTGTATCCAGTTAAAAGAAATTAGTGTCTGTTTCTAGCCGTGCATTTGTTGCTAACAAAGTCTGGTTTACTTATGAATGTAGTTACAATTAAACTAATATAGTCTCCACAATATCCAATACCGTTGACCACAAGTAATTTGGTTTGCAATGAAATTCTCTTAGTAGGTCAACTAAAACCCTAACTAATGGGTTACACCATTTAATTGCACGACCTTTCCGACAACTTTCACAAACAGCCCAAAGCTTTGCTCCGATCAACAGACACCTGTATTTGGTTTCGGATTTATTTTTAGCAAAAATTGTGCGACGGCAGTTTCACAGTCAACAGGTCAACAAATTAAATTGTTTTCTTTTTTTTTCTCTCAACTATGTTATTTGTTTTCTTTTTTTCTTCTTTTTGGTTTTTGCACTTTGCCGAAATGCCAAGTCACGTGCCCCGGGGCCTGTCAATATTCAATTGTTGTTGTTGCTGTTGTTGTTGTTGTGCGATGAGCTAACAACAGCGTCGAATTAATGGACGCATTAAAAGCATTCAAGTAATCGAGTATTCCGATGATTCCGTTGATTCCAATGTGCAAAGTGGGTTAAATGGGCGAGGCGAGAGAAAAACAACAATATGGAAAATCTATAACTAGACTTAACGAACTATAAATACTCTTTGTTCAAAATACATGTACTTTGATTATTTCACTGAACTAAGCAGAAATTATCGGTTATTTTCAAGGGACTCTATATAATTGACCTACAAAATTAAAAGGGTTATAGTAGTACTATAATTTTATGTACAATTGTTATTATTGTTTTGCAAAATATTTATCCGCCTTTGTTATTTCATTACACTATCTAATCTGTTAATCATCTTTAATTACACAACTCATATAGACTTTCTAGAAACTGTATAATCCGTCACTTAATAGATAGGGTATGAAAACAAAGACCAGAAGCTCTTCACGCTTTTGTTTGTGTATCGCGGAACTGGGATTGTGGGCGGAAGAGTGTTTGGCATCAGCTGTTGGACATTGTCTATGAGTAGTTTAATATTTACACCGATTAATACGAGAAACAAAGAGAGATGTATCTCTATACATCTCCAGAGTATTCAAGTGATTTGCATGGCAGGGAAAACAACAACGAGTGTTTAGATATATATAGTATATCTGTATATATGTGTAAGTATATATATCTACAATTGGGTGTGGTGAGTGCCCCATTGACGTAATTGTTTGCCCAGACATAAGCACACACTTATAGATATAGGAACAATAGCCTATGTACATAAATATAGCAGTATATGGAAATATTCTATATGATCTAGTTCATATATGTACATATACATATATCTGATACTGTTGATTGTGTTTTTATATAGCGATTGTTCAGGTTTCGTGAAATAAATAAATATTAAGTGTGTGTCGAGCGGGTTGTTGACAAATTGTGTCATTTGTCAGTTGATAAGGTTTTGGTCCCTCCCCGAAGTCAACACACGATACTAAACGACGAATTGCACACGCAAAACGATAAAAATGAAGGAATATCAGGCATAAAGTCAAAAAAAGTAACACCCCTATATAAACAAATGTTTATATATAATAAGCGAGTACACAAAGGTAGTGCATCTTTTCTCTTTACCAAACATTCTGTTTACATTTGGGTGCAAGCAAATGACAGTAAAGGAAAAAACAAACATAAAACAAAGCCACACATTTTTGGGAATGGTATAAATAGCATTTTGTAGGCTGGCAACGAATTGTGAGTACTCTTATAAGCAGATAGATACTCTTACACTAGACTTTATATCATATTTGCAGTACCCCTTCTGTAAGAGTACTTACAAAAATAACATGGCAAGGGCAAAAGGCCAGACAAAATTCGTTAAAGTACTTGAGAGCTTGGTGCTTCAGACAGTTGAAGCATTTTGGTCATGGAGTGGAAGATTCCGCAATTTGATGATGATAATGAAAGTTAACCCCAAAATAGCGAATTAAAATGGACCAGGATATCATAATATTTGTCTGTAGATTACAGATTTGTGCGAAAGCTCAACTCTTAAATTGATTCCTTATATTTAGCTAGAAAATTTATTTCTCATCATTGTTTACTCATGACATTTGCAGTCTTTTCCACACCAGAGATTCAATTCTTTATGACAAAATTTTAACTGTAGAAATGACGTCAGTTGACGATGTGTGAATTTGATGATAATAATCAAAACTTACGTCGGTGTCTTTTCAACTTTTTGATGACACTTTTTTTTATCTTGGCGTAAATGAAAGTTTACATCAAATGTTAATTTGTTTTTAGAGGTATTTGTGCTACTTTTAGCTGGTACGTTTCGCTCATCGATAAGAGGTTGGGAAAGATTGACAAAGTACGTCATTATACTTAGTTGAGGTGGTTTCCCGAGAAATATGAACGATTTTTATGTAGAGTCGATCCCAATTAGATCAGCTCGTTAATTTTAGAACTTATCAATTAGAACATTCTTAACTCTCTATACCCCATAGAATGCCAAACTTACATCTTCAGATAAAGAAACGGAAACGGAACCGGAAGCGGTCAATTGCCTTGATGGACTCGTTGCCGAATGACTGCTCTCGTTGCGCTGGAGCAGACGTGGCATTGTTGAGACGCCACCTAAGGAAACTGGTCGCGCAGCCGGAAGACTTGGTGATGCCGTCGTATCCATTTGATTGGGCAATGCTGGAGCACGTCGTATCCAGATCTCGTCCAGTTCACGTTCACTGGGCGTGCGTGATTTGTTGGCCAAACTGCTGCAGTTGGTATCACAATTGAGACTTTGGTTCTGGCTGTTCATATTGAGCGAAACATTGCTCTGCGATGGTGTACGTATCTCGACCAGCGACGAGTCAAAGAACTGCTTGGAGAGATGTGGTGCAGCGACAGGAAATCGATTACTGCCATATCGCTGTGAGAACAAACCCTGCACCGAGGAGTAACCGCCAAAGCTGGAAGGGAAGCTGATTGTTTGAGCATTGGCACTTGGTTTTAGTTCCCGCAGCTGTTGTGCCTCCATTCGCAGCTCAGGCGTCTCCTGGGCACGTGACACCGTAAACTTGCCCTTGATAATGATCGGTGGCTCCGCAGCGTGGGGCAGTTGCAATGGAGTAGTTGGTGATGCTGCTCCCACGGCTTTTGTTGCTACCTTGACTGTGGTTTCAACTGCTCTGGGATTGCGACTGCAGCTGGTTGCTTGGGCGAAGCTGGCGGCGACGCGGATTCGCTCGACTGCAGCAGCTCCTTCAGAGCCTTGGGCAATATTGTGGCCGGTATGGGAGGCGGTGGTGGCGGAGGTGGTGGTGGCTGCGATGTGTACGGCTCCTCAATGTTACGGGTATTAATTCTATCGATCTTGTGCATGAATTGTTGACGCAAACGCTCCAGATCTTTGAATTTCTCCTTGGAGGCCGCATCCTGTGGCGTTGGCGGGCGTGGTGGTGCCTTCGACACTCGCTCAAATCGTGGCGGCTCACCACCATTACCGCTGACAGGTGGCGACTTATCGCCATCATCTTCATCATCCTCCTCCTTGCACTGGGACAGACGACGTCGCTCGATGAATGGCGGCAACAGGTACGTTGGTCTTTGATGATAGAGATCGTAACGTGCATCGCTGGCTTTGGTAAATTTGGCACTTAAATTGAGTGCTCCCACCACGCCCATATCCTCGACATCGTCATCGGCATCATCATCGTTCTCATCGTCGCTGCTGCTGCCACTGCTGCTCTGAAAGTCAAACGAGTTGGCACGCGGCAGGGATTGCAGTTGCCTCTCCATTTGTGGCGTCAACTGTTGACTGTACTGCAGTCCACCTATTCCGGCTAGCTGGCTGAGACTGGATGCCGAAGATTCAGCAGTGCCGGGTCCATTAGCACTTGCTTCTGAATCAGATTCGTAACCATCGGCCACGGCCTCCTCCAGATCATCCATGGTCGACTCAAAGGCACACTCAAAGCTATCCATTGGATTGTTGTGACACAGCATTTGCATTTCCCGTTCCCGATCCCGTTGCCGTTCCCTTTCATTCTCCTTCTCCTTGCCATCCTGCTTCTCCTCGTGCTCGCTCATCGATGATGATGCATTGGAGCCGAGGCTCGTTCTAATTGTTGTTGTGCCTGCTGCTGCTGCTCCTGACTTTGTGATCTGCTGCTGTTTCACATTATCTTCAATATAGTTGCAGTTTGTGGCCATTTGCAGTTTGCTCCTTGCAAGGGTCTTTAGATGATTCTATCTATCTATCAATCGATGATTAGTTTTGGAGCTTTATATTTATTTTCAGCTCTTCAAGATTTAACAGGGAACAACATTGGATTCGAATCTGTAAAGGAAAATCATGGGTTTTTCTTGTTGGCATATTCGTAGACAGTTCAACTCCATTGAGTTTTGTACCTTGCCACTTTCAATTGTGTTGATATGAGAGAGCGTGTAAACAAAGATAGATTGTAGTTAAAACTTTCTTCATTTTTCTATAATTCTCAGAGTCCAATTCTAAAGAGTCAGATCTAGTATATAGCAAAAAGTGTAAGCAACACTTCATGTTTAACTAATGAAGAAACTAGAGAATCTTCAGCAAATTAAATTAGACATAAATATGTATGAAAAGACAAATATTCCAGTCAAAAGAACTTTTAACGTCTCAAGAAAAAACCACAAAACAAGCAACATTAACATGTTGTCAGTCTTAAGATACTTATGTAGCTGCCAAAAGCAGACGGAATTCCAAAAAAACGAACAGTGGAATAAAAAAAATTTGTAGCACGAGGTGAAGGTCGACAAACAACGCCGTAAAGCATTTAGAAAATGGCAATTTCTGTTTCTGTATTTTGTATTTTGTATTTTCGAACTGTTCGAATCGAGCAGCGTCATTCATCCGAAACAGAAGCAGCTAAAAGAAAATACACAAAAAAAAATACAACAACAATTTAGTGTGTATATTTGTGTATGGGCCGAAGAACAAAACAAAGCGCTAACAAAGCTAATTCAATTATTTACGCGTCGTCAAAATAAAAACAAAAAACAAAATTATAATGATGTATGGGGGTCGACTAGCAGATACCCTGTACTGGAACTGTTCACAAATTGTAAACCGCTGAAGAGGATTACCTAAGATTTAAATAACAAACTTGATCTGTTGCATGAAAAATCTGTGTATCTTGGACTTGTACAGAAGAGATGTTGTTTCAATCTACTTAAGATCCCCTTTGCAGTCAGGGTATACAAAGCCAAAGAAACGCTGTGAGAAAGCAATAAAGGGGAATGAAAATGCAAACATATGGCAGCCACGCATATTCCTCAAACTAATACAGAAATACGAAATAATGAGTCACAAGTTGACAGTAGAAGCTAAAATATTTGAGTTAAGCATTTAGAGAGCTTCCCAAAAAAAGGATCATTAATAAAGGGAACCAACAGTTAAGTTAATAAACTCAATTGTCTAACTTGCAAATAAAGTGCCCGAAATAAGTAAATGGGACAAAGATTTGGCAACCTGTTTATGTAATTGGATATACAAATGCTCCAAAACTTGGTCAATTCAATGCCAGGACGGATAGTGAAGGTGTTGAAGAACAAATGGTGTTCTATTTAAGATATTGTTATAGTTTACGAAATTTTTGTTTTTCTTTTTTTTTAAGTTTTGACATACAAATAATGAATTTGTCCCAGTTACTTATTTCGCTTCAGAATATTTTGTCTTAATTTTTTTCTTAATTTTCCCAATTTTTTTTATTTAAATATGTTAAAGTCTATTCATAATATTATTAAATTTATATAAAAATTTGTTTTTTGAAAATATATTAAAGGGTTAAGTTGTTATTTTTAAGAAGGTCCCATTTACTTCTTTCGCGCACCTGAAGTTAAGGGTTTTTCTATTGATTACTTAACATTTGTTATAAGTTAGTTGTCATAAGTTAGAAAGCATCAACAGCTTTACAAAGTGTCGATGCTCTATAGGATTTACCCATCAATAAACTTTACTTTAATAAAGCCAGGTGTAAAACAAATTTAATTCAATATTCTTAAACTTTTTTTGTTGAATTTGAAGCATTTGCAGAATACAAATTTACCTTTCTACCTGTAGATATCTACGATTTGACCGCAAAAGGCGTTGTATAGTATTTCGTGTAGGTCAAAAGAAAACCGCATTTGAGTATAATAATTGCAAATGATACACCCAGCAATTAATAGCAATTAGCTGCATATGAATACGGCTTATAGACAGAGGGATGAGAGGCGGGGCGGGGGTCTTTTGAAGTGCTCAAGCTTGCGGTTTTCCACATAGTCTCTGCAGTCACGCGGAAGGCGGGAAGTGAGTCAGGCCGAGTGATATGAATAATTAAAGCATAACTTTTGAATTGCCTATGCGTCAGATATTTTTTCTGACATTAATTACACACAGACTACAAAACAGAGGTACTGCAAATATAACTCTGTAACTAAATCATTCAGTTGCAACTACATATATAAATACTATACTATATATTTCTATATGTACAAGTATTTCTGTGTAGAATTCCCAACAGCTGCTGCTGTTGCTTTTAATTATAAGCCATTTACAATTGCAACAACCAGTAGTTTCTAACTATTAATCAATGACGAGTTTCTAATACAGACTCAACCTCGCACATACATACATATATATAGGGGACTTCAGGCTAGACAAACTGGCGTCTTGGCTCAAATCGACAAAAACTTAGACTGGTTTCTAATGCGGTTTTCATGCTGCACCCGTATTTCTGAGAATGCAATTCAATAATTGAAACTTTCAAACTGTAATTAATCATAGAAAAGTATTACTTGATATTACTTGGTATTGAAATTTTGTCACGAAATGTGTAACGCATTGAAGGAGGCGTGGCAGACCACATAGAGTATATATATTATTGATGAGCCACGAGGAGCGAAGTTGATCAGTTGATGAACTGTCAGTTTGTCAATTTTTATGTCTGGCTGCTTTTTAGTGAAAAAATCACTCCTTTTATTTTTGCCATATTTTCTTCTTTGAAAAAAGATTTACCCTTCAATATTGAAAAAAAGAGCCTTACATGAAAAAATTCAACTAATTAATTAAATAATACTAATTAAGTATTATGAAAAGCTGTACGTGTTTTATGACCTTTATAAGTTTCCTTAATATCGTTGTGTAAACAATTTTAACTTGATCTAAAGGCTATGCATAATTTTATAAATTTTATTCGTATTGAAAAATTGAACGCCTGACAAATGATTTATTGTAGTCACGTAATTAAAATAATTCTCTAATTGTAAAAATAAATTCGAAAGCAAACAAAATGCTGAAATATATAAAAATGGCATTCAAACAATTTGATTAATTTCAAATAGGTTTATTAGAGAGTAGATTGGGAAGATGCGTTCTTCAATTGAGAATACGTTCTCTAACGACTTGATTACCATAAGTAATAATTAAATAATGAATTACAAATGTGAAAATTCAATTGTGGTTGGCTTTGACAAGCGGATATAATGAGATAAATATTCTAATCGTGTGTGGGCTGTAATTGTTACTAAATGATGTAAGATACAAGGTTGATGCTGAACTGAATCGATGGGAACCACAAAACAAACACATGTGATTCACTTGAATTGATACCAGATTCTGGCACTTTAAATGTGACACAAGTGGAAATAATCAATTAATGCCTGTCACACGATATGTGCCACGAAAACTCAACCAATTAATTTCAACCACAAAACATTAACTAGTTGACAGAGGGCGGGGGGAGGTAAGGGGACGGGAACTCTAAAGGCAGCAGTTTTGTTTTGTTTCTATCTCGTGTAGATTTCAAGATAGTGTTAACAAAGAGTTTTCCTTGTTCTGTCATAAATTAATATAGAAATTAACGTTGCAGTGCTGAAATTAGTGGGCGGAGATTGAAGAATTTGTTCGACGATTGTTAATTGGCTCAAAAAGTGCCGACATCTGGCTGAGATCGCCAGCTAAGACTCAAGTGTAGACGAATAGGCAAATTTATCCTATCACAAAGCATTAATAGCATAATCTGAATGGATCATTTGAGATTGGGTTGCAGTAGATTAGGTTAAAAAATATCCACAGGTTATAAAGATACCCTTAATATACTCATATCGTATATTAAGCTATAATATTAATTCAATTTCGCTGTTCTTAAGGGAATAGGGAATGCAATTTCTAACGAAAGCTTGGGAGATGAAATGAGTGCGTAAGCTGTAAGGAAAATTGCAGAACTGTTAAGCAAAATTGACTTGTGCTAATATTTACTCAGTCTTCCTGTCATTAATTTAAGAATTAAGAAAATCTTAAGTGAAACCTTTACAGCTGAAATGAAGATTTAATGACAGCAATTATTAACAGTATAGATTCTACTCAAATTAAGAAATCGCAACATAAAAGGCAAGTTGAAATTCTGTAATATTGTCTAATAAATTTTAAACAATTTCTTCCTTTATACACCAGCATTATAAATAAATCCAACGCAATGTGCAGGTCTTATATAACTTGGTTCTCAGTTGGCAGCTTGCAGTTTGCAGCTCAATAAACGAGTGTAAATAATCATTTGCTCAGCACAAAACTGAATGAGTTTAGAGGCCGACACTCTGACTGAAACTTGGCACTATATACTATATATTGACAGTGGGTCGGTCTGTTGTCAAGCGAATTGTCGCGAATATGCATTTATTTAAATATTGTTTTGTGTTTTGTGACTCTTTTTTTGTTGTTGTTACTTTACTCGTTTTTCTGTGTCACTTTGTAAGATATGCGTTCCTCAGTTGCTCAGTTACTCAGCTGTTCAGTTGCTCAATTGTTCAATTTTGTCAGTTGAATCGAATCGAATCGACGTCAGCGTCACGTGATTGGGTTTTGTCATTTTTCAAGTTTCATTTTCTGTTTTGTTTTTAATGTTTTATGCATTTTCGATAGCTGTTTTCCTGAGAATTTAACAACTACTGTTTTCCCCGTTTTATTTACAAATCTATGATATGATATGATTACATAACAATTAACATTAGGTTTCCCTTTAGTTTTGAAAGTTCTATCAAAATCCCATTATTCTTAAGGCTTGTTTTTATTGATTTAATGATTGCAACTATCATTAACTACATTAAAATAGCTATAGTCAGAGAAGGAGGTGCAATTGAATACAAGTGTAACAATAATGGAATCTTAAGCAGGTGTCGCTTGGGTCAATGCAATTTCCATTTAATGCATTGAATCAATCATGTAGAAAAAGGTTAAACCATTTTCTTAACCTTGGACTTGCAACTAGTTTAAAGTCATGCGATCTTCACGCAATGGGGCAGTAAAATATACCATATATATTTTATATATAAAATATGTGTACACCCTATAGATAATAATAGCGACCGTTACACACGAATGAATCTCGATTATTGACTACTAGAGTTAGTTGTCATTTTTGGCTCATTGTCTCATTATTGTTAACATTATTTCTGTTTCTGTAGTTGCCAAATATTGCAACTTATATTCATAAAGTGTTGTTTCGACTTTATTGACACCGGTTTTCTAAAAAGCGCAGTTCATTCAACTGGTTTTCAACAGCCAACGAGATTTTTTTTTATGCATCTCTAAGCCGTTGAAGTGAAACATTATAATATCTTTTTTATTTATAGTATCGCCAGTTTTATCAGCTGAGCTGGCGATAGAATAAAGAACTGACGTATGAAAATAAACTAAATTTGGCGCCACGTGTTGTAAATTAAATAAAATGCGTGTTTTTAAGAGGGAATTTATGACTAAGACATGCCCTGTAGATAAATTTATGTATTTTGATTAAGTATACAGTATACAGTTGATTAAGTATACAGTTAAGAATCAATAGTTTCTAATCTTTTATGAGCCTATTACTAATAACAATCTACTATTTTTGTATAACATACAATTTTTGGGGATCTATCATTATTCAGATTTAAAGCGAATCAAGAAAGTATACAAGTATCAATCCCATCCACTATACATAAGTATACGTTATTCTAATCAGTTTTAAAAAATAGATATGATGTCTGAAGCTAAAGATACTATATCTAGTAATAAGACTTAGAAAACAATGCATAATTACATCAGTTTTCTTTAAGTCATATACTATTCAAACTATAAAGAAAGATGCTGAAGGTATCTTTGAGTCGATCATGCTTCAATAGAGTAGTCTTACTCTTGTCTCGAGAGAATTGAAAACACAGCCTGCATTATTCTCACACGCTTCTCAGATTGTTGAGAATGCTAGAGGGGAGTACCCCGCACATAAGTCAGCTTGCAATATTCTCACATAGGCCATATACATACTATATAAAATGTATATTTCTCCAATTGTTTTGCATGTACAAAAAAAATATAATTTGATTGGGGGGGAGAGGAAGGTGCGGGAGAAGTATACGATTTATAACGACATTTGCCATATGCGTTAAGAGGAATTTAGCACGTAAACCTTCGAATCCGACTTCAGAACTCAGCCGGACGTTGAACGATTCAAATCGGTTTTTCAGACGAGCGGAAATTGTCTACGAAAGAAGGATAGTTTACTAATATTAATTAATTTGTTAAATGTTTAAAGATAGTTCTCTGGCTACTTTAGTAACATAGCTAGTCATCAAAATGCAGGTGCATCGTATAAAATTACTTTGCCTATCCGCTGGTACTTTAATATTCGGTATCATTTTCGGCTGGGTTCTTTTTCCCAGCATACTCAAGTTTATGATATCAAAGGTGTGTGTTTTGGTGCTCAACTAATTAATAGAGTTTAAACTCTAATCAAAACAATTTACAGCAAGTCACACTTAAGCCGGGCACGGATATACGCGATCTTTGGTCGGCCACACCATTTCCATTGCATTTCTACATCTACGTTTTCAACGTAACCAATCCCGATGAAGTGACTCAAGGAGGTAAGCCGCGAGTGCAGGAAGTCGGACCGTTTGTCTTTGAGTGCGTATTCTAAAAAATATCTCAAAATATTTCAACTATTTTGCAAAGTTCTTTGAAATTTTATTCATCTCCAGTGAGTGGAAGGACAAGTATAATTTGGTGGACGACGTGGTTGAGGATACGGTTAGCTATAATATGAGGAACACTTTTATCTTCAATGAGAAGGCTTCGAGTCCGCTGACAGGCGAGGAAGTAATCACGCTTCCGCATCCATTAATACAGGTACTTAAAGAGTGTTATCAAAGTTGGAAAAATTGAAGAGGATTAGAAGATATAAACAAGCCAAAAAGTCAAAAACTATTTAGAAAGAATTAATTTCTAGCTTTTGCTGTTAGTTCAAGTTTAGTTTTAAACAAAGCTATTTAAGAATCAATTTCTCTCATATATTTTTAGCCATTTCTGATGCTTTTTCTACTGTATTTTCAGTGTAATGAACATTAACTGTGCATTTGAAATGCAATTAGTGTAGCACCCTCTATATACCTCTATGTACTATACTACAGACGTCATATTTCTTGACAATGTCTACAATAACAATTTAAAAAAAAGACCCCATAATCTATTGTTACACTACAAAAGCCTTGTAAATTATGCAAATCACTTAACTTCAGTTCCCAGTCAGTCAAAATTAATCTATCGCTGTAAAAAACAAACTCAATTAAGACACAAAAAACATGGGGTAAAAACGATGGAAAAAAAACGTGAGGGAATAAACTAATCACACTTCGTAGTCAAAGTCAGAAATCGTCTGTTTTTTTTTATACTTATTATCTCTATTTTGTGAATAGTAAATGAGATGCATTTAGCTCGCAATTTATCAAAAATGTAGAACTGACTTGACTCCGGGACTGACTCGGACTTGGACACTGTGATTGCGATTAGGGTTAGGGGAATTTCCCTCAATTCGATGCAATCACTTCACTTGTCTTTTTGAATCTAATTTGACAGGCTGTCGGCATAACCGTACAACGTGAGCGGGCACAATGATGGAGCTTATAGCCAAGGCATTGACGATTGTCTTTCCAAATGCTAAACCCTTTTTGACAGTTAAGTTTATGGATTTGTTTTTTCGCGGCATCGATGTCGACTGCTCCTCGGAGGAGTTCGCAGCCAAAGCATTGTGCACGGTTTTTTACACGGGCGAGGTTAAACAGGCCAAACAGGTCAATCAGACGCACTTTCTGTTCTCGCTGCTGGGTCAGGTGAGCAATCCTCAAATAGACTTCATTAAGTTGAGGGAAAAAGTTTCCTATACCAGCTTTATCATACTTTATATACCTTTTTACATTCTTGTAAAAGTATCATTAATTTTTACTCATTCAATACATCATTAACAACTGAATCGTAAGCCTAAAAACCGTATATTACAAACTATTTATATAATCAGATTTCAAGAATTTTGTCTTTCATTGTTATGCTTCTTCCCCACAGGCAAATCATTCGGATGCCGGTCGATTTTCGGTCTGTCGAGGCGTCAAGAATAATAAGAAACTGGGCATGGTCGTAAAGTTTGCCGATGAACCGGAAATGGACATATGGCCGGGCGATGAGTGCAATCGTTTTATTGGCACAGATTCAACAGTCTTTCCGCCAGCTCTGAAACGTGAAGCGGGCTTGTGGGCCTTCACACCGGATATTTGCCGTTCTCTGGGCGCCCATTATGAACACAAAACCTCATATCATGGCATGCCCGCATCGAGATATGTTCTGGATCTTGGCGATGTACGATTGGATGAGAAGTTGCATTGTTTCTGCGATGACCCTGAGGATTTGGATACGTGTCCGCCCAGGGGCACAATGAATCTAAGTCCATGTACGGGAGCTCCGATAATGGCATCAATGCCCCATTTCTATCTAGCCGATCAGAAACTCTTGGATGCTGTGGATGGTTTGAATCCGAATGAGAAGGATCATGCGGTCTTTATTGACTTTGAATTGGTCAGTTTGAACATCAGTATTCAACAAATGTCTCTCTATATCTCTTGTTATTTGAATAGATGTCCGGCACTCCGTTTCGGGCTGCCAAACGACTGCAGTTTAATATGGATGTGGAGCCTGTGGAGGGTATTGAATCGATGCAGCATTTGCGGAAGCTCATTATGCCCATGTTTTGGGTAGAAGAAGGCGTTGAGTTGAACAAAACCTACACTAACATGGTCAAATATACGCTATTTCTGTGAGTATTTACAACTCAGATACTCTGTGAGGCATCCAACTAATTTTGAATTCTTAAAAGTGGTCTTAAGTTCAACTCGGGTCTGCGCTGGACTCTAATCACACTCTCGCTGGTGGGTCTAATGTCTACTGCCTATTTATTCTACCAGAAATCGGATAGTCTGGACATTACCATGCCGCCAAAGATCATCAAGGAGCAGAACAAGGTGTCCAATTTAACGCCAATTGTAAAGGAAGAGCCTGTTGTTGCACCTCAAATACCGGGTCTTAATCTATCCAATCCCAAAGTAGAAGCCAGGGAGCGTTTCTAGTCGTAATCACTGTTGATGTTGTTGTTATTGAGTAGTTTAAATCACCTGTAGTCGAAGCACGCGCTAATAATAAAATGGCCACAGTGTATAAATGTGGCAAAAGCTTATCAGCTGTTCAGACGAGCCGTCTAAACTGGTTTAGGCCTAGATCGATGCACACTTGACAAGCGTCTCCAGTGATCACCAATGATCGGTCGGTGATCACTAAGCCCAGACAAGATCTCTTCGTTCTCATGACACCAATAATAATGTGCTGCGATCGTTGATCGATGTTCAAAGATTGACAGTAACTGTAGTTGATCAACTGTTCAACCATGAAATAGATTGAGTATAAACCAAGTATTATTAACATCATTTATTTGTCAAACTTAATAAATCTATGATATTTTTTCGAAACCATCTCCAGTCCAAAGCAACTCATCCGCCTCACCCTCCTCCACCTCCACGGTTGGACATCCCAGGGTATCATCACACATCCAATCGTTATCATCTACGGTTATCAGCTCATCTGTATCGTCATCTTTAACAAATATCTCACGATCGTTATTTTGTAAAACATCCAGATACTTGAGTTGCGACAATTGTGATAACATTTTCTCAGGCCAATCACCAATTTTATTTCTCGAGATACTCAGACGTTGCAATTGCTTGGCTGGCCAAGGATTTGGTAAAGCTGGCAGTTGCTCCAGCCCCGATAGATCCAATTCAAGTAGATTATTGGCATTACGAAGAAAATCCAAACTACGTAGCCTGGAGTTACTCAACTGAAGTTGTTCAAGCCGCTGAGGATGATCAAGTTTTAAAGTCTTTAATTCACAATTATTTGCCTGCAATTGACGTATGTCGCCTGTTAGATGAAGTGTGTGTAACTGTGGATTATCGGACACAATGAGACGTTGCACAGATGAAAAGGAATTGTCAGCAATTTGTTGCAGATGATTGCCACGTGCTGAGAATTCCTCCAACTCACGTTGATTGACACATAAGCTGCTGGGCAATTTTGTCAACTGATTGTAGTCCAAGTTGAGATAACGCAAATCTTTCAGTTGAGTAAATGCCTCTGCAGGAAGACTTTGCAAGCGATTACCTTGCAACGAAAGTTTCCTCATCTTTTTCAAGTTGGAAAACAATTTTGCTGGCAATTCGCGTAGCTCATTGTCCGCTAAACCCAATTCCTCAAGTTGTGTGGCCAGTGTAAATGTGTTTGAATCCAGAGTGCTTATTAAATTGCCACCCAATTGTAATTTTTTAAGGTTTCCAGCTGCCTGAAAGCATTCCCGTGCCACATGTTGCACTTTACAGTCATAAACATCAAAGTTTTCCAATTGTTTTAGCGTCTTGAACACATTCAATGGGAAATGAGTCAACTGGGAATTGTGTAACACCAAAGTCGTATAATTGTTCAGTTTTTTACCGATTTCATTTGTAAAATACGCCACTTGCGTTTCGTTTGGATAGCTTAATTCTTCGCACAAGTTTTCATTGCATTCGAGACTATACACTGACATTTGCTTAGGCTTAGCCTCACAACTGTTAAGCCATAGCCATAGAATCATCCATAGCAGATATAGGTAATAGCACACTGATGACATCTCTACTCTCGACAAATGTTTCCGTAACTGAAATGTGTCATCGCTTAGATCAGCCTTTTTAAAGCGAACAACATTCAGAATCTATCTCGGCATCTATCAAAGACAAAAACTTCATCTTCCAAAAAGCAAAGCTATCAAGAACTGGTATTCTAACTAACAATAGAAGGAAGACTATAGCCAAAAAATAAGCAAACTTGTTACGCTTTTGATGTTAAAATAATTCTCACGGTTAGATAATACAAGACAGACTACTGCATATTATCATAAAAGGTCTTCTTAATGGTAAAACTTTGCTTTAGCTTTATTTAGTTGTGATAGGTTCAATTTAGTAACAGCTCAGCTTGATTTAGAGATAGATCATACAAGAGAGAGTACTGCATATTACCATAAGCTGTTATCCTAAAGATACAACTTTTTCTTAGCCATATCTAATTATTAAAGATTTACTTATATATCAGCTCAGTTTGATTGTAGTGTGTCCAAGTTTCGTTTTAAATAAGTTTACTTAGCCTTGCCTTTACCGGTCCTATTATGTCAGAAGTTGAAACCTCTAAAAAAATAGAAAAATTAACCGCCCGCTATTTGTCGAAAAGCGAAATGCTAATAAATTTATATTTTATGAATATTCGCCAAGTTTGTGTTCTGTTTTGTATAATAGGTTTTCGATAAGCAGGTTCTAAATACAGTTCCCGGAGCATGCATACAATACTATATTATGAAGCTGTTAGGCAACTGGTATATCAGCTGTTAGATATGAGTATCATACAGTTCGGGTGTGTGTGTGTGTGTGTCTATGTTGTGTGTATGTGGGCCAAGTTCACTGGTCAACATGGCTACTGGTTGCTGATAAGAAGCGAAGATATGTCTTTATGTACTTAGGAGCTCTGTCCATTGTAACTTCTCTATTGTAATTGCAATTTAAACGGACTTGTTTTTAATTGATAACAAGCGGATTCAACTTGAAGATAAAGACAAGTGTTGTTTCAAATATACTCAAAATTGTGAATATACTTAATAGAAGAAGAAGAATATATCACAAACAATATAAGTAGTATATAATAATTGCTTTTAAGCAATAATGATAGCTTTTTATTAGTTTAAATTTGAGTAGTTTTTATATTTTGGATCTACAACAAATACATCATTCGTTGATAACTACTTATATATTCAATACGGAATAATAATTTACATACCTTAGTGACTGGCTAAAATGATAGCATATTTCGTAATTGTCAATCCTTATTGGAGCTCTATTACGCTATAGTCCAAATTAGATTTTGTCACATAGTAAACTTAGCGACGAAGCCAATCAAATACTTAATGTCTCCATATATGAGAGCGTCATAAAACGTTACAATCGGTTGACAAACGGACTGACTGACTGATTGTTTGTCATGCGACTATATAGGCTATATAAATAAACAAACATACATATATACAAACATACCCTTTGTGTTCATATATATAAGATATAGACATTTGTTTGCACAGCAAAACTATTGAGGAAAATTTGATTTAAATTAAACGCAACAAACAATTTTCACTGCGAACAACGAGACAACGAGCACAAAGTCCCCGACTGTACGAATACACGAGTTATAATTCAGATATAGAGAGGGGATGAAAGGAGGAAAGGAGGTTTTTTGTTGGCTGGCTGTAGTATGCAAAGTAATTGGCGGCAAATTGAATTGAATGAAAAAAAAACGACGACGACGACGAAAATTTATCGCTAAACGAAGTCATGCCGTTTCAATTGACTGACAACAACAAAAGGGCAGCCTCTATATCTATATCTTATCTATATATGAGCATGAACATGCATAATAGATACAAATACAACTACTTCTATACTAGCATAAGCAATTCTCAAATGTGACCAGTAATTGCCAATAAAAAGATCGATCGATAATTATGCGACTAAAACAAACATTAGCATTGTTTTTGTTTTTGTTTCTGTTTAATGTTTTACTTTTTCAAATGCAAATTCATAATTTGTTATTTGTTCGTTGTTCTTATCGCTTTTGCCAGGAAACTGCTTTCCCAAAAGTTAATTGAATGTGGCTACTGAAATATTATTTGTTTGCTTAGAAATTAATTGTGCTTTACTTTGCCGTTTGTTTAACTTTTGTTAAGCACTGTAAAAGCCCAAATTGATTATATCGAAACTCAAAACTAAGTAGAAAGCAGGTTGAACATGTTTTTCCCAAAAGCCATTATAATTCTTATTTATTTGTTTACTTCTTGCATAGAAATTATAATATATCTTTCAATTAATTAATATCTTAGTGCCAAATTTCTATTGGATGGAATATTTTCATCGTTTATCGCACCTCACAAACAAACAACTTGTGGCTAAGGTGGTAAAGAGGGCCAAGACTCTTTCATTTTGGCCAACTGTCGCTCATAACCTGTTGAACAATTGCCAAACTACTGCACACACATATGTATGTATTTGTGTACACAGCTATAAATAAATAATATATACATACATATACATTCGTTAACAATATTTACATACGCAAACAAGGCGTCAAATTGTTTATTGCAAAATTTCTTCATCGATTCGCATTTTAAATGCTCTATAGCTAGAGTAATATTTATGGTAATATTTTAACTTATCAATAATTAAACTTTTAATATAAGTGTATCATATGAAGACCACACAAAAATTATAAACTACCTTCTGTTAATTTCCTATCTAGTATAACATCTTGGATGTTCAGCAAGGGTATTATATATTCGATAATTTCTATATAATTGTACGTTCTTTATTAGTATTATTATTATTATTATATATTATTATTATTATTATTATAATTATTATTATTTTTATTTTTATTATAATTATTATTTTTATTATTATTATTGCGTAGTTCAGAGGCAATGGAAGGATTCTAATTCACAAATAAAAATTATGAGTTTAAAAAAGCAAACCTGGAAAACATTATTTAGATGAATGAAAAACACATGAAAAAATATATGAAAACATATATGAAAAAATGATGAAAAAATGATGAAAAAATGGTGAAAAAAATGATGAAAAATAGCAAATACAAGGCCTAGTGTATCAGGCTTCGCTTAAACAGTTTGGGAATTCCAAGTCGCAAATGCTTAAAATCAGCGCCAGGAAAAAAAATTTGATTTTTTAATAAAACAAATTGTTCAAAAAAAACATGAAAAAAACATTTGAAAAAAAATATGAAAAAACAACCAGGAGAACACGGCCGGCCACCCCATTATTATTATGATTATTATTTTTATTATTATTATTATTTTTATTATTATTATCATTATCATTATTATTATTATTGTTGTTATTATTATTATTATTATTATTATTATCATTATTATAATTATTATTATTATTATTATTATTAAAACACAAAACGTGCTACAATATTATTTTTGTTATTATTTAATTTATCTTGAACATTTTTGAAATACATTAAAAGGCAACAAACTAAGCGGAAAACTTTTGTCAAGGCTGTTGCTCGAAAAGATAAAATATAGAGAGCTATAAATCAAGTAAACATTCCAACAAATGCTCACTTTTAATAATGGAAATAAATGTGTAAATATAGAGAGAAATATACTTATAAGTAAGTTTGTTTATAAACATTGCCATGGAAAGATATATATCAGAATTGGAACACAAGATATTGATAAAATATTGAAAGCTATATTCGTTTATCGAGTTCTACAAATGATTAGATAGAGTTTCGAATTCGAGGATATCTTTCTATTTACCCAAATGTAACACAAACACTTCATATATTCTTTTTCCCAAGCAGCCATAAAGTCATACTTCTGATCGTCCAGCTGTCTGGTCTGGAATATCAGCGTTATCAGCTAAAAATGATTTTTATTTCTCTCTCGGCAAAGCACAAGGTAAACACATAAGGGGAGAGAACTTGCTAAAGTACACAACTCTCTCTGAGCTGAACTGAACTTCACTCTCTCTTCGAGAACTGTGACTCTGATAAGCGAAAACAAACAGTATTGCTTATAAAATAAAACCCAACGATAATAATATTTAGGTTTACTGTATTACTCGAAATTGTTGACCAACAACAACATACATACATATAGTATGTACATATGTAGCCCCCTTTTTCATTAGCATATGAAAAGCTGACAAAGCGCAATGAAAACTGGAGGAAGAAAAATGATTATTAACAAACTGTCACAAACTGTGCAAATTCATTTCATTGGCATTATATAAATAGCCACGTCAAAGGTATTTCGAGGGGATTTACGGATGTGAGGCTTCAATTAGCTAGCAACAACAACAATACAACGACAATAACAACAACAATTATTATATATATGTCAAAAATGATGACAAAAAATATATAAAATAAATCACATTATATGTATGTATGTAGCTTCAAAGCGTGTCTATATGTAATTGGAATAATAACGTTTTTCCACAGAATTATGCCCTATGCTAAGAGTGTCATATGAAATGTGTCATAAAGTTTCTATAATTAAACAATTTTATTACACAAATGGAACTAAATCATTTCGTTGATAAATGTATGAATAATTATTTATAGTTATAATGAACCTCCAATAAAAAAATGGAAAGCAGAAAAACAGTTTTTATCTTACAATTAATTTAATTATATTAATCGATAGTGAGAGAAATCAGTTGTATTAGTTTATAGAATACCAAACAATTATTGAAATATTGGCCTTATTTCCAAGAAAATATTCACTGTTATAAACAAAGAAGAAAAGTTGTAAACATATGCTGCTAAATTGTTGGTTAAAATAAAACAAAAGGCAAAAACGATTCTTATGTTATTAAGAATATATTGAAGAGTATATGAATGAAAGTATATAAATCGTAACCAGCGTTGCCAATATTTGACCGTTAAAAAGGGACAGATTTGAAACAAATATTAGAAAGTCATATAAAGAGAAGAATATAGAAAAAATAAAAAATTGCTTTAAATTTGTAACCCCAAATGCACACGAAATACCAAAAACCGTTTTTGAATAAAGTTTTTTCATTTATCTTAAAAATTGTTTAAAGTTTTTAAAAACAGGACAGATCTGTCCGGAAAAGGGACAAATTGGCAACAGTGATCGTAACTCAAGTTAGATTTCAATACAATTCTGAAGCACATAATCTTTTTGTGTTCCTAACAATCTTTAAAGTTATTCGAAAGAGTATTGCTTTGGGTACTTGGCAATATTGAGATCGATTTGCGTTTTTCATCATTTTCATTTATTTATTTACTTTTTTTCGTTTTTTTTTGCAAAATCAAAACACCATGAATAGAACAAATGATTATATAGAACTGATGAGATGAGCTGATGTGGACAAGAACAACAACAATGGCAAGAGCTATAGAATATAATATTGCTGGCATGTGAAGCTTATCGATGGTGATCGCATTCATTCAGTTGCCAGTGAATCGCGTAACTTGAAACACGCATACGCCATGAGAGCCCAATCGTTAGTCCGTGTATTCATCGGGACACTGCTCGTTGTTTCAGTGGTGGAAGGTAGAACGGCATATGAGGAGGGAGAGTCAGAAGGAGTGGAGGAGATGACATCAATATCAGATTGGAGTAGCAAAAAGCGATTGGTAAATGTGAAAAGTCTACAGGAAAATTGTAGATTTCAGCAAACAAAAGTAAACGGAATCTGTCGCTGTAGCGGCTTCAACTTTACTGACCAAGAGGAGTTGGCATTCTTTGAGTTGCCCACTCAGGTGCGCATAGCACCCGATGGAGAGACCTATGAATTGGGCGAGGAGCAAGCCGTCGACACTTTGATAATGGAAAATTCGACATTTGTCAATTTTCCATTACATTTATTCTACGAATTGCCGCAGTTAAGTGAACTCGACATGCGCCATTGTCAAATGCGTCACATTAGCTGGGAATGTTTTCTCGCCGCGGATAAGTTGAAAATTCTATTGCTCTCTGATAACGAGATTGCTGTGTTGACAGAAGCTTGCTTTTACTATGCAAGTGAACTTGAATATTTGTTTCTGAACAACAATAAATTGTCCAGCTTACATCCCGATGCCTTTAAGGGATTACGGCAATTACGTCATCTCGATCTGAGTGGAAATCAATTAGAGAATCTCCCGGATCGACTCTTTGAGGAACTATCTGAACTACAGGAACTACTCCTAGCTGAGAATCAATTGCGTGTTATCAGCAATGATCTCTTTGCACACAATTCTCTCCTCCAAACGGTGATACTACACACAAATCAGTTGCAACAAGTTGGAGAAAACACTTTCCGTGCAGCGGATCATCTGTTGCTGGTGGATGTGTCACATAATCCCGGATTGGAGGTGCTTCTTCTTAACCTTAATGCTGGACACTTGTTGGCTAGAAATTGCTCCTTGAATCGTGTCAATATATTTGGAAATGTTTCCAATGCTGATTTCGATGATAATTGTCTCACGGAACTGTATTTTTCCGAGAAGGAGCCACTGCAGCATCTAGGATTGCGTAACAATTCACTTGAACAACTTTCTTTGTTGCATGTGCCACGCCTACGTCATTTGAATGTTGCCGATAATCCAAAATTGGGTGATCTACCAAACCAATGGCATGCACCGCAATTGGAGCGTTTGGATTTGAGTAATACAGGCTTGCTCCAATTGCCACTGGAGGCACTACGGGGCATGCCACAATTGCGAAAACTCAATGTGTCCGCCAATAATATCAGCGAAATCGATCCACCTGTAAGTACTCCATAATCAAATCGATGTAAGTAAAGTTTTCTAGTAATTTTATGGACCCAGTACAGTCGGATTTATTAAAGTATTCTTTTTGTGTGCGAATAAACACCTAAATCTGAGAGACTATGAGATTATTCTATAGACCCTGTACAGTCAGATATATTAAAGTATAGGCGCTTTCCACGAGCTGTCATTCGGCGTCATTCCTACAGTTTTGTCATTCGGTCAGAATGACGAATTCGGTATGTACAAATTCCCATAAGGCCTGAATGATCATTCGCTGCGAATGACGGCAAATTACGATACTTGACTATAATCGGCTTATCGAATTGCACTTTTTTTTGACTTTTCTGTCACTATTCGCCATTGTTTTATTTTATAAACATAATAAACACTTTATTTTAACCAAAACAACGCATGTTTTCAAAATGGACAGCCGATTTATATTGAGCGAATGACAAATCGCCGAATGACGTGTCAAATTGTTGTGGAAAGACCCAAATCAGAGAAAATGGAATGACACCGAATGACTCGAATGATAGTGCTCGTGGAAAACGGGCATTACGGTTTTTCATAAGCAGCATGTAGAAATATTTTAATCAAACTCTTTTATTTGACGTTAGTTTTGATATCAGCATTATTCTACTTAACTATCCTCAGGCCTTTGAGCTGTTGACAAAGCTCACACACTTCTACATTCATGCCAACAACTGGAACTGCTTTAATCTAAGGGTGGTGATGGACGTGGTCATACTGTCCAATGGCATCAGTTACACTGTGGATACATTCAATGCTGATTTTCCGGGCTCGTATATCGACGGCATTGCCTGCATGTATCGACTGTCTGATCAAGATCAGTCCTCATCGGAGCAGTCCTCGTCGGAGCTTAAGCAAGAGGTGGACTCTATTTCGTCCTCCTCGGGAAGCAGCGAATTTTCACAACTTGTCAAATCAATTGAAGTGGAAAAACTGCGACTAGAACTCAAAACTGTGGTGCAGCATCTGGAGACGAAACTTGATCGAGTCAATTCACAACTCGATATTCTTAATGCCAAAATGCAATCTCTGGAGCATATGAACAGCTCTCTGTGGAATCAGGTGTCTATCAGAATCTAAAATTTACTGCTGATTTAACAATTCTTAAATTCGTTCGATGCATTTTATGTCTAAATTTTATTTAATTTTCAATGTCGATATTGTATAATAAAGTAGTTGGAGTGATAATCTTATTGGTAGCTCTTTAATCTACTTGATACGGAAAGGATTCATCTTTCAGCTCTCAATGTGTCTGTTGAAGGGAGTAAACGAAAAGAGCATTAAGCTCCGGTGGAGCAAGCTCGACAGTAGGAGACCCTGTACTTTTTGAGTGCAAAGCGATCACTACAGATTTTTTCAGTTTCAAAAAATTTCCATAGATGGCGCCACTACCGTATCATTGTGAGTTGAATAACTTCCGCGTTTATCATTCGATTTGGATGAAATTTGCAGGATAGGTTTGGATCATATTCTGTATTATACATACTAAAAATGATAAATAAAGGTGCTCTTGAAATTCGACTTGGAAATTTTGTATTTCGATTTCCGGAGGCGGAGGGGGGCGTGGCAAAAATCTAAAACAAACTTGATTAACTTGAGATATAGATGAACCTACATGCCAAATTTGGTGTCTCTAGCTCTTATAGTCTCTGAGATCTAGGAACTCATAAAAGGGACAGACAGACAGACATACGGACATGGCTATATCGACTCGGCTGTTGATGCTGATCATGAATATATATATATATATACTTTATGGGGTCTGCCACGCCTCCTTCTGCCTGTTACGCACATTTGCACAAACGTAATAGACCCTTTTGTACTTTTTTAAAGTACAGGGTCTAAAAATAGGGCAAAGTCAAGTCTGTTGCCTGTTGTTGACAATACTACAAATCAAAACTGTGGGTCAGCTTTGAACATGTTTAGTCACAATGCGACGCAAGTGCTTAAACAAAATCAGGTGAGTTCACTGCAATCGAGTCGAGTCTGATCGACGGCGAGATATCCTGTAGAGTAGGCATAATTGGTATATAAATGGTTTGCCTTTAAAACTGACAAAAAAGAGACTTGATAGCATTTTGAACATACTTTTTTTTAATAATAGGTTAATCTCTTTATGGGTTCAATCGTGCTGATACAACAGAAAATAGTTAGTATAGAGTATACAAATAAATCAACTGTCACAAATACTTTTTACATACTAAACAAAATATTTACAGCAAAAATATTGATTTACGAGACAAACAAAGAGGCCAAAATAACGGTTCATTTAACTGAAGATAAAAAGCAAACCCAAAAACAACGAAAAGAAGAATACAAAATTTTAAAAGAGGCCCAAAGTGAACTTAAGTGCAGTACACGAGTAATTACGTAATTACTGAGAAATGCCGGACAAATAAAACTCAATACCTCTTCTCTAACTAAAAAATTGGTTTATTTATGTTGCATACTTATATTAATACTACTCAAGTTAATACCCTGTAATGATAGGTGCAAGTGTAGTTTAAGAATTAAGATCACCTACGTTTTAGAGCTTATTGTTTGCCAGTCTTAAAGCGTAACTTTAGGTCGAGTAATCTTTCTCTTTTTATTTATTTCTCATATTTAATTAGGTAATAAAAAATGTAAAAATGTTTACAATAAATAAATACAGCTTGTTTTGTGGTTTTCAAGTGTTTTTTGTGTGTGAAAATAAACAATTAATTATTAATAATTTCGTAAAGAATTCGATGCTCATGTGTTTTTTTTTGTAATTTCAATTGCAATTTATGGCCTACTAATTATTCAGATAAACAAAAAAAATAACAAACAAATCTGAGTAAAAAATAAAATGCGAAAAAACAATACAAAATAATAAAGAGGGTCATGCTTTCTGAGAACTTTGTGATCGACAAATCTGATCAGATTGGCAGTTCGTGTCGGTTCGTGGGGCTTTGTATAAACATGTGACTGAAATATATGTATATAGAAAATGTATAATTATTTACGTATGTAGATGTGTATATGGTTTTCTATTTAACGGTAATTGGCGCACTCGACTCGTGCGTTAAATGTAAACATTTCGTAGTATCATAAAGCTTTTTCTAAATTGCTTTTGCACTACGAAAAACCGCAAAAACTGAGAACTAAACATAACGCAGAAGTCTTTATAAATATTAGCTAAAATATGGTATCTTATGATGTTCGCTAAAGAAGAAGCTGACAACAAACTTTAATGTATAAAAATAATATTATGGGATTTCAACTAAACATTTTTCAGTGAATTCAAGTCAAAAACAGTCAGAGAACTCTTACTATTATTAACAAATAGAAACACGACGCGCTCTCATATCAACACAATGAAAGTATGTGGCAAAAATACATATAAATTAAGTTATTGTTTAAGGTTGCAAATTGAAAAAATAAAAATTGGAAACAAACCTGAATTTAATCACCAACTGGAAATGTTGATTATGTATTTCTTTTAATTTGTTGGTTTGTAGATATATTTTTGTATTATATGAAATTTAATTGAATTGTGTAGCTCGATCGATTGGCAAACACAAACACTCACACACACTCACACACACGCACTTATGTATTTGTTATACATTTGATGCAATTTTGTAAACAATTTAAGATTACTCTAAAAAAAAGAAAAGCATTAAATTTGTTGTTAAATTATTGCTTGAGCCATCATATAAAGATTACAAATTAAATTATTATTGTGTTTTCTTTCTTTTCTTTCGCGTTTTGTGGTTGTTGTTGTTTGCAACAGTTGAAGTGTTGACGTCTGATTAGATTAATTTATAGCAAACAGCATTTTACTAATGTCACTAGCTGTGCTTTTCTTGTTGTCGTTGTTGTTGTTGACAATTATCAGCCATTTTGTTCGACAACCAAATAAATCACACACGCACCAACAACAACAACACAGCAGGAAAAACAATCAATTTTATGCAGACTCGCCGCACTTCCACTTTGGACTTTCCAATTGGAACACGCATCAGCAACTGATCAGCAAAAACAACACAGAATGAAAGGAGAGCGAGCAGGAGAGAGAGACACAGAGAGAGAAGAGGGAGTTAGCCTGATGCCCACCAGGGTACAATTAATTTCACAGTGTATTACAACAGAGACTCGCTGCTATGGGAAATTTCCATTAGTTGTTGTTGCTGTCGTTGTTCTTGATTTTGCTGTATGCGTATAACAGCTGATCACCACAGCACGCAGTAATGCAGCTGATGCCGCCTATTGAATTTTTATACATATTTATTCCATTTAATTTTTCCTCTTTGTTGAGTAATTTTCTAAGCGTTTTGCGCATTATACCAAAGCATTGTGACTTCAAGTGCTGGTTGCTGGTGTTGTTGCTTTTGTTTGGTAATAATTTTTTATACGAACACACACACAGTTAAAAAGCTTTATCACAGAATTATTTACAACGCAATGCAATTGACTTTTTTTTTACTTTGTTACAACTTTGACAAACATTTTTCGATTTGCTGCTTGTTTTCTTGTTTTTTCTTTCCTTTTTTTTATTTGCCAAAAAGGCGCAACAGGTAAACACACATACACGCAAATTCACAAGCACACACACACACATGCACGCAAACAGGCAGCGTTGGCGCGCGCGCTTTGCCTGCAGCTTTGATGTGGTCACAGATTAATTAAAATTTACGAACAATTGCAGCTTTTGCACTACATTTAACTTGTTGCTGCTAATTGTAAGAGCACTAACATTAAAACGACCGATAAAAACGTAACGTTTGTGACAAAATAAAACGACACAGTAGAAAAACAACTTAACACGACAAAAAATTATTGGTACTAAATTGTTTTTGTGCATGGTGTGACCAGCTGCGACAAACGATAAAATGTAGCCCAGCTCATATATACCAGTTCAAATATACCAGATCGAGTATTTATGAATCAAGAAGGTATAGAAATATATATTGCTAATGTATATAATAAGTTATTATATTATTATTAATAACCTAGCGACAAAGAAAACAACCATAATCGTTTCTAAACAAAGACAGATTTAAAAAGAACATATTTTATAAAATGCGACATTAAATTGTTTAAATTATAATTTAACACTTTATCATTCACTTTAACTATCATTATTATTGATATAGCGCTAGTACCATCTTTTCAACAAATTCAACAATATAATATATTAATCATAAGTATTTAGTACTATAATGTATTACTTTACTTTGCTTGAACGTGCGTTGACTTCATCAAACAGTGCGCAGTGGCCATCTGGCAACTTTGTGTGCTGCCAGATATGCGCGTGAGTCACATAGCAGCGAGCTTTCAAACACTGGCGCGAACATAACTCAAATTTCAAATTCGAAATAGAAAAACTTTAGTTGATTTTCAATTCAGTGTATAATTTTAAAAGCTGATTAATTGTCATCTTTAAAGTTTGCTAACTATAATTAAAAATAATGTTCTTCTCGTACTATTTGCTCGCCTGCTACAATGTAGCACCTAAAATTGATTCATTTTGTTCTTGTGGTTGGTTTTGTAATGACACGCCATTTGGCGCCACCCGCGGAGTCGCATGCAGAAGAAAACTCCATGAAAAACATTGTTAGCCCAGTCGAATCAATAAAAATGGCGCATTGCAATGACGACATTGGCAAAAGCCTAGCCCCCCAAAACAATATGTCTGATATGACGGCATATTTTTTGTGTTGAGATTATAAATGGAAAATACACGGTTGGCTGCTCACCTGCTCAATGTCAAAATCCCATTCCGGAGAGGGTGAACGTCTTTCCGCTTGCCCACCAGGTGGTGGGGTGTTCAGTGCCGGAGAGCCCGCCTGCGGTTCCTCCGGGATGACGGCGAATCTGCCACGTTGCAGAATAGGTGAAATGGCGCCATAATTAGCTGCCAATAAGCAAATGAAAGAAGGGAAAGAAAAGTCAGTTTACAAAGTGGAGAACGTAGGGTGGTTTGATTCTTGGCTTACATGTGGGCATAAGACGAAAGCGTCCTAGCGTCGTCTCTGGCGGACCCGCCGGCGTCGATGATGTGACACGAAAGCGGCCGCGGCGAGCAGCGGTCACTTCCTCATAGTCACCTCCGCTGGCAGCGGCTCCTCCAGCGCCGCTGTGCATTTTCTATTTAAAGCTCACTGATGGTCCAACTGCTGTAAACAGAAGAGAGGGACGGAGAGAGAGAGAGTGGAAGAGAGTTAGTGTGAGACATAGAGTATAAGCTAAAATCGATAGGTCAACTTCAGTTTGCAGTTATGGCCATGCTGCATGCAATGCTGGCCATAATACAAGCGCCAAGAAAGAGAGCGAAAAAGTTCTAATAGAGGGAAAAAGTAACACTTCTTTAGCTCCACAAAGCCACAGCTATGCTACAAACTTAACATACATAGCAATTATCGGAAAATGTGGAAAAACTAAAGGAAAATTTTATGTAAAGTCCAGGTGGTGTTTGTTATACAACTGCCCCCCCTGGAGAGTAATAGACCACTAGAAAATGTATGTGAAGAGTAAACAAGAAAGACAGAGAATAAGAACGAAAGCAAATTGGTTATGCCGGCAGACAATGCGGCGTATGAGTAATATATTTATATTACAAGAAATCCCCAGGGTATGACAATTTTCATATGTTGCTGGCAGCTCGTAAGCATGTGTATGTGTATATAGGTATCCAAAGAATCATGTAAGCATGAAACTCAGCAACTAATTTCTGTTCTGTGTATTTAAAAGCATATTATACTTAGTTGTTATTGTATTTAAATCCTGTTTAGTATCGAAGACAGGATACATAAACAAACATACTATAAGAAACTTATCGCTACCAGACCAAACCTTGTTGCAGGGTATTTCAACTTCGACTAACAAAAGTCTGCTTGACTTGCTCATAATTTTACTGCATTTCTTTTTTAACAATTTAAACGGTGTAAGAATTTCAATTAAGAAAAATTTCGTAGAAAATATTTTTGCAGCGTTATCGCTGAACTATAAGCATTTATTTAAATTTTGCTCACATTGTATGAGGCTTAATTTAGTTACTGACTAATATGTCATAATTTTAACTTGAGCTGGTGAAATGTTTGGCACAAAAATAGAATATGAACATTGTAGGGAATTTTAAAGTTTTTGTGAATCATTACGAAAATAATTAATAATTATTAGTTGAATGAATAATTGATTGATGGACACATAAACAGATAGGAATTTTAAAGGAACATCAACTAATTTACGAGTATTGTATAAACTTTAGTTGATTTAATTACCTAATTTAATTAGCTATTTAGTCACTAATTTTGAATTATCGTATTAAATAGTTATCATTAAAAATGTTTACAATTTTATATTTAGCATTTAATTAGACACAATTTTTATGGGCTCATAAAAGTATTTGTTGTTGTTGTTGTTGCTTATTTTTAGCACTTAACATTTATGTTTATCTAAATAACAAACAAAGACAATATTTGTATTTTAGTCTTTACACTTTTCGCCAACTTTTACACGCTCTTTGACGTTATTTTCCTTTTGCATTTTCTTTTTGTTGTTGCTCACTTTCGAGACGAATTCGAATTCGTTTTATTTTCAATTCGAAACGTTTGCATAACACGCACAAACAAACAAATGAATTAAGCACATCAATTATAATTTATTTATATACATACATATGTATGTATGTAGTTTACTTTATATTTATTTACAGCAGCAAATAAATTAATCAAAAATAATTTGTTCATTTATTGATTTTTATTGTTTTCATCGAGACAAATAAACATTTTGAGAATTGAGGCAGTCGCTGGCGAGTTTCAAATGCGATTTCGCGATGTTGTTTTATGCAACTGAGCAGCTGCACTACACTGCAATTCACATGGCCAGTAATAATCACAACAACTACAACGAAAACAACATCGAAAAAAGCCGAAAATGCGGCCAAAAAAGAATGCAGCACCAAAATAAACCGAAAGCCAAAGCGACAACGGAAACTAAACGAAACGAGTCACAAGCAAAAGCTCGCAACTTCGAGCACTAATTGGCAGACAGAGAGCAAAGAGAGTGAGTGAGAGTGCATTGGAAAACTGAGAGAGAGAGCGAAGAGAGAGCCAGAGTGGTAGACGGATTAACAACAAAGAAAAGACACACAGAGAGTGTGGGCAAAAGCGTGCCATAGTTGGGGTTCATTTACTTGTGGAAATGAAAACAAATTGCACAAAACCAATACAACATGCATTACCATTTAGTGAGAGAAGAAGAGAGCGTTGAATGCACTTGCCAAAGGCAGAGTCGCTCTCTCATTCGTGAGAGAGTGAGGAAGTGTGAGTAAACAAATTGAACGTTTAATGCTAAATAAACACAAATACCGTGCTAAAAGTTTGAAAAGCGAAAGAGTGAACTAAAGTAAAACTGCTGTCAGCTGTTTTGCTTGCCACATGCGGCGTATGTGTAATTTGCTTTTGACTGGGAAAATAGTTTAATACTAATAGTGTTGAATTTTAATTAATAGTATTACCCGGAAGCTACTTATAAGGATAACATTATACCATATTTCTTAAACACTTATCCAACTAAAATTTAAAAAAAAACTCTAAAAGTTATTTTGAACTTAATTTTCATAGATTGTAGGTTTTTTTGAGAACATGTTTGATCAATTTTAGAATGTCTAAAACTAGAGTAATTTCGAATTTTGAAAAGACAGATGTATCTGAAATGAGATGTGTGTAAAAAGAATGCAGCACCAAAATAAACCGAACCCAAAGCGACACCGAAAACGAAACAAAACATCGAGCACTAGTTGGCAGATGGAACAGAGAGAGAGTCTGAGTGAAAGTGTTGAAAGAAGAGAGTCCAATTGGTAGACAGACAATCAAGGAAGAACAAATTAATAACAAAAGTTCAAAAACAATTGCTATTGCAATGAGAGAGCGTTGAGTGAAAACAAATTCCCAAATACAAAATCTCTCTCTCTCTCTCTCTCTCTCTCATGTAAGGAACGTGAGTGCATATAAATGCAATTTTAATTAATAAAGTGTATGCAGACAAGTCCAAATATATCGAAAGAGAGAATATTAAGGAGAAACAGAAGTAAAGGGAATAAAAGACTGAAGTAGAGATTTATCATTATTGTTGATGTTTATAGAAAAACAAAATGTCAGTCAGTTAAGCTGCTCACTCTTCGTGGCGTATTCTAAACAACTTTTTGGACCCTGTACTTTAAAAAAGTACAAATGGGTCTATTACGTTTGTGCAGTCAGCTATGCTGTTCACTCTTCGTGGCGTATTCTAAATCACTTTTTTGAAATGTATTTCATTATTTTAAATAAAAGATTTCTTTAAAATTGTTGAAATAATTCCTTTATTTATTCAACACATCCAAAAAACAGAATCAAACTCACTGCTGTTAATTTAACTGACGTAAAATACATCTACAAGCCAATCTAATCTTTTCTGAAATGTAAATTATGGAAAATAAAGGTTTCAATTGCTTTTATTTAATTAATCAGTGTCAGAGAAAAACTTACAAATATTATTTTTAAATATTTTTTTATTATTGCTTTGATTTTATAGCTATTTTATAAACATTATTTATGTGGTAAACATTGAACAAATTTTTCAGGATCACAGCAATAGCTGAAGCCAAATTCGGCAGAATCTATCAGTTTTAGGGACGCAGGACATGGAACTGTTTGGCAGCAATTGTGAGCAATTGGTTTCATTTTATTAAAGATGTTATTGTATGTGAGAAACACATGAATTAGTTGATTATTCGCATTTCGCACTATTTTGTACATCCACTCAGGCACAGGATTCTGTTTTTGATCGGGAATGAGATAAGCTGGTTGCATGGTTCGATTCTGCTTGAAATCCTTAAGACTAAGTACTTCCAAAGCACCAGTTCGAACTTTTACCATCGAATTTCGAGGTATATTATTGCCAACCCAATGTTCAATTTTTAACCAGTTGCCTCCATTGATGCTCTCAAACTGAGGTACGACATTTAAATACTTAAAAGTGCTCATCATTTGATCATTGAAGAGCATGTCAGAAGATGCAGTCAGATGTCCACGATTAATCACTAATTCAGATGCTCCAATATAATTCTGTTTATCACCATAGATCTTACGAAAAGCGGTGTGAATATTTTTGGATTGAAAGGAGGCAGCCTGAGTTGGTGTGATGAGTTGATCAGTTGAGAAATATGGACGTTGATCTAATTTTGGATCTACAAATGATAATTCGAAAAGTTAACTTATTTAATCTTATAATAATTTCCCAACTCACGAATAGGTTTCCAATAGATTGTAGCATCCGAAAAATATGATCGGACATTGCCTTTATCGTAGCAAGCGCGATACAACTCGAAAAATTCATTTCTTATCTCAATTCCAATACGATACATGGTTGCCAGACAGAAATGATCTGGGTCTGTCACGAGAACTTTAGCTTCAATTGGCTTTTTGCATGGCACTGGATCTACAGGTTTAAAGATGCGACGCCGACATCCAACAGGACGTGATACTAATATACCATTTTCTTGACAGAAAACTTCCAGAATTGTTCCCTCATCAACAAAATTGAAACGCTGCAGTTGTAACTTGCCATTAACATCGTATTTGGTAAATGTACCATGTGATTTATGAATATATTCATTATTCATACGACACTCGGCGTTAACTTGACCAGAAAACTCTGTACAAAAGATTCGATTTCAATTCCTCTTTATAAGTTCTTTTTATATATTTACCAAGTAGAGCTAGGAGCAAAATTACACCCACTTCTTTAAGCATCTCGAAAGCGTTTCTAACTAAATTGTGAGAGCGCGTGCAGCGCTTTTTATAAGGCGAGTTTCAAGTACTGATAACTTATCTTAACTCCTACTAAAATAGGGTACAAAGGGTATATAGCTTTTTTGGATATATTTGTGGATGTAAAGATCCGAAACCAAACTAAGTACATGACTTCGTCATTCTCGAAGAATATAAGATTTATATAAGTGTACTACTTTCCTTTAATGCTCGGATCATGTCTTCCTATTTATCAAAGCTGCACAACTATTTAATACCCTTCATACCCACATGTTGCAAAATTTTTATTATACTTAATAAGGGTAAGTAATATTGACCCATTTGAGATGGAATGACTAACTTTCCATGATTAATATTTATACAATAAAAATACACTTTTAAATGAGGGTTGTTTTCGACAATACGATAAACAAATAATCCACAAAATGTTTATTCCACAGTGAAAGTTAAATAGTTCGAGTGAACTCCTTTATCGGCAGTTGTGAGTTAAGCATAAGTAAATGAAAATCTTATCTAAATAAATATATTTAATATATTGCAGATGTATTCGCGATACTTCCATCATTCAACAATAACATTAAAATAGCCCAATATAAACAAAAAGACTTGAAATTTACTTGAAATTTGTTGAAAGCTAAAATCTTTGCGGACACGAAACGGATTTATTTTTTTTGGGCGTTAATCCAAACATGTGACCGAGACTCTTGGATGACATCATTGGTGTGGGTGATGATGATGCCGTTGATAGTGATAGAAAATGAAATCAAAAGAAACCCCAAAAAAAGAAAGAAAAATGCACAAAGCACATCGGGCAGACAGTTGGGCACAAGAACACAAAAAGTGAAATATGAAAAATACTAGACTTGTGTTTATAAATAGTAAAACAACCGCTCGATATTTCTCATTATATATAGTATGTTTGTACAGTGAATGCTCTTATAACGGAACTAAGAAATAATAATTAACCAGTGGTTGTTTAAAAAATTTTAATTTGTTCTTTTATTTATTTATTTATTTAATGTCGACTAAGAGCAATCGACAAACGATTATAAAAATTCCATTAAAATTATATATAAGCAATTAATGTCTTATAAAAAAGAAAAAAAAGAAAAAGTTATTATGTATAATTTTATATATATTTATATTTATATTTTGGGCAAGTTCAAATGAAGATCAATTACTCGGACCCAACATTTGTTGCAAGGATTGGGGAAAATAGGGAATAGTTATTAGTACAAAGACTAACGGATATTGGTACAAAATTACGGGTATGTCTGAATGGAACTGAGAAAATAATTTTACTCAATCAATATGAGGAATCAATTTCACCAGTTACTAATTACCATAATATTTGTAAGATCGAATACATTTAATTCTTTCGTTCCATCAGTTGATCACTTTAAGGAACTTTACTGTAATTCCGTTCTGTAAATGTCAAAAGCGTATATTGGCCTCAATTGAACCATAGAAAAAGACGACATCTTGAAGCACGTGAAGATTTCAAGCAATGACACATACCAAAAATCATCTATATCCTCAGATTTGAGGCAACTTGTTGAATGCTCGACCAAAAAACCCTAAGATATAATCAAACATGACGATTTGTGAATTCTGCTTTTGTTTTTTTATCACATTTTCAAAACAATGATAAAAAATATTTCAAAGTTTATTGCCATCAGATTTGCTTAATTTACAATAAACATTAAGAATTATCAATGTCAACATTGAGTTTCGTTAGCGACTCGTCAGACAAAATTTAGTTGTATGCAAAATCGAACGATTGGCATTGCTAATTACTGTTTTTTTTTTGTTTCCTTTTATTATACATTCGTAATTATCAGCGTGAAAAACCATCCATACATATGTACATGTTTATATATGATTGTGTGTGTGGAGTGACGAGAATGATTCTTTGTTATGTTTTTGGATTTATTTGTATGTATATAATGTATTTTATTGTTGCCTGATAAGAGAAGGGGCCCAACAAATACTATTCTCGCTATCTGTGGAAGAAACAGACATAAATCAGTTCTAAAATTACATAGGCTTATTCATTAAAGTAGGAACGTGGAAAAATATTGAGAGATTTACATAATGTGCAATTGCTGAACGTTTTTTGGGGAAACGGCTAGAATAAGTTTACGTCACACACATAACAACAATGGCAACCGGCAAAATGTTAACGGTAACAACCACCATCATTGCTTCACGAGAGCGAGAGAACGCATCTCACGTGTGCTTCTCTCTCTCTCAAAATATATATATGTGTTTGTGTGTGTGTGCTTGTCAGTGCTGTGAGGGTGCCAACATTTGCTGTCATTTGCTTTGGCAGAATATGTCTCAGATCCTGCTTTTAAAAAATGAAGAGCGTCACAAACAAATGATTATTTTTAAATAATGCTGCTTGCTGTTGCTATCGCTTGTGCCAATCACTTTCCATTTATTTTGCTGCTAAAATTAATCTCGCACGGACACACACACACACACAGCACACACACACACACAGTTGCCGCGACCCTTGCAGTACACACAAACAAGCAAACAGCTGGCAGCACTAAAAACAACAACAACTTACCGAATAGGAAAATATAGTAGTATTTTGTCTTTCGGAAATTGTGTAGTATTTGCACTGATGACACTTTTCAAAACACTTATTCACCACTTTTGACACACATTTTTTAAGTTGAATTGCATTAATCTATAAATTTTACACTTGTTTGCGATTCGTTTCTTTTGCGTGGTATTAATTGCTTTCAATTCCTTTTTGAGCAGTTGCCACGCGCGTAACTGGTACTTTTACGAACACAATTTTATAGTTTAGCACACAAGTTAAATTTCAAACTTCAAAAATAATAAAAATCCAAACCGCGAGCGTTTAACGCTAACTGTGCATTGCGAAAATTCGTTAGCACACACATACCAGTGTTGCCAAATCTGCTATTTTCCCGTTAAAATCTACTTAGAACACTGCCGCTTTGTAGTTCCCAACATGGCCGTCGGCGCTAGCGAAACAAACAAAGCTACAAAAACTAAAATTAGTTTTTTAGTCAGGAAAACGATTTTTAATAACCAAAACAATTTAATCCGAAATTAGACACAACTAAGCCGCTGTCTTAAGAACATGTCTTGATTTTCTATATTCACTGGGGACTAAGTTCCGTTCACAGCTTTCTGCTTAAACTGCGGGTTTTACTGAAAAGCTTAAAAAAATCCACGAAAAATTCGTACAACTTTCGAATGGAAAAAAATTTTTGTCATTCGTTTTTGAAAGAATTCTTTCCGTCAAAAAACTGGCTGGTTTGTTTCGCTAGCAAACAAGAGATGGCGTTATTTATTTAGTTTCGCCAAAAATCAAGAGATGGCGCGGACTCCGTGAATTGTCTCACTTCAATTTAAGATTAAAATATTATATTGTCTGCTCTAAACTAATATCTTTTTATAAATAAATTGTTTTTAGATCAAAGTCGAATGTTGTTCTTAAATATACAATAGTAAGCTTTTGTACGACTTACAGCACAAACTAAATTAAGCTATAAAAGATTTGTATTACATTTACAAAAGTGACAAATAATAAATTCTATGAAGTCAGTTTCTTTTGCTCTTCCTTAAGTTTGCCTTCGACGGGCGGTTTCTTATTCGCTGCTGAGGGCTGATTCTTTCCATACAGCATATCTATAAAGAGCGCTGCGAAGACTAAGAAAGCGCCGAACCATTGCCGAGGAATTAGCACATTTCCAAAGAACAGCACAGAACAAAGAACTGTGAAGAATTTTCGGGTAGTGGTGACTACAGAGCAGGCCAAAGGTCCAAAATTCGCAACCATCAGGAATATGAACAGCTGTCCCAAAGCACCGCAGAGCGCAATCATGGACAAATGCAACCAAACTTCCGAATGCCGAATGGCAAACTGTATAAACGCCATTCCTTCGCCTAGACGAAACCAAAAGGGGTTATTAGATAATTCAGGTATACTTAAAGTGCACTCATTCACCTGTCACAATCATTGCAACACCAAGCATTAACGTGCTCCAGTAATTCATGGCCAGCATCATTTGCTGACCGGACGGTGCACTGGCAGCACGCATTCGCTCCTGAATGGCACCAGTCAAGCCATCCATGGATAAGCTTAAGAAGAGCAAGAGCTCGCCAAGACCTGTCGTCTCGGCGGGTAAATTGGACACCTTGCTCTCTTTAAACATGAACAGAATAACCCCTAGTACAATGGTGAGTACGCAGGCATACCGCGTCCAGCTATAAGATTTGCGTCCAATCAGCACACCAAGTATCATCACTGGAATGGGCTTGGCAGATTTGCCTACAACGGCAGTTGGATAAGGCACCCAACGAAGTGCCATATTCGTTGAAACCATGGCTAAGAGATATGTCAGCGAGCACGCCGCATAATACCCTGTGCGCGTAGTGTCCTCCTTTTGTGGTTTAACCGCGAGCATTCCTAAAAGCAAACAAGTGGGCGTAACATTTGATAGACTCACTAGATCCAAACTCACCTTTGGCAAAGAGATAATTGCAGAGGCACTGCACCCACACTAGGGCCAGCGTATATGTATAACGTTCGCCTACATTGCCATCGGGTTGCACCTGATCCCCATACCGGCCTCGCGTAAGCTTCTCCTGGACGATTCCGTACAAAAAGTAAGCGAAAAATATGCCAAATGCGTAGATCGCAAAGCGGCTTTGTTCTGGTATGTTCATGGCTTCTGGGGTGCTATTCCTATGCACTTTTCACTTATACAACTAAAATATATTAGTTAGACACCCGACATTGCGTATAAAACGTGTAAAATCCGCTGTTTTAAAAAATTCTACTACGTGGAGTTTATTCCTAAATAGAGGTGGAGGCTACCGATAGCACTATCGGCACTATCAATAGTTGGGCGTTATCGAGCTACCATCGATAGCAGTCAGACACTTTCGATAATTTCAAATGTGGCAGCACTTTTAGGTTACATCGATATTTAGTGTATCGAACGATATATAAAGCGGTCAATTCGAAAATAAACAAAAGTAATAGAAGCGAATAACGTAGAAATTGAATTTCGTTTATTTGGTTTTAAAATATGCTTGTAAAATATAATGAACTATACTATTTCGCTCTCTCGTTATACTTGTAATGCACTTTAGTTTTCACATATTCAACACGTTCAAATAACTCAAATACGACTCGAGTTATACCTTTAACTTTTATATATATAAATCCATAGCTTAACCGGTAATGGTAATGTTTCTTTTCTTTTAAATTATTTATACATACAGGTCTAAAAGTGAACAACAACAAACAAGTATTAATCAAAATAGGCAACAGTTTGCAGTAAATTGGTAAAGCGACTAGAGCTTAAGAGCTATACATACAATGTAAATGCGTTGAAACTTTGATGATTGCAAGCCGACAAGAATAAAATCAAATAAACAAAAAAAGAAAATAAAAAAAAAATAAACGAAAAAAAGAGTTTCGCTTAGTTAGAATTTAAACTATTATGCTGTCAGATTCTTAGGCGGGAGCCAAGTATAAAATAATATATAAGCTGCGCTTGAGACGACACTCGACGAATCCAGCGTTGAGACAATTTGATCGTCATATTTATACCAGCGCCCATAATTAGCGCTCTTGCAGAATGCCGTATAATGGCCACCCTCCATGGTGCCGTAGTGATTGGATACCGCATACAATTGATATGTTTTTGGTGTATGGGTCCGCGATTCGGCACGTGTAATATACGATTTCATATCCAGGTTTTCCAACGGAAAATCCAAATAGTTTTGTTTCTTAATATAGGATCCTGTATTACTCGGATCTGCGTAGAAGCTAAAATCCAATTTAAAGATTAACAAAAGATATTGAATAGCTGAACTTATTATCATACCGTTTTAGGTGCACCACCAGAACTGGAGGTAATTTGGAAATGTCTAATTTCTTTATTGCATTACGTTTCGTTTTGCAATTGGGACAATTCCAACCGTTGATTTTCTCCCCACTAAAATACATGTCCATGCACTGACTCAAATGACAGAAATTTGAATTGGGCGGCAATTCCATGCTGAGATTTGAAAAGCACTCATATGTGGCGGACTCCATGTTGCAGGTGACGCACTTTACAGTGCTTTTGATTTGCCCATAAAATAAATGCAATATGACACTTTCCTGGGACTTGGTAAACTCTAGCCAGGCTTTCTCCGAGGGTCTCTTAATCTCCTGCTTCGGTGACACAGTTAGTGTTTGCAAATCGGAATGTAGCCAATCCATTAGTATGGTGAGAAACTCATGAGAGTCTTGTTGATCAACGCCACGGAATATCTTCTGGTACTGTCCCACAACGTACTGTAACAATAATTTTTAGAATTATATAATTATGATAATTTCAAGTTGAAATTTGATTACTTACCCGTAAATCCCGGCTGGCCACACACTTGTATTGACCATTCCACAGTTCTTTGACAAGTGCGGCAACTTCTTCGATCACCTGACCATTGGTCTTGTTTTGCCGACTTATATGGCTCTTATATTTGTCGGTTACACAAAATTCCATTAATTGAGGCGTATTACTCAGACACTGGAGTATGCTGTTCATGTAACAAGTGTTGCCCAGATTCTTCAGACCAGTTAGTCCCCGTCCCTGCAAAGTAATTCCGTGCCGAATTCAATTCAAGTGGACAAATAATACTTATTTTTCTTGGGTAAATTACTCGTCTGAGTGGAAAGATGGAGGTGTATATGTTAAATGGAGGCGGCGTTTGGAGTTTAATGCCCCCCGGAACGCAAGAAATTGGTATTTGTGGCATTTGTTGCACCAAAACACTTGAAATTGTACGTTGTTTCAGCTCAAACATGCTTTGAGTTCGGACAGTGAGCGACTGACCCGGATAATGGCAAACAAATATATGCAACCCACGACTACAAAACGTGACGTGGCAAATCCGAGGTATTGATTTGCACAAATCTATTTATAGGCCTAAGCGACCCACTCACCACATTTTGACCTATAACGGGCGAAAAATCTCGGACTCGTTGTCGGACTGTTGTCTCCTCAGCTGTTACCCTCTCATTTCGAGGTTTTGTGGTACGATCGTAGAGAGGTCGAGAGTTAATTGCCGTCTGGTCTGGATAGGGAATCGACTGCTGTATCTCATCGATTGGACTGGGCGGTGATTCATCACTGGCAGTGACTGTTGGTGCCGCTGCTGGCTCAGTTGGTGGCTTGTAATGTCGCTTCGCTTCGCGGGCAATGGCCAGTTGACGCTCACGCTCTAGACGTTCGCGTTCATGTTGTTCGTCGAGCTTTTGACGCTCCTGGATCATGGACTCAATATGTCTCGTGGTCTCGACATCATTTTGTAGTTGTTGCTTCGGTTGTTCTTCCTTGTATCGATTTAGTTTATCGAGCAGACGATTATTTTCATTTTTCTAAAAGCGAATGATTATTGATTGATTGATTATTTTATTGAAGCTACCGCGTACTCACATAATCTTCAGCTTTAGACTCGAGCTGAAGGAGGTTGTAAAACGACTCCTGCTCTCCGGTGGTGAGTGTTGCGCCCTCAGCTTGAAGACTCCGCCATTTCTGAGATGCCTTATCCAGAAGCATATCATTATACTGTGCCCGCTTTAGCAGCTCTGCCTGATGACGCATTATCTCATTAATTGGACTTATTTCTGGTTCCTGGAAGTGGTGATTTTGTTGGATTGCTTCACTAACGCGCAATGTGGTCGGTTTATTGGCGCGATTGATACTAGGTCGTTGCTTCTCCTTGGAACCTTCGGCATTTAATATATCCTCTTTCATGGTGATATCATTAATAGATGGATATTCAATGTCGTCGATCATATCGATGACATTGTTGTTCTGTTGCGGCCGTTGTACATTGGGATTTGTACAGTGTGTTGGATACATCATGATAAAGTGCTGATAACCACCTTCCAGTACTTGTATGGGAGAACGATAAATCACATCAGGATCCCACTGAAAAAACGTAGTGTAAATATTAATATTTGTGCATACAAAGTTACAGTTAATTCCGTACGTTTTTCAGTATATCCAGCAATGTGGAAATAGCTGTGGTCTCGGCAGCTTGCGCATCCTTGCTGTTCCAGTCCATTAGCACCACAGACTCCTTGACAGAGCGAGAGGCCCATGATGCCTTGGCGCTACTGCTCAGGCGTGCCTGCAATCGGCCCGCAGACATGCTGCAAAATCAAAAGATTTAAATGATTACAATTCTGGTCAGTGAGCTACTCTTTGACTTACCCAGGCGTTATCAGCTCTTCAGGCACATTAAATGCACAATAATACGTCAAATGTGAGTTTTCATAGTCGCTGGAGCTGCGACAGTCCATGATGAGCACGGATTTCTGTTGCATTCGTTGGAACAGTTCCTCACAGCTAATAACACCTAGTGTGGCATATGCTTCAGCTGGCTCCACACAGCTTCTATTGTTAACTGGTTCTATTGGCGTGTTAATTAAGGCTGCATTTGTGTTAGCGTTGACCGGCAACAGCACCTCATAACGCATTTCTAGGGATTTGTGTAGTTTCTCCAACGTGTCCATAATACGACGATTTGATTCCGAGTCACCAAGCACATCTCGCACCGTCGCCTTGTGTTGTGCATAATCGGATTTCTTACGTATAATAGAAAGCATATTGAAATACTTCATTAAAGTAATGTAAGCCAACTCTTGATCTCCTTTTAAAACGTAATCTTCACCGGTCAGGAACAGTTTTCTTGCGACGTTGAGTAACCTGAAAACAATTATATTTTTGGTTGCTCAGCATTAAGGTATGATTTCAGATGCGGGTATCACACCGCCGACATGCGGGTGTGGTGTCCACTTACATTTTCATGCTCTTCTGACGTGTGTCTGGAATTATGGTAAACTCCATCAGATCCTCCATCCTGCTGGCCATGTGGAGCTTTTTCAGTTGTGCCATGTTCCTTTGTAGCAGGCTCGGGATCTTCTCTGCAAAGTTTATTTAATTTATCTATTTTGCTCAGAAATTTAGGAACAAATTCGAGCAGTGTTGGATTGTTCAATAAAATATCTAGTTCGAAAAGTAATCAGCTGAAGGCGGCAGCGCTAACAAACAAGAGATGGCGCCACTATCTTGACACGCTGTTCAACCTTGGTATTTATATTTGAATGGATGGACCGTCTGAAAACTCATTTGTTTTTAGAATATTCGTGGACTCTATCAGCTCTATCAAGTATCTTAATCCGAATCGGTCCATTTCCAATTGCCTTAAAATTACATATTACTCCATTTTTTGCAAATTTCTCTGATTAGAAAATAATAAATAGAAAAGAACAGGAGATTCCAAAATAATTGCTAAATATTATTGAAACGTAATGCAATTATACATAAGTAAATTCTGGGTCTTAGTATTATATTAAAATACCGTTTTCTCCTTGCTGTGAATTTTCCTCTAGCGACGTGACAAGGTACCAGTTTTGACACCCTTTTCAATTTGACGTATATACGATTTGACCTTTAAGATGTTCGTGTAGATACCGGGCTGGGAAGTGTTCTGGCAAGTGGAACCAATGGATGCAATGCCGCAAAGTTCATTTTTATAAGTCATCGGAGAGCCGCCGTCGTAGAGGCAATCTAGACGATTTCTGGGATGGGTAACGCACAAAACTGTGTCCGATAGAAATCCTGACTTGAACTTTGTTTCACACGCCGCCTTGTCCAGAAAGGGCACAAACCCAGTCCTTGGGTTTGATGAGGGTTGTTGTACCACATAGCTGCTGTAGCCCCAGGCATAAGTATTATAGAAGACACCGCTTTCGGGAATGGTGTTACACAGTTTAATAAATTCCGTCAATCTGCCTTTGATGGGTTTTCGCAACTTAACCAAAGCTATATCCATGTTAGTCTCGCCAGCTACAAATTCATCTGGAACGTATACAATATCTATTTCGGCATAGTTATCACTCTCATCTTGCGTTAGAGCGGTACCATCTGCAGTTGCGCCGGCTAGATTATTTCGAAAGGGTTCCATACAATTTGCTGATGTGATAACCAAAAGTGGCGAATAGTATGCACCACAGCAAGCGAATCCTCCATCGGCATTGGTGATCCGTATCAACCATCCTCCCATGTTCGATCCCGTATTGGATTTCATTCCGCCCCATTGTCGATTTATAATTTTGGTTTTTTTGTAATCCGACCAGGGTATAATTTGTTCCAAGCTGAAGGTATCCAAATTAGGAGCAGTAACAGCATACGCAGTCGCTTTCCCATTTCGCCTATTTTGTAACTAGAACTGAACAGAAATCTTACGGTTATCTTACATATCCCACTTGTCGATAAGGTGAAGCCTATTCGCATTAGATTCGCATTGAATATAATTTGCTTAATAAATGGCTTTTGATTTACCGATTTGATTTGGGTTCTCCTTATCACAATTCCTTTAATCTGTTAAATGTTATAATATAACATGTAACAGAGACAGTGTGAAATAAAGTTTTCCTAAGTTTACAAGTCCTTCATTAAAGCATAATTGAGTATACAGATGGTAAAGCGTGATTCGACTATTGTTGTTAATAATAGCATATTCTTTATTTATATATAGTATGTATATATCAATTAGAAAAATCCCGATTCAATCATATTTTCAATGCGCAAAATAAATTTTTTGACATGGTTAATGTTTGTATAAATTCCAGGCTTATTTGGATCGATACAAGTTGAGTCAATTGAGGCGATTCCACAAAGTTCATTATTCCACACCAAGGGACAACCGGGATCGTAAAGACATTTCCGACGATCGTCCGTGGAATGTGAGACACAGAAGACAGAATCTGAAAGTGTAATTCGCTTATATTGTTCCCATTGCTGTTTACATTGATTGGTATTCAGGACGGGCACTGTGAAGTTCCTTGGATATAAGGATGGAGGTTGTATTGAAAAACTGCTGTAGCCCCAGCCAAAAGACGTCATAGTCATATTGTCAGTGATATTCGATTCGCAAAGCTTAATAAACTCGGTTTTTATACCCTTGATGGGACGTCTCAGTATAACCGCGGCAACATCCATATAATTATTGTGCTCCTCGAAACGTTCAGGCGTATAAACAGTTTCAATAGTTGAGAAATTATCCTCATCATCTTGCACGGAAGTGCCTTGAACGTAAGCTCCGTTTAGAGTATCCCGATATGTCTGCATGCAGTTTGCTGACGAAAGCACAATAAGTGGCGCAACGTATGCTCCGCAACAGGCAAAATCACCATTTCCATTTATGATACTCACAAGCCAACCTCCCATATCATTTGGGGTCAAAGGCCGCCATATCCGCATAGATGGGTCCATCCCTCTGGATATACGGGCTTTATACCGTCTGCATTTGACTTCGGAAGAGCAGTTTATCAATAGTATAAATACAATATAGTACATTATCATGATGCTGCTGCTCAAATCCGTTTAGCACAACTGACTAACGAGTTCTATATCGTATTGCGGTTGCATGTTTGCCATTTCATTTTCCAAGCATATCAAATTTTTTTTAACGGTCATCAGACAGATCTCTTCTGGTGCAGCGAATGTTATAATTTTGTCAGTATTATAATTTAGTTAACAATTTGGTATTGAATTATGAAATGGCTAGCCATTTGCTCTTTTAACAAAAATGAGTTCAAATGTTTTTCCTTGTGCATGTAGAAATACATTTGTATATAATCGGAAAAACAATGAATCTCTTTTTTTTTGATAGAGAGACAAATTTTCTGTTAATATTAACTTCACCAAAACTATCATTGCATAATAAACTTGGAAGTTCTTAGAAAACTTGTGAGTTTAGGTTAGTGAGTTTAAAATTAGGCTGAAAATAGCGACTGTTTAACCCATGTTTGTTTTAAAAATTGAGTTTTTTTTTAAGCTCATGGGAAAACACGTTTTTTGGTATAATTTATTGTTTTATTCCCCAAAAGCTTTGTCAGTAGCAAGTTCACTGCGCTCTTTTTTATAAAAGTTTGTTTTTTTTTTTTCATTTATTAAGCGGCTTGACGTCTGAATTCCAGTAGCGTATATCATTTGGAGCGGGTGTTTAAAGATCAGTTCGGGCGTGTATTTTCGGCATACAGCTTGAAACAGTTAATACGACGCATATGAAAATGAGATGACATCATGGGGTTGGGTTGCGACGACGGCCCACTTGCGCACTTGTTGTGAGCGTATAGCGGTACTTTAACTTGTCAGCAAGCAGCAACCCTAAAAATAACAACAGCCCCCCTAAATTAACCCGATGCCCGCCCAAATCGTGTGCGCAGTTATTTTAGGAAATGCGCAATTTGGGTTTCAAGTGCAAAAACTGGACGCTGAACTCAACAAGAACAATTACAATACGATTTCAATGACAATAACAGCAAAAAGACTTCCTGAGAGTCTCAGACTGATTGTGAGACTAGTGTTACCTACCCCGATTTAGTCGAAGGGCTTGTGGGATTGTCATAGCTGATCTTCCGGCATGGCTGACGAACCAAAGTGCACGTAAGCACCCAACGGTTGCCACCTGGCACTCAGTCGCACCACTCAGTGGTGCCTAATTGACAGCCCATACACGCAGCACTATTTACCCATCATAATTTGTCATAGATTCGCATAAGTTGCCATGCACAACATGTCCACAACGTGGTTCGCACGCCCAGTCCAACCCCAGTCGGTACTTTACGTCAATTTGGTCGCATTCACCACATGATTTCGGAGTATTGTCGTCACAGCTCCACCTGAAGTGCATTCCAAATGAGGAGGGAACGCGTGCGCAGTTCCCTTCTGACTTCTGGCTTAGCGGCTCGTAGCCTATTTGCCTATTTCAGTAATATGTGGATAATTTAACCCTAGAAAGATATTTTTTAATCATATCTATAAAATAAATATGTTAACGCTGCCCATGAAATGGGGGCTTTTTAGGAGGTAGTCGGATCACAAATATCGAAATAACACGCCTATCAGAGGTGCCACAGAGATGTAAACATGCTAGAAACTAAGTCAAAATCCTTTTTTTTTGGCGCTTATCATTTCATTAGTTTTAGTTCAATTTTAACTGCCTTGATTTTATGACAAACATCCTGTTTAGTTTCACAAGAAAAAGAAAAACAGCCGCACACTATAAGCTACATTAGTTATATTAAGTTCAGACTTTCTAGTGTTAAAATTGTTTTATAAGTTCCCCTTTGAGTTTGGCATACAAATTGCGACTTAATTTGTACAAGTTGCAAACATTGTTAACACAAATTGCCTTTGTTTCAATTGCCAAGAACTTCCGTCTACGGCAATATTCAAATACTGTTCAAATGGGAAAAAAGAACAAAAGATTTCTGTAGAAATGGGACTTTACCTATTGCTCCGTTTTGCTTCCTCAGACTACAGTTAACAAGTAATTCTTTATCTCGTCCATCGCTTCTCAGCTCATACGTGTATTTAATAATATTTTTTAAGCCTTTATTTTAATCCTCACAGCACCACAGTCTCACAGCCTATGTTAAGCTTATAAAAAAGATGTAGAGGTGCTGAGGTGCTGTCTGGAGTAACCTGAGATGGTTAGTGATCTCAACTGGGTCCCATCTGTTGCTCTCGCTCGCCGATACAGGAGATGCAGCTCAATGTGTAATTGATTCTTCCTGCCGGTTGTCAGGAAGCTAAGAAAAAACTTGACATTTTGATCGGAAGCAGCGTTTATATTTGTTGTCCATTGATCAGTGTAATAATCTTCCTTTGATCTTGAATTACATTGCAAGCTGAAACTATTGGACCGCGATCTGTGTTCTAAAATGTCCTCATCCCTTTGAGAAGTTTCACATTTGTGGGTGTTCCAATTCTGAAGAGCTAAGAGTTAGAATTCTTCTTTTAGGACAGCTTCTTTTTGAAGGATGGAGGTTAATAACTTGACTGGCTGCGGGGTAACTTGATATAGTATGCCAGTTCACATCTTAGAGGTGCTTGACCCAACTCACACAGACTCTGGCTCTTAGTTAGAGCTCATATTTTTTCTTATTGAAATCAGGCGAAGTGTAATTGAAACTTTTGAGAGAGGTGTCTGCCAAGGATGCTGTTTATCTGAATTCTACTGACCTCAGACTAATGACTTATGAATTTTGATATAATGAGTGCACTTTAGCTGAGTAATGTATACGTTAAGTTAATTGCATTGATTCACTCCCCAATACGATGTCCCCTAGTTGCACTATTTCCAGTGAACCTGGGAAACATGTTTAATTAATGTAAAGAAAAGTCGAAATAATTGGGTCACACTGCGCAAGCCGGCGAAAATCTTGCGGTTAACCACAAAGCGCATTTCCGACATCGAGCATGTTTTATAACTAGACAAACGTGTTGCAAAAGGACACTCAGTTTGATTCCACTCGTGTGTTGTGTTTGGTTCGATTCAATTCGTCTTTGAAACTTTGAGGCGCGCCACGTGTAAATGATACTCATATTGAGTTATGGATGGAGGTAGCAGGCGACAACAGGAAATAAAATATGAGTATATTAGTGAAGAGTTAGCGAAGAAAATAAAAATACCGACAAAGTTTCAAAACAAAAGTCAGTTACTTACTTTGCTTGTTTTATGAAACGTTGCTTGAAATGCGGAAGAACTTGGCCAATTAACTAGCAAAGTTAAAGGATGCCAAGTTCTTACCCCAAATTGTAGTGTGCCAACATTCTTTGTAGCACTTATTGCTATACTTTCCAGTCAAGAATATTAACAACAACAACATGCCAACAAGTGGCAAGTGGTAAGTGGCAAGTGGCGCCGCCACAAGAACTTACGTCATTTTAGCCATGTCCTAAAGAGCGTTGCCTAAGCAACCGCATGTTGTGTTTACCACCCCCAGACCCCCGCCGAACCAAACTGAACTGAACTGAACTGAACTGAATCGAGTTAAACAAGATCCAACTCGAACTTGTGCGCAGGAAGTCAGTTGCTGTTGCGAACGAGAGGAAAGTAAAATTTGAAAGAAACAAAAAACAGTTTCGCAACGAACGCAGCTCGCAGCAGACGTAGCGGCAGGCGCAGGTTCAGGTCCATGCAGGTGGCAGGTCCGTGTTGTCCTGTCGTCATCGTTCAAAAAGAGTTTCAACTCATTCTCTGCTCACTGTGTGTTCGTTCCCGACGTTGCAACAACACTCGTTGCGTTCAAGTTTTCAAGTCTCACTTGCCGCACTTTCGAATCAGTTGCTGCCGACTTGTTGTGTCATTTGCATATTATCGACAAAGGTCGTCAAAACTCTCTTCGCTTCTACCAAAAATTAAAATAAAAACATTCAAAGTGCACAGACAACAACAATAATAATAATAATAATAAAAATAATAATAATAATAATAACAACAATAATAATACGAATTAATAATAATTAAAAACTGAGTAACATTTTAAGTGTCATTTAAAATGCATAATTAACACAACGCTTTGCCAAATTATTACAAACGAACTGTCACGCGAAGCATGAGTGATATTTTAATTGTTTTACGATTCGTAATTTAATTTGGTGCTGAACCTTAACTGAGTGAGTTTGTTTTAAATTTCAATTTGAATTCATAATAATTGTTTTTCTTTGACTCTTGCTTTTGATCTCAACCCATTCGCAAATTGCTTTCAATTCAATTGTCTGACGCTTTACAAAAGATAAGCCTAATTTGTGGTCAAAAAGTTTTCTGGGCATGGTTATTAATTAACAAAAACTCTGTTTCGAATTGTGGTGAAAGTCCATTAAACGTGATAAATCCAAGAAATGTTTAAAATTTTGCTTTTATTAATAAATTTACTTTAGGATTGCTTTCAATTTATTTGTAGTTTTACAAATAATATTAATAGTTGATTGAAATATTTAGAAGCTCATTTAAAGTTTATCTAAATTTTCGAGCTATGAAAAACTTTAAATTCAATTCTAAGGAGTAATAATTTTGTCAAAACTCAACCGAATTTTTTGCGAAATATAATATTAATCAAAGTTTCTATTTATTGATTCTACTTTTAAAATATTTTTTTAATTTTTTCTGTTTTTTTTTTGGAATTACCAAATGAATAAGGGAAAACGATTTGGATTTAAAAAAATAAATTTCATTTTACTTGTGATTTGATCGGTAAATTGATTCTAAACTTCAACAAAGTTATTTATCGGAGCTCAGTTTTTTTTTGTTTTTGATGGAATTTTAGATAGATTTTCTAATAAAAAAATTCAAAATGTTAAATATTGATTTTTCATTTTCTTAATAAACTTCTGGAACTCAAATTAAAATTGAAGATTAATTAATTTTGAGGTGTTTTCTTTGTTTGTAAAAAGTAATGCCAAAAGTGACACAAAAATTTGACTTATATATATAGTTGCGAGTCCAAAGGGCTACCAGACTTAAGACTTTCATAACTTTGTCGAAACTCAACTGTTTTTCATACAAACTTCCATTTTGCCATGGTTTGATCTATAAATTGATTATACATTTGCAAATTGGTTGATTTTAAAAGTTATAATTGGTGAATTTAATTGGGTAAAATTAAAATAAACAAATAAAAGTTTTGTTACTTATAATAACAAAAAATACTGTAGTAATTTTAATGAATATGTTGTTTTATATTCAGAGATTTTGTTTTGCTCTATTTGGCAGTTTTCTGGAAGTTTTTAAAATTAATAAGTGCGTGATGATTACTTGTAAAGCGTTAAAACCGTGATCTATAAAAATCTTGTTAGATCAGATAAATACTTTAGTTTTCAAGACAAAAAGAAAATTGGATCGCTTTGCAGACTTCTACCACTTATAATCACTATTGAAAATTATATATAAAATTTTAGCAATTCATATTAGTTTCATAAAGTCTTAAAATAAAATTTTATTAACCTTTTTTCTTTTGGATATTTTAACTGACACAAGAAAATAAAAAGTCTTTATAAAACATTTTGTAAAGTGTTGTAAGTCCAAGGCTAGATGTAATTGAGGTCTGTTAAATAACTATACAATCAACGCATCTGTGACACCATAAGCTGGAGACTAGGGTGGGATGCACGTAAAGTTACAGACGTAGCCACCTAGGATCCGGATGGTTGCTGATTTGATTAGCACTGCCGTGTATTGAGGGTACTAAAAGGTATAGAGAACAGGTGGGGGACTGGGTTTCAAAGTGAATGCGAGCAGCCATGAAATTTTAATTTAACTTTCTCCTGACTGAATGACCCCGTGTGCTGGTGTGTGTAAGGGTTGTGTGTGTGTGTGTGTGTGGTAAAGTCAAACATTAACATTATATGCCATGTCATGGAATTGGAACTAAAAATAAAGACAATGCAATTTTATTGCGCAGTTTCGCAGCAGAAACGTCTTGCGATGGATTCGAATAAAAGGGGAGTGTGCGGTTTAGTTGAGGTTTGTGGAGGGTAAGGCTAATGCCAGGTCTGTGTAGGCAGTGCGCAGCGGTAATTTGCCAATGGGACGTGTTGGTCCTGCTGCTTAATGTTGCCTTTTAGCGCTCTTTTATATTGCTTTGCTTACATTCAATTAGGCAAACGCACGAGCGAAAGGCTCCTTGTTCATTACAAGTCAATGAAAGAATAACACGAAAAAGGACAAAGAAGGCACATAGTGAGGGATAACTCACACAGGCACGAATACACACCGGCCCACAGCGGTGTGGTTGTTGTTGCTGCTGCTTTACTGTCCTTTTTGCTTTCGACCAAGTCCTGCCACAATGTGTGTTTAATTGTATATTACGTATACGCCACATTTGACGCATTGTGGGTGTCTCCGGCCCCAATGGTGGCTCTTCTGTTGTGTTTTGTGGCATGTACGAGTATATTTTAATTAGCACATGTGACAATACACATACATTCTGTTAAGAGCCTATACAAGTATATATCCTACGTATGTGTATGCTGTAAATTGTTTTGTCTGTTTATTCAACAATAACACAGTTGTATTTGTTTCGTTAGTATACCCTATACTAAAAATGGATGAAGAGTATTAATTAGAAGTACAGAGGCATCAAAGAAATAATTTTTCACAAATCATTATCCTATAATTCCTGGACCTTTATTCGAAATTTCCAAAAATTGGCAATGGCAAAATAGATAATGATAATCCATTTACAGGGTATCTGAAAGCCTCAACTAGATCCGTCTGTACAATGACATGACTGGAATTTGTTCAAAATGTTTTATGCTGTTACGGCCTACGACTAATTGCGCCAGTTTAATGAATTGCAATAGCCACATTATAAATGATAAATTGTTAAACAAAGCGAGTGCGAAATTTATGATCAAGCAAATGGAACTTATAATGTGTTTAATGATTGCAGCATTTAATAGGCCAAATGGCCATTAATTCATATGCATTTATCAGAATGCTTTTCACAGCAATTCATTTCGATTTGATCTCTAAATATTGATAGAATATACATTTTGTTGTTGCGGGAAAACCAGAATAAATTTAAATTGTTGCGTGATAATAATGCACTCAAGAGATCAATTGCAATTCTATTCTAGGTTTGTAGAGTACTGGACTTCAATTCTACTCTTTAAGTGCAACTTTTTAAGGAAATTAATAAATTTATACCTCAGTTTACTTGAAATTCTCTTGAATTCATTTAATTTAAATATGCCGTTAATTAACTCAATTGAATGTTTATTCATAAATCTAAAAGTTGTCTTTAAGAATTGTAAGATTTAATTACAAATTCTTTAACTTTGGACTCATTTTGTAATTGTATTACTATTAATATGCATTTGTATTACTAAGCTACTATTTAAACTTACTCCGTTGCTAATTTACAAAGATTAAAGTATTCTTTTTTTTACATTTTTCAACATTGCTTCAGTTTGAATTATTGTTTTCGTTTTTTTTTTGAATTTCTGGTTCAACGAACTTACAACTTTAACTTGTAATGACAACCCACAAAAAAGACAAACCCACGTCTATTTGGATTATATTTTTTAAAAAACTTGCGGGACACAATAATTACGCATACCTTTCGGCACTTTTCAGAATGCTTCAGCGAATTACTTGACATTTACGACATCTTTTTCTCATCTTTATGTGTAATGGAACAAAAATAATCGTTTGGCCAAATGATGGAAAGCCAATGGCAAACACCTGTTAAAATTTGAAATACAGGTTGTGAGTGCGTTGCAAGCGATTTTCACGCTTCCATGGCTTTTCACGCTACACAATCAACAATTTTTTATTTTTACTTTTTTTTTTTTTGAGACCTTTAGTCGTGTTTACTTTGTGTTGGGCCGGCATTGTCTTCTTTGAGTGTCTACAAAGCCAGAATCATCGTAAAATATTTAACAACGTAAATGCACTCACACATTTATGAAAGTGTAAATATTTAATGATGAATGCCTTTTGCTCCACCTCGTCAGTCAGTCAGTAAGCCAAGTCTACCAGCCAGGTAGCCATTAGTTGCATGTTGTCGTTGGTAATTCCTAGCCTACTTCTAGCCCGAGAACACGTATTGGTTAACTTGATAATGTGCGTGGTGTACCTGCTCTTTTAATGGCCAAGGCATCGGTTTATTGTTATAAGCGGCGTATACGTAATGCGTTGAATCTTGCTTGGAATGGAAAATGGTGTTAAATTATTAACTACTGACGGCAGTTGACTCAATGAATACATGCTGGAACAGTTGCTATGCAAACTATCCATAGTTAATTCATATTTCAGTTTTGGCCTCAACATTTAAACTGCCTTCAAATTAAACTGTCCATTTACTAATTGTGCTAATTGTGTAGTAAATACCTTGAATTTTCTGCTTCAATCTCATCCTGCACTTTTATTCCATTGCAAAATCAAACCAATTATTTAAATTATCTGCACGCCACTTGACCAATTACATTTACGATAAAAATAAAGGGTTAGGCCTGAACGTAAGAATTGTCTCAGAGAATAAAAAACTAACAGCTTGTTCTCAATGTGGTTTTGTACCTGACTAAGGTCAAAAGGTAACCTTTTAGTGAGCAACCTGTAGGGCATAAGACAGCCTTGGCTAAGTCCAAAAGTACTCGAAATTTCATTGTACTTATACATATCTACGAGTAGATACATGTACTTAATAATTAATAAAAATAATGCACATCGCGCGCAACACTCATCTCATAATTAAACTCATAATAAATGAGAGTCGACGTGGCGTGAAGGAGTTGTCTAAAGGACAACGTCGCGACTGTTAATCAACCCACACATAGCTGCAAAATGGAGAAGCGGGGAAGCGGGCAAGGGTAAGACAAGCGCAAGTAATGAAAGCTATTAAAAATGGCGGCGGTTTAACCCGTGGAAAATCGATAGAGGAAAAGAAAAATTGTTACCACGAAAGACGTCAAAAGTGAAAACTGATAAAATGTGCAGAGCCATCACACACAGACAATATGTGACCTGGTCATGACTTCGAGTCAGCAATTTTTTATTGTTAGCACACAAACGTTGTCCGGGAAAAATAGCTGGAGAAGCGGGGCTTGTCAGCAGCTCTCTGCTATTATTCATATGGTGTGCTGTGGACGGGCTTTAAAAAAATGTTAGTATATAGGCGAAACATACATACCTCTCTTCGCGAAAGTAACGCCCAGATAATATCAATGAAGTGTGTTGCAATATGCTGTTGCATGTGGCTCATTGGCACTACCCGTTGGCACTAACACAAAATAATTGGCTCACCCATCAAGCTTAACGCGGTATCTATTTCAATTCCTTACACAACTATGTAGTTGAGTTCAGTGGGCCAACGCCTGGAAATATGCAACTATATTTATGTCTACTTGATTTCACTTCGCAGAATTGTTAACAGTTATCCAGCTAATTAAAATTATAATTTGCAAATTGTATTACGACTTGTTCTAGGAACAACAATACACTGAGCCGTTATCTAAGTGCTTGAATAATAAAATTCAATATTCAAATGAAAACTACTATGGAAACTTTTCAAATGCCAGGATTACAATCAATTGTTAAACGATTGCTGGAAAATTAGTAAATACGCCCTCAATCAATTGATTCTCAACTGCAATTGCCAATTCAGATTTCAAATAAGCCCTTTGAGCTGAAAGCTTACCCGAAAATAACTTCAGCTATAAATAAATTTAAAATTTCATTGATTTTCTTATATATTACGCGTAGTCTTTAACTGAACCTTAAAAAACATTCAATATATTCGAATAACATGTAAGAATACCTTTTTAAAGAGAGCTTGGCTGTGAAGCGCTCAAAAAGTTTTTTGAATTTTCATTTGAAATGTTATACTTAAGTGTAAAATAAAGAAGATTAATTCCAAAATATTTCTTTATGCATTGCAATCTGAACAAGACCCCACGCTAAGTGTTTGGATTACAAAAAATAAAAAATACATCAATCAGAAACAGAAGTTTTAAAAATAGCAATATTCAACTTAATTTATCTGTCTAAAGGTTAAGCTAATCAATTGAAGCTGACAACACCGGTGACCTGACCCTGGTGTGTCAACATTGCGTATGCGCATTATTATGTGTTTTTATATAAAACTTGTCTCTGACGATTGTAATAGTCAAGACACACCCAGTGATGGCTGGCTGACCCTCACCAAGTGTCTCCAAGTTGACAAGTTGGCCAACGCAGCGCACTCAAAGTGCAAGGTCAAAGTGCATTAAAAATGCATAACATATACGAATATATATGTATAGTATAGTATATATTATTCTATATATACTACTCTATAGTTTGTACATAAATATGCTTATCAAGAAGCAACTACGCCGCAGCAAAGTGAAATCTAAAATAAAAACAAATTTGTAGAAAAGGAAAACAAAACATTTGATTTACGCAGTTTGATGCGAGGCATTTCGTTCCGTCTGGCGTTGACAAGATGTCCCGTGGTGCTGGACAAGACTCCTTCTAATTGGCACAAATGTTGCAGGGTCTGCTACATGCCACATGCCACATGCCGCACGGCATGCTGTGCACTGTGTTTGGAATTTTAATGCCAAGCACGTAGTTCAGAGAACTAATGGAATTAAACAAATTATTTTATGGTCTGACCAGCAGGAAATGTAAATTTAAAGCGCGTGACACAGCAGCTGTGGCAGCAGCAGCAGGCGGAGCTTACACTCCTTTTTAAGCATTTGTTGCAATTAGATGCTATTGGCACCTGGTGCAAGGCAATTGGCCAGACACTACGCTAGTTTAGCTAGCCACTGACAATTGTACGTGATGTTGTCGTTCTGTTTGTTGTATTCTTTATTTTGTGTATATTTTTTTTGTGTATTCCTGTTTGTGTTTGTGTTGGCCAGGCGAATGTCCTGGCAATCGTCAAGTTCATTTGGTTGTGTTGTTCTTGAACCTAATGCTACAACTGTGCACAACTGTGGCAAATAATACACTTTTAACCCACACTTTTCCCACTCGCTTTCAAGGTTCAGTGACATTTGCCAAGTGCTCAATTTGATTAAGTGCGGAGTGTGCACGGTGGGTAGTACTCAAGGCGAGCAACGTGCCGCCAGCGAGTGGGGCAAAAGGTGGGCAGGGGGTGGCTGGGCAGGAGACGACAATGACAAGAATAGCGTCTAAATGCAATTATCTGCAAGCTTGCAGGCGACTCACGACTCGTGCTCAATGCCAAACCAAATTGCATTTGAACACTTGCTGGTTTATCAGCTCAGCTCTGCTCCTTCTGCTCCTTCTTCGTCTTCTTCTTTCAGTGGTTTGTTGTTTATTCAAGTTAAGGTTGCGTCCATTGCATGCCCCATGATAATGACCAGCATTTGAATAGGAAAGCTATGATTTGGTTTTGGCGCGTGCAAGTCCCCCATCCCACATAAGTATTCAATGGCCTTTAAAGTCCAAGCAGCAACTCTTTAAGTTCACAGTGCCGTCAGCCATTTTCCAATTTACCGTAGCATACTTTTCTGCGAAGGTGAAATGACCGTTCAAGTGGTTGCCGGTTGCTGGTAACTTTGTGCTTCCTTTTTTAGTTTAAATAAACTGCCACTAAAACAAAATATGCTATTGTCACACTACAAGCAGATGCCTTTGTCCCTGTGCGAAGATAACAGCAGCAACAACTACAACGAGGGACAGCACAAAAGGAACCCTGAAAGCATTTTTGTCTCTTGTTTTGTGAGCGGTTTGTATAGTTAGAGTCGCCCAGCGGCGGTGACATTACCACAGTACTAGTTAGAAGCTCCATCACCCCAACCCACTAAACCACACTACAGCAACACACTTTGTCGGTGGTAAACGTTTTTTTTCTGCTCTATGTTTGCTGCAATTTTTTTTACAGTTGCGTGTAATGCACGATGAGTGTCAGTGATGGCAGGTCCTTAGAAAATGTCTTTAAAAATATTTTAAATTGGCTGTTCTAAATGACATCCATTTATGAGAATTTCATTTGAGTTTGTATGATATATTTTAAAATAAATCTGACTTTTGTTTTATAGTTATATTATTGAAAATAAAATTAAATGTTTGTCTCAGTTTGATGAAATGAATGACTTATACTTAAAGAAGCTATTTATAAATTCAGACTCTGGTTTTTATTTAAGGAAGTCAAGTTTTTAAAGTTATGCATCAACCTTTATTTGAAAAAACAACCTTAGAAATTACACTGAGTTGTCTGCTATCTGAAATGTATTTAGCAAATAAAAATATTAAGTTAAAAAAAAATCAAAAACTGAAGAGGGCTTTCAAATTGTAAGGTTCGACAAAATCTTGTAATTCAAGAATGCTTAACTGCTTTAAACGAAGCCTAAAATATGTGAACAAACTAGCTAAATTACCAACACTCACGCTGTAGTGGGCTCTCAACAAACACAAGCACTTGTAAAACAATCACACACACAGACAAACTGCCACTCAAAAGGGTATGTGTGTGTGTGTGTGTGTGTGAGCAAACAAGTGTGAACAAGATATACTTGATGTACTTAGTTATTATTTTAGAATTTTTGCCACGCATAATTGCTTAAATAAAATACTTGACATGCATAGCAAAGAATGTAGTTAAAGTGGGCGTGGCACAAACACAATGACATTTAAATTAAGGTGAATGTAAAGACAAACAACATGTTATTTGATTCGGTTGCGAACAATACGACCGAAATTATGCAATATAAAATTATGGAACCAAAACAGGACTAACTTTCTGTGGCTGGCAGGAGTACTCTGTAAATGCTTAGCTGCTTGTTAAGTTCAACTTGACTTATTTGCTGTTCTTTTTTTTTATTTTTCAATTTGCCTCGTTTGTTGTTGTTGATGCTTTTGTATAGCAAATATATAAAGTTTTTTATGCCAAGTGGTTTCTCGGTGGCCTTAACTCGGCCAATGTTGCAGCTCGAGTTTTGTTCAAAACACAAAACTAAGTCAACAAAACGTTTACATGACTGCGGGCCATTGTATGAATATACCCTGTAAAATGGGAAACATAAAATAACTCTCTATTCAGATAGAAGAAAGCAACTCTACTCTGCATGTACTTCAAGTCGTTTACCGGGTATCTGTTAGTCGAGTGCTTGTTACTTTCTCATTGTGTTTATTTTAAAACATTATGTTATGGAAATATTTTTTTGCACTGCTTTGACTTTTGTTCAACTTTTTGGACTGTGCTCTTCGGTCAGTCAGCGGCAGTTGGATACTTTGTTTTGGGTGTGAGAGTGTGTGAAAAGAAATGAGCAATAAACAAAAACAAAAACAAAAAATTATAATCAAATTTCGTGGTATTTACTTTTCATTTATTAATTGCCCAGAAGCGTTTAGACCCAAGACTGCAAGTTATTTCATGTGGGTATGCATGGCAAACTTGTGCATTAATAAAACAAAAAGGAGAGTTATTCGCTTTTAGCTGGGCTTAAGTATTTTCAGTTGAAAGTCAACTTAATAATGTGTATTTACTTTTATGTATACACATAACCTCAATGGTCGCTTGACTTGTTTTGCTGAAACAAGTAAACAGTTCTTAAGAAAGGAGCCGTTGGGAATTACTTACCTTTTGTGAATTTGATATTAATTTTAAATTTATTTATTATTCTCCATTGCCACTCTTGTATTTCAATACCTTTCAACTACTTCAAAATGTTATTGTACTGTCATTGTCACTTAAATTACAACCTCCACTCTTTCAAATTTCCGAAAGAATTCACAAAACTGTTCATCTGTCTATAAACAGATAAAAAAGTTTTGATTTATTTACAAATATTTGAATAAATATTTATATTACAAGTTGCCCTTCAGCTTGTTCAGTTTGTTAGACAGCAATCAAAATATATAGTATGAATATGATGATAAACAATAAAATAAAATGTAATATTTGTTTGGTTTTTGTTTTATATAAAGTTTTTGCCTACAAAAAGGCAATGTTTCTTAAATATTCCTTTTGTGCTGTGCTCGCATTCGTTAGAAGGATGTCTGCCCGAGGCACTTGATATGCAAATTGTTGCCTGTCATGAAAATATGCACATTAATTTTCAGGGCTTTTTATTTGGAAAAAACTTGATGGTACATACATATAGTACGTCATCTAACTAAGCGTGTTGTTCCATCTCACGTGTAAAACGTTACACGAAACGTGCGATGATGAGAAAATTGAAAATGAAAATATATGAAAATATGGGAAAACATGTGAGGGGACAAGATGGGAAAGTAATGCGGTGTAATGCGGTGGGTGCACGCTCGTGTGTCGGGAAACGCGACAGTTGCATGTGGGTGGAATTTTGTTGAAATACGGGCGTAGTTTGTTTGCTGCTTGCTGGTTTTTAGATGCTTCATACTCGGCGTAATCATATGTAAACGTTTACGTTATACGATAAAATAAACAGTATAAAACTCCTCACAACTGTCAACCACAGCAGCGTTCGACAAATGTGAATTGTTATTGTTAAAGTGGCGTGTTTGCATTGTTTGCCAACGGCAACTTTTTGCGTATCCCGTTAATCAGTTTTGGCCACAACCTGGTATTGACAGCCCGCTTGTGGAGAAACGTCAATGGGGCGTATGAGTACTGCGAAAAGTAGACAAATTAAATGCATAATGAGTAATGGCAGCATCAATCACCAGCAGCAACATGAGAGCCAACACCTTAGTTAGTGTTCATATTAATGGTTGCTCAGTACCTAGAAGTACTACAACAATCCCACGTAAGAAATATATTGTCCTTCAGCATTTTTTAAGCTTCACTCAAGTTACTCTTATTTTCCTAGACAAACAGGTAGAAAACAATGTCTGTCTAGACGGCACCAGCAACTGCGCGTTAGATTAACACGCTTAAAGTGTAGCTAGGGTAATTGAAACCACGTCATGAAATATTTTCTGTAAGATGCTACAATATCTGACGGCCAGATTAATTGGCTTTACTTCATCATAACACTTGCAGTTGATACTAACTTAATGTATTATTTATGGCGTCAAATATGTATAAGGTTGAGTAAAGATATTAATACTGAGTTACTCCTTTATTTACTTACTATTTTACGGTTTTAATTAATCTTGAATTTTAACATTTTATCTTTACAAAATAACAAAAATTAATAGTATTTTTCTTGTTTAGCAACCTTCAGTTAATAGTTGATTAATTAATATTTGAATGGTTAACTGTCTCGATTTCGATATGATCCAATATTATACATTTTCTTTAAAGAATTTCAAAATTTTTTTCCTTTTGCTTTATTTTTGCCTTAACTCCTTCGGTTTCTTATTGTTTTCGTAGTTTTTGCTTCGTTTATCTTCTTAAGCTCGTTTGTGTAATTTATCACTTTCCTCTGGTACATACTCTAATACCTGTCATAGCTGTCTTCATCAAGTTCATATTATGACCCATGTCTGCTCGATGCATTCTGATGAGACATTAAAACATGACCCACAGCCACAACACTCACGATGCTTTGGAGGGGCCTGGGGGTTTGTGTTTTTTTTTTGGTGTTTGTACAGCACGTGTTGCTTTAAACAACTCTCGTGGCTGTGGCTTTCGTGATTGCTTCTCAGCATCTGCTTGCCTGAAGATAAATGCTCGTAATGGCAAGCTATTTTCCACTAAATTAACAAAAAGTTTTCTGATATGCGCATTTGCTGTCAAGTGGCTGGCAACACACACTTTTTCCCAGTAGTTTCTCTCTTTTTTTTGCCACAGAAATTATAAAAAAGGGCAATAAAGCTGCGTGTGGATCCCTATACTTGTGCTGCACAATCTCGTAGGAGTCGCAAAGAACAGTTCGTAAAATGTTTGCTGCTGGGATGGAGTGCAATATGGCGTATGAGTGACATATAAAACTTTAATGCATACTTTTATGTGAACAATTTTTTGGTTTTTACACAACGCTCTTGGAACTGGGAACTGGGTACTGGGAACTGGTAACTGGCAGCGCTATCTAGATGAGCAAGGCGGGCGTGAGTTGCAGCAGCTTGGGGAAAATGTCAATGGGTATTTTGTGCGAGGATCATAAATTACGCATCCGACACGGCGCACCCTGACATTCAGAGCGTTGCTGTAAACAAAGCCATAAACTAACAAATCCTGATGTCTGTCTCTATGGCATCATCTTGGATTACTCGTAATCTGAAAGCGTCAGTTTAAATCTAGGAAATGTCGTTTATTGAAGCTGCTCCACAGTGCAGTTGCTAATTGTGTTCATTTATTGTGCGTCCACGTGACAGGAAATGTGACTTTGTCCTTATTCTGTACCCCCCAATAACCATTAAGTTCACTCAATGCGAATTCGCCATTTGCAATCGTTTGTGCATTAAACAAGTCGTGCGTCTTCAAGCTTTACAGTTGTTGTTGTGCAAGTGCAAGTGCAAGTGCAATTGAGAGTAGAATGCCAAGCCGGAAATCCGTGCGCACTTTCAAATGCATTTCCGCTACAACAACAATTGAGTGCGAACAGTGCGAAACAGAAAAAGTCGTTGAAGAAAATGTGCACACTTGACGCTTGCGGCGCCATTTTGCTGCAGATGCTGGCACAAAACGTTCCAAGTACGGAAATAAAATTGTCATCTTTACGGAACATTCCAAAAATGTGTGACATGCCGGAAATGGCTACGAGTTGTTGCCATTAACTTGTGTGTTGTTGCTGTCATCTGGTGCTACTCTTGTGAATTCAATGATTGCCAAAGTGCAGACGCGTGTGCAGTGTCAAGTGACGCTTGAATGTATGCTAAGCGTTTGGGCAAGACACGTTCATTTCGGAACCCTCCCTATCTGACTGATGGTTGCAATCAAAAACTGTTGATTAGTTTTTTAACTGGTCCCAGGTTTCCTCTTTTGAATTGTGGTTAGTAATCAGAATGGTTTAGGACTTGTGGAGCGATATCTGTGGAAAGTTTTTGATGTTTGCACTTTTCTAATGTTTCGTTTCAAGTCAGTTGGTTGCATAACTTTCAGGAATTAAGTGTACCAACCTCTGGTTATAAGTTGCTTTACGTAAACTAATGACATGATAGAACATATTTTGGCATTTGAGGACACGTGAGTTGACTTTTAGCCTTCTGCTTTTGTTACAACATAAGCTGACTGCAGTCAGCTACTTGTCATTAATCACAATAAAGCGAACTAAATGCGCTGCAAAAGTTTTTGATGCTGGACACAGTGGCGCCCTTGAAACTCGTCTAATTTCAAAGTTGAACTAATCAATTTTGCGCATGATTGATGCCCAATTGTGCTGCATTCTTTGTTTGATCCGAGCGGGAGTGAGAGCATTTGTCATTTCTATTTACTTGGCCAGAAGGGAGAAAAGCGACACTTTAGCAACTTTGTTTCAGTTGAGTGCGTGGCCAATGGCAAAAGTTGAAAGCCGAGAGTCTAATCGCATCATTGATGCGACTTCCAGTCAGTCAGCCCTTTCAAAGATGTCTGCTTGCTTCTATTGTTGGCCAGACTTGATTGGCTTTCACTGGATGCTGTTGCTCTGAGCTGAGAAATTTTAAATTAAAATTGTTTGTCACATTTTTGCACGTGGCAAGAAAGCAGAAGAAAAAACAAAAAACAAAAAACAAAAAAAGAAAAAGATAAATAAATAAAATGCCATGAACTCGTCTTCTGTCAGCTGACTACGAGCTGTTAAGGCAATCAAATATGATAAACCACGAGCCGTCCAGTTCCTGCTGTCACTAGGACATTTAATATCATGAAAGTCATTTTCAAATGCCATTGAAAATCCATTTGTCATTGCGGTTTAGCAATCTCTGGCATTTAAGATTCGCTTTCAAATTTACAATTGAAATTTTTGTAATATTGACTTGTTTTAAATACACTCCAGCACTGGCAAATCAAGCCAATATAATGAATTAAAAGGGCCACAGTTAGGGTGAAACAGTTTGCATACAAAAACAATGCAATCGGGATAACTGTGTGTGCAACTGCGCGTATGCTTAATTTGCATGGACGCACGGTTAATCAATCATTTGGAAAATCATTTCATGCACAACAAAACAACAAGGTCTTTAGCTACACAGCAAATTAAGTTGTGTTTTGTATTGAGCATCCTGTAATCGGTAGGTTGCATAGGTTATATTCGGTTGCAAGAATTAAAACATATATATGAACAAAAGGAATTACCATTATTAAGATTTATTTTATTTGTATAATTTATTGTTATGAATATTTTAAAGGGGCATATTCAATATTGATATTTTATAAAAATATATGCATATTGATAGACTTTTGAGATTAAATATAGAGTTTTATAAAGAATATGATTTAAATAAAGAAGTAATATAATTAATTGGCTACAGGGTATCTAAGCAACAGCTTAGTCAAGACTGAACTCTTATCTTGCTCTCAATTTGTCTACCATATAAAACCAGAAACGGGCTCATATTGTGTGCACGCGTCGTGTTCGCTGCTCTCGAATTGTTTACACATTTAATTGACGGTTTTTATTTTTGGCAACAAATTAAACAATGCAAATGCCGCCTTATAAAAAACAACAACAACAACAACACGACAATGCAATAACAATTCCCGTAGAGAATTTAGCAATATGAGTAGAAATCGCCATATATGAGAGAGTATGTTAAAAGGCTGGATAAACAGTTGCTACTGGCTCTGTTTTCTTTATTTTTTTTTATGAATATTTATCACACAAATTGATTAAATGAATAACAACAACAAGGTCCAACACCCGCAATCACATGTCAGCTTACATAAAAATGGGGGGGCCTATATTATTATTGTGTGTGAAAATTGTACGCAAACTTTGACGCGTGGCTGTATATGGATCAGGGGACTGGGCCGAAAGCTATTGACTGGTGAGACTGGCGTTTGGGCTGTTAGCCTAATGGCCGATTTCACCTTCAACAACAGTGAGTGTTAAGTGCTGAGGAGTACACAAGATAGCTTGTCAGTTAACTGTACGTACATCTGAGCTGAAAAGATTTTTAGGGACAGGTGTGATTCTGTTAACATTGTATAAGGAAGTATTATTATTAATTTACTCTTTTAGATTTATTAAGAGGAGAAGTTGTTATTAGTGAAAATATTATGGCACTCCTGCGACTGCAGCCCTTAAGAAGACTGAAAAAAGGAAATATTTAAAGTTTTAATCGTCTTAACATCGGAGAACAATTTTCAGCTACTGGAATCAAAGAATTTTCACTTTGGCTTTTTCATAATAAACACGTATTTTTCATAATAAACAATATCTTGTAAGATGTTGACTTTTACATTATTCTCACTAACCTGTTGCGATCTATTGGTCCATCTATGAATTACCAGATGTGTTGCCTGTTGTTTTCCCAACTCAACTATTGATCTGCTGAGTGTCAGAAAATTTCTGCCTTGAACTCAGTTTGACCAGCCATCAGCTTGTCAATGCGCTGACAATTGAAGAATAACAGAACCAACTGAACTCGGGCGCCCTTCAACCCAAAATCTCTGAAAAGCCAATGCACGGCACATTGAGGGTCAGAGGGTGGCCCGAGGCCCAGAGGTACGTCTTAAGTGGAATTCTTTGCGCGATCCATAGGAATGAACATTGAATATGGTTGCAAATTACATGCATTTTTAATTTATCGTATTATTAAGTATTAATAATATTTACATATTATTTATTTACACGAGTTTAATGAACTGCACCATTGCAAATATGTGCTCACCTACCGTTCGTTCGCTTGCTTCCTTCTCTCCCACAAACCAGAAGCAAATAGTCAAAAAGCGTATCGTTCACTTTGTGCTCACAGTTCCACTTCAGATACTCGGACTTGCATCTCAGACGATTCGTGCTTTTACTCGCATGTAAATATAATAAAACTTGGCAAACGGTGAATGTGGAAACCCAGAAAAACTTAATGAAAATGAAATTTAATAGTAAATAAATTAACTCAGCGAGAAAATTGACTGTACGTGTACTCTTATAAAATGGGCGAATTGATTCTCCGAACCCGTTTGAAATTTGAATTCAATATCAGAAGCATTAAAATAAATTTATATAAAATTGATGGCTAATTTTTAGTGTGTGATACTATTTAAAACGAAGAAATTAATTAAAGTTTGTTAAATTAAATGCTAAGCAGTGTATATACACAGCAGTGATTGGTGTTTCATTCGGTGTATTCGATTATAATTGTATTGAAATGCTTTTAAGGCTAAACTGCTCTTTGGGTCAGCTGCGCTGTAGTTAATAAATCAAATTTGCATGGATAAAGTTGTGTTTGTGCATGCGTGTCATGCGCGGCGTATGATTGATGTGAACTTTGTGGACAGCATAAACGAAAAACTGCATTATTCGATTTGTAATCAATAATGCTGTACATGCCATATTAGCTGCCAATAGTTGATACAATTTGCTGTTGCACAAGCGAGACGAAACGAGATTGAACTGAAGCCTTGCAAACAATGTGCATTGTGCTGGCAAGTGCTCGGTTGGGTCAAAAGCTCAATGGGTTTGTGCCACTAACCCAGTTAAGCCCAGTAGAATTTAAAGATGTGTGTGTGTGTGTGTTAGAGGTTAAAGTACGCCAGGACATTAACCTACTTAGACGGCACTCATGCAACACTTTTACACATTATTTGCCTCTTGCCTCTCAAACTGTGCTTGGTAATTTAATCCTTTCGTTTCGTTTCGTTTCACAGCATCTTGCGGTCGATCGCTTGCCCATAAAGATTAATGGCCAAAAAAATGGGTATTAAATTCGCTTAGGGCCACGTGTCATCCGATGGCATCATAAAAGTCAAGCATAGTCATATCACAATATCATTATCATCAGTTCAGCGAATTTTGTTTTTATTTTCCTTCTCCTCACATTGATCGATCACCTACACGGCACGTGTACAGTGTACACTATACAATGTTTAGAAGATATCATTCTCTCTATCTCTCTCTATCCTCCCTCTCAATCTTACTGTTTTCTTTGCATTCCTTCTCTTTCCAGTTGATGAAGTTAGGGCGTCATATTTCGCTATTGAAGTCATTAACCATTAACACCTTAAAGCACACAAAAACAAACTGAATCACAAAGAAACTTGAATCTCGAGTTTTTATGGTTATTTTGATTTTTTTACATATCTAACATGATATACAAATGTTGTTGCTGTGATTGAATTGCATTTACAACACCGTTCAATAAATATTACTTATTAATATTTTTTATTTGACTCTTTTAAAATTCTATTGTTGCCAGAAGCAAGAGAAAGCTGTTAATATTATAGATGATTTTAAATATTTGCTAATATTATTATGACCTATGAAATAGAAGATTTAATTTTAATCCAAAAAGTATAAAAAACTTTTTTTCTCTTAACAATACCGTTTTTTAACATTTTATTTTGCTATCATTTCAGTCCAATATAATTTTTTAAATAGTTTTCTTTGTTCACAAGCATAATCTGTAGGTTTGCTTATCATTTCACAGACCAATAACCAGACACTTAAATTTGTTAATTTGTTAATAATCATAAAGATTAATTTGAACTTTTATATATTCTTACATCTTTATATGAGGGAGATATCTCCATTTACCTCTTTATGTTTTCCATATCAGGCATTTCAGAGTATATGAAGATTTCACCTTTGCGCCATTTTTTAATGAATTAAGTAGATAAAGATACGAATAAACTCAATTTGCAGCTTCGCACATCATAAACAATATAATACCGCAATGCGTGATTGGGATTTTTCAATATGTTTTTAGAGTATGTTTACGATCTTACTATCACGTTGTGACAGCGTGTTTTTCATATGAATCACTTGAATGGTGTTTTTAAACATTTGCAGCTCTTTAGTAGAATCTAGAAATTTGCAGAGATATTTAATTTGCTGTCAGTAAATTTCCGATATTTGTGATTTTCGATTGAATTAAATGAATGCAATTACAGTCTTAACCAAAATCAATTCGGAATTATGCCACGCGATTTGATTCACATGTTTGGCTGTGAAAGATTCTGAGCAAAAATTTTCCCAAAAAAAATCAACAAAATTGTCAACCCAATTGACAGATTTTTTAATTGCTTTTCAATGTCACATGCAAAGATCAAAACATTTCTTTTTATTTATTTACTTATATTCTGTTGAAATAAAAGTTACCACAACTTAAAGTTCAGCGAATTGATATACGGTTTATTTAATTTGCTAATTGTTGCACTTGATGCAAAATTTGCGTGTTGCCACTTAAATCCACATCAAGGCGAGGTCTCGTCTTTGGCACCGACGCGTCGGGAAATTAGTCAACAAAAGCAACGGTTTGATGTAAGCGAAAATACATTAAGCTGTCAATCTTCATTCCGCACACAACACACACACACACACACACATTCACACGGGTAGAGAAGGAGAAACCATCAAGTGTCAGGCACTGAAAATATTTTGGCAAATGCTACAGAGTAAGAGTGAAAAAGAAGAGTTTTTAGAGATTCTTGGTATCGGCATCCACAGGGGTACAGATGCCACAATATCGTTGAGTGGCACTTTTGAACTTTGACTGCCGCTGATGTTGTTGTGCTTCAATTGATTTCTGTTGATGCAGACAGCCAGAAAGTCAGTCTGACAGTTGTGAACCTTCTCTCTCTCTCTCCCTTTCTCTATCTCTGTCGGTCTGCTCCAGTAAAGGGCAACTGAAATTTCGTCAATGTTTGGCCCATAAATCCTCTTAAATGTGGCTATTCAAAATATTTTTTTTGTTGTTGTCTCTGTCCCCTGTCATTTTGGGTAGCTAATACTTATCACAATCACATAGTATATAAAAGAGTGCAGGTAGTTGCAAGTCCATCACAATTACGGCGTTTTATTGACTTCAGAGGACTAAGGGTTGAGCATCTTTGTTATCGCTTATTGTTTACATAACAAACAATTTGAAAAAAAAGAGAAAACTAATGGAAATTGTCTCCGTCCATCATTAGCAAATACAATTCCATTCTAACATATATACGAGTCACTTGGCCTTGGCCGTAGGCATTAGTGCATTAAACCCCCTGAACCCTGTCAGCGAACTTACCTACCCCACGGGGAAATTTATATAATATTCATATTAAGATTAGCATTTGTTTGATGTGGAAGGCAAATGGAAATATATTTTTTTATAAACTGCTTTGCTTCTGTATACAATTTGAATTGGATTATGTTCTATATTTTACTTTATATATTTTGGATAAGATAAATAAAAATATTTTTTAGTTGAAGCCACTCCATCCCATTTGTATCAGTATAATAAACAGATGATAATATACAATAAAAATATGGGATATTAAAAAAAGTAAAGATTCTTAAATAAAAAGGGAATGTTGTTGACATTTTAAGGCAATCAAGACAGGGGTCTGATTCAAATGGTTTACTGTCAATATTTATATTATATATTTTTCACTCTATTTGACTGAACTATATTTTATACTGTTTGTGGCATTTATTTATGGTGATATTTTACTTTAAGCATTCTCTCGTAGTCAAGTTCCCTCACAAAATGGTAATAAGTCAGCAGCAGCAAAACAAAAATATCACAAGCCGATTGCCTTTTCTTATACTGTATTCGTATCTTCCTCTATCAACGTAATATTGAAATGTTGTTTTTCCTTTTGCTTATTTTGCAGTTTTGCCTGCAGCCTGACGTCGACGTTGACGCCAATACCACATTGTTGTTAACTTGTATACATTGTAGCTGGCAACTAATTTCATCCAGGCTGAGTCTGTGGCACAGCTGGGAAAAGAAGTAAGTCAATGTTTTGTAATCAATTCCCAGTGTTAATAACTTGTAGAGTAAGAGTCGAATTGTTATAATACACTTCTTTTCAAAAATTATATATGTAAATTTAAGTATTGTTGTTATTAATTTTTGAGAGCATCTTGAGCTATTAAACATTAATAAATATTAATATTAACCACCTTAAAGTAACCTGTGAAACCATTTTTATCATCTCTAAATTTGTATTTTATTTCCAAGTCTCTTTCAAAAGAGATTTACAAACAATAATAAGATCGTATTATGTTATCCTTTGCGCAATTGACTGATGGAACTAAATCCATAAGTAGTCATTCATACTATACTGAGCCCTTCTTAACTACTTTGTTAAGTGTATCTTTGCTTCGGAAGTGGCAGGAAAAACTTTTCCTTTCCTTTTGGTATCTTGATGAAAATTTCAATCAGATGTTTTGTCTGAATTTCTCTGCTTAGGTCTGCACCGGAAATAATAGTTATTTTGTTGGCACGTGTATGTAAGCACAAAAACATGAGTAAACATATACAAACACGTATGTACATAATCGTGTATGTACATATTTATCGATATTTTCGTCCTGTCAAAATACAAGAAATTCTCCTGACAGCAATTTCAGGAGTTTTACTCGTAGGTAAGTAAGTATTCAATTTTGGCAAAGAATGGGAAGCTGTCCAATCAATATTGCAATTTTTGATTAGCAAATTTATGTAATAGTCAAGTTGTATTCATCCTTTGTCAGGCATTGATAAATATAGATTTCTTTAATGTCTTCCTTTTTATTCTCATATTGTTATTGCTATTTTTTATATGTCGGCCTTTTCAAATGCTACTGAGCACTTGAGCTTATTTATTGTTCTCATTCTGTTGCTGAGAACACATACTAAGTATTTGTTCTGGGCTGTCAAGAGTGTGCATAGTTCTGAGTTCTGAGTGGTTTCTCTGTTAAAATAGCTAAACAATCTTGTTACATTATTTATTTTGTTTGTTATCATTGTAGTTATGTTCTGTTTAGTTTGCCATAAGATTTCCGCTGCTCATAGAGGTTGTGTATTGAGTACTTAGCCGAGATTTCTCTGCCTTCTGCCATATGGGAACTTAAGAAACTACGCATGCACTGCACATATGACTCGAAAGTGGATAGTTTTGTATAAGCACTTTTGCATGTGAAGTACGGGGAAGTGTTACCTGAACTAAGCTGTTAGTCAATGTGGCTTTAAATTGGTGCTTATACGATCAATATAAGTATATCCACTAGAAACACAAGTTACTTAGAATGCAAAATATCTAAGTAGCTATCGACTCTAGCTCGCTTAAGGACATTATGAATGCTCTTGGGCTTTTAGTGGGCAGTCACAAAATAAACTTGTAAATAATTAGAAAAGGCAAGGGGGTCTAAGCATGTCTCAAGTTTCCAATGTTGAGTGGTTTAGGAAATATTAGGCGGCAGATAAGTGCCTAGTGATAAGTTTAACCTACATATGAAATTCTTTTGGCAAATAAAACTGGGAACATTTTCTGCCATAACTATTGAGTGGCTATAATAAATTATCAGCTATCAGTTTAAACTTAATGATACTACATGCTCATCATCTAGTTTATTTCAATGTCTGGGCCAATGACTAGCAATTATGTACAGAATTTGGTCTTTATCTCGTTTAATAAACATTAAACTTCATTTTACGCTCACGTTGCACATTTTATAGAGTGCAGCTCGTTCTACACAAAATTGCTTGCGGCTCTTGTTGCACTTTGCGCGATTCTTGGTATCTGCATAATACCCTGTAACCAGAAAAAAGTCCGTCTGACGCTGATGGTCGATTTTGTTTTTGCTGTTAAGTTATTGTGCTGTAGAGTTTACAGCGTAGCTGCTAGTTGAGCAGTCTTAGCTGCAGAAATTTTGTTTTAAGATGATATATTAATGTTCCAGCTATGAGGTGTCATAAAGTGAAGCCACTTGAAAAATAAGGCACCCACCCAAGCAACAGCAACAGCAAAAGCAAAAGCAGCAACAAAAACAGCCATGTGCCTGTCGTATCCGGCTCACTGGCAATGGACTATGACTAGCTAATAATACTATAAGTATTATACCCATACATAAATATATACATTAAAAGTGTGTATGTGTAGTACTTAACACTTCTTCTCCTTTTATTTATTATGTTTGCGCGTTAAATGTTTATTTTTGTACCAATAAATTTTGATGGTTAGCTGCCACATTAATATGGCTCTTGCTAAGTTCGCCTCCCAAATTTTGTTGTTCCTGCCAATATGATCAACTTTGGCTACTCAACTCAGACTAAATATGTAAACAGCTAAATCATCAAAAGTAAAATTGCAGCTGCCTGGCAATGCAATTGCGGCGCCAGAATTGTTGAATTTTAATTGATTTTTAATCAAAAAACAAAACTACTTGCCTTTATTCTTCTAAACAATAAGCAAGCATCTCGCAGCTGTGCAAACATTCGATGATGCTCATTGTGTTGAGAGACTCGTCTACTGGTCGTCAAATCGACTTTATCCCATTCTTATTTTCATATTCGATACTCCCTATCCCGAAGCTGGTGACAGTCTTGTCTGTGGTGCTCAACATCAAAATTCATGCGTCAGCTAAGTGTCAGCTTTTTGAAATAGCTAATCATGCGGCATACACAGCTCACTCTTGACTCAGACATACACAGATACACTTAGGGTGTACTCGAATAGCTTTGAGTTAAGGGACAAGCAAATGGCGTTATGAGTTTATTAGATAAACAATCGTTAACTGTGAAGCCAAGCATGTGAGGGAAACAGCAAAGAACAAACGTTGCTAAAAGGCTCAACTGATATATACCCTGTGATACGCCTTTAAATTGTTTCTGAATAAGGGTCTTATTCAATACTTAGATAGGGTATATGGTGTACATTTTTGTACTCTACTTTTATATTCTCCAACTTACTAATCTTTCATTTAATATATCTCAAGAGCTTCATAACAACTTTCGACATATTTCTAATGGCTACAGGGTATATAAATTATGAGCAATATTTTGTGTATATTTAGGTTTATGGACAGCAAAGACTTGCCTGACTAAAATGAACTATTTAGTCATATGTATACAATATGAAATTGTATATATGCAATGCTTGAAAAAAATATCTGGGTCATCGATCAGTTGCTGGGTGCAGATAGATTTACTCGCATATTTTTATATGTTAATTGTTAAACTAAGAATTAAAATAAAAAGAATTCATTTTGTCAGCCAACTAAAATTATTTAATCACCACTTTTCTTGCAGATTTAAATTATATTTAGTTTAATATGTGTATGCATACTAAACTATTTCGAGTTCTGTATCCGAATTGAATATATAAATGCAATATATTACTATCTAGACGTCACAGCGAAATGGCTGTTTCTATTGTTAGAATTGCTTTTTAACACACGTCTAAATAAAAATACACGCAGTGTATTCAAAAGTATTTACCATACAAACTGGTATAATATATTACGCATACGCTGCGTGTGCGCATCTTTCTTCCAGCTCACGTTGTGCTTGAGCAATATTTTCCGGCAGTGCCACTGTGTAGTGTTTTCATTCAGAGACAGGTAAAGGCACACTCACACACACACTGGCACACACAGACACACTGACTTACGTCCATTCATTAGAAAAATAAATTTAGTTCTAGGCAAAAACAAAAGAAAAGTCCGCCGCACATTTTTGGCCACATGCCAAATGTAAACGAAAGAAAAAGAAAAAACGAAAAAAGAAAAGGAAACAAAAGTTGCTCACGTTTTAAATGTATTTCGTGTACTTGTTGTGTTTTCGCTCTTTTGTTGTTGTTGTATATCAAATTCTTAACAGCAAGTCATTTCATGACGTTATCAGTCGGAATGTCGGGCAGTTGAGAGATTTCGGGCCTATTTGGAGAATCAGACCCCTTATTTGTGGCCTGACCCACGAATCCTACCGTCTCAACCCTTGCTGGTTGGCCTGACTTGACTTTTGGTTGTTTGTCAAAGGTTTGGCAATTACTTACATTTGTGTGTCATTATTGTTGACGCTTTCTCTCACTTTGGAAGTCAGAAAGTCAAAGTTGGCCTCATACATCACAGTTTTGACGTGAATGGGGCATGTGGCTAGATGCCTTGGGGCATGTGGCCTGTGACGTTGACACTTGCTGGCCGGATTGCCCATGTTTTCCTTCATGTCATATCGATTTTCAAATTTCGGCAGCCCAAATTGGACCTTGTGTCTAAGTGTCAGTTCACTCGTCTGTCAGAGCTCGTGTTTTGCCAAATTGTCGCTGCTTGTGTTTGCCTCGTCATTTTTCTTGTTCATGTTTTGTTTCTTTTTGTTGATTTGTTTTCGGCTTAAAGGTGTTAACTTTATCAGTCGGTATTGTCGGTGGTCACTTTCAATTGTAAACACTTGTTTCACAATTTTTGCCTTTTTAATTTCACAAGAATTAAATGAAATGTGATATTAAAAAAAAAAATAAAGTGATATATAAGCTTCTGAAGTTATATAAATTGTTTTAAGTGACAATTTTTAATATAAAAAAATATTATACTCTTGTATAACCATTTGGCACGTTCTACTTTAAGCGAACGGTGCATTTAAAAGTCAATTTGGGTGCTTGAAATTTAAGGTTGTACATAAAATTTGATTTGAAAAGTGTTTCAATTAAAATGTTGTATTAATTTATTTTGATATCCTTTTTTTGATACAGCTAGGAGTTGCTTAACAAAGCCGGTTAACTCTTCAAGACTCGCTCAAAATACTGTGTTCTTCTATCACTTTTGGATTTTTATACCTCTTAAACAAAGTTTCTGATTCAACTTAAAGACAGTGATTGAATTCCTACTATTTGCAACTTTATATTTAATAGTATATTGAATAGTCGTGCAAATTAATTGAATTTGGATCCATTTTTAAAAGGGGGCGTTGCATTTACTTACTGTACTTAGCACCTCCCTTTTTTCGCTGATCTTAATAGTAGTTTATTGATTTATAAATCTCACTTATTAACCTCGCAGTTTTCATTTGTAAACTAATTTCTAAGCAAAACAATATGAGTTATTTTAAAACAACTCACAGCTGGTTATTATGTATTATTTAATAGATTTAATATCAGTTAATACTCGTACTCTCACTGTTCGCCTTCCATATCCGGTAGGCGATCCATTATCGCCTCAATTAAAGAAATTGCAGTTATATGAATATGTATTGCGAGAAGGTTGGTCCGGTTTAATTGTTCATCTGGTTGGTGGCTTTCATCTTAGTACCTCTGAATATCGGTTCTGTAAACAGCCAAAGGTTAAGTGAAGCAAACAACTTTATTAGATTCTGTAGGTGTTATTAAAAGCAAGGGAATTTTCGATACCGCTATTTCTAGCATAGTTTTGATACTGAATTTTGGTTTTTTGCAACCTTGCAATTTTCTAGTCGATTGCATTTTATGACCGCAGGTAATTATTATAAGTCTATAGTTTGTTATTCAGTCGGTAATTCAAAGCCCTCATTGACTCCACTTGCCTTTGGTAAGCTCATGGAACTTATGGTGCAATGAACCCAAGTGGCAAGTTGAAAACGCAATTCGATTATGGTAAAAATAATGACTACGATTACACGCCCAGTTGGTACGTCACAAAAACAAAATGTCTGGCAATAACTTGTTAACTATCAAGTGTTTTGTTTGTCGAGATGGCCATTATAATTTTGACATGCAATCGATTCAAATAACAGATAATTGTAATAACTAGAATGACTGTCATAACATTAAAGATTATTCTATGAATTTAAGGATTTAACTAAAACTTTGATAAGCACACTTGCAATTGTTAAATATTTGCCTTCTTAGAAAGTATTTTGCAAATTGTTAATGTTTGCCTGCAATTATTACCAAGCCTATTCATTTTCCAGAAAACCCTTTCTTTCTGCTTAAGGACAGACCTGACCTGGCTCTGGGTACTTAAGCCTTTAATTAACCCAGAGATTTCTCGTATTACAATTGACAGATTTCCGGCAAAATATTTAGTAGTACTCTGGAAAACTCATTTTCATTTTCTGTCGAAATACCAAAATTCATCTAGAAATTTCTTATTTGTCGTGCTTCTGCTTAAGCCTAAAAATATATTTTTATAGCTTTACTAGTCAGCAAGAATTTAACTAATCTGTGGATTACTTCATAGAAAATGTGATATATGACGTTAACAGTTTAGAGAAGGTTTAGTAATGTTTTTTTAATATACATTTGTTTTAATAGTTTTATTATTTATATTGTGATTTTACAGATTACGATTACTGAAGTATATCTGAGCTTTTACAGATTACGATTACTGAAGCAAATCTGAGCTTCCACTTTAGTGTAATTTTATCATTCTTTGAGTCTATTAAAATGAAATACAGTTCCAATTTAAATAAATAATAAATGCAAATTATAATTGCAGAGCCAAGTGCAATATTAAACACTTTTTTTTGTAATTACTAATGCGGGCAACAAAGTCATTCAGCCATTTGCAAGAACAACAACAATGATTGCAACCACGCTTGTAACAAGTTTAAGAGTAAAAAGCCGCAAATCATTCGCGAAAAAATGTTTAACTTTGGCTAAGACTTGCAACAAGTTTCTTACATTGGTAAGTTCAGACAGTTAATTGTTCATTGCTAGTCGGAGAATTATTCCATAAAGGTTTGAAACTTGAAATGATAGTTAAGTGGAGTTAATATCTGTAATAATGTATGACACAATTGCAGTAAATTAGATAATAGTTTCCTATAAATATTCATGCGTACATTCTATTATATTATAAATACAAAGTAAAAAAGTTGTGCAATATGAAAGTCAAGATCTATACTTTGTTATCTTACAGATTTTGTAATATTTAAACAAATTGTCCAGACACACTCTAATTACAGTGCTGGTTTTGTAGAGGGTAATATATGCATTTGTTGGTTACGTAATACATATTTTATACACGTAATATGTATTTGTAATATGGATTAATCGTGGAAAATTTGATTGATTAACTGCTTGCAATTGCAATATATCCGCTAAAAAGTACAACATTTTCGGTTAGTTATTCGTTCTCGTCTTCTTTTAACTTGCTTACATCTTTATATGAAAGATTTATGCCACTTGATGACCTTGGGCATGGTAATTTTTTTTCTTGTTCCACTCTGGCTATAAATAGCGGCAGCAACCTCCAAGAGGTCACAGCAATTGCAACTCACACTTACACACACACATACCATTTAGCAGCTGTAAATTATAAAAAAATAAAAACAAAAAGTTGTTTGCTGAATTGTTTTACAGGGCAGGTAAAACTTTTTAAGTGCCTGCATACAACAACCACAACAACAACAACACCAATACAAGTACAGCCAACATAAAAAGGCTGCAAAAAAACAAACAAAAAATTAAAAATAAAATTGTATTCAAAGCCAACTCTGTGGTCGTATGAATGGCCAGCTGTGACCGCCAGAACTGAAATGTTTAGTTTAACAATATCAATTATTCAGGCCAATAAAAACAGGCTGCTCATTTAGCTGGCCATTTTCATGAAAGGTCAGTTACGAACTTCAATTTCGAATAACAGATAATTTTCGTATTTTTATGAAATTAAATCATTAAAATGAGCATAAGACGCGCCCACTGAAATGTTTTCCTACTTTAAAAGTAGGAGCATTTGGTTAACTGCCTCAGATTAAGATAATAGTGTAGATAACTAACTAGACTAGGCCATTGTGTGGTGTTTGAAGGACAGACCCATTATTAACTACGGGCTCAACTGAGTCACTAGTAAATGCAAATATTTAACTAAAAGTTGTGACTATCTTGTGGCCTCCGCTTATCAGTTACATTTCTGTTGATACGGGTGGGGAGAATCTGATATCTACCAGATATTATCGAAAGTTATTTGACTGTCATGTTTGGCGCCTCGAAGGGCCTCATTATCATTATCAGTCAACAGCCGCGTGCATTGTCAACTCTGATTTTGATATGTGAGCTCTGTGGGGAGCGTCTTTAATTAGATAGAGTATAAAAAATTGCATATCACTATGGAAATTAACCAGACAGCTGATTAAGTCATTATTTCTTGAGATCCATCAGCACGAGAGAGTTGACATCGTGAAGTACTGAGTCTTACTGATATTATTATTTTACTTTTATCAGATTAATGTGGAAACTGTAAAGCTTTATTTATTACTATAAATTTACTTGATACAATTTTAGTTAGTTAGTTTGCTAGTTTCTCATTTAATCTGATAAATTCTTGAACGCCGTCTTTATTCAATTGGTTGCCTTTTGCAGTGACATATTACCTGAACGTTGTCAATACATCTGCTATCATCAGAATTAAAGTTACCCACAAAAAGGCAACCATGGTTTGCATCATAGATGGTATAATAGAAGGGATGATCAGCATGAAATATTTGTGGTTCTGGTTCAGGAGCCGGCTTACTTCTTACTTGTATAACGTTTGCAGTTGCGGCAGCTGCTTCGCTGCCTTCTTCGTTGACCTCGATAAAGGCCTTGTGTAAAATCTTTGACACGTGCATACTTTCATGTGATTCCAACATTTTTTCAAATCCAGCTTCATCAGTAAAGATTCGATTGATGCCCAATTGCTTGAAGACTGGCGTTAACTCTTGTTCGAACTCAGTTTTGAATTTGGGCAACTTTACAGAAACTTTACATAAACTTAGCTCAGAAGTTATATCCTCCAGCGATACTGCTTGCAACTTTTCTTCCAGTTGCTTTAATCCCGATTTTAAATTTGGCAAAATTATTAGCATGAATAAGTCACTTTCTCTATAAGACAATCGCAAGGCTTTCGCATCCAATTCTGTTAGATCGGCAAATTCGAATTTATTTGTCGCATTCATCATTAACACTTTTACTTTCATTTCATTTTCAAGAAAGAAATCCTCACTGTGGGTATCACTCTCTTGAAATTTAACTGACCATTCGCCTTTAAAGTGAATGGCATTGATAAGGACCAATCGAGTGCGCTCATTTAGTGCATCAGGACTAACAAGGTTTCTTATTAACTTGTTCGTCCTAGACTCAACCCATCCATTGATAGTGCCCGCAGCCTCAATGCTAGTTGAGAAATCAATATTCTCTGGTTCCGTGTGAAACTTGTGTGTCAATATATCATTGAATTCCTCGCGAACTGGATGGTCCTTCGTGATGTACAATTTGTTGGCCATTTGCAATACTTTGCACTGCTTAAAGGAAGTCAACACGTCGCTGAACCCATTCGCAATCTCTATGGCGAGGTTGGAACTCAATTTGAGTCCTTCGTCCAGCTCTTTGGCAGTCTCATTGCCATCCTCTACGCCCATACGCAACATAGCAGCGCAAGTTTGTATGGAGAATGGAGAACATATTAGATTTCTATCGGGGTTGAGGCTAACCAAACATTGGTACAAATTGCGGGAGAAGGAGTCCAGGGATTTTGCAAAGTTATTTATAGATTCTGATTCCATGTCTTATGAATTCATCATAGCTCAAATAAGTGATGTTCTTTTTAAACAAAAACTAAAATAAAGTAATCACTCTGACAAACTTTTCAGCGTTGAATTTGGCAAAAAGATATATGTGAAATTATTATGTTCAATTGATCAGATTTTAATTCTTAAAGCCGCAGACATGTCTGTTATTTTTCAACTCAACTTTATTTAAATTATTGGTGAATTTGTGAATTCCAGTGAACTCGAAATGAATCATCACTTGGCTTTATGCAAATATAAAATTTCTCCGTATGCTGGCGGTTCAGTTAAGCCTAGGCACATCCATCAAACTGGAAGTATGAATAGATATGTGTGATATATCACTTTTGAATACCTTAACGACTTGGTGCCTGGTGGGCACGTGCCTGGGTTCATAACTGTTGTTATCTAGGGTGAACAGTCGTTGGTAAGTCAGACAAGGACAGTTGTCAGTTAGCTTGATATTGGAATTTATAATTAATGTTCAATAACTTTTTAATTTGTACACATTAGTCAAAAATGTATATGAAATATTTCGGAAATGTGTTTTCATTTAGTGTAAACTTGTCAATCAGCATAAATCAGACAGAATTCTGACTAGTTCTTGGCTAAGGTCATACGAATATATAACTCATATATATTCGAATATTACGATTAATATATTAACATGTTCTATACTTGACGATGAGATATGAAGACACGGAACAGAATGTAGGTCAGTTTGCCTGCCTGCATGCCAAAGTCTCCAGCTATAAATAAATGCATTTTTGTTTTCATTTCGATATTGCCTAGTAAACAAACAAAGAACGGAACAGAAACAGAAACAACCGTAGGCACAATTTTCCAATTGAATGGCGTGAGAGTCGCTGACCTTGCTTCCAAATCGAAATCGGGGGCATGTCCATATGCGTCAATGCGTCCAATGTGGAAGTGTCCAAGCCAATGGCCTTTAGCTTCACATGACAAATGTCACGACTAAGGCTCATACTGAAGCTGAGCTCATCTTTATTGTCCAGTTTCAGAGATGGGAAATTGACACATTTGGCTTTTTTGGTTGATTCTGGAGTACAACAACCTTTGAAGGAAATCTGACCCTGACACATCTTTAGTCCTCGTTGAAAGATATCAATTCATATGCAGCAGAGAGCACAGCTTATATTTTGATATGAAAGAAAGCAGTCCGCAGGCATTTCTTCTATTGTCTTTGACTTCTCATATGTTGTGGCAAGCACTTTGACCTCCACATGTAGCACCAACTTTTCTTTTTGTATTTAGTTTTGTCGGGCGGGTAATTTGAAGCAAAAATGAAATCAGACAATGGCCCTAGCTAAGTGCAGTGAACTCGTTAGCTAAATTTGCACCATTTGCATAAATTTGAGAGCCATCGCATTACAACACCTCATAATTACGGGTGTGTGTTGCAACTCGACATACTCAGACATCGTACTAATGTAATTATAGAGCCATTACAGCTTGTCATTTGGCTAATTATTAATTGCATTAACTTTTAATCAATGTCTCTGTGTGATATTGGCCCTTTTTGACTGCAAACGACAGGTGCAACATTTTCTCAGACACTTCTAAAAGTGGCATGTACTTTAGTGCAAGTCTGTTCCAAGTTGTAATTGATACTGCAAGGCAAGTTTAGCTAATTACACTATTTGAGGGTTTCAAAATTGATTGGGCCTCTGTTAATTGGCCTGAAAGCGCATGCAGTTAGTAAGGCCTTATGATTTGGGTCAATTGCCAACACCTGGCGTTCTGATCCTAAATTCACACAGCTATGCAAAACTTTTAATTACAGTACATGATATATTATTGATAAAATATAGTAAAATATAAACTGTCTACAGAATGTTCCGAGTACTCGGGGAATTTATAGAAACTCCCCGTATCTGAAGTACTCTTGTTTCTCAAGTATTTGTTCAGCATATCATCTATGTCTACAGTTTGATATTGATATGAAATGTTTATGCATGTGAAATTGAAATTGCATTCTACGCATTTCTGTCTCAATTTCTTTGTTTTCTTTGTTTATTCATCTTCTTCCAGCTACAAGTCTAACCGCAATCTTAAAAATAGTATACTCAGTAGTACTGGTTATAGTCAGAGTTGCCGATTGTGATTACGGATCACCTCGGCTTCTACATAGAAGGCTGTGGCATATAGTTCCAGTCTCAGACCACGTCGAGGTCGCATTTGTTCAAGCATTTTAACCGTTACGCTGCGTAGCCGCTAGCTGGGAAGATTTGTAATGGAGCAAGTCATTCTCGATCTCATAATAGTGTCTGATATAAGACTAACTTAATATGTACGTACATATAAAAATATACATTGCAGAAATCGTCTGGCAAATAGCGACGCAACTCTCTGTCCACATTAACTACCGCCATATCAAATTAACCACACGCGACTGAACGTTTGGCATTTTTAAATAGAGATGAACTTTTGAGACGTTGTGTAAGAAAACTCTTGAAACGAATCGACTTGAATCGCATTTCTAATCAGAAGTTACCTAAGTTTTGAATAAATTTGTTAATCATGACACGGGAAATTGTATCTCTAGAATTTCACGCTGTCATCTCTAATTTAACAACAGTAATAACAGTTATCGTTAAAATTCATCGACTAGGTGATGCCCTGTGTTCTGCTTATAAATATGACATGTCCTTAGCTACTTAAATGCCAGAAACTAAGTTTCTTAATATTTTTTTACTTTCAAGTAAACATACATCCGTCAAACTTTAAGAGTCCAACTCATACGATTCTTATTCTATTGTCTACAGGGTATACAAAAACTAATAATAGGCAAAAGGTAATCACGACAAAGCGTCATAACAGCTAAGCGTTTACCGTGCATTTGCATATTTGATTCATGTTTACATTTCGCTACATTTTGTTGCAATATTTTTCCACTGGCCAATAGGAGGGAATAATAATAAAAAAACGTCACCGAGATGCTCGCCAGACGATGAATGTGAATCGATGACAGGCAGACGACAACAACAACAACAACAAACTTAGCGACGATGCTAATGTGATTGTTTTTATTTTTTTTCACTTACTTTTTTTCGCATTGGCCATTGTCGTGCTGGCTAGCTAACGAGCTAATGGAAAAGTTTTTACTATACTATAGAATTTATAAAAACTCCACATACACATCCACATCCACACCCATGCGAGTATGTATTTTGGCATGTAGAAACATATGTAAAGAATGTAATGGCCTTGTAAGTTTCCATGTTATTGCAGCTTGAACTACAATTAAATTGTATTTGTCTTACATATCCATTTCCCAGCTGGCACACTTACATATGTTTGTTGCAAACTTTGCTGGAATTCTGTACTAGGTACCTATTAAATTAATAAATAAAAGTTGACCCTAGTATGAACTTCGATGTGTTCTTTATTATGAACAACTGCAGACTCAGAAAGTCATGTTTTTGTCAGTCCTGAATGCATCATATATAATATGTTTTTCCGAGAGTTGTTAATTTGAACAAATCGTTTAAGACAATTATGAAGATAATCTGATAAAAAAACTTTGCAAATAACGAAGAGTCGAATAAAGGTATTATGAATAGTTCAGAAAAATCGCAATATACCTCTATGAGTTAAGATATGTATAGTGTTATTCCTTTGTGAGGGTATCTATTAGTTAACTGGTCACGAATATTTGGTTTATTGTTGTATTTTTCCGTACGATGACAAAGTTCCTAAGCTTAGATAAAAAGTTGCGCCAATATTTGCCTTTTTGCTTTTGCCTTTGATAAAGCCGCCTTTTATTCAATTATAGGCGGATAAAGAGAGCGAACCGCATGCTTATATCAATTTAATAGCAAGAACAAACTTTGGCTGGACAGTTGATGATGAAGAGGGTCCAGAGTTAATTAAATTGGATTTACGTTAATGGCATTTGGCTAAGCTCAGCTTAGTTTTTGATTGACCATCATTCATTGTGATTATTCTGAGTATTCGCCTTATCAGCTGCTCATCCCCAACGCAATCTTATCATAGTCACAACACTAAAACAGCTGATTCAACGGAACCGAACGCATTAACGGTTATATGTGTTTACTTACAGATATTCGGATATTCGTCATACTGTCTGACATACGTCTGACTTGCGCTAAGGTGTGTGCCTCACACCAGTTCAGATGTAGCTGTCAGTTAACCAAGGCTTAGACTAAAAGTCTTACAAACTCGTATATTTGTCACAACGTGTTAAACCAATTAGCAATCCGTTAAGGAAATGCGACACACTGAGACCTTGTTAAAGGTGTAACAAATATTTTCTAATCGCTTATCATTCGCTTTCCGCATTTCATAACCGACTATATAATGCTATAGCCAATAATCCTTTAAATCCAAATTGTGTTGAAGATTTATTGTTTAATGCGTTTTAAAGTAGTTTATTTAATCTGTGACATAAAAGTTCTTAATTAGAAAATGTGCTATCTGTTTCCAGTCAAAGATATGAATCTGAATTTGTTATTTAAATAATATACTACTTTCTAAGTAAATAGAATTCTATCTTGGGTAATTTTCTATATATAAATATATATTTAATAAATTCAATAAATATTTTATTAAGAAAAAACCTATCAGAATCTAAACTAGTTCATTTAATGTGCAACTTTTTTTTTTTGCAAAACAGTTATTGGAGCAATTTGCAATCACAGAAAATGCAAATCACCTGTTGGTCGATAATTAAACAGAATTTTTTCAATGCCAGCTGCATAAAAAGTAGTTTAGCTTTTCTGTTACATTCTGTCATTATCGAAGGCTTATAGGGGGCTCTGAAGTGTAGATCATATTGCAAACAACTGTCGGGTGAAGTCCCAAGTCATCGTGACTGTGGCCATTATTCGTACTGTTACCAGCTCAAGGACATATTGACGTACGTAACGTGGCCTAAAGTGAAGACAAAGTATACCTATATATTTCTTAATGACGGTTGTCTGCCCATTTTAGGTGGGGACTTTGAGTGCAGCTCATTGTGTGTAAATATTGGGCTGGTAAAAAGTAAAAAGAAGCAAACGAAGAAGAAGAAGAAGGTGGAATTTCACGCCCATTTTGGGGAGCGCGCATACAGCAAATTATCGTCAGCAACAAATATGGGTTAAATATCATTTATATCAAATTTATTTATGGACTTATGAGGCTTAAGTGCCTCAATTTGTACGATAGCGGGACAGTGGCAGCACTGGCTGCAGGGTGTCGGTCCAAAAGTGAGTTTAAAACTTTGTATTTAAATATAACCAATGTTCGATTTGTCGAACGTCAAAAGTGACGTCACGTTTTAAGAGGCGGTTGCCACAAAACAAAAGAGCAGCACACAAACAAAACCGGCTTTTAGTCGTACATTGAACATTGACTGGTGACTGCGGACTGCTGGTTGTTATTCTCTTTGTTGTAACTGTTATTGTTGTTGCTGCTGTTCTGTTTTTTTCATATGTGTCTGAGCCATAGTTTGAGTTCTTTGTGAGCTGGGAATCACAGTCTGATCATGTGTTTACAACAGGTTCCCATTGATCCATCTAGATCGCCTCATTAACCGTCTCACGTGCTGAGTAAACCCCCAGTCAAAATTTTTAAAGCCGTGCCCCTCTTTCTTGGTAGTTTGTTGATTGGATGGCTCATGCTTTAAATTGAAGCTATATATTATGTGGTTAAAACTTGCTTGTGCATTTTTGCATTTATTTTTGCCACCACATCGCGTATGCGCAATGTTAGAAGCAGAAGCCGTAAGAGGAACAACATGCCGCATGTTTATCTTAATGTGTTCAACTTGCTGTTTCTTGCCAAGTCATGCAAATGAGCGCATTCTCTTCAACTTGTTTATACGCTCCCACCACTCACAGGGGGGGCGGAGCTGTTGGTGTTTCTCCAGAAAAAAAAGCGAACTATGCCCTCGCCAGAAAAATAAACAAAATCCGAACCCAGACACTTGTTAGTTTAAACTTTTTCGTCTTTTTATGCATTTCGTTTTGCCACCGAGCGGCTTACTTTGTACTTTAATCAAGTAATCGTTTTGTCATGCATTGTCATATCGGTGCATTAAATGTTTAAAATCTCTGCGTAGTGCCACGCGAGCGGATGTTTCAATTAAACAATTTAAGCAAATACAATATTTGATCGGTAAAACTTAAGTACATTAGACATTGATAATAAAAGTATATACAAGATTTGAGTTTGTGAAATTTTGCCTTTGTTCCATGGTATTATCTGTCAATATATTAAAGAAATAGAACAGCATTTGTTTAGCCACCACTGATAAGAGGTAGGAAATAACAGTTTTGATTCCAAGCAAAGTCACACAAAGATAGTGCTAGAGATACGTGTGACTTTACATACCATATAAGTATAAATAGTACGTAAGTAAGTGCGTCCGTCTCTGCCTTGATTCACTTTTTGCGTCAATATTTGTTAGCCGTACACAATGTAGAGTTTACAAAACGAGCGTTAAATTCACACCCCCAAAAGTGCCGCTAATATATTGCCAACTACTCTGAGCACTTGAAAAACATATTAAATCTCAAATATTTCATTGATCTTGAGTCAATTATTATCTCTAATATTGATATAAGATCACAAGCAATCGAAACTTGTGTGGCTCGTGTTGTCTAATTGATTGGGGCGTTACTCGATATCGAGACAGCCGGTTGGTGATAAGCTCACATTTTATTTACTTATTTTTTCGATGGGAGTTTAATTCTATTGCCAAGTGTAGGGTATTCTTTGTAGAACATTTGATATTTCAATAATTTTTTAAAACTTGTGAGCTTACTAAAGATGTTTAAAATTAATAAATAATTGTTTAAGTTAAGTTTAAGTTGGTCTCAGAATTTATAAATAAAATAATTAAAGATATTTAAAATAAGTCATTTTATTCCACTCTCGGAATAAACTCTCCAAGTTTTATATGTCTTCCTTCCATTCAACGTTTTTTTGTCATCAACCTAAGTTGATTATTTTTAGATTGACTCGTCAAATCGAAAGTAGGGCATATAAACTCCGCTCAGGCCGACCCCAAAACGATAATTGTTTACATTTCACAGTCTCCGGTCGCGTGCTCAATGCTCCCCATAAATAATAAAGAGAGTTCTCTGATCTTATTCGAAATGTGAGCTTAGTACTCAGCTGGTCAAACTCTAGAACGCACCTCTGATGAGCTCATGCGTTTGCTGTTTAGGGTTCAAAGTTGTGTCTCTGTCGAGTGGTCATGTTGAAAGTAACTGATTGTTCGATTGATCAACTTGATGCGTAGTATGAGTAACTAACGATAGTTAACTGTGTATTACATGTGGCTATTGCGTGTAACCATTTGATTTCGCTATAGTCGCAGAATTACATAGTTAGTCAGCTGTACGTGAAGATTTTGAATTTAATTGCTGGTCATTCTGGGTAGTACTCCGATAAGAGAATATGTACTTACCCAGTTAATGGATCATTAAGAGGAAACGTGCTTGTCTTATATGGAATATGCAGATATTTATTATAAAATAAACTTCATTTCTGAGTCACACGAAATTTGTTATTACATACTTATACATATGTGCTGTGTCATGGTGTATATTTATTTTTAAATTAATTTCATAATGAAAACAATCTGTAAATGATGAGTATATATGCGTATTTTTTATTATTAAAATAGCGCAAGGGAGACTCTTATCTTATAATGTCTGACTCTATCTCTTTCTCTCTTGCAGTTGCTGGGCTGAGAATTTCATCAGCTGTTTGCTTGCCAACAGTGCCAATAGCAGAAACAACAAAACCAACAGTTATAATTGTTTACTTGCGCCTAATAAAAATTCAATTTTTATGGCATAGAAAATAGAGCGTGGCCATTGCATTGGATGTTGTACAGAACCCAAATGAAAATGAGGTTTGGAAAATGTGCCAGTAGCAGTAGCAACACCATCAGCAGCAACAGCAGCCAGCGGCAACAGTAGATTGTGATGTAATGAGAGCGCAGCAAAAGTGAAGCCGCAATGCAATTGCAATTGCACAAAGATTATACAATTTGTGAGTTTGCAACGAACTAGGACAACAGCAGCAGCAGCAGCACCAGCAGCAGCAACGGCAACGGCAACAAACGGCCTCAGACAAAGTCTTAAACTGATAAATACCGGCTGGCAACAAGCAACGACCAACTAGCAACATTGTGGCGTGCAATAGCAATAGCAATAGCAACAGCAACTTCAACAACAGCAACTACAACAACAGCAACAACAAGAGCAGCAGCATAAATTCAAAGTCGCTACGGTATTAATTGAGCGGAGCGTGGGAACTACAAATCACAGCAGCAGCAGCAGTCGCATTAACTACAACAACAACACCAGCAGCAGCAGCAGCACCAGCAATTGTTGCTCAGCTCGCTCTTAGCTCTCACAGTGCTCGCACAGAGTGAACGACAACAACAGTTGCCGTCGCTCAGAGCTCACTCCGGACTCTCATATAATTTGAGGCGTTTCGGCAAGCACACACGACAGTTGTGCTTGAAACGCTTCGTAGTGAAGTTCGTGCTCGATCGACGCGCGGAAAATAATAATAAAAGAAAAAGAAAATCAAAATAAGAAAAAGCAACAAACTTTGTTTTAAATCAGAAAATTGGCGTGTACGAATTTTACATGTGAAAAAAGAAAAAGAAATTTTTTTATGAAATTTTTGTTCAAATATCGACGACGAGCTTCGCGCGGAAATTAGCAAGCGTTTGCAAGAAACAAGCCTACAAGAAGTTAAAAGAAAAACACAATAAATTGGAAAAGTTATCAAGAAGCAGAGAGAGGGAGGGAGAGAAATATAAGAAGAAAACACAACAGTGCAACGTGTAAACCAAGTGAAATTTTTCGTGAATGCCGAAAACAACAAGAAAGCAAAAACCTAAACTCAAAGCACAAAGCAAGAGCAAAAGCAAAAGCAACATAGCAAATACTTGTGTTGATCGTATCAAAGTGGCTTTCAAGCTGTAAAGTGATGTGCGTGCCACAAGCACAACAACAACAAAAACGACAAAAACATAAACAAAAACAACAAAAACAACAACAAAGACAATTCGATATAGAAACGGAAGCAATAATTGCCAAACCGTTAAGCGCATAAAGAAATGGCCATAGATTTTCTTATATTGGCCCTGCTGCTCATCTCGTTCATCATCAATCTGCTGGCGCTGTGTGCATTCTGGATAACGCCGGGACTGCGCACCACAGCCAATCGCTTCACCATCAATCTGCTGATCATCAATTTGATCGGCTGTTGCATTTTGGCACCCACATTGTTTCTGAGTGCTGTGAAAAATCAATCGGAGCAGACAACAGCGGGAGCAACAGCTGCCGGTGATAGCATTCAATACTATTCAAAGCCTGGCAATCATCAGCTTACCATACGTCATAATGGCCAACTTGTGGAGCAGGATGGCATTGTGGTGCGCCGCAACATCAACAGCAGCAACAGCAACAGCAACACCAACAACAACGAGACTGGCAACGACAGCAATGTTGACACCATTGAGACGATATACAAGTGCAATGGAACCTATTGCCGGGAGTTGACCATCGATGAGCGTGGCGATGGTGCCATTGTCATCACAGAGACGGAAACCCAGGGTGAAAATCTGAGTGTGCCGACAGTGCATATCAACAACATTCAATTGCCAGCGGTGCAGCTGCGTTGTTGGTCCATTGATATGGCAGCAGCACTGGGCGCTCTGGCGGTTCTTCTTGTCGTGGGTGACACCTGGTGTGCAGTCACAGATCCATTGCGTTATCACAGTCGCATTTCGGGTGTGAAAACATGGATATTCATAGCACTCACCTGGGCTGTGGGAATACTATTTGGTGCACTTTCGGCATTCCGTGTGCTTGACTTTGAGGCAGACACACTGTTCAGTCGGGAGAGACGTTTGGCTGCTACGTACTTCAACATCAGCAGTACCAACAGCATATTTGGTGTGGTCTTTGCCAGTGTCTACTTCATAGTGATCATCCTGTTGCCCTTTGGATTCGTTTGTGGCATGTATTGGCGCATCTTCAGTGAGGCACGAGGCAATGGTCTTCGTATGCGACAGAATGGTTCCTCGCCGTTGCTCCAGAGTGCCCTAAACTTGACCAATCATCCACAGGCCACGCCCGCAACGCCCTTCTCGAACAGTTTGTGTGTCCACAGACATTCCATATCATCGGCCAGCTCTCATGGCGGTGGCGTTGTCACTGGCGGACTACAGATGCAAATTGATCAGCGTGGACCTCGCAGCTCGCCGAGCTGCCTGCGTCGCGATTCGGCCGCCAAGGTGCTGCTGCCAACCATCTCCGATGATGGCTCCGATGGCGATGTGGAGAGCACCACGGCCGGCGGTCATCAGCTAATGAGTGTGCCGGAGCAAACGATGGCGGATCGCAATCAGAACATCCTGCTAACACTGCAAACAGCCAGCGGTGAGATTAAACGCAACTATTCGGCCAGGCAGCTGCCATTGCTGGGAACCTCCTCGCAGGATCTACGGGAGTTGCATCGCCTGCAGGGCATACGTCAGGTGCACAGTTCTCCGAATTTGCACAAGTACACGGAGCTGCTGCAGGATTCGTTAAGTGATGAGTGCAATTCGCCGCATTTGTTGCATGCACAGCGACAGCAGCAACACTCACAACAGCAACTGCAACAGCAGCCGACACAGCAGCAACATCAACAACTGCACACACACTTTAGCTCCGGTCGTCAACAGACAGCAGGACATGCATTGCAAATACCCGCCATTCATGCCTCTCCCAAGGCTCTCAGCTACATGAGCTCTCTGCGTCATCGTCTGAGCAACGCCAGCTCGTTGTTCAAGTATCGCGAGGAGTCTCGGGCCGCTCGCATTAGCATTCTGGTTGTGGTCATGTTTGTGGTCTCCTACCTGCCCTATGGCCTCTTGGTGCTGCTGCAATCCCGCCTCTCGGCAGCTAACTTTGGCGGTTCCACCCAGCTGGCGATCTTCATGATCCTTCTGGCCAATCTCAGTTCGCCCTTCATCTTTGCCTATCGCAACAAGCGTGTGCGACGCGGTGTCAAGCGATTGTTTGGCCTAGATGCAGCCAGCGCATTGCAGCGTCATCATAGTAGCAGCATTAAGACCAATGGAGGTGGTGCTGCTAATGGTGGTGGTGGTTCATCTGGCAGTGCCGCTCAGTTGCAACGCAACAGCAGCAAGTTGTCGCAATACAGCAGCAACAGTTGCCGCTATCTCACACCACAGAGCTCTGTGATCAGTCAATGCCAAACGACGCCGGTGCATACAACATTGACATTGCGACCCAACAGCAGCTGCAGCACGATCATCAATTTTGGTGGCCACACCAAGGGATCTGCGGATTCGGATGATGTGCCCTCATTGGAGGCAACACCTCCACCCGCCCAGCGTTCCACACGTCCCAAGTTGCAACGTGGCATAACCATTGTGGAGCATATACACATTGCCGGTTCACCGCCCAAGTTTCAGGCACGTCGTGGCCTGTTCGATATGTTTTTTGGCGGCTCCAAGAAGCTGCAGTCCAACTGCGCCCAGTCAGCGCCAACGGAGGTCTAAGTAAAGCCGAAATCTAGTGTTAAGTAACTACTAAATGTTGATTGCTTGCTGAAGAATTCGCAGAACAGTATTCGTAATGTCCTAAGTTTAGAGATTTAAGCCAAAAATACACAAGAAACACTTATTACAAACATGCTGTGCTAGAAGCTTCTCATGCCAAAAATGAAAAAAAGAAAATCTAAGATAAATGAAAAATATTTTATAAAAACTCTCACATAAACATACTGATGTATATGTAATATGCCTGTGCTTGTCAAACGGTAATCGTTGTAAAATTCACAGGCAACCACCACAACAAAATGTACCTTTTGTCAAACAAATAATTCAAAAATACAAAACACTGTACAAGTCGCAAAAAAAACGGAAAAACAAAAAAATTAACAAAATGTTTAAAACATATTTTATAAAGTAAACAATAATAATAAGAAATATCAAACTGTAAACGGGAACCAAGCAGCCAATTTCAAGTACCTAAAAAACTGTCTAAACATATGAGAAATACCGTCAATTGCTTGAGACTCTCAGACACACACATACATGCACAAAAACGACACACAAACACAACAAGCACGACATCTATTAATTTATTACCATTTAAGTTAATATAAATATTTATTAATCAAACACGACAAGCTTTAACTGAAAACAAAAAGAACAACATTCTGGCTAAAAACCCAACGCTAAGCATTCAATTTATAAGTTTTATATTAAGTAAATGTGCAAAGCATATAAATGTGTATTATATTATACTATATAGATTGTAACTTCTTGAATTGGCACCTAGTGCTGTTGAAGGAGGAGAAAGAACCGATGCAAACTATTTCTTGGCATTGCAAGCGGCAGTTTTCATATTGAAAACTTTTCTCGCCGGTCTTTGCAATGTCAATGTTATCAGTTTGCCAGTTTCGCAGTTGATCAATGAGCGCAACTTTATTTTGTATAATTAAAGTCAATTTGCTGTCTAGAATTTCAGTCATTGCGTGCAGCTAAATACCTCATTAGTTTTAATTTAAACAATATAAAATACAAAACAATATTTAGTGATGCGTTAACGGGTCTTGAAGTATATGTCATACCTTGTGTGTGGCATGTTTCTAACCCTATCATGTATGCCAACTCAGACCGAAAGCTTTATAATACCCAAGTTCAATTCAATTCAATTCTTTAATTTTATTTGCTGCCATTCAACTTGCTTATAACTAGAAGAGCCTTTTGTAATTTTATGGTTAATATGAAACAACAAAAAAAAAAAAAAAATGAAAATTAAAAAAAACCAACCTCGAATTTATATTTCTAAAAATTTACATGAGAAATTTATATCTATGTATTATAAATATATACAATACTGAATATCTTTGTGTGTAGAAGACAAGAAAAAACAGTTCCCAGAAATTTCAGAAGAAAAACCTATTCATGTGATGATGAGCAGACAGAAAGTGAAAGCATTAAAAACTAACTACAACATGTATTAATAGATTATATTACATACCAAAACATATATATATATTCATATATATGTATAGACAGCACTGTTTTATTTCTTTTTCTAATTAATGCAACTGTCAAATGCTATATACGATTAATGTAAACCAAAAAAAAAAAAAACAAAACATAAATTCGATGTGACAAATTAGCTTATAAAGTGAAAGGAAAACAGAAACAGATGAATAAACCGAAACGTTATGAAAAGAAACCAAACAAAGAACGAAAGAAAGAAATGAAATTATAAGAAAACCAACACACTAATTAACAACAGTACAATTACAATTGGTAGCTAACCACAGACAACAATTTAATCTAGCATTTTCTAGTTATGCTGCTAAATATTATAAAAAAACAAAAAAATAAGAAAAAAAGATATTCCAACAAAAAAACACAACTATTTAAATAAAAGAATATGTGTCTTAAAAACAATTAATTATTATGACTTTTTATTGCCTGAACTTTAATTCATTTTTTGTTGCAGTCAAACTTGTTTGCTCAGCGATTGCCCACGTAATCTTTATACTCACATATGGAACCAAGAGATACTTTTGTAGTATGTGCTTGCCAGAGGTGCAATTCAAGAGTTTAGCAAAATCAACATTGATAGAATATTGGAACCATTTAGGGGAAAAATGTGTGCTTCAGTTTTCTATCGGAGCTTACAAAATAAAAGCCAGGTTATGATTTTTGTGCTGAACGTTTTTCAATTCAAATCGGTGCCAGATTTTATGAAAGCTTAAAATAAATCATTCAAAACTGCTATAATTTCACAGATAAAATAATAATCAAAAATAATTGTCATTTGCGCAATAATTTATAAAATCATACACAATTATTATGTTGGGATTTTGTAAATAGAAATCACCTAGAATTCTGTATGTTTTCTCTAGTAATAAATATCAATTATAAAAAATAACTCTAAAAGCTATTCAGCCACAAAACTCTAAAGAAGTGTGTGTAGTATTAAATAAAGCTAGCTTTTATTGCATATTTATTCACAAATTTATTGATCTAACCTCTTTGACAAAACTCTTTTCAGTTCTCCGACACGCATACAGAACAAGAGCTCTAGAACACGAACAAACACTTGAGAAGAGTGTTGACTTTAGGGCGCACAAGTTCAACATTTCATTTACTGTTGCGAATACTTTTCCATATTTGTGACCACATTAATTGATTCATTTGGATGGCGCTCAATGAAAAGAAAAAAAGCGGTTACAGCTCGTCTCTTAATGAACGCTTTTTTCCATAAAAAAATAAAACATATATATGAAATATGAATATTGTATAACAACTTGAATGTCACAGATGGTGGTGGCATGGGGTCGTAGCCAGCCGGCACATTTAGAATCAAGTGCTGGTGAGTGGTGACGAGTTCGACCACCACCACCACAATCAATACAACCACCACTGTCAACGAGTTTGTCTGCTTATTAGAAGTTTAGCACTCAGCAAGTTGCTGTTCGGGCAATGTTAAATCGTATTTGGTGGCAACGGGGCGTATGGGCGTTTTGAAATGTTTGGCAATATGGTTTGGTGATCGGTATCGTGTTCTTTAAAGTAGCCAACGCGTGTACATCGATAATGCCAGTGGGCGTGACTAATCATTTGACATATGACAAGTACTGTTACCTTTTACTTACCCGCAGGTGACTCACCCATCAACTATTTGTCGCTCAGGTTTATTATCTTACTGCAATGGGGCGATAGCTCTGCGATACTTATATCGTACACAAACATTCACATGACCCAAGCAACCCCAAAGTGAGAGACCCTATCAGCACCTATCTCTCTTCTCCCAGTTCACAGCTCCCAGCTCACAGCTCCCGGCTCCAGCGGATGCGTAGCTGTCACTTAAACCAAACGGTCGACGTAACCGGCAGCGGAACCGAAGCCACAACAAAAATCAAAGCAGACGCAAAAACCAAAACAAAAAGCTACATTCATGCCACTGTGCTTATTTATTTTATGATTCACTGCATCCAACTATGCGTGAAAATTGTCACACAAGCATGTATACATTTTTGTATGATATGTATTAATATATGTATATAACAATCAAAAAAAATTGTTGCTTTCACATTTGCCAATTGTTGCGCAAAATTGCTTGAAAACAGAATTTCAACTTGAATAATGCAGATTTATACTGCATTTTGATGAGTTCTCTGATGAGATTTGGAAATAGAATATATTGGCTTTGTATATAAAATAGATGGCAGTCATAAATATGATTTGCAGTATGTATTACAATTGCCAGTTGAAAGTTGACAATAGACCACAAATCAAATTAACTTTTAGCTCAAGCAACGAAACCGTTTCGCTACAGTTAGTAGAGTTCAAAATCTGGCTGAGATCATAATTATTGAAGTTTTTAATCGGCACTTGACTTATTCAGTCACTTTTCATCTACACTCAATTGCCCTTTATAATCATTTAGAGCTCTTAATGCCAGTTGACATTCAGTTGTTCGATTTGGGCATATTTGTGGTATTCTTTTCAGTCACATTCACTGTATTTCAACCAAAACTTACTTGTTCTCAAAACTCATATTATTATAAATTACTTATATAGAATTATTGCACTTCAATATTTTTGTTAAAATTTAGAATCCAATACCACCTAGTTAACATTTTCTTTTGTTAAATAACTCACATTTAGACCGCAGTCCATTTGTCTAATAGATACTGTAAAGTGACATTGCATTAAATATGCAAAAAGCTTTAAATCAGTTTTCTTAATTTAAAAGCCATATTTAACAGTTAAGCTCGTATTAAATAAATAAATTCAACTGTTCATTCTTGCATTTCGAGAGCCCACAACGAATTGCCTTAAAAGTCAACCTGCTTCCGTAATGTCAAATAAGCCATATTATTAGGAGTCAAGCCAAGCCTTATTTGAATAGCTGCATAATTAAAATAATTTTTCAAATAATATTAAAGAATTTTGACTCATTGGTCTTACAAAAGCTATATATACTTATATATAAACATTATAATTAGATGCATATAGGTATATATATTAAAAGTCATTAGAAGAAAATTGTTTGTTGGCACAGCGACACAGTTTTTGTTTTCTTTTACTCGTGCTGACAAAATAAATGAATAAATTGAATTCAAATGCTTAAAATTGAATGAGTTGAGCAAATGAGCAAATTTCGGCTGTCAGGTGAGGGAAACGACAGAAACGACAGCATCTTGGGACTTGGGATGTTCGTGTGGGTGGACAAGCTGCTGTCAACTTGAACAAATTTGTCGATTAGACACGAGGAAATGAATGTGAGCAGCTCGAGGATAAGACTGCGTCAAAGGTGGAGGTAAGGATGTGTGGCAGTCAGTAGCTGACACCTAATATATTGATATGTATTATCGTATGCTTTATATGTACATATGTAGATTAACTGATAAATTTGCTATTGGTTTTTGGCAGCCTACAAGCGTTTCGATGAGTGTCAATGAACCGAATGGAAGTTTCGGCAGCTGTCAAAGCGTTCAGCATAGAATCGTATGACATAAATCACTGATGAGACACCTCTGTGGTAATCATTATCATAAATCTAATATCGCCAATTCTGGATTTTTTCAATTTGCATGTGAACTTGAAAACCGAGTGCATTGACTTGATTGCATACACATACACACACACACACACACATCCGATCAAACACAGACAGATACGTGGAAAAGCCTTGAGTATAGCTCTTTTGTCGGTTGTTGCACTACCTCCCTTGGCTGCTATCTACATCCAACAAAAGATTGATATATCTATGTTATAAATGTTTACACTATATGTATTACAATTACCTTGTTTTTCCGCATTCTGCTCAAACCAAAATTTACGACAGCTGTGCCAAAAAAGAGTTGTTGTTATTTCACTTTGGTTGCCAAGCCAAAAGTTAAGTTCCTGGCTCAACATCGAGCATATGTGAATAGGTTCTATGTGCTATACTTATATAGGGTAAGTACCTATACTTACTGGTAGTACTACTGGCCCATTGGCGAGTAATATGTAAATATATGGTGGCGCTTATCAACTGGTCGGAAAGCTTATCTTAGTGTAAATCTAACAGCAGCTTGATTTAATATATTTGCATATAAACAAAAGTCGGCTGATGTTGTTTTTCATTATTATTTTTATTATTATTATGCGCAATTATGCCTATATATAGTATACGCTGTTTATGCAACTAATATAAGCCTAGATAGGGTAGCTTAACGTCAGGAAGGTATTTGACATGACATATTGGAGAATATTTAGAGAATATCATAAGTTGGAAAAATGTAACTGTCTGATTTTATAAAAGAATATAAATTTTTGTAAGTACAGGGTGTCTGATAGTTGGACTAACTCTTTCTTGCTTTGTATACTTTAAATTAATCGTACTTAAATTCAAAGTATACGTCGCTTTTGCTATTTTCGCATCTTTTCGCCACCATATTTTGCAGATAACTGTGTCATTCTCACGCAGCTTAATTTGATATCTTCTTACGGATTTGCAGTAGAAATGGGCTCATAAATATGCCGACTGACTATCTGACTTGCTGACTGCCTGCCTGCCTGACTGGCTGACTGGGTCTTATCGTAACTTTTAAGTTGACTCTCAGTTGTCTGATGTTTACTTTAGTGACGTCATAGCTGAAATAGAAACATATGTATGTCTTTCTGAATTAAGGGGCATCTATAGAGTTGCCTGACAATATTTGAACTTGTGCCGGCTGAGACCAAGGATATCAACGCTGTGATGCCTTAATGCTGCCGATGCTGTCAGAGTTGCCCTGGCTTTAGACTCTGATTCAAATGCCCAGATGCTCACTTGCTGGAATATTCCATGACACGTTTCAAATATTATCACAGCGCAAGCAAAAAACTGGAATCTTTTAATAGTCTCGGGCTGCAAAATGTTTACCAGACATCACAAGAAGAGGGGCCGAACTTTGCTTGTGTGTAAGTTTTCAGTTGAAAACACGCTTATCAGGGAGACAGGTCTGCCAAGTCTCAAATTGAGCAGAACGTTAAGAAATATGCAATATATTTTGACACTTTTCAGTTAAGTGGTTGGCTCTTTCATCTTTTCGCAAGTGCATTTTATTTAAATTTTTTTTCTCTTGCTCTTTCCTGAGGTGCAACTAAGTATGTATATAATGTAAAATATTCGCATGTGCAGACAAATGATAAATAAAAACTATAACTTTTATGCTATTATTTTTGGCACCGGCAAAAATGAAATTTATTATTCTACGGCAGGCAAATGTTTTTATCGCAAATTCGTGGAAAATGTCGCTGTCAAGACGCGGATCGTGCTCAAGTGGAAACATCCGTTGGTAGACCCCAAACATTGCAATATATTTTCCATACCGCTTAGAGAATTCAACTTAAGAAGACAACCATCAAGGGTGCTAAGTGATTCTAAGAATCAAACAGAAACCAATTCTATTGAATATGCTTTACATAAACATCTTTGAAATAAATTTACAAATTTTTAATGAGAACTTCATTGTATAACTATAATTTAAATATAATTTAAAAAAAAAACTATAAATAGTACTGTTCTGTTTTTGGTTAATTTTATTGTAAACAGAGCATGTCTCAGTAAATAAACAACTAAAGTCGAAAAGTGTTTGCTTAAGAATTAACTTAATTTATAGCGCTATATGTTTGACTCAAAGTTCCTAAGTATTTCAGACAATAAATACTTATTTACAAGTATTACTCGTCCCACAAATAAACAGCATGTAACTTATGTAGGGAAACCGATAAATATTATTTTCTGAATATTTTTATTATGTGTTGACTTTTAAAGGAATTATGACCTAAAGTGATGATTCAATACAAGACATTCAAATGGAAAATAAGTAAGTTCATAAATATTTTATCCAAGCATTTATATAAATTATAAATATTATTAAACTAAAATAAACAAATACCATTTTGGCAAATACTTAATAATTCACTACCTGAGTTTTAAAAAAAATATTAGTTTTTCGTTCTTCTAAAATAGGCTGACAGTTCTGTTGTCAACCTCTGCATTAGGCAGCCATCTGGTCGCTTGTTATTGTTGCTGCCAAAATAAATACTTGGCTCTTGGCAGTGGGTAAGTGCAGAGAATGCAGGCGGTGCTCGGTGGGATGCACATTTTCTTGGTGGCTACATATTCCCACACACCCCGCCACTCCCTGAGTAGACCTACACTATGATTGCGGGGGGTACACAACACTTGTGTAGCTAAAAGCAGCACAGAAATAATTTATTTCCGCATCTTTATAAAATTTGCAATACGCCAAGTTGGGTTGCCGTTTAAATATTTATTAACTCACAAAAACAAAATAAGAGAAGGAGCTGAATGGATGGGTAAACAGTTGAAAAATCGTTTTGAAAAACGTCTGCAGGTATTTACTAATAATATTGAATTTGTGGCAAATTTGCCGTCAGCTTGCAGTTGGGTTTTATTTTTTTTGGTTCTTCAAATCGAATATTGGGGATTATTGCCTACAGATGACTGCGCTTTTCGTTACTTTGGCCGAGGGCCAAGTATGTTTTTTACATTTTTCTTAAACTTTTTTCTCCATGGAGAGAGGGGCTGAGACAACATACAAAAAAAGTTTACAACCTGCTGCTGCCTCTTGCAGCGAAATATCATAACCGTAGCTCTCAAACTGCTGTTTGATTTGCTTGTTTGCACAAAAGCGAGCAGAGTTGAACTTATTTTGTTGAGAAACTTTAACAGGCATCACTCACACACAGCTAAGCAAATATTTGTAGAGCTCAGTGCCCAGTACAGCCGTCGAAACAGCTACAACGAAAACAACAACGACAACTATAGAGTTAGCTTCATGGCTTGTCAGCATCAGGCGCCATAAGAGACCCCTATTATAACCGTTAAGAAAATACTTGTACACAATAACATTTCTTAGACAAAGTAGCAGATAAGTTTTTCGACAGTTTTTTCTTTTCCCTCTACTTTTTTTCTTATGTTTTGTTTTAACTTTTTATTTTTATTTCATTTGGGCGCCACAACGTCGACTGTCGGCGCAGAGAGAGAAACATAGAGAAATTCTACGTTTATAACATATATACATATATATTTGTATGTGTTTCTTTGTGAGTTAAACTGTTGTCACAGAAAACATTGGGCAAACGTGCTCTAGCCGTGTGCCACATGCGGCGTATACGTAATATGTTTAAACTGTTTAAACTTGCCTTACAGCAGTCTGCACGCTCTGCACTTTTTTAGAAACGTGCAGAGCGTTGGATGTGCACAACTAAATTTTGCAAGTGAGCCTAAACAAACAACTAATTAAGATGGTTTAAACTCTACTTTAGATAAATATAGATACTTCATACAAATAGCTCTGGAGCTTAAAGTATAAACTGATTGCTTAATGACAGACGTGTCAAATCTTTATTGCTTTTACTGGTGACCAGATTGTACTGATAAATCTGGAAGCCTGTCGTAAAAGAGATTTTTAGAGATTTATTATACTATAGTATACGTTATAAATTTACTATCTTTATGAGTCGACTATTTCCTGTAGTGATAGTTTTGACTGCATTTTACTTAAGCCGTTGAAATTCTGTTGCACTTTTGGCATTTGAAATTCTTGTTTATTTTCTTCAAATTTGTGCCTGACTTCCTTCAGTTCTTTTTTGGGCAAATAAATTGCCAGAGCAACGGAGGTGACAGCAAATCAATTTAGCCTAAAGTCTGATTAAAGATGTATGAGTGAAGGCAAAAGTAAGTTGGAATTGTACATAAGGATGCACTCGTTGTAAACAGCTGGGGCCACAAGTGGCACAAGCTAAACAAGCCGAATTCACATTCACAGTCACGATGAAGTTGTTGTTGTACATCTTGTTGTTGCAGTAGAATTTTTTAGCCTTTGCTCACGTCAGCTGCTGAAAATTACAGAGTTTTGCAGTTGACGCCAAGCGACAGCCAACAAAGTGGCAATGAAGTGTACCGGGTGCAGCAGGCGCACGACAACACTTAGGGGTTAACCATCAGCCACAAAAACCACCGAACCACCCAACCACACAATCCCAAGCACTCACACATACACACATGTACTCATATAACCATATACACACATACACTCAATGAAGGGCCAGGCTTTTGCCGTAGCTTCATGCTTCAGAGAATTTTTTTGTACTTTTGCCTGGCAGGCGTCATCGTCCTCGAGCCCAAGCGAATGCAATATAATCCCATAACTGTGATTGTTTCCCGTGATTTCCCTAGTTAGTTACTAGCATTATCACAATTCCAGTAATATATGAACATAAGATTATCATGAAAAAAAACCCTAGAGAAATCCCCAACTATTTGTGCGTAACTAAAGAAATGGGACTCATTTTATATAGAAGTTAATTATGAGGTTGCCTTATCTAAAACTAATCACAATTGTAAATCAAACTAAGACTTATCTACTATATTTTCAAGAAGACCAATATTTTCTTTATCGTTCAATGCTTATTTTGGGAGCTTTTTAAAAACTTTTCGATGCGATTCACAGTTTCATTGTGATTGCTATGGAGAGTCACACTTCATGGCAACACTGGGCGAAAAAAGCACTCTTTTACTTACTTTATGTCTCTGCAGACAGAATGCACTGGAGCAAAAATCTTATTGTGGGGTATTTTCCTTGCTTTTTTGCCAGTGAGGCAAACAGAGTGGTTGGGTGTGTGGAAATGAAAAACGACATCGATTATGCAACAACGCTTGCCGACCCGGAGATGGGAATACGCTTGTAAAGATATTGTTTCAACTATAAGGATGGAGCATGATATGTAAGTTTGTGGGGATAGTTTGGACTGTGGGCAACTAGAATAGAATAGAATAGGATGTTATGCGAGTTGAGGTTGTGGATGTGTTTACCTGTTTTCTTCTTGCATGGCTCGTGGCACGATTGAAATTCAAATGGCGTCATGGCAATCGATATGCATGCGACTGCGGTTTAACCATTTCTCACTTTATTTTAGTTCAGTTGTTGCCGTGCCTGGCCCACGAAACTGAAACCAGCAAAAAAAGCAACAAAAACACCAAACCATCCAAACAGTGAAGCAGTCAACAAACAATCGTACATTGTGCAGTTATAAAATCGAATGAGGCAATGGGCCCAGAGTCGAGAAACGAGAGTTGGAGCCAAGTCGGCCATTGGCAGTGGCAAAGTCAAGGTCGACCCAGGGCAAGTTTGCAGCTGTTCGACGTTTGAGAGTGGGACTTTGGCAGCTTTGCGGTTGCATTTTGCCCTCAAAAAATGGGAGAATTTTTTAAATTTTATGGCATTGTCAAGTGACTGCAATTGAATTTACAGCAGCTGCAAAACATGCAACATTTTGTGGTCAAGCGTGCCACACTGTTAATTTATCTGCACACATATATGTATGTTCGTCGTTCGCTTTATAGTGGCCAGCAGTGGGTGTTTCATATGAAAAATAACTTTGACAGCTGCCCCCTTTCCCATGAAAATCGACAGCGCTGAAAGATGTTTCCGCTGCTGTTAAAAATTTCCCACTAGAAAAACTTTTCCGCACTCAACAAAATGAAAATGAAAAAACACTTAAATATTAAACTGATTAATGATTTGTGTTTAATGAAATTGTAAGTTTTTGGCGCTACTCTGCGTGATCTTTGCCCTTCCAATTTGAGCACAATTAACTGGCAATTATGTATTCAAAGCATTTGCTTAAATGTTTTTTCGCTTAGTGTAGTTTTTGAATATTTTCCACTCCATCGAATTGTTTTCAGCCTATTGTTTTGGCTGCGATTTTTTTTTTTTTTGGTTGTTTATGTTGCGCATAAGACAAATAATAAAATTTTTTCGTTTTCTTGGGGTTATTTCCGATTGGCGCTTAGCGTTTTGTTTACTTCTTGTTTGGGGAAAAAACCCACAAAAAACAGAAGTCCAAAGACTGTAGAAAAATAATGATTGTGCACTGCGGGGAATGCGCAGTGGAAGTGACCCGTGACCACTTAAAAAGCTGCACAGTGGGCAATAAATTTTTACTATTATAATAAAAATATTATGTATTTTAAAGAAAATTCCGGCAGCTTAAATACAGTTGTGTGATATTTAAAACATTATGCAATGTCAATATTGGTCAGGAGTTTAAATTATCTCTTAATAAAAATCTTTAATTTCGGTCTCAAACTTTCTGCGCATTGTTATTAATGTTTCAAACTTCTACCATAAGAATTATTTATATTTGCAGTTCTTAGAAATGATGTCAACTAGCATAGAACTTTATTTTGGCCCATTTAAGTTAACATTTCTTTAAAACAGTTTTTCTCTTAAAATACAAATAAATGGATTACACTTTAAAGCTGATTTTAATTCAATGTGTGAATAAAACCCGAAAAACAAACTTGGTTGAATACTAATAAATGGGTTGTATAAAGTAGGAGATAATCATGCTGGACTCTAAAATAACAAATCGATCGACAGAGGTAAAAGCAATTTATGGTTGTATGTGGTTGGTAAAAAAGTTTAAAAATCGATTATAAATCGCTCGGCACCGTTCTTTCTTCTGTTTTCGTACAGAAAAGTTTAAACAATTGGCAATTTGCATAGAAAGATGAAGAAAAATGTAGGGGAAGTAAAAACCAAACAAATAATCAGGTAGACAGTGGGCAATGCGCCCTTTGTATCCAGCGACAATGCACTGAAAGGGTCAATCAGGCTCAGACTTGGTGTTTGATGTTGACCTGGTCGAAAGAGTTGAGCGACATCAGAGATGTGTGTCTTTTGTGTGGGTGAACACGTTTTATGTTAGTTTTTTTATACACATTATCTTAATTTAGCCAGCATTGAATAATATCATTTAATTGCGAGCAGAACATAAAATTTTCAGATTAAACAAATTTGGTAGTGACAGCTTTGAATTACGGTCTTTCGTCCAGCATCCGGTGGCTATGAATAGATTTCAGACTTATGAATGTGAATGCTATAGACTTTAGACTTTTCATTCTACGGATACTTGGTTAGCTCATCGTAAAGTTCAGTGCACCTGGAAATGCAATTTGCTTGGCCCATTCAAAAACACTCAACACTCGTTTCAAGTGGCTCAAAGTGACGTTGACGTCAACGGCGCCAACAAGGTCTACCTACAGTTCCCGTTTACCATCTCTGGATGGTACATGAAGTCATCATCTAACCTACTACCTAACGACGTCTCTTCGTGAACTTTGCACCTTGTCAAAGTACACAGCAGATGAGACAGACACATAACCGGGCAACTAGAAACTGGCTGCTAGCTGCTGGCTGCTGGTAACTGGCATTTCCATTAGCAAATCTCAACAGTGTTCAGGTCCGGCTTTGGTAACCGGCGACAAGCCGTCTTCTCGACCACAATGGACTCTGACCGAGAGAGCTGTTTAATTGTCCAAAGCGTTTGCTCTCTGCTTTTTTTTTTTTCTTTTTTAATGATTTTGCTTAGCTTTAGATTGTCTGACGAATGTCTTTGCCATACATTTAAAATTCTCGTTAACCATGGCAGATGAAATGTGGGTAAAGGGCATTCCGCATATAAAGTCATTATTTTCAATATCTTTTAATTTGTATATTTTTCAGAATTTTCATATGAATAATTTATTGTAGTTTATTTGACATTTATTGCGAATTACAGGGAAATAATTGTACATGCATTATTTATTTATAAATTTTTAATTTCTCTTTGCAATTGATATTGGCAATTTTCGATAACTTTTTGTTGGATGGAGGAATATTTATTAATGATATAATTTTAATATGTATATTTATATATTATTATCACACAGATAATTTAATTTTTTAAAGTACCATTTTTTCCATTTCAATCGTTTTTTTTTAACTTTGGTTATGCACAAGTTTTAGCTTTTTATTTGCTTTGACTTCTCAATATGTCTATTTATAGACTGTTAACTCTTTCATATTTCTTCGTATTTTCTCAGCACTTTTTCTTTTGCCATTTCCATAGACCATTTCTGATGTGTCATGATGCGAAAGGCACAAGCCCGACTTCCGCACTCTGAGTATCTGTCTGTCTGTCTGTATGTCATGTTTTGAGGCTTTGTGAAAGTCGGATTAAAAATGCAAAAGATGTTCCAAGGCTCATGCATTTCCCGGCCGAAATTCGTGTGTCTGTCATCAATAACAACGGAACAATAGACTGACGAGATGCGGCACGCGAATGTTGCGCAGAATTCCAAACGAATTGCCAAAGTGATGCAAAAAAAAAAACAAAAAAAAAAAATAAAAAAGACAAAAAACACTTCCGCTTGGAGCTGCACTGCCGCACATTCGCCCTCCCCTACGATGGCAATCAGCTGGGTCTAAGCTGGGCCTGAACTTGGGAAGTGTAGGGTCTGGAGTATATACATATACCCTCAATAAGCTCGACAACTGATTGGCATGCCAAATGAGACGCCGCGCGTGCAGGGCTCCCCAGTTGGGAGCTCTCTGTCTCGGCTACACACGATAATAAATGCCATAATGATTTCATTCCACATACGAGACACACGGAACGCTCGTATAAATAGCGCAATCAATGGGCGCGACTCATAAAATAGCTTTTGGACTCCTATAAAATAATGTGCGCTAGTTTAGTATGAGTTTATTTTGTATTTGGGTTTATTTTTGTGTTTATTTGTCTTTTGGTTAATTTATGACATACACTGTGCTAATTATGTGGCTTGGCCTTTACTCAGCGAAACAACCACACAGTTTTGCTATTAAGCTATTTAATTTAAATTTACATTTTCATATCGATTTTAAAATGATGCTACCTGTGTGTGGGTTATATTCTTTATACCCTATATATTTAAAGTTGAGAAACTCTAGAACGATCTTTGCAGATACGGAAAAGTAGAGCTCATCTATTTAGTTAATTTTTAATACGTATCTAGGGTATTTTGTAAACGAGATCTCGCTTATTGGTTTTTGGACTTTGATAATTAAAAAACTAAAATGTTTTAGCATAAATTAACTTAGCCTGTGTCTGTTATGTATGTTTAATGATTAAACATGGTTAAATTAAAAAAAAGAAAAGTAAAATAGAAGCATAAAAGAAATAACAACTACAAACTACCGATAAATGGCAGCACATTTGATATTGATTTGTTGAATGTGTTTGTGAATATCGAAGCTGAAACATGTTTACGAGTGCTATAACACACGATCTAAAGCGAACAGGTCCATCTGGTGATATTTGAATCTCTTCGATTGAATCGAAACACTTAACAAAATCAGGGCTGAAACAGAGAGAAATAGAACTCTGTAATTTTTATTTACTGCCATATTAATTTGTTTTATTTTTCTTTCAGAACGAATTGTGATCGCTAAAAATAGATTTATATTTCTACTATTTAATTAGCATATTCTATAAAAACATATTTTTTTTTGTATTTTACATTCAAATGTGCATTAGAGGTACGACAAAACTAAAATTTATATTAACACCTCATTGAGCTTTTTGGTTTTTGATTATAGTTTTGGTATTGTATTGGTTACGAAATTATGACCTTTAAAATTGATTTGTTTGATGTTCAAGCTGGTTCGGCTTAAAACCAGTTTTAAGTTGACGATTTAGTAAGTAGTTAAAGAGATACAAAGAAGTATTTACTACAAACAATGGCGACGTATTTCTGCTGAAAATGTAGTAACCAGAGGATTCCCTTTTATTGAATTCATCTATTGTATTTGCTTTTCCGCAGAACATGGTGCTTTTTGTTTCATAGCCCATCTGTAAATTGAAATTGGTTTCTGATTTCTAGTAATAAACGATTTCAAAGAATCTAGTATGTGTGCGGATTGCTCTCAAATGATTCCTGCAACCCTCGCAGTCGAACATGTGTGTGCATAAAAATATATCGAACGAGCGCATAAATATTTATGAAATCAAAAGAGAAAAAAATTAAATATATACAATAAATATAATTAGATTCATTGGATTGTGGTTTCTGTGGCGGTTGCTAAAAATAAACATAAAAAAAACACAAAAGAATGATAAAAAGCTCCGCATTACATTATAAATCCAGAAACAAACTCTGAGTTTTAGTTTAAGAGATGGCTAGACAAACTGGCGTCGATCCGCTTCAAATAAGTCAGGGAATTTTTAATGCTGGACGGCTGGAGCAGATCTTTGAAATTCTAATTTAACTCTTTCAGCTGGCAGCTGTGCCATAGGCAGGAAAAGTATTTTTGTTTGAGGTCGATTAAGGTTGGTTGACTGCTCGATTAATTACTAATGATGACGATGACATAGCCCTCGGCAATGTCTGTCTGCTAATGCTTGATTCAGCTCAGCTTCAATTCCGTTTGTTCTACTTAATTGACGGTTGGGCTTGCCTTTGTTTTGTTTAATTTTCCATTGAGTGCCACGCCTTACAGCCATAAAAAGTACTAGCCACAAAGTGTTGGTGCGAAAAGTCTAAAAAAAGTGAACTTTTCCGCACCGAAATCAAATCTAATTAAGCAAACTGTCAGCCAGAGTAAAATTCAATGTTGGTTAGTAGTAGACCAGATGGAAAAGTTCAGCTTAAGCCCCGCGGCTTGAGTTGCACACCAAGTGATTAAAAAACGAATATGCTGGGAGGGTTCTGCTGGAATATACCTGTTAGGCAAAAAACTAAGTATAGAAATATTCTGGTTCGTTAATCGTAGTGGAGTCAAAAGCGAGCCACTTTCCTTGTGATTTTTAAAAACATATTATTATCAAATATAACTTCCTCTTTCTCATACATACACCTTCAGATTGGGTTAGTGTTTGTCGAACTATTCATTGAATAAAATATTGATTATAAAATGTCAAAGTAAGCGGATTAAGGTATTTAAATTATAAAATGTACACATTTTGTTTTTTTTTTATTTTGATTTTAACAAACTTTTCTATTAAATATTTGTTAAATGTCATATAGTCTGCATTGTTGTGGTTCATTGTTAAAGTTGGCATTTAAAATTCTTATTTACTTTGTGCATTTCACATTCTATTTCGGAATGGAATTTACTTATATTACTTTGTTTACATGCATAAATTTATAAATAGCAAATAAAATATATCCCTCATTTAGTTAGTATAAAAGCAATCAATAACAATATGTGAGGCAAAGTATTTGGTTGTACAGTCAAAAATAAATTCAATTTTAAAATTAATTAGGAACAATCTAAAATGTTTAAGACTACTTCTGTACGAGAACTCAACTAAATAAATCAAGTGTGTAATGAAGGAAATACGAAATAAGATTTGTGGGTCAGACACATGCTTTAATGGTGCATGAGATACAAGAATTTGTTGCACCACGAGCAGAAAAAGATGGCAACAACCGGGGGAAGAGAGACTGACCTCTAAATTTTGTTATCTGACAGTGACACTTTTAGCATGCCTTATTTTTTGGCGTATACGCAATGTGGTGCACTGCAGCATCACGAGTACGAGTATTTCGAGTGTGTGATAAATAACGTAAGTGAATGGTTTTGCCAAAATCAAAAAAAAAAAAAACAGCTGGCCGAGTGAGTGAATAAGCTTAGAAGGCCCACACTGATTCTGATGCTGCCTGACGATGACGATGACGATGATAAATGGAACCCAGGCATTATTGAAAGTGTGCTGCTGCTGCTGCTGTTTACTGTATATTTTATTTGTGGGTATGGCGCCTGCAGAAACGTCAGCTGATTCGCATGTGTCAATCATTTTGTCATTCAGTCAGTCGTCACTTGAATTGCCTTCAGCTTGAAGTGTTATCGCTGGCGTCACTTTAAATACAATTTATATGCATAAAAATAAACAACTAAACGGAACACCTAATTGTGTTATTTGCTCAACAAATTTAACGATTAATACAACTAATTTAACTCATTCACAAATCTCTTATCGCCCCCGTTAGCAGAATTTTCAAGATAGAGACCAGAAAACTAGAAAAACAATTTATGGCGCGTGGACTTCAGTGAAGAAACTAACATTATTTATGGTCTCATAAATAGAGCGGCTCTCTGCGACTTTTCTACTTATTTATGACATTTGTAGAGCTTCTCACTTTCCTCAAAGACCCCTAAGCGCCATGTGAAACTATATTGATTTCTTCTATCTGCTTCACTTCCCACAGTTAGTGTGTTGTTCCGTCGTTCTGCTCGTTTTCTTATTTTGTTTGACAAACTAGGACTTAGTTTTTATTTCGGTTATTAGCCAAGCCGGCGGCAGAGCGAAAATAAAAATCAAAACCAACAACAGATGAATGTGTGCCAGCGAACTTTTTGTTTGTTTTAAGTCGAATAGGTAATACGCTTTAGGACATACATTCTTTTTTGTACAGAATATTGCCATGTATTGGTGTTCAAGCTTTAAAGTACAGTAATTTATCTTTACAGTATCATTGAAAAATGTGAAATATATTCTCAGTTCAATTTACTTATTATAACAACATAATAAATAATTATTTATTTGCCAACTATAACTTTTAAATGAGAAAGTTGGGGAACCTTTCTATTATAATATTTATTATTAATTTTCCTATATTTAAGCTATTTTATTTGAGTCTATTAACAACTAAATTTAAGTTTTTAAAGCTACTTAAGCACAGATACTTCTTCTTGTAGTGTGCGTGGCAAATTATATGTTAACTGCTTTCTTCTTTATAATGTCACCCACAAGCGACTGACACTCTTCCGCAGCCCCCGTTGCCATCAACATTTGGAAATTTGCCGTTGCCATCTGATGTCATGCTCTTGCTCTTACCCAACACAATATTCAATCTGAAAACAACACCAAGTGAGACTAATACCGAGCTGAAGAAACCCGGTCAGACGCTCTGGCCAGAAGAGCAACCAACCAAATTTGGTAGCAGAAGCGTCAATTGCTGTGGGCGTTGTCAGAGCGGCAGACAAAGTGGGCCCATTGATACAGTACAACAGAAAAAAAAAAGTAAATTGATTGACTTTGGAAATTCCCGTATGGAAAATTACTGCATTAATTTAGAGTCCGAGTCGATTGCATTGGAGTTGCATAAGTGCAAAGCGTGCTATATATGTATATATAAAGGGCAAGACCGTACCAAACCAATGACGCACACGGAGAATACCAAGAAGTTATGCAAAAAGCAAGTCAAGCACTTTAATGGTGACAAAATCAAAATAAATAAATATTAAACAAGAGAATGAAATATCCACTCATAAGAGTTGTTAATTAAATGCATGTTTAACAGACAATTCATCAATATTTATAAAAGCTTGTTTTTGTCTTTTTTTGTTGTTGGTTTTTCTGTTGGCAGTTGAAATTCGCACAGTCAATTGACAAGTTGATAGCGCTGAGTCAGCCTTCTGGGGTACGCACGCTGTAAACTGAGCCTGAAATTGGCCCAAAGTCAATTCCAACAATTCAATTAGGCAAAGGGCAAAAGACAGCAGCAACAAGAGTGAAAAAGAGAGAGAGAGAGGAATTTATGACCTTTGGGTCAGCTCACCTAGATACGATAAGGTTTGCAGTATATAAAGTCAATGAAAAGGAAATGTGTTCATCGAAGAGTAATTGGAACAAACTAATTTCCGTGCCCTATCAACTGGAGCCATTGCGTGTTGTGTCCTTGACAGTTATTGACATTGAAAGTATCTGGAAATGCAGCGTGGGATGTCACACACATGGTTAAAGTGTGCTCTATAAATAGACTTGTGCATTTCGGAATACATATTCAATTTTAGCCAGCTCTTGATATTGCCTTTGGATTTCATTCTGATTGACCGAATGCCGGCCCGACAACAAAATATGCAAAAATGTCACGTCATTGAAAATTGTGTCAGACATGCTCGAAAGCAAATCAAATTGCATAATGTCAACGCAAAATAGAATAAAAGATTTGCAACAGAAAGAGCATTCAGAGCAAAGTTTGTAAATTTATGTTATGAAAAAGTACAAACTATATACAGATTTTAAAGTCAAAGTGTATAAAAAAGTAGAAATCGATCTATACATCTATACGAGCCCCATAAAATGTTTTGAAATCCTATTAAGCAGCCAATATTTATTATTCATAATAATAGTCCAATTCGAATAAATTTGCTGAAAAAGGTCACAAATAATTGCACTAACGGTGTGAGTAAGTATTTTAATATGTGTAGTTTAATTTAGTGTCTATCTCAACTAAAGACTAAGCAAAATCGTGCCCACTCAAATGTATCAAAAGCTAGGGTAATAGAAATTCGGTCACTATCCGAATCAACAAAAGTCAATCAATTCAAATAATAATTACTTATTGATTCAAGTTAACTTTGACAACTTCTTATTAATCGAAATTCAACTTAGCTACTTTAGTACTCGATTTTGATTATTATAATTATTATTTTAATATTAGGTTATATTTTAAGAATTGTAGATGTTCTTGATTAATATTCCAAGCTTTAGTAATTTGTACTGCAAATGGTCCTATATTAAGAACAGAATATTTCAAATGATTTTAAAATCTATAAAGTTATCACATAAAAATAATAAAAACAAATTAATGCAAGTGATTTCTTAGTTAAGCTTAAAGACCTTTCCTTTGGTTTGACAGTAAACACAAATTACACGAAACTTCTGCTTCTTTTAATATTTTTGCGGATATTTCTTGCTCATTAGCGATTATAGCCGAATATTAAACATAATTTCATTAAGGCTACTTTCTGTTCTAGGATTTGGGGCAAAGTTAACTTTTATATATTCGCCACGTGCGCCACAAGTTCAGCAAGTTCACCCCCAACATTGGGTTGAAAAAGTTTGTTTATAACAAAATTTATTTGCGAGTAAAACAATTTCCGCTTGTCCCAGAATAAAAGGCACTTGAACATGGAAGAGTGTAAAGAGTGAAAGTGAAAGCTAGAAAAGTCGCATCGCAAAAGATGGCATTGAAAGTCGGAGCAAACAAGTGCCGTCAGGTACATTGCGCTACATTCCATAAACTTGGACATTGTCAGACTGTTGACTTAGAACGGTAGCAATAACAACAACAATAACAGTAACAGCACCAATCAAAGCGGCAGCAACATGACAATACTCCGTTGGGAACAATACTTTCCTATTCATTGAGCGCTTTTGAAATGGAAATGCATTCCAGCTTATACAATAACTGTGTGCAGCTATGATCTCGAGCTATGAGAAATGAAATTGATAAAATGATAGTCGAGAAACGAGATTTCAAAGCTAAAGAATAATTCCCTCATGCTTGATATGTGACTATGCGAGCGACTTTCTTGAATTTGTTAAGCGACTGCTTGGAATGTAATTTAATGAAATTTATTCGATGTCTGTCTGATTTTCACTGATTTTTATTCCCATTCCCATTTCCATTCCGATTCCGATTCCGATTCACTTCGAATCGCGTTGTCTGATTTAATTGCATCGTTCAACGACTGCTACGTTTAAGCTTGAACAATTGTCGAGACGGTTTAGCAATTTTCGCACTCAATGCAAATAATATGAATAATATAAAGCAGCGCATATCAATCAATATTAAATGCCAGTCAGTCACCTAGTCAGTCAGTCGGCTAGTCGGCCACTCAGTCAAAGGTTCAAAGCTTCGATTGAAGGCGAATGCAATTCATCAAAATGAACAATGCATCCCAAACTGTAAGCCCCCCATTGACAATGACATTGAAATTTGTTGGGTTTATTTGTATGTTTTTGTATTTTATTTTTTGTTCTGTGTTGTCTAGTGCAGTACAGAGCCCATAGCGGAAATGATGCGTTCACAATTGTTGCATTTGATATTGTTACCGCATTCACGTATTCCATTGCTGATTGTGTCAGCGCATTGAGCATACGCACAATATGACGGTGTGATGGCGAGACAGCGAGTCAGCGAGTCAGCGGAATAGTAAAACAGTTGTGCTGAGGAACTAATACGACAACCTACAATGGCGAGTTTAGTGTAAAGTGCACCCAGCTTAAGTGTGTACTTAGTTCTCTTCTAGCCTACGTAAGTGCCGCTGCATTTATTTCAATTGAAATTCTGATGATGGTGGCTCAAGAGGCATTGTATACACTGACAAACAGTTGATTTGGCATGTAGTAATGAGATTTTATAAGGAAATGCTTCAGCAAACAAGTCCCCTTAAAGTAACCTGAGCCAACAGACTTGCGAATGTATTGCCGCTTAGCTATTAAGGCTTGAAAATGTTTTTCTTAGTTAACTATTTAGTTCTTAATTATAAATATAAAATAATGTTATTTTAATTTAATTTCAATTTAATTATAATTTGACTAAGAAGTGCCTTTTGCTCATTTAACACTCAATCTGAAAATCTACTCTTCGTAAAGTTTTCAATGACAAAGGCAAGTAAAGTTTCAAGACTCTCTGGTAGCATCATCAAAGGAACCTAATCTCTCATTTAATATTTGATTGGGATACAACTTTATGCAACGCTTTGTGAAACTACGCATTTTATTGACGTCAGCGCCTGTTGCCTTATCCGGCTACAGACTTATCCTAACGGCAAACAATTTCAATTAATTTCAAAAAACAGCCAGCGACACATTTCAAGTGCTCTCAGTCGAAAATATAATCCGCCAGCAAATTTGTCTGGTAGTTCCTGGGAAATGCATTTGCCAACACTTTGTGTTCTCGGTCTCTCTCTTTATCTTTCTCTCTGTCGCAATCTGTAATGAGAAATCTAAATGGCGTCGTACTATTGTCCCTTTGGCATTGGTAAAACTTTAATTGCAAAAGTATGTGACAATTTTCATACTAAAACCATAGCTGACTCTCTGCACAGCTACTTAGCTTAGATCAGAGATAATTATGCCAAAATATTTTGTCAGCTTCACGTGCGAAATTAGCAAGGACATCGCGATGTCGGCTTTTCCTCCCACGAAGGCTATTAAGCTGCCAGCCTTGTCGCGTTTGTTGTTGTTGTTGCTTCGTTATTGTCAAATCACTGCACAGTGGGTGATATGCCTATGGCTTAGTTCCTGATCCCGTCGCAAATGCGTAGCACACTTTTTGGCGCCGCTCATTTGCTTAGCTCAATTGCTTTTTGTGTTCGCGGCCTGTTTGTTTTGGCAAATTGTTTTTGATTTTGTGCTGCTGATGTTGTTGTTGTTGTTGTTTTTTGTGGCCCACTGACACTCTACATAACGGGAGTTTGCGAGTCATTTCAACGACACGCACGCGACTACAAAGAAAAAAATGTGGCGCAGCACGGCACGTATACGCAATATACCTATTTGACAAGTCAATATTACGTACACGCCATATAGTCAATATCTATATATATATATACATTTATGTGCTATTTTACCCATTAAATTCTGCCTTTATTGTAAATAAAATTCAACATTTTGTTTGTTGATCTTGATATTTGGTAGAATTAAAGCGATGTCTGCCGAAACAATAATTTTTAAAACAAATTTAACAATCAACAAATGTAAATTGATTTTTTGTTTGCACAGAAAGTTATGTCGGCATGTTGACGTAGGCATGAACTTAATAATAAATATTTACATTATTTCAAAATGCAAAGTGTAGATGCAAGTGGGAATTACAAATAAAATGTATGAACAATGTGTAAGTACTTGAAGAATTCTAACAGATTTAAATGGAATATTATTTAGATATGCACACTTTCTACTTAGCTTCGAAAACGAGTAAAAGGCATTGCATGTTTCATTTAATTGAAAGCTTCAAACACAAATACAAAATAAAAGTCTCAATAGGTCTCATTACCTTTTCATAATTGCAAAATGTTTCTCCAGCTCTGTCCCATTAAGAGCTGCAATTAAAAGGCATTCGTTGCAATGCTCATTAGAAAATATTTGTGCATATTATTAAATAACAGCAGAACTTACCTCTTTTACAGCCCCCTTTCTCTTCTAGCACTGCTCAAATATATGCAAAAATTTCCAACTGTCAATTGCACCCGACTTGCCCGCAGATTCAGATTTGATTTCAAAGGTATTTTAATTGAGCGAAAGATCCCGGGAAATGTCAAGGTGTTGGAAAAGTTGAACGCAAAGTTCAATGTAGTGAAAGTTTCTCTCAGAAAGAATAAGAATTCAAATTATAGTTAGTTATTGCTTTCGTTCTGGTTTACGTTCATTCACCTGCTTGCCATACAATTGTGCTGGTTATTTTTGCGGATCCGTTTACGGTACGGCGTTGCATGGCAAGTACAAGTTTCTCATAATACTTGTACTTCACACAGCAGCTCAGCACGGAATCTCTCTCCCTCGAGATATGCTCGTGCTTATTGTCAGCGGGTGTTGTGTTTTTATTAATGCCAACAGCAGACTTATTTATTTGCAGCGCGATTTATATACGATGTCAATTGTGACAGTAAATGTTCACAAATAAGATAAATGGATTTTTTAAATCCCCATTATTTTCACGCTCATAAAGTCAAATTGTGTTTGCACTGCAAATCTCAGAATTCTTTTACGCACCGTTGTCGTCATCGTCATCAATATAATTGCCTGTCTGCCAGTCCAATTGTCTGTCACTCAACTCTCAAATAGAGTTTTAGTTCATTGGGAATCCTAGCTTATATTATCTATACATGCATCTATTTCACTAAAATTATCTCTAATTTGTGATGCATTTGATCAAGGAAATTAATTATAATTTCAGAGTGCCATCACTTTCGGTATCAATCGTGCACTAATGGCTGGCAAGCTCAATTTAAATTTTTACCCATTTCCGTTTTATTTAGCCAACGATTTGGCCACAGTTTAAGCTTAAAATGCACATCACATTACGCATACGCAGCATGCGCCGCCGACAGCACACTGCACAATTGATGCTCGTGCAGAGGCAAACAATTTTTTTGGTTTTTTGGGTCTCTTTCCGGTTTTGGTTTCTGGCACACGGCCAATGTTGAAACATTCAAAATGCAATCGAACGCAGACCAGTTGGCCATTCAGCCATTTAGTCAGTCAGGCATTGGCTGTTTGGCTGTTGGGTTGTTCTACATACAAGTCCAAATTGTGCACTCCACGCCCCGAAATAAAATTACATTCCATTAAAAAGTCATGCCGTGGCGCACAAATCAACATCAACTCAATGAACATAAATTGCCAATGCAGTGTGGAGATGGAGATGGAGATGGCGATGGAGACGGATGCCAACTGGATCGATTGGCCTTCACATTGGCCGCCATGGCAATGACGACATGAACTGCCAGCAACGCACTTTGCCAAAAAAGTTGCAACACGCACACACACAGTTGACAAACTTACAGAATGGCTAGGACTTTGCACTTTACTTACACAGTAAATAAAGGAATTGCATTTCGAAATTAAACACTTTACCCTAAGGCATTAAATTTATTTCGATGACTTAAAAACCCTTTTTAAGGAAACTTGTATAATCTTACCTCGACTTAAAGCAACGGCATTAGAATTAAAATTGTAAACAAAGTATTAAAAAGAAGATAGACATTTTACATTAGATTAAATTAAAGATCACAATCCTTGTTAAACATGTTTACTTAATAATTATATTTATAACTTAATTGCTTTCATCATTTCAAAATAATTTTCTAAGATCAGATGTAAAGACCTTAAATACTTAGTTTACAACTATTTTTTTCTGTTGAAGGACCTTCTTAAACAGTTTTCGGACTTTAAAGCATACTCCAAACTGAAAAGAGTAAATGCATAATTTTGAATTCATATCCTTTCTACATTTAACGCAGTGTGAATTGAATTTGCGACACTGTGCAGAATGCTGTGTTCTGTGGTCAGTTTAAGTGCATTTGAGAGCTCTCTGTCGCACGCATTCAGCTGTCAATTTTCGCTGCGTCGGCGGTGTCACGCGTTCAGCTCTGTTATTAGGCCCCCGAGTGGCGTTTGCTGCTAATTAGAAATTGCTTGTGAGTAATCACATACACACAAACACACATTGGAGAAGATCTGAAAGCAATTTGTAATTACAGTTACAGTTGAAGATGCACTGTCGCTGTGTCTTATGTTTACGCAATTGTCTTTAATGACAACGCATACAGTCCCGTCACGTAACTGTATAAGTACGTAATGAGCTTTGGTACGTAACGAACGCAATGTGCGTGGGGTTGGGGGATGTGGCATAAAATGATTTTCGATCGATTTGCTTGCAGCTCGCTTAATTGGCCCCACAAATCGGTGCACACAGTGACAGTGGCAGTGGCACAATGTCTAAATTATGCAAAGCTCAATCAACTGCAGGACGCTTCAGTAAAATCTTTGAGTTCTGACTAAGGCTTATGTCACGGACTCCCCGTGTGTCGGGGCGTGTCAATTTCCGCCTCAACACGTTGATGTCGTAACATTTTCAAGCGACTTTACTTCCTTTACTTCCTTCTTTGATGCCATATGACATGTTGTTGTTGTGCGCACATACGTACGTCTGTCTCTGCGTGAGAGGGAGACGCTTGACACTGAAGCGTAATCAGCAACGTGGCAGCTCAAAATACACGCCCGCACCACAGTCGCGCCACAGGAAGCCAAAGGATACAATGACGTGCCTTTTGTGCCCCCCAAACAGCGGATGGTAAATGGCAACTGGCAACTGAGGCATGTTGAGGCTGTAGCTTAGATAGAAATAGTCAAAACGCCTCTGACAATGACACTGGCAGCAACTAAAGGGTCTCTATGGCAGGCAGGCAGGCAGGCAGGTAACCAGCAACGTGATGATGTTTACATGCTATGCAAATACAATTAATTCCACTTTGTGGACAATCTTTGTCCTGCAGCAACGAGGAGAGCCAATGTGGTAGATAGCAATGGTAACGGAAACGTCGGCATTGTTGCACGTTGTCTATCACGTAGTAACCAGGAAACCCCAACCGAATAGAGGTATTCAAATAACCCGCTTTGTGGTATTCTGTGATTTCACAAGTGAACCAAATGTGATGATGTCTTCTATCAACTTGGATGGGTGGCAACTATCAAAAGGCCTATTGTCAATGGATCCAGCAAATTCAAAAGGCTTGTGGCATAAAAGATACTGAAATTGTAAGAAAATCACGATTTAGTTTAGCAGTAATCTAAATTATAGTCAGAGCTTCCACAAAGGACACTTTTATTTCAATTAAATTGTTTAATTTTTACAATTTTTGCATTATAAAGACTGGGCTGGGTAAACTCAACATCAATTTGCCAGATGAAATAACTCAATTGCAATTATATTAAAATGGCACACGAGTATAAACTCATTGCAATAATTTAATGTACAAGCCATTAACATCCAAAAATTTTGTTGAATGCTGTTTATCAAGAAAGTCCAAACAACAACCACAATAAAAGAAAATTCCTTTGACTTGTATGTCAAATATTGTATACTCTTGCTACAAAATTAATTAAGATATTTTCTAACAGTTACAGCTTTTAAAGCAATTAAATTGAATCTTTAATGTGTACAAAATCAGTCAGGTTTGGTATAAAAGTTCGATTTCAAATAAATTTATCAAAGTTCACTTTGGGTAACATTCTGGTTTACACAATAATACAACTCTGTCTTAGTGTATACAAACCGGCAATTTTAATGACCTTTTGGATGGTCAAATATGGAAGTCTACATTGATGTAGCCTTTGTCGTGGTTTTCAGTGCCGTCGCCGTGTCTGTCCCTGTCATTTTGTCTGTCGGTTTGTTCGTGTCGCTGTGCATTTTATTTGATTCTGATTAAGAGAATTTTGCACTCGATGCAGCTGCAGACACGGCAACAGCAGCAACAACCGACAAAAAAAACAACAGCATTGAAATGCGGATCATTGCAGAGATTACGTTGCCTTTTGTCTGTTTTTATTTGCAATTTCAATGAAGGAAATTGTTAATTGAAATAGCGCCGAGAAATATCCAAAACATGAGAAGTGGATACTTTTAGGTCGGGCTGTCTGTATGTTGGAACTCTATCAAAAGTCAGCGCACGCAAAACAATACAAAAATCAACATTGTGGTCGGTTATCTCAATAAAAACAACTGTGATACAATAATAATACATCCGGAGCCACGAAATTTGTATATATGGAGCTGGCAACTGTTACTCAATGTATCTTGAGTACTCGTTATGTGCGAGCACTTCATTAAAATGAAATGCAAACTTTGATTTTGAGCTGGGAGAGCACAAAAGATAACGTAATAATTCCAGGAAAAGTACGACAGGAAACAGTCCCCATCAGTTACCTTGTAGTTGCTGTTATTAATACCATCGTTATACGCCCTCTGACCTGCTTTCTAAAAGTCAGCATCCAGTTAAGCTTCGGCTTCAAGTTCTTCTTTTCTTCGAGTACCATGGGATAGGTTGGTATTATATAATAAATATTAGGGCAGAGATTTCTCGTAACCACTCAAACACATTGGCCATCTAGAAAACAACTTTGGAAGCGTGTTATTACGTTCTTTTGTGCTGTAACTTTACAATTACCTTGTTTCAAGCTAAGTTAGCTAAGAACATTAAGAGCTCACAGAAGAGAAACAATAAATAATTTTCGTTAAACAAATCTGTATACAATTAAAAAAGAATACATTTACAGCAAATAATTATTCTTCTCTATGTATGTAGATGTTACAATTTATTTTAATTGACATCTGTAAAAGATTTAATAAATGTTTTTATGTTTTATTCTGTCTCTGGTAAGTAGTTGTCACTGACAACTTGTTAGTAAAGCATATAACAAATTAGATATTTGTAACTCAAACATCATTAAAGCTGAAGACATAGAAATTGATAAGGAAATGTTTAGGATTTGCTTGTTAGCACCTATTGTACTCGTAAGACTCCCCAAAAATACTACGAACTGTTTTCAAGCTGAGTAGATATTATTGAAATATTATACATAAAATTAGTTTGAAACGTAAATTGCTTTTTCTGATCAAAAAGGTAACTAGATATATCAAATATTGTGTAGAACTACTCGTATTAGTAAATTTAGTTTGAAAATCAAACTTTGAATTTGAAGTCGATGATGTTGCGCAGAATTGCTTTCTAAATCGTATGAAATGAAATCTAAGACTACAAAGTTAGCTCATGCCTGGATGTATGCAACAACCTTGTAAGAGTTGCTTAAATACACTTGTTCTATTAATTAAAATTATTCATTATCTGACTCAATTGGAATAATAAAAACAATTAATGATAGTTTGCTCTTTTATAAGGATTTCTTTATTGAATGATGTTCGCTCAAGACCCTTATTGTTATAAACATTGTTCTTGTTGTTGATTTCTTTTTTCTGTATTTTGGTTAACGTTAAGTGAAACATGTTGTTGTTATTGTTGTTGTTGTTGTTTTTACATGTTGGTATTGTACGTTTCGCTTTCAGGTTTTCGGGATATAATAAATGAGTTTTACCTTTCTTTTCGTGTTATTTTTAGTATGTTCTTTTCTAAAAATCATAAAGTTTTTCTTATAAATGTAATATTATTTGCTTTGCTTGCGTCTAAAAAGTTCGATTAACAACGATATGCAGAAATATATAATAATAAAATTGAGTAACACATAATAATAATTTGAATCATAAATATATATATATAGATATATGGGGTTAGTTGCGTGGCTGCTTCAATTTCCCCTAATCTCAATGGTAAAAATGAGGGGATAATCTCGGTGGCTATCAATACAAGGTTAAATAACAATAATAATAAGTTGTCAACAACAGTTTTAGAGTCAGCATCATATTATTATTATATTTATATTTCGTTTTGTTGGCTTTTCCTTTGTGTCAATAATTTCTGCCATTAAGCAATAACAATTTCCTTAAGTTGATAATTATTTGGTTTGTTGTATTGTTTATTTGCGTCATTTTGTTCACTTATAATTATAATCATAATCATAAATATAAAGTGTAATAATAATAATAATTATAAAAAACGTTTTCTCACTGTTTTTGTTTAGAAACGTTGAAAAAAATATAAAATATAAGTAGAAACGTAGAAAACACATGCGATTTCAATGTTTAAAACTTTAATTGTTCATTTGATGTTAATTATTGTTGTTGTTGTTGTTCTTTGTTCTCCTTTTACGATTTACGACATGTTAAAACAAGTGCATTTTAAACAATGAAATGAATTATAAAAAATTCATAATAATTGTAGTATTAATAATATTTATATAATTTTTATAACTTCAACATTTTTGTGCTTATAACTAAAAATAAATTTGCGTCTCATAAACATATTTTTTCTTCTTTTCAACAATTCTTCTGATTCTTCATTTGTTTTTTTTTGTATTTTTTCTGCACGCTTTTTATTAGCTTTTTGCTTGCTTGTAACTTAGAAAATAAATAATGAAAATTGCCGAACAAGGAATTTTCAGCAATTCGCTTTTTATTATCTGCTTTTGCTGCCACCTTTTTTAGTAGGCGTGGTTGGCAATGAACAAGGAACCGGAACCGGCGCCAGCACTGCCGGGAACGTATTTGCCCACAGCGGCTTCACCGTTAGCCTGTTCGGAAGAAGAAGAGAGAGGAAAAGTGTTAATTAAATTCGAATTTCGTAAAAACCCAAAAAAGAAAAAAAACTTTTAAACAAATTCTTATAAATAACTTAACACCCCCGAAAAATGTTTGGCGTTTCATTTTTCAAACTTAACTGCGATTTCTGGCATGGCTCAGTGAACTGCAAACTTTTCACCTCCGGCAAAACATTTTCCAGCTCGTACACACACCCACACGTGTACAAGTTTTTGTAAATTCAATTTACAAGTCTATGAAGCAAAAAGTTTATTCGATTACGGATAATTACGCTCCGAAACTCAGACAAACTCTGCACAAAAGGTTGAACCCGAAGACTTTCTTTCCCCAGGCGAAAGTTGACCGCTTACAATGTTCATCATTTACGCAATTATGGCTAAGGTTTGGTGTCCGGTTATTTTAAAATTACATCTTTGAATCAATGTTGGCCTGTATTTACAGTTTGACAAGCACTGACATAGTTAAAGCCATTATCTTTTTTTAAATATACAATCAAAAAGCTATAAATAACTTTATAACAATTAAGACACTACGGTACACAATTATAATAATCTGTGTACTGGAATGTACTTATAGCAGATTATTTTCAAAACTAACAAATAATTATCTTAAATTAAACTTAAAACAAAAAAAATATTGTCATTATAAATAATACAATTTTCAACTTTTCTATTAGATAAAATTCTTCATAGATTCATTTTTCTGTTTATTTTTTGTTGGTTTTATTATTAAAATTATAGTTGTACATCTAAATGGTAAAATTAAGAAAACATAAAGGAATGTAAAGAAATTTCAATATCTCCATATGTGTATTTCTGTGTATTGCTCTGTGGAATGTTTTGTGGTCTGATCTCAGCACAGTTTAAGCCAATTAGGTTGTTAAGACAGCGGGCCATTAGGTAAGTGCACTTGCTGAAGGATTGTGTTTAGTACTTGTGACCAGCAACGAACAGACTGGCATTGGCCGCAAACGAAGGTATCGAGCCGGCCACGTATTTGCCTTGGCAAGCTTGGCTATTAGCCTGATTGTGGGTGGTGTGGGTAAATATATAAAACAGAAAAGGAGAAGCGGGAATTTGTAGGGATTAATAACAAAATTTCGTGCAAAGGGATTAAGATATAAGCAGATTAGAAAAAATAAAAAATAAAACTGTGAATTAATAATGTGAATTATGTGTTGGCATGCAAATGTAATTGTGTAATAATGGATGACAAGCAAATGTGTTGATGATTAATAAGTCTTTTTAGTAATTTTTTAGTGAGTAGAAACTTTTTATAGTCTTATCTCATGAACAAATTATGTGATCTCGCATTGCAAATTTATAGAGGCTTTTGTAAATCTTTTGTTGAGTTATTTGAAAGTTTTCCAATTAATGTTAATATTTTAAAATTTAGTTTCCATATTAGATTGGGGTTTGCTTTAATATTTATGATTCTCAACATGAAGTCCAGCGTCACCAGCAGCACCTTTAACGGAACCTGGCTCATAGCAGCCTTCGCTGGCCGCACCGTTGGCCTGAATGAATGAGTTTGTTAGTTAATGGATGATGATTGTAATAAATATGGATATTAGTAATAAATAAGATAGTAAATAAATAATGATGGTAAGATTGGGATTGTTATTGGGAGCTGCTGCAAGCAGGTAAGCACCTGACGCATCAAATCAGCCTGACAACCAGAGCTACATGACTTAAGTCTAAAACCCATTCTATAGCTAAACCATAGTTCCATATAATATGACAACGAGAACTTACCCTAGCGCGCTTGAGCAGCTCATTCTGGCCAGCACCAATGTTCTCCTTCTTGCCACCCCAGGCGCGGAGCACGGAAGCTTGCAGAGCACGACCGTACGAGAAGGTCAGAGCCCATGGGCGAACCAGAGGAACTTTGTTGATGGCGCTCAAGTTGACGGAGGCCTCCTCCTCAGACTGACCACCAGACAGGAAGGTGATGCCTAATACGTACAATTTGAAATGTTAAGTATGTGGCTGATTGAGGAATTCTCAAGTTTGTTTTCTTACCGGGAACGGCAGCGGGAACAGTGCGACGGAGAGCCAGGACGGTGGCCAAGCCAATCTCCTCGGGTGTGTTCTTTACCTTGGCGGACTGACCAGCAGTCACCATGTTGGGCTTGAGCAGAGTACCCTCCAGGTAGACGTGGTGATCGCTCAGGGCCTTGTAGACGGCAGCCAGAACGGTCTCGGTAACCTTCTGGGCGCGGTCCAAATCGTGCTCACCATCGGGAAGAACCTCGGGCTCAACAATTGGGACAATGCGCTCCGACTGGCAGATGGATGCATAACGGGCCAACACATTGGCGTTCTCCAGAATGGACTGGTATGAGGGGGTGTTCTTGCCGATCTTCAGAACGCAACGCCACTTGGCGAAATCACATCCCTCCTTCTTGTACTTGGCGCAACGGGCAGCCAAGTTATCCAGACCCTGGGTGGTGGACTCATCCTCAGAGCCCATCAGTGGCACAACACCCATATCGACCTTAATGCCGGGAATGATGCCCTTCTTCTTCAGCAGCTGAACGAAGGGAGTACCGTCATCGGCCTTCTGGTACAGAGTCTCGTCGAACAGGATCACGCCCGAAATGTTCTCGGCCAACTTATCGTCAGTGGTGAACAGGAGCTGGCGGTAAGCACGACGGTTCTCATCGGTGTTCTCCACGCCAATGTCCTTTAGACGCTTGCCCATGGTCGAAACGGACTCATCGGCGGCAAGAATACCCTTGCCAGGAGCAACGATCGCCTGAGCGATGGTCTTGAGCTCCTCCTGCAGCTCCTTGCTGGGATAGTTGAAGTATGTGGTCATTTTTGAGATTCGCGTATAGTTCTGTAAAACATGTGTCCATTTCGGTGGTAAAAATTGGGAAATTAGCATAGTTGTCTTAATTAAACGGTTAATTTTGAAACTCAAGATATTAAATATGGCCGAAAAAAGCTTATAAAATAATGCAACTTTAATTTTTAAATATTGTTCCTAAACTTCTGGAGATTTATGATCTATAAAAGTAACTACAATAAAACAAATATATGTGAATCTGGCTATCTATCTATTACTCATGGGGGCTTAACATTTTGAAAGCTATTCAAATGCACAGCTGTTTCCAGCTAGAAAGAGAGAAAAAGTGAAGAGAGTGCTTTTGCTTAGCACAACAAAGAGAGGAGAGTGCCATTTTAGATACTGACAACATTTCGTTATATGCATACACATAAATGTTGCCAACGAAATGTTGCTAACGAAATGTTGCTAAGCCCTTCTATGTAGCATTCGCCAAACTGTTGTAAAAGGTGAAATTCTCACTCAAAATGGTTACATATAGCCAAACTTTATGAATCATTAAATATCATTATTTGCATATTTTCACTTATTCACTGCTGTCTTGTTTCACAACCAATCAAATGATTTAGTTTCTTCACTTGCTTGTTTAGGACAAAGTTCACTTATTACAACACTCTTATCATGTGAATTACTCATAACTCTATTAGTTTCATTTAGTTTTACTTTTAGAGGACCTGCTGAAAAGCTGAACCAACCTCGACAATGCTGTGTTAGCAACTGAGCCAAGTCGGATGTGCGAATCGTGAGACAACCTCGTCGACTGATGTAATCAAACCGGTAAGCAATGAAATATTACAGTTCCATGTGCTGGAATCGGGGGTTTAGGGGGTAAAGCACCCTCACATTTGTGACGTCTACTTTCACTTTCAACAGAAGCTGCTCTGCTGCGTGACGTTCGACATGTGGCGCATGCTCCACGCAGTGACATTGAACAAGGTCAAGCAACATGTTGCGGTTGCTGTGCTCGTGCTCAAATGTTGCCAAAGCGAAATTTTGTGACGTGTTGCTTACAAAACGGTTATACAAATCAACTGAAATTCATACAACGCGTGTTGAGCGAAAGAGTGATAAACTGAGTGAGTAGAAGAGAGTGGGAAAGTCGACCTATATGTAGAGAAAATTTTATATACAACAAAGTTGCAAGGCTGCTGCTTGACTTGTTTGACATTGAAAAGCACGCACGACCAGCAATATAACAAATAATATATATTGGCCATTATATATATATACGACGATTATTTCCACAACTGATTAGAAGAACCACAGCTGATAACTCAACAAACTATAAATACATAACATTTGTTTACTTCAGGAAGAAGATAGCTAATTTATGAACTTCACTCGAAATACTCGATTTGGATAAAAAGATAGGTTAAAATATTTATAATATACTATTATTTATATAGAAAGCTGATTCACTTTGTTAACACACACCTACACGAGCCGGCAATCGATCGAAGACTGAAATGTAGCCCAAAATATGCGACGAATAAATATAAAAACGAACCCCACGAAGCGACGCATGTCAACAACAACAACAACAACAACAACAACAACAATAACGACAACATAAAAAGAGCAACAACACTAATTTACTGCTGCTATCAAGAGAATATATATATAAAAATAAAATAGACACATGTGTATAAATACGTATGGATGTGTGTGAAGAGCTGCTGCTAAAAAACAAGTTGATAAAAAATACTAATATGTAGTAATTTTTCGAAAATTATGGAAACTTTGCTGAGCAAAAAATTGACTCGAATGTTGCCTGTTGTCAAGCTGTTAAAGATTGAAACCTTCAGCGAAAAAACTCAAAACAAGAAATAAACGAGCCCCCCATACAGATACATACACACATAGAATATACGATTCCAAAGTCTTTTGAAACGTTATCATTATGAGACTTGTTCAGGATGTTGTTGTATCAATATCCCCTCTCATCAGCAATAGGTCAAAAGAACAAAACGAGCTACGACAAAGCTAATATAGTATAGTATTGTATTAATTGGCAAGTGGAGGGAGGGCTATGATTATATAGCTTTGTTGACGTCAAAAGAAGAGGTAAGACAGTGGGAGAGAAGAAGACTATAAGAGAGACTGTGAGTGAATGCCGAAACAGCTGTTGTTGGATATATGTATATGTTCAATTTGAAATTATAAAAAACTATAGTAAAACCTTAAATTTGCATTTGCAAAAACTATTGAAAAGGTTTTCTTGATAAGTAACAATAAATCCACTTATAGAAGATCGTAAAAATTCTTAAAAAACATTGTCATAATTCCATTCGAATTTGTGTTATCATTTGATTCATAACACAGATAATCCAGGTTTTTTTCGCTACCTGAGAGAGGGCAAAGTTTACTTCTTTCATTCACAAACTTGTTTTGCGTCTTTAAGTTAAAGTTGAATTATATACATGAAAACATATGTATGTACATATTGTCACCCCTAAATGTAGTGGTCTCTCTTTCAATATTCTTCTCTTTCTCTCTCTCTTTCTCTCTGGATCACTCTCTTATGTAAAGTCCACATCCAAGAAAAGATAAATTGCTGATGTGACAACCACACCCGAGTAAGACAAATATAATCTATTTACTTTTCGTCTATTACTCTCCATTTAACATTCTCTATCTTCCTTTATCTCTTTCTCTATCATTTGCTCTTTAAATACTTCTCAGAGAAGGAAATGAAAAGGCAATTGATGATGAAGTCAACAAACGCAAATCGATGACGACTTTTACTTGAGAATTAAACGAAAGCTAATTAAAACACGCATATAGATAATTAGAAATACATATAATGTGTATACTATAGCCAGATATATTAGTGTGCATATAACATTTAAGACAACTATTTATAAAGAAAAGCAACAACAACGACGACGACGACAGCTACAAATTGCAGTTGAAACGTTGCCAAGAAGCAAATGAACCCAAATGGAAAAATGTAGTTAGGAGAGAGATTTGTAGACAGGGAGGGTGAGGAAGGAGTTCATTGCCGGTTAAGCCGGTATTACTTCTACTATATAACCACTGTTATCCGATAGTTGCTGGCGGGCTCAAGTTTCTTATCAGCTTTGGATTTGCTGCATAGGTTAACGACGTAGCCGTCGATAAGAAGTGCAAATGGAGCCTCAACTCATAAAAAACTTAAAGTTTATAAAGTTTATGTCTCACACAGACACACACACATGCACGCTCACATTCACCGAGAATTTTCTGTAACTTTTAGTCTGGTTTAACAAGTGCAAAGCGATTACGAAACCAACTTGAGATGAGAATAAAAAACGGCTAGTGCACTTGATCTTATTACGAGATAACGAGCAGAGTTTTTTCTTTCTTATTTAATTGATTATTATTAATATTTTTTTTATACACTTCGGACACACTCTCGAATACACTTGCACACTCACCGATCTGGAAAATGTAACTGTGTGGGTGTTTGCTTTACGCTGCTCTGCTGCTGGCTACCGGCTGGCTCTGCTGCTGCTGCTGCACTGGAGTTAAATAGACGACACTTTTATTTTCGGCTATCGACAGCGACGTCGACATGAAATTCCAAAGCGAAATAAGTAAAAGGCAGCCGAATGTAGGCAAGCGAAACGTCAAAAGGTTGTTTGGAGGTCGTTCGGTGTTGATAAATCAATTGCACTCTTGTGCCTAAACGCGAAATACCAAAAGCTCGTGGTATCTTAAAGCTTGCGGTAGCGACAATGGGTGAGCTTTTAATTTGGGTGGCAATATCGCGTTCAGCTTTAACAGCTGCTAGAAAGCTTTTGCGCTTTGCACTGCTTGTCAAGTTATGTACTGCGAGTTGCGCTTACCATTTGAATAGGCCTGAATAAGCTTTAAGCCATGCCGGCAATTAAGTGTTTTAAGTTTAAACCTTTTTTTAATGTTAAGTTTAGATTTCAGGTAACACATTGTAAGATTTCATACCTAAAAGAATACACATAAGTAATTACAAAATTTTAAAACTATTTGTCTTTTCAAATATATTTAGTTTACCTTAAAGCAAACCAAAAAGATATTTACTTGCTGAGTTGAAAGTTGAACCAAGGAGTTTTTTTTTACGATTGTATATTCAAAATTTATCGCATTTATTTCGATTTTTAATTTATTCATCTTCTTTAAAATATTAAATTCATTTTCTAAGTAAGTCATTAACCAGACATAAGTAGCTTCTTAAGTATTTAAGTAGTTACTTTTCCACTAAAATGTACAACTTTTCTGAGTTATTACACACAATGAAAAGTTAGTTGTTTGCACAACTTATAACAAGTGAACATTTCAAATTTTTTCATTTTCACATATTAAAACTTTTACCATCTAATTATGATTGTTTCTAATTAGTTAAATTTAAATATAGAAAATGTATCATGATACATTCCATAATGTTTCGAAAACACTGGCAAAGCAACAAAGCACTTCAAAACATACATGACCTCCTGCAATACAAAAGGACTCAATCCAACGAAGCCAATGGACGAAAACAGCTGACTGAAAGAGTCCAAATTTCCCAATATCCTTTAGTAAAATTGAGTGAAGTTTTTTGCCCCAAAGAGAATAATTTCCCAGCGTTTACTCTATTTTCCTTTGTCATGCTCTCTCTCTCTCTCTCCCTCTCTTTCTGTCTATCTCTCTTTAGTTTACCGTGTCCTATCCTCCGCTTGACAAGATTAAACTTGTTACAAATTAAGTTTTTAAGCTTTAAGATATGAGAAGCTTAAGAGCTTGTTATCTAAATTGCTTGAGCCTACTTGGAGGGTCTCAGTTAATGTTTCGGCTTATAAAAATGCCTATTTGTGGGCGGCCTTTTTTTTACCTATTCTGTTTAGGTCAGAAGCGACTCGAAGTGGCTCTATTTTGCTGTGTGATATGCTCTTATCTAATGCTGCAGCCACAATCGCAATCACAACCGTTGCGATAGCCACAGTTACATCCGCTTTCACATTCACATCTCATTGTGTAGTGCTCTCTGTTGGCCTTGCTCTTAACACGGTCTGCTCGTCATTGGGTTCGTTCGTCGCATGCCTTCGTGGGCCACGCAAGGACTGCGGCGAGTCCTGAGTCGTATTTGTCGCCATTTGAGTTTCAGTTGAATTTCGTGCGTCGGCCGGTTTGGATGTGTGGCAAACGCGCTGCTTTATCAACGGTCACACGTGTTGCTTTCGCCTTGCGTCCTTTCACGCACACATACTTATAAACGCGCAAATTACGTTACGTATACGCCGTGCCTGCCATTGCCCTCGAGCATTGACTGCGACAACAATTACGCGACTTTCTTGGCGTGAGAGAATTAAAGCAAAAAAATTATGTGAATTACAAGTGAAGTGCAAAACAAAGCAGATTAAATATTAGAAAGCAAAAAAAAACAAAAAACAAGGAAACAAGAAGAAAAAAAATTAACGCGTACAAAAGCATTAAAGTAGGAGCTTAAGGAAAGACCACAAGCCCGAGAGCATGTTAAATAGTTTGCACAATTTTGGTAAGCACAAAATTCCGATAAATTCTAACAAACTAATATATATATCTATTATTTGTATATATGTAAATGTACATACCATATTTTCTATATAAATTGGTACATGCCACATTGTGTACGCTTGCGGTTCATATGCAGATTTTTGGCAGCCAAATTCGTAATATTGAGAAATTGATGAGTGCTTCTAGCTTGAGCCCAACCCAGCGCAACCCAGCACAGCACAGCGACAGTGGCAGCCACTTCATTAATATGCAGCAGGCGACATGCGAATGCTGTGCGTTGTCAAGTCACCCAATTTCACCCGAATACCCAACCAGTATCAACCACACACACACTGACACACACCGCATACAGACAATGCCATTTAATAGCACAGCGTGTGTGTGTGTGCTGTGTGTGTGTGTGTGTGCTGTGTGTGTGTGGGGGTATTGTGGTCCTTTCTCTTGCCACCAACTCGTCTGCATTTGTTGAAATGAGTATCCTATAGCTGGTGCTTGAGTATCATCCTGTCTGCTGATGATAATGTTGATTTTTGCCTTCCGCAACAATTTGCTTTGAACTTTGAGCTTACTTCCCTTCCCTTCCCTCTGTCTCTCCCTTAGGTCAGATAACCCCTTGCTATTGCTTGTGTCGCTTTTGTTGTATGTGTTTTGTTGATTTCATAAGCGCTTGTTACCTTTCAGCAGGTGCTTATGAGCCATGGTCAAGTCTCCGGACAGTGCTTGAGCTTTGACTTTTTGTTTCATTTGTATTTTCTGACACGCTTCACTTAACGAAAGTTTACTGGGGAAAAGTTATGGCTTAAACAGGGGAAAATACTATGAAAATCCCACAAACGGAAACATTTATTTAATTAATTAAAATAAATTAGTTTAAGGTACATCGAAATATTAATAGTAAACTAAATTAATGAAAACCAAACTGTTTAAACTCATAAATAAAATTTACAAAACACATCCTTCAAAATGAAAAAAAAAAAGATGTAAATGGAAGCAATTTGTTTTATTTGTTGATCACAAACAAAATGCGCATTAATATTAATTAATTAAATCTATCAATTAATTATACCTAAAAAAAGCTGGTAAACATGTATAATTAATTGGCAAAATAACAATTAAATGTTATTACAAATTGTATTGTTTTCTTAAATGGTTACCCAACCTTTTAGGATATTCTATTTGTAATGAGTTGTTCAATACTTGTATACAAGTTAAGTTCGGATAACTTGCCAGTTTCTACGACCTCTGAACCCAAGGCTCCAGTGTCAGCTATGGCTACATTTTGCTCAACAAAATTATTTGGTTTTCTGAATCCCCTTACCCATCCTCTTGTTCTTAAATTGATCATAAATCGTATATTGAAAAAATGTTTGTATGAATCTTCTTTAAATTTATGATTAAAATATTATTTGTCCAGAAGCGTTCCGAAACTAAAAACCAAACTATTTGATTGGTTTGGACAATGCTAGACATAAGAAGGTATCAAGTTACTCAATTGATGAGAAATAATTAAGATGTTATCATATTTTATTAAATAAATTTGTTTATTTGCTGGCTCAATAAAGTGTATGCAATCTTCTGTACCATTTTAATTGTTTCTGTTTTTTGTTTTTATTTAATAGGAAATGTATTGCAATTGTTCGTTTGCCTCAGGATATGTAATCCTCACTATTTGTGCTGGGCAAATTTAAACGTATTTTCATGTTCGGCAGCTAGCATATTTGGGGCCCATTTTGGGGCAAACATTTAAACCTTTTAGCACTGGTTTGCAATTGGTTTTCAACTCGTGCATAAATTATGCACGCCAAAGGAAATAAAAAGCAGAAAAGGACAAAGCACCAAAGCAGCAACTAGCAAGGCAAAAGTAAAGGCAAAAACAGAAAGGCACAAACAAAGTGCAAAGGCAAATCAAACAACAGCAGAAAACATGAAAATGTTGTAAAATAATTTCAATTCATTCTTACGCACGCATGCCTTTAGGACCCTTCTTGTTGTTGTTGCTGTTGTTGTTGCTGTTGTTGTTGCAGTTACTGTTTGTCATTGTATTGGTGCGGCCCCAAAAAGTGTGCCATACGTCTGTATTCTGCGATACATATACTTTCGCGTGCATATACATATACATATATCTACATACATACACACATGTTTTCTCGTGTGTGTGCCTGCGAACAGTTTTGTGTTCAGCTTCAGTTGTTTACTGCCAGCAAAAATGAAATGAAATAAGCACAAAATAATCAAAATCACAAACAAAAACAGAAAAAATAAGCAAAAAAAAAGAAATATCATAAAAATACAAATGAAAACACAACATCAGGTGTTCTTGTGTGAGTGCCTTCCCATAAGTTTCTACATTTTTTTTTTTGCGTACTTTGAACAACATGCGGCGCCTTTTTGTTACTCTTGCATTAAATTAATTTATGCCGTATGTTTACTCCCGTTTTTCTCATGAGTTCTTATTGAAATTGGACTGAAATTAGAATTTATGGCTTGTGAAAATAAGTGCGTTGAACCCTCTTGCAAACATTGCAGCGTGTTAACCTGATGGCATCATAAATATTTCTCTCAGTTTCATTTAATTGCTTGAAGCTGTTCCTTATAAAATAAATTACTTAAATTGGGATCCAGACGAGAACTTGAAATAATGGTTCTACAGAAGTTTAAAATCAGTTTGGATGAATCATTGAAAAACGGTGAAAATTTATTAGTAATAATATTCAAAGTTAGCTTAATATAAGTCTGTTTAAGTGACTTCTTCAAAATCCATAAAATATCGATGGTATCAATGATCCGTGTTAAGTAATAAGTTCATTTAAAATTAACATACTTAACATTTCGCTTCATTCTTAATATTTCATATAAATATATTTTTTATTATTTTCTGTTAATCTGCTTGAAATATTTCTGAATACAGTTCTGGTCACGGGATCAGCTTAAGTTGTTGGCATGTAATAATTCTTAAATATTTTATGATGCCCATTAAAATGGAAAATTGTTGGAAGTCTGGCAGATGGCGTTATTTAAAGCACCGATGGTAGCTCGTCAGGCCACGCCACGCCTTATTATTATTATTATTATTATTATTATTGCTGGCAGACTAACAAAAGGGGCTTGTTGCAGCCCTTGTGGCATGCCCCTGGCTCAGGACTTGTGCAGTCCGCTGGAATCCCAGAATAAAGTCAAGGCGTGGAAATTGTGAGCAAATGTAAAAGCAACTGATGGCTTGCTACAATTCGTATTGAATGGAATGAATGCCAATGAATGAATTCGAGTACGAACGGCAAACAGCAAATAAAAAGAAGCAGCTACTCTCCTTAATGGATACAGAAGGGGCGATGGAAAGCGAGGGGGAAATGAGGGTCCTGGGCGGGTCTGAGGAGACAGCGGGTCTGTCTGATTATAAATAACGTTAAGTAAGCGCACATGAATGCATTTTGATTGTCTGCCGTAGTTTACGGCACGTTTCCTTGCCTGACTCCGGAATGGAAATGAAGGACGACAAACTCACAAGCCCCAGTGGGTGACTCTAGATGCTTCTCTCGCCGACTCGGGGAGTCTTTTTGGGGGCCTCTCGTTTGGCAGCGCCAGTCACTTCCTTAAATGCTGCGCTAATGTTGAAAGAAAAGTATTTTTTATTATTTTTATTTATTTGCTTGCTACTTTGTATGAAAATACCAACTGCAACAGTAACAGTAACAGTCACAGTCTCAGTCTCAGCCACGTCGACGACAACGACAACGACGCGGACGACGTCGCATTTCCTTTCTGCAATTTTCCAACGCGCTCTCCGTTTTTTTTTTGTTTTTTTTTGCTTTATTATTTCTTTTTTATGTGTCGGTTATGCGCCGTTCCTTTTTGAGGCCATGCAAAATAATGTTTTATATGTTGCAATAAATGTACGACTCGCCCATCGCTCCCTTCTCCATCCCTTTTACCCACTTCCGCTATCGCTGCACGACAACGCGCATACGCAATGGTGTACGCAGCTATCGCTGCGCCCATTTTGTCTGGTTTTCAGTGTACATGTGTGTGCGTTGAGTACGGATGTATGTGTGTGTTCTTGCCAACTGACAAGCTCGAAATTTTGCGTTATATGAGCACTCGCATTCTCGTATGTTCCCTGAAGTAAATACTCCGTAATTGCAATAAAAGCACAAATAGCAAACTTGGCATTATGGTTGTATCTTTGTTAGCTCTAGGAAAATATAGCATATTTGTTAAATAAATTTAATAATAGAAATTTGGTATATTCAATGTTGAAGAGGGAGCTTATAAAAATTGTTCGTTACTTTAACTTTAACTTTATGTTGCATATTCAAAAAAATTCTTAATAAATTCATCAGTGTTTTCTTTGTAAGTCATTAGAGTCTTTTTTTCATGTTTCGGAATGATCAAAAGTAATTAGAGAGATGTGAAATTCAAAAAGGATACACGATGGAAACAAGAATATCAAACAGACTTAACTTATTTTCCTTTGTTCTCTGATATTTTAATTGTTGGAGCTTTCGATTGTGTTCAAATATTCATTTTGTTTGGGCTTTTTGCATTTGTTAACAAAGAAATGAACAGTATGGCAATTTAATTAAAGATCAAATGCTGGTCTTTCGTTTTTGGTCCTTGCTCCTGTCACTGGCATAAATGTTTAACGAAGCGTCAAACGTTTTCGATTTTGCAGTCGCTTGTTGTTTGTCTGACTCTCAATGTTGTTGTTGTTGTTGTTGTTGATGGTGTTGTTGTTAACCCAATAGGCATTCTTTTAGCTCCTTTGCGTTTTGTCATTGTGGTTGTTGTGTTAATAATTCGTGCGTTGCGCTTGTGTCACGTATCGTCTAACAAAATATTCGATGCGCGTTGTCCTTGTCGAAATGTTTGTGGTTGCTGTTGTCTTTTCTCAAATTTTTTATATAATTTTGCTTAAGGCGAAATATTAAAGATTTCTGTTTGTCGTGTACTACAAAAATGTTAAGCATAAAAATGACTTCAAAATGGGCACCGAAAAATGCAAATAAAGGAGAGCAAACAGAGCAGATAAGATATCTTTCAAACTTTGTAGAGTGGAATGTTTCCATTTTGTTCCCAGGCAGCAGACCATGAAAATCAACATGCGAATTCGTGTCCATCCCCTTTCCCCAATTTTTCTCTCTCTATTTATCCACACCGTCTTTCACTTCTCCGCTCTTTTCTCTTTGTTATTTCGTCTATTTGTATGCTCTACATCTACATAGTGCATACCAGCAGTTCTCATATGAAGTCTGTGCAAATGAAAAATTGTATTGCACGAAAAAATGTTGCAAATGGCAAATCTTAAAAAATAGACAGACTGCCACAATAACACAAAGCATTTCCTGGCAGTTATTGCCACGAAAGAATTCAGATTATTTTTTTAACAAACAAAGCAAATCCAGTGAGACGACAATAAAATACAATTATTGTTTCTAATGAAACTAATGAAAGCAACTGACAAACACGAGTCCCTGTTTTTGTGCAAAATTTTTGAACTTTTATTGTACTATATGCATAACAGAGAAATTATAATTGCTAGGATACATGTTGTGTTTTTTTCTATCAATAAATTCAAATTAAGATAAAACTGAAATATATAAGTATGTTGTTAAGGTAATTAACTAAACTAAATATTTTTTAAAATTTTGGCCAATAAATGCCAATTCAATAAATAATTTTTGTTTTTATAGTTTTTTAGTTTCAAAGTTTATTTTAATACATATATATATAGTTATTTAGCTCCAAGAAATTTATATTCTAATAAGTTATCTGATTGTTATGAATTTATTTTACTCTTTCTTTAAGCCATTTTTGATTTCCTTTATTTATATTGATAAATTAAAAATTGGGTAATATAGCTGATACTTGCTGATTTTTACCAAAATCCATTCGACTTAGGCAGCTGCGATGCATATAACCAGCTATTTACGTTCCCAAATTTATATTCTATAGAAAAGAAATTTGTGTGATTTATCCTTGAGTTAAATATTATGTGCCCTCATAAATAAACGAAGAATTTTAAATATTTATTTTAATATTCGTTTTCCATTAAAACAATATTGAAGGTAAAATTTCTGATGCTTTCAGGATATTTTCATTGAAATGCTGAGCGTAGCTCACACCTTATAACTTAGTAGACGTAGTGTCTGCCAGTTTCAATCTTTAAGCTATAAGTCAATAATATGAGCATCAGACAGAATAGCAATTATTATGTTAAGTCCGTTACGTCGCCATGGAAGACATAAACATTACTATGGTCTCAAGTATAAGTCGGTATTTTATTTTCTTGTTGTCCTTAGTTTTTTTCAAGAAGTCGACTTATGCATTAAAAACTATTAGAGTAGTTTAGTTTAGTTTAGTTGTGTTCTATTCTATTGTTGTTGAAAAGAAACTTTAATTTGAGTTTTGCAAAGAAAATTGTGAAAACGAAATGGCTTTTGCTGTCCAACAAGAAAAAGTGCTCCTAACTCACACACACACACATGCACACAAATCAAGATGGTGGCGGAAGAAGGAGGAGGAAGGTGAGAGGGTCAATACCCTTCTGTTGGCAACTGTCAGCAACTGCGGCTTATTCATATGCCTTTTGCAGCCCATGCCTAATACCCAAAACTGGCTTCAGTTTCTTTTCAACAGTTAGCGTTTCCCTTTTCCCCGCTCGTCACTTCACCATGGTTCCTATTCGGCCCACCTGCAGTTCGAGAAAAAGTTTATGTCGCCCCAGTAAAATCGCAACCAAGAGGAAAAACTCCCGAAATGCATGGAAAGTAGTTTGTCTGTCTCTTTCTGGCATTCAGTTGGTGTCGCTGTGTGAACTTTAGTCCCTTTGTGGAAACTATTTAAATTCGGTGTTGGCCTTTTTTTCCCCCTTTATGTATATTTGTTATCGTTGATCCGTTCGCAAAAAGTTTGCTATAAATAATTTTTGCATTTTTATTGTGCATTTTTATGCATTCGATATCGAAGTTGGCTCTGGAAATAAATATGAAAAGTTTTATTTATGTTTGGCATGGGCTAAGCTAAGCTCAACCAGAAGTCCATGGGCGTTATATTTATGGTATTTGTTTGCCAACAACTTTCAATAGCTCAATCACGACATCCCAGCCAAAGGGCGTCTAAGCAAACAAACCGAAAGCACATGCAATATTCTTGATGTACTCCCACTCGTAGCTCAACTCAACTCAACTTGACTTAACTAAACTCCATTTCCATTTTGATATCGATTGTGATTCTGATTCGTGATTTTTTTTTGACTTTCAGTTAGAACGACGAACATCATCAATGTGAGTGCTGCGTGGCTTGTGCTGTGCTGCTAGCTCCTGGGGGCAATGAAATCGAGGAAGCTGCCCAAGGTTTGTGGCCTCAACTTCTTGACGCTTGTCTATTTTCCGGTGCTGGTGTTGCCCATATTAAAATGCTCAGTTGTTGCCACCGGCAGCGAGAGCGGCAGCAGCGGCGCCAGCGCCAGCAACAACAACGGCAACGGCAACGGCAATGGCGACTTCGACTATCGGATGCAGCGGGTACGCAATGTCCTGAAGGAAGTGCCACTGATCGATGGCCACAACGATTTGCCCTGGAATATACGCAAATTTCTCAAGAATCAGTTGAAAGACTTTCACTTTGGCGGCGACCTTCGCGAACTGGCTCCATGGTCATCGAGCGCCTGGAGCCACACGGATCTGCGCCGACTCAAAGAGGGCATGGTCTCTGCCCAATTCTGGTCCGCCTACGCTCCCTGCTCGTCACAGCATCTGGATGCGGTGCAGCTGACATTGGAGCAAATCGATTTGATTCGACGTCTCGTGCAACTCTATCCCCACCACATGGCATTGGTAACCACCGCAACGGGGATAGAACAAACCCATCGCACCGGAAAAATAGCCAGCCTGATTGGTGTCGAAGGGGGGCATGCGATTGGCACCAGTCTCAGCGTACTCCGGATGTTCTATCAACTGGGCGCTCGATATCTGACACTCACACACACCTGCAACACACCCTGGTGAGTGGATTTTTGGACATTGACAGTGATATAGAAGACTAATGGATGTATTTACAGGGCGGACTGCTGCAAAGTTGACGAGCCGGGGAAATATCCACACATCGGCGGACTCTCACAGTTCGGCAAGGTAAACTTAAATAATGTCTATAACAAGATTCGATATACTCGGTGAAGACTTCTGCAGTGGAAGAAAAAACAACCCACACACTACTAATACCTTTTTTTTACTTTGTAACAACATTTAATCACAATTTATAAAAAATAAACTTTTGTAATTTTCATTTATTTTTGGTAACAAGATATTAAACTTTTTTCGGAATAACAACATTGTTCTAGTCTGAAAACAGTACTTATTTAAATCCGATTCTGTCAAAGCAAAGATTTCATAAAGTTGTTGTGTTAAATAAATCAATCGGAAGTGTTGTATAATAATATTGCCACTTAAAAAAACATAGTGTATAAATAGAAAATTGAAAAGATTAAATTATTTTTTTGCATTTTGTTGATCGCTGTTTTAATATTTTTCTATTGATTATTAAAAAACTTTATTTACCATGCCCAAATTGCACTTCAATATACATCAAACTCTTTTTCACAATGCCAATTGGAAATTTCAGTACTGAGGCCAACTATTGTTCGTAGTTTTCAATGTAGTCGTATACTTGATATTGCAGGTTTATTTTATTCTGGCGAAAGCAAATAAATCTTTAAAATAACAAATACTTTTTATGATGAATTTGATTAAGAAAAAAATTGTTTACGGAAAAATCAATTGTGTGAAGTATGCATACTTCAAGCGTTTTTGTGTTTATCGGTCACCATTAATTAATTAACAATATAAACAATGAGGCAAATATTTGTTGGCATTGTTATAACCATGTTTCCCATTCATTTATTCGACTTCTGTTTAGCTTGTGGTAAAAGAAATGAATCGTTTGGGAATGATTGTTGATCTGTCACATGTGTCGGTGCCAACAATGCTGGATGCACTGGCCGCCTCCCGTGCCCCGCTCATATTTTCACACTCCTCAGCCCATGCCATTTGTAATAGTTCTCGCAATGTGCCGGACCATGTGCTGCAACGCATTGTACGTATTCATATGGGTCGGGCCATGGCCAGGCCATGGCCTGGTAGCCAATTAACTTGGCATTAATCTAATGAGGTTTTCTACTTTGCAGGCCATTAACGGCGGTCTCGTTATGGTTGCATTTTATCCGCACTTTGTCAGCTGCTCGGGACAGGCGACACTGCACGATGTTGTTGGTAGGTATACAAACATACATATATGAAAAAACGAAAGGAAAATGAGCTTAAGGAAAAGTTTAATACAATTCCATTTCCTACTTTTCAGCGCATATTAACCATATTCGTGAGGTAGCTGGTATTGACCATGTGGGCATTGGTGCTGGCTACGATGGCGTCAACCTGTAAGTATTTATTTTCAGCATTTTTAGTTTCGTTTTTTAGCTATAATTTGAGGTATACTCTTGTGCTTATTCATGAGTATTTTGTCCCTTTTTCAGAGTGCCCAAAGGCTTGGAGGATGTTTCCAAATATCCGCATCTGTTTGCAACTTTGCTCGAGTCGGATAAATGGTCAGAGGGGGATATTGCCAAGCTGGCTGGCAATAATCTAATACGCGTCTTCAAAGAAGTCGAAGCGGTGAGTAAAACATACCATTTCCCATTGGCATTCCATTGTTTATTGTGCACACATTGGCAACATTTCTGAATGGCTTAGACTATGGTTGTGTATACTACCTGCAGATTAAGGCTTAGTCAGAAATTCAAACAAAAGCACATTTCTCAGTCTCAAGCTGCAAACAAAAAACATGTTGAGGCGATTCCGTTGAGCCAGTGCACCATTCCCAAGTCAACTCGAAAAGGGATTCGAGCTCTAGCTGTGGATGTAGCTGTAGCTGTGGCTGGTGCTTTCGGTGTCTGCATTCTCTGGCTCGCTTGTTATTGCACTTGGAAAATTCCTTTCGAAGGATAAAGAGAATAATGTGGCTTTGCAGTGGAATTTGCACATACTTCGTGCGGAAAGAAAAGCAGTCCAAACCCAAACGACAAGAACTATCAGAATGACTATGACTATGACTCTGGGACTCGACTCTCTGGCGTCGAAAAGACGCAAGTTGTAAAATAATTTTAAAAGGATTTTCAAATGGTTATTCCGATATTTATACATGAGCACGACCAAGAGTCCGGAGCCAGCAACAGAACCTAGAGTAGTTTGTTTGCGGATGTGGTCAGCTTGTTTGCTGTCTGCTTGGCTGGCCGGGATCACACTGTTTGCTATACTATTTGTTCCTTGCTGTTCCTGTTGCTGCTGCTGCTGCTGCTCTGTTGCTGTCACTATACGAAGAGACTGCTTCGGATACATTCAAGCAGCAGCATTCAATTTAAATCAATACTCAATGACTGGCTGCCACGCTTTTATGTAAGGCTGTGTGAGAGTCGCTTTGAGGAAGTTACTCTATTCAGTACGAATGCCACTCAATAGCCTAGCACCATTCAAAGATTCCAAGTGGGTTTGTTTTGCAGTCGAATGGGTGCTTGGATAAACGTTGGCTCAAATTGTTGTTGTTGGCCAACTGTATGGCACTGAACCAAAAGGGCACTTCAGGGTATTTCAAATTGAGTGGAATGCTTAGAGCTCGAATTGAGAGACCATTCAGTCAGATACTATATGTCTATGAGTAGATGAAGGGATAAACTGAAATTTAATTGTCGATTCCATTAATCTAAAGGTCAAATCATTCATGAAATTAATTGGACCCTACCCTATGAATTCAAATTGAATCGACTTGCTAATTCGAATCGTTGGAATAATTTATGCTCGTCAAGTCTCATAAACTACGGGGCACAAGCATATTTGAAACTAACTAATATTCTTAAGGCGACCTCGTTTCTATTAAGCAGCTTGTAATTTTTGCTTTCTAAATTGCTTTAGTTAAAAAACTCATTTAAAATGTTGGGCTGTAGTTTGAGCTGAGAGTCAGACTGAACCCAGTTCATAGCTCAGCGTCTACGGTCATTTAAAGATTTAATAACAAATATAAATCATACGCCCCCTTGAACCTGCTGTTGCTGCTGTGAAGCACATTTTATTGCTTTTGCTCATTATAAAAACCCTCATAAGTTTCGCCTCACCAAAAAGAGATGCCGCAGCATTTTTAATTTAGCGCTTGTCTCGAGCTTGCCAACTTTAATCATATTCTCTCCAGTTCCATGACTCTGACACGGTCTTCTACTCGGACTCGGACGGTGACTCTCCGGCGCCTTATCTGCCTGCAACATTGTAATTAGTTTTGTCTTTGCGTTTCTTTTTCTACTATATGCATTATACAAAAAGCAAACTACAATAGCTCTCTATGTGATTACAATGCGCATTTGTGCGAGAAAATGCATGCTTACTTGGTAATGTGTTTGCGAAAGGAAATGAGAGTGAAAATGGGAATGCGAATGGATATGGCATTAAAAACTGTTGCCAGCTTTGCCGAGCGAGTGATTAAAATCGCTTTGTTTTTAGTGCATTTTGCATTCAGCGGCGTTTAAAAAAAATACAAAAGAAACACAAGTAAGATAGTTATTAGTGAGTGTGCTCGACTCTTAAGTACCCAGTGTTTTATATGCAAATACAAAAGCCGATGACGAGTTGTTTATTGTTTAACGTGTTATTATTCAGCTTATTGCCGGTATACCCTTTTTGAATACCATTTTTGCAGAAGGATATTCAGCCGCATATAAGTACGTATAAATATATATATTACATTCCTTGCTGTTGCTTATTATACGGCATAATACTCTTTAATTATTGTTGAATTGTAATACTCTCTGATGGCGCTATCCATTTTGGTTAACTCGGCAACAAAAGTAATTAAAAATGTTTGCCCAGCGTTCGTTTATTGTATTTTATTTTATATTTTATTCTCTATATTTTTTGCTTTAATCGCACTCAAAGAGAGGCTTAATAAAAAATCACAGCGACTGTTATGAGGTTATTGCCCTGACTTTGAAATGAAATATATAATATCGTAGCCAGCGTCGCCTGTAATACAATTAAATGTACACAAAAAGCGGCTCAAATGTTCAATTATTAGACGCTTAATGCTCTTCCTCGGGGAACTCAAGACCCCTTAGGTCAGTTGGGGTATCTCCCTTGTGTCTGAGTTGACGGTGGTATCGTTGTGATAATTAAGCAAGTCATAGAAATTAGGAAAAAGGCCATTTTGATGATTGTCATCTCTTTTACATACGTACTCCCACACACACACACACACACACACTCATTAAATACCCTTTCATGCTAAACACGAACTGAGAGACTTAGATCTTTATTGTGTATGTGGGATGTTCCAGTGAATAATTTTGCCGAAACTATGCTTTGTTTTATTCAGATTGAGTTATAAAATATAATTTATTTAGCAATATATTTAAAAATTTATTTAATTATTTTATCATTTAAATATAATCATTTAATGGAGTAGCATTTGAATATGATGTACTTATTAAGATAGCCTTTAAAACAGTTTATTATTGACTTGCCTTAACGCTAAGTACAGCAAATTTAATCTAACGTCCGGCGGCTACCATTAACCCATAAGTGTGTCGTATAAAATAAGCGAAATTAGGGCAATAGAGATTTGAGGCTGCTCATGGGAATGTCACACTGCTCATGCTGTGGCGCCTTTTCAATGCGTTCCGAACCAACAACAACAACAACAACAACAACCACAAATGACTGTGTTGTAGAGGGATGAGGAATGTAAGGGAAACGGGAAAGGATATTACAGGACCAGCAGCCATTGCCATGAACATGATAATTTTCTTGACGCCAGTTTTTATCTAGACAAAAGCAGAGGCCGTTGTGGCAGTTCAGGCTGTTCTGGCTATTCATGATGTGGATGGAGGCTTCTTGTGTTTGTGTAAATGTATCTTTTATTTTAGCCTTTTATACGAGAATCTAATGCGAGCATGGAAAGGCATTTGGCACGACACATAGCCCAAGTGGCGGCATTGGGCAAAGTCCTCGGCAAATGGCAGCAATTTGTGCGAGACAAATTCATTTAAATATCCTATGCCGGTTTCTATGCTACACGCTTTTATGCGTGTGTGAGCTTTTGTGTATTTGTGTGCGTGTGTGTGTGTGTGTGTGGGTGGACAAGTCGGTGTTTGTGTTTCGGACTGACCTTCTTACAATTGATTTGGTTAGCATAAAAGTAGTGCTACTCTTTAACAGCCATTTTCATTTTGAACTTCTCTCACTCAAATGTAACTGTGAACTGTGCTTTTCATTTCTGCAGCTCAAAGGCCGGAAAAGCGCTGCCAAAGGCAAAGCCACAAAAGAACTTGTGGAAGCGGGTGGGTGTGGCCCAAAAGTGCAATGACTGGGCCCACAGACTGAGCCAAGCTGACGTTTTATTGTTGTTTGTATATGGCAGGCGGGAGCGCACATAAAGCCTCATAAAAAAGTCGTAAATTCGATTGTTATATGGCAAACAAAGCACCGGAAATGGGCCGAGTGAGCCGCCTTTGCCTGTCTGCCACCCAACATACATTCTCCCGTCTCTCCGCTCTTACCTTATCCTCCGTCTACAACCATTTGCCTCACCTCTCTGTCCTTCTCTCTCTCTCTCTCTGTCTCTGTTTCTCTCTTTGTCCTTTCACCTTTCTCGTCGCAGCTGTGCGGCCTCAAAAGGTGTTTGGTGTTGAAAACAAAACATTTTTTTGTGTTTTGTTTTTTGCATACTATATATTTTGTTTTATTGCACGTCTCGTTCTGCTTTTTTTTCTGCGCGGCATAAAATGTGCTTCAAACTTTGTGCAAAGCACACACACTAAGTTGGCCAAACAATAACGGCTAGAATGAGCCTAACGGACGGCTTAGAAGGTCTTTAAGGACCTTCTGCTCACAATGCGTTGCCAATAAGGCTACTGAATGCTTTTATGCTTCAGAATTTACATATGAATAATTTAATACGAATATGATTACTTTTTAAGTAGCAAGCAACAGAAAGGAGTCGTGATTGCCTTAACAAAGCCTTTACAATGTGCATTATGAATAATTATTGAATATATAAATAAAAATATCAGTACTTCTATCACAACTTATATGAAGGAATAAATAAATGATTCGCTTAAAGGTATTTTATAAGAAGATGCTAAAAGAGAATTTCTAATAGAGAAAGCTCTCAAAACTAAGGAAAAAGTTAAAAGGTTTACATTAGCTTGAATGCCATTCATACTTAGACACATTTAAAAGAAGTCATAAATATACGTTTAATGCTCTATTTCAATTAGTTGAACTTTTCGTTATTTCATTAAAATAATGGATTTTGCATTTCTTTGGGGAAATCTAATAACTATTATGTCAAGAAACTGAATTTATGCGTAATTAATAACGCGAATCCAAATAGACTCGAAGCTCAGCAAAATATCAACATCACTTTCATTTGAATATTGAGCAGAAACTTTTGTGGGCGGAAAACTTAAGAATTTCGAATTGTTTATACAAAAGTTGGGCACTCATATGCAGTTAAATTTCATTAGTTTTAGTTTTCAGCTGTGGCCCGAGCCCATCTTTGAACGACTCACACTTTGAATCAGGCACATATTGCGCATACGCTGCGTGGCCCTCACAATTGGCATGCATTTAAAACTGTTCTTTTGTTTTTGATATCATTGCAGGTGCGTGATCAAATGGAATTATTACGAGTTCAACCGATTGATCAGTCAATTCCAGCGGAGGACATAATGGGCAGATCCTACTGTCGCTATCAAGGACCAAGAACGTGATAATTTCTTCATATGTACAAATTAAATAAACACAGTCAACTCACACATACCAACACCCATACTCAGAGTCCAGTAAAAAGACAAGAAATTATGTCAAGCATACGTGTTGTAAAGTGGAACTTATTTAGGTTAATTGACAAAGTTTTTTCATCCTTACACGTTTTCATTTGTTTTCATTGTGTGTTTGTGTATATGCATAGGAATGTGTGTCAGATATTTTGTTCTATATAAACACAGACACACACATACACACTCATAGACGCACGTATGTGTACATACGCATACTCTCAATCGCTCAGACTCCACGTGGCAGCTGATGCCTGCAACATTGTGCGCATCTGGTAGTGCACATAAACAAATACATAGTGGCACGGAGTCTTATGTTCCAGACACTCACATACATACACTCAGATAGACACCCACCATATCCCCTCCTTCATTCTTAGAATCTACAAAACTGAGGTTGCCATAGCTCAGCCAACATTGTGTAAATATCATTGCCATGTTTATTTTCATCTTTAGCACTTAGTAAGGCAGCAGGATCCGCAAAAAGGAAAGTAAATGGTTAAACCGGAAGGGAGTAAAGCAAACTTGCAGAATGAGAAAGAAATAAAATAAAACTATAGACAAAAGCTGGCTAAGCAAACAACATAATAAGAAAAGTGAATCGCTCTTAAGGCTTGAATTAGTAAGCGCACAAAAACAGCAAAATGTAAAGTGCGACCGATGGATTAAGTCCTGTTCCAGGCAGTTGAATAAATAGTTTTCCAGTGCATATTTTTTCTATGAAAAAGTTATAATTAACGATATAATAATATAATTAAAATATGTCTATTATTGTTATATTTATGTGACTAACTAAAGCCCCTCGACTGCTCTGATTGAATTCCTTCGAAAGAAATTGAGCTCTGGATTTTAGGACTATGTTTTGGAAATAGATCTGAGTGAATTTAAAAGAGCTGGGCTTTAAGCTAAGCTCGACAAATTAAATTCTATCTCAGTTGAGTTATTAAAAATATATAATCAAAATGCAGGACATTATCCATTTTCTACTTTACAAAAGATTAAAATTACACAAAGTGTTATTTGATTATATGCACGAACAACAGTTTAATTTCGCAGCGAGCTCAACCATAATATATAATTTAATTAGTTAATTAAAATTAAACAATTAATTAGCCAGAGTTATTCACACGCACAAATTCAATATGGACAATTCCGAAATTAGCACATTTCGCGTCAGTTGGCAATTTGTATAAAGTTTTTGTTCTAACTTTTAATCAATATTCAACTAAAATTCTATAGTTAATAAATCCACACAATGTGAACCCGCCAAAGAAAAAATCGCAATTAAGTTCATAAACCAATTTAAATCATAATTAAAAGGATTGTAAAACAAATACTAATAAAAAACTGAATTTGAACAAAACACAAAATAACAAGTTATAAATGTTTATGATAGACCCATGAAATGAACAAAACATATTCATAAATAAACACACATACGCATATACATATATGCATGTGTTTACATATATACATATACTCATATCCTTGCAGATGGCCATGTTGACACATTGGCGATTTAATAAGGTATCATATGGTGGATCGAACTACTTATGTATGTATATGGCTACACATAAAAGCTATGGTACTACATGTGTAGTAAGCTGTTCTTTTCATTACAAGCTCCCAGAATTTAAATTATTTTTTCAATAAAGTTGAAGAATCGTAACATGAGAAACACAAAAATATATTTACAGCTTGAAAGGGGTGAAACAAGGTGAAGTAAGAAAACAAATAAAAAAAAGAGAGACAAAAACACATGTGATCAAAAATTAAATTAAATATATTATTATAAATATTACGATTATTTAATAGCTTAAAAGGTTTACAGAACAACAACAACACAACACAACTACTGAACAAAATAAATAAACTAACTAGTTGTTACGAAAATAATAAGTTACAAAATACGAATATGAATTAGCAGCAAAGCAAATGCCGAGCTGAATACAGTTGTAAAATTTGCCACATAAACAATATAAATTTAGTTATAATACTGAAAGTAATTGTAACATTTAATAAATCTAAATATAATCCTACAGAAATTCCAAAAAAAAAAGAAAAATAAAAACAAAAACAAAATGATTGCAGCTGAGCTCGCAGGAGTGCAACAGCGTACTAACTTGTAAATATTTGTATGAATAAAGAGCAAAACTTGTACGATTATGTGTAAGACATAAAATAAACTTAATATAAAACGTTGTGGATAATAACCAAAAGAAAGATGAAAAAATTAAACTTCATAAGTGTATAACGGGAAATGTCGTAAGTGGCCAGAGAAAAATGAAGAAATAAAGATAAATACACAAAAATTAAAGCAGTCAAGTTTTGATTAGTGCAAGCCAAAGGTAAGTATATTTACCAATTCAAAGATTCATCTCAAATTGAAAGTTTACTTTTGGCCAACTTCGAAGCACTCACAGCTTATCTGCATGACTTCTGTTTCATTTACAGATACCAACAACTCTTTTTCTTTTTCCTTTGCATTTGTAGATTTGACTTCCAGAGTGTCTGTTGTAGCCCTTATTGTCCTTGTTGTTGTTGCTGTTGTTTATTTTCATGACGCAACACTTCTCAAGAGCCATCAACACTGAAATACTTCCTGGAACTTCAATTCATTCTCTATCACATTGTTTTTGCTTGTTGTTGTCGTGCTGATTGCACTCGAAACACACACTCAACAAACACTTCAGTACCACATATACTTCCTGCATCTGGCGCTTTTACTTTCCGACTCTTCTGTATGTCTGTCACTATATGTATATGGTATCTGTCTCATCCTGTTAGCTCAGATCTTCGCACAGAGTTCACTTGTCAATTTGTTAAAAACAAAGCAAAACAACAGATTGGCTGCTTTACATTGTAGGCCTGCTGCTTGACTTCGAAGTACCATGTAAATACAACTGTTTGGTAGGTATTAAATTTCCCACAGTTTTCTTTCGCTTATACCCGTTCTGTGATTACAGGGTATGCATAATATATATATAAATCGATTTACCAACAGCGTTCTGCTTATCTGCGTGCATTTTGGTAAAAAGCAAGCATTTCATTTCATTCTATTTTATTCGCGTAGCTAAGATAAACGTTCAGGCGAGTTCAGATCCAATAAAAAAGCTGCTGCTTTCGCCCGCGGCCCCTTGCCGTTTAATTTATGTGTGCACTGTGGCCAAAAGTTCAAACATCGAAAAATCATGAAATTTATCTCATTTTGTGCAAAGGTCAAGCAGCGTTGCCTGTTACCCGTTAGTAGTTACACGATATCCGTACGTTATCCGTACTCCATATCACCCGCTCTGTAGTTTTTCAATGCCCCAAAACCATATAATTCAAACGCTCATAAAACTTGCAAATATTTGGCATTTCAGATTTTTGTGGTTTGCCACAAGCACAAAAAAAAAAAACGAAAAAGAAAAAGAAAAGAACAATGCATCAAATAAAATGTATGTTTTACATAAAATTTCAATTAAATGAAATAAAGTTTCAGTATGAAGCAATGTCCTTGGCAGCGTCAGCAGTTGGTTTGTAACGTAACGTAACGTGCGTCTTTCCTAAATCATTTTGCTGGCAGTTGAAATTAAACTGGATCTGGCAACAACTTCTGTTAAACATTTGCTGCCAGCACTCGGCAAAAGGCCATCATTTAGCCAAAAGCAATAAAAAGAACACAACAGTATCGAAGCAAAACTAAAGCCAAGCGCAAAACTAACAGAACAGAAATTGGGGACATTGGAAGGCTGAGGTCAATCACAACAGCTTTACAAGAATCCTCGAGCATCAAACTAACTTTGAATTGAAAAATAAGTTTCACAACGAATATTCAACTATTTTAAATACATTAATGTAACTTAAGTCATTTTCTTCAGTTTTAGGGTCTATGACAAAATAATTTTCATACCCAATTCCAAATTTATATTTATTTATTGATTGAAACAGCAGTAAAATATTTATTTACTTTATTTAAAACTTTATATGGTTTATTACTAGAGAATCGTTAAATGGCTGTAACTTAAGTGAGGATATAATTCATTTTTTGTAAAAATTTATTGAAAATTTTACTTATTGTTTTATTTTTACTTCAATATCGTTTCGATAACCCACTCTGGAGTCCTGACGACCACATAAATAAATAGAGCATGGGAGAGGCAACCAAACCTCGGCAGTAATAAATAAATATAAAAAATAACGCACAAGTTACAAAACAGGAAAAAAAGAAATGGAATGAAATAAAATAAAAGCACAAATACTAAACATTTTCGTTTAGTTTCCAATGACGATTTGTTGGTCATGCCACGCCCACTTCTGTCCCGTTCGCACCGCCTTTGCCGCAAACAATGTTACCGCCTTATCCGGCATGTCAATGCTCTCTCTATGTGCGACTTTTGATGTCCAACCCGCCAGCTGACCTCGCCCCCGACCCCCAACCCCCGACAGAAGGACATGGACATGGTGAATGTCCTGGGTACCCGAAGTCGGACCCAGACGAAGTCCCAGTCCGCAGTAAAGTGCCACCAAAAAGGATTGTTGTACGCCATAAATTGTTGTATTTTATTGTCTAATTTCTTTTTATTATATTTTTGGGTTATTTTTCGCGTGGCGTTCTGTTGCTTATGCTTCATCTACTATTTCGCCTTTCTTCTGATTTTCTTTCTGTTTTTTCTCTTTTTTTTTATTCTTGGACACTTTGCGGCACATGCTGTGACCGTGCTCTAGCCAAGTGAACGGGACTTCTGCTGGCCATGAGAAGAACACTGGACAACTTGGCCGTCATTCCCATTGTCGTTTCTTGGAAAATTGTTTTTTAAAAATAAAAAGAGAAACACAGTCACACATACATATAAAGGCAGCAAACGTTTTCTTACAATAACAAAAGCAACAAACTTGAATTATTAAATGACGACCCACAAGAATGGCAACAAAAGTAACAACAAAAACAATTACTGACCCTGCTAGCTGTGTGTGTGTGTGTGTGTGTGTGTGTGTGTGTGTGTGTGTGTGAGTCTAAGTGCTTGTTTTAACAATTAAGAAATTCTTGAAATATTCAGCATGTCGCAGGACAATAACATCTCAACTCAACTCAACTCTTTTCTAGCAAGTCCAAGCCTGGTTTAATGGTGCTCTTGGCCCTGGTTTACAAATGCCAAGGGCTACACAACAACACATAAAATATATCTACTTTCGTATATGTATGAAATGCCATTCTTCAAATGTCAGTAGAGATCAACGCATAGTCAAAGACTTTAACAGGTAAAGAAAAAACAGCATCAGAAAGCAAAGGGAAAGATTTCCTGATATTTTAAGCACTTGTAACTATTTAAGTTTTAAACTTACATTCCTACACTAAAATCTCACTCTTTACACGTTGATCAAACTATTTTTCACATTGATGTGCACCTCACATTGTTTTTTGTTGATCCACAGTGTGTTCATTTAGTTCGCTGGTTTAATATGCACATAAATATTAGTATAAAAGTAAAACCATTTTCGATTCAACGATTGAAACCAAATCATTTCATTTGAAATTTTCGTAAAATCAAATATTGTCCATTTTAAAATAAATAATTTTCATATTGTTTTGAAATATTCATCGTAGTGAAATTGAATATTATCTATATTTATATATTATTTATATTTAAATGTATTGAATATTCATTCCAATATTTCATTTATAAAGATTCATATTTAAAGTTAAATGTGTTCATTGTACAATAAATTGAAACATTTATGCCCCAAATAATATATATTGTAATACATATTTTTCACATTTATTAAGAGGATTTTTGAATCCTTATAATATTGCTAAAGTGATTTCATAGAAGTGTTACAGTTTTCCCTTGGCAAAAACAATTCAAAATTAAGAGCATGGTCAATGTGACGTACTCTGTGATATGAAAAAGCAAATGGCATCGATAAAGGGCCCATGTAGAGGTCACCAAGTGGAAATGCTGCGCCAGTAAACAGACAGCTTTGGCCAACTATGCGTATGCGTAACGTGGCGGCAAACATTTTAATGAGCGTTTGCATAACAAACGCGGTTTTTCACAAAACCGTTATGCTGATGCCACGCCTCGGCATCCCTAAGGCAGGGCAGAACCGCACGACACCCCCAACTGGCAGCAGCTTTTAACGCACTGTGTAACTGTAACATGCAATTATATTTAATGATGATGTTTATTGTATAATGTACTCACCCAAATAAGTACACACACAAATACTCACAAACGCAAATTCACATATACCAACCAACACATTGAGTTTATTATAATCATATCATGATTTTTTATCTCTGACATATGGGCAGGAGCAGTATCAGACACCATTTGAATTTACAGAAATTGATTTTGTATTAACTAAATTGAATTATTTATGATGCATTCAGACAGCATTATAAAATAAGTCAACCTATTCGCATTTATTATAGACGATTACAGTCAGCGACAGCTGCTGAACGACGCTTCATATTTCACCCAATCAGGAATTTAGTTAAGCCTTACAAATCCTCACAGCTGCCGCAGACCGGCCTTGCCGCAGACCACACAAAAGCAGGGCCTTAGGTGTGTGATGACAACATGCCTGTTAACGGAAAGGTTGACCACTGTCGGAGACACATTCGAAGAGGTTTAAAAACAATGGCCGAATGAGTGTGGGCCAAAAGCAGACTAATTGGGCTGCTCTATTTAGACAAAAGAGTATACCATACCAATAAGACATATCAAAGAAACATGCTATCTTTTTTCTGTTCATTAAAGAACGGTTTCAAAATGAACTTGAGCTGTAAAACATTTTTTTAATTACAATTTTAAAAAGATTTACCTTTAAATTCTTTTTGATTTCATTTTCATTTTATTGATTCAGATTAATCTGTATGATAAGGTATTTCAAGCCTTACTGTGAGAGTATTTCATTTGCGATTTCTTCGTGTCTTAGGATATCTTGATCTACCGCTTCTACCTCTTCTTCTTCGGCTGTTGACAACCGCAAGGCAATTAACGCTAAGCACCACAAATCCTTGCGGCAGCTCCTTAAAATATTCTCTCAAATAAGAAGTAAAGTTTTCAAGTTGCTCGCACCCAGAACCGCTACATGTGTTGATGTTGCTTGTAAGCTGCTCTCCGCCGGAATGAATCCAATTATGTGCTTAATCACTAGGAGCAAAAGAGACAGAGAATTAGAAAGAGAGAGTGAGAGGAGCCGAGCTGTACTAAAGCGGTCCGTTAGACCAAAGAAGGAACCCGATGACAATGCTAGCCAAAGAAAGAGTCGCTCATCTACTTCAAGGATGTATTTGAGTCACATGTGCGTAACGCTTACGCTTTTGCTGCCAAGCATGTGGCATGTGGCATGTGGCAGGACTTAAGGCATACGGCTGGTCGCTCAGCTCTGAGCCGTTAAGCATTAAATACTTTAACACACAAGCGCCGTTAAAATTTATTCATGGTCGTTTTTAATGCTGGCGGGCAACGGGGTGCTGGCACGGACATCGTCTGTCGACTTGACATGCAAATAACTGTGAATGTGTGTCAATGTGCGCATGTGTGTGTATGTACTATATGTATATGTATGTATATGTGTGATTGTTGCTCGAGCCTTTTTTTTTCAATGCCGCCTGCTCTTTGCTGTTGACGCTGTTGTTGGTGTTGTTGCCGTTTGTTAAGCATGCTTTTGAAAAGCTATTGAATATGTTACCCCAGCCCCATTTAAGAGGGTTCTCCATTTTAATGGCGATTTTTCACACTCATTTGCCACTGCTTTTCACTTACCAGTAGAGTGTATAACACATTTATCATTCAATATGTATGTTTGAATGAACTGAAGTTCTTTCGCAATCAATTGAGGTCGACTCTACTTTGATCTAACACCCTCTTACCACTACAGAGCTTACATACATTTTTTTTCGTTTTAGAAAAAAAAGAAATTGCCATTTATTTTTTCTACAATTTTCAATAAATGTTCATTTGGAAAAAACTTGTGAAATTGGCCAAACGTGGCGTTAGTCATATTAAAGTATTAAAGCTCACATTTATTTTCGTTTTAATATATTTGATATCCAGGCAAAGAAATTGCCACATATTTTTTCTACAATTTCCAATAAATATTCATTCGGAAGAAACTTGTGATATTGGTCAAAAGTGACGGTAGTCATATTAATGTATTTAAGCTCACATAATAGCTTCCAATTATATATATTTTGAATCGAATAAGCTCCATTTTGTATCTTAAAATAAATAAAGCAACCAATAAATAGAAAATTTTTAAGTAAATTTATCGCAGAAGTTTTTAACAACTTTGTGCTTATTTTTGAGACAAAATCTATACCAACCTTTTTACAATTAACCTCCATTATTATAATAGTTTTAACTTACTACAGAATTTTCCTCTTCGTGGGGACTTTTGAATACGACTTTGTAGGGTAAACAAAGTTTGATATGTACAATCTCGCAGCTTCATTTAGATTTTTTCTGCCCTTTCAGAACCCACTGTTTGTTGTGCCTCATGGGGCCGATGAGCCTAGGGCCTGCTGTGATCCAATCATCGGTTAAATGGCGAGTAAAGTGGATGGAATGGATATGGAATGGAGATGGCCTGCCCTTGGCTTTCATTAGTCGTGTCCACGGATAGCGTTTGTTTCAAGCGATGTTTCCGTTGAAAGCAGCAATTCAACACTATGGTATAGCCGGTGGCACATTGATAAGGTGCTGACTCCTCCTTGAGTCCAAATATTTTAACATTTAATTTTAATTTACAACAGAGAAAAAGTGGATGGCTGACTGCCAGGTCGAGCTTCAGGCTCGACACATGCGCAAAATATTTGTCACACCCAAGGCAAACTTCTGATGTATGTAAGTAAGTAGTAGAAGGGGGACAGAGGGAAAGGGCACCAGCATTTTCATGTCAGTCTCCTCTCACCATGAGTTTCGAGTAAAATACTTGCTTGGCATTTGATTTGCTTAAAGGTTAAGTGACTGTGACATGAGAGTAAAAGGAAAATGTACACAGATTCAAGTGTACAGACAGTCAACCTTACGTATACTTTATACGGTATACGGTATACGTAATGTCAAGTGAGTTCGTGCTGGGGGTTTATGCTTGTTTGCCTTTTATATTTGGTAAATAATTAGGCAGCACATAGTTTGCATTTTGAAAAACATTCATACTCTTATTCTCTCTACCTCTTTCTGACTGTGTTTGTGTTTGACAACTACGATATTTTGCGGTTAAACTTTAATATAATTTGTGTTGATTTGAATGCGGCAAGCGCAACTGACTTTTGGCATTTGCAATTAGTAAATGGAATTCACAATTGGCAATTAAGAGACCTCAGAGGAATTTCACTTTCACCAGTTTGGGTGCTCTCAGTTCTAACGTAGACACGCGCTTAGTACTTGGCATTTCCGCATCCGTTTTGCTTTGTTAGACGGCTTCCGGTTTCCGCGTAACTTTGATTGCATTTGTCTGTGTGAGATTTCAATTTCATTGCACCCATTTCCATGGATTGTATTATTGTCGTCGCAGTTGTTGTTGCTGTTGTTGTTGCTGCCGCAGTTGAGAGCTCCAACTGCACTTAAAATGTTTATAAAGTTTTTTATTTACTTTATTCGTTTTGTTCGCTTTGCTGTGCGCCATCTTCAATTCTATCAACAACAATTACCAACATTGTTGTTGTTGTTCTTGTTATTTCTTCTCCCTTCTTCTGTCTATCTCTCTTTCACTCGCTATCTGACTAGCTTCTATTGTTGCGCCGACTTACAACTATAGTATACAATGCTATTGTATTCGTAGTTGGTATTTGCGCCTGGAACTAAGCTTTTAATTTCGTTCAAATTTGCGTTTCCGGCTTGGTGTGTAACCATGTAACCGTTTACTGCAGCATTTTGTTGACTACAAAATATTGTGGCAAAGACGTTTGCAAAAGTAATGTATAAGAGAAATGTGATTTACCACTTCCCAACAAATTTAAAGCACAAATTTTTAAGCAATTCCCGAAGAAGCTACCAACCGATCAGTCTACAGACCACATAAAAGTATCTATTTATTGAAAATGGTTTTCCAAAGTCTTTTGACCCATGTTTCTTTTTAATTAAATTATGCCCCCAACCAAAATCCTTTACAAGCTCCTGCTTTCCGAAAATAATTAACTGCATGAGAACAAAGCCTAAATTTTACATTTTCTGTTAAGTGATTAATACAGAAGGCTTGGGCATGTGCTAGCATCATACATCTTGGTCTATAAATTTTCATATAATTTTCGAGTTGCTGCAGGCAATCGAACCAAACCGAACCGAACCGAACCTAACCGAACTGAAGTAAGCCCATACCAACAGATAATTGTTGGGAACCCTAAAAATGTTGCACTAAGTATCTGCTTGTTATTGGCATTTGCTGGCATTTACATTTTAATGCCGCCCACCGCAGGCGGTGGAGTCCTTTTGAAAGGCCCTTGAGGCAAGGAGGAGTCCTTTTGTACTTTGCCAATTCATTTGGCTTACTCTCGTGTCCTTTTTTTCTTTTTTTTTCTTTTTTTCGTTTCATTTGTCCTATGCTTTTGCTGTATGTTTTGCAACTTTTTGTTTACATTTGCTTGCTGTCCGTTGTTTTTGCTATTTAAATATGCCGCAGTATTTAGCATGACAACGACTTTGACAACGACAATGAGAATGACAACGAAAAAGACAACGTTGTGAAGCCAGCACCCATTCAAAATACAGCAAACCTCAGTCCTTACACATGCCACTGCAATCGCCGGGCACAGTTCAAAGGACTTTTCCTTAACTGCCAATAATTCAGTTGTGTTTTATGTTTTTTTGGCTCCCACATTTTGTTTGCATCTCTCACTCTCTCGACCAACCTGTTCGCTTGTCTTTTGTTACTTTATTTGCTTGCGGCTTGTGCATGTTTTTATGGAATTAATTAAAACTTTCTGCTCTTGCTCATTTGCAGTACTAAAACAAAGACATCTCAAATTCATGCTTAATGATGATTGACTTGAATTTAAGCTTCTATATTTACAATCAACTTTACTGTACTCTAACTTTACCCCCAAACGATTTCAGCTCTGCATAGATTGCAAGATTAATTAATAGCTCGTTAAAAACTTTTTTGAAACAATAATATCATATTTTGTTAGTGCGAATTTGTAATTGTATCTTCTGAAATATTGTACAATCTATAGAATTTATTTAGCAGCAATATAACAAATATATATGAATATAGAATTTAAGTTAAGAATCATTTTACTAGCTTTAAAAGCCTTTGTTTCAGATAATACTTTGGAATATGAAATACTGAATCGGAAACGGAATGTAGATTACACGTAATAATGAGCATATCCTTTATGTGCTGCTGACTGGCTTATCATTTCCTGTTGCTATCAGAGCTTTGTCAAATATGTAGCATGCCTTGTTTCTGTAGAGTCGTCATTGTGTACTTTTACGGCAATTCTCTGCTAGCTTACATCCGTTTAATGACAAATTCCAGACTAGCTGCCGCAAAAGAGAGAAAGAGAGAGAGAGAGAGTCAAAAGCAAACCAAAAAAAAGTACAATAACAGCAATATACCAAGCAGCCCCTCGTCCCCTTTATTCACGTGTCTGCGCTCGTGTTTAGACCGTTAGTACTCTGATTTTATGCATTTTATTATCTGCCTTAGTCACGTTTCAATTTACGGCCCATTGGCGGTTACAATTTGCAATCACGTTTCGCCCTCGCAGACACAAAGAGCTCCCCACCACAAGGATCCCCTACCGAATCAAGGGACAACTCATTGTGTGTGTTTGTGTGTATGCCTGCTGCAACTTTCTCCTGGCATGACACCTTTATTACGAGTGGCAAGCGGCAACCCAACTGCTGCCAATCTCTCTCTACTCCAATTCGAGCTGCGACTGTGTTTATCATATGGTCGTGCCACTTATACGCTTCACTGGGCCTCCAACCACTTGGGCTGTTACTGAGTTTGCCATTGGTTCTGTTTCTGCCTCTTTGCTTTGAGCCTTGTTTTAGTTTTGAATTTATTGCGATTTGTAATTTTTTCTTCTGTCTTTGTCTTTTGCTTTTGCCTTTTCCTTTTTCTTTTTCTTTTTTTGTGCCATTTCCTTTGTCTTAGTTTTATAACTTATTTTGCCGGGCAGGTGCAAATGTTCGTGGCGTCTTGTCTGTTCCTGCCATCCAACCAACCGACGTGGCTCGCACGTCTGCCTTGGCTTCATTGTTATGTCTTTTATCTATGACGGTTCATTGTACGTTACCAGCCAGCTTGCACCTTACTTTTCCCCGGGTTCCCTTTCCCTTTAATTTGCACCTGTAGCTACTGTGGTTTTGTCCCCGTCTCTGTCTTGACTGACTCTCGTTTTGGCTCTGACTTTGTCTCTCTGAAGTTGGGTCACGTGGCCAGTTACACCCTACACCATGCACACCTGCAGTGGCAATCGTAAATTGTAACTTTTTATTACATAATTTCTGTCATTACCCCACTGGATGGTTGGATGGAATGACTGGCTGGTTGGTGCTGCCGTTAACCCTCGTCTTGTGGCCATATTCGTAATGACTTCAATACATTTCGACTGTCGCCGCCTGACTGACATCCGCTCCCCTTGGCAAGACCATTTTTCGCTGCGTGTCTTGCATACATACGATATTGTAACTTCCTTCCAGCTCCTCTCGTTTTCCTTCCTTTCTTTGCAGCTCTTTTATGTGACTTTTTAGTACCTTTGACGCAGTCTAACTGACCAGGCAAAGTAATGTTAATTTAAAATGTAATTAGTTAAAGTAATGAACAGAGTTTTGGGCGTCATTGCACTTAGCCCACTTTCCTATAGCTATTTATAACTTTGTCTCCAGGTACGATGTTCCCAAAAACGTCTCTATTGCAAATTTAGCCAAGTTCTGTTTTCTCCGAATCCTGATAAAAAATAACAAAATTTTTTACAATTTAAAAATTCCTTGAATAATTCTTATAAAGTGAATTTAAAATGTGAGCACTTTAATTGATAAATATATTGAATTTAAATAGATTTTATATTAAACATGAAAGCTGAACAAATTTTATAATTTAATAATATTCAATTTAAACTCCCATCCTATCTATTTAATGAGTTGCTCTTATACTAATGTATAACTGAAAGATTCAGCAGAAACTGTTTTCTGGCACAAATGCATTTATCTTTTTACCTGCTTCTTATAAAAGCTTCTGCCAGCATTTAAAATGAGCTTCGCCTTTTGCTGCGCATAATTTCCACATTTACGTTAAAGTTTATCTTCCACATTTCTCTTTCCACCCGCAGTACTTGGACAGCTAATTTTTATGCTAGCTATCATAAATCAAACAGCCTTTTGATCATCAGTGTCCAGCAAGCACGGAGTTAAAGTGGAGAAAGGGACTAGTGGGGGCAGAAGAAGAAGCAGGAGAAGGAGCAGCATCGATGATGGCGTCTTCAATCTGGACAGGACTCTAATTAGCTGTTGCCTTGGCCATCCTTTGGCTTGTTAGCTTTGTCAGCTCGTTTTATCTATATACATATATATTTTTGCTTCATTAAACCAATTTCCGTGTCGCTGTCAAAACAACAATTGATTTCCGCGCCAATCGCCGGCAAAGCCTTTTGAGCACCCGCTGGCTCGTCTCGTCTCGTCTCTTCTCTTCTCTTTTCGTTTCCTTTCTCTGCCCCCTACAGCATGCTGCGCTTTTCACAGCTCTTCTTTCGCCATTTTCTTTTTGAACTATTTACTGGACTGGCTTTCCTTTTGCGGCTGGCCACTTGTGTTTACATTGGCAGCTGCTGACAGTAACGAGTTGTTCTACACACGTCCACATGTCCCTGTCCCTGTCCGAGTCGATGTTTTTGTCCATGTCCAGAGCGAACATCCTTTGTCAGCACATCGCCTGTTTGTCTATCATTCTGCGCGACAGCATTGCAATACGTACTTGCAAATATTACAAAAATTCTACAAAAATTGTCTGACATGACATACACATCGGACATTGGGGCTGCTTCAAGAAGTGGCCCGAGTAATCGATTCTGTTATCGATGATGTTTGCAATATTCCTAACGGCTAGCTACATTATTCACTGCAATCTTTTAAAGAGCTCCTCAGTGTGATCAACAACATTGTGGTTAACTTCATATGAAGCTTTAAGCCAAATTTATAAATATATATATAATGAAATATGTAGCAAAATAGCATTGGATAATTCGGTGTAACATATTTATCAACATAATTAATTTATTTGTAATATAAAGATATTAATTAAATTGTGTTATCGAATATTATATTTTTTATTTTGAGATGACAAATTACTGATTTATAAATGTTTTTAGACTACAAATAACTCATGAGAGTTTGGTTCTCCGGGCTCTTAATTGTCTTCATCTTCTATTTGAATTTCACTTAGCTATCATATAGAATATTTGTTTATTTTCTTTAATATAGATGTATATATTAAATTTTTTTAAGCTTCAAAGTGTCTACTTTGGATCCTTTGAAGGCATGTTGCTATGGCAATATGATTGAGCGTTAGAGCATACACGTGCCACCAACATATGTCTGTTTTGCATGTTAAAATGGCAGAGCATTTTGCAAATGGGCTGCGTGCAACACTATTTAAATAAATATATTTCTGCATTTGTGCAGCTGCAAAGAAAATATCAGGATTCGCTGAAGGCATCAAGGAAAACAAATATCAGTAGCGGCATCAGCAGTCACGCAACATAAGAAAGAGCAACCGCAGCATCTGAAAGGCTGGGATGCGGCACATGCCACATTCTGAGTTGCAGTCCCAGTCGACGTATGTTTGGTTCCTTTCTATACACCAAAATTACTGTGCTCCTTGCCGTGCGATTTATTTTACGGTTTACTACAGCATTTCACATTGCGCATACGATCCGTTGCCGATGACGATACCAATTCAGTCAAGCGCAAGCGAACATACAAATGTATCTTGATACAAGTGGCGTGTACATAGATACATGTCTACATACATCCCAATGTACATACAAATATGGCTTTTGCAGTCAAAAGCACATTTCGGGACGCCATGAGGCGCCATATGGCGTTTGCGATGTCTCTGTATGTGTGTGTGTGTGTGTGTGTGTGTGTGTGTGTGTGTGTGTGCGTTGTTACCGGGATTTGACACTCATTGAGCAGCCTTATGCCAGTTGGCAGCCATTGGATATGGAATCGATAGTATTGGGATGCATTCACTGGATACTGATGCAATGTCATGCTATTCTCATGTTAAACACAAAGTCTGAACTGAATTGGATTTGTCAAGCATATAAAAATGCTAACTGTAACTGGAACAATAAGCAAATTTTGAATTTACGTACAGCACAAGAAAATGGATGGATGGATGGATTATCTTTTAAACATAAACGCTTTCAAATTGAAAATAGAAATGTGGTCGCGATAAATATTTGATAGTCATCCTACAAGCATATCGTACAAATATAATTTATTAGCGTAGTTAAACTGTGACATTCACAATTTATACATATTTAAAAAAGATAATTACATAAATCTGATGTTTTTTGATCTTTAAATACATATACTTTGATTTGCGTTGAAATTTGACATGATTCATATTAAAGTTGGGTTACATTTCAGTTAAAATTTAACCATAATTGCAATGACTGAATTGGCAATTAAACCATACCCAATGCATAGGCAAAATTATAATCATTAATTTTATCAAAATGCTTAAATATTCAAATAGACCCTTGAATTATGGCTTGAAGCGGCCCCAAAACTAATTGTGCATATATGTGTGGGTGTGAAGCTCATTTTATTAATTCATTTAAATTCATGGCACACACTTACTTATGAATTGCAAAACTAATAATAGCTTAAGCTATGTAATTAGGTGCCGGTCGCCGGTCCCTGGAGGTAGTTGCCAGTGCTGCCATTTTGCACCCCTCGCTGAAGTTTTCGGTATGTTTGCGGTCATCTGCAGCTCATTTGCCATACATATCTAATTTATTTTACTAATTTAGCACATTCGCACCTCTTCAGGTTGATTGCGCACGCTAGGCAGCTATGCAAAGTGGACACTGCCATGGTTGCCTCTGAGGTCAAGCTATCACCAACATTCGGTGTCCAGACCCATCAGCACCATCCATATCCACATAAGCACACACATACACTTACAGCATATAGCACACACGAGGGACCAGCACATTAATGGACATCCAAATAATCAAAAACTAAATTTTCGTGAGCATCAACTGTCAAGTCCCTCGGGTTAATGCCGAGCACTGACCATGTTCCCATATAAGGTTATATGAGCAAGCTGACGTTTTCGATTTGCAACCGACAAGCTTCACGTAAGACAAGCAAAGGGAGCTACTCAAACAAATGTGGATCATGGACTGGGAAGCAGTGTGAATGTAAGAGCCAGCTTCGACATTCATGAATTCATTCATAAATTATTGGTCCCAGTGCAGTCATAAAGTGTATTGAAGCAGCCACCAAATATTGCACGATTGCATATGGTCAGCACCAAGGACCAACACATTGACCCCTTGTCCAATGGGTGGGCGTGGTTGCAGGTATTTGGAATTGGCCTTTGATATTGGCCCAAGCCGATTATTTATAGTAGCTTAATGTAATTGCTTTGATTTTCGACCGTTTCCTGGGAAATATAAATTGTCACTGTAGTTCAATTGACAAATAAATAATAATAAAACTATGCAACAAGAATTATTTGTTGCTCAAATTTAACACAATCATTTGCTTCGACTTTATGGCCACAAATATAGCAATAAATTTTTATAAAATGCACAGTTTTCAGTTGTTACAGTTGCATATATAAAATTTGAAGTTAAAAATACTTTAAAATAAATTTAGATAACTTTGCATACAAGCAACTGCTACTGCTGGGTCAAAATATTGGCTCTGATTAATAGAAAACAAAAGTTTCAAAATTTTTGATACAATACTTGACCAAATTTTCCAGAAAATAAGTACATTGTTTCGTGTATGACATGTAAATTGGTTAACTAAGGACATGTTGATGTCAACAAAATAATAACACTGTCTAACATCAAATCTTTTAGGAAAGGAACTCTAAGGCTTACGTGTTATAAAAAAACTGTAAAATAAGTTCTGAAATATATATTAGGAAAATAAAGTCCGCAAATTTAAAAACAAAATAACTTTTATTTTAAAAATGTTGTTGAAAAAGTGTGCGCTCATTTCAACTTGTATCTTTAAGTTGTTCGATAGTGCAATGAATGCAATGCCTGCATCTATAACACAATATCAACTATAATTAATACAACAACAAAGGTATCAAGTCCTGCTCAATATTACCAGAAAACAGGAACAGTGCCATGTGTATGTCTATGACAAATGAATTGGTTCACAAAAGAGACTAATTTCTACCTGGTACTGGTACTGTGGCATTGATCGAAATAAGTTTCTGAAAGTGGAAACATTGTACTGTTCAGCACAATTGTGTGTTACGGTGCCCATGGCCAGCATTGGCAACGTTGCAACGCGTTGTGGAAGCCAATGTCTAATAAGCATCTAAACAGCCGTAGGCAGTGTGACCAGAATAGCATCCAACTAGCTGCCAGATACCAACACGTGTTTTGGCTTAGAAACTCTACATGTGAATGCAGTGTAGATGTGAATGTGTTGGTGTGTGGGTGTGTGCCTCTGACCGAGAGAGAGAGATTTTCCCTTGATATTTTTGAGCCCGTAAATACAAAAGTGTGAGAGTTGCATCAGGCAATGAATGCATTTTGATTGCAATCACAGTGGTCGCCAATGCATTTGCATAGCATTAAAGGAGAAGAATATTTGTACAAATAGAGTTTTAATTTTTTACCTTAAATAATTACTTATAATGCAACTTTAAGTATTTACTATGTAGGTTACACATTCTTTTATTGAAGCATTGTACTGAACTTATATTGCATCACTGTTCGGAGCATCGCAGATGATTGCGTCGCTTTTGCATTGTGTTGTTTTAACCCACGAGGCAAGTAAGACCAAAAAATCATTGCATAAATTACGGGCCAAAAGTAACAAAAACTTCGACATGCATGCAACAAATATGCATAAGTTCAGCAACATTGTTGGCACCCCCTTTTTTTGGCTGTCCGCCAGTCCGTTTGTCAGTTCGACCAATTGTCCAACTGCTCGTAAGAGGACATTGTCAGGTTCAGGTAGGTGCAGTGGTTGATGCAATTGCATCGTTGTATGATTTTGTTGATGTTGGCGTCGGTGTTTGTTCTTGTTATTGTTGTTACAGGAATTGTTGCTGTAGTTGTTGTTGTTGTTGTTATGTTATGCAGCCATCGCTCATCTGACTTCTTGACTGCCAATTAAAGTGACACGCTGTCTGTTTGTCTTGTCGTTGCCTGTCATCAGAACGGTGAACCAAATCGAATCGACTCGAATCGAATGTCGATGCCAAAACTGTCTCTCCCCATTTATATGCCACATGCCTCATGTTACATACACCTCCAGCACCAATCCCCCAATGACTCTGACACTTGCTCATTTATTGTCATTTCTAATTTATTTTGCTTGACATTCATTGTCCATTTAGGATTTATATGCAACACACTGCTCATTCCACAACATCCTGTTTATGTTTGTTATGCCTTGCGGTTGTTTCGACCAACACCCAATTATCCTGCCCTCTAACTCACTGTCAGTCTGTCTGTCAGTGTCTTTGTCTCTCTGTCTATCTGCTGTCTGATGTCCGCTGTCTTTTGTGGTTTATTGGCTAACTGCTGTAAAATTGATAAAGTTGACTTTCAACATAATCAAAAGTAATAAATATTGTAGCTGCTGTGCTTGAGTGCAGTCAGTGCCAGCCTGGCGTCACATGTTGGTCTTCATTCTGCTCTTCTCTCTCTCTCTCTCTCTCTATCTCTCTTTCTCACTCTATCTCTCTCTTTTATGCTATCTCTTTCCTACGCTGACTTGCTGACAGTAAGCGAATTTATTTATTTGATTCGATTTGACTTGGCTTTGACTATATCTTTAGTTTCTACGTGCCAAACGCATCGCAAATTGGGTCAACTTGGCTTACGTCTTAAAGCTCCCCTTTCTTGTCTCCCCCTCTCCATCATATTACAGACTATTCTATCTCACTTCCGAATTGCTTTTGTCTGCCTTCGTTGTGATTTCCTGTCTGTATTACTCTGACCTGTAGCAAATACATATCTTGTATATTATTATAAAAGCTTTCATTAATTAAAATAAATATGATGGTCTGACTCGACAGGAAGTTTGAATGTATTCACGTGTAAGGGCAAACGTATTGAATATCAAATTTAATTAGATTGCTAAATTTGATCAGCTGATACACAAGTGATTCTTCACAACTCTTTTTCATTTACATTTGACTATTTAAGTTTGGCAATTTTTTCAGGTCAATATTGACATTTTTCCGTCATTTCTTTTCTCCTGAGCTTTGGGCCAGACAAATGACAATTTGGTAAATGTGTGCCAAGTGCTCTGCCCCGCTTGCCGTTGACTTTGTCTTTAGTTGTTACCACTATCATCTTCCTCATTCCATTCCCTACTCTCTGGCAATGTTGATTGTTCCTGGGCCTGTCAGACTCTTGTCTTGTCCCTGCTCATGTTTGCTTGATTTGCAGTGCTCGTATCACGGAAAATATCAAATTTCAATAAATCAAATTCAATTTGGGCATACACACACACTTACAAACGCACACAAACACACAATGATGGCTTGTGATAGTAATATGTCTTTGTTTCTGTCGCTGGCAAAATATTTGCACAGTCTTGATGTCTGGGGCTTGGGCTCGGGCTCGGGCTCGGTATCTCCGGCTTACTATTTGCCTTGCTTATTTGTATGACTTGCTGGGCGTGAGTGTGAGTGTGAATGCGATTGTGTGTCCACATTTGTAATTGTATTTGTGTATTTGATTGTCATCAGTTTGATACACACACTCACACACACAAAAACAGACATTGGCGCTGTGCCCGCTCAAGCGGAACGGCTTCTCAAGGGCAACATTTACTCATATGAGAGCCTGAATTTTATTGTTTATTTTCTTTGATATCATAAAGGGACAAATAAAAATATAACATATATGTATGTGCGTATGGCGTATGTGTAAGTGCGCGTTATGTATTAGAAGTGTGCCAACAGCTGGCTCAATTATATGTAAACCATATGTATTTGGCAGCTTTATATTATGATAATAATTATAATTATGATTCAAATAGCTTCCACTTAGCATCGCCTTTATTTTAATAATTGGGTAGCTCTGCGAAATTGTCAAGCACAACAATTATTTTATTTAAGTATATACTTATGCTATGGTACAGTAACCATACTATACGTATACGTAATATGAAAGCTGCTTGTCATTGCTGCTGCATTTGTTTATTCAATATGCACGTGTGATGTTGAAGATGAGCGTGACGTTGTCCCTAAGCCCAACGGAAATTATGTGAAAAAATTACTTTATTTTTTGCTTTCAGCAGCTAACGTCAACGGTTGATAAATTCAATTTATTTTTTCGGCGTAATTTTTTTCTTATTTATATGTGTGAGAGTGTCGCTGTGTTTGTGTAGGTGAATATATGTGCATACGAGGAAGCAACGACAGCTGTTGACGGTGTGGTCGTCGCGTATTTTCTTTCCATTTATATGGCAAAATTAGCTAACTATTTGGGTGGGTTAAGCGCACGGACGCTCATTCGTACATGCACATAGAGGACTGTGCTCAAATTAAATGTAGCATACTTTTATGGGCTAACCCAAAAGCGATCGAAGGCAATTTTTGGCATTAGTTTAGTAAAATTGGATTTTGGAATCATATTTAATGTATTTTGTGGTAAACTGTGTCGATTAGCATAATGTAAGAAAGTAAAATAAAAACTTATCAAACTAAATAATGGCAAATGGAGTTGTGTAATTTGTTTCAAAAAATTTGTAGACTTGTGATTGAAATTGGTATACAACATTTTTATAAATGACAGGAAAGGTTTATTGTAATGAAATTTCCGATTTCTTATTGAATATGTTTACTTCACAAACAACAAAAACTTATTATTGGAAGTGTAGGCAAAAGGTAACTCATTTCATGGAAAAAATAATCCAGAAGGGTTTTCAATGCTAGGCACACGAAACCCAAACTATTCGGGATGATTCATTATTCAAATTTCCGCTTCAAGATTTAGTCCTTTTAAATTTGCTTTCATTCAATTCGCATCGGCCGATGGTAGGGGTAGGATAAAATTTATCATAATATTCTGTAGAAATAAGAACTCTTCTAGTTTATTTATGGTTTTTATCTATTTCTGAGCTTATCGGCAAATTTGTACATTTATTTGAATGGAAACATGTTTCTTGAGTAAATCATAAACCTTTATTTATGTATGTACACATTCTGTGTCATTCGGCAAATCAAATTCACTCAAGCGTGGGCATTTCCGCATGTGTTTCTAAACTAAATACATTTCCGTTGCTTAGTTGACTTGGATGTGTGTTGGTTTGGGCCGAGTTGATATCATATACAAGTATGAATAAATAGTACATTGCTCTTTTTCTTATGCAATGACACTGGAGAGAATAAAGTAAAAGGGCATTTGCCGTCTTTCGCTTCATTGTCTTTGCCGTCGTCCTTTGATGCATCATTTTTCAAGCTCTTTACTTGTCGCCTTGTAGTTGTTGCACATTTGTAACGTCAGCGCGGCAATGTGCAGGCTAAAATGATTGCATTTAGACGCTGCCAACTACAACTACAACAAGAACAAGAACAACGACAAGGACCAAGACAGCAACATATGTGAGGCAAGCGGAAGCCGTTGCCATGACTATTTTAGTTAAATTAATGACGCTCTATTTGCCGTGCAAGTGTCAGCCAAAGACTGCGATAAGTGCTGCCAGTGTAAATAATACGCAGGTATGAGCACAGCTGCTACAGACCTGTGCATCCATATGCGATATGTTCACCTATTTATATATAGATACGCTTCCCGGTAATTGTCCTAGTTACGACACTTTTTAATAATTAAGGCTGAGAGTAGTGTAAATTTCATTAGTTTTAAATACTTGAGGACTAGAATAGACTTCTTGATAGGTAGTTTTGGGTGTAGTCAATTCAACTCTTAATTTACATTATATTTTGATTTGTTATTCAATTGATTTGCACTATTAAAAACTTTAAAAGGTCTCTTCAGCAGAAAAAAGAATATATGTATATATATACCGCATCCTGATGACTGACATACAGACCGATATTAACGGACGATTATCGGATTTAACAATGAGCATTGTTAAAGGTTGAAAAACAGCAGGATATCAAATTTATTGAATTGTCAGCCACATTTAATTCTGGTTAATTTATGGGCACAATCAGAAAATTCAGAAGCCGTTGAAATTTATAACAAATTCCAATTATAAAATGGGTATCAGTATCAATAATCATTGAAAAAAAAGATATCGTTAAATTTGAGTTTCGATTGTTTGCATTAAGATGCTTAAATCTGCTTAAAAGAACCACAGATCTTTCAATATCATAATTGATTGAGTAATTTGCGTAACTGTCAAAAAAAGTTTATAATAATTTAATAAAACTAAATTTAATTTAAGTTAAATGACCTACTGTCCCAAATTTTATTGGAAATAGCCGCTGTGTCATTGGCAAATAAAAATTATTCCGGAAACAAAGCTTTAAATTCAAAATATAGTTAAGCATTGTTTCAAGTCTCTGAGGAGACAAAGAGAAAACACAAATGCAATTTGAAATTTTCACATATGTATGCAAAATAGATTTTCGACAACAGATTTGCAGCTGTCCATAAAATGCATACGAGTTGAGCTTTGAAGTCCAAGTGCTTGAATATAAAATATGCCTTAAAGACATATTCATCCCATCAACTTCGCCTGCGTTGGCAAATAAATATTGCAAGAGCTAACAGTCCTCCCGATGCAAACTTAGTCAGTTGCCTCGACTGCTGTTCAACTTGCCATAAAATTGGAAAACAAATTTTATTATCGAAATTTTAAATCGCAAAAAATACAGTAAGGATGATGCTCCCAACAGGATGGAGCGCAAATGGATTGCAGTTAAGCCTAATTTCATCAAACGTGGGTATAGATAAGTTTTGGGTTGGGTATGGAATAATATTTCCATCACTTTGATTGAAATTTACTGTTGTTAAATGATCTTCTTACCATGGAATAGGCGACACTGATAATATGATTTCGACAATACCTTCTTCAAAATCTAAATAGCATTTCAAGAGACTAGAAATTGTAGAATATCAAAGGATGCTAAAAACACAAGTGAGCAATGAGTGACAAGGAATTTGAATTTAAGTAAATGTATTGGGAAACCACAAGTGCATCCTAGTTTATATATATATAAAGGACACCAGAATTTATATGCTTAGAGAATTTCAATTATTTTATTAGCCACATGACGTAGGGTTTCTCTGACACAAAAAGGGATAACTTGAAGGCCATGAAGCCCAGGTGAAGTTGTGTCAGGCATTGTTTACGTGGACGGTTTTATAACCGGCAGCGATTATTATGAAATATGCAGAATGTTTTAGGGGAGAAGGAGGCTTGAGTCGGGGAGCAGCATGGCTAAGGATGCCTTGTGCCAGAACATAAATCTTTCATGTATGTAAGTATATGAAAGCATATTTACTAATAACCCAATATCCTTTTCGAGCTACAAAGGCGATTTTAGCCTCAGCTTCACATTCAGCCATCCCCGGTGCTGTGAAGTCAAAAAAGGACATAGAATGTATGAGGAAGAGAGTCCATCGACGCTAGTTTTGTATTTAGTTGAGTGCTTTGGGCCAAGTTTGGCTAAAAGGGATACTAGAACAATGAGATTTTGCCCTTGCTCGTGCATATTTTTAATTAAAGCACAAAAGCCGAAAAACAAAGCATGCTCAGGGCAATAGAGGGCGAGCAGGATAACGTGAATCGGAACGAGTTGGCACACGCTCGGTATGAGCCTAAAATAAATGAAATATTTATTAACAAACCCGTCGACATTCTTGGCAGTTTTGCGCGCGTAAGTGAAAGCCAGCAAAAAATAAAACAAAACGAGAGAAACTACAAACAAAACCATAAATGAATTCAATTACATTAACTTTTTTGTGTTATCTCTCTCTCCTTTACTCTCTTACTTTCTCATTCTCTCTCTCTCTCTCTCTGCTTGTTTCTGTGTGTGAGAGGTGGATATGTTATGCTTCATACAAAGCCATCGCGTAAGGCAATAAAAGGCAAAATGACTGTGGAAGGAAGAGAGAGAGAGAGGGGAAAAGGGAAAGCAAAAAGCAACGAAAATAAAGCGAAAAAATAAATAAGAGACGAAAATTCGAAGTACGCGAACCGCAGCAATTTAAACAATGTCCAATGCAGTCCAAGTGGTTTTTACGCGCCACAGTTGACTGGCAACTGGGTGGTGTTATCGGTGGATCCCTATATCGTCGAGTCCCTGAATGTGGCAGCTGCATACTAAGGGAAACGGTGAAACCCTAAAGGCCAAGCATGAAATAGTGATGGATGTTGCGGCTTTGTACATAGTTAAACTGTAGCTACCTCAAGGACCATCCTGCGATCGACGAGAGAAAGGAAAGGAAAGGAAAGGAGGGACAGTGGCCATACTTTAAAGCAAGTTTCAACTCTGATAATTCTCTCAGCTGCATTTCAAGTCACAAAGTCATTAATCAGGTTCATGAGCACTGTAAGCCATTGGAAATTCAACTTCGCAACAGTTTATAGATATAGATTCCGCTTGACCACAAGACTTACAAAGTTTCAGGTAACTTTTTGTCCAGGTAGAGTTTTCAGTTGGAGTTGACCTAGGCACACAGATGTCACATGCAATTGGACATTAAAATGTATTTATATAAGTAGATGCCGACTCGTTTCTCCCTCTCACTCTGGCCAAGTTGCAGCTGCAGTAACTGGCATTATCTGCCCTAAAGCGTGGCACCGCTTAACCGCGACTCTCTGTCGATATTGTGTCCAAGTGTCCTTAAATGCCGGTGTCGCTGTGTTGCTTGTCCTGTGTCCTGTGTCCTGTGGCAGCTGACTCGGGGGCGTTAACCGAAAATCGATGGCTGTGCAAATGGAACGGATGATGTATGCGGTCAATGTCTGCCAAGTGGAAAAGTTGTACACTCCTAGCTCGTATATCGACTCAGGGGCAAAAGGGAAGCAATGTTGTTGCATCAGTATATGTAATTGGAAGTTGCGGCCTGGCAGCTTTAACATGGTCAGGCATTGTTTACACACTTTCGCTCCCATCAACAATGATTAACTGCACCACGGTAACCATGTGGCACCTGCAGACGTTGCACACTGCGTCCACCAGTTTGACGTCCATTTAACTGGCTCCGACCGTAATGTGAGTCGTCAATCAGCACCGGTTACGTCAGCAACGGATACGATGGTAACCCTCAGATCTGCGGATACGTGCGTTGTCAAGTGCCAGTTCCAGTGTCCAACAAGCGTGGGCCAGATGCTAATGGACAGCCATTAAACACTCGCTGACAAAGTGCCCATAAGATTGTCTGGCGTAGAAGACTTTTCTCAAGTTGTTGACGCCCAGGTAAATGCTCCGATTGAGTGTGTCATGCCACACTCCGCCGTGCAAAGAGATATGTGGTTTTAAGAGGTCTTTAGGAAACAAAATATCATTAGATCACATCAGCTTGTTCCACTTAATGACCCGACTGGAAAAGTTGCCAGACCTAAGGGTTACTAATCAATAAAAAAGGGTTACTAATCAATAAAATTGCACTACTTCGTAGTAACATGACCGATTTTATTGATTCTTCTTTTGCAAACAGCTCGTTTTCAAAAATATTTATTATTTTAAATTTTATAAAACCAATTCCCAAGTCTCTCTTCATCTCTTTTTAAACGGCCATTGAGGGCAGTAAATTTTCGTTCATCTTTGAAGCTAAATATATTTGGTTGATGTAAAAGTAGTTGAAGTGAAAACTGCCAATTTCATTACTCGAATATGACTGAACAACAATACAGTTAGTTAATTAAAGTGTAATAATGCACTAAAGCCGGATACCATTTTATTTTTCTATAAATATTCCTATAGGTATAATATTTTCATTGTAAATTAAGTTGAATTGATTCTGTTTTTCTTTTTATTTTTAGTAGCATTGCAAAACACTAAGAATTTGTATGGCTGCCAGTGATCAGTTAATTTCAACTTTAAGTACAACAGAATCTCTTTGATCCTTGAACCATATGCTGCAAGGGTAATGCCATCCTTAGACTTCATTTAACTTTGCTGGCATTGTGGCTGGCACGCCCACTTGCCACTAATATCGTTTGGAGTGGCAACCGTAGAGAAGGCAAAGCAGAGCAGAGCAAACATTATCATCGACATAGAATAAACATGCATAATGGAGCATCTTAAATGCAACTTATTTTGCATAGTTAAGCATTTGAGTGGCATCAGTAATGTAGGGGCTGCTACTTCACTAACTTTGATACTTCCACTCGACTCGCCTCTGTCTTGGCTCGGCTCGGCTCGGCTCGAAGGTACACAGGAAACTCAATGAAAATATCTAAACTTGGCAGCGCCCAGCAGTCACAGTGCCTATAAAAAGTATGCCCCTCTGAGTCTCTGTCTAGCCAGAGCACTGAATGCTGCTCTGGCACAGTCTCCGGCACTGGCACCGGCACCGACAACGGCACCTTCTCCTGGACCAGGCCGACATTTTTCCCAGCCACTTGCCATATTTACACCAATTCCCTTGTCTGTGTGCCAAGCATTTCCTCGGTCCGGCTGCTGTTTGGTTATTTTTCCGCTCTTGTTGTTGTTGTTGTTGTTGTAGAAACACGCCCACAATAGCAACAAGCCGCCTCTGTGCAGTTATTACTGCTTCTATTTGGCTGAAAATTTAATGTTGTTGCTTTCTTCGTTGCGTTGCCTTTGTGCTACTTCCGGGCAACATCATCATGAGCAGCGAGTCAGCTTGCCAGCTGCCCAGAAGCTTATCAAAGTTCGTCTACTGCTTTTTTTTTTAAATCGCTAAATGGGTATTTATAGGCTGATGGTGATTTGGAAGGGCTTAGCGAGATTTATATGTTTGAAAGGTTGAATGATTGAAAGAAATAAAGTCTGAGAAAAAAAAATACATGTTATAAAGCTAGATTCAAGGTATAACTTTGCAATAAAAATGAGCAATCAATGAAATGTTGTTATTAAATTGATGATCATATTTAATTTGAAGTTCTCCTAACTTGTTGCATTTGCAGGGTATAAGCAGTTCGTTTCTTTCAAATATATCTTGGTACGTTTCTATTTTGCTGCACTTCTTTTAGTTGTTTGCACTTTGTTTTTTGTCTGAGTTGCTTTTCAAAGGCATTATATTCAATTATTGGGTTAATCATTAGACAACAAGCAACGCAAACAGACTGACAACAACATGGACACGGAAAGGATTGCGGAATGTCGAGTATGTCAGTCAGTGTGTGAGTGATTCATAGGAAGCATTTTAAACGGATTTGCAATTTGAGCATAATAAATGCAGCGTTTGTGTTTGATAATTGTTTAAGCCGACAAACGAGCGTTACACATGCGTATGCTTAATGCGAGCTCTCACTAATGACTTTAGCGCTTAACACGACTCTAATTACAACGGGGCCAAATTTCACACATCACTCATACGAGAATATGTTGATAGAGACACCTTTTGGGTAATTATGTTGTTCAGTGAATATGCGAGCAACTCAACTTTGATCAAACAGCAGAAAAAACATGGTTGCTTTTTTTTCTCAGCGTCTTCTCTTATTCGTAATTAGTACAGAGTGCTTCTGCTCCAGTTGAGTTGCCACATTCCCGACTCTGGTTGAGGTGTTCCCATTATAAATAATAAAAGAGCCCACACAACCCACATGCTACCATTAAGTCAACGGCTAAGAAGACAATTTTGGTACACAGTCTTAAGCTGAGCGCCAAACAAACTCATTGAGCCATCAAATTTTGGACAGCTGCGTAATAATCGATGTGGGCGCGATTCACTGTTCCTCTACCAAGGACCTTGTTTGCTAAGCCCTGCTAAGCATTTGATGTAAACTTAATCAAGCTCGAAATGATTTTAAAGCTGGCCCAAACGAACATCTTCATTGTAGATGGCAGATACTATACGTTAAGCTTATAAACTTTGAGTATTCTTTAGATTTTTCGACTTTTAATTTAAATGCTGGCAAATTAAAATGATTTTGATTGATTGTCTAATATTACTTTTAAGTTCTTTTCTCTTTATTTGAACTTTGACTGTTTTATGGGGACAGTCATTACTTATTGTTAGTCAACTGCCACACTACATCGCATATTTTAGACGAAAGTCCTTAGATTTCTGAGAAAAATAATAACTTAAAATCGTTCGTCTAAAAGATGAGTCGAATACCTACATTTCTAAAATAAGTAAAAACGCATTGAATGTTAGATTGTGATTTTTCTTTTAAATTAGCCTTATTAAAATAAATTTCATTTTTCATGCAATATTTGTAATAAAGGTAGTTTTTTATTTATAACAATGTTTATTGTGTTTAGAGAATTCATGAGCATGTAATTTAAATTAAATAATGATGAAAACATATCATTGATTAAATTAAATGTATCTTATTCTTGTAAATATAATATTGTGTCATTTTGAGTTTTGCGGTCCAAAAATAAAAAGAAAATCATGTGGAAAAAGTATGTCATTTTCGCAAGATTAATTTTAGCTTAATTTATGCAGATATCATTAGGTTGTCAATGTTTAGGTATTCAATATTCATAGAGTGTTCACTGCCTGCTGACAGACTCAACCCTCAACTGGTTTTAGTTTCAGTTTACTCATTCCCGTTAAGTGGGCCTATGGAAGAACTCTGTAGACCGTAATTTTATCTGTTTAATTAAGAACTGCTATGACAATGAGCCAGCACCCCACATACACACACATACATATACACACAAACATACACAGACACGCACATACAGACCAGATTGTGGTGGTCTGAGGTGTCAGTTGGGGATGGCCTGGGAGCTGGGTCAATGCTAGATGCCATTCCAAGCCCAAACACAAAACCCGCTTTGAGTCATTTGTGGAATGTGATGCTTTTGCCTCAAACTGCTGCATTTATTTTAGTTGCTCTTGTTGTTGTTGTTGTTGTTGTTGTTGTTGTTGTTATAGGCGTTCCCAGCATCCCCAACTAAGTTTAAGTTTATATAAACAGCAACAAAAAACTGGCTAAAAAAATATTTACCATTTTTTGGTTATGCTTTGGCATTTCTTGTTGTCTCTTCCCGTTGTTGGTATTATTGTTGTTGTGATGCCATTTTAGTGGCTTTTGCCACACATGCAACAAAAATAACTGAGTCGGTGAGAGTGTAACCGACCAGCAGATACTCTATTCCAACACGTGGAGCGTCATCAAATATTTATGAAAAAGTCTTTTTAATTACTAACTTATATCTGAGAACAAAAAAATATACTTTTAATAGGATTGTAGTCCAATATACTCTACTTGTACGCCTAATGGCTGTAGGGTAGCAGAGAAAAAACTGGCACAAGGACTGCAAAAGGATGCTGGCTGCACTCATTTTGGGTGCTCTTGCCATTTTATTTAAGCGGATTATTTTGGCACATTTGCTCTCACTTTTTTTTCAGGTTTTTTTCGTGAGCGTGTGTGTATGTGTGTGTGTGAGTGTGAATTTATATATGAGAGTGTGTTTATTTGGTTTTAGTTTCCATGCGGACATTGGAATGCCTAATGAAAGCCTGTGTAGATGTGTGTACGTAAATTTGACCAAATTATGTGAAGACACACTCTCCCAAACACATATGTATATATATATAAATGACCGTACAGTCATGCTTGGCATTGTGACAAAAGTTATTTAATTATGATTATGCTTATGCTGAAGCTGATGCCGTTTGCTGCTAACTATTACTGCTCATCAGTGAGCTCTTGCTGCTCATTTGTGCTGAAATTTACTTAGTTTTGCACTAAAGCGCCACAGGCTCAGCAAATGTAGACATAAAACTTAAACACACAATACAGACTTACACACACATACACACATAAATATATGTATGTACACAGGCACACAGACCCTGACCAAGTGAGTGGACAGAGGGAATGGAAAGAGGTTGGAGGTTACGACACATGTCAGCTCACTTGCAACGACGACTGTCTGCACTTGGCTTCGTCATTGGCATCGGCTTTGGCTTTAGCTTTAGCTATAGCTTTAACTTTAGCTTTGGAAATGCTTTCTGGATGTGGCATGGTCTAGTCGCCTGGGCAGTTACATGTTAACTTTGGCGCTAATGTCAAACCCTGTCGCACGCACAGCAAGATACCAACTTACCAACATTTTGGCCATGTGGCTGACACGCCCCCAAACAGCGTACGCCACGTGCAGCAAGATGAAGAAGCTCCAAGTGCAACTGGAATTGAGAACAAGCATTTACGAAATTAAACAACAGGCAATTTACAAAATACAGATTAGGATATAAGTAGCCAAGAATTCAATAGCTTTGACATCACTTTAACTAGTCTACTATATATTCCCTTACATTTATGATTCCTGAATTTAAGGAAAACATGCTAGAAAACTACTGATGATAGCACTAGTTGGCTATGAGGCTCTTTAATAAAAATAATACAATACGAATATTTAAAACTATTGAAAACTATTATATTGCAAATATGTATATTAAGGAACAATTTTTTCAATGTAAAAATAAATTATATTTGATAGATATCTTTGAATTTGACATTCGGATAGTTATGTAAGACTTTATACGCCAATTGAAATTATTAACTGAGATTAGTTTCTATATTTTAAGCTATTTACTACTTGCCATATGGAAAACTCATTAATATATTCTAAATTGCTTTCCTTAAGAATAATATAAATTAATAAATGTGTTTAGTTGCTCAGAAAACTCGAAGTAGATTTAAACGAAGTTCATATTAATCATGCTATTTGCTTTCAACAGAAATTTTCATCTAACCAATTAAGTACAGATAGATAAGTAAGTCCTTAAATAGAATGAGTCACATTGTCTCGAGTTAATTCTGTCGAAAGTAATTTATCAATGCACTAGAAAATTGTTTGATAAATGCGTATTGTATTAAATGCCATTATTAAATATAATACTATAAGCAACAGCAGTTGTCCGTGGCAGTCATTAAAATGCAGTTGATGCTCATAAATAAGTTGAAACAAATATACTTGTATTTAATCCAATTTAATTTAAACAATTAATAAGCCATATACAAAGTATTTAAATTTTAACGAATGACAGATATTAGACTATATAAATTATATTCAAATCATTATCTGTGTGTGTGTTAGTGTTTGATAAAGTTGAATGTGTGTGTTGTGAGTCTGAGCGCTAATGAAAATTAATGCTTGAGTTTCTTGCATTGTTCGGTAATGTGTTCGGCTTCGTCTGCCTGTCACAAGTGCAATTCGATGAAATGACAATATCATGAATTTTGTGCAAATAGAATAAATACAGAAATTTGCTCACATAAAAGATATACACATATACATACATGCATGCATGCTATTATAGACAGAGAGATTAGATTAGACATATGAGTTGAGATGCGTCTTTTGCTTGAGCCTTGAGTTAATTAATTTTCTATATGTGAGACAGGTCAATGGTAAAATTAACATTCAGTGATGTGTTGTAAATGACTGAGTGTCAATCTCTTCAAGATTTTCCATTAATTAATACTATTTAAGGAGCTTATTGCATATACGGCTAATGAAGTTGCTGGTGTTAGAAATGTGACGATTTGTATCGGTTAAAGAGCAATGGCAAGTTTGATAAGTTCTTATGGGTAAAAATGCTTTCAGCTCAATTTCGACTATTTAGTTGGCCAATTGTGAAGCAAAAGGCAATAAGCAAATGGCAAATGGCAAATAGCAAACGGCAAGAGAGTAAACAAATTAAAGTCACCCAATGCAACGGGTCGCTGGCAACTGGTTACTGGTAACTTGCAACAAATTGCACTTTGACTGGTATGGCAAGTTTAGTGCCCGACCTCGACTTTTGAATGCTGTCGAGCAGTTGCACAAAAGTGCCCCTTCTTTCTCCATTGCATACAGCGGTTGTCCCTGGCGACCAGAAAAGGCAGAAGAGCAGAGAGTCAGCAGAGAGAGAGAGAATGAGAATCAGACTAAAAGTAGAGAAGAGAATGGCAAAGGATGCGCTGAGCTGAGATGGATGAGTGGCAGCCACATTGGTGGTAGCCAGTTGTATGTCTATGTGTTTGTGTATGTTGGCAGCAATACAACAAGAACGAGCCAAGAAAATTCATGCTACAGAGTTGGACGTAGAACGAGATAGGGAATCGAAAGCTACAAAACAAAACTGTAGAAATGAATTTCAAGTAAACGAAATGAAATGAAACAAGGGAAATTACAAAGTTTTAATTCAAACATTCGCATTCGTTGGCAAATACTTAAGCTGCAGCTTTAGTAGCACTGCAAGGGGCAACTGCAGGATAGTGTCGAAAGGGGAAAAAATAAAGAGTAGCAAGTGCAGGGGATATTTTACTGAGACTAAACGAAATGTTTTACTTTAGCTGCCTCCTCCAAGCAGCTGCACGCTACAGCTACAGCTACAGTTGCCATTGCCATTTTTTGAGCCGCCTGCCATACACCTGACTTACCACCCAACCGTGCCACATGCCTCAGCCTCTTGTTGCTTGCTTCTTCATATATCCCCTGCAGCACTATAGTTGTGCCTGTTTCGCATTTTGATGTAAAGCTGCTGCTGCTTGTGGGTTGCATTTAATTGCAAATTAAAATTCTGCGCTCAAGACTTTGTATGCAAAGGGCTGACAGTCAGACCCTCAGACAGACTGAAGGACAGACATACACACACACACACACACACAGATACACAGAGAGAAGCAATGAGAGTCAAGTCCCAAAGTCCTTTAGGGTAGATGCAGCAAAATAAATAAATGTTGCCGCTTTTTGGGCGCAGAGCTCAGCTCCCCAGCCTGCCAATTCTGTCCTCTATATAATTGTTTGTGAGTGTGTGTGTGTCGGTGTGTGTGTGTGTGTGTAAGGGTGCACTTTGAGCTTTTGTTTTTCTTTGCAGCGAGCTCACGAAAACTTAACACAACTTTACTCTTAACTCGTTTGCCCGAATTAAATGTTGGCCAAAAATTTGGCGAAAAAACATGTCAGCTGCGCTATCAACAATAACAACAACAATGACAACAACATCGAAACAGCCTGCCACAGGATATGGAACGCGCACGAGTCCTGGGCCCAGGACGCAGAGCAGTTGCACATGAGCAAATTAAATGGTTTCCGACTTCCGCCAGACAACAAAAACGACTGTTTCCACATTACGTATTTATACATATATGTATATATATATAGATACTATATGCAAGTTTTATGCTCCTTTGGCTCACCATTTTTTACTCTTTCACCTCCCGTTCTTTTTTTGGCGGAAATTTCGCTGAATATGGATTTATAGCTGAGCGTTTGTTGGCATGTGAGGCTCCTGTCCAACATAGAAGCTGTCGGCAAGTTATAAATTAGCATAGCATGACGGGGTTTGAGTAAGACAAATGGCAACAAATTTTGACAAGTAAATGTAAATCAAAAACAAATTAGTGTATCAACAAATTTCACAGCAAAACATTTCAACCAGATTAAAATAAAAACCGTAAAGAGTTAAGGATTAACTTTTTTGAGTTGTGAAAAATTGTTTTGATCTGCGATAATCTTGCTGGAACTGTTTGTTGACGTAGCTGTAACATTTTAAATACCTACTACTAAACAAATTTTAAATTAATTTAATTATTCAAAAGATTTTGTTTGTAATATTTAGAGGAGATGAAGAATTTAATACAGGATTACTTTACATTCCTATGTATACATTTCATATTTATATACATATAGTTCTTTAAATAGTTATAATTAAATTTTAAAAATTTAACTTACCTTTAATCAAATGTTGCTTGAAAAAGTTTAAAAATTAAATAGTTTTGACATTTACTGGATTTTCTACGACATTTAATTCAACTGCAAACTAACCAAAAATCAATTTATGTTGGCCGAGCTGTTTTTAAATCTCAAAATATTTTTTAAAAGATTTTATAGTACTTTTAACTTTATATTTTAATTTTTTTAATCAATGTAATTAACTATTAAAAAAATATTTTTCATACTCCTACAGTATTCCACAGTGAAAATAAAGTCATGAAACTGTTATAGCCTTGTCATCAATCCCGGACCATTTTCATTACCTCTTCGGAGCCCTTATATAGAGAATGCATAAATATAATGGGAATTTTAGATCAATGAGAAAGCTGAAAAGCAACACTAATACACACGTGATGGGAAACATTGAATTAAACATTTTTGTGGTGTTGTATATTTTCCATTAAAAAGCAGCTGCAAATTTGATGATGTTTGGATATAAAATGGATACAAAAAAATGGAGAAGTGAAAGCGGTAAAATAAACTGCAGTATATAAAGCAAAAAGAAATTTAGCAGACTGAGTTACTCACAATGGTTGCCTAGTTTTGCATATTGTGAACAAAAAGTGCTATGAGAATTTAGCTTAGAACTGCATTTATTTGACGACAAACTGACCAAAAACTGCAACTGCATGATGGAAAAATTGCTGTCACAACATAAAAATGGACGCACATGCAGTCAAAACATCCGAACACCTGTGTTGCATATGGGGTTGATAGAATGGGGGGTAGTTCTATTTTAGTTGGGGTTTAAAGTGCTTGATGCAACCACAATACATAAAACCGCTTAAGTTTTCATTCAACGAACTGTAAAACTGCATTTGAATGACGCGCGCAAAACTGAAAGGCAACGATACAAAAAGGGCCAAAATCTGCTGAACTTGAGCAGCAGACTGTATGTGAATTTTTGTATTTGTATGGGGTGTGTGTGTGTGTGTGTGTGTGTGTGTGTGTGTGTGTGTGTGTGTGTGTGAGCTGCTGTCAATGTTTATAATAAAAGTGCGCGACTTGTCACACATTTGCACACGAGCATCAGGCAAATGTGGTGCGCGCTTTTTTGCTCGTTTAGATTTTTAGATTATGTTTTGATGGAAAAAATGTCGCGGCTGCTGGTGGCTGATGATGATTTTGCAGCCAGGCAGCAACAGCAACAGCCACAGCAACAGCAGCAGCTGCTGCTGTAGCCAACAAGAGTAAAGAAAAAATGAAATGAAAATAAAATTCAGGAGCACCGTTGAAATCGTCAACCTTGCTGCCTTGGGAAACTAGCATGGACAATTTGCTGACAGCAGGAAAGAAAGTCGAGACGAAATAAAAACTAACCGCAAAAGCCAAATAAAAATGCTGGCAGTGACGTGATGGACTCTGATGTGGTATAAGCCTGAATCAGAGACTTCAGCTCCAACACTCTGATGGAATAGGTAGTCGAATTTGATGGCCAACACAATCCAAATAAAAAGAGAAAGAAAAAAAACCACGGATATAGGCAACAACATTTGAGGGGAACAACTAAAGGCCCGAAAACCTAGTCCGGGTATCTGGAGCTGTAGTTGGTTAGTCGGCAAAATGTAAATCAAAATTCCAACCAGGCCAACACATCATCTGAGTGGGACAACGACAGAGACTGATGCTGAGGCTGAGTCTGAGGCCGAGACCGGGTCTGGCTCTGTATATATTTTCCGGATTGGTTGGCAGTCCGTTAACGTGGCCCTGGATAAACCGCGTATAAATAAATATTTACAACTCGTTTGCCGCAGCCAAAAGCAAACTAAGCTGCCAAGGCTGTTGCTACCACTGCTGCAGCTGCTGAAACAGTGGCAGCAACTGTGGCAGGACCCGTGGCTTGCCGGTGTTGAAGCATTCAAGGACCTGCCAGCTACGTAGCTATGAGCTGTGGGTTGTGAGCTGTGAGCTGTGTGAGTCTGCGACGATGCTTGAACACCTTGGCGGTTGCCGCGTTAACAATGCAAACTCATTGTCAGTTTTTCGAGGGTCTGCTATGAAGTTGATGGCTTTAACAGATAGTAGGTGGAAGGGTATCGGGTGGAATTGGTGGCAGAAACTATGGGGTAAGCTCAAGGTGTTACTTACGTACTTAATTTCTGAAAATTGGATGGCTGATTATGTTGAGGGAGAGTTTTATGAAAGGAAACTGAGTACTTATATTTTATAAACAAACTCGAAGTCAGGATTTGCACAGATATTAACTTTAAGCTGTTTTGAAACAAGATTGAATTTTTAAAATGATCCAAATAGAAGAATACAATATGCTCTTAATGGACTTCAACAGCAGTTTTAAATCATATTCAGAATAAAATTTAAGTTTAAAGGAAATTCTCTGAGTGAGTCAAGACAAGCTGACTGCGATCATCTTTTCAGCCACTTCTGAAGTTTCTTTGAACAGTTTCACAGACCTAATTCAACTGATTCGCCCAATTTAGCGGTTCATTACGATACTCTGTTAGTTGAACTTTGAAAAGAGCATCTCTATTAATCTAATATCAGACTAAAAACCATAACTAGACCTCAACTAAATGGTTTTCTCCCCATCCTTGCGGCACAACGCATGTCTTGCCACAACTTCAATGAACAGCTTTTAAGTCTTGTGCGGTTCACAGTGGATGCCAAAATGCAGGCAGGATGGTGGTCCAAAATTTCACATCATGAATTAAAGATGACTCCTCGGTGTTTTTGGCTGCTGGCCTGGGCCATAACATTGTGCGTGGCAGTGGCAACTACAATGCGAGGTGTAAGTGCAAAGCCCCCAAAAAGCAGGCATCACTTCAAAGCAAAAAGAGTCAAGTGGAAAGTTGTTGGTTGTGGGGAGTCGTGATGAGAGGGAGGTGTGAAAAGGGGCGTGGTTAGCTACCTGGCCACCCAAGCGTGACCAAAAGCTCAGGCAGGCTCTGTTTAATGTAAAGAAAAACGTAATCAAAATGCGACACTTTTTCAAACACTTGGGGCCCAAAAACAATGAAAATTTCATTTCTTCATTTCGACGCATGCTGCTGTCTCTTGAATTGCTTCACTCTCTTGACGTCTCTGATGGCACAAAAGACTGTTCCGTTCCTCTAGCTTCTGGCTGCTTTTGCTTCTGCGTCAGCGAACGTTGGGGCAGTCATTCGTCACCAAAGAACAATCCTTAAATAAACTATTTATTGTGCTACCAAAGCGTAAAGGGAGGACCAAACGAAAACAACAACGAGGACGACGAAAAATGGATGCGAAAACGAGAATGAAAACTCAATGCTATTAAAGTTGTGTGAAGCGTATAAATAAATTTTAAGTGGGTGTTCAGGGTGTTTGCAATGCAAAGCTTAATTTATATTTAAACCCCAGTCAAACGGAATGTACAGAAGTCACTTAATTTCAAATGTTAAAGCTAGATTTGTATATCTTTTGCACATTCCATTAAGATATGATAACTTCATTTCATGTAATTGTAACTTATGCACTTAAAGTTGAAGCCAATTCGATTGAATTTGCATTTTTTGCCGTAATTTGACATTTTAAATTATTAACTGGACTAGTAATAAATATTCTACAAATTGTGTTTGTGTGTGTGCTTTTGTTGGATTTCAATAAATATTGCACTGGCAAAGCACTTTAAATTGTTTATGTGCTAAATTTGCACACTTCTATTAGGTAAATTGCATAAATTTCATTTTTCATTGCATACTTTGCTGCACTCCAGCAACGATATACAAAACAGAACAATACAAAACAGAATAGAACATAAGTCCCAGCATATGTAAATGTGACAGCCCGCATGCAAGCTGAGTATATATATATATACATACATGTATGTATATGTGTGTGAGTGTGAAATCAGTGCGTGTTGAGGGAGGCCTTGAAATGGGGACGAGCTCACAGTAGGCGCGCTATTTTACGAGCACATAAATAAGATGGAGCCGGGGCTGGAACTTACTACTTGGATAGCAATACAATTCTTAAGCGGGATGTTTTCGAAAACAATTTCGCAAACAAATCTAAAAGATTGAAAGTCTCGTTGTTAAGTAAAGAACTAAACTAAAATCAACACTATTATTCTTATCGATATTAATTAATTTTAGGCTTTAGAAGTCGTATTTTTCTGGAACAGCTTGAGAATAGTCTGTTTGCGCAGTTACGTTAAATTTATTAAAGCCAGAAGGAATGAAATTCAGAGCTGAAATGCATGCATAAGTCAGAGGCTGCACTAATCAAAAACATAAATTCACATAAAAAGTATCCTGACGTAGGCGTAGACGTGGACGTAGACGTAGATGTAGAGACACCTGCACATGTCCTTGCTGTTGTGTAGCTAAAGTTGAAGGTTTATGAGCTGCACACAAAAATGGAAATTGTCCCAGCTGCTATTGCTGTAAGTTGTTGTGTTGACTGTCGTTTGGGTCTGTATGTGTATATGTGTTTTGGCTGGGTGCAGACAACTTGGCACTTAGGTAGACTGCTCAAAATGAGCCTAACGACGACAGCGGCAGTTGACAGTCGCCGTCTGCCATATAGTCCTGTAGTCCTATAGTCCTGTAGTTATACTCGTATGTATGCATGCACATATAATAAGCATAACAACACTAAATGGCTGCTTATGCATGCAAAGACAACACACAGTCACACACATACAAATACAGATACAGACACACCCACACACTTACAGAAATTGAGTGCATACTTGGGTTAAAGTGCAGTTGACTGAGCCAATTTCCAAAGCAGCAGCAGAGAGACAGCTAACGGGCTGAGCTCCATGGCTTTATGGCTCATTTCCTAAATGGTATGCAGCTGACGTCATCGAGGCCTAGCACACCATAAAAACAAACGAGTAATGCAACTACAACAACAACAACAACTGCAACAACAAAACAAAAAAATGTGCCACTATTATACTGCAACACTAAGGAACTTTTGAAACTATTTGAAAATATAATGTACATAAACAACATCTAAATATTTCTGTATAACTTTAATAGTATGTATTCCAGGTACTATAGTTAGATATGAAGAGCTAAGGAAAGTTTCCGTCTTATGTCTAAGACATAAAATATATCCTGACAGAGTGATTCATTTACTGAGCCAAAGAAGCTAGAAGACTAAATATCTCACACAACAAAGATAAGACAAGCTTAACTAGCTCAAAGGTTGTATGCCTGAGATTGACACTTTCATACTGAGCATTTATGATCGGATAAATATATCATATAAGAACAATGGGACGCAAATAAACATTTAGTATGGAGAACTGTTTTAATTTATTTGAGATCTTTTAACTAAAATTGCATATTGGCTACTTTTTAACGAACGTGATACTTTTCCTACCAAACAAGGCTTTTTCCAGTCAAAACTGGCTTTTTGTCAAATCTGTTTCAAAGTAAAATATCTCGTTACCCTAATGCACTGCGATATCATTGTGTTGACCCGCACTAATGTCTGAGTATAAAATGATGATCTGCATTGGTTTTTGGGCCATGTCCAGACTGTTGACCATGAAAGGATGCCAAATCACGGGCCGTTTAACGCGCTCATTGCATGTAATTCCAATCCATTGATGCGGTCTGATGTCTGTCTAACTGTTTGGTTAAGTGTGTGTAATACGTGTCTGGGTATCTGTGCATATGTGTGTGTGCTAGAATACTGGTCACAGCATGGCACTTGTCGTTTGATATCATGGCCCAATTGACAGTCGGACATTTGAGCGGTTAATAGCATGGCGGCCATGCCGATTGCAAATGCAACTGCAACTGCAACTACAATATGCCACCATTTCTGCCACTTTGACACATTAGCTATGAATTAGGATATTAGTTTTCAATTTGTTGTGCAGCCGAGTTAGCTTGCAACTTGACTCGAATCAGGGATGTCTCTTCTTTTCGAGACAGCTTTAATAATTTTGCTCCAATATGTGAGGAAAACAATTTCAGTGTAAATTTAATTCTTCAAGATTCAAAACAACTTTATTATAACGAAGATCAACTTTACAGCTGTTGTTAATTTTCAGCAATTGACTTCATCATCTTGTTTACCTACTAAAAAATATTATTCTGGTCCGCTTTTCAATGACATTTTAGTTCTATGGCAGAGCTATGGTAACCATAAATATGCTGTTTATTTTCCAAGTAATTTATCTAATTTTCTTTGATGATTTTTATTTGAGTCATTTGAGGCAGCGTAAGCTCTAACAATGGGCCAACAACTGCAATGGCCACAAAAAGGCAGCTCGAGCTAACGACTTAATAAATGATAATAATATTTTTCATTTTATGAACATCGAAAACAACAGCAACAATAGATTGCTGGAAGCTCGACTTATATGCGTTAAGCACGCAAATCGGTTATTATAATGCATACTATATAAATCGTGCATTGTAAAGAGTGCATTAGTTAGCCATATTGTTTATTTACTCTGTTTGCTGTTGCTGTTTAAGCCACAGATAAAGCCCATTCGAGACCTCAGTCGCTGCTGTGTCTGTCTGCACAGATAAGGGCAAAACCATTTGTACTAAATAACACGACATCAACAATAACAACAAAACAACAAAACAACAGCAACAATAAGTGCGCCACAAAATAAAACAAACAAAAGGTCTATTAGTTATTGTTGTTTGATTTGTAAAGTGTTTGCCATTTGTTAAATAAATTGATGGCTATTGCGGTTATTGGCAAATAAGCTACGCTAAAATTATCATTCTAAATGGCCTAAAAGGAATTTCCTAAAAATGAATAGATTTAAAGGGCACGACCAGGAGATACCCTACCTTTAATATTTTATACAACTGTGTACAGAAAATGGTATCTTAATTTTGGATATTTTATTTATTTCACAAAATTCTTAAGAAGTTATTTTGGTGTAAGGTTGAAAAATTAAGATTTGTCATAGTCAAGAATATGATGTAGCCAGGCTATGCATAAATACGTTGACAGTTTATCAATGCGAATCCCTGGACTAAAAAACTGTCATGAAATGCTTCAGATCTGAAGAACTCGTAGTTTGAGCTGGGTAGAACTAGGCACGGCACGGCACAAGCAATCAGCAACTGTCACAGCAGTGAGTTGAGACTTCAGCACCAAAAACGAGACTAAAACCAGAACGGGAACCAGAACCAGAACGAGAACGAGAACCAGGATAAAAAAGAATGAAATGACATTGACATTTTGAATAATGACGAAGCAACAGCAACAAAACTTTCCAACCAAGACTATCAGGTCTATCAGGGACTCCAGCTGAGAGAGACCAAAGGGCGGGTGACAGTAAAACTCCCGACGCTTATCAAGTCTGATGACAGAGATTAGGCCAGCAGTTTTTGAGTGAATCTGACCAAAAGACTATCAGCAATTTGGGCCAAGTTAAGTGCGTGCACAACAAGCAAGTCGCTTGGCGCCAATTCAAACACTAATGAATAATGTCAAGGTGCTGTCAAGTGCATTTCATTTTAACATCATTAGTAGGAATGCAAAAAACCGAAATAGCAGCCAGCAGTCATCCTCTAAAACTAGAATGTACAAGGAGATGCACATTAAATGGCTAAATAGATGACAACAATGCCAAGTGGCCATAATCACAGAGGTGCAATTTGGACAAAAGAGCACAACACTTACAGCTTACAGATCAGAGCAATCCACCAGACGAAGGGGAAAGACTGCATCTTCAAGCTGCAAGAGCTACTGCAATGCCATCAACAATAATAAATTTTCGCACAAAGTGCCAAGTGCAAAATGAAGGCAAAAACAACAATACGAAGCGGCAGCGAAAATAGTTGGAAAAACTAAAATTAAACTTGCTCCGAGACTGCGCTTTTCCCTACTTTTCTTCTTTTTTTTTAATATAATTTTAATTTTTTTTTCTAGCTGCAACGAACGGTGCCACACCCACTCTCAGAAGGGTATTTTGTTGCGCTAAGTTCAAGGTGGTGTGGTGGCTTGGTGGCACGGTGGCTTGGTGGATTGGTGGCACGGTGGCACAGTGGGTCGGTGTCTACCAGCTTTGAGTGTTGAAAAAACAACTTGAGATTGTAATTAGTTTTTGTTGCTGCCGGGTTTAACTGCAGCACGGGCAAAGGAAAACTTTCAAATTGAACTGGCCCCAGCCCAACTCAACCCCTTAACGCTGCTCCCCTTCTACCTAGCAGTGGCGCTCGGGGTTTTGGCCCACGCAATACAAAATATTTTGTGGTTTCAACTTTTTCGCGCCGCATGCCACCAAATTGCAAATATGTCTGCTAGAAATCTCATTAAGTATACGAAATGTGGTACAGCAGCGACAAAAGCAAAAATGCAGAGCGATATTAAAAAGAAAAATTCGAAAAAGAAAAGTAAATACAAATTATGAATGTCATTTCGAGGCAAGAAAAAACATTTGCACGGCACACTCCCAACTCCATCCAATGTGCCACGCCCTACGGGGTAACTGAAAATAGAAAATGTAGTTACATATTCGCAACAGGTAAAACCTAGGTCCTAGACATTGCTGCAGTGGGTCAAGTTTGAGTGGAGCCTTGCTGGGCCACTGTGAGTGGCACAGTTTTTATGTGATGCTCTGTAAAGTTCATTGAGGTCAGTCAGTGGGTCAAGAGTACGCTTGGGGTTGGGGTTGTGGTTGTGCTTGTGGTTGTGGTCGTGGACATGGGCCAGGCTAACGAGCAGTTTGGGGCGTGGCTAGGCCATTTGCTTGGATGATGCCACGAAAATGAGGCTTATAATGTGCGTAATTTGACAGCGATGTGGCTAAGTCTCGCATCTACTGTAAACACAACTTTAATAGCACATTTGCTGGCGCTCTTCTGCTTATTAACTGTGATGAGTCCCTTGAAAAATGCTAATAAAAAGGAATCACCAAGTTTACAGGCCAAAATTGATAGCGTCTACATTTTTGTGCACTCCGAGTTAATTAACTTTCATATTTTTGTGTGCGACATTAAAAACTGGCTTTCATAAATACCTGACTACCTGGACAATATTTAGAATATGACTTGGTTGAAATGTAGCTTAAAGTAGGGAGCAACTCTAAAAATTTTACTCTATATTCAATTTTCTTCTTTAATACATATACAAAATCTATTTTATTTTCCAGTTAGCTTAAATTCCGATAAGTACTGCCAAGTTGGACCTTTAATCACATTCCATTTGTTCAAGCATCTCTTTCAACTCTTGTTACCCATGCCCATTGTGTAGAACTTGCATCGTTTTGTCTGTGGTTTTCTCTCACTCTTTCTCATTTGCTTTAAGTATTGCAATGAATGGCCAGCAAGATGGCAGCACTCTGCCAGCGCATTTGTGGAGTGACCCGCGTAACTGAGAAATGGAATCTGGGGTATCTACGTCGCATACCCATGCCATATCTGAGACACTCATATCTGTTCTGAGAGGGACCGCAGTAACCAGAAACTTTCATGAGAGCTCATATCTTGGCGTGTACATTTTCAATTGTCTATCTTACTGTCTGTTTGTCTGTCCATCTGTCTATTTTTGTCTGACTGTTTGCCTGTCTGTATAGCTTCTTTCGCTTCGCGTAACCTCAATGTGTTACAAACACATCAGCATCAGCATCAGATTCAGGACTCAGGACTCAGCATCAGTAGTAGCGTGTCCTTGGCATCACACGCTATATGAATGCCCCGAGAATGGGACGCTTGACTGCCAGCTGCTGTCCCTGTCCGTGTCCCTGTCCCTGTCTCATCTCCTTTCCATTGCCAGAGGAAGTCAGCAGCTTTAGTCGCATTAGAGTTGCGCTTAAAAGGTTAAAACGTTTTAACTTTGAGATACGCCATTGCAAGCATCAGCCAGAAAATCGTCGAATGAAAGCGACTTTTCTAAATTAAGTAATTCCATGTTATTTTATATTATCTTTATTCCTTTTTATTTTGAAAGCTGTATGTTTGTGGCATCAACGCGATGCTGCACGCTTTAATTGATCCAGTTTGTTTAATTAAACATTAAAAATTACAATTTACAAATTACAAATTACAAAGTAAAGGAATTTGAATGATTGCGCCAGAATTTGACAGACAGTCAAAATGTATCCTCTACAGTAAAATTACTTTAGAATAAATATCTATTTAAAACATAAAATGAAAGCGGGTTAAGCTGAGCTAAGCTGGGTTGCAGGCTAATTGGATGGCAGTTGAATTGATTTTACGTTCAGTTTAGCTCGGTTCATTTCAGTTGAGTAGCGAATGGAAAAGTAGCTGAGAACTTCATATCGCTTATACGCCGCGTGGTTCGCATATAGAAATGCTGTTTATTGGCCCAGCACAGAGCGAACTTTCTTCTGGGACTGATTAGGCTGGTTATTGTAAGCCTATTGGCCTTGCTTTCTGACGCTGATGCTGACGCTGAGGCTGAGGCTGCCATGGCGTATACGTGATGCTATGATAATCATGCTTATTTACAATAAATCTCAACTGAGAACTTCAAGTAAAGTGGAGTGTTTGCCGAGCACATCTCGCAAAGCGGCTCTGATGATTTATTTAATGCGTAATCTCTGCCAACGCCTGCCTTGACAACAGCAACAACAGTAACAACAATAACAGCAATAATAACATTATAATAATCATTATGTTGGCAGCACCTCACATTATTATTATCATTATTTCTATCTCTCTCTTTCTCTTTGTCTCCGTCAAGTGCTTTGTTTGGGATTCTCCAAAAAGAAATAAATAAACAAAATAAAAAATCAATTAATTGCGGCTCTTAAGAAGAAGCTGCAAAGTTTTTGAGTCCTTATTATAGTTGGCCACTTTTCGAGTCACGTAATTAACTTGGCTAGGACATCAATCAACAGCGAAGCTCGAGCTTCAGCTACAGCTACAGCTGAAGCGTGAGCACTTGAGCGGATAAACATAAATCTGTGTAGTGTAAATGGCTAAAGTTCTGCTGCCACGGGTTAGTACCTCTTCTTTCTCCTCCTCCTCCTCCTCCTCCTCCATTTTCTTGTCCTCCTTGTGAGGGATTTTGAGGGGTTGCTTTTGTAAAGGTTGCTTGTGAGTATTATTGCGCTTGTCATTATCATTAGAGTGCTGTCACACCGCACACCAGAGCAAACGCAGCTGTGCCTTGTGTTACAAGAAGATACAACTGGCTCATATATCTATAGATACACACATAGCCAGATAAAGTGTGTGTGGGTGTATGTGTGTGTGAGAGAGAGAGAGAGAGAGTAGAGGGATAAGGCAGGGGAAAGTGTGACAGCTAGCTGCTAAACGCTTGAGGACATAAATATTGATTGATTGTTGTCAGACAAAGTTGTCATTGTCGTTGTCGTTGTCGTTGTCCTTGTCTTTGTCCTTGTTGTTGTCTACTTTGTGGGGCCTGAGCAGGTAGCTGTCTGAGGTGTCAGCTTTGTGGCTGCTGCCCAACCAATAACAATGTTAAGCATTCGACTCGAAACACTGATGCTCTTCAAGTCAAGATGAACTAATAAAATATTTAATGATAGCGAAATTCGATGGCAAAAAATTATACTTAGCTAATTAATAATTATTTTACATTACACAATACTTACTGTTGTTGCTTGTCAGATTGCTTTGCTTAGCTTAAGCACTTGTCCATACCCTGTAAAATTATCCTATCGGAGGTAAGCTGTTTTCCTAGTATCCTGTTTATTATTCATATATAGTGATAAGCGCGCAAATTGCGTTTGTGGCACTCAGTTGCCAGTTGATGTTGGCACACAGAAGCTGCAATCATAAATCATGTCATAAATTGTCAATATAAGTCGACGCGACTCGACTAAATATAGATGAGGCCAACAATAATAAATTCTTTATCGACAATCGGCTGCTGGTACTGGTACACGCAGCTTATGCCAGGACATTGCTTAAATGCAATCAAATTGAATATCAAACCAGATGAAGACATTTGGCCGCAATTGAAGCCAAGCCAGCGAACTGCGGTGAACCCAGCCACAGCCACAGTCACAGTTACAGGCATGGCCACGCCCATTGTTGCATTAGCAGCACTCCCAGTCGAGAGAGAAAAAAAATAAAACACTGCAAAAAAAAATTGTAGAAATAGAAAGAGGAAAAAAAATAACGACCAACTCAATAGGATTTACATTTTGCAGCTATTGAACATTGCGCTCGGTTTTAAAGCGAGAAACGGAACGAGCATCGAATCAGTTAAGTCAGCATGTCTCTAGCTCGGTTCTGGCCATGGCCATAGCTAGTGACAAAGACCAAAGACCGAAGCAGAAAAAAAAATGTAAAAACTATTAAGCGGCATTAGCCGCGCATTGCGCTTTGTATTTGTGTGTCGTGGTCCTGCTTCTATCCCAATTCCTCATCCTATTTTCAATTCTAGCTTTGCTCTTCCCCTACAAATCATTGAACATGTTCGGCATTTACGATAGCGAAAACTGCTTTGATTTTGACTATAAAAAAGGATTGAGTCAGATGTTTTTATGGAGCATATGCTGCAAGTATAACTAAGTATTATAATCCGAAGAGTTACAGATCGTATTAGGCAAACTGTGGAAAGGATGGAGAATTGAACATTGAAACTTGCTTTAATTTAGCTATAAAAAAACAGTAAAATAGAAGTAAAGCTTCTCTATAAATGTTATGTTTACCATTCAAAATATTTACGCTGTTATTAATATAAAGTTGTTAGTTAAATATTTATTCATTTTTTTGTGAAGGGAATTCGATGAGCTGGCTGGCCCATTGAGAGAGTAGAACCTGCTTTTAGCTCTTGCTTCTCTCGGTGTTTCCGTCGAACTTTTGATCGAATGTCAAGCCATTTCAGTCAACTCTGGTCGAATGACTCTGGCCTGACCATTTGACTCCAATTCCCAGTACCACTTATACTACGCCCCATTCGTCCCAGCCCTTGCACATTAAGCGAGGTCGATGGGGTTTATTTTTTTTTCGTTCATCCGCAACAGGCTTTATATGTATGCACATTCTCATCCTCATCCTCGTCCTCATCCTTTATATCTTCCGTTGTCCTGGTCGTTGCTGCTGCACTTGCAAATCTAATTTCATATTTTATGAAGTGGCGCACAGTTTGGACCGCGGAGTCTTTCTTTTCCTTTCCTTGACGTCTCTTCATTTTTGAGGGCATTATTTTCTACCACCACCTTTTCCACCTTTCGGTTATAGTTGTTGGTTGCATGCACCGGCCAACACGTAGGGCTGTGCTATGCTGTGGTGCAAGCAGCCGAAATTGAACTGAAAAATCAATTGTTGAGCACATAAATTTGTTAGTACGAAAATTGCACCGTTGGGTAAAATTTATTTCAGAAAATTGCACTCAAAAGCGAACCGCAAATAAAATGAACACAAGATAAATGCCAACGCCAATGCTAATGTCTTCGACGAGCTCTTAAAGCGAATAAATCGAATACTTCAATTGTCATGGATAGCAGCATTGCCCTCCAGGTCTGTTGTCATATCATTAACTCGAAAACACTCGGTCTGCATTCCCAGCACTTCATTAGCGACATCTCATGAGCAACATGAGCAACTAGACGTGGCCAAAAATGTCAACTATGGCATACGTCTATCCGGAGTGGGAGTGGAGAAATGACGCCTGGTTGCACTTATCTGGGTTAAAACGATGCACAAATATTTTGAAGACACTTAAGCAGCTCAAATTGTAAGATGGGTGTGCATGTGTGAGTGTGTGTGTGTGTATTGGTGTGTTGAAATTTATCTGCAACATTCGCATTGCCAGGCAGGCAGGCAGGCAGGCGACAACAAAGAAGCATTTCATTCTTGCAGGCTTAATGCTTTGCCTAGCATATTCCAAAGAAGAAGGCGGTTCAAGCTCTTCAGCGCGTCCAAGCGATGTCAAACGGCAATAGGTATGGCAACAGAAATGGAAACGGAAACGGAAACTAAAATGGCGACATTGTTGAAAACATGCACGTTGAAACTTGTTACACAAGCGATGCAAAGGTGCATACAACTTGCTGCAGGTACATACATATCTATCTAAAGAAGCATCTGCAAGAAATCTTTACAAAAGCGGCAATTCATTTTAGCATTTCTCCGAATACGAAAGACGTGCACATGTCAGATGATTGTGACTGTGCAAAGACGGTGCCGTTGCCATTGCCGTCGTCGTTGCCTTTGCCGTTGTCATTGCCATTACCATTGCCATGCGATGTGACCAGCAACAAGGTAGTCCTCTTTGCATCTTGGCATGAGCCAAGTAGGTGCCAAGATAGCGCAGCTTGCCATTACGGAATCCCTGAAAAGACTGCCAACTCTTGACAATGACAAAGAGACATTCAGTGGGTTGCAGTTGGCAATGAGGAATGGCCCACTGCACTGCCCAGACAAAGCTGACCAAAGCTGCAATATAAATGGCAAACTGTGTTGTCAGTACTACTTAGTCTACAACGGACAGAAGGTATTCTCACTTTCCTGGTTATGCAATGTTTTCCTTGTGAAGGATCCAAGCAAGAGTGAATAACACAGTATAATGCTTGTAAGGATACACCATACAACTGCCATATTATTATATAAGAGGAGATATTTAAGTAAACGTTTCTTTAATTGAACCTCTCTTTGGAATTTACTATATTCGCTATTTGTGTTGTCAACAATGGTTTAGCAAAGTCAACAATCATTTCATCATTTTAAAAGCTTAAAGGTATGAAACTGATCTACTCAAAAGCTCTCTCTCTGTCGCTCTCTTTCGTTGAGTGTGATCAGCTGCTTAGCCGTGTCACAAACCCAGAGAACACAACTGTTCCCAAAAGCGTCACACCTGCATAGACACGGCAGAAGGTAGACCACTAACTATTCAATCTTTTGGACTGCCCGTTTAGACAACTTTAAGACAACAATATTATCGACGTCGGCTTAGGCGTTTACTGCGACGGCGACGGCGACTGCGCTGCTGCTCTAGCCTAACTGGCGATCTGTCAGCGCCGTCAGTATATTTAGTTTCAGTTGATATTCGTCGCTGGCTTTGGAAACAACACGCGGAAACGTTTCGAGAAACGGGTTGAACACAGAAATCAGGCACAGAACTGAGCAGGCGGCTCAATCATATAAAATCAAGTCAATTTCAATCGTCGATCGTCAACGATAAAAGTCAACAGGTGCGAGTTTGATCGAATTGAAAGTATTTAATTAGAACGTGGTTAATCGGTAATTGGTGAATGAGTCAGGTTAAGTAATTGTGGTTAATAATATTGTGCATGTGTAAATGTATAAATCTGTGTGTAATTGCTGTTGTGCCACATCTTTGGCTTAGTTGTTGGCTAATTGCTCGAGTAAAAGATACAAACCAAACCAAAAAGCAACAGCTCCAGTCCCAGTAATAGAAACAACACCAACGACAACGACAGCGACAACAACAACGACAACAACAACAACATCAAAGCAGCGCTCACATTTCGCATGCGCAAAGTTTTGTCTAGTTTTTGTTTATGTATTAGTGTATTTTTATCTCCCTGTGAGTGTGTGTGTTTGCAAGTGTGTGTGTGAGTGTGTGTGTGAGTGTGTCTCAATCTTTGCTCAATCGCAATCTTTGGGCATTGCCAAAACAGGTTAACTAAAAGCAAACGTGTTCTTTAGGCTTGTTGACTTTGCAAACACAAAGTTATTCACCAGCAACAACAAATATTCCGCACAACAAAATTGTGCACATACATAGTTTTGTTTACATTTTGTGTGTGGAAGTGTGGAAAACTTTAACAACAAAAACATCGACAACAACTACAATAGCAACAGCAACAACTAGCAGCTGCAACTTCAAGAACTACGAACTCAGGTAGGAAACCGCAAACCTCATTAAAATTATAAAAGGGCACAAGCCTTGCGAAATTGCATCTCAATCTCAAGGATGATATCAGCCGCAAAAAGATAATGCAAAAGCACAGCATTACAAAAACATTCTCTATAGCAGCAGCAGCAACAACAACAACAACAGCAACAAGAACAACAACAACAATAATGCCGGCAACAACAGCATCGTCAACGACCTGCTCCAATTCGATTTATGCAGCCCAAGGTCAACAACAAAAACGACTTTAAATGCAAACTCAGCTGAAGTTGAAGACGCTGCTTCTTAAGTTGTTTGTTGTTGCGTCTGTTGCTGTCACTTTAATACCCTGTACTTTAAAAGCTTTCCAATTGCTTTAATAAAGCCATCTTGGAGTATGTGCAAAAGTTGTGTGTAGTTTCAGGTTAGTCTACCAACTGTTCAATGCTTGGTACTTAAAAGAGCTCACAATTTTGAGCTTGCTACTTAAGTAAAATTTATTATCCAGCTTTTTGTTGAGTCATTTCATTAGGAGCTCGGAAGCCCACGCAAATTGAAAATTAGCAAATAATAAAAATAGTTTTTTGTTTACATTACATTTAGAACAATTTAAGAAACGTGTTTTTATTTTATGCATACTCATTTTGGTTTTCTTTCAATCTTTTACGGGGTATATTTTCCGTTGTGCTTTTGTGTTTTAAGCTGTTATGGTTTCTTGTTATAGCCGCTGTTTTTGTTATGCATAAGTCAGCTTTTGTTACACTCGTAGGTCTGTGTAAGTCTCTTGATTATATCTCAGCGAAGGGTATTGTGAATTAGTCAAGGTATTTTTAAATGATCATTTAAAGCAGATATTAGATTTTTTCTAATGCAGCTTGAGATAATGAGATAATTTATAATATGTATAAGGGCTCATTTTGAATCGATATTCAGGGAGGATGGTTATCAGTACTTTCGAAATATATGGTAGTTGTCAGGTTGCTAACTCTACCAAAAAAAACCTTGAGATATTCAGGTATTCCCTTATTTAGGGGAAAAGAGTAATCAAAATGCGGATTATTAAAGACTTTTTTTAACTGTGTTCGAGGTCATTATCAGTCCTTCAACTCTACATGCTCTGGTCATGCTTACTTATCGGGGTCTTCTTATGTCCCCGGGTAATTGTAAATAATTTAATTTCTTGCTTTAAACGCGCCACTTAACCTTTTAGTTTACACACAAAAACCGCAACAATGAGAGCAACTATTGCCATAGCAACTACAACAATAACAATAACAATTACAACAACTACTGAAACAATTGCGGCAACCGCATTACTTGGCGCAATTAAAACCGCAAAACTCAACCTGGCCCGCACACCGTAAGCCTCGTTTGCCCTTTTGTTTATGGCATTTGGGCATTTCGGAAAAAAATTAAAACAAGAAAAGGGTCAAATTTAAAGAACACATATTTAAGTACCGTTATAGTCGCATTACTTCTGACTAATTGAATAAATAAATTACGCAAAGCTCATTCAGCATTTATATATTTAGGTTCTAGTGTGTGTGTGTGTGTGTGTGTTAAGTGTATTTCAGCTGCCCAAATTGGCTTTTACGAGTTGCTGGTCCTTTTGGCATTGGACTTGGTCAAGTCTTGGCGTCTTGGTTGGCATCATTTAATTATTTCACATGAATTGCAGAAATCATATTTATAACTTCCACCGAGTCGAGTCACTTAATAAAACATTAACCATTATATTGCCCGATAAAAACGAATAAAATAAGCAAGGAAAAAATTCCCCCATTGTTGACTATGAATTTCGATTTTAATTTTTACAATCAAATGAATCTTTGTCATTCAGGGTCTTATAACGAACTGAAGCATCCATTATCGCAAGTCTGCGAATAGCACTTAACATTTTGCGAGTCATTCTGATACGAGATTATGTTGATTATACGACACGAGTGTATCGATAAAATGTAATTGCATCATTTACATATTTATTTGCAAATTCTTTGCCAACAGAATAAATTTGATTAAAAATATAGTATAAATAAAACCAAATTATTGCACTACAATTAAACTTTTATTGCAGTCAATTATATATGCACAAAGTATTAAATACCAACTTTAAAGGAATTTTTTCATTTACTATTAAAATCTATTTACAATTTAAATATTTTACAGAAATAATATTACATTTTTAGGGGAATCCGAGTTCCATCACAGTAAATTCACTTCTAAAATAGATTAGAATTCGTTGGCAAATGAAAAAGCTCGTTAAAAACTAAACCGTAATAATAGAAACTTTTTCCTTAATTATTTTTTTGGTCGAAATTGAAATAAAATTGGAATAATTTTCGTCAATTGGCAGCTGCTAATTGTAGATACAAAAATTCTAATTAGTCTACACGAATTTAAATGAGAGTTCGCTTAATGTTTGAATGCACTCGTTATTCGAAAGTGCCACTGGCAATAAAATTCATTTAACATTTTGGCACTTGTTTCGGGTTTTGAAGTGCAATTAAAGGAAAACGACAACGTGGGCAACGCACACGAATGAAATGTATTTATTATACATATACTTGCAAAGAGTATTCTCATTTTGTGACAAAGTATGTGACTTACATATAACAGATTTAAAGCTGATCTGCATGTATATTTGAATCTTGGAACTTGGAATATAGTATGAGTGCTAAGAAAATTACCTGTATCATCAGAATTTCCTCAAACAGTCTCAACATTTTCTCATGCATTGAAACCTTGATCCTTTCAACATATTAAAATGTGATAGAGTATTATATTTTCGGTACGAGCCTTGTCTTGTTAATTGTGGTACATTTTTTACTTCTGGATATTTTGTAAATTTTTTCTGTATTGACAACAATTTGCACGAGCTGTCAACACATTTGCCGGTGAACGATGTTTATTGAGTTTTGTGAAGGCGATTTAACATTTTAGTATTTGTTGCAGCATTTTCAGTCAAACGGATGCCGTTGTAATGGCAATTGATTTACAAGCAATGCGAAATAAGTTTAAAAAAAAAACCAAACAAATTAAATGAATATATATGTATATAAGTGTGTAATTATTCAATTAAAAATACCACACATTTATATATATAGTTTTTAAAATGACAGCGCGTGAAGGTAACCGCCAATAAAAATAGTCAACCAAATAAAAAACTGACAATGGAATAAAGGGAATTTATTCAAAAAGGACCAAGGCAAATTGCACTTTATGAAATAATTCAATGATATATCAAATTTATTTATTTGATTTCATTTAAAAATGCTATAATGTCATAATGAGCGGGTTTATTTAAGCTTGGTGGAAATGATGATATTAAAAGGATTTTCTGACCTCTGATATATGCTAGAGATATACAAATTATGCACAGTGAATGTACGGAATACTAAATTCAGCTGGCAGTTAATCTTCTTATGCAAAGTTACCGCAAACTGTATAAATTGTGGCTTAAATAAAATAAAATTTTTCAATTAAAACTGTTTAAATTTTGTTTGATTCAAAACTTCATAATTCACATTTTTAAATTTCCATTGTAGTTTCCCATTTTTATATTTATTGATTGCTCTACTCTCTTAGGATTCATAATTTGTATGATAAAAGACAGCTTTGTACTTCATGCGTTTCAGAATAAGTATTAATAAATATCAATTTAAATAACTTTCAATGATGGTATTGAGTAACAGATTATGCAAATCAAAATATGAAAATGTGAATGTGCGTAAAATGACAAAATAAAAGGCGGAATCAATAGCCTAAGCGATAAACAATCATCGAATGTGAAAATAGATTTTCCGAATCATTTTCTTTATGCCTAAAAATAGGAAAGTGTTTTTGACAACAACTTCGTGAAAATATGCAAAGTTTTTGCATTTATTCGACGACAACAACCACTAACAGTAATAACCCACTTGTAAAGCTGAGATATGGCCCCTCCAACCCCCGTTTTTCTATCCCCACCTGCAGCTCCTCTCTGCGAAGTGTGTCTTACGTACGTCTTTGGTTTGACACATTTGCATAATCTGAAGCAAATCTTTGGTAACAAGTAATCGAAAATAAATTTGCATAACAAATAGCGGCCAAGGCAGGTCCTAGTCAGGATCTAACACACACACACACACACCCACACACACACACCACCAATCAAACACACACACATACACATAGAACGGTAATACAGAAATCTGCACTTGATGCTCTACTATATCAATAAATATATGCAGAGAATTTATACAGGCGCGACTTTTGCATTGGTGCGTGCAAAATTTAATCACAATTTAAATTGAAAATTTCCAACAGAGAAAAAAAAGCTGACTCTGATGGCGCCCATCTTTTTTTCGCCTCGAATTTGTATCTGCAAATAGGCAAACAACTGACGCAGCCCGCCTCCAGCTACAACGGGGAGAACAACAACATTGTCGAGTAATTGCCAAATGTTTGGATACATACGTATAGTATGTATGTAAAAGTGATATTTGCATATAAACAGGCATATGTAGCCGATTTTTATTTGATGTTGCAACGCTTTTTTGTCGGCTCACTTATTTGCATATCGCTTTTAAAGGTTGCCCGAATTTTTTATAATTTTTATGGGCACCTAGGGATAGCACAGCATACAAAATTTGCGCTGTGATTTTTGCAGGAAATTGTTCAAGCTGAAGTGGATAGTACTCGTAGTTTGAACCAGGCTTCATTAAAACCGCATATGACATCTTTTCTACTGAATTCTTTAGGCTTGCTCAACCAAGCCGATGAAATCAGCTTAAGGCCAGTGGCCTGTCCAAGTTCCAGTTCAGCTTTAAGGGTTTTACCCAGACAAATCAGTTTACAATTACTCACCAGGTAAAGTACAAACAAAGCTTGAATAAGCGCTGAGCCATCGTGACTAGATCTAGACACAAAGTTTGGCCGAAACAGCTGAATGCCGTAATCTGAGACGGCCAAGCGTAACCGAAGCACTTCTTGTGGTCGTTTGGTCGCCTTATTGCAATCAGCTCAACTGTAAAAGTTTTGAAAATGCAATTCTAGCGAATTTTTAATTATTTTTTGTTATTATTTTGTTTTTATGTTTTGTTTGCGATACCAAATTCATTGAAAATATTTGGAAAGCGCAGCACATGGAAAGCCTTGAAAGTGTTATTGTACTGGTTTAATGTGCATAATTATTTGGAAAATTTCTGTTCGAGTGTTTGTGTGTGTGTGAATATGTAATTAAACAGCAAGTGGAAATTATTGTATTGTTTGTCACGGTGCATGGTGCACAGTGTTAATTACAACATTTTATTGTTTATAAACAAATAAAGGAATAAAATGGTAAATAAATTAAATGCATGTCGAATTGATAGAGGCAATGAAAAATGAATTATGATAGAGCACAAAATATTACATAAATGAAAATGACCTTTTTTGGTTGGCTGCTCACAACGGTATCTGTAACTGCATCTGCATTTGTGTGTGCTTGTGTGTGTGTGTGTTTGTTTTAAATCTCAGTATGTGCAATTGCAGGGGACAGTCAATTGCAGCAGACAATCGGTAAACAAATATTTTTGTTCATGGCACAAAAATCGTTTGTTATGCCCAGCTGCAGTCACAGTCACAGTCACTGCGAGTCGACTCGTATAGTGTATGAAATACTCCCATAAAATACTTATATGCTCGTTTTTATAAAGAACGGAAAATAAATTAATATTTTATTCTATTTTATTGGTCAACAAATATGGCTTTTGACTTTTATATTGGCATTCAACGATATTTTCATTCATTTGCTTTTTTACTTCATTGAAAAGTTCATCAAGCAGATGAAAGCTTTTTCCATTGAAATGAGATTGATAGTTGGAAGAATATTCCATAGAAAACTGCTAGATATGCTTAGTGTTGAGACTCATATTCCGAAATAATAGTCCAAATGGCGATATAAATCTTAAATTTAATAAATTTTGTCTAAATATTTTGTTAAACAATTAAATTTGATTCAGTTTCTAAGTCATTTTCTTTTTCTTCTTGCTTTCCATATAATTTGTTTTATATCTCGTTTACTTCTTACAACAATGCCACGCGCAAAGCTTGACTAAAAAAGCAATAAATGCCTTTAAATATTTGCACACCCACACAAAAGCGCAAACAAACAAATACCCACACTTCTCTTCACACACACACACATAGACTTATTCTTCATACTCATATGCAAATAAATGCTAAACACTCTTGAGTTTGCCGCTTTAAGTGTGTAGACTATGGAATGGGAACGTTCTGTCTCGACATTTACTTGAAGGCTTTCGTTTGACTTGATTTTTCGTTGAGGGGAATGCAAAAGACTTTTCCACACACGCCACAAACACGGCGTATACTTGATAGATTTAAGACGAAGACCATAAGTTCAATCTATGCATTTCGTTTGCTTTGTTTGTTTTTGTGTTGTGTATTGTTGGTTTCTCTAAGTGACTGTCGGTGTCGGAGTCTATTGCCAGGCCTATGCATAGACCTACCTCCTTCCGACTCTCACTTAGAAACATATGCCTGTGTCTTGCGTTTGTCACACAAATAACAGCAACACTTTCGCTGGGAGCTCTTTCTCTCTGTCTCTCTCTCTCTCTCTCTCTCTCTCCCTTCCTCGTTGCGACTGTGTTTGTGTTCGTGCTGCCATGTGCATGTCAGGCGTTGTCAACCCCGACCCCAACCCCAATGGCAATCCCAAATCCTATCCCAAAGCATAACCTGAAACATTCCCCACCCTCCCAGACGCAATGCACTTTATGTCCTCGTGCTGCCGTCGTCTCGAGGCTGTTGCTCCTACATCTCCTTCTATAGAACGGCTGTTGCAGTGATTGTCAACGTCATCATCATCAACGTCTGCCTCTGTTGCCGCTAATCCTTGTCATGCTCCTGCTCGGATGCTCGGATGCTCTGCTGCAGTGACTCTTGTACTTGTTCTTGTTGTTGTTATTGTCAAGTGCAAATGTCTCTGTAAAATATGCAAAGACATAAATATTTCAATGGGTTATGTCTGGGTGTGAGAAAAACTATAGCATGTTGGCCATTAGTGATGCTCAGAAATCACGGAATCATTTGATTTTCTCTGTGATCAATAGATTTTTCATTAATCCTATTTTAACTTGAGTCGAAATGAGTATAAATCTTAATAAGCTGAGCTTAAATCACAGTATTCTAAAGTCACTATATAGTAATTATAACAAGTAGTTTATATTTAATACTGAGGTATAAAGTCTAAATGTCAAGTAACAATTACTATCAAATTGTAGTTGAATTGTAACAAACGATTAAGTTACTGTTGCAATTGCCAATAAAAATAGACTGTTAATGAAACTGGTTATCGTTCTTAACGCTTTTAACTACCAATAATTGACTGTCATTAAGTTCTACTGTAAAGTGAACTTTCACAGTGATTACAAAAAGTCATCGTTTGATCATTTCTATGTATTGTGCTGTGTACTGCTCCATTATCTTTGGGAGCTGGTTTATTAGTTTTGTGTGTGTGGGCGTGGCAGGATTAAAGTTATAGGTTAAAGTTGCATTTTCTGTTACTCAAACTGACCTTAGCCAATTTGCCATACATTGAGCTCTCGATTGTGAGGTGCACTACAAATTAAAGTGGAAACTATATATACTCGAAAACTTATCATTGTCTTATATGGAGAGGTTGATCGGAAGTTAATCTTTATTGGAATTACATTTCATTTCTAATATACGTATAAATTACATGTCATTTTGTAATAGACAAACTGCATTCATTTGCATACAAACACATGCAACGTTGCTGACGTCGTTGCCATTGTTTCCACAGATTTGTCGAGTAAACACGAAGAAGCGGAGATATGTACTTATTTATATATATATACTTACAATATTCACTGTCAAGTTAAAGCAACAAATATCTAATCATACGGGTGGCTTTAAGATACTTCGATAAATAGTAAACACTCGACCTCTGTTAGCTCTCAATTTATGACAGTTCGGCTTGATTAGCAGCTCGGTTTCGCAACCGGTTCCACATATTGAAAAAGTGACTAAGTGCAATAAAATTGTCAGTGTTTTTCCCCGTGTAACCTTAGCATTGTTTGACTATTTGACACATACACTCTTGAGGATGCACATTCCTTGAGCACGTCGAGATGTTTCCCTCTCGAGTGGCGCGTTCAGAGTCCGTCTGAGTTGTGGAATATTATTGCATAAGCTGCAAAATCTTTAGTTGAACAACTCACAATAATTGACATGTAGTTGTTAATTTCATCAGCTCAAAGTGCACCCCAATCACTCAAAGAGAATAGCAACTAACCAACTAAACAAAGTTGCAACTGATGTATGAAAGTTCAGTTCAAAGGTTGCATGGCAATGGTGTCATTGTGTGTGTACGTGTGTGTGTATGCCACATCATTTTTGTAGTAATTAAACTTTTATAAACTTAATTGCTGATTTGTTAAGACATTGAAGGCTTCTGACTTGTTGCTTGCCTACAGTAAATTACAAAGTCTGAAAGCAACTCGAGAACAAATCAACGGCTACGTGTTGGATTAAAAGCACGGGGACTTCTAGATAATTACAAATATACTTAAGTTAAATTAATAAGGGGTGTCATATGTCAACAACTACTCAAAGTTCGTTTAAGGCTCACGGGAATGAGATCATTATTTTAAATATGCCAATTTGTATTACTACAAGTAACAGATAGTTGAAGAGTAAATTGTGATCTGTGAAAGGTCAACAAATACATTCATATATCTTTCTTTACGCTGCAATTTTAACTCTACCTGATATATTTCAACTAACTGATTCAACCATAAACGTTTCGGTTGCCTGATCAAGTGTGATTATATGTCAAATCGATTACAGCGACGCCATTTTGCAGTTGACCAATTGAAATTGTAATGACGATTGCTTATGCAGCTGCAAACAAGAAATTTGAGTGCACAATTTTCAATTAACAGGCACCACTAACAAATGCTGAGTCAGGCCAAGGGAGGGGGTCAGGGATATTGCCGTCAGAAAAGTGCAACGAATTACAAATTGTACATGGTTAAAAATTACCAGCTACAATATTGATTAATTGTATTGTGACATTTCAATTAGCATATTAATATTGGTAAAACAAATGCGAAAACTATGCAAATTAACACGTAGCTATAATTACTACTCAAAATATACTTGAGCTCATTCTTGATGTGTTTTTTTCGCTGAGTGTAGTCTGGTCAGCTTTCACTGTTATGCGCAATCAGAAAATATCACGGAGAGTTAACAATGTTGCGCTAAAGCTCAAAACGCATAAAAGTATGCTACGTGTAATGAAAACGATATGTTCAAATGGGTGAGTGTGGATGTGTTTGTAAGGGTGTGCGTATGTATGTGTGTGTGTGGGATGGGTCAGCGGTATGTCCTGGCTACATTGAAATGGCTTAATCAATATTACTGCGCAAAATGCGGGCAAAACAACACTACGCTTTAAGCTCTACGAATTGCAATGTGAATTATCCTTTTGTGCACCATTCATATAGGAAAACGATTGTAAATTCATTTCAAAGCTCAATATATGGGATTCATCAGCTGTTCCACTTATGTACGAGTACTTTATCGCTCTCACAATGTATTTAAGGGTTTTATATCGGTTTAAGAGTGGTCTTAAAATGGTGTTAAAGCTAAGTGCGATAGTGGAAGTGAGTCCGTGAACCAGCTTTAGCCATTCTCACACATAAGTCGTAGATATAATAGGTTAATTATAGTACAGTAATTAGATCAATCAACTTATTCCCTATCCAGCACTTAAATGATTTACTCAGTAGTTTAATATATCAGAGCAATAAGCAGCCCCGCTCAGCATCGATGATTATTACTAACAAATGGCTCGTAATAATTGCGGTACTTACTTGTTGGTAGCATACACACACACACTTACTCGCAAAACACAAACAAAGGCAAAAAAATAGGCTTCATTAAATACAAATGTTCCTTGGCAAACGACCAGCCCACAGAAACCCAAAAACCCCAAGCCCATAACCCAAACCTCAAACTGCCCCAAACAAAATGATATATCTATGTTCATTTGTGTTTCTGTTTTTCGGGTGCATACTGAAATCCAAAGAGTTTGCTACAAAATGTTGCGGTTGCTGTCCAAAATTGTTTGCCGAACTTTCGACTTATATATTTCAAATACAAGATTGTATCCTGAGGGATATTCAGCAGTTTTCTTTTGAACATGCCCAAACATTGACTATTGTAATTAAAACTGTAACAATATGTTATTGCAATTGATTTGTAGGCCAATATTATGTCAAATAATCAGTTTGAATACACAAATGCTAGATTACAACTTACAACCGTTTGTTGTACTCGCTATAATACAATTTGCAACAAATTTGCCTTTAAACTATATTCTAAATATTCGGTGGTAAATTATTTGCTAACTGTTATGGCAAATCTAATGTGTATGTGTGTATATGTGTGTGTCTTTGTAAGAGTGTATTTGTATTTGCGTAACTCGCCCATTACTAACACATGAGCGCATTTTTTGGCGTTGACCGGCAAGTTTTTGTTGTTAAATTTATTGAGCGTAAAATTTTGTGCAAATTTCTTCTTTTTTTTTGTTGGCTAACGACAACTGCCCAAAATGCAAAGCAAGGAAAGAGTGTGAGAGAGAGAGAGAAAGAGATAGCTTTTTGTGTATGTGCAAAAATAAATATAAATATTTATTACTTCAGCGTGAAGTGACTTTTAGAAGGCAGAACTTGATTCTGGCTCTGGTTTCTCAGTTCTCAGCACATCAAATGCTTTTTATATGTAAATGAACCGGCTGGATATGTGTGTGCCTAGAAGAGCCATTGACCCATTTCAAAAGTGCCTTAAACACTGCCTTGTTATGATGGCTAAGTATTTAGACCAACCTAAGCAAAGTTACCAGAGCAATCAAATGATGCATTCAAGCAGCTAATGGCGCATGGAGTCTAAAGAAAATTGCATTGCAGACCACTGAGCAGGTAATTGAAGGAGCCTTCGAGGAAGAGATAGACAGAGACTGAGAGTGATGAAAAAGTGTAAAAATCGCAAAATACAACTGCAAAAGCTAAGAATATGTCAATATATTTATGTAAATTTAATTATGAATAAACGTTTATTTTACAATATTTATGGCATTTTAATGCGCATGTAAGCCTTATATAATTTTTAATTACTTAAATTTTAAAATTGGAGCCACAAGAAAGGGTTAGACAAAGAGAGACAGAGAGTGCAAATTACAGGAAAAGCTAAGGAATATAGCAATATATTTATTTATTTGCTATTTTATTTCAGTTATCAATAAATATTCACTTTAAAATATTTCTGGTATTTTATTGTGCATGTAAGCTTTGTATAATTTTTAATTACTTAAATCTTACAATTGCAGCCATCGAGAAAGGGCTAGACAAAGAGAGACAGAGAGTTATAAAATTGTGTAAGCAATTTGGAAGATTACAGCAAAAGCTAAAGAATTTATCAATATATTTATTATATATGTTGTTTTATTTTATTTATCAATAATTGTTTATTTGCAAATATTTATGGCACTTTAATGTGCATGTAAATCGTATATTATTTTTTTTATCACTTAATTCTTTATATTTAAGAGCGATTTATCTTGGCTTGAAATCGAATCCTGTACGCAAACTGTCCCGTGGCGATTAACTCATGATTAACATCTCAATGTGCACTAAAGTTTATGCGGACGATAAACATTTACTGTTGACACCATAAAGGCAGAAGATCATATTCTTTCATATAATATCTGAGCTATAAATATGTGTGGCACATCATATAAATGCAGTAAACCAAAAGCTGTACAAATATGTGACTCGCATTGTAATAAACAATGCCACAGACTTTTCCGTCAGTTTATAGACTTATTTACCTGTCGCAGAAACTGACGCAATTTTTCCCGAGATAACCAATACTTAAAGGGAAGCTAACAGTATTTCTATATCTGTGTATGTGTGTGTGTGTACATAGGCACGTTTACTCATGTATCTCAATGGCTAGACAAACGCCAGGCACCAGATAATCATTTCATTTTATAACTTTTTTATTTGCCGCCAACGGAAAAAAGAGACAGAAAGAAACTTGCGAGTTCTCTTTTTCGCTCCAGCTCTAGTCTTGCAGTTGTTGTTGTTGTTGTTGTTGTTGTATGTTCACTTTACTGAGGCATTTATATTTGTTGGCAGGAAATACCTTTGTGTGCTCACATTCGATAGATACAATCGCAACACGCAACAATTTGCACTTCTTTATGTTGTTGAACTTCAAACTTTGTGTGTGAGTTTGTGTGTGTGTGTGTTTTTTGTATTTTATTTATAAACATATTTTACTTTTCATGCATGTGCGCTGCTGCCACGCCCCCAATCCTCTTAGCATTGCTTGTGTTATTTTATTTATTTCCGTTTTGCCTGCCTGCCAGCCTATCCTCTTCAGCCCCTCAGCCTGCCAAGTTGGCACCTGTTCCGGCAGCCATAAGAGCGACATTCCCACTTCAAGCCATAAAACGGGCAGAAATCTGTGTAGACGATACAAATTCAGATACATTTGCTTCAATAGATATAGATTCTGACACAGATACAGATACGTGGAGGCACGTGAAACTTTAAAAGATTTGCCACAACCAAAAAAAAAAGAAGAAGAAGGAAGGATAACCTTCAGATTGTTCACGTGCCGTTTGCTGCTTTATTACAATAAAAGATACTTTTGTCTGTTTAGATACACTCGCAGTTGGCTAACACCTTTTGCTGTTTGAAAAATTATTGCACAAAAGTTTTTGTTGCCTTTGCAATTTGTAGACACTCACAGATTTTGTACGTGTTTCAGTTTGTTTGCTTGTTTGTTTGTTTGTTTTTTCTGACCAAGGTAGTTATCGTTCCCAGCAATGTATGGACTTAGTTTTGCAGTTATTTGATTAAATTTGTGGTTTCTGTGTTGGATAGTGTTGCCAGCTCCCAGTTCCCTGTTGCCAGTTTCCTTGAGCCAACATTCTCGTAACTAGAGGCAATCAAGCTAGTTCTAAGGCTTTTCAGCAAAAGATAAATAAAGTTTTAATTAGTGGCATTTGCCAGTGGACAATTTCACAGAGGTCAGCAGGGGGGTCAGCGGTTACTGTATAAGTTGCATGCAAATTCAATTATACAATGTTGGAGTAACCACAATGTTGTGCGGTTAGCCAGTGTCTGTCTTCGAGACAAGTTGATTTATACAACAGATCTGATTAACATCAGTTAATAACTACGATTTCGCAGATAGATTTCTCTCTTTCTCACTGGACAGCGGAAACGGATGTTGATCATCGTTTATCAACAAATTTCATAATATTTCTTTGCATTACTTCATCGAGCAAGGTTTATTGCGGAAATTAGGCTAATAAAATTTGTAAATCTAACATCTAAAGTTTGCAAAGTGTTTATTAAAATCATTTCTCTATCGAAATCATAAAAATACTTTATTGAATTATTTATTTATTATTTTGAAATTGAATTTACACATGTTTATTTTGAAAAATTTCTCCTTTTCTGCTACTAAGCTCTTTATGTGTAGACAACAATAGTTTGAACTGACAACTACGTGTTTAAACAATATTTCTTAATTAAAATGCTGCGGGCCAACTCCTGACTTGTAATACCAGACACAGACAGACAGGAGGACAATTAAAGATGGCAAGAGTGAGTAAGTGGGTTGAGGAGGGCAAAGGGCAGGCAAGTGTAATGCTAGTAGCCAGTTCAACATTTGCAATGACAGCATTTGGCCAGGCCATTGCTCATGAGCTTTCCCTGGTCCCCGAAATACCACAATAGCCTTAACCGTGACCCTAGCCCTGCTTCAACCCGTACCAGGCCGCAGAGAGTAAGAGAGAGGGAGAGAGAGAGAGGAAGAGAATACGAGTAGGAGAAAGAAAGGGAACTGTACACCATTTTACACCGTTCTACCACTTGTGCTTACAATTTTGCCAGCGCTGCAAGCGAGCTGAGCAGAAATTAATTACATTGAAGTCATTTATCAAGAAAGTTTATTTCTTGCTGGCCCAGGCACCGCCTCTTCCCCTTTCTTTTCCCCTCATCTCCTCAGAAAAAAAGAGCCAAGTAAACCGAAAGCAAAACAGAAGCAAACCTCGAACCACAAGATGTCAGTTGTTGTTTACTTTGGGTTAGTTATTTGCCGTTGTTATGCTTATTTTTATTTATTTGGCCAGCCCATTGTTAGTGAGAAGTAAATCAATAAATGAATCGTAGCTTTGGCCACATTTTTTTCTCCTTCTATTTTTTTTAGGTGGGTTTTTTTCCACTTATTTTCAAGGTATGGGAAAAAATAATTGCAAAACTTTTGGCGGCAATTGGCAAATTGTTTGCTGCATTTTCGATTAGCGAAATGTCAACTTGAAAATGAAAATAAAAGGCAAATGGTCGAGCATTTGGCCAAATCACTATTAACCCGCCAGAAGGTTAGGTCATCTAGCGAGTCAGCTAGCCAGCTAGCCAGCGGATGCGGATAGATGGTCATTTTGAAAATTCATTCATTTCTGTTTTGCTGCTAGTAGAAAATTGGCAATAGCCAAAACAACTTTGAGCTGCCGCTACATGACAGCAATATCCATCACGGGCTCACTGGCCAAGCTAGTAGTGCCATGCCCCCATATACAAAAATTGGTTTAATCAACTGTGAAACAACTGCAGTAGCACTACCAACAGAAGAGCACCATTGGCAAAAATAGCCACTATACAAAAAAAAAAAAAAAAAAATAGAAAACAGCAACAACAGCAATTGACAAGAGAATGGCAATCGTTAGAAGTTTGCTGGGCTAGACGCGTATTGACAGCTTTGGGTATTGGGTGGTGGCTCCATTTAAGCCAACTGCTGCGTGGGTCATGTCAGGGCAAAGTTATATACATACATGCACAAATATATATACATATATATATACATATATCGATTCACTTTCCTTGTCAATGCACAGCAACAGCAATGGCAACATCAGATGCAGCAACAGCAAAACGTTTGCCAATTTAATTTTTATTTTTCACTTTTCAATTTTCAAAGACACGTACTCAGTAGCATTTGTATTTGTATTGTACCATTTACAGCCACATAACATGGACGCCGAAACCGATGGAGTGCCGCCAACGGCGCCAGTTGCAGCTGCAACAACAGCCAACAGCGATTTAGACTTGGCCGCCCGACGACGACTCTTCATCTCACAGCCATCGACGCTGGCGTCGCGTCGCCAACAGGCGGTCTGTGTGAGGAGGGCTCATAAGATGTATGGTGGCGGCAAGAATCCAAATATCGTTCTCGATGGCCTCAATATGACAGTGCCCAAGGGTGCCATGTAAGTACACAGCCCATGACAACTCAACACTTGCGATTTATGCCTTTGAAGTGCATTCCATAAAGTTTGGGGATTTTAAAAGGACCATGAAACTATATTATTACACTTTGGGTAATCGCAAATTTAAAATTGCGATGAAAGGTTCTCTTTTAATAGAAAAGAGATCTTCATAGCGACAAGATCTACTGTAGCTTTAAAACAAGGCAAGTTGTAACTTATTTCGTTCCTGCGTCTTGGTTTCAACATAATATTTAAAATTTGTGACATTGCTTCAAAATGGTTAACCCTCTTCGCAAAGATTGTTCCATTCAGTACTCTAAGAAGTGTTGACGCAAAGAAGGAAATATGTATTTAATTTAGAGCCGGAATATTGATGGATTGGACATTTTCTCGTCAGTTAGGACTTTAAAGAAGTTAAAATCACAAAACGATGGAGTACCTGCCTTGCAAGTTATCACTAAAAAAAGAGCTCTCTTGCCGGCAAGTTGATTTAGACTGCAAGGTATTCGCCACTAAATTAATTTAAGTACAAGCCGATTTGATACCTGGAATGTATCTTTAATTAAAATTTATATCTACATAGAATTGTATACAAATTCTATATAAACAATTGTGATGCCAATATTTGGATTGTGTTGGCAATTGTCTGACCACGAATTCCGAACTCTGAATCGAATCCATTAAATAATGAAAACTTAGTTAGATCGTAGAAAATCAAAGGCACTCAGTGAACTCGCTTATGTAAATGGATGTGGATTTAATGGCAATTTGTGGGCTTGAACTTGCAACTATGGTTTACTAAATAACACAACAGCTTGCAACATAAACTAAACTAAATGCACATGTAGTTGTGGTTCATGTGGGTGGGCCGACAGTGTGCTGTTCGTGCTTTTGTGTATTGACTGTGACTATCCGTGTGGGTGTGTGTGTGTGTGTGTTGGCTCTAAAATGTTATTGACCGCATTTAGTAGTTAAATTGTTGTTGCCAAGCGGCAAATGAGCCAAAGATGAAGCCGAAAACGTCGACAAACGATAAGTGGGTCAATGTCAGCACTTGAAAAACTGCCAAATTAACACACACACTGTCGAGTGTGTCACTGTGTGCGAGTGCGTGTGTGTTAACCAGACATAGCCCAGTAACAACGTCACAGCATCCCAAAGGCAAAACCAGTTTTGTAGACAAGACACAAACCGCAGCTGAGCTCGATACGTGCATTGGCGTTGCCAGATCTTGAACATAAAAGCATGAATGAACTGTGGCCAGCACCAACAACAACAACTACAACAACAACAAGAATAACAACAACACAATAACAACAATCAACTCACCAAAAGTTTGACCATGAAATTATCGAAGCGACTGCCTTGAAGTGTGTGTTTGTTTTGGCCATTTAGTGAGATATTTCACACAACTTGCAAGCTGACAGACAGACTGAGAGCTGACAGACCGACTGACAGACTGACAGTCACACTTGAAAATATACCACAAAAAAAATACAACAGCGTACAACAATATTAACAAAAGCTTTTGTCGCGGGCTCTTCGAGAGTGTTACCCCAGAAACTTCAGGCCTCTAACAGCCAGACAAACAAATGAGGCTGAAAGGGAAGACGAAGAAGAAAATACAAAATGAAAACGAAAAACTGTCAGCAACGCGTTAGTGTGAACAACAAGATTTAGCACAAAATATGTACTCCCCTCTTATACTTATCTGCCTACATCCCCCTCTTTGCTGGAGTTATCCACCGAACTGACAGACGTCCCCCAAGCAAAGATTGGGATGTTGTTGTAAACAAAAAAAAAAACAGCCGAGAATAAACATGTAAGAGCTCTTAAGTAGAGTGTCCTCAGCTAGGAAATATCCTGTAGCTAGGCAACAAATACCATAACATGTATTAGAGCACCCGAAAGAGTATGCTGCATCTGAACAAACAATCTTCGCTGTTTGATGTCTTAAATCGTAAAATGTTAAAGATCATAACTGTTATGAAGGGTAGAATTCTAGAAATGCAAGTCTTTAATTCCATTTAAAAAATAGTTCAAAACTCCACTTAAATCTCTGAGTACTAATAGGGTATTCATAGAAGAATGAACGCGCGGAACCCAAAAGTTTCAACCGCTTTTGTAGGCGCGTCTCAGTTTCAGCGTTTGTATCTGTATCTGTGCATGAGTTTCTGTTGACTGACATTTGTTTTGTTGTATTTGTTGCCATCGTTGCGCGGAGACGCCTCTGGACGGAGGAGGTGGGAAGCGGGAAGCATCAGCAACGCCATCTCTGACTGCTGTCATTGCCGTTTGATGGCCGCCACAGTGATAAATAATTGTGTATTTCTTGCTTTATTTGCAATGAATTATATTTTTTTCTTTCGCTTTTGATTTTATTATTTGTATTTTGTTGTTGGCCGTAGACTCAAACACACATATCCACATGATATATATGTATATGGATATATGTGGAGATGTAGAGAGAAAGAGAAACAAGACGAGTATAGGCAATGAGCACTTAGTACTGAAGTGTTGTTCTGCGGTCTACCAAACTCGCAAATAAATCACGCCGGCCACGCATAAATAAAGTATGCAGAAAATTACGCGGCTTTTCCAGCTGCCATGAAAAGTGGTGAAATTTATGGTCCCATTCACTGCATTTGATTTGTTCGATTGAAAAGTCATTCAGGCAGCGGTTTAATTGAATATCGACAATTGGTTAGCAAAGCCAACGAGTGCAAATAAAAAATCAAGAGTATCCGCAAAAAGGAACAAATTGTGGCTAACAAACTAAGTGGCAAGCGTCAAATGCACTCAGATATATATTTTATTTTCGAGTATTCGACAAAAAGATACCCTGAATTTATGAATAAGCAAAGTCCGCACACAGATCAAATTAAATAATTTTTTTTTCTTAGAAAAATAATATTTTGCTCCAAAATATGCATGTGAATTTATTCTTGGCCAAAGTATTTCTCGCTTACTAAAATGGTCTTTTATGCTTGAAGTAGAACGAAACACACTACATACTTTAATTATTTGTTTTCAACTTTTAATTAACTTGGCTCAGTAAACCTCAAGTCCTACTTAGGCTTAAAGAACAGCGGTTTCTTAATCCCAAGTTTAATGAAAGTTATTCACTAGACTGTGTAATTTGATTATGTTGATGTGATAGAGAAACAATTACTGTGCGCATATCAAAATGCTTTACCGCTTGGTGATTGATTTTAGAAAACAAATTGAACAAAGAACTGCTATTAATGACAATATACAAATAGTAATTTGATATTTCACTATAACTCTATATGATTTATCTTTATAACACTCATACAATGGCCACAAACTTTAACACATAATATTACCACATAAGTGAACCAAGGGCTGGCAATTTATATAGTTAACTCTGTAAACATTCTTCTTTAAAAGTACCCTAACTGTGAATGCATTCAACTGAACGACAGACTTGTCTAAGACTCATATTTTACACTTATGAAAGGACTTAAAGATGGCAATTTTACATAAGATTTAGTTGGTTTGTGCATATTAATTTATTTACGTTAATTTAAATAAGGGCATTGAATCTTCGGCATTTAAACTTGTTCTTTTTACTTGTTGCTTGTTGTCATGGACCGGCTTGCTGACCACAAATTGTAGGTTGGTCCCATTGATTGCCATGCAATTTGTGTGGTAATGACCTTTTCGACATGATTAATATAGGAATATCCATTATTATTGAAAGTGAAGAGTAGCAGATGCAACAGAAAGCTCTAATGATAAACAGAAAGTCAGAGAAATTAAATTAGTTATTGATTTAAGTAGACTAAGATTGTGGTAGGCACTTGTCGGATTAACTTGCAGGCTTGCTATTAAATTGTGGCCAACAGACGCAATGCTGTTATTTCCATTGCACTTGCTCTCCTATGTTGTTGACTCTAAAAACTCGTCAGCAAAGTAATGTAATACCATGACCATGGCCAACAACAACAACAGCAACCGTCCGTTACTGCCATTATTTTGACATATGAGAGCGTTGAGAGGAGGCCCAAACAAAGGAAACACCGCGTGAACCATTTTACACGCAGTTGAAAAGGACGAGGCCGTCTGGGACTCAGGCTGATGGTGTTCGGGGCGGGTCCAGGTCCATGTCCAAGGTATTACAATGCCTGAAAACACAAACAAATACACACAAAGAGGGATAGACAGAGAGACGAGATGAGTGAAAGGGACGAGAGAGGGAGAGGGCCACATGGGCGGCAACATGAAGAAACATAATGGCTGCTTACAATTTGTGAACGAGCATAATGCGAACATTACATCCGCGCCATTGTTCTTGGCCCTGCTCCTCCCTCGTGTTCTCGTACCTCTGACACAGACGCTATGCAGGGTGGCTAAATTAAATTAAAGCTGTTTAGGTGTAATTGGTCGTTGAGAGGGATCGCAACCAAAAAGGGGCACGAGGGTATCCCCGTCAGCTGGCCAAGGGTTTCGAGTGGGTTTTTGGCCAAATGGCAGTGACCCTTTTTCGTCGGCTTGGTCCTTATATATTGCAGCAACCATGAAAATGGCCAATTAATGGTGCATGAGTCAGGGTAAATTGAGCGTAGAGGCGCACACACACACATACTCTCTCTCTCTTACATCCTTACACATACACACACACACACGCATACACAATAAACAGCCCATACAAGAGATTATAGAGTGTTCGCGCTGAAAGTTGGAGTCAAAGTTGGCGTTGTAGCTCCAATTTACCTCCTGCTGACCTGCAATTTTTAACACAGTCATACTACAGCTCGGATCTTAATTGACATGGAATGTTTATTTAATTATTAAAGCTGTAGCCAATGTTGAGGTCGCCTAATGCTTTTGTAATTAATCTGTAAGTCGAGCCATCAGATATTCCTGACATTAATTGTTATATTTGTGATATTTAACGTTTTTTGCATATTATTTACAGACATATGTATTTGTAATAAATACATACAGTAAAGTTGTGTTGTAAAGTACGGCTATTAGATATTTGTCCGTTCTCTGTCATATAGTCATCCGAAAGGGCACGATACTGAACTTTTCCAAAACAAATTATGGGTTATTAACCACACACATGCCGGAGCAATGGAATACAGCAGGCAATCAGTTGATTGTTGGAGATTAATAAGAGGTATTACAGTGGTGCAAAACAGTAACTATACGAAAATTATTTCATCATACGTAATAAACTACAGTAAAGAGATACTGCAAAATTTAGTAGTGTAAAGTGGCTATGGAAGTTGTCAATACAATAGCCTTGAGTGATATTAAATTTATCAGAATCAATCTTAATATACGATCTTATTGTTAGTTAGTAAATCGTTTTGCATTTAAATAAATGCAATTATTTTAAACGCAACGCATAAATTAACTTTTCAGAAAGAGAGAGTAAAAGAGAGAGAGAGAGAAAGAGGCAGAGATCTATTATAACTTATATTGAGTTGCCAATTTTCTTACCAAATTGTAAAAATATGTATTTCTCACATTGCTATAAAGTCTTACTACTTATGGCGCTATGACTCCGCATAATTCAGTGCATATATGATGTGGATATTACCAGTTAAAACTAAAAAACTTAAAAGAAATTAAAAGCTTTAAATATAATATCAGAATTTGAATTTGTTTATTTTCGTAAATGGATCGATATACTGAGCATGAATATCAATTAATATGATTTATGAAAAATATAGCCCATTGTGCGAAAGTCCATATACACACAAGGATTTGGACTTGTAGTACACCAATCGTCTGGCGCTCATTAGACAGTGTCTGTGTGTGCACACTTGTGAGTGTGTGTGTGTGGAGTGTTTGTTAGTATGCTTATTAGTTGCAGTCACTTGAGTTTGTAATATCAGCAATTAGATATACATACCTAAAGTCTACTTGCAGGTCACCCATTTCTAACTATATACTGATTGAGCAGGCAAAGAGTGAGAGACACATTAATGCGATTCAATGGGGATATATTATATACTTGAATATAAATACGAATATCAGGCACGAGTGTTCGTAATTCACAGCACAATTGCGCTTAACCGCAAGGTATGCGCTTTATTTGAGTATGTATTTATTTGAGGTCAACATCAAAAGCATTTTACTAATTACAGCTACAATATAACATATACATATTCATACACAATATAGGCTATATAATTGTTGAGGCTATGCCCGCCTAGTGTCGACCCGCGGCAATCATTTTCAATGCCTTGCGAGGGGTGTAAACAACTTGAATTCCTACTCAATCAATAGTCTCAAGCTTTAGTTGTAGACGTTGTTGTTGAAACGCCTCTTGAATTAGTCTTATTTGCGTAAGTAAACTTTCCTATGAAACACTTAATCGTATATACTGCGATTGCACCTTTCTATCTGAGTATATATCTCAGAATATATATTTGTGCGTACCTCAAATAATAAAGCATTTTAGAGTCGACATGGCTCAGCAATTTGTTGTGATTGCGCGACTCTCTCTCTCTCTCTCTCTCTCTCACACAATCTCCTTATTCTGTCTGTCTATCTGCTTGTCTCTCTGTTTACTACTAAATAATTGAGTGATATTTAATGGCAGCTCATACGTCGCTCTGTTGGCTTATCAATCGATGCTTGACTCCCTGACTCCCTGACTGACTGAATGGCTGGCTGGCTGGCTGACTAAATGATTAGCCAGACCCATATGCCTTATACGCCAGGTTGGCTTTTGTATATGCACCATAATGCGTGTGTAGCTGCGATTTATTCAATTCAAATTGACAGTCTGACAAACACTTTAACCATCTACCTGACAAATATACTAACTATACGGCTGAAGTTCAAATGATTGTGGTCTATTTGTGAGCTGTTGGCACTCATAAGTCTATAGGCTGTCATGGAATCGATCTGTCATCAGCTAATGCTATTTGTCACGTTACGAAATTTATATGCTTGATATTGTATCGATTTAAGGCCTATTTAAATCCAAGAAAGAAACATTATTCCTTGAGTAACCGTTTACTCAGCTAACAGCATACAAATTACAGCCGGGCTTAATTTTTGGTTAATATTCAAAAGGCAAACAGAAGCTAAGGCAGAAACGAAAATCTTCCATCCTTTTAAAAAACGGAAATTAAAATCTTTACGGCAAATGATTAACCAATAAGACGAACGGAACTCACATAGACGCGCCCAAACGGCGTGAAAGGCTAATTCAAAGGAAAGAAACAAAGTTAAGAATAGGAAAGGAAGCAAGAGTAAAGTAAGTACTTAAGGCCTGGGGCAAGAAGACGCATCAACGGCCAACTGTTGTGGCATATAATTACCAAAGTGGCCCTTGGCTTAGCCATGCCGACAGTGGGCAATTGGCAGTCTCAGTTGCCAGTTACCAGTTGCCAGTTGGTAACCGGAAGTTTAACAGCCGTTGCAATGGGCAGCTTATTAGTCAAATTAGGCTGGCTCGCGATGGCGTCGCGTCGGGAGTTTGTTTGTCCATTTGGCCGAGGCCAATTGAAGCGTCAAGTGAGTGACGAACGGTACTGGGCCACAACGAGACTCTAATGAAAATCGATTAAAAATGGCATAGACCAAACACTCCCGTCTCTCGCATATAATGGCAAATTAATTGTAAAATGTGCGGCCATTTTGCTTTGCTTGTTGCCTTCGTAGCGGTCAGTGGACAGAAGGGTGATGGCATAAGGGTGGAACTGACGGGACAGGTTTGGATGGGTGCACTTGCGCTCCATTTGAAGGATTGAAGGCAGCATAAAACAATAATTAATTGATTGAATGTAGTTGGAAATGGCCACCGCCGGAAGCAAGCAGCAACCAGCAACCAGCAACCAGCAAGGGGCAACCAAATCAGGCCCAACCACACGCCCCTTCAGCTAAGTGGCATAGAAAATTAGTTTGCCCAAGACTGGAATTTCTATCGTAATCGTTTTTCCCTTATCCAGAGGGTATGCTGATTTTCAGTAGCAGTTGTAGCCCGCTTATTCAAAGTGTAAACAAACTTTGTTTGTCTTGCAGCTTGTGTAGAACTTACGCGAGGCTTGGAAATATTTATTGAGAATCAAATTAAGTTTATTTAAGTAATTTTAAATATGTAATTAAAATGTGAGGAAAATTAAAATTGCTTTTCGATTACATATGTGTATAAATTTAATCTTAAGTAAAATAAAGCAATTTAACACAAATTTACTTGAACAATAACTGGAGCTCTCCTAGCTCAGTTTGAAATACAGTAATTAATAATTAAATCTCTATTTTTTTGACAATTCAAAAATGTTTTTTGATATGAAAATAGTAGAGAACTATTAATATTCATGAAAATATTTTTAGCTGTAGAGTTGCCTACTTAATTTTAAAAATGTTGTATAAAGTATACGCCCGACTTGTTTTGGAGATATTTTTCTTTAATTTGAGTTCCAATGACTGCGACACTTGGGAATATTCTTAAGGAAATTCAACTCCTGGACGGGGTAAAGTCGTCGCAACTCGGCAATTACAAAGCGGAATGTGAATTGAAATTCAAGCAGCAATTACCGAGATCGAAATTCGAGAAACAGAATGGGAGGGAAGGCTCGATACAAGCGGAATTGTCCTGCCAAGGACATTACGTGCCAGGGACGTTCACAGGCGGCTTTTGAGTGTTGGCCGCAATTAGGCGTCTAGGAATTCAATTTATTTTAGAACAGTTCGCGCTGCCAGTCATTCAAGACATCTCTCTATTTTTTTATTTGTATTTGTATTCGTTGTAGTTGTTCGCTCTCAATGTTTAAATGATTGGATAATACGCTGTTAGCTAATAGCCTTGGCAGCTGCCTCAATCTCAGCTGCGATGGTACACTTCCTGCTTCTGTCATTGCTCTGATTTTGCACTTAATTTGCTTAAGCTGCACTTCATTTTTAGCCAAGCCGCAGACGTGTCTCTTTCCTCCTCCTACGCTGGGAACCCGCATCTGTCAATGTTTATCCTTGCTGGCAGTTTTTCCCTTTGCGGTCGCGAACTTAAAATCTTGTTAATTTGCAACGCAGCACATCAAACTGACAGCATGGCATATGTCAATGCGGAATGACGCTGTGTTGAGGTTTGCTCTGTTATGGTCGACAGTCCGTGTACGTTCATCATTCAAAGTGCGGTGCAGGCACTGCTGAAATTAACAATTACACACCGCAGCAACTGAAACAACAACAACAACAACAACACCAACAACAACCACTGGGTTCGAGGTCTGAGGGTTGCACCTTGCAGCCAGCGGGGCGGATGGATTGGGCTTATAAAAATAACTATGGTGCAGGGCATTACAGCGGAAACGGAAGTGCGCATTAACTGTGCATGCTTGCATGCCACAGTGGGTGTGGGTGTGCCTGTGTTGGTAAATGTGTCCTCTATTAGCGGTGTATACGTGTCCGTGTGTGTTTAAGTATTTTCCTACAGCTGTGTGAGTAATTAAAACGGAGTGTGCGCGTTTAATAAGTTAAGCGCTGCTGCACTCACACTCACACACACACATGACAGCCCACATTACACATACAAGTCTAAATGAGAGGCAGACACACACACAATCAAATTCACTCACACAACCAGGTGCTTCCGTTGCTGCTGCGACATTGTTTTTACTGATTTTCTGCCCCAACTTTTATTATTCATTCGGGCTTTCATGCAATATTCAATACGCTGCAATATAAGCAATAGGTAGTATATACCATATAAATCGGGGAAATTGCATTATTTATTTTATAAAAAATATACTTCATTCGTTTTAATACTTCAAAGATTATTTGTGATACATATTTGATTATTCAAAGGATTTTCTAAATGTGATAATAACAAAAATCAATAGCCCAATATAAAATAATATTTTTTGTAAACATTTTTAGTTTACTTTTCTAGTAAACTAGATTTAGATTTCGCAATATTTATTTTATAGTTTTATACGAATTTCCACTTAATTTCTAACATAAATGGTAGCTGAATCTGAAAGTCATGATGGCCACATTCTTTTTGAATATTCTTTAATTAACTTGGTCCCATTTCGAAAGCATCTTATGCCTTTCTCCACTTATACGTAAATGGCTGAAAAGTCCACAAAATGCACAATGCAGCCAATTGGCTCATTTATTTGTGAGCAGCATAATGTGGCCACAGTGAACACGTCCACCCCCATTCACACACCCTTAAACACACATATGCATTAGCACTCGTATGCGTAGTTACCCTGACTACTATTAAGTGCCTGGCGGCATTTTGGTTGACCTTTGTTGCACGCGGCGTATGCGCAACATCCGCTTAAAAACTATTCCCCCCATTATACAGGTAAAAATATGAAAGGAGGGTTCGGGCTATACCATTAAAAGGAATAAAATTAGCCATTAAAATATAGTTGGTAGCATATTTATTTATTGCTGCATCGCTGCAAGGCAATTGGCCTTGACGATGGCTCCATTTGGGTGGGCTAATTTGGTGCAGGCTCTAATTAAAATTAAATTATGGGCATTAAATAAATTTTAATTATATTCTCATTTGTTTAGCTTATTTTGGATACATTATTCCCTCGTCGAATTCATTTTTTTCCCTTTATAACCCATTTTATGTGTCGAAAACAAAATGTCACTCGTTGCGCTAAATTGTTAATTGCATTGAAATGCGCGTTTGCGAGTTGGACAAAGTGACACACTCCCAAAACTCGCACACACACTCTCGCACTCTTATTTGCGATGTGATCTAATGCAATGAGATAAATTTGTATACTGGCAGCAGCCACAAAACGAATTTGCCATGTTTTTGGATTCGTAATCAGGCAACGGGTTAGCGTGCTATGGCCAACAGTTTAGCATTATCATCATCACAAGTACCGACAACAACAACAACAATTTAGACATCAAAACACTGTAATTGACATATGGCTGCAGCCAGTGTAGTATCTGTATCTATACTCTTAAATAGCTGTATCTTTAACTAGGGGAATGCATTGCAATTTGCATCTCAGCTGATTGTCGTGATTTTATTTGGCCTGTAAACAAGCCAAAACAATGACCCTTTTCGCTGTGATTTTATTTTGTATTGTTTAAATAACATTTTGCATTATATTTACATTCAATGACAAAACATTTGCACTGCCAGCCAAACAACAGATTCAATCGCGAATCGCATGAAAGCAATATCGAAAACTTGTAATTAAGTGGGTTGTGCCTATGAATAAGCATTGGCAAATATGTATTCTGATACTAGCAGAATGTTAATAAAGTTGAAATTATGGGATAACCACAGTTATTAGTTATTCAAAATATGATGAAAGGTATAATAAAGATAGTTTATCATAGTTGAAAGCTATAAGACTACTATACTAAACTGATTAAATGTAATTTTCCAAACGAAATTTTAGTAACTACACTTTTAATAATACGAAAATTGGCTTTAAAAATGAACAGGGTATATTGCAGTCTTATTTTGTTTTTATTTTGTGAAGTTTCTACAGTTGATTTTAATAAAGTTTATTGTATAATTTTTTGTTAAGTACATAAATACATTTCAAATTTTTGTCGACTCTTTTTTTTAGCAATTTTCAAAAACTCTTTATTGAAAAATAAATAAAACTTAAGTTTATGAATTAATCATTACATTTGTTTTTGGCCTCAAGGACTCAGGTGCTGACATCAGTTAACAAATAGACGGGAAGTTTAAAAAAAGCACCGTGAACAAAGCGTAAATTGCGCTAAACGAGAAAAACTCGTCGTTACAGCAATTTTGATATGTTTGCACATTTTTACTGCTGACTTTTCAGCATGTACTCAGGAAACACACACTATAACAAACAATATATATGTATGTATGTATTTATTTACTGTTCACGTGTCCAAACTTTCAAGTAAATGTGTGTTCGTATGTGTGTGTGTGTGTGCGTGTGTGTATTATGCGCGAAATTAATGCTGTCCTTGAATTTCTCATAAACTGCCAATTCAACGAAAAGTTTGTGACAACAACAACAACAACAAAAACAACAAGAATTATAGAAAACACACACACACAACCAAACAAACATGTACAGACACAAAGTTTGACTAAAGTTCATTTGGCCAACTGAGCGCGGCAAGTTCTTTTAAAAAGCATCTTAATCAGCAGTAAATACTCAACTAATCAGTGACTGCATTGTGTAGCGCCCTCATTGTGTCCTTCCCCCACCTCCCCTATCGTCATATTCCCCACTGTAGATTCCATTAAAGTGCCAATTCACATATTTGTAACACGCGCATTAACGTGTTCAGTGTTCGGCCGGCATTGAGCCATGGCTAACTTATTGCAACATAATTACACGTTTTGAACGCTGCAGCGCATAGTAAATTGGTACAACGGGGCTAAAGATGAGTCAATTGCTATTTTTGCGAGAATGTAGATAAGAATATGATAGACATATAGAGAGACTAATATATACATATTATAAACTGAAGTGAGTCGATTAATTTCCCAATTATTAGAGACAAAGAATTTTACGATATTTTCATACAAATTTATAAAAATGTTCGTTTTCAAACCAGACCGAACTTATGTACTACAATTCACATATGTACTGTTACTCTACTACTTACCTTCTGTAACGCCCTTCTTCAATTTACTCAAGTGCTCTTTTACAATCCGAGTTTTGTTAGATTTCCTCGTCAATATATAATTTTTCGTGTTTGTCACGTACTCATCTCTAAGTGTAGCATCCATTTTTATTTTCAAGTGTTTCTATCTCCCCGTCTACATTGGCGCATCGAACTTTGTTTTAATTATGCTGGAAGTCAGCAGACAGACGTTGGGTGCATTGGACATAGACATTGTTTGCGCTTGGCTTGACTTGGCTTGGCTTGGCTTGGACGAGGCCCTTAGCTTAATAAATTGCAATTGTTTGCAAGCTAACTTTGCACCCACGCCCCCATTTTAGCTCAGCTCAGCTTCGTTTCGTTTGTTCCCTTGCTGCGGCTTGAATTTTGTAATTGGTTTTGGCTTTTGCACACTGCATTTGACAAAAAAAAAACAACAAAAAATCCAAAAAAAAAAAAAATAGAAGAAAGTTTAGCATAATACGCAGGGAGTCGAAGCAAACAAAGTTTTACAAACATTCAGTCGCAGAATAGATTTTTGTATGTGCGGTTAACGAAGCAAATAGAAAAATTCACCACTGAAAACTGTAATTTTAATTTTTATTTTCTTTTTCTTTCATTCTGCAACTAAACTCAAATATTGACCGAAAAGTTTAATAAACGTAGTAATTGTTGTCGACGCGCCAGATAGTCAGAAGGCACTATTAAAGTTGTATAAACTCAATTCCAATTTGGAATTTTTCACAGGCGAAATGCTGGGAAAGTGACACTACGCAAACTTAATTAAAAGCGATACAGTTTGCCACAAGAGCACAAGACCGCTATTTAAATATTACAGTTCACTGTCAAAACAATGCACAGCTGGACTCTGAACGAAACAAAAGACCGAATGAGTTCCAACAAAATTGTTTGAATTATAGCAAATAACGATACATGCACTTTGCATGCCACTGATACTGATATGCACCGGACAGTCGGACAGACGGAAAAACAAACAGGCAAACAGACAGGCGGACAGGCGGACAGGCGGACAGATATGAAAACAAATATACACACTGTCAGTGAGGGCAACATCTTCGTTATGAATGAGCATACAACTGATTATACCCTATTAAAGAAAATTGCACTCTTATAATGACTAGACTATTATTCGAATACTATTAACATAGGGTATATAATCTTCACTACTTCTTCTCTGCTTTCTCTTGATATTCAGAAACAACAAACAATTAGTTCGAATTTTTTGCCTTCCTCTCCCACCCTCTCGTAAAATTGTTTAAATTATTTATAAGAAGGAGCTGCAAAATGAAATCAGACATCTGCTGCTTTTGCTGGCTGTGGCAACTTCTTTCCTTCTGCCATCCTGTCGGTTGTAAAGGGATAACAAAAACCCTTTCGAAAGACCAAAATCCTAGTCATTGTTATGGCTTAAGTTGGGTCAAAAGTGTTGTGTATATTATGGTCAGCACGTACTATAACTGTAAGTAGAGTTCCAACTGTAACTGTACTGCCAGTCATACTTCATAACTTTTCTCTGTCTCCCTCTTTGCTTTTCTCACGCTTTGTCTCGCTTTGGGCAGGCAAAAATTTAATTATTAGCATACATTAGGGCGTAGTCATAGAAGGAGGAGTAGCATTAGCAGCAGAAGCAGCAGCGTCGCCAGCTGAGTTTTATGAGTTTCATTGTATTGTACTTACATTGCGTATGCGTATTGCGTGCGGTGTTGTGTGTCTAATTGAAAAAATATCAAGCATACAACATGTGGAGCATTTGTTTTGACGGACTTGGGTCAGTGAGGAGCATAAATAAAAAGCAGCTGTGGTCTGGTTGTAAAAACAATTCAAGTGTTGAATGCAAATCGAGTTGAAGAGTTGAATATCTGCAGAAACTGTGCAGTCAGTAAATATGCATTGTAAATCATCAACATTTGGGCCATTTAATTAACAATGTGTTGAACTCATATTAGCCTCAAGCCTTTGGTTAACTCTAATCCCAGCCAGCACTTTGACTTCTACATTCTTGAGTCAACTTTTCGTTGCGGATGCTGAGTGAGGAGCGTAAAGCGAGCCGTGAGCTCAGAGCTCACAGCTATCGTCTATTACAAAAGTTTATCGTTTAATTAGACAGCTAACTACTTGGGAGTCAGTAAGTCACTCAGTAAGTCATTCAGACTTCGAGCTGGTCGTTATTGCCAGGAATGCTCTTAATTTTCCATGGAAAACTACAAAGTAAGCTTGTTAATTAAATACGCATTACCGCGCCTCTAATTGGCTGCGATGTGCTGCTTAGCAATAACAACATAAACAACAACATCAGCAGCAACATCAAGAACAAAAACTACAACAATTTTCTGGATTCAGAGTTGCAAAGTTTTTCGCCGGTCGCTTGTTGTAGTCAATGAAAAATGACAGAAAAATAAACAAAAATTTAATTTAATTATTTTCTGACATTTTGGCCTCTGACTAAGAGACAAGCAGATTGACAGATAAATAAACGGTCTGAAAGATAAACTAAATAGACAAGAAGAACAATTGAAAATACAAAGGATGTATGCTTAATGACAAATGTCATTCGGTAAATCACATTTCATTAGTGGAGCTTTCCACTCTGACTGCAACTGCAACAGCAACTTTAGAAGGCATTCTGGCTACTGTCGTCGGTGGCATGCCACAAACTAATTCAGCTGTACAACATCATCAATCACTGCGGCAGAAATAAGTTGGCCAAGTGCTCAGAGAATGCATCAAGCCTGGCACAAAAAGGTTAATGGGTGAAAAAATCATTATAGTCATTGCAATGTTTGTTGTTCGTTAGCTGCAAAAAGGCGACAGCATTTGGCTTAAATATCCGCACCCTGCAACTGAATGTGGGTAATTTGTGACCTTACATTGTTTTTTTGCTGCATTGCCGTTTGTTAACTCCACGCAGTGTGTTTCTTACCTCACGGGCAAGAGAATTTATGCTAAAATAGTGTGGCAATAAGCAGTTGCATGTCTAATGTTGAGCGCACCAAAACAATTTAGCACAGGAACATGAAAATAAAGATAAGTTTTTTAATGTTATGAAATGTTGACTTTTGTTGAATAAGAATGAGTATACGATTATGAGAATAACGGGCACTTATGCATGGCATTATAAATTTTAATAATTTCATTTCAATTAGACTCGTTCTCTTCTTATCTTAATCCTGCTGATCGCTGATCTTTCCTGAATGTTTGTTACTCACTACACTTTATTTGACCCCCAATCTAATTGCTGCTCTCTGAAAAAAACTAAAGAATTAAGCATATAAACCCAAAAAGTTTCAGATCTACTTTACGTTTAAGCCATTGACTGGACTTTTGAACACTTTAAGCCAGCGAAACAGTTTTTCAACTTTATTTACGGTCTTCACAGCTCTTAAACTTTCACACTTTAATCATATCTGCTCTTATTGTTTTACCTGATGCTGTTGTTCGTGTTGTTGTTGGTGTTGTTATTGCTGCTGTTGTTGTTATTGTTTTAAGCTTGAAGCTGGCCAGCAAAGAGTTGCGCTCTTATTCATCCCTTTGGCGCTCAGTTTGGCTTATTCAAGTGTGGCTTTTTCATGTGCACACTGCGGAGTCACTTTGACCTGCATGTTATTCATGGCTAAACACACACACACATACACACATACATACATCCATATACACTACACTGAACCCAATCCCAACCGTGCCGAGCAAACAATTTTCTAAACTTGCGCGCTGCGCACATAGTGAAATGAAGGCGTTGGCCTCTTCGAGAGCGTTAGGGGGGAGGGCATGACTGTAAGTGAGGGCTTGTGGATTGCTGCGCGCTAAGCTGTGCTAAACATTCCCTAAATATATTTTGCAACAGCTCCTCCATAGACACACGCTTACATACACACGAGATAAGCGGCGAACATAGCAGCCAGGACAACGGCAAGGACACGCAGCGATGAAAAAAGTCTGCCCGCTGCAATGAAACTTTTTGCACCTGAATATTTTTCAAAAACTATTCACAGTTGATTTTTCACCTGATGCTTTTCATGGAACTCCCCTATAAGGCTTACTCACGTGTATGTGTGTTGTGTGTGTGTGTGTGTAGGTGTGTAAGTGCTTAAAATATTTGTCTGAATGGCTGCCTGCAAAACTGTGGCATGTGAGGCAACCTTCCGAAAGTATGGCTTGCCACAGAGAACGGTTCGCTTTATACGACTTAAGTTGGATGCAGTGGCGCTGCTTTAACTACTTTTGGCTTGAAGTGACTGCACAATGCAGAGCAGATACTTGCAATGGTCAAAGGTGCCAAACGGGATAAATTTCTCTTAAGAGCTTGAGCAGCTTTTATGAGTAATAACTGGGAATATATTAAGATAGTTCCCCTTAAATTTAAATTGCCATATCTTATTATTTAAAATAGTCAAGGAGTCTTCTCCTTAAGGCCAGTATACAGAATCACATTAATCTTTAAAACAATCATGAGAGAACCATTTAGGTGAAAGCAGTATTCAAAATATATAAGTTTATCGAAAAGAGTCTTTGTCAGCATAATGAACATTCTATTTGTAAAAGTAAATTCTCTATCGAACTGAACCGCTCCTGACTTTTCATATAAGTACTACATATACGAGAATTGTGCACATGTGCATACGTGTCTGCGTAAATGTGCAGCCTTATCTATATGCATTTTATTATATAAGCCATGGTCTTAAGTTTACCAACTTACCGCTCCACCGTTTGCTTTTCTCTGTATTGCAGCTATGGTCTCCTGGGTGCCTCGGGCTGTGGCAAGACAACGCTGCTCAGCTGCATCGTTGGACGACGGCGTCTCAATTCGGGCGAGATTTGGGTGCTTGGCGGACGGCCGGGGTCGCCTGGTTCCGGTGTGCCTGGACCGCGAATTGGCTACATGCCACAGGTGAGTAGAGCTAGCAGGCAACATGAATGTTGGTTGAATATTTCATGCGCTTTTTATTGTTCTGCCACAGTTGGCATTCGTTGCTCGTAACTAAATTAAATAAATGCAATAAAACGTTAAAGCAACAATGCCTCATTCCAAAAAATATAGTGTTTTAAATGCCGCAGAGCAGGAAAATTTTAATTTCGAGCAAGTGCAATAATATTTTCCCAGTTGCCATGCAAATCGCCATTTCATTTCCAGTGCCTCATAAACCAACAGCCAGCAGGCATTGTGTGAGCAACGGTATTTGCATTCGTTCAGTCTATAACTTAATTCTATTTGCAGGAGATAGCGCTTTATGGGGAGTTCACAATGCGCGAAACTTTAATCTACTTTGGCCTCATTGCGGCCATACCACGCAGCGATATAGAGGATCGCACCGAGTTCCTGCTCAAATTGCTCAATTTACCAAATGGCTCAAAGTTCGTCAAGAATTTGAGTGGTGGACAACAGCGCAGGGTGAGCCTGGCAGTTGCTCTGCTCCATGAACCGGAGTTGCTCATATTGGATGAGCCAACGGTGGGTGTGGATCCGGTGTTGCGACAAAGGTGGGTATAAATATGTCATGAGAATAGCTCAACAGATAAATGCCACTCGGTTGCATGCTCAAGAGAATTGCGCTAAAGCTGTCTCAACTTGAAGAGCTGTTTTCACTTGAATCTGATCAATATGGAGCATTTCCACTTTATGGGGATTCATTTGCTATATCAAATTGATGTCGGCTGATTAACTCTTTATCTCTTTTACAGCATTTGGGATCATTTGGTGGATATAACGAAAAATGGTCACACAACTGTGATAATCACGACACATTACATCGATGAATGTGCCCAGGCGCATATGGTAAGTTCTCCTCATATTTAAAGAGACATAGAAAGGGAAAGTGGGGAGTTAGTGTGGCAGACAGCCAAGTGTCAATGGCTTTTTGGCGCCCACGCATTGTTAGCCCGGTTGATTTATAGTCGAAGCTTGCACGTCTATTTGTAATATGCGGCGTATGAGCAATATTACGCGCCTCTCCCACCCCCGTTCGGGCTAGTGAAAGGTGAAAGCTCAGCTGTCGAGGGAGTCGACCATAAGTCTCTGCGCCGCAACGGCGCTTATCAGCTCAAGCTCAAATGTACGCTGTCAACACGCGGTGCTAAGTGCTTCCTTCTGCTGGGAGCATTGGTGGTAGGGGTGGGTTATCTTTGGGAAGTATGGGGACTGATGGCATGGCAAATTTGTATCCTACGCGAGCTGCAACAAATATGTGTCCTCTTTCGAAAAACTACAATATTACTGGCTCGGGCTGTCCGTCTGTATGGCTGTCTCTGTTGACCCATGGCCATGGCACGATTTACGAGGCATTTCCGAGCGAGACACATTGCAAAATTTACTTCAGATTTATTTATGCTGGCAATGCGAGGCGTAATAATCAGCAAGCAGAGAGAAAGAGACAGTGCGTATACATGGGTTTGAGTGTGGAGGCCTGGTCATTTGCTGCCCCTACCCCAAAAACGTAGGGCAGACAATGAACTGTACAAGCAACTGACAAGGGGCAGCAAAATATGAAAAACAAAAAACAAAAAAAAAAAGCATGGAAAATACAGAAATAAAGCGTGACAAAGCGCACAAAGCAAACGCCCGTCACAATGGACACTTAGATAGACAGATATATAGATAGATAGACCGACACGCACAGGATATCCACACAGACACACACACACACACATACACTTATATACCCACACTTACACGCACACATAAAACAAACAAAATCCCTACACACAGACACGCACTTATGCTGGTCAGGTCCGAAGCGGAAGCTGGGAAAAGCTAGTCAGGGGCAACACAATAAAAGATGAAAAGATTGATGCAGAAAAGAAAGCATTAAAGAGGTAGCACACGTAATATTTGGAAAGAGAACGAAGTCCAAATACTCTACTTCAAGGCCTCTGAAATCAAATAATTGATGGGAAAACATTCTCTTCTTTTGCAAAAAAAACCGATATGTTAAAATTGAAAAGCAACTTAGGACATTGTTTCCTCTGCATATCCAATCAGTGACATTTTGAACCGGTTATTGGCTGAAGTAAGAAATTTTACTCATGCGAATTATTTATACTTTACAAAAGGAATTTTATGAAATATTCCTTGTAAATTGAATTAGAAATCAATTCGATACACATAATATTGTATAGTATTATTGAATTTCGTAAAGCAGCTTATTCAGTTCTTACATCAAAGTGTGCTTGTTAACCTCGTTAGACATCTTCTTAGGAGTAACAATAAGTACCCAAGAGTGGATGATCTGCCCCCTCCTGGTACACGATACTCCTGCCAACAGCTGTCAGGGCGACACCCTTACAGTGTCGTTGCGGTAAAGAGTTATGGCCAATAAACAAAATCACTGCCGGCAATGTAGAGACATAGAGTGAGTACAATTTTGTTTTCCACAAAACGTGCTGGTAACCTGAATGTTCGACTGGTTTTCCCAGTCAATAAAACAATGGGCAAAGGTTTAAGGTTCAGTTAATCTAACAGCGACGCGGCAACCATTAAAATGTGAATTTAATTCCAATTGTTATACCGAATTTATGGCCTAAATGGAAGAAAAGGTACCCTGAGCTAAGGCAACTGACTTTTGTCTGGTTGGCAACTTTGGTGACAGTGTTTAATTGCTCATATTGAACACGTGTTGTGTCTTCATGGCACAACAACAGCTAGACAAACTCCGCTCGAGTTGACTACTCGTATAATAGCCGGTAGCAAATTGCTTTTTCAGCTTTGTCACTTTTTCGTGCCACGTTTTTGCTTTGCCGCAGGTTCCGTAATACTCACAGGAGTCCACTTCTAAGTCCTGCAGTAGTCCTCGCACTCACACATACAAAAAATATATATATCTTTTTCTTTTTTTGGTTTTTCTTTTTTTTTGGCAATTTTGCACGTCACTCGGACTTCAGTTCTCATACGTTTTCTTACTTGTCCAACTGCCTAGTGGTTGTTGCTCACTTGTTGTTGTCGTTGTTTTTTCATTCCATTTTTTTTTGTTTTGTGTCTTTTTATTTGTTGACTCAACAGAATTGCGTGCCGGCAGCATAACAGTGAAACACACACATGCACATACTAAAATATTGTATCTGTGTAGTTCTCTCACATATATTTAACAAGTCCGTGTTGATTGAGTAAGACATTTCGATTGACACCTAACTGCTACTTGCTTTATGCTTTTCGGCCATTTCAATTTGGTTTCCGTCGCAAACTTTGGCACTTAAAATTATTACACCTGTTTTTACACCAAATTTTTGACGGCAAATGCAACTCACCATTATTTTCAATTGATGTGCAATTGCTAAGTAAAACTTATGAATATTATACAAATTGCCTTACCAAAATACACTAAATATTTATATACGCTCTAATTAAATTGATCTTCTACGAAAATTGTCATAACTAATATTTATAAATATCCTTTAAGAAGAGCATTATTTTTTACTGCACATCTATTACTGTACTACTATACTATAAGTCTATGACTTTCCCTCTGAGTGGCAGATTAATTCTTAGCTCAACAGATAAACTGAACAGGCGCCAGGTCTTATATTATTTGCAATTTCACTGCGTCAGCAATTATTCAACTGTCCGTTTGCATTTCTGGCCTCGTCGTCTTCTCGCATTCTCTCAACGTACCCACGTTACTTTTCTTTTTGGTTTTTGCCATTAAAAAGCAACATGCGGAAAATTACGCGACAAAAAGGAAATGCAGTACAGAAGAGACAGCATAAACTATTAAGGACACAAGGAAAAAAACTGGAGCCGAAACAGACGCCTTACCAGAAACAGCTCAAAGTGACGCTTTCGCTGGAGGGGCTGATGGAGAGGGGGCGAAAAGTAGTCGTAACAATATATCCATCAAATAATGTTACGCTTCCTGATTTCATTTATTAGAGCAGAAAGTGCTGCAAAGCTAAAGCGACTCCAACACTCCCGTACAAGCGGCGTATACGCGATTTCGTACTATAGAGGGTATCGTACCAGCAACAATTTCCCATGAGGCAAGCAGCGCTGACATTAAATTTAGGGAGTAAGGTCTGTCAAAAAAAAGCACCAGAAAAGCAGAGAAAAAAACTGAAACACAACACTGCGACAAGCAAAGGGGACAAAGAAAAAAGTAAATGGCAATGTTGCCATTTGGGTTGCCTGACCCCCTGTTACTGTTTTAGTCTTTCAGTTGCACACAGTAAAATGAAGGGACCAGGAGAAGTAGGAGCGGGTTGGGACTGACTGCCAGGCTAATAATGACGCAATTGCAGGCGTTGATGGGGTGTCATAATGTGTAGCTAACCTTTGATGTGGGTCCTCTGATTTATCTGTATGTGTGACCACGTTCCTATCAGGCCAGGCAGAGAAAGTGCTTTAATGGAAACAAAAACTAATGGATATTAAAGATACAATGAAGTAATAGAAAGATTTTAACGCCATGAAGACGTAATAAATAGCTTGAGAAAAATATTGGAAATATGTCTAGGCCAGACAGAGAACCAATAATTGGTAAGCTAGGCAATTATTTATTAATAAACAAAGCCGAGAAATTTTATTTAAAATAAAATGCTAAATTTCCTTAAATATATATTTAAAGAAATCAAGTACTTATAGCTTTAAACCTATATTGAGTACCTGAAGCTTAAAATTTATGTAGTGAAAAATTTTCAATGAGAAAAATTTATTTCGATCGTAAAAATAAGTTTTTGTTATATGCATGCAATAGGTACGCTTTTCCCCTTTTTTAATATAAAAAAAATCTTGAGAACACGCCCATCCGCCCACTCGTATATCATTTTTCAATTTCCCATTGCGTGCGTGCATAAAAACCTCCGAAATGAATGTAAACAAGTCAAATAACTCCGCTTAAGAATGCATAACTCCAAGTTACCCTGCAACTGCATAAATCTTTAGGAAAGTTTTTACTTAAGATACATTTTAAAGCAGCTTTTTCTGAATTTTTGACCTTTTTTTCTAGCTCTTGTCTTTATCTTACCAACCTATATGCCCTATTTCATTCCATTTATTGTTGCACAGTATTGCAATTTATGGTATGTGCAATTCATTCCCGATCATAAAGTGGGCCATAAAATTGCAACTGATTGGAAGCAAATAGAGGTGGGGTAGCTAGAGTGTTAGTTCTACATGGTCATTCAATTAGTAGTCTAATTGGCTTCTCCATAGATGAATTACCAAATACAAAGGCCAATGGACATGCCCAAGGAAATAACCGATTTCCGGCAGACTGAAGACTAAAGACAAAATCAAATCAAGCAGCAAAACTTTTGTAACTAACTAGTGTAAGTCAGTATATGTGTGTTTTGGGTTTGTATAAAGCTGAGGCTTATTTAGCATAGAGTTACCATGTGAGCTTTTCGATGAAGGCACTCATGTGCATTCCTAATGAAGCCATCGAGGGTGTTAGAACTGATGAACAAGCAGTTGACTGTGACTATGAAGATGCCAGTGAAGTGAAGTTTTGAAAAGGCGGCAAAGTTTGCCAGGCCCAGGCAGGACCAATGTCCTGAACTTGCTTAATATGTTGCTCTGTATGCCTGGTCATGTGCGGCACAGAAATCAATTAAGTTAATTTCCGCACGTTTCGACAAATGGCAGGGGAATTAGCTGGATGCAGAGGTGTGGTCAAGAGGGGGTCGACCGTCAATAAAACTTTTCAACGACAACAACAGGATGTACATAATTCAGTCAGCCGATAAAAAGACGAGAAACTTTGCCCCCAACAATCTATGAACAAAAAAAACAAGCCAAGTCAATAGTTGAATTGATTTGACGACACTTTTGCCTGACTTTGATAGCAATGTATTGTCCTTACAGATTGGTCTGCTACGCGGAGGCAAAATGCTGGCCGAGGAGTCACCCGATTATCTGAGACGACAGTACAACGCTGACTCGCTGGAGGATGTCTTCCTTAAGCTCTCTGTCATGCAGAACATGGGAAAGCGCCGTCGATCCTCAATTGCCCAGGAGATTGTTGAACAGGTCACAGTACCGGCCATATCGAATCCTGCACTGGACATGTCAGATGAACAACATGCCGCTGAGATTTCTGGTGAATTCGGTGATAATATATCCATGTCCTCGGCGGTTCGTGATCCGATCACTAGTACAGCACCAGCTGCACCACCGCTACCACCGGTACAGGAGATACGGACATCCTTTTGGTATAATATGCATGTGATGCAGTCACATCATTTGCATGCACTCATCTGGAAAAACTTTCTCTGGATGATGCGGAATGTGGGGTGAGTGAAAGTAAACTATCTATATAAATCAACTAACTAACTAGCTGTACGTCTCTCTCTCTCTCTCTCTCTGCGTCTCTCAGGATAATGCTGTTCATTGTGGGTCTACCTGTGGTGCAAATTTTACTGTTCTGTTATGCGATTGGACATGATCCGACTGGCCTCAAATTGGCCGTGGCGAATCACGAGATGTCCGAGGAAATGATTATGCAACAATTCTGTCCAGTGAACGCCGGATGCAATCAGACTATGCTCAGTTGCCGTTATCTCGATATGCTGGTCAAGAACAAGAGCATGGTTGTGGTGAGTACATGCAATGCAAATTACCTTGCTAAAGGGAGCGGATAGAGAAAGGGGTATCCTGAAAGGGAGACAACAACTGTGTCATTGGCTTTTCCTTAAATTGTTCTGTGAAAGCCAGAGAACTACAATAACCACTCATGTTGCTGTTGACTCTTGGTGTTGCTGCTGTTGTTCTTAATGCTGCTGCTGCTGCTGTTGCTTATTGAAGGACGCACAGACGATGGTTCGACCCTGTTGGCTATTCGTGTAATTTATTTCAATTTGTGTGGACAGCAAAGCTGGTCAGCCAACGTGTGCATGCTCTTCAATCTACTGCATACAATGCCTGGTATTTCCCCCCCTCGACCGCCCTTCCCTGCTCTGCTCCTTTGCACTCCTAAATCAACAGACATGCCCTATTCCCAGTCCCAGTCTCTTACCCTTGAAGTTGGCACCGTCTTGGCTGCCGTTGTTGTTGTTGTTATTGCTGCTGTTGCCATTGGTGTTGGCGCACACAAATTACAGCTGCTTATCTTTGGCAACAGCACCAACAACAACGTGTGTGGCAGCTGGGCAGTTCGGCCTGGTCGAGATCATCAATAAATTTACTTGCTGTGGGGCAAAAATAGTAGTTGAAAGCAACCCAGTACAGAAGGACAGCCCCTTGTGGCAATTTATTGCAAATTAAGCTTCAAAAACAAAGCCTCTTGTTGTCTAATTTGAGCCCAAGTCCTTCGTCTCGACTTTATTCAACAAATCCAAAGTCTTTTGAAAGTATCTGTTTGGCTCTTGGCAAAAAATTTCATTCATTTTGAATTAGGCATCGTAAGTAATAACAGGGGATACAAAACAATTTGTATTTTTAATAAATAACTAAAGAATAGTGTATTAATGAAGCGTGTTGATGCAACTTATTTATTTAACATTTTCAATTACTTCGAATTTTTTAAAGTGGAAACTTTTATAATTATTTTCATATTCGACGTGTTTTACTTTTGTCTATCGAATCAATTTTAGATGCCAAATTTCTTTATTTTATTTCACAATGGTGTTTAGGTAAAAACCAAATACCTGTAGGCCTTGCAAATCAATCAAACTCAAACCGCGCTGTCTTATGACATAATTAAGCAAATTCTCTTTAATAGGGCCTGAAGCATGACCTTTTTAAACCGCTTCTACGAACTTGGTTTCTCTTTTATTTCATTATTATTTTAGTTGTTCTTTCTTTTTTTGGCTAAGAACAATACAATAACAGTAACAGTAAGAGTAGCAATAAGGATGCCAACAACAATCTGCACGCCTCAACTGGCAATTTGCAAAGGTCCTACAGAGGAAAAAGTTTTGGCTTCAAAAATTGAAAAGCCTCGGTCAACCACCAAGTCCCCCTTATCACTCTTAATTTGTGTAAATTCAAACTAAGATAAAAAATAAATAAACAAGAAGAAATAACTTTCTATTGCAAGCCAAAGGATACATACTCTTACGTTCATATTCAATACAATTTTGGTTCAACTTTTACTTAGCTGATTTTTGTAAAATTTCATTATTTTTATTTAAAAGAGGAATAACAAATGTTAAATTTCTCAATAGTCGTGGCTACTAAAAGTTGATTGAAAGAAAAAACACAGCTCCCGATAATATTTTAATGAAGTGTATAAATTAGTAAAAACAAGAGTATAAAAAAACACGCGTTTTGCGTATCTTTGTATCTTTGCATCTGATTTTAGTCCTTAAAAATTGTATGCTGTATATTTTGGGTCCTGATCTTTGTGTAGCCCCACCTTCCTATTGGGGGTTCCAAAGTTAATTTTGCTCAATGAACAGCATATCAAGGAGCCATCATCACGTGGCCAGCGGCCTCTGCAACCCAAATGTCCTGCTATGCCCCTTAACCACACTCCCCTCCCTTATACGACAAACATGCCACCAGCTAGAGGCGATATTAGCAGTTGCTGAAATTTGAATTTCAGTTGTTGTCTCTGTGTGTTTGTGGTCGTTTCAACCGCTTCGTGTATTGACAGCTTTTCAATAGCTACCATAACCAACAACAACAACAACAACTAAAACGACAACGACAACAACAACATGGGAGCCTGCATGTTTACTGTTCACGTACCGCAGGCTAAAGAGGAAAATATAAAAAGAAAAGCTGAAAAATGCACACCGAATTATATTCCTGTCTATAAATACATATATTTATATAGATACATATATTTATATGTTTATTTTTTACTTCAAGGCTATTTACTTTGTGGTTTGTCTAGATCAAAGGCATTCGGGCTTATGCCCCTTATCTAAGTCATATAAAAATTGGTCTTTGTTTCTGGCGACCCTTTTAGGTACATAGCCAGGGGTGATTGCGAAAGGAAAACTTATGGCAATTTTGGCTTTTAATTTATGCCCAAAATTGAAAACTTATTGTAAAGAGGGCTATCCCCCTGCCAAGTAATGTTGTTGTTTTTACTTTTAATTAAAAGTTCATTAGGCGTGACAGCACTGCTCATTAACCAGCCTTGGTTTCTTAACGTGGCTAGAGGGGACAATGCTGAAAGCAGGTATATTGCGGAAGTCCTTCCTTCTAAGTGCAGTAGCTTTTATTGTTGCACTTGATTAGCGACAAGCTTTAACTTTAAGTAAATGGTTCATTTTTATGCTTGTTTTACTCAGTTGTTGTGGTTTTCTTTATGAGCAAAAGTTGCGGTTAGAATGAAGAGAGAGAAAAACTAAAAATGTATGAAAATTACCAAGGTAGCGAAAAGTTTTTCCTCTGCAAGGCACTACTTCATTTGCTACACTCCATACTATATACCTTATGCCACTCTTGTGCTCATCCTGCTTTACGTCCAAGTTGACTTCATTTGCGCATAGTTTGTGGCTCAAGTTTGTCATAAACAATGTTGAACTTAAGGTTAAAGTAAAGCATAAAAGTTGTCAGAACTGCTGAATTGATTGCCTCTTGTTGCTTTTGATAAGTGTGTCAAAGACTGGACCACTGTGATTCAATTATTATAGAGATGGTTATACATATAAAACATAATATTATCAGTCTATCAGCTAAATGGTTCCAGATCTTCTTTTGCAACAGAGACATTCTCTTTACACCAAAAAAACTATTTCCATATCATTTTGTGAAAACTTCAGGAAATTCCCTCGGTCCTCGGATTGCAACTTAAATTTGGTTGAAATTATGTCAACAAAGTTTTAGCTAACAAATTCGATTAACCATTAAATCCAATGGAGCTTATCGGCGTGTCGATCCATTTAACCACACAAATGTACGTAAACGATGTGTGTGTAGTGTCTGTGAGTAAAGTGTGTGTATGTTTGTAGCCACAAAACCAGACGTGTGTATGACTTCATTTGTCTAAACATTAATGCGGCTATTGCGTAAATTTCACGCCTGTTGTTTCCTATCCCCTTTCGGTTTAAATATTTCCACGCACATACACACACACAGACACACACATACACAGACACATTCTTGTTAGCCACAAAATTGCTATAGCTTAGCCCAAATACAAATGCCGATACATGTGCCAGCAGTTGTTGTTGCCGTTCTCTGTGGGTTATTGTATGTACATAAGTGGCTGGGAAAACTTTAGGCCAAAGTTCTGGGCCAAAGTTGTAGCTGGGAACTTAATCAATGTATGAGCACTTACAACAACTGGCTTAGGAGTAAGGATATGCGGGCTGTATGCTGGCCATGACAATGTTTTCCCTTAGCTTACACTTCATTATTTATTTTTGCGTATTACGACGCAACGCAGACCAAAACAAAGAGCGAAAAAAAGAAAATCAGCGCAATGAAATTGTAAAAGATAACAAAAACATATTGTTGACACCAACAACATCAGCAACAACGACAGCAACAGCGACAGCAACAACATACCATCAAAAGGCGCAACGCAGAAAAGTAGGCAATGCATATTGTGTTGAGGCGCTTCCTTAAGGATCTGCGCATGCTGATGCTGATGCTGCTCCTGTTGTTGTTGTTTTTATTGTTGTTATTGTTGTTTGTTGTTTACTGAATTTATCGCTTGACGCAAAGAACGCACATTAATTACGCGGAGTTACTTTTATTGTGCCGCTCAACAAGACCGAACATGCAAACAAACAATGGGACAGGAAATGAAGCGAGACGCTGTAACAGTTACCAGCGACTGTAACTGTGACTGTGTAACAGTTACTGCTACAGTTAACTGTAACAAAGAGACTGTCGTAGAATCCAAAAAGGAAGCGCCCAAAGGACATGCGTTGCTCAATAATTCAAAGCTTTTAATTGCGCAACAACAAAAGGCGCCAAGTCATGCCGCATCCCTCTACACACTGCGTGCAATAAGTATATTTACCAAGTACAACGTCATCATTTTACGGTCTCTGAGTAGGGTGTACGGGGAATGGCAGGTGCAATGACTTTTAAAGCTAATTGAATGAACATTTGATTGATTGTTGCCAATTGCTGCCAACTGACTTTCTCTCTCTTTTTCCCATTTTCTCAGAACTATGTAAATGATGATGAAGCAGCCTATGAGGAAGTTCGTCGAGGACGTGCATGGGCCGCACTTGTCATACAGCCCAACTATACAGATGCCCTGGTCCAGCGAGTGGAGGATGGTCGCTATGCGGAGGATGGCACCGTCGAGGCATCCGATTTGGGAGTGCGGATGGATTGGTCCAGTAAGTAATTGCCACCAAATATCTAATACTTAACTTACCCACAATATTTTCTTCAGATCAACAGATATCGACGCTGCTCTACCGTGATCTGCAGTACACATTCTTCAACTTCGTGGAGAATATGCTGACCGAGTGCGATGTAAATCCTAAGCTGGGACGTGTGCCTGTAGAAATGGAGCAACCCATTTATGGTTATCGGAATCCAAACTTTACTGACTTTGCAGCACCTGGCGTCATACTGACCATCATCTTCTTTTTGTCCGTGGCCATTACGTCGGGAGCAATGTTGATTGAAAGGAATGAGGGAATGTTGGAGCGTTGTCTAGTTGCTGGAATAACAGGACCAGAAATACTGCTATCTCAGGTTGTCACCCAGTTTACGGTGATGCTCAGTCAAACCGTATTTGTGTTGATTGTTAGCTTCTACTTCTTTGAGCTGACTCTGGTGGGTGACATTTGGCTGGTCGTGGCACTCTGCATCCTCAACGGTCTATGCGGCATGAGCTTTGGCTTTGTCATCTCCTGTGCTGTGGATACTGAGAGAACGGCAACATATGTAGCCATGGGCTCATTTCTGCCCATTGTGATGTTGTGTGGCATCATTTGGCCCATCGAGGGCATGTATCCGCTGCTGCAGTTTGTCACCGCCTTCCTGCCACTGACCAAGCCAACGGAATCAATGCGTTCCATACTGCAACGGGGTTGGGGCATGGATAATCCAACAGTCTACAATGGTTTCATTTCAATATCGTCGTGGGTGCTTGTCTTTCTGGTACTCACCATACTTCTGCTCAAGTTCAAGAAGGGATAGATTATATTCCTGCTCTTCCAACTGTTAATACGAGTACCTATGATTTTACTAGGTTATAAGGGTAGCCCTTAGTATTTTGCTTAGGTTTCTATCTCTCTTAATGTAGAATGTGTTAGTCCACGTAATATACTTAAGGTTCCGGATGTCACATTTATTCCATGGAAATGTTGTGCCTTTTATGCTTAAGTTTTCATATCATACACATTGACACTGGTCGACATAATTATACATACACATGTACAAGTATTTTGTGAATAAAATAAACGATAATTTTAATTACATTAAAATAAAGCTGAAAAACATTTTAAGAAATATCAGTCATAATTTTGATTTCAAATTGCCGATCCTGCAATTCTTGTGTACATTTGCTTTGGGAAAACCTAATTTTCATTTAGCTTTGATTTGACAATTTGCGTATTTGCAAACCCTTAAAGTTAACTGAAATTTGCAGAAACCATTGCATTTCATTATGCTGCAAATTGAGGTACTCTTGGCCCTTTCAATCAGTATTTGAATTGGCCAATATTTATTTACCGAGCAGCTGCAATCAAAGGTTGCCCAAACTGGCTCTCTATCAGTTGGCATGCCACATTGATGTACTCTACTCTTCCTTCCCTAACCTACCTACCGTATTCCCCCTTTTTAAACTTGTACATTATTTGTGGCACAACGACGCCCCGAACGGGAGGAACTCAGCTCAGTTTGTCATGCAGCTCGTTTTCGACACATTTCACATTTTGCGGCAAAATCAATTAAACCGGAAATGCATGTAGCCGGAGCCTGAGTGAGTAACGTGGCTTGTGCCACACGTGCAGCATCCGCTTAGCACAAGAAATCAACTTAACAAGCGGACAAAGTGCCAGGCCAGCAAAGGATAAGGGATACCAGCTTTTGTTCCTGTCCCTGCTCCCTGGTTCTGCTCCCTTTCTTTCACCTCCTCCCACTGCTTCTGTTGATGCTGCCCTACAGTGATCGAGTGTTGCAGCCATTAGAAAAGCAACACCCAACACACTCTCCTGCACACAAACACACACACATGCTTGCACTCACTTACAATTGGGTGTTATATAGTATGCATATGTAGGTCAGTCCAGTTCAGTGGGTGGTCAGGGTACTTGTAACTGGCTCCACATGTCGTCCGTTTCCGTGACCAGAACTGGGAACCGAGACTGTGACCGAGACTGCGACAGCGACTGCAATTGCCACAGCATTTGATGTTCATGTTCAGTGTCCATCTCCGCTTTTAAAAGCAGCTTCCATCTACCAATTTCCATCAACTGAATGAGTTGCTGTCGCAAATCAGTCAGGACGGGTGCTCTGAAAGTTGCTATTGCTCTGAATCTGGCTGGCCTCTGGCCCTTGAGACGTGTGTATTTACAATTAGATATCCGTCATCAATCGATAACGTCAAGTTGGTAGCATTTGCTGTTGCTGCTATTTTTCACATTCGTTTTGAAATGAATTCATGTTGTTGTTAAAGTTGTTGCTCTTGTACTTCTTTGGAAGCCATCATTGATTACTCGAGTGTAGCTGACGGCGCCACTCGAGCACATAAATTGGAAAGTTGAGCGTTCTATAAAACTCATTCTCTTACTCATGTTCATTCTCAGTCTCAGTCGCAGTCTCTATCTCTGTCTCTGTCTCATTCACATTTTCATTTTCATTCTCATTTTAATTTTCATGTTGCCAGCTCGCTGCTTTCCACATAATTGAAAGTTCAAACTTTTCGACTTGCCGCTGAATTAATTTCTCAACTTCATAATTTTACGTGCTCTCTGAAGCCTTAATAACATCCATCCAGATACTCCCTCACTCAGTCATTCACCCAGCCAGTCACTCACTCAGTCACTCAGTCAGTCAGTCAGTCAGTCAGTCAGTCATTCAGTCTGCCCGTCTGCCAAATGTCTTCAATGGTTCTTTGTTTGCGACTGCTCCTTTTACTGCAATCACAATCACGTTTGCTGCTCCTTTTCGTCCTTTTGGTCTGATGCGCCGTCTACGTCGCCGATTCGCGTCAAGTGTTGCTGCTTCGCCAGCTCGATGGCGCCTTAATTAATTGCTCAATTAATTTAATGTTCAGCAACGGCCTACCCTTCCCTGTCCTCCACATCCAATGGGAAAATACTTATTCAGCCTTCGCATGGCTGCTCAAAATGTCAATTGTCTGTTCATTTTCAATGGGCCTCAGTTTTACAAATGTCAACGCGCAAATGTTTTGTGCTCCTTATGCTAAATCGGTCCATGAACCCAGCATATCCTTTTCTTCAATTATGTTCGGGTCAAAGCATGCAAATAAATAGCTCTCCATTTGCCATATCTGTGGTGACATTTGAATGAAATCAAGTCCTTGTTGGAATGCGACTTTAATGGTCCTTTTGGCAATTTGCACAATTTCAGGTGTTTCTACACAAGAAAGATATCACAATTTCCAAGGAAAGCTGTCAAGGTTTAATCAATATATTTATTAAATTACCCCTTTCCTCTGTGTCTATTATTTTTAGATAAAAGTACAAGAGTCTGTGTGCTTTAAATGGATTAAAGACTCGCAGGCTGTGCAGCACTCATTGTTTTGCCTTTGCTATAAAACGGTTTATATTTATAAATTTGCTAAAAATAGATTATTATTTGGGTGAAGTTAAGTGAATTGTAAGATACATAAAAAAAGGACAGACAGACAAAAAGCATTCAACCCTTTTTGCCCATTTTTAATTGGCTCGGGATATAAAATTGCTTGCTGCGGCTTCAGAATAATTATGTTTTAAAATCGATTTAATATTTTTTAAGTATGTCAATCAGTTATTGTATTTTTATATCCTTATAAACAACATTGCTGTTGCTTTTTTGTATTGAGCCTTAATTGTTTTCACTTGACCAGATTGTGAGTGTCAGCTGCAAACTCTTGGCAGCGTGTTGACTGGGCAATCAATTTGCAATTGCCTCGTCTGTAATTTCATTGTGCTTGTTATTGCATTATTTATGTGCATTAATTGCCACTTAATCAGCAGCGAGCAGTTTGTATTTGTGCTGTAGAGAAATACAGCTGTCCCTTTTTTTTGTTGTTCCACTTTGTTGATTTTATTTACCATCATCAATTTGCGAATTTCGCACTGACAAGTGCCAAAATCGAAGCAGCCTTTAATTATTTAAGCAATTACGTGAAATTTGCCCAAGTACCGAAAAGTCGCTCATATGTGAGCACTTTATTATTTTAATGACTGGCATTAATTATTTGTGGTACATTATGAGCAATTTGTTTAATTTGCCAATACAACCACCAGCAATAACAAAAACAACAACAACAACAAGGATACAACAAAACCAGCAAAACCAACAGCAACAGCAATCAGAATATAACGTACACAGATCGCGCATTTTCTGTTTCCTGACTTTCGTTTACTTGTTTTGCCTTTGCCTGGCAAATTGTATAATGAAAATGTCAATCAATTTTCCCACGATTTGCCACCGATGTGTATGCTATGTTGTCCTACCTACCCAGCACTCACACCCACTCAAACACACACACACACACACACACACACAAACATACACAGATGCCTGTCACACTCAATGCCAATTGCAAATTGAGTTCATCTGCTGGCGGCAAATATTGACATGACAGACGCATTTTTATTTTATTTTATTTGCATTTTTATTTCACTCTTTGCTTCTTGTATGCCCCAACCTCTCTCTTATCCCGCTCCTAGATAATTTCACATTTCCCCTCCCACTTTTTCAATTTTATACTGCTTCATCTTTGCTGCCATTGCCAAGGCTCATCCCCTAAACACTTGCTAACCATGTTTTTGCTTTTATATCTTCATCTCCTTTGCCATCTGTCTCGCTTCTTGTCTTGTCTCACACACGCTTCCCATTCTATGTATCTCCGTGTATATGTGTTTGCGGGTGACTCAAATGACATATTAATTTCCAAAGGGAAACGAAATAATATAAATGAAGTTGTCGCCCGAGGCTTGACTTAAGCTGGTAAAGGTGTCATCCAGACGAGCCTGCAACCCGGAATCCGGAACCCACTTAGGCATACAATCAAATGCAAATAGCTGACGACAGCGAAATAAATATGATCAAGCAAATCAACGCGTATTGCTTATTGCCTTGGGAGGGGTTACTGTCAATTCGTTTACATATAATATTACGCATACGCTATGCATACCGTGCAGTTTCTTACCCAAGATATTAATATATATTTGGAAATATCGCGAATTCAATGAAGTTGTTCCTACGCAGACATCCAAAGAACAATAATGCTGTCAGCGTGTTCTGCTTGGAGCGGCATGCCATGCGCCTTCATCAATCATCCTGCGAAACTCCCCCAGTTCCCATCTCATGTTCACAATATACTTGAAGTGGCGCCAAGAAGCCAAAGGCGGGTAAAAGGCTGCCAAAATTTCCGTTGCGATGGCCGTCAGTCAACGGCATCTTTGGTATGTCCATACCTCAATTGAAAAGCACTTTCAAAAGCATAATAACGATAAATATTTTATTGTAATGTATTTTGCAATGTTTACATGGCTGCCGCGTCTAAGGCACATGCGAGGGCCGTTCAACCACTTGCCAAAACCTAACAAAATCAAGATGTGCACAGTTACGAATCCTTTGAAGGTAAATTGTAGAGTTTTCGAGCAGCCCTAGATGCTTTTATAACTGCTTAAACAGCATGTATTGCCATTATATTCCAAGGGTCTTGCGGATGCTGCCACTGCTGTTGCTGCTTCCCAATGCATGAACCTAAATTTGCAGTCACTGCCTTAGTCGCAGTCGCAGTCGAAGTCGCAGTCGAAGTCGCAGTCCACAGCGGCGTTTTCTTTCACGCTGTTGCGCGCGCTTACGGCCAACACTTAATCGGCTTCCGGGGATATTTGGGATTTGGGGCGGAAACCTATTTGTGTCAAGACGCAGCGAGCGCTGCTTTCCCTTTTTGCTTTTCAACTTCGGCTATGTTCAGGCTGTTGTTGTTGGGTGCTTTTCATTTTGGGCATTTTCCTTTTGGCAGCACTTGTAGTCTTTTGTTTTGCGACAATTTGCAGCTTGCTTTTTTACTTAGCCATACTTAAAATTTACAACAAAAGCTGCCATCTCAAAATGAACTACTTAGTTGTTTTTCTTTTTTTCTCATTTTCCTCTCTTTTTTTGTATGTTGCTGCTGCAGCTGCTGGAGGCAAACATTACAACAATGAAGCCAATTCCGACAGCCCACATAGCCGCAAGCCTCATACAAATACACATACATATACAAATACCATTCTTTATTCCTTTGGTTGGCAGGAAGTACGTGCTAATGGCTCAAAAGCAAATGACACAAAACATGAGCATAAAATGCGCCAAAAGTCAGCCAAGAGAACTCGCCAGCATTCTCATAAATACATATAAATATGTGCGAGTGTTTTTTTTTCATTCTTCTTCCTATTTTGTTGCTTTTTTTTGTGCCACGCCTCATACTAATAAAGGCCGCCGGCTGTTGCTCCGTACATACTTATATACGGTTAGGCCATTGAAAAATGTCGAGTATCTGGCACAGTTCACAGAAGGCGCAGCAGCAGCAAGGTTCAGGACTTGGGTCCCTTTATCTCATAATTCCCTGCTAATGGCTCTTTTGTGTCCACTCCTACAATTGACGTTACCTCAGTAAAATACCAATATGGCAGTTTAACACTCGGACTGACCGACAGTCGACCTGTCGCTCCATTTTAGCAATTTATTTCTAATATTTATGATTTTAGAAATGCCAACGCGCACTTTGATCTCGGCGTTTTTTATTACAGTGACAGAATATAAAAATATTTCACACGCCAAAATAGCTGTTCAAAATAATTATCACTAAGAAAAAGACAAAATTAGATAAGTATATGGTATACGTTTGATGTTTTAATACTTTGTATACTTAAATACAAAAGGTTATCTTAAGAATAAAATTCGAATGTTTTAAAAACAATTTCATTAAAAAATTAAAAATATTGCCATTGAAAGGGTTTGGCTCTTTGTTGGTGGTCACTTTGAGAGCTTAATTAAAAATGCGCCTGAACAATGAACAATCAAGGAATTTAAATGATTCGCGCACCCTATTCTTTCACATCTTTTCACTCAATTGTTTGTCCAATTCTCATATGTGATTCCTTTTTCTATTATCCATTTAAGAATGCATGAAATACAGGTAATGAAATGTAAATTTAGAGTAGATCAAAAGCCAATGTGTACATACGAATACAAGACCAATTTGAGGCAGAGCTTTGCATACGGCAGAGTGCGCCTGCCATGCATACTATGGTTCTGGCTAAATATAAATATTTAAATAAATATTTAACATTTAAGCGTGAAGAGAATGGAAGTATACCCTAACCATGCCCTACTCGTTGTTGGGCATTCAAACAGCCGTCGGTCGACATGCATTTTAATTTTTTATGTCTTTTATAAATGCGATTTAATTGCCACCGCTTAAAAGCCCAGCGATGGAATGGAAAGGGGTGAATTAAAAGGGGATGGGGAGACGGGGGGAAAGACAGACAGAGCGCAAGCCGGTGAAATGATGGCGATTATCGATGCACATGATGCGCATGCAAAGCACTTTTAAATTATCATCAGGAATTAATATAAAGGTAATATGCGCACAAACATCCGCATACATAGATATATTCAATCAGGCATATACAAAAGCGTACGCTGAAGGACGTGCCAACAAGACGACCACTTACAACAACTTTGATTATTAAAATGTAATCAAAAATTAACTTAATTAACGGCACAAAAATTGCGATGAAAATTTTATTGAAATTTGTTTGTTGACGGAACAACAACAATGGGAAGACAAATGGTAATAAAAATCAAATATAACGTATACGCCGTGTATGCGAGACGCACACGACACGACAATCAAGGCCATCAACGACATGTGTGTGAGTGTGTGGGTGTGTGTTATCTGTGCTTGTGTGTGGCTGCGTCTCATGCATAAAAATTACATATTACAAGATATTAGTGTGAAAATTGATATAAAAATCAATGAAGCAACGGCAACGACAACGACAACGACAACAGCAATGACAATGACACCAGCAATGACAGTGATGGAAACACAACTTTAAAGGGTCACATTCAGTGTTGTAAAACGACCTGGTCGTGTGTATTGTAAGTGTTGACATAAACATTAAATTTGATGGCCATCTGTGTGTTGTTGTGGTTGTTGTTGTTATTGTTGTTTTTGTTATTGTTTGTTGTATTTGTACTTTAGTTTTCATGCTGCGAATTAACGAGCAGGTTGCCACACCCACACCCATGAGCTCAATATAAATTAGTTGCCATTCGCATACACACCCAGAGAGACAACCGCACACACCCACACACACACACACACACACACACACACACACACACACACACACACGAATGATATTAAAGCGTTGGGTGAGGACATGTCTTGAGGCACATCCTCTCGAGCAATAAAACGTATTTTTACGATCTTGGCATTCGTGTGGCACACTTTGCATGCAGCACAGCCAAAGATGGCAACCCATAAAGGGAGTCATCTCTAGGACAAATAGCGCCACTAAATGGGCACGGATTATAATGACGCATACAGAGAAGAGCGCGCACACGCACAGGCATACAGACAGACAGATAAATATACAGACGAAAAGACAGAGAGTTAGATGGGTGGCAACAACCGTAGACACTGGCAGGCCGTTAAAAGTAAGCCAAACTAGCCGTGAAGTAGGCAGAGCTAAAGGCAACCAAAGTCAACATCGTCGCACCAATAAATGTTAGTTTTTATGACCCAAAGGCCGTGGGAGGAAATTCATAGATACCCGAGCTTGTATAGAGCCTCCTTCTCGTTCCGATCTACAGTTGTTCGTCCATGCATCCGTTTGTCAGTCATTGAGCGCCCCAGCTGTGTATTGAAATAGTTTTTGGTCTAGCACACATCAATGTCAATTGATTGCAACCCTTTCAGACTTCAGGCAGTAGTCAACGAGTGGTGGTACTGCACCCCAGTTCGAATGCCAGACTCGGCTAAGTGTTTTGTATTTGACCAGAGTCGCTGTTGCTCCCATTTTATTTGAAAGCAAGTCGAGCGTGTGCTACACTGGCGCTGATTTTCATTTTTGTTTCTGTTTTGCTTTTGTTTTTACACTGCGCCACGGGATGCCTAAATAATTGAGCAGTTAATCGCACCAAATTGCTTGAATAGAATCCTATGGCTTCTGGATTCAACGTTGTATCCACGACGAGGACTTCAACTCCTTTGGTAACGCGAGCTAATAATTTGTGTGACAGCAATTGATTTGTTCGAGTGTGATTATTGAATTATGCAAATGCTGTACAAATTGTCAATGCAGATGTGTCCTGCATAAGCCAAGCCGCAAATGTTTTTGGCCAAGGCAAGAATCTGAAGAGAAACTCAATCGATTTACTGCTATTCAGCAATTTCAGCCGTGTCCTTTATCAACTAAAGCCGATTAGTCAACACATTTAACTATGAACTGTCATTGGGCAGCATCTTATTGGGATTTCACTTGTCAAACATGGATTTGCGAGCATCATTTAAGTATGTGCCCGATGATGTGGTTTATTTTATTGAAAGCACTTTGAATTTGCTTAGCAATTGAGTTGATGTGCTTGTTAGGCTTAAAGTATAATTCAATTTGTTTACTTTAAGACTAGAATTTATACCCTCTATCCAGTACATTACCTACACATTTTATTCCATTATTAAGAAATATACAATTGTTTCCTGTACAATTTCAATTCCCAACAAGTGTATATATAGTGGTAAACTGGTTCATATAACAGTATTTCGTATGTTTATTCTGTTGCCACATTTACGACCGCTGACAATACGGTCATGTTATTCCAGAGTCAAGTTTCGGAGTCAAGTTTCAATTCTTTAAGCTGATACGCTGCATTACACGCACATTTTTGGATTGTGGATGCAAGGTTTTCCTATATTCGGTTACTCACCTGCGCATTTTACGCATTCAGTGAGGCCAATCACGTTCTGTGCCAAATCCCAAATAAACTACCATCTCACTCTTTCTCTATCCTCCCCTCTCTTTCTCTGTGTCACTCGGTGTGCAGTAGCTACTGGAATTCAATTCAAGTTGAAAATCCTGCGCGTATTTGTTTTTCAATGATGGCTGATTATTGAAAATCTAAATTCCAACGGCTGCTGCTTGTCTCAATGATGATTATGATTATGATTATGATGATGGGGATAGGGTCGATGCAGCTGTGCACAGGATAAGCCCGATACCAGTCGCTTTTTCGGTAATAAAGGAAAGCTCAGCTCAACTGCGGGGGATTTTGTTTGGTGGAGTCAACGTTGTCGCTTGATTGGAAAAAGCCTGCAGGTGAATGCGTAGTTTTTTTCATTTATGAACCATGTTTATGTATTGGCATCAATTCTGATGCTTTCATTGAGCAAATAGCACACACATACCTGCACTTTGCTTATATGTATCTTTTTAATTAAACGCTACCAGCTGTATCATTTCTTGTGTCTGTCTGTCACACTGCACTGTGATATGCTGATTAGATTCCTTTTCAAACTTAACTCGTTCTTGACTCTCGAGACGAGACTATAAAGCTTTGTTATTATTTCATTCTACGCGGCGCGTGAATAAAACTTGAGCTCTGGCACATAATTTGAAATTCTTGTCATTTATGAGGCAGGCAACGAGCGTTCAGCGTTCTGTGCTGAGCTTTCGGCTCCTAAGTTGAGTTGTAAAGCTCTGAAGTTGTTGCATTGCTACATTTATACACATCCAGGCCAATAAGATTAAGACTATGGCATTTACACGGTACACAAAAAAGTATATCGATACTAAAATCCATGTCTAAAATCATTTATAAATTTATTAAAACAACTTGTATTAGACAAATGGGATTAGTATATAATATTCTTTTTCAATCTGTCAGCGATGAATAGAATATATAACAACTCTATATTAATGCAATTTACGCGTTCCTTAGTACATGTTACATAAAAGTTTACACCGAACTTGTAACTTGAAAATGTAAACACCAACTCTCAAAATGATTTCTCCGAGTGTTGTAATGTTGTCAGCACTCGTTGGAGCAGCAGTTTTCCGCTGCTCATATGAGACTATGATGAACTGCACGAGACAATGTTGGAATTTTTATTAACCATCAAAAATCCGCATGCTCCTTCTCTTTCTGTATAGCTCTCTGTCCCACACAGAGTCCTGGTATCAACCCAGATGAACCAAGTAGCAGCGGTTAAGTTCCGGCCGCAACCAGGGCGATGGTTGACTGGCGTGCAGCACGCACATCGCAAGAGATTATCTCATGCAACGCGCATTCCAAACACACACACACACACACACACACATACACACTCACCCCCGCAAGAAAAAACAGACTGCACTACAGCTCAGAGGCGCTGCTGCAATCAACGTGTCTTGGTAGTCATCATAATGGCAACAAAGCGGCGGCCAGGACATCACTAGGGATGGGCACGGAGCAGGATGGATGAAGGAGGCACTTGTGGTCTTAATATAAAAATCACTTTGTGTGTTGTGTTTGCCGCGCTGCTGCGTCGTGCACTGCTTTGCATTTCTAAGCAGCAGGGAGTCGGGCAAAGAATCAGGCAAGGAATCAGGCTGGCAGGCCATCAGACCGCCAGACCGTCAGGCAGTGCACAACATTGTTGACGTTGTGGCAAATGTGTTAGGGATGCGGATACGAGAGATGAGCAAAAAGAGCAATGCAGTTGCTTTTGTTTTGAGACGCAACGGAAACGGAAGTGGCGTGCAGCTACAACAACTACACACTCTACGACATTAACAACTGCAACAGCACCAACAACTTGTTCATCAGATGAGTGAGCCTGCATATGTTTGAGTTTGGACCGCTTGCACTTCATGTGCTGGCCCAGACAATAGCCTATCTGAACTGTTAGAGGGAGGTACTTGTTGAAGACACTCCCAGTCCTCAGGGAAAGGTCAACGAGGCGTATGAGTAATGTCATAAACAGCTGGCGCAATCAGAATCACAGCAGCAGTCCGAAACAAAACCGACCGAGACATTTTAAGCCATGTGCAGTCAAGCGAAAATGTCGCCAGGCCACAGACAATACAAAAACGCAGCTCTCACTCTGACAATATTCCTGCTCTCACTTGCTTTCTCTCTGTCGCTTTTCCCTCTCTCCATCTGTTTCTCACTCTATGCACTGGCAGCCTTTTCTTTTACTTTGCCATTTGTTTTCAGCTTCCTCCGCCTGCGTTGATGGCTTAAATGGATAAAAGTTAAGTAGCTTTGAAGTTGGCAAGATTAGCACGTATATCGCGTTGACTTACATTCACAAAAAGACCTTAGGAAACAGAAAAAATTCAGAGAAGTTCCTGGAAGGAGGTTGCTTGCAGATGAAATACCCTAAAAATATGATTGCTTAAACAAATAAAATAAACACACAAATTTTAATAAAGTAAGTTTAGATACCAGGCGATGAGCATCAGTGAAAATCTTAACATTTCTTTTCATGTATAATTCAAGAATTAATAAAAAAAGTTGGTTTATCTCAAATCAGATTCATCTCAAGTAACAAGGAAAAGGGCAATGATAGGATTGAGATTTAATAGGTTTAATGATAATTTCTTATACCATATTTTATATAGAGAATACAATTTAATATTTCTTCTCCCATGTTTTAATAGACAGAAACATATTGTTATATAGAAAATGTTAGATTTTGACAGCCCTTAAGGTAAGCGACACAGCGAAACTATTATGTTTAAAGAAAACATAAATCCTGCCAATATACACATAAACTTGAATATAAATACTATTGGAAACGACAAAAAATAAAAAGTCGCTAAACTTTTAAGCACCTAGACGTGGAACAAATGGACGACATTCAACCAGCTATATCCAGTCAGTTACTCAGTCAATCAGTTAGTCGGTCGGTCGGTCTGTCAGTTAGTTCAGTTGGCATTCTTTTGTTTGGCGTGTTGTCGTTATGGCTGCACGGTATTTTTTTTCGCAACGAAATGCTTTCATCAGTTTGAAAAGTTTGTTATAAGCTGCCAGCCAAACAATAAACAATGCGACTGAACATTGTGAGTGCGCGGTAGTAAAAACTAACTGAATTTTTAATTATTCGTTACTTCCACACAATGAAACGACTATGAACACATTATGAAAAGCTTTCAACAAAAAATCACGGACTCGGTGGCGACTAGCAGCCAGCCATGTCTAAGAAGAAAGTTGACTGGCGACCAAAGCAGCGTATTCGTAATAGTATGTCATATGGGAAATGAGATGGAGTACAAGGAATTTAAATGCAATACATTAAAAGGTTCACTTTTTCTCAACATCTCCAAAGTCTTCACTTATCAATTAAAATGATCAATTACATTTATATGTAATTCTTTATATATGTTTGATGAATATTTAGAGTTGTTTGAAAACTTTCCGCTTAACAAAAAAAAGTACTTTTGAAAGTTTTGACACCTTTAACAAAACCTTACCGAGCTTTGATTTGAATCCCTCCCAAACATATCAATTCATTTGGTTGCACATATTCGTTGGTATTTGGCAGTTATAGCCATTAATGGCATGCTAAGCCGCAACCCATTTTCATTTTCCAACACTTCCCTTTCTCTGTCTCTTTGTCACACCATCTGCGTGAAAAGCTTTGCTATTGCTCCAGAAGCTGGCAGCAATGATGTGGCACAGATTACTAACAATTTATTTATGTGTGCAATTAGGCAAGCATTTAAAATTCCAAACATACGTTGACATGGCGACAAAACAATGTTATAATTTACATATTTAGATGCCATCAGCTTTTAATGATTGGAACAAAGTATTGCTGCTGTACTGTATATGTCTGCTAAAATGGGTAAAAGTTTTGTCAGAACATTTCGAGTACCGATTCCCTCTTAAACCAATCAAGCGTAATTTATATGTATTCTAATGTCACAGCGAAATCAAATTGATCGGTTAACTTATAATAAATATTCATTTAAAATAAAATATAGCCCGCTTTAAATAAATATTATTTTATAACGTTTTATCGACATATTGCATATTTAAAATAAAATGGATATTGGTTGTATTTATCACGCTTTAATTTACCTGGATACTGACAGATAGTTACTATGAATTGTTTCACTAATTTCAATAAATATGTAAGAGGTCAGAAAATCAAGTTCTATGCATTAGTTATTTAACAATTTCTTATCTGACCGCACACAATTTTATGGGATAGTCAACAATTGCTTTTCACTCAAACGGTCAAACACTCAGAAGCCCAAAGTGAATCAAATAGTGCTTTTAATTTGAACAAATGGCTTGCTACTTCAAGCAAGAGCTGTTAAATGCTATAATTCATTAAACCACACACCTCTTTGCAGGTGGCACACACGAATGCACAACAACAACAACAACAACAACACACATACATATTACATTGAGAACGACAACGATACTTAATGAAGTTGGCCTACAAAGTTCCAGGAATTAGCCAACATTTTGTGTACGAGTATTTGGTTGACGTTTTTACATGTTTGCCACACAGCCTTTGGCCTTTTTTGGTTTTTGGCAGCTTTATAATTGCACTAAAAACTGGAACACCTGCTGTGAACTCTGCACGTATTTGGTGGTATAAATGTGTGTGTGAGGTTGTGTCATTAAAAATGTGAATATCACACGAGAGCGGAAGTAAATATTTTATATTTACATATTCGACACTAGTTTTTCATAGTCCCAACAAATTTGCATATTTTTTTTTCCTGAGTTCCTCTGCTTCATTTCGTTTTTATTTGGAGCGCTTAATGAAGTCGACACAAAGCCAAACGAGAGAGAAAAAAATATGTGCTCTATATAGCATATTTATATAAGAATAAAAGAGAAATTGTCGCAACGGAAATGTTTAAGCCCAGCGTCGGGACGAGTGACCCTCGTCCGCTTTGAAATTGTGTCCCAGTTGTTTGTCCGGCAACTAAATATTTGTTATAAATTATGTTCTTAATTAAGTGACTGTGTTTCGTGAGAGTAACACAAACAACATGGAAGCCGGCAAGCTAAGCGCCCTAAGCGGCCCCACAGCAATTTCGTTTGTGACAACAACGCACGTGAAGGTACGCTAACGCATGACAGGCATAGCACAAAGCTTCATGAAACGGAAATAAAACCTGTCAGTTGTTTTAGTTCCTGATTGTCACGTCGAAGTGAGAGCACGAAGTTAGGCAACACTTTTTGAGCTTTGTGGTCGCTGCACATGGTTAAGAAAGATTCATTAACTTTTTAGTAGAATAACAAAAAGATAAACCTGAGTGCAGTTTAAGGATCTGTTTTTTCTAGCCAAGTCTAACGGTAGATCTGGTAACTAATGACAAGAGCATCAAGGTATCGGATCAATGATTGCTGTGTTTTTCTTAGTTCGGAATGCTGTGAGGCACGTGCTGTAATGACGAGGCGTCGCTGAGTTCGCTGGGTTCAGTGTGCAGGTAACCTCCAATTAAGCTCATCAGTTTAATGTGTTCTCTGTCGCCAGGCATCGTTGGTCATCCTTCTTCGGTTGCAGGGCATTAATATGAGTCACCCCTTGGCCGGGCCAACAACTGGGTCAGCCAGGCAGGTAACAAGCATGTCGACGCGCCGGTGTACGTGCTTCTGAAATTCGGCCAGGACTCATATATATACTAGTATTGTAAATGTGACATAGCGTGGTGAAGTAGCTTAAATTTCAGTGCTGGACTTGGACTTGCAGCTGGCTACTATTGACACGTTCCGTTGTAAACTTGGCAGCGCTTATAAGCCAGCGCATGGAACAAGCATAATCCTAGCACAGCCCTGCACACACATTTGCTTATGACTGGGACACATATGTATATACAGAATCACGCACACATGGATACGTAATGGTAGCAGAAGTAAGTAGAAAGCGAGGCCATCGACAGCTCAACTCTTGTCCGGCTTACGGAGCGTATGTGTAATGTCTGCAACTCTCGTCGCCTGAGCACACGGACAGTGGTCAAATAGGTACTGCAGCTGCAGCTTCTCTGCTTCCTTGACTGTTTATTTGCTACCATTTTAGTTGCTTTAAATTTGCAGCTTAATGGCAATTCTACGCTTGGCCAACCGAACCCTTTGTAGCACTTGCCACTTGACTTGTTTGTCGTATGTCCACTTACTTCACACAGCCATCGGCTGGGCTACAACTGCCTTTTGACCGTTATGGTTGTTGCCTCCGACAGTTATCCGGTCTAATATGGGTTGTTGCATGTAAGATTGCATAAGAAATGGCTGCTTACACACAGCAGACAGCCTCTAAGTAGGCTAAGACCTTAAGTAGGTGAAAGCCATTAGAAACATAAATCGATGAAAACACTATTCTCCTGTTTCTGTTTTAGTACAGAATTTTTAAATAATGTATTGACCTGAGTATTTCCCTTGATAAACTGTTATTATTTAAAATTACTTTCCACTTAAGTAATAAATCCGTATATTTATAAGTAAAAGTCTCGTTTGATGAATCATTTGCAGCCCTTTATCAGTTTAACCGACAGACGCACACCTTAGCACTTTGCCTTGGGGTAGCCACAACTAGTTAGATGGGCCTGTCACAGAATGGACCACAATTGAAAAATGTTGGTGAAACATGCCGCAAAGTGGATGCAATCATGGGGATGCCCAAACACTCGAGTTCATGTGATTTGTGTGCCGCAAGGGTTTAAGGAGACTACAGAATAAAGGGATAAGGGATAAGCAACTGTCGCACATTATCGCTTTGACTTTATTTGCGTTTGTTTGTCGCTATTTGAACCAAAAATAAATATGCCATTGCTCCGCAAAAGAGAGACAACGGAGCAAACAGCTATCACCGTTTACGAATGGTCTCTGGTGCCATTTTGTGGCCCCAACAGGCCCGACAAGGACAAAGCACGTTCTGCTTTAAAGCCGCGTAATTTGTTTGCTCACATTGCGTCCCCTTTGTGGCTCTACTTGTTTCTGTCTATCTCCGTTAATGTCTGTGTGTATTTGTATTGGTGTGTGCGAATGTGTGTGTAACAAACTGCGCCTGCGATTGGCAATTAAAGCCAGGGCCATTGACATCCGTTCCAGCTCATGCCAGGTTGTCTCTTTAACCTAATTAAGCCGCCAAAAAATAAGCGCCTGAAATCGGCATTTTACCTACTTCATGTCTTTGCAATTTAGTAAAAATTGGCTTATAATTTTCTAAAATATTTTCACTTTCTCTGTATAAATTTTGTCAGCTCGCTAGCAACACGATGAACATTTAAATTTACTGAGAACAAGAATTTATGCCATTTTAAGCTCAGAATGCCTTTCGGTCCCTGTGTAACATTGTGGCATTTCCAGTTACTCCTTGTTTTTACCATACCCTGCATATACATAGTTATGGGGTATGCGCTGATCTAATATACAAGTTGTCAGTGAGATTCTTCAGTAGACAATAATAAATATTTTTTGAATTAAAAGTACCACATATTATGAGAATCTTTCTCCCCTGCGATGGAAAAAGATAGAATATTTATCTAGATAATTATATTCGTACCAAGAAAGTATTTAAAAAAAAAAAAACAATTTACTACACTCTACTTCTCATTAACGGGTATTTACGAGCTTAGCAATCTGTTCTAGTCAAATTCTTATTTGTTTTTCTCTGTTTTTTGTTTTTGTGTGCTAGTCCTAATTGTTATCTATGTTGAGCGTCGGTTTTCATCTTTGTAGCTAACAACAGAAATTTTCTGCGTGCAGCGAAATCATTTGCTTTGCCTTTTATTAGAATTTTAAATATGTTTTTCGTTGAAAATGTGAATGAAATTTTAATGAATTTAATGCTTGTCAGACCGGCGCGTGCAGTTTCAGAGGAATATGCAAAAACAAGAAAGAAAATTTATCTTTGGCACACGAAAGATTAAATACCCTTGCTGAACCTTAAGAATATGATTTTTCCAAATTTTATCAGAACTAAAATAATAAATAAGCACCAGCTAGTTTGGAAGTATAATTATAAGAGACAATTATGTTTTTTTAACGAAAATTGATTTCCACGGATGGTTCCAGATGGTTGTATATTTCGTGACAAAATATAGTACCCTTTAAAAGGGCATTAGATCAAAAAACAAGTGGCCACAAAGAAAATATTGGCATTTCGAATGAAAGGGCAATTATACAATTCTCTAATTAGTTAAAAATAAAACAGAATCTTTTTTGGTAAATTCAAGAGTAAATCAAAGGGATTTTTAACAGTAAACCAACAGTATATGCAGATAAATCCCATATCTCTTAAAGACAAATTGAGTTTATAAGAATTTCATAAACTTGAATCTAAAATGCTTTAAACTGAATTAATTCCAGTAAATGATAAACTAAACTCAATTAACTCAACTATATGCACTTCCAACTCAATGAGCACAATTAAATAATTGATGTACTTAATTGTTGTCCGGACCATAGAAAGTGGAAGTGCTAACAACCTCTTCCTCAGCCGCAGACCACACCAACACCTCCCTCAACCCCACTCACTATTCCAGCAGCAAAGACCATTTATGGCATCCCAACAATTTCAAGTAGTTGCCTTCGTCGCGACGCCCATTTTTGTTTATGCTTGTAAACACATTCCGGCGAAGAGTACAAAGCTTAAAAAAATGTAAGAAAAGAATACGAGAAAGAATGCTAAGGAACAGATACTTAAGCCCAACAGAGTAATACCCTATTCAAAAGAAGTATTTACTGATGGGAGACTAACTAATGTACCCGACTCTCAAGTGTTGAAGTGCAAGGTATGAAGGGAAACGAAAAGAAATTGTCCCCTGTCAATGGCTGCGGCAACATACGCATAAAGTCTTAGTTCAGGCCTCGGTGAATGCCTCCTCTTACAGCTGAACGCCTTTTGCGTTGTCTGAGCAATTTTCGAAGGCCTCTTTTTTGTTTCACTCCTCGCCAGCGTTGACAAAGGCGATGAGAACGGGAATTGCGACCCAAGTATATTTGCGGCACTCGGGCACATCTGCGTTTTATAATCGAGCTAAAGCGTAACGAACAACAGAGCGGATCCCAGCATAAGGCATCTAGGCAAAGGTGGGCCTTTGAGAGTACCGTTGAAAACTAGTCTGCCTATTTTCCCCCTTCACACACACACACACACATACACACACACACACTGACACAAATACAGACACATACCTAGAAAGAAAGCGTGAGATTCAGAGTGAGAAAAAAGTAAATTAGTGTTTTGGCACTTTCCGCAAACAAAGCAGCGGTCTGGCATACTCCAACTCGACCCATGAGGCAGCCACTCAACCACCCGCTGACCCAACCAGGTGGCAGTTTATGCTGTCGGGCTCGGCTGGGCGCTGAGTTATCGTCCTGGCGTCTGTTCAGTTAGTTAGTTTTGTGTCCTTCAGTTTGTTTTCATTTTTTTTTTGTTGTGCTTTTCGCTGTTTGTTTTGTGCTGTAAATTTTGTACTTGGTTGGTCTTTCCGTTTTCGTTTTTCATTTTGCCTTTTGTTTTTATTTGCCTTTTGGCGCCCTTATTATATTGTTGCACTTTGCCAGCAAATAACAAAGCCAACGACACAAACAACACCAACACCAACAGCAACAGCAAAAACACCTCAGCAATATGAGAAACAGCAACAGCGACACTCAGGTTAAATATATTTTTAAATTTGTCAAAGGTAAACCTGGCCCCAAGTATGCAGAGACTAATGCAAAAGTTATGAATTTATAACTAATACGCATTAGCAAGACCATGCCCAAATTCCCTCTGCATAAATTAATTAGCCAGATAAAGAAAACTCAGTCCGCTGTCAGATAAAGGCTGATATTAATTTCGAATTAGGCAGCCGCCGAAAACCGAAGAGCGAGTACTGGAAAACAAAAACCGAAACCGAAAGCGAAACCTGATGCCTGAAAAGCTGTCGACTGCATAATTTTTGTGAACCGCAAGTAGCTGCGCAAGGAGAGCAATTAACATGAAAGGTCCTTAGACCTTTGTGCACCCTTCGTGCGCCACAATTAGCGATAAGCCATGGCCCCAAAAAATAGGCCATACTTGCGGTCCTTGGTCCCTGGTCCCTGGTCCTCGGATTCAAAAAGGAAGAAGCTGCTCAAATTTTTCGGCCACGGGCGTCTGTTCTAAAGCGTTCAGCAAAGTCTGTTGGAACTTTCAAGGAGCATATTGCCCTGGTCGAGTGGTTTGCTATAGAAGAATAGACATACTAAAGGAGCTAAGTGAATTTTAATAATCACAACCATAGCTCTGTTAAAGCTGTGGAAATTTAATAAATGGAAGATAGAGAATCGAGAATCTGTAAACGATATACAGTGCATCATTTCAGTCTTGTGTCTTATGTAAAGTAATAGAATTATGTTACTTAGCAATAGTTTTCCGCATTGGTGTTCAATTAACATAACCACGTGAATTTTAGCAGAATGTTATTTGCACTGTTTGGTTCCATTTGTTTAAATGTTAAATGTTGGTTTAATTAAATGCTTTATGAAATGAGGCCGATGGGCCCAACCACTTGACAAATGCCTTTTTAATCCATTTTGCCAACAATAACATGTTGCTGTCAGCTGTGTAGGAAATGAACAAAAAAAATAGGGAAATGTCAGCCAAAACTATACACAAACATAAACATAAATCCATGCATGACAAATCTGTGCGCCACAAAACTGTCAGCTGGCATGAATGTGTGTGCGCGTGTGTGTATGTGTGTGGGTGTGATAAGCAAATGGCACAAATTTAAGTTGCCGGCTCCATTTGGGTTTTTTTTTCGTTGTCCATGTGGCAACGATACAGCTGCAGCCTCCCAGGCTGGCATGTATAGTAGTTATGTGTGTCTGAGCAGAGATATATAAACAATATATATTTGTATACGTATATAAATGGTGTGGTTTGGTGACTGCATGACAGACTGTTAAAATGTCAAAATGACACATTTGCCTAGCGTGTCATTAATATGCGACAGTTCCATCCCAACAACAACTACAACAAGACGAACAACAGCAAAGTGTGCGGCGTGTATCATTTTAATTTGCAGGCAAAAGGCGTCGGCGTCGGCGTCAGCAACGACCAAGACCCGTCAGCCGACAGTCGCGCACATTGACTGCTAACCGACTGACACAGAAACCAGGATAAGAAACCGGAGTAATAGCCACAGTATGAGCCAAATCAAAGCAGGAAATTGCGGCGAAACGAGCGAATTGTGTCAGCCGCTCTCTTTACTAAATTTCCCAGTATTTTCGCACTCAATTTGCCGCTTCGCCATTTGAGTGTAGCTCACATAATTAGACGAAATGAAAGAGAGAAAAGACACAGACACACACAAGAGAGAAAGACAGAGAATAAAGTGATTACAACTATATCATCGGACAATGCAATTAGGTGGCCTTCTGTCAATTATTTGCTTGAGCGAAATGATGCTTATCATAGTTTTGAAATTTTGGTATTGCATACTTTTAGGAGCTGACTTTGCTATTGTATTCTTTAGATACATATTGCGCGCAAAATTTAAAATGCATGCAATTTGCTTTCAAATTGGAAATTATGTCAAGACCAAGCCAAAGAGTCTGTACACGTCCCTGTGTTTGTGAGTATGTTTGAGTGCGTATCTGTATGGCAATTGCTTAAGTACTTACATGAACATGTGTGTATGAGCGCGCATTTTGTTAAAATTCAATTTGGTAAATGACATCATCAGTATATTCATTTGTTTCTGTCAGAAATTCGTACATTATTGCACCTCATATACCACATTGAGGGTGTAACGAAACTTTCCGTATTATACACTACTGTAGATATGTGTACAAAAGGTTTTTTCGCTTTGTTAGTGCTTTCAACCAGTGTTGAATGCAAGTCGTTAACAAAATAAACTATTTATATACCATTGATTGCTTATGAAATCCTGATTCCAATTATTGTCAAGTACTTTTTCCCTTTACACATTAAATTAGAGTAGAGTTTTCTTAGGGTATTCGAAAAGGTAGCCAACCCAAGCCATTACAGCTAAATTTTCATTTCTCACAGCTATAATTCTTAACAAAGGGCAAAAAGATTGGCTGGTTGGGTGGTTACTTGGTCTTTGTTGTTGCAATTTAGGAAAACGGCCGTCTGCCAACATTTTTCATTTTGTACTTTTGAGCGCTAATAATTCATTTTTAGCACAATTTGCTTAGTACCACCCGGCGCTCCCCCGACCAACCTTTGATCTTTGTGCCGCCTTTGAATTTGAACCAAACAGGATTACCTTACAAGCAAATGACGACTGCTACCTTTTCACACATTTTCACAATTCAGCTCAACACAGTTCAGAGTTCATGAAATTTTAAAAATGAAAAATAAAACAAAAGCAAACGGTTGTGACTTCTTTTTATTAGCCTGCCATACTAACAAATACCTTGCAAATAAGTAAAGACCATGATGTAATCGTATAGGTGAAAGCATAAGATTGTCAACAGCTTACGAAAACTAACGTATGTGGTAAAATACCTGGCTTTATTTTCATAAGTTGCTAAAAATAAATTAACTGTTGTAAGTACTACTCAGTAAACTGAAATCGAGATATTTTACTTATGAATGCTTATGCTTATGAATTTATAATGAGGGTAAGATGTTAAGATTTTAATTACGATCTTAGCCCATTTTCATATTTCGTTAATCGCGCTGTTTATAGAGTGTAAAAGTTAAATATAAGTTGATTCAACGGTTAGGTATAATCATTTAACAGGGTATACAACAAAAACAAAACAATGCGCGCGAGTTTTTAAGTGCGTAAGTAACATAAAGCTTAAGCATAATGCGTGGCATAAGTGCTGCTGTCAGGGTCACGATACAGAAAGAGACAGACAGAGAGAGAAAGAGAGTGAGAGATAGAGAGAAAAAGCGAGCAAGGGAGTGTCAGAAAGAATAAGACAACTGCAGACACGGTTACAAATTACTTTTGTGTTGTTATTGTAGTTTCAGTGCCGTTTGCTTTGCTGCATTACAATTTTCATAACAATGCCTGTCATTATTATGATTATTTTTCAAAGTATCTCATACACGCATACAGGTACCGGAATATACCTTACATATAGGGATATTGGCGCCTCCATTTTAAACTCGAATTGCTGTTGTTGTCTTCATCGTTGACGGCACTAATCAACAATTTAAATCCATTTTCCGGAGCTGCCTGCTTGCTAGCCTGCTGTTGTCAGCGCCGGTAATTTGCTCGTCTGCTCATCATTCAACGGTTCCAACATACACACACACCTGCTCACACACACACACACACACACTCTCTCATATAGAGGCACGCTCATGTGGACTCTTTGCGCAACCGGATATGCCGCTTTAATGGCTCCAAAAGGAAGTCACGCGTATTTTGTTTATAACCTAAGTCCTGGCTCCCATTTCCAACTACGTCTAATGTTTAAACTTAATGCCAGTAGCATTGTTGTTGTTCTTGTAGCCATTGCTGTAGCTGCTAAAACATCATCACCTTTGCCATCCCCTGTGGCGGATGTGTAGAGCAGCATCCAAAACAACTCTTGGCGCGTAAATCACGAACGGATGTGCTACGTGCCAGCCAAAATGCGAACCGAGAGTGTTCCATACTCGCTCTATTGGGCATAATTAGTTTCAAATATTTGCGCTGAAGCAAATTTAATTTTTCCTACGCATTTTCTTAATTTTCAACGACATTCTGTCTCTCCAACCACTCAACGGAAGGGGCTGGAAAAAGAACGCATAATGATAACATCATTGCTACATCTATTTACTGCATTGTGGAATTTTCAATTAAATATTGTAAAATTGAGTTGGCATATATATGTGAAAAGTTTATAAAGCATTTGGGAATAACGCTAATTTCATTAACGAGCATTTAAAATGGTATTTTAAAGACTGAAAGTATCGATTACAATGAAAGAACTCTTTCAGTTTTTACTTGTACTTAGCTTGTGAAATTGAAGAATATTTTGCAATTGTCGTTTAAAGAACCGATGTAGTAAATGTATATATCAAAGCTTATCAAAAACTTTTGCCTGCAGAACTGAATATCTTCGGCATTTACAACTGCCCGAGGACATCGTATAAATATTCAATCAAATCTCAAACTAAAGACACAAAACTTGGTTTTGATTGCCGTTGTGCCTGCAAACTGCAAACAACAATAAAAACTCTATTAAATACGCATAAATTAAGGCACGTTTTGGCTTCCATCTGATACTCAAGCACATACTCACAAACTCGTAGTCAAGCCCAGATGCTGGATTTACAGTTAGCAGTTTTTAATACCTTTCCCCCTCAAAGTTCATGAGGAAACTTTTATGCCATTTTCTGGCTTTGGTCTTGGCCTGTGTCTGTTTCATTCACATTGCCATTCACATCCACATTCAAATCAAATGAACACATCCACGACTCAAGCCACAGAATGCAATGAATCCAATGCAAAAGTTTCGTCCGGCTTACCGCACCTGGACAAAGCCATAGCAATCTAAGCCACAGAAGGTATGGTAACTATATCACGGGTGTTAAGCTGCTCTAGTCCCGCCTAAGTCCACATAAAAGTTCAGACAAATTATGCATTAGACAGTCAGTTAGTTAGTTGACCAAGTTCGCCCTCAAATTTTGTGGCTCCTGACATAAAAACCTCATATTTTTTGACCAAATACGCAAATTGTATGCGCCAATTCAACCTAAAGCTCACCTTCCACCTGCCACCTACCACCTGTGACCCACCATCGATGTGTTCTGGCTGCAAATGAGCACTGAATCAACCATGACGTTGACGAGCAGTGTCGAAAGTTGAGTGAAATTGTCAGGTTTCCGATAGTTGCATTATTTGCTAGCTTACTAACTGACTGACAACTTGTGAAATGGCCCTACGTATGTGTGTTTGTATAAGAGACACATCAGGTTGAAAAGCTGTGTAAATATTATCTTAGATAAGTAGAAAAAGCTCCTTAGTTATATTTATAATCATAAGTTAAATGGCACTATTACGATTGAATAGTCAGACAGAATATACGAAAAACTCAGTGCATTTTCTTCTGCTCTGGACTATTAAAACAAATTTTAGCTACTTACATAAATTAACGATTTAATAATTTGCATATTTTAGATTTGGCAATTACTTTAGAGATATTTATTTCCGATCTAATATTATTCAGCTTGCCATCGTTATAGAGTTAAGAAAAACCCATTTAATATTGTAGTTCACACATAAAACTTGAGAAATAAGTAGTTGGAAGCATATTTGCGATGCTCATTTAATGTAAGAATAAAAACGAAAGCTTGTGGATATAAAAAAATGTAAGAGAAACTCAAGAGTTGGCAAAGAGCTCATAAAATATTTTATGGTTCTTAACTCGTTTTTATGTCGGTTGTGCGATTGCGTTTGCTCCTGTCAAAGGGGAAATTGCACTGTTAGAAGCCATCACTCAAATCACATATCATAACCGGTATGAATTTGTTAGGGACGGCAACAGCAAATAACAACAGATATAAATTTTAATTTATCCTGATCCCCCTCTTACCAGATCTACCAGTCACTCCAGCACACAACTACAAAATATTAGACACTAAAAAGTTATCAAGAAATTGTGTGCCATTGAAAGGATTTATTACACTTGTCCTTTTAACAAATTTTGCGCATTATTTACGGGTTTTTAGCCGGCAAACCGCACGCACACAGACAACAAACTTACCCATATACCACCTACATATATTTCGACCCAGTCACATACACATTCTCATATATATATATATATAGTCTCTCCAACCTATTCAGTCAGCCAAGCATTTATTCATGCCCCCACTCAGAGTTTCATTTCACTTTTTGTGCAGCTTAAACATTTTTTAAAAGTCACCAACACTCACGCATTTGTCAATCTCTATGAAAAGGGGATTGCAAAAGGAATCAAGAAAAAAGAGAAAATAACACGAAGAATTTCAGAAGCAAACCCAAAACTGAGCCGGGCGCCTTGTCCGCATGCTGGCTGCCAATCCTTATTGACAGCAGCACTTCCGCTTTGGCAGCCAAAATAGCTGCGAGCGCCATAAATTAAACTCATGTGCCACAAATTTATTTCAGCCGATCCCCGAAAGTGTGAGTGTGTGTCTGTGTGTGTATGAGTATGTGTGAATGCGCTTGTAGAAAACTTCAAAGTGAAAAGAGACTATTATATTGAACCGAAAAGGCAGGCGCCGTATACAGGACGCACTTGGCATAAGCGCTCTTACAGTTTAGTATACGGTAATTGACATGTAATGCGGTTACGATTGACAACAACAACAACTACAACAACTACTTCAAGTTGTGACTGGCAACAATGTTGCCCACATCCGGTCGCCATTTTTACTTGGCCTTGCCCGAGAGTTGTTTTGTGACAAATTCCCAAGCATTTACAGTGCCAGCAAACGCCCCGTAAAACTTAACTGAAACTTTACCGCACAGTGCAAAGAACTGTTGTATATTTTGTAATAAAACATAAAAAAAATGTAAATGAAATAATAGAAAACTCAGTAAATATGAAGAGTTTTAATTTCCATGCAGCTTAGTTAAAACCTAAATAAAATTCAGCAATTATTCAAGATGCAATCCGTTGAGTATTTCAATAACACTTGTTCTCAACTTATTAACTTATTAAAATCCATTGATTTGTATGTTTTGTTTAATTTACTGCAGACTTGGCACCACTGTGGCAACGCTGACTGTGGCTGGCAATAAAAAGCATCTCAAATGAAATGAACCCCATGAAAAATGGCCAAGTGTTTGCCAAGAAATGTTTGGTTAGGTTTTTGCCGGCCATCCACCTGACCATTGAGGCGTGCACTTGGGCACGGCAATCGAATGTCGGCGCGAAAGCAGCAGCTAGAGCAACCACAGGATGTCAGCATAAATCAAAAGGCAATGGCAGGCAGAAACTGGTCTGAAGTAAAAAGAAACCATAAGAAATCATTTCTAATCCCAAAAGTTTTGTAAGCGCATCGCAGTAGACATCGGCGACCATGGAAGCTATCAGCAGGCTGGCCATGAGAAATGTTGCTTACTTGTTACCAATTCAAGAGGCGGTAAGCTGTGGGTGGCAAAGAAAAAGGATGAGAAGGGAGGGATAACCAATATCGCTAGCAACATTTTGCAGCTACTCTTTCATTGGGTACTTTTGCTTCTGGTATGGTCTCTGCCCGTCTCGTCTGTCCTTTACCCGAGGGAACGCATAAATTGGACAACCAATTTAAGGCCTAAAAACCACTTTTGCGTTTATATTCATGCGCTCAACTTTTTGCTCAACTTAAATGCCAGTACCACATTGGTCAATGTACCTTGTAGCCTGTAGCCTGTAGACTGTCGACTGTCGACTGAAGTCTGTCGCCTGCTAGGGATTTGTGTGGTCCTCTCTCCTGTTGTCTCTTGTCTCTCTTCTCTGGTTTATGGCACAAGGTAAGCACGTGCAAACATTTGTCGTGGTTATTTCGTTTGGATTTGAATCGCTCTCCCTTGTAGTTTACAACCTGCTACTGATGATGGGCCAGGACTCTTGCTGATAATGCCAACAGTCACCAGCATTGGCCACGTGTTCCCTCACTTGGTCTTAACTTGGCTTTTTGGGATTGTTGCGTTAATAGTCGGACGATAAGATTTGGCTTCACACTGAGTGAGTGCTCTTTTTTTTGTTTTTTATCTGAATGTATTTCCTTTGTTAGTCTTTTTATAAATATACATTCAGATGGAAAGTGTAAAGTGTAAGTGCCAGTATTTACTATCACTTGCTAAGCAATATACTTAAGATTAGAGAAATCTTTTTTACCAATTTTTACTTACTCTTTTACTCTTTTAGGCCGTTTATTGAAATTTTCAAGCCGAAAAATAGTAGACAATAATTTTACAAATACTAGAAGATTTTAAATGCTGCCAAGTCATTTATTTTACTATTCGCTTAACACATTAAAATTTTGTATGCCAATATAGGGCCATGTACGAGTATGCAACTGTCTTCCAACAACAACAAGAAAAAGTCCACAAAATAGTTGCCAAAACAACTTTAGCTGTACTTCTGATATGACTTAAAATTGCTTGGCCGTCTTAAGGACACAGACCACTTATGTGAGTGTGAGTAAGTGTGTATGTGTGGAACAATTTTCAAGACATAAATCTGCAAAATGCCGTGCGTTAAACAGCTGATGTTTTATGGCGCTCCGGATGCATGGGAAAGGCCGTCGAACTGTCTGCCTGAGTAAATTGCATTGCATTCTTTTACTTTTTTTCCCACTCAACTTTTGCTAGTTGGAATTTCAAATTTTCCTTTGGCACTTTCTGGGTTCATGTGTTTTTTTTTTTTGGCTTGGCTGGGGCAGGGTTAGAGACCTTCACGAAGATATTCGTATTCATGTATGGCCCGAAAACGGTGCCTTAATTTGAGCATAATAAGTGCTTTGCTCGGTCACGCTGGCGTATAATGAATATTCATAATGCAAGCGCCGCAGCATCTTTATGGTAGTACAGAGCTCAGAACTTTGAGCAAACAAATGAAAAATGAATTTCCTGCTTATGTTTATGCTTGGCATATGTTGAATGCTTCACTCGACTTGACTGCACATGCCTCTGCCACAGTATGTGAGTGTTTGTGAAGCAATGCAGACAAAAGCTGAGCGTGAATAAATATTACTCATACGAGCTGTTGTGCAACAGCGTGAGATGCCAGAGGCAAGTATTTACACCTACAATGCAGCAGGCAAACACAATCAAATGCTACATAAATGTGTGAAAAATGCATAATATGCATAAATATCTATATATGGTTTCGCACTCTCTGTGTGTAGATGTGTGTTGATCTGTGTATGTGTGAGCAACAAAATGGCTGCTGTCATAATAACAACTGCAGCAATAGCAACAACAAGGACATCAGCTAGTGACGTCTGTAGCTACACTCATAATGATTATCCATTGAAATGGAAATGCCAGCCAAGGATTTAATATAATTCTCAATGCGTATAGTGCACTGTGAAAACTTTTTACACTGCAGCTGCAGAAGAAAAAGAAAAGGAAGAAGTAGCATCCTCAGACTCAGACAAAAATGCATCTCTACAGCATGAATTGCCAGTCAAAGAATAGAATTCAATTTAAATAGATTTCCGCTTAGAGGAAATTTAAAAAGTGCAGCAAATGGCAATTGTTAACACAAACTGGGCTGCTGTTGTATCTGATTCTCACTCTTCTTCTTTTCTGTGTGTGTGTGTGTGTGGCAAGTTGATTGAAAAACTGCTAACTACATACACTAAGTATACGTATAACGCACAAACACAAACACAATCAAGCCCTCATACGTGTGTGTGAAAGAATTGCAATAGTCATGCATTGAAATGAGAGGAAAACGGAAGAGGAAAACGGCGTGTCTTAAGGCATGCGAATTAAGGCGAAATTTAGATTCCCTTTCAAAGTGATCTATCTGCAAATTATTCAACTGGAACCGATAACTTCTGAAAATAATAGTGTTCATACATTAATGGACTATATGCAAGAATGGAGAGTTCTCGTGGTATTAAGACTATTGAATGAGCTTTCGGCAGCAACGAAGAGAGTCAGCCGCATTGTAGCTGAGTTTTCAGATTCTCCTTATTTGTTTAGTTATGCTTCTCTTATAAAATATTTAGTAAATGATTCGTTAGATTTCCACTTGTTAGTTTTTCAAAAAGATAAACCACTCTAAAAGCATCTCCTAATCCATATCTCTTGCAAAATGCTTTCTCTTAGGCGCTGTGTTTGAGAAGTGTATAGAAAGGTGCCCATTGCACTGATGGCATCAGCAACTGCACAAAGGTAAAATGCTAAGCAAACGTGCGTGCGAAAAAGGTAATTGAAAAATAGTTTCCGTTTCCTATTGCCATTTACATTTGCCAGCAAGAGCACTTCTTTGGCAATTTCAATTGCTTACTCTCCAATTCCATCTACCAACCCCAGTTCTGACTTCCAGTGAAATGCAATTGAAACACACTTTAAGGCGTTACAGCCCACAATGAACTCAATGCTTCATTTGAAATGGAAAACTATATTTATTGTAATTACAAATAAAAGAAATACAAAAAGACTATCCTTGTCGTTTTAGTCATGATTTGATCTATAAATTTGTTCTACATTTAAAGATAGTTATTTTTCAGAAATCGATTTTTTCGATTTTGTTTGAATTTTAGGTAAGGGTACCCCCTTTACTTTTTCAGAAAAAAAAATTTTCAAAATTTTAAATCTTGATTTTGTACTTTTAATCAACTCCTGGTGCCAAGATTAGTATATAAGAACACTTTAAAGTTGATTCTGAGGAGTTTCATTTTTTTTGTAAAAAATCATGCCAAAAGTGACAAAAAATTTGACTTGTAAAGTTTCCAGTCCCCAGGGTCACCAGATTTCAATCTCGCGTAACTTTGTCAAATCTTACCCGATTTTTATGCGGAATGCTATTTAGTCATGATTTGATCTATAAATTTGTTCTACATTTAAAGATAGTTATTTTTCAGAAATCGATTTTTTCGATTTTGTTGGAATTTTAGGTAAGGGTACCCCTTTACTTTTTCAGAAAAAAAAAAATGCCATAGATGGCGCCACTACAAAGATATCAGATTGTTTCAGCTTCAAAAAATTTCCATAAATAAATTTTCAAAATTTTAAATCTTGATTTTGTACTTTTAATCAACTCCTGGTGCCAAAATTAGTATAAAAGAACACTTTAAAGTTGATTCTGAGGAGTTTCATTTTTTTTGTAAAAAATCATGCCAAAAGTGACAAAAAATTTGACTTGTAAAGTTTCCAGTCCCCAGGGTCACCAGATTTCAAACTCGCGTAACTTTGGCAAACTTAGAAATCTTAGACGATTTTTATGCGGAATGTCATTTTAGTCATGATTTGATCTATAAATTTGTTCTAAATTTAAAGATAGTTATTTTTCAGAAATCGATTTTTTCGATTTTGTTAGAATTTTAGGTAAGGGTACCCCCTTTACTTTTTCAGAAAAAAAAATTTTCAAAATTTTAAATCTTGATTTTGTACTTTTAATCAACTCCTGGTGCCAAAATTAGTATAAAAGAACACCTTAAAGTTGATTCTGAGGAGTTTAATTTTTTTGTAAAAAATCATGCCAAAAGTGACAAAAAATTTGACTTGTAAAGTTCCAGTCCCCAGGGTCACCAGATTTCAAACTCGCGTAACTTTTGAAAATCTTACCCGATTTTTATGCGGAATGTCATTTTAGTCATGATTTGATCTATTAATTTGTTCTACATTTAAAGATACTTATTTTTCAGAAATCGATTTTTTCGATTTTGTTGGAATTTTAGGTAAGGGTACCCCCTTTACTTTTTCAGAAAAAAAAAATTTTCAAAATTTTAAATCTTGATTTTGTACTTTTAATCAACTCCTGGTGCCAAAATTAGTATAAAAGAACACTTTAAAGTTGATTCTGAGGAGTTTCATTTTTTTTGTAACAAATCATGCCAAAGGTGACAAAAAATTTGACTTGTAAAGTTTCCAGTCCCCAGGGTCGCCAGATTTCAAACTCGTAGAGAAAAAGAAAATATTTAAGCAAAAGCATATAAAACAATGTAATTCCAACTATTGTTTGACTAATTCAATTACTTATTAAGCTTTGTTTTTCTGTTTTACATAATTTTAGTTAAACATAATCACAGCTTAAACTTACTTTGACCAGCTGACCACAATTTATTAATTCTTAGGTCGGGGCTAGTCTATTGGCCACATGCCATGCTCATATCTCAAAGTCAAACAAATCACTGCGAATGCTTCATATAGGAATGTCGCTCGAGTAATAAAACAAAATAATTAACATTTGTGACGGCTGTCCCGTCCGAGTTTGATAAATGGCGATGGGGCATTTCATTAATGTGCTGCATACTTTTAAGCGTTATGCTAATGGCCATGCCAAAGCGAAACAGAACCGGAAACGGAAATGAAAAGGAAAGCGAAACTCAACCGCAGACTTGCATGGTAACTTTTAATTACATTTTGCAAGTGTGTGACGTGCGTGGGTGTGTATATGAGTTTGTGTCAACTGCATTTGCATGTGTATGACAAGCCAAGTGACTGACATTTGAAAACAGAGAGATAAAGAGAACGAGAAAGAGTAAAAGGGAAAGAGCTAGAGCGGGATGCACGGTTAGCAAAATGTAAGTAATGACTAAATGCGCACTCTGACAGTTTAACATGACAAAAATGTTGTCTTTTTTTTCGCTGAGCTTGATAAATGATAGGGAGACAAGTACAACAGGAGCAACAACTTTACAAAGTAGACAGCACATCCCAAAAAGTTGAACTGGACCTCACTTTGTTGCCCTTCATAGTTTTTGTTGCTCTTCCAGATACACTTTCTCTGCGATTTTTTTTAAATTTTTTTCTCTTTTGTAGAGAAACATTTTGAGTGAATAAGAGGGATTTCCGGCATAAACACACCAACACCTTCAAAGCGAGAATAAATGCACAATGAATATGAATAAGACTCTGAATGAGCACAAGCAAAGAGCCAAGCGAAAAAGAAAATGAAATGAAATGGAATTCCCAGCCAAATGGCAAAGAATAATTCAAATAAAAAATAATAAAAACAAAACATAGTACATAAAAAATGAAAAGGCGAGATTATTATTTATGACTTTGTGGCTTTGGGGTAACTTTTGTGGTTGTAAATTCTTGCTTCCAACATTTGTGTACCCTTCAATTTACAAAGTTTAAGTATTAAAACATAAAAACGCAAAGCCTGTGTAACAAAAAAGTCCAAAAGTATTCACTCAGCGTTGCACCTTGCCTTTATTTTAATTTCAGTGTACAGCTTTTGGAATTGTCAACAAGTACTCATTGTCAGTTCCCCATTTGGTGTCTAATTCAACGCAACTAAACTTAATGTGCTTACTTTTCCTGTGTCAACATTGAGGGCCATTTTCATCGTTGTTGAATAATACACATTAGTATCGAAAAAAGTAAAATTTCATTTGAGCTTGCAAGAAGTAAAGGACTAACTGTCCATTTTCAGCTAGAGTCTAGGAAGATACAGGACTCTCGGTGCAATTTGTGACTCTCATTGATTTAATTCTCATAATTGGACAGTGCACGTGTACTTTTCCTGGTTTTTGACTTGAAAGAACAGTAAGCCAGGACTGCGTTTTAAGTGCACGTTGCAGTCACGCGATGAAATAATAATAAATTTTAGTGCTTACACATTTTACTAAAGTAGCTTCCCAAAGCTTTACTTCCAGATTAATTTTATTGGGATTCTGTATTAAACACTTAAAGCTGCTTTTAAAAATGGAAATATATGTGAGTTATTAGGAAATTTAATGAATAGTTGTTGGAATAAAAAACTGTCTAGTTACTAATGTATATAAGGTCTTAATTCTTATGTTACGCATGTCTAAGATTAACAATTTTAGATGTTCTCTAATTTCTTTAGATTCTCTTTATGCACAATTGGTCTTTTTCTGGTATCCATTCTCAGGTTATTAGCCGCACGAATTGTAAAATAATAAATAAATTCAATAATACTTAGGATGCTAGCACCAAGAAAAAGGCCCAGAATGCCTCCTAAAGAGACAACTATGTCGAGTTTGTTGCGAAGTGACTGCCGTCGAAACTGATATGCAGGACACATTGACATCGATATGCTTAAAGTGAGTTTCCTGGATCCCGGAACACTGTAATTATAAAATTTAATTTTGAAATATTAGAATATACATTTAAAGTTATTAAAGCTCACTCAAATTCTTCGTACGAATATATATTCTTCAAGTCAGCTTCCTTGCAGGAGGGCAAGCATTCGCAATTCGACATTATGGCTTTATACTTTATTATCATTCGCATGTCTGAACTTATAAGTCCGAGCTGCTCTACACATAGATATCCGTCGTAATCACAGTCAGGAAAACGTTTATCATCGAAAGGATTGAAATGGTAGAGGGAACAATTGCATCGTTCCATTTGATAGATTCGGGTACAGTCGCTGATACAGGCGCTATAGCTATGCGCCCTATACACGCTATTTGACGACACCTCCTCGGGAAAGTAGCAGTCCCGAGCTTCTGGTGATATTTCTTTAATTTCTGGATCATTAATCAATGCCTCTGTGAAAAATTTTATGGTTTTTTTCTTTCCTAAGATGGACACGAAATTTACAGATGGCAGGGCTGGATTTGGCATATCCTCTTCATTGAGTATATCAACACGTACCGATTGATTTACGATCAGCTTTAACTCTGTGTTATCATATCGATTGACACTGGCGGGTAACCAATGCTCTGATTTCGGACGGTTGTTCTGCAGCGAGTTGAGCAAGAAGCAACGTCCATAAGGTGTCCACATCGGAAGGAAATACTGACAGCAGTCAAATGTCTTACCCGAGAAACTGCACTCATTAAATACATCGGAACAATTTAAACTGAACTAAGAAATGAAAAATCAATAATCTAAGGTTACTCAACTTTCATCTTACAAAATTAGTACACTGACCCATGAGGATAATTGACGGTAACCATTCAGTGGACATTTTGCACACTCCTCACATACTGTTGTTGTCTGACAGTTGGCTCTCAGTTTATGTATCGCATACCGTTCTGGGAATATTATAAACGCTAAATGATCGCGCACATTTAAGTCAATGGAGTCAGAACCCAAGCTTTACAAAAGAGAAGCCATATCTTTTTTCTCAGTATTTTCATAAAAAAAACTGTTAAACAAACCTTTGAACATAATTCCAGAGCTTATTACCCACATCGGAGGGAATTTGACAAACACTTATACTTGGATATTGAACCGGCGCAAATGGTGATATACTCTCATAGACAACACTCACAGCCCTTGTAGAGAAATCTTTCTGATACTCGCCGATCAGATGAGAAACGCCCATAACCGAGAGGATTATGCAAATCATCCAAAAGATACGCTCCGTAAAATGCAAACTGTTGTGAATGAAAGTGAATAATAATGGCATTCCTAACTCCATTTTCTTCTTACTTGTGATTGGCAATATAGGAAAATCCGACCAGGCTACAATTTGCGCAGTATTCCTTGATATAGTCCACAAATGTTTTAAGTTTTTCATGCCACAACCGACCTTGATATACCTTTCCCAATTGTTGAACCATGCTGTCGAATTATTCAATATGTTAATCAGAATTCAACTGACTACTAAATGAAGCTCTTGGATTGCGCTGAGCTTATAAATGAATCTCTTTCCAGCCGTATCCAAGCATACAGCTGTGAACACGACCAGGTCAAAGGGTAAATGTATTTGTAGCAGGCGCTAAATGCAAAATGCTGTTAATTGTATTTGTTTTTAGCATTTATCAATTAAGGGATTTATATATCACTCATTCATGACTCTCTCCAGATTAATATTTTATGAACCTAAACGCTGAAAACACATGCTCAGCATGCAAATTAAAATATAAAACGAGTAAAGAATTGAGTCATAAAGTAGCAAGTGTGATAACTTAATAACTTAATATTCAGTGTTAATTTCAATTACAATAAAACATGATAAATAATACAAGATACTTGAAAACTTCCTTTCGACAATTGGTTTGTAGCTATCCATAAAGAAAAATCTCTATGATTAAAAAGCTCTATAAGTATAATTTAAATAACAATCACATAATCAACTTCTTATTTATATTAACCCAAAAATTGGATCAAAACAACACTTAATATTATTCCTTTATTTTACTTTTTTTTAAAACACTGAAATTAAATCCTTATTAAGACAGCGAGTGCCAACTGTCCGATTAAGGGTCAGAAAAATGCAAATGGAAAATATAATACGAGGTCACTGCATCCGCTGACTCTGCAATTTGTGAGTTTCATTGATTTTCTTCCCAGACATGGACACACTTGCATTTCTGCTTTACATCGTTGGCTCGTGAGAACTGTATTCCAGTATGCCAAGATTGCAATTTAAGTAAATGCGCATTGCAGTCCTTCAGCCAAATATTGGACGACGCACAAGGAACCTGAGAGAATAATTTCAGGACTATCACATTTGATTAAAGTTAAAGTTAATTTCAAATGTAAAATTTCTTTATCTGCCTTTTCGGCAATATAAATTAAGAATTTTAAATTAAATAAGAACATTTAAGTTGTTAAATAATTTATTTGCATAGTCTTGGTAGTTTTGCGTTCAAGAAATAAATGAAGCGTTCTTTTACTTGTGAAAGTGTTAAAGCGTATAAATGTTATATTAAAATACAATACACGTAAATGTTTAAATTGCATTTCTATCTATTTGGATGATAAGTATTCAAATATGTTTCCCTGCCTCCCTATTTGACATTCGTATGGTGTTTGCTGCACGTATTGTAAAGTAGTAGATAAACTCAATAGCACTAAGGATGCTGGCGCCTAAAAAAAGCCCCAGAATGCCACCTATAGAGACCACAATGTCCAGTTTGGTGCGTAGTGCAACACGACGGAATTGATACGTAGGCCACATTGTCATCGAGACAGTTATATTGGCATCTTTTGCTCCAGGATATCTGAGAAAAGTAATTAGTTTCCAGAAAAATATTTTCGTGATGCAAAAAAACTTAACTTACTCAATATTTTCATTTGAGTATATGGCTTCGATATTGGACTCAGTGCAGGCTGGCAAGCAATCGCAATTCGCAACCGGATGTCGATACTTCATCATCCATGCAATGTTTGGTTTGACCATTCCATGCCGCTCCAGGCACAACAAACCATCGAAGTCGCAGTCGGGATAGCGCTCATCATTGAAGGGATTGAAGATGAAGAGAGAGCAGTTGCATTTATCATATTGAGCCAATCTGGTGCAATCACTAATGCAGGCACTAAAACTATATGCTTTGTGTACGCTCCACGACGGCACTTCATCGGGAAAGTAGCAGTCCCGAGCTTCTGGTGCAATATCTACGATTTCTGGGTCATTTACCAATGCTTCTGTGTAAAATTTAAAAATCTTATGGATTCCTAATATTGCACTGGTAGTGACAGCTGGCAACGACAGAGTTGGTAAATCCTCCTCGTTGAACAGACTTAATACCGCCGCTCTTTTCAAGTACATGTGGAACTCTGGTATGTGATTCCGATCCAAAGTTGTCGGCAACCAATGTTCCGAGTCGCGCTTGTTGTTTTGCAGTGAATTGAGTAAAAAACATGTTCCGGACGGAGTCACCATAGGAAGAAAGTACTGACAGCAATCAAAGGATTTACCAGAGAGACGACATTCATTAAAGATGCCACTACAATTTAATCCTAACTGCGAATAAAAAAAAATCTAAGGTCATTCGCTTGAAACATTTGAGGGATATTTGAATTTTACCCGTAGGGCCAACTGTCGAAAATCTTTTTTTGGACATTTCGCACATTCCTCACAACTTTCGTATGGCTTGCATCGCTTTTGTATAGTATTCGGAGAATATCGATCAGGAAACAATATGAATACCATCTGAGAATGCACGTCAAAGTTGTATTCTTCACCTATGCCTGTTCCCAAGCTGATTCCAAGGAAAGTGACATTATGTTTCTTTTATTTTACTGTAATTTGAGAGCAACTTACCTTTGGATATATTCCTCAAATCCGCCTCCCAGATCGTATTTAGGAGGAAGTTGACAAACGCTGATGGATGGAAACCTGATTGGCGCAAAAGACGATATGCTCTCGTAGATAATACTGACAGCCTGGGTGGAGAAGTCTCTCTGATACTGGTTGATCAGATATGAGACTCCAATGACAGAGGCAATCACACACAATAGCCAAAAAATGCGCTCAGTAAAATGCAAACTGTTGTGAATTAAGGTAAATATCCTCTTGTTAAAATTTAAGTTGTACTTACTTGTGGTTGGCTATATATGAAAATCCCACTAGACTACAGTTTGAGCAATAATCTTTCAAATACTCCCCAAATCCCCTAGCCTTATCACGCCAGGACCGAGTATGATTCAAAGGCAGTGACATGTCCGATCGCATCTGAATACTGAATGGGACTCCTGAATTGTGCAAGGCTTATAAATATACAAAGTATACATTTGAAATATGTGTGGTGTGGTTTTTGTGTTGCATGAGAGTGCGGTTGTTTCTATTGGCCTTGGACACTGTGTCTCTTGTTCTGACTCTGGACTGATTGGACTGACAGCCTACATCCACGTGACATACACGTCAACTTATTGTTCGTCCAAACATATATACTCTACTACCTAATTGCTTATATGAAAGCGTTTTCAACATCGATTTTAAACTTTAAATGTTTTAGAAACTTTCAGAAATTCTCTCTGCCATTCCATGCCAAAATATGTCTGTACTTTTCGCCACCTGTGTCAACTTTCATGGCGCAGTTCGTAAAGTTTCCTGCACCAACTCCTATTCAGTTGGAATGGGAAGGATTGTGGGCGAGCAACACATGTATTTTGGTGGAGCAAAATGAGTGAATAAGCGACCCATTCATACAAGAAAGGGAAACAACACCTACACCGAACGTGCCGCGTCGAATTGCAACGTGCAACGAGCAACGTGCAACGTAAAATGGACTCAACATGTTATTGGTACTCAGAACTTGACGCTAAATTAGAATTATGCAATTACGACTCATTTGCGCTGTGGAAAACACTTAAAAACAATTAGAGTGCCTATTGAAATTTTAAGCGCCGCCTAGTTGACAACATGCTAGCTTTATGCACAACTAATGCGAGCGTTTTAATTATTTATGCGGCCAGACATGCAGGATAATGGTTTCGTAATCACGGTTCAACAATAGCACGCGTCAGGTTGTTGTTTAGTATTTCATACCCTGTAACTGTAGGGAAACAAAGCTTATAAAAGTAACAAAAGTAAGGCTTAATAACAATAAAATGTGTGTAAAAGACGGAAAGAGACTTGGCATAATTAATAGTATTTAATTAGAATTTGTAGTGATTTCGGTACCACTACCAATATAACTCTAAAGCCTTTTATATTGGTTAATGGGGGTTCTATCGCTTAGGGTATTATGGCTTTCACCACTTTAAAAAAATATACACGAACTAAGATTGACTCGGCTTGCACAATTAACTGAAACAAATATAGTTAAGCAAGAACGTATAAAATAAATGACATAATGTGTGAAGAGCACAAGAAACGTTTTTAAATAAATTGAAAACTTTTAAAAGTTAATTCAACATTTATTCGTTCTTATAAAATATTCTCAGACTTGCTAAGTAAATTATACACTACCTACGGATTAACCATATAAATAAAACAAAAAAAAAAACATTATAATTAACTAGATTAACTTTTCGGTAAAGGTTCCCCTACTTATTGAAAAAGTATCCCCCTGAAAACATTCTCTTCTCTGTGCTACATATGTTATTCACGTCTTAAAGTATCTATCTGTCTGAGCGCCATCAAGACCAAAGTGTTCTTACTTGTTTTAGACTTATTTTACTTTTTGTATTTGTATGCAAAATGAAGCTTAGTCAGTGCGTAGTGCACCATACCAAAAATGTTGCCGGTGTATCGATAAAATGTCAAACGCAATAGCTGCAATAGGAACATTGACAACAACAACAACAACAACAACAGCAATACTAACAGCAACAAGAAAGACAAACGACATGGCAATTTAAATACTAACATGTGTATGAATAGAGGTAGCTAGCTCTACCGGGCAAATGGGATTTGATGTTGTTGTGGGGACTTTACCGAGAGGAAGCTGTTGGCCCATGCAATTGCTGGTGATGTCGACACACAATTAACTTGAAAATACTCCAAGCCATGTTAAGTGTCAATTAGTTGACATCAGCTAAGCGCCATGCATACGAAATTAACCAGCTGAAATGAATAAATATTATTTACATTTTACATAGCATTTAACAACAAGAAACATTTTCCTCTGTATCAGATGAAGTAAATAAATTGAGAATTATAAAAGTTAACTTCAAAATGATGGTCAAAGTTTTTAGACATAAATACCAATGGTATTTATTTGGCTCGTGTCGCATTCCATAACAGAATATTATTAAAAAACTTTTTGAAACGTAACAAGATAAAATCCTTCAACTTTTACCCATTAAAACAAATGTGGGCTTTGTGTGGTGCACCCCAGTTGAACTCACATAATTTGCAAACATATCATCCAGAGTAATAAATGAAATTCATTTTGGTCAGCGCAATAACCAAAAAAGGGCAGCCGCAATAAACAAAATCGAAAATCAATAAAATCAAAATGATATAGGTAAAACATGAATGCCCAAATATAATATGAAGCCACAAACAACAAACGTGGCCAAACAAAAAATGACAACCACAAAACAAAAGCAAAATAAAATATCGATCAAAAAAGAAAATAAACAACAAAAAATCGTGTTCAAGTGCCACGTTTCGTCGTTTCGTCTAAACACCGGGGCGGAGGCGACAGCGACAGCAGCAGTGGCAGTAACTGCTGTTGTTTGGCTAGGGCCATGCCCCATGCCCCTTGCCTTGCCACATGCAACACCACATTCCACCTCCGCCCCATCAGTAGGCTACCCAGCACGCTTGTGCAAACAAAATGTTGCTGTTTGTGTTTTAACATGCGCTGACAATATTGCAACAATGTCGCTCGAAGTTCGAAGAACAACAAACAAATGTGAAAAAAAAAACAAAAACATACTAACAACAAACAGAACCGCAGCAACAACTAGAAAGCAAAACCAAATGTCAAACAAAATCTATGATGAACATTTGTAGGGCCCGTTGTCAAAAGCACGTAAACAATTGCCAAACCACATGGGTTCTCCTAATGTCGAATGACAAACGGAGGGCAGTTTGAACTGTTTTGCATGCCTCATGCTGCAACTAGATTCGGGCTTTAAGCATTAAAGCGATCTAAAGCAGCTGCCGTAAAAAGCTCGAAGAAGACAAGAAATTAACAAACAAGCAGATGCAATAAAAGGCCAATAACAATGCAATAATCATAACAATAACAACTGCAAACCAAAGGCAGGCCACAATGTTGCTGTGGCAACGGCAGCAGTAGCAACTACACTAGCAATAGCGGCAACAGTTGTTAGCAATATCAGCGATAAAAGTTGTAACAATTATCATTTGAAAGTGCATTGTTAAAGTAGTCAGTGGCGGCGCTCAAGTGGCTGCCACAGCCACAAGCAGCGACAACTAGCACGACAACAACTGTAGCTCGTGCCACCAACAACAATGACAACAGTAACAGTAACAGGAACAGCAACAGCAACAACAACAGAATCAACAATGTTGTCGACGTCAGCAGCGCTGGGGAAATTAATATGCAGAAACTGCTGCAATTGCAATTTGTTGTTAGCGCTTGAAGAAACAATGAGGATGACGCCGTCGAAAGAAATATTTTACATATTGCTGCATAAATTTCCATGATTATCGCTGAAGAATATCAATTAGATGCGAGTGCGAGTGTGAGTACGAGTCTAAGTATTTCTATGGTTTGCCCAAGTCATTGTTTAATATGGAGCACATTCAAGTATTGAGTTATGGAATTGTCATTCACCAGCGATTGATTTAATCCGTTAGACACAATGAATTTTGAATTAATATAGAAAAAAATTTATTTAATAGTGGGTTATAAATCATATCATAAAAATGTATTTTATTAAAAAAAGCCGGCGTTATTGCAGCACAGCAAAGTGTTTCATACAAGCAAAAAGGTTTTGATATTCAGATAAACGCAGCTAACATGTAACAAAAATATATAGAGATCATCTTTAACAATTTTAACATAGAGTAACCTAAAATTACAAATTAATTACACGGCTCTCTTATCAGTTCATTTATTTAACATAAGAGGTAACAAAAAAATTGTATATTTTTTTATAAATTTTATTCGACGACTCTTTTTCAGAAATTCTTAATTAATAAACTTAGAGACAAATTAATCTATAGAAATTTTGAAGAAAATCTTATTTAATATGATTATAAAATCAATTGTATGTGTTCTGAAGAGATTCCAAACTGTGCTGGCAAGAGTAATTAAAGCAATTAGCTCGAATACAAAACCCAACCCGGGACAAAATCTGTTGGGGGTTTTAATATTGCCAGCCACATAAATCTTTTCATTAAAGTTCAATTAATCAAGAGCTTCCTGTCATAGCACATAAATCTCATAACGCACAAAATGCAGCCACAGCAACGAGTATGAGTACGAGTACGAGTACGAGAATAGCTATAGATACAATTACCAATGCAGTCAAGGACGCACGCACACGCATACAGAAACACACATGCACACACACACAAACAGAAAAGCCATTGAAGTTATTTGTCACCATTTTGGAGCCTGGAGAACAAACAACTGTGCAATGTGTTGTGCTTACAACGAAATTTGCCACGCCCACAGTTTGTACCAGAGCATTTTCCCTTAGGCAGGTAATAAGAGCGTTGGCCAGCAAATATTTGCATTAGAGGTGATAGCGTGAGTGCTTGTGAATTTACAAATTAATTTAAATGCGATAGTCAGCTAAGATATTCATGTGATTATTATACTTTATTTGGGAAAGTGAAAGAGATTTAAAGTTCTTACAATCGTGTCACGGAACATTGCGCATCTCTAATTTGCACAAAACTGCAGACAATCATAGGAGGTGCTGGAGCAGGAGCTGCAATGTCCGGAACAACGGTATGCTGACCACCAAGTGCTTCCACTCTGATTACAATTCCCGTAAAGCCAACATACCCCAGACCCCAGACTCAGTCTCAGGCCCAAGTCCGAGTGTTTCGTAGATCGTGGTCGTGGTCGTTCAGGTGCATGACATAGGCGTGTCTGTGGGCGGCACACTGTTTGTGTTTTACCTGGGCAATTAACAAGCAATAAAAGCAAGCACAAGGCAGCGTTGATAAATGCTTTGTCGCTTAACAAAAGTGCCCCGGTATGTAATTAACAGAAATAGATTTAACAACGCCCAATTGAATTTAGCCAGTTGAAATACAGCACCACATCGTTGAGGTGGCGAGGAGGACAGCGGAAGCTGCACGTCTTTTGCTTGAACTTTTGCCAAAAATAACTTCGATTGCCTTGCACTTTGCAAGCCAAATGCGGTAGTCAACACCTGAGCAACTTTTCGCTACATGTTCTCACTTTATGAATGGGATCTGAACTGAGTCAACCAGGAGAAACTGCAGCAGCAGCAGCAGCACAAGTGGAGGTTGTGGCAAGCTGTGTGGGTGGTCGCCAACACGAAATGCAAATTAAAAAGTCAAAGCCAAATGCAAGTGCAAAAAGTGTTACACAACTTACGAGCACATTCATTGACTGCAAATCGAAACGTGCGCCAGCTACGCCAACGCCAACGTCCAAAATTGACTGTGACTGCGCTGCGACTGAGACGCCAACGCCATTGACAATTACCAGCTGCTGGCTGCCTTTCTGCTGGCTGCTGGCTGGCTGGCTTACTGGGCTGACTTGGCGGACTTGGCTGACAAGGTTATGGCTCAGAGCCGCGCAAATATTTGGCATACCGAAGCGAAAAAATACCATTGCATTACGCATACGCACTGTACGCCCAGGCAAAATTTAAACAAAGGAAATTACCGAGTGTGAAAAATAAATTTAAATATGCAGACCAAGCAGCTTACTTGTGACGAATCCCTAGCGCACAGTGGTAATAAATAATGCAAAGACTATACGTGTTTTAATTTTTTTAATATACATATTGTGGCTTACTTTAAGAAATAAATAAAAAATATGTATTTATATGTACATATGTATATAAAAATGTATTTATATTTTATTAAAGAAGGCAGCTTTAAGTAATCGAAAATAAATACGATATTTGCAAGCACTGTGCATAAGTGGAGATACCATTTTGTTTACAGACACCACACAGTTTAAAATAATTGCCACCGGGTGGTGGAATGCCACACGCCCAGCCCTACGATATCACCCCATAAATGTTGAGCTCCAGTGCGCCCCGATGCGAATCTTGAATGGCCATCGCCATTGCCGGCTAAATGTCACAGGCATATAAGCGGAATTATGACAAGCATTTTAACGACTGCGGCTGATACGAGTATGCGCCCCCTCTGGGCTCTGGGCTCTGTGCTCTCACCCATCAGCCCTCAGTCCTCAGACTAGCGATATGACAACGCTGGCTGGCCGTAAACCCATAAAAAGCGACACGAAATTGAAACCCAGCCAACAACATAGCCTGAAACGTAAGCGCAGAGACAAACGCGAGAAACGCATGGCCGATGTACGTGAGATTGCGAGACTGTTAATTGGCAAAAATTGGCCAAACTTCGAAATAGAGCGAGTCCCGGATTCCTCTCCAGAATATACATAAGTATTTATGCGATAATGCGTAAATTTTAATGAAAAACAGAAAACAACAACAGCAACGGCAACGGCAAGGAGAAGAAAAATGAAAGATGGAAAAACATTTGCTTTTGCGGCATGTCGTAAAGTATGCAGGCGGTTGAGCAGGAAGGTCCTTCGAGTACATCTCTGTGCAATCGCCTGAAAGTTGATTTAATGAAGATTTCACAAAATGGCGGCGGCGGCATCGTCGTCGTCAGTGTCAGTGTCAGTGTCTATCATGTGGCAATCTGTGAATTTATGTGGTGTACACGTGCGTTGGTGTCTAGTCATGTGGTTGGTGTCCCAAACACATAATTAAGTGTTTGTATGTGTACAAGGAGAAATTGTATCTTTTATCTTTACTTCATCTTTTTAATTCCGGCCAACTGTCGCTTAGCCTTTTCGGCGGATTGCCTATCAATATACAACTGCAACTTCTTTGGTGGCTTAAATATTGCTCTACAAGAATATAGACAATAGGAATTTTTTAAAAAATATCTACAAATATAGTACTCACTCGCAAAAAGTGCAAATTGGTGTGATCTGGCAGAAAACTGTAAAGCAAACGGATCAGAAAAAGTCAGCAGGTCAACTTCAAATTCGAAACTGAATGCAACGCCATAAACTCACTTGATAAACAGCTGCTGCAGGCAAATCCAATTTCAATGAACTTGTTGTGGCACTTGCAAATGCCACGAAAATCGACTGGCGGTTGCTCTGGATAATTGAGTTGATGTCGTCCCTGGGGTGGCATTAGGAACAAACAGAGCAAGTTCAAGCCAAGAGCATCGAAGTTGTTTGTGCCAAAATAAAAGCCGCCGGTTATTTCGGTTGCGTGCCGAAGCAAATATGATGTGTCCACCTCTAGGGCGCACACATCGATGGCCACGCCCATTTTGGCAGCAACTTGAAACACGTGCATGTCCTTGTTGAAATTTCGATGGCTTGGTTCTTTTGAGCCACTGACAATAAGAATGCTTGCATTGACTTTGGTTGCTTTGCTTGCCTCTCGCTTACAGCGATTTATATAGGCTAGAGCCATACCAACAGAGCCAGAAAGGAGATTTGCTGAACAGCTCTTGGTTTTCGAATCAGACTCATCCCTCATAACCTTCAAATTATCGAATAACAAGTTGTTTAGCTGCACCTTAGTCCAGTGTTCCACTGTTGCAAACTGCTCCATCTGAGAGTCATTGTAGGAGACCGTCTCATTGCTATCATCTGGATATACATATTTTCTGCAAGCAGACCACACACTAATCTTAAATTGCATCCTTCATCGGATTAAAAATAATACTTACACGGATCGAGTGGAGCAGCCTAGAATGACCAACTTATTTGTGGAACGCTGCAGCAGATGGGCATTACCCAGGACTATGATAGAGTTAACCACTTTGGTAAATAGTTCAGTATCACGTCGCAAGTATGCCTGGTTGGCATCGTGATCAATGATAATACACAGCACATCCTCATCAACTAATGCTGTACAGACATGATTGTTCTTGTTCTTTTAAATCGAGAAATACTTACAACTTACCTGATTTGGCTTTGGCACCATCTTCGCTCAAAACCTGTGCAGCTCCTGAGTTTTGTGCATCTAATGTGATCTTGACCGCTTTTTTATTCATTTTAAAAATTTTTATTTTATTTTTTTTTGAGCTTGAATAACCGCACGGGTAAAAAAATGGTTGGCTACAGTGATTTGACTTTATTAATGGATGACAGATGAGAGTGTCAGTCTAATTGCAGTGTTGTTAAACAAGTGTTGAAAGCACATATAAAGTAGAAATAGGTATTATTAATAGTATTGTACATTTGAATTACAGGTCATGCATTTTATTATACAAATATTATTTCTAAATATCAGTTTCGATAACTTAACTTAATTTAATTTAATTTAATTTTTAATTATTCGACAATTCGACATTCGGCGATTTGTCACTCGCTCAAAGTGTAACGGCTGTCCATTTTGTACTTCTGTTAAATGTGGCAATCATGTCCGTAAGAATTCTGAAGAAGAAGAATAAGATAGAAGAAGACAATGATGAGACCACACGTCTAATCATGCGGCGCATCATAGGCAAGTGTTGCCGTATTCTGCTGTTTTTTACGAATATCGAAAATAATTGAACCGCGTAAATATTAATTTCAAATAGACAAACAGAAGACAAAAATCGAAGTCTTAAAAGCATTTCTGAAAGTGCAGTTACCAATTGCACCGCATACAATAATTACGAGTTTATAACTCATAATTGTCTCTATTTAAAAAATTTATTATTGGCAGGCGATCAGCTGAAAATTATTCAAAAAAAGATGCGTCTTCAATATAAAAACAAGCGATGTTTTTTAAAAATTAAATGTTTATTGTGCTTAAAAATAAAATACTTAATAGCGAATTGTGTCAGAAAAGTGCAAAATACAAACTTTCGATCAAAAATACTGCAATTCGATAGGCCATTCTTGAAAGAATATCGTAATGCGCCGCCAAAAAAGGAGTAGGAGCCCTATGGAAATATGTAAAGCGTCAGTTTTAAGCTACCTCTAAAGTAGCATAACTCATGAGCGAATCAAAATCTCACACTTATCAATCTTCCAGGGGCTCATCAATCAAATCGAATTTATAATGCAAGTATTTGCATTTAGTTCCTCACGACTGTTTACAGAGTTAAAGGCAATCATCGAATAAAACACCTCATCTACATATCCGTGGAATCACAATGAACAATGCATTGTTACAACATGGCCACACACAAGCATTTTCGCGCCAAGGCATGCCAAAACAAACACCCGTAACAACGAGCCAGCAAACAAATGAACAAGAGACATGGAGACAAACAACATTGTATAATTATGCAATATGGTTATGAGTTTGCGGCTTGACTGTCATCCCGTGGATTGTGCTAGCCAATCTCTGGCGATTTATCGGCTGATTTGGCTTTTGCTTTCGATTGGCTCATATCCTTTTTTAGTCAAATTAAGCGCAAAAAGCAACAAAAATTATGAACAACGAACACAAAAGTGCACAACAAAACACAAAACACAAAACAACACGACGCAAAATTATGAACGTGATTAATTCATAGATGGTGGCGCTTAGCCATTGTTTTGGCCATGTTTGTCAGGCACTGCACGATCCACGATGAGGGGCCAACCTCACCTCAAGGGGCCATATCGAGCTGGCCCCCTGTTTGCGATTGACATCCACTAACTGAACTATCGCCAAAAACTAAATATGATTATGTGCGCTCGATTTAATCTCAGTCGATTTATAAGCACCTCCATCCACCCTTACTCCTCTCATCCGCAGCTCACCCGCCTCAAGACATTTACGGACTTCTTTTTATATTTTTTAATCATTTGGTTTTTCTCTTTATTTTTTATTGATTTTCACGAACGACAACGCAATAGACAGGCCACATATGTGACCAGTTGCTGTGGCTGCTGCCAAGCACATTAAAAATGAAGAGATTTTCCTTGAAAATTATGCTACCGTAAATGTGTATGTGTGTATACATATATTACTTTTGGTCAAAACAACTTTGTACTCAAAATTGGAAACCAGAATCGTAAAAAAAATGCCACGCAGCCACAGCGTGAGTAAGTCAGACGGACACCCACTTTTATGATACTCGCACTTCAGGCAACTGCAAGTAGTTGGCGGATTACGAGTGGACGAGACAACGGACAGACATCCGGACGGACAGCCTGATAAAGAGTCGTCGCAAAAAAAATTGGCTACTTAATTTGGTAATAACAATAATTACGCCTGACTGACTAAACGTTGACCAGCGGCATCATTGGTCGAACAAGCCGTTTCAGCAGTACCACAAAAAAAAACTTGCCAATTTGATATTGCAGTTAAGAGTAAGCCAATTGACGGTCCATTGAATGCCCTAAGTTAGGAGTATTTGGCAATAGATGGGGCAATGACATAATGAAACCTGGAGGTATACAAAAACTGATTTGGATTTGGGAGAAGTGTGATTTAATGAGGACGCAACACTAAGTACAATGTGTTTAAATTTAATTAAAAAGTAACACATACTACTACATATTAAAATTACATAAAATATTATAAAAATACTGAAATAATTTTAATAAAAATATAATGAAAATATACCTATAGATGTATCGTAATTTCAAATTCTAAGTTTACTCCATTCAGCTTCCGTAGAGCATTTGAAAGTCGAAACAACAGTGGCTGTAAATGGCTTCCATGCTTTCAATTAAAACGTTTAAAGATAATCAATTAATAATTTTTAAGCTACTTTGACAGCGCTGCCACTGCCGATGTCGGCGTCGCTGTTGACTCAGCTCTACGCTCAATTAGGTGCAAAGACATTTCGTGCCGCCATCGAGTTGTTACGAAGATTTGCAGTAGATTTATTGGCTATTGGCGATTTGGCCAGTGCGAGTAGTTAGCGCTGCCAATGGCGCTCAGTGTGTCTGGCCTAATTGGCAACTCAACTGGCGACTCTCGCTCCTAGCTTGAATATTGATACTGCTGGGGCAACCTATGACAAGCTTATACTACTCATACTCACAAATACATGAACATCCGAGCTAATACAGTGGAAACCATTGCGATGCAATCGATGATAGGATTTTTGCTGTTGTCTGATATTTATCGAGTTTCATTTGTTGCCAGATCTGACGCAGTCGCTGACTATTTTTGGCAAATTTTTCAAATTCGAGACTCATAATTCGTGCGATAATTTACACAAAATTAGGCAAGTGTCTCGCCAGCTATCCTTTTAAAGTATCTAACCGATCATCGAATTCAGTTCAACAACAACAAAAAACAAGAAGAATTTCTTATCTTGCTTTTGGCGACTATGTTGATACTCTTGAAAGTTCCATGTTAGCTTTATATCATATAAAATAGCAAACTATAGCATACCATATAAATCATAGGATTAAGCCATTACTACTTAATATCTGTATCAGTTTTATAATACAAATTCCGCAAAATGTTTGGCAAAACTACTAGAATTAAATTTTCTTAAAAATTCCCAGTGTGTAATTTAATGTAGAAAATATAAAGCACTATAATATTTAAATACTTACTATAGAAACACCGTAGTAAAAAATATTTATAACATTTTTGTGTGTTTCTTTTAACTACCTCCTGTATTAAAAAATCAATAAATCTTCTACAAGAGTATATATTAAGTACGCTTGCTGCGATTCCCACGCCAATTAGAATTACTGTCGATTGAGTGATATTTTCTTTGCAACTGGAAAATAATTGGATTGCACTCGAATGAAATTTTAAAAACTGTGTGTATTTTTTCATTTTTAAACCATTTAATTTTTTGTTAACTTTTGTTTGCTTTTTGTTTTTATTCAATTTATGCAGCGCAAATTGCCCGACGATACTCGCTTATAAATTTCATGACAAAGTTTGAACGGTAGCAGCAGCTTGTTTCCATAGATTGGTAAAGCTTCTGCGTATAATTTGCGCTAACAAAACTTTAGACATAAAATGTGTGTGAAAGCCATAAAATGAGAGCGGTGGCGGCAACAGCGGCTGACGCTATTTCGAAACTCGCATTGCGGCTAAAATATAATTAATGTGAAGCAAGTTTATCCCACTTTTACTTCTTTTGACCGCGTGTTCAGAGTGCTCTCTAATCTGGTGCTATCGAAATATATTTTAAATGAAAATCTGAACTCCCCCCTGCAGAGCCACAACAAAGAAGCAATTAAAAGTCCAATTAGAATGTCATTAAGCCGCGGTCAACGCGGTCAACAATTAAGATGTGATAAACGCCAAAGGTTCAGGTAAATATAAAAGACATAAATCTAGCCAAATTTAGAAAAGTCCTATAAAATGTACAATGGACTAATAATGAACTCGTAAATTTGAAAAACTTATGCTAAATAAATCAAAAGTCCATCCTATCTTAAATATATCTTAAAGATTTGAATTTTGGAGACGTGCGTCCGCATAATTATACATTTTTGTTAGTCTCAGCTTACACATTTCATTTATTTTGTTGTCAGATAAATATAATATAAAGTACGTAGTATTCTTAATAGTGTTTGGTGAATAGTAAATTCAAAATTTGTGGTGCAAAAAATGACAACCTACTTTTATTATCCGAATAAGGAGCTGCAGGATGAATTATCCTGCATTGCCAAAGCACTTGTGGCTCCTGGAAAAGGTATTCTATCTGCCGATGAATCCAGTGCAACCATGGGAAAGCGCTTTCATGCAATTGGACTGGAAAATACCGAGGAGAATCGACGCCTTTATCGCCAACTGTTAATAACCACAGATCCCAAGATATCTGAAAACATATCGGGATTTGTTATGTTCCATGAGACGCTTTACCAAAAAACCGATGCAGGTGTTCCATTTGCTGAAGTCTTGCGAAAAAAGGGAATTATACCTGGTATTAAAGTTGACAAAAACTCCGTGCCTTTGTTTTGCTCGATGGATGAGTTTACCACACAGGGCTTGGATGATCTGCATCTTCGCTGTGCCCAATACAAAAAAGATGGCTGTGACTTTGCCAAGTGGCGGTGTGTACTCAAGATTGACAAGACTACCCCGTCGTATCATGCAATAATGGAGAATGCCAATGTGTTAGCCCGGTTTGCGACCATCTGTCAGTCACAGCATATGGTTCCCATTGTCGAGAGCGAAGTGCTGATGATGGGTGATCATGATCTGGATCGCTGTCAGAAGGTTACGGAAGCCGTTCTGGCTGCCATCTTCAAGGCAATGAGCGATCACCATGTCTACTTGGAGGGCACTCTTCTCAGACCAAACATGGTGACACCCGGCCAAAGCAGCAACAAGAACAACACTCCCGCTGATATTGGCTTGAGCAGCATTTTGGCCCTTCGTCGCACAGTGCCACCTGCTATTCCAGGTAAGTCACAAAAAGTAATTTTTCTTGTGCAATATGATCTCATTTAAACACCAACATGCAGGCATTTTGTTCTTGTCTGGTGGTCAGTCTGAGGAAGAAGCCTCTGTGAACTTGAATGCCGCCAATAATGTTCCACTGTGCAAGCCGTGGGCATTAACTTTCGCCTTTGGTCGAGCTTTGCAGGCATCCGCTTTGCGTTCCTGGGGAGGCAAAAAGGACAACGTACTAACAGCTCAAAGCGAGCTTATTAAACGTGCAAAGGTAAGATCTAATTTAAAAAGCTCTAGATCTAGATTATATATCATTTTTCCACTTTCATTTTTAAAGGCTCACAGCTTGGCCAGCATTGGTAAATATGTTCCTGGCTCCATCGAAAGCACTGCTGGTAGTGAGAAATTACTTATCGATTTATATGAGGTTTGAATTATACATTTAAATTTAAGTTAACAATAAATTGCAGTAATTTCAAGATTTGGCAAAAACTTCGAAAATTACAATTTAATTAACTGTCTTCTCTTAACGAGTTCGCTTTTCCAATTGCTCCACTGTGTCATCAATAGCTGACACTTGGCCACAAGCCGCATGTTCGATGTTCATTGCAACAACTCGAAATATTGTTAACAAGCGTGCAAAAGAGCAAAGAGCTGTGGCAGCAGCAGGCCCAACACGACTTCTGTTAACTGCAAAGTGTCGCATTAATCCATGGAGATTACCAGACGGCCACATGGCCAATACTCCAACACTCCACCACTGCAACACTCCAGCACTCCCGCTTACCAACAGGCTGGTCAACACTGCAGTGTAGCTTAATTAACGCGAACGCATGCCAAAAGCCAAGTCAATGGCTGTGGAACATGTTAAGCATGTGGCCAAGAGTGTTCGACTTAATCAAACGAAGCTCCAGTTCAGGTAGCGTCGACTCGCCTGGCGTCAGTGTCATGTTGCTGGCAAATTAGTCAGACTCATAGCCCTCCCCACTGGGGGCCCATGTGAGAGGCATGAGAGGCTAGCAATAATTAAAATTAAAGCACTGACTAAGTTATAGATGCTCTCCCCAATCGCCGAGCTCCCCACAATACCCACAATAACATAACAGACACGCACAATTTTATTCTCACTATGCAAAGGCAAAGGGTATGATTGATTTCTATACTCAAAACGTGAGTTTAGAGTTTACTGCATCACACATATCTGATTCCACGATTTAAATATACTAAAATTAAGTTAAAATAAACTTTAAAGTTGCCAACATTTAAAAGAATATGGTATTACATAATATTAATTTTAAGATATATTGCACTTAGTCAGCTAACCACTTGTTAAAACTATAAGTGTAATCTGAATAATTATTTATAATAGGATATCATATGGTCGTATGTACAATCATTTTATTTCTACAAACGATTCATTCTTTATTTAAGGTTTTTAAGGAGGTATTACTAATTAGCCTTTCTGCCTAAAATTTAGATAAATTATACTTATCTTAACTTGGCTATCTTTTCTGTAATGGTTGAAGTTAAGAAGCTCAAAGAGATTACACGATAATTGACTAATTATTTGTAATTTGCAGGGTATCCTTTAATCGTATTTACTCTATCAACTTCTCGCATGTTTTCACCTGCTGCTGCTCCTGCCTGTGTGACAACTGAGTTTTGTGGTTAATCCAATCGCCGTAGCCCAATCAGACCAACGTGAGCAGCATGTCATGTTAATTGCGTCGCTGTATGACAGCGTGTGTGTGTGTGTGTGTGTGAATGTATGTTGAGAATATATGTGCTTCAGTGTAAGTGTGTGCAAGAGTGTAAATTGCTATTATGCTCATGTTTGCTTAATATGTGGCACACAGCCCACTGAGCTCTCAGCAGCACGCAAAGCGTCAAGCCAATTAAAGCCAAATTATAGCAGCGCTTTTTAATGACATGCAGCGTCGGGTCGTTCTCGTCTTTCCATACACTTCACTCCACTCCGCACTCTGTTTGTACACTTTAAACACTTTGACTCTGTCCGTCAGCAAATTCAATTTGGCGTTAAAGATTTATGGGCGTGCCGCCTGCTAATGTGGCAAGACAAAAGCCCAATTCCAATACGAGTACCAATAGCAATGGCAATTCTTACTGCAATGCAATGATCAAACCTACAGCTTTGTCGTCGGCACGCGTTTAAAGACCGAAAACTGTTGCGAGTACATCAAAGACTGAAATGCCGACAAGTTCGAGTAAAACATAACTAACGAGCTCAGACTCTTGGCTAGCTGTTGGTTGTTGGCCATAACTGCTCAAGCTTAAAATGCAAACAAATCGCAAGCAGCGACAAGTGGGCGTTGGCCATGCCTTCAGCAGTTAAACTATGACTATGACTGTGACTACGACATAATTAGAAAATTTTCTGTGGCAAACTGTGGCGCCACAGTGAGGCCAGGGGGTTGGGAAACTGTCCAGTCCAAATCACTCAACTGTCAAACGCTTGTTGATTAATTTGGTGTTAATAACGCTTGGCTGCAAATCCTGGCCCAGACCCAGTCACAATCACAATCGCAGTCACAGGCCAAGTATCCAATACCAGTCTCGATCTCTGTGTCGGTCCCAGTCCACGTCCGCCAATTAATGTTCAGTTGTTGCGTTGGCCAACTGTCGCGGGTCCAAACCGATGACCCAAACTTGGTCATGGAGCGTGAAAACGTTTTGCAGCAGCTGAGCTGAGCTGAGGATGCGTCTTGTGTTAATTGAAAGTTCGACTGACCATATAAGTGGGAAAGCCAAAAAATGACTCCCGCCACACAGACATGCACATGAACTCATATATGAGTTCGATTTGGTTGTCTGCTGATAGCCAAAAAGTTGTTGGCAACAACCATAAAAGGCCACACACGCGTCGCCAAGTTACCTGCCTGGGAAACTGCCAAGAGTCGTCCCAAACGGAACCCGTCTTAAGAATGGAATAGAGCCAGCCAAGCAACTGTGGAGCATTCGCTTTCCATCTGCTATATCATTTGCCCAAAGTAAGAGGTGTTTAAAATGCTAATTTGGACAATAGCAAATGGCAGGCCACCAACGGAACTTTGTTCAGCTGTCGACGAGTCGCCAAGATGTGAAGCCAACTTTTTGTTTTTCTTTTTCACTTCTTTGCATGACATAATAAAGTGTCACAGTATAGCTTAAAGTTTCACTTTAACTTTGAACTTAAAAGTATTTTGTGTATTGCCATTATAAAGTTAATGTTATCAATCAAAATGTACTTACATCATTATATATCAGAAGTTCATTTTGTTATTCTGTTATGAAGCTAATAGTTGTTACTTCCGGAAGAGAAGATAACTACGGAAAAGAGTCAGAGGACAACCGTTGAAAGTGCTTTTTGATTTAAATTCCAGACTGTTCTTATTATTAAGACTAAATAATTATCTAAAAAAGTAAAGTCAATTGTAAAAAAATTGGTCGCTTAGATTTTTAAACAAAAATACGTAGTGGATAAGTGAAATCAATATGAGAATACAACAATCTTCTATTACTTATTAAAATCTCTTACTTATCTATTGCTGTTAGTCTACTTAAAGAACGTTAAATTATGTCCTAGATTCTAACGCACATTTAAATCGTTTTTAATATGAGGAACAGAAGCTGCAGTATGTAAATAATAATTTCGCCTGCCATCTGGTGTCGTTCCATCAACGCGCTCTTGGTCGGCTGTCACCACATCAACTTCCTGGGCAGGCACTGCCACAACTGCAAAATGTCAAAATGTCAATTCGAAAACGTTTAGGAAAATCATTTGGCTGCTTGCCTGCCAGTCCGACAGACTGTCCGCCTGTTCGTCTGACTGCCAAATGTTTGTTGTTCGTATGAAAACAAGAAAAAGAAAGAAAAATTAAAAAAGAAACAAATAGCTATTGACTCTCTTGGAGTAGCAAAGCAGTTAGACCGACGAGAAGGCAGGCGTGTCCCAGTCCAGCTGGCAGTCCCTCAGTCAGTTTGTGGACTGAAACCCGAAGTCACCATGAAAATAGTCCCCGTTTGTTTGGTCAGGTGTAGGCTCGTTTGTCTGAGACATATTACATTTGCTTACTTTTCCTTTATGCAAATGCAAATGTATTTCATTTCTGGTGAATTGAGCAACTTATTGGAAGTGGGGCGCGGCATTGGTCGATAGACTTAATAATTTGAAGTTTTTGGCAGGGCCCCAAATCTCAAATCATAGATCCCAAATCTATTGAGCTGCGTTTAAGCTGACAGACGATGATTGAGCTGAGACCTCACCCGTAGCAATTGCCTCAAGATGCGTTCGCCTGACAATCGCCCGACATTTCTGACAAATACTCCTGACAAAAACTTCATTTTTTTTCCTCTTTTTTCATTGCTGACAAGACGCATAGACAGTGTCTAGGCAAAGCATGTTGACAGGCCAAGAAACCACGCCGACATGTTGCAATTTTATGCAATTTTCCAGCAGCATTGTGTGTGCAGTAGCTGAAAAAAAAAGACTGCATAAACATACAAAATTTTAAAGGAAAAAATAAAATAAATTATAGTCGCACAGCTTTACGACAAATTCAATGAGAAATCTGCAATTTAAATAATGTTAACTGGCATTTTGAAATGTAAATGCGGATTACAGTCAAGCATCTTGGACAGCTGCCGCAGTTGCATCATAGTATCCGCCCCCAAAGAGAGAGGCTGCATAATTAGCTTGCCAATGCGACGTATACTTAATGCGAGTGGCGAAACTTAACGCTAAGAGAATAAATATTTTACTAAGTGTATCAAATATTGAATAACCTTTTATATTAATATTTGTTTAATTTTTGGTACATTTTATAGAATATTAATATAAATTTAAATAAATTAAATTTGTATTCTGTCTTATTGATCTGAAGAAACAAGTTATGACTTCTCTACATTTCTGGAATAAATATTAAGGCATTAAAAAAGAAACCTCTCACGTACGCACAGCGAAACAGAGGCCGAGTTTCGTGGTGTGAAGAAGCATTTAAAGAACTCGAAGGAAGCCTGCACAGACACACATACTCACTCTCACCAATATCTATAGCTATATGTATATACAGCAAATAAATTCAATTTACAATGAAAAATGGCATCTGATGATGAAGATGGCGACGCCAACACCAGAGACAGGTGCTGAAAAAAAACTTTATTAACATTTTTCGCATGCTGCACGTGCGCATTGACAACGTGGGCCGCGTATTTCGCGCTTTTTAATGAAGTTTCATAAATTGTGAAAATCGAACGTTAATCAAATAAGGTGCGAGAGAAATAAAAAGCCATGTCCATGTCCATGGCGCCTTAAATGGCCGCAACGAAGCGACAAACTGCAGACGCTCAAACGTTGTCAACGCAATTGGCCAAAAGAATCTGTCAATAAATCAATTAGTATAATATAAATCAAAAAGCTGGCTGGCAGAGGGCGCCCCGATGCGACAATTTTGATATTTCTATTTCATTTTCAACTTCTGTGACTTCTGCGGCTTTAATTAATTGCAACAAATTTATGTTGGCCTGTCAAAAAAGTGGCCTACGGGCACAATTAGCCAAATGACAAAACCAACACGACCCAAAAGGCCCATAACTCATGCCACTACGCCATGTTATGTTCGTCAAAGCCTGCTCTTACTGTGCTTTTCAGTTGTTCACTGACAGAAGCAGTCGCTCTACGACTGGCAGTGTACATTTTTGACCCATTGGCCATAAATTCAACGCTTCCTTAGCAACTTCCGGCGTTTGCATGGCCCGCACAGCCATCGAGTGCAACGGGGCGTATGCAAAATGCCAGCAAATGAGCCAAAACGCACGCAAAGTCAAAGGCAAATGCCAGAGGCGTGAGTGAACCGAGGATCCAACCGACTTCAGCTCCTAATCCAATTTAAAGTTTATCGATAGCACTGTGCAACAAAGCAGCCGAATTCCTTAAGCTTAAAGGCAAACAAACAATGAATATATTTCGTTTTAAGCTCTATCTTGTGGTTTCTTTAAGAATACTCCTTTTGAAACTCTTTCACATTGTGCCATATTCAAAAGTAACAACTTATTTAATCAAATGTAATAGATATATGAAAACTGTTCTCTTGTTATTATCATATATGTTTAGTTGTCCTTAGTCTAAAAAATACAATGCTAATCAGCAAGTTTTTCAAGAATAACCCACTGTCAAATTTAGTTTTGAAACATTAATATAAAATAAAATGCTTCTTGACCAGTGTAATTTTTCAAGTTTGACTTTTGCTGAAATTGTTTTCTACCCCAAATAATTTTGACATTTGACTAATGCGCCGCATTAGTTCTGCCAAAAATTTCTTAATTTAGCTTTACCGTTGCTGTTGCCGTTGCCGTTGCCATTGCTCTAACGGTTCACGTTCTTGCCACAACCAAAAGCACATTTGCAGGGGTAAACTGTGGGGAAGGTGGCAATGGGAATGAGTTTGGGTCTGCATGCCGAATTTATTTTGGCCACAACCCCATGCAGAAGTTTTTGAGTTTTATCTGCTCAAAATTTGTCACAGCAAATAAAAAGTTTTGCTTTTTCACTTCGCCTTGACGCTGCACTCTCTCTCTGTCTCTCTCTCTTGCCATCTCTCTTCGTTGTTTCTTTTCACCATTTGTTTTTTAATCCGCAGAGCAAGAAATAAAGATAAAACTTAAGCCGAAATAAGTTTTCATAAAAGTGCAAGAAGGAGAGCAAAGGGTGAGCAACGTTCCAACAACAACAACATCGACAACGACAACGACAAGGACAACAACAATACTGGAAGTGCAGCACAACTGCAGTAATAATGAAATAACAGCAATGCAATTAAAAGGCACCTGCTGCTGATTTGCTGGATTAAGGACACACACATATACATTTTTATATATATGTGTGTACAAAGAAGGGCTGAAGGTGGATTGTCGAGCTGAGTGTCGCGATAACCTTGGGGGCGAACAAACGCGTTGAAACTTCAAGTGGCTAAGGACTATAAAACAAGGTTGCCAAATTGCATTAACGTTAACGTCAACCACTTAAAGAGTTACGTAATTGCTTAGCTAATGCACAATTCGGTTGAGGGTTTTTCGAGGGCAGTTTTAAAGAAAGTTTTTTCTTAAAATGATAAAATAATAAAGTCCGAAATAACCAAATATTTCAGCATTCATGGAAACAAGGACAGGGAATGGCAATACGTCCAGAGTACTTGTTCACAATGTAAATATACATTTTATTTTGGAAATTGAACTATTTTGACGTATTTCAATTAATTAATACAATTTCTTGGCCAAGCAAGTAGATTGAAAGTAATCTCAAGTATGGTTTAAGTGTTCGCTTTTACTTATCATAAATTCCGCCTATAATTTCTATATTTGCGTCCATTTTGTCGCGTCGTTCGAAAATGTTGGCAAACAAAACTTTAGAACACACAAGAACCAAGACACACACAAACACACACTTACAGTTCATGTACATAGTTTTTGCATTCATGAAACATGTGTTCGCTCCGGATTTAGTTGTCGTTTTTGAGCGAAGTTTTGCCACAGCTTCGTCCAATGCACGTCACATTAAAAGCATTTACGATAGATACATAGATGAACGAGTGAGACTGAATGATGTTTGGCTGAAGGACGAGGGAGACACATAAAATCCGGTTGGTCTCTCTCTCGTCTTATCACTGTTGAAGTTTTTGTTTTTACTCTAGTGGTAAAATTATAATATAATTTCAACTACTACTCGTGCAAATAACTCAAATTAAAGTTTTTGTGCCTTGGGCGCTCATACACAAGCACACACACACACACACATACCTCACACACTGACACCAACACATGCATAGAGCGGAAACCGCCATCTTGTTTTTAGTTTTCGAAAAAGTTGAATGCACGCACAAAACAAGCAGAAAAACATGTCTGGTAGGCAATACCAGGGACACATAAATTTCTAGAGATCACAGTTAGTACGAACAAGTTATTTTTAATTACAAAAACACAACCAAGCAATTTTTGATCTATTTCAAATCATTACTTGCTAAATTCTTCTAAAACAATAGCATTTTTGAATATATTAAAATTAAGCTATAAATATATTTTATCTAAATGAAATTTTTAATTAGATTTGTTTTATAAACTTGTAGTCGAGTGTAATTACAAAATGAAACTTGTCAGTTGTCGGAAAAACCCATTAACGATAATGCTAAGCATAATTACAAGTAAATCCGCATTCAGGAATGCTTTAAGGGTGTATTTAAATAATTTCAAAGAGGTTCGCATCGTCAGCATCAATAAACTTTGACGAGCATGCGAAAAGTTTAAGCACAAAACCAACAACAGCAGCCACAACAAAAGCAACGTCAACAACAACAACAACAGCTGTACAGCCAGAAATTATGGCCACACTTTCGTTTTTTGTTTTTTTTTCTGCAGTCGGCCGCAGGACAATGCCGAACGCGATAAGAGCGCGGCATTGCAACATTCTTGAAATGCAGCCAACAACAGCAACAAAGCAAAGAGAAAGAGTGGGCGATGGAGTGTGGTATGGGGGAGGGAGGAGAGAGATAGAGTGAAAGAGCAAGCAAGTGCAATGTGGGCCATAAACTTACGACAACGTCTTGCGAAAAGTTTTGGCCAACAGTAGTTGGTGCATTGGTGTTGGTCTTTGGTGTTCCTTATGGTGTTGGTATTGGTGTTGGCGGCGGCTATCAGTTGGCCAGAACTTTACTGCTTACGTTTGTCATATTTACGCGTGAGTTGCACTGCAGTCCGGGAGCAAGGAGCAAGGAGCAGCTCCTATCTCAGTCATAGTACATGAAAACATGCGGCTATTGAGGCAACTGCAGCGCCTGACAGTTGCCTGCTGCCAATGACGAGGCAACGACAACAACAGTGAAAGGTGGCAGTGGAAAGTTGGAGTGGTAGAAGAGAAGCAGTGGCACAAGCAGCGTCAGCGTCAGCGGCCACTTGTGACAGTTTTAAAATTGTCCAACAAGCCACCATGGACACCACCGCAACAACTGACTGATAAATGTCGCTGCCCAGGCAGCAAATACTGCTGAAAACATTTCCTTATTTCCTGCCATCCTGCCAACGTGGCACGGAAAACTTTTAGGCCAAAAGGAAACCCCCAGGCGGCGGAAGCATTCGGGGCCATTTTTATGCAAGTCATAGAAATTTACAAGCCCCAATGACAAGAATGTTAGTTTATGGCGTCAGTAATGCCACCTCAGCTCGACTTATCCATCCACTTTTGGCTCGTTTTTCAGCGCAAATATAGTCCACAAAAAATTATATTTCTAACATTTAATTATGTATAAACTGCATGTTGTTGAATTAACTCTTAGTATTCTTTTGAATATAAATTGTGTATTATTCAATTGATAAGTGTGCCTAAAAACGCTTCGAATACTCTCAGTTAAGGCTTACGTGAAGACATAGCAGAAAAACAGCTAAAAATAAAGCTAATTCTTCCACTTGAAGGGTCAGTCTCTGGGTGTTCATGTTTTGCAAAGCAATTGAGTTTGTTGTCAGCACTGCAGCAATGAAGGAAACGATGGGGAAGAGGTGTAAGAGGGAATGGCATTTTGCTTGGGAAAAAGTTTTGTAACATTGGCATATGCAATTGGGTTTGCTGCACATCCTGTCGACAGCTTGGACTTGGCAAAGTTTTTCCCTTAGCTATTGCTGTTAAATGTTGCAGGCGTTTTTTAGGCATTTTCGTATTGGGGCAAAGTTTTTAATAAATTTTATAGCAGCCGCTCAACCACTGAACCAATCACACTTAAACTTGCCTGAACTTAGCTCATCTGAGATGAAACATTGAAGCGTTCGATTACGTAAGTTAATGCCAAACCGTTTGCCGCTTAGCTGTTTGATAAGGGGGCCAGAGTGCAGGCAGCCAATCACTTTAATCACGCCAGACTGACACACTGACAAAGAGACAGACTGACGAACAGACAAACAGACAAACTGACGGCAGACAAACCGCTTTGACTTTGATGCGCTGTCAACGCTGTTGTTACTGTTGTTGCTGCTGTTGCTTGTGTTGCTGGTGTTACTGGTGTTGATTGGTGTTGGTGTTGCTTTCAGTCTGGTCATTAAATGCAGCACATTAAAGCCGCAGGAGCGTTGTCTGACAACCGTTGAGTCAATTACATGGTAATAAACTAATGGCAAACGCGACTCTCTGCCTCTCAGTCTGTCAGTCTTTCTGTCTGTCTCTCTGGCCATCAGCATTAGCAGCAACAACAGCAGCCGCGTGACATGTTCGTTAATTTGCAGCACTTGTTGAACTTTTGGCCAAAAGCATGCGCCCACCAGCGCTTGCTTTTGGATTAAATAATAATTGGCTCAATCGACAAGAGTTTTGTTATAAATTACAAACGTGGACATTACTCGCAATATTCCCAAACTAAACCTTTATATATGTTTTTACTCCTATATTATAAAATGCATTCTTCTTTCTATTTGAAACTTTGATGTAAATTACCTTGACATAATGAGCAACTGATTAATGCAAAGAATGCGCAAAAAACAAGTATTTCATCACATTTTTTTAATACTCTTATTTAATAATTTACAGCAGATTTCGATATGTTTCGGCAGCTCAAATTACTCTCTTCAGCCATTTCTTAGCTAAACATTCGATGACTTGATCGAAAATGAACAAAAACAAAAACCAGTGCATACACATACTTATATTTTGAATTAAAAATTACATTTTGGATTTAATTAGACACATTTATTGACATTGACATGAATATAAAAGAAGTTGGAACGCATCTTCAGCTCGCGAATCTGGATTTTAAACGCAGCTCTTTCCATTTAATCACGCACACACTTGTTTATCGACAGCTGCCAGGTAGATCCGGGGTCACAGCTGCCATGAATTGGACGGTCCTTCACGCACTTGTTTTGTAACTTATCATAACCGGCGGGACAGCTGGAACCGAAAACACCGCCGAGCAGCGACAGCAACAGCACCAACAACCAGGTCAATTTGAAGTTCATTGTTATTTCTAAGCAAAGAACATAGAATTAGTTAGTCGGACAGGTCTTTAATTCAAAGACTCACCTGACTCGAACGCTAAATGAAACTATTTACAGCTCTGCATTCGCTTCATGCTTTTATAGAGACAACACGCTTCTTATCAGTAGCAAAAGCAGCAGCTGTACTCAATTCTGAGTAAAGAAAGATCATATTTAGTTTTGTTAAAGTCAGCTGACCATTAGGTTAATGATGCACAAATTGATAGTGAAATACGAAAAACAACAATAAATCAATACTTATTTAGTTCAACTTATTTCTCCCCGAAAAAACACATCTGGACTCTTGCCTCTAATCCAAAACACATATATTGTTGTCTCTCTCAGACAAAGTGACGACAACATTTAGAGCAAAGATAATCCGTGCAAACCAAAATGAATTTATATATATATTTGCAGATTAGCTGAAAAAATTTGTTTATTGTATTAAAAAGATCGAGTATACATAATATATTTAAGTTTTAAAATAAATATAAAATACATTGTATATTATTGAAAGCAAGGTTCACTTTTCCGATTATAATTAGATTGAACTGAACGTGATACATTATCATTTTAATACGCAGTGTTTCAAAATGGTTAAAGAACCAGTATAATTGGTATGAGATAATAAAGAAATTAAAAGATCGCACATGTTAGACCAATAAATATTAGATTGAAAATTTATTTCTTCCTGCATAATTTCTTTAAAAATATTCTCTTACTTAAAACAAAGTTAAGTTATTTGTTCATTGTTAAGTTGAACTGAACGTGATAAATAATTGTAGTTTCAAAACCATTTTTAAAGTTATTATATGTTAATCTTCTTCAGTTAACTAGATTTCTCCATCTTAAAAAGATTTTTTGAAATTTAAGCACATCTTTATTAAAAAATGAAATTGAATTTCTTTCTGTTAAGCACTTGTCAGCTTATTTTTTTGCCTTTGCCTTATCACACGAGTTGAACCTTTGACACAATCAGCAGCGTTTAAGCTCGCATTGATAAGGCATCTGTGCAGAGAGAATGGGTCAAAACTGAATCGAAGCTTGACACATTTCTGAAATGTTGCAACAATGCATTGAATTGAGGTAGCAATTCACGAGAACATACGACAGAACAAAAGGGCCTCAATATGGAAGGGGCACTTGGGAGCCGAAGTAGGCGTAAAAATTGGCGACAGCACCAGAAATTCCAATGAGCGTTACGAAATTGTCAAGAGTAAGCATACAGGATAGGTCCAGGTGGAGGCAATGCAACATTGTCCTGGCCAAAACAATGGACAGGTGGAGGCGCCTTTTGAGGCCGCCTGTCAGTGCCACAGTCTCTGGCACTGTCAGTGACGCTGATGTTGCCACATTGACAATGGACACATGCCACTGTTGGCCTACCCGAGAGTCTGCTGGTCATGCATATGTCATTCAAATACAATTACATTCAGAGGCATTCACTGTCCGACTCTTTGGGCGAGATATGAAATCATTTTCGATACCTTTTTTTCGGCAGCTGCGCATAAATCAAATGGTAACGAGCCATAAAGCTTCATTGTCGATGGCCATAGAGTTCAATATTTGTACGAGTATGTTACGAGTGTGGATAGTTTGATATTGATGTATGACAAACAGTTCCCACTTGAAAGGTGGCCACCACTCGAACTGAAGCCGAATAACGAAATCGAAACCGATACCGAAACCGAAGCTGAAGCTGAAGCTCAAGCTCAAACTGAACAGTGCCTCATAACTCACTCAACACTTGGCTAACAATACTTCAATACTTGTACTCCTATATGGTTGCGTGTCCGTTCAACTTTTGGCAGCACTCGGTCTATGGTCTGTCCAGGTCTGGCATGGTCATGCTTTGGCTTTGAATTATTGATGGGCGTATTAAGAAGATTAATGTGATGAGCCATGGCATAGAGTTTTGTCGTCGTCGTCGTCGTCGTTCCTCATGTTAATGTCTTCATTGTCGGCTTAAAGCTTTACCTTTACCGTTACCTCCTAGCTGGCACCTCTCTCTCTCTCACTCACTCTCTCATGTTGAATCGCTCCAATTGAACGTTGTATAAGAGCAATACACGTTCATCAACGTTGCCATTTGAGGGTCAGGTCGATTGGTCATTTTGTCCCCTCTTCCTTTACCTTCTACCTCCTTCTACAAGTATTCCAATATGTAGCTCCTCCATTTATTCGTTTGTTCCGTTGCGCGTCCATAAGCCATTTTTCTTCCTGATGCACATAAGTTTTAAGCTTTGTGTAATTTATTTTTATAGCCATGTAGTCGACGTAAAGATTGCAAATATGTAGTTGGCGTTTGCCGTATAAAAACCTGGTGTCGTTAGTTGCAAATCAAATGCTTGTCATGTGGCATGGGGCATGGGCTTGAGGCATCGGGTAGTTAGCTGCCCTTTTGTGGCAACCCCATTTGCTTGTTGATATGCAGGATATTCGATATGAACGTGTGTATATGTGTGTGTTTGTGAAATGGATTGCATGACTATTAGCAGTGGATTCTCTGTAATTTCCCTCAACTAAAAGGGCACAACTGAAGGACATTCCACACTATGTACATACTAAGATTAGATTTAAAGTTTAAGAAAACAGAGATATCATAAAACGCAAAACTCGTTATACCGTTTGCATCTCTTTTAGTTAACATTAAAAACAAACTGATACACTTCTCGTCTATTTAACATATAAACTGAACCGAATTCCAAGCGGAGTATCTTCTTCATCATGATTAGCCTCCTTAATTGTTTTGCTTTTCCTTTTAATAGCAACTCTCATTTTTCCTCTTACTTGACTTACTGAACCTCGCATAGCTTTTCACATTGCGCTTTGCTTAACTTCAGATAAATTATCAACGCGAAAGCTTCTCTTTCTTGTATTTCACTCCTCGCTTAACTTCTCGTTTAGATCCCTTCTTCTCACATTGCTTCCCATTTTATCTCTCTGTGAGTAAAACAGACACTTGACATCTATTCCTTTATCTTAAAGTCTTGATTTAGTTCGCACTGGACTATTTTAATTGTAGTTAAGCATTATGTAGGGCAAGTTGAGGTTCTACTGCAACTGTTAATGCCACACAGGCAAACAATTTTGTGCAATTGATGCATTTCTCATTACGTTGCTTATGTTGCCGCTGGACGCGGTTTGTGGCAACCCCAGACATTGACTTTGGTGAAACTGTGGCAGGCCATGCGGCTTTTGACTAGGCCCGGACTGGGGATTCATCAGTAATACAGTTACAAAGCCATGGCCGACTCACCCCAACCAACCCCCAGCTGGGTCAGATCCACAGCTAAAGCTAAAGCAAAAGCTAAAGCTGAAGCTAAACTAAAGCGAATGTTGTTTTTATTGCTGCCGCAATGTTTTAACTTTTGTTCCGCCGTCACCGCCAACCAACTGTCGCGTTGCATGTTGCCGCTATTACTGCAGCATTTAACCACTCAGGCAACCAGGCGATCACCCGCCTCGCCTTTGCCACAGTGGGGCACAGTGGGCCAGTCAGTCAGGCAGCCAGGCACACAGCATTGCAAAACGTGCTGAGTTTTCGTAATTAGTGCGCCGTAGTGCAGCATGGCCACGTACAGAGGACAGGACAGGGCAGGACAGGACAGGGCAGGACAGAACAGGACTGGAACAGGCAGGAGACTAGGGACAGGGGACACATTGGTAAAGAAGCAGACAGAAATGTTACCAGTTCCCCTCCTGACACCCTTCACTACCATCGGGTGGCTGAAAACTGCACGTTTATGTCTCTTAGCTGTTGCCTTGGGCCTTTTGAGTGTCACATGACAATGTCTGACAGTGTGTGCGTGTGTGTGTATGTGTGTATCTTTGTATTTATGTGGCTTTATGTGTGTTCCCTCTGCAGCTCTTTGTTGGTTTAAGTAAGTTGTTAGTTGCGTCGCGTATGACACACAAGTTGTCGCCTTTAAGCTGCCCCTTTGAGAACTTGCTGCCAATATTAAATCCAAGCACATTACTCGGGTGTATCTTTGTGTGAGTATGCGAACTACTTAAAAAAAGTTAACTAACTCCTCTCAGACTGCATTACTTAATTATAAGACCAGATATTGCCAGAGCACTGGAAATTACTTGAATTTAATTCATCCTTTGTAAATAATGACTTATGGGATTTTATATATAATTTTCTTTTAACTAACTATATAAATATATTTGATTTCTTATTTTAGCATTAATTCAATTGTTATTAGAGACACCCATTAAATAAAGAACAACAACAGCTGTCGTAAATATATAATGACCCATAATTTAAAGTGCAATCAATTGATTTTTTGCAATAAATCATTTCGTTATGTATAAAATTATCTTTGACAATTAGTTTGCAATTTATATGAAATAAAAGCCAACTGTGAAATGTAGTTTGAAGGTCATAGGAAAGCGTTTTAAAAGAATATAACGTAAAACTACCCAAACTACTGTTTATGGCTTTTTGTAATGTTCTGGCCCAACGCTAACGACATTGGCAACGAGCAGCTTTCAGCCTTCAGCTGCCACGGCCTTAATTTTACTGATTATGCCAGAATCAGCAGCAGCAAAGGCAAACTTTTGGCCATTAAAAGGATTCGTTTTAATGAGTTTGGCAGGACAGGCAACAAGGTTTTCCCTCTCTTCTGCCACAATAAAAAAAAACTCAACCACTTTATCGATGCCAGTGTAAAAACTGTCGCTGTTTATCTTTGTTTTTGGCCAGGCCAAAACTGTAACTGCAATTGTAAGAAAGAGAAAGAGGGAAGCAGGGAAATGTGAAAAAATTTGCATTTTGGTGCAATTAACAATGTGATGGGCACAACGTTCTCCAGTTTGTGACCAAAGACTGCGGACTGCATAAATCAAGTACAGTGCGTAAATAAAGTAATTGTCCAAATGTGCTTCATATTTATACAGCGACGTCACTTGGGGCTGTCCTTTTATGGTTGTTAATTTCTGGGCCAACACCCAGAGACTGGTTTTTGGGGCAAATCAAGTACGCTTTTACCTAAAGTCTGGCAGTACTTGAGTGTGTTTTTTAAAGAAGATGCGTCTGGTATTGGGGAGACTTAATAAATTGGAAGCGGGCGCTATAAAATCACTTGTACCGCTAATTGAACCGACGGCACAATTAAAGTTTTCAACTTTCTCGTTACACACAACTCAACTCGTAACTCAGATGCATCAGGCTTCCTTTTTTTATTTTTTGAAATTGTGTTGCCTTTTTATGCCAAGAGCAACTGATTGACAGCTGTCATGGCGATAACCGCTCTGGGACTTCGAGTGGAACTGGGAATGGGAATGGGACTATAGTTGCGGTGGCTTTTGGGATTTGTGATGCAGTTTTTCTGCATAAAATGCAGATACAACTGTCGCATTGCTCATTTTCTCGCGCGGTGATCGTCGTCTTGTTAAGGAAACTGCTTGTATAATTTTAATATTTCACAATAAATGGCAACGCCAACGCCAACGCATTCGCAGTTGAAGTTCAACTAAAGCCCTCAGGCCAGAGGGACTTTCTCTGTGCCCAGCACATAACGGTTTGACAATTTGCAATGCGAAACGAACCTAAACAATCATCCGACTAACCGAACCACAGAAAGCAAAAGCCAAGGATGGTCTCGTCCCATGAAAAATGCATGTGGCCCAAAGATAAAAAATATACCATATGTATATAAAAATAAAATGAAAATCAAGTCGAAACAATGCCAGTGCAGATATAATACTGCTGACCGATATAACCCTATATGGACTTGTTTACTCTTTATGTTTATTAGTGCACTGTGCCAGCGCCCACTGGCCAAATGACCAAAAGCCGCCAACGCCAACAACAACAACAACTGCAGTTGATTGCAGCTTCCAAGTGAAATGAAGTCATTTTTTTCCTTCTCCTTAAATGCGGTAAGTGTGGCAAATTAGTTGAAATGAGGAAAAATTGCCAAGTCATGACCAGCAAAATCAACTGCCAACTTTTTTTTGAAGCAGATGAGAAGCACTTGGAAAGATTTGAGAACTTCTTGACAAAATGATTACAATACATTGGGGTTGCGAATCAGATCAGAATTTTACCAGTAAATGTTTTTATTAAGCACTTCAAGTACACTTTAGTATTAAAAGCAATTAATTTATATTAAATTTATACAAGGAATTCTGTCTGAAAATAACACTTTATAAACGTTAACATTTAGGAATGCTTGAAGCTGGATGTAGCAAAACGAAACAATATACATCAAGTGTATTTATTAAATTAAATTTGAATTTGAAATAGAGTTCGAGAGATACTTAAGTGAATATAATCGCAGAAAACAGTACGAAATTCGTCATCAGCTTACAAATAAGTATCTCTATGAGTATGAACACAAAAATTAGCACAATTTAATTGCGCTTTATATCTACCAATTTTAGAATTTTGTAGTCACACTACTGTTTCTATTTGTAGTCACATATTTTAAACTGACCTAAGAGCAAACAGCATGGGAATCTAAAGGATCAGCTCATTGGTCATTTGGCCTATTTGTGGTCAATCTGCGAATATTCCTGTTGTCGAGTTTTACCTATTTAGTTCCATATCATGTCCAACATTTGATTAAATTGGATTGTGGCTTTATTGAAATTTGAGCACAGTATGAACACATTGGACTTATATAAATTAATTGGATTGAGAGCAGTCAGGTGAATGGCTTATTTGGTAGGATTTATATGAAATGCTTCACATAATCAATAATTAGAATAATCATGTAGAAAGATTAATTTTTACGCTATTGAAATAAGTATAGACATATATATAAAAAATTATGGCCAAATAAGGAGGCAGGCATCTGCTGCAGGCAGGGCTTTGACTTTGGTTTTGCCAATGGCCCAAAATGTAAGCAGTTAATTAATGCGTGCAATTTAACAAAAGCATAAACGATATATATAATCGACAACTCCAAATGCCCTCAAGTCAAAGTACACACACACACAAACACACACACATACCCAGCTGAGTGGGCAATAAAATTAATCAAATAATTACGCCAAGACTGAGTGTGGAGGGCTGAAGGAATGGGGATGGATACAAATAATACTCTTTAGTTATCAGCATCCATTAAAAATGGTCAGGAAAATGAGGCAATTGCCGCAACCCAAGACAGCGTAGTTAACGCAGTCGGCTAAGAAAACTGGGCCCATTCCGAAGCTTTCTGCCGTCTTCCGTCTGTGGTTTTTATTTTCACTTGAGCGCAGTGAGGCATTTATCATTTTTAATCGAATGCGGAAACAATGGAGCGCGTCTAAGTGGAGCATTTGATGTGGGTTGCCCATTGACGATACAATTGCCCGATGTTGAAGCCATTGAACGTTTGCTGGGCGATGGAACGTAGCCAAGAAGTCAACGAACACAAGAAGCAGTAGCAGCAGCAGTTAGTGCTCCAAACAAATCTATAATAATTTCTTTTAATTGTTGAACTCCATTGACTGGGGAATAACAGATTTTTCAGTCATTTGGTAGCACAAGGAAATGAATTAAAAAGTTCTTGCAAAGTATATCCGAATATGGCGAAAGAAATGAATAAATTTATATTTGGAATTCAACTTTTTGCTGTTTAAATTATTAATAAATCATTCTTTAACGAACGAATGAATGAATCACTTTAACTTCAACGTTAATATCAAGTTCTAAACTGAGTATGAGTATCATCCACTTTGGTCATATTTCTAAAGAATTAATCTAAAGAGTTTTTATGATTATGGCCCATAATAAAATGATTTACAACCGATCAGAGTTCCAATTAAGAACTTTATATGTCACATTTTGACGCCCACTTACATGGCATAAACTAACTAAAGAGCAGTTAAGTTTTTAAAGTTATGTAGTGTATACAAAAGTCGAAAATGTGATCATAAATAGTTGGCCGATTTTCCATCTTGTGGCTCGCGGAGCCAATGAGCGCAAAACGCAAACCTAATGTAGCAGAAAATTACTTTATATGCACATGGCAGGAACTGCTGCTAGCCGGCAATAGATGGCGCTCTATGAAAAATACACAGACACACACACACTCAGACTCGCGCCTATCAGCAGCCAATAATCGTCGGCTGCAGAAAATTTAATTTGCTTTAAATTGTTGTTAAATGCGAGCAATTGAAATTTATGCCAAAGCAAATAACCAAAACAAAACATTGCGATAATCTGTGACTACGACGTCTCTGTCATACCCTGCTCTCTCCATGCTCTCCTTCGTCACCATTCAACCAACATCGTCATCATCAATTTAGCCAACAATCGGCGACGCCATCGTCGACCAGTTGGCGCCGTCTGGGGGCGCATGCGCCAATGTCCTTGTGTGCTATTTCCAGTTAAATTTAACATAATAATTTTTGAGAAACGCCGCAATTTGCAGTCGCTAACTGTCTGTCTGTCTCTCTGTCTGTGTATCTGACTGTCTCCCATGTTCGAGTTGTCGTTTAATACGGCATAAAATGTCAATTGGGCTGACTCCGTCTCCATCTCCACTCCATCTCCGTCTGTGTTTCTGTGGGGCAACCTGTGCGCCCAAATAGTTCATATAATCAAATTCAAAACAAATTTGTGCGCCAAACAGTTCTCAGTGCAAGCGAAAAGCGTTAGGCTAACTTGCAACTTGCAACTTGCAACGGGCAACGTGTAACAAGGCTCGACATCACAAACTGGTTTAAAGTTATTGTCCATCTTTTGATTTCTTGGGCTGTCGATGTTGTCGTTGTCTGCTTTGTGGCACTTGCTGTTGTTGCTGTTGCTGTTGCTGTTGCTGTTGTTGCTGCTGCTGTTGCTGTTGTTGACTCTTATTGGCTTTTTGGCTCGGTGATTAGTAGGTCAGAGTTTTTCATTTCCAATTGGATGTATGTTGCACAAGCACATGCGGCACACACAAGTGTGTACAAGTGTGTGATGGCGGCCTGCCCATATTAGGAAAGGGTACAACAACTCAAAACAAACATTGACTACAAGTACTACTACTCGAACATATATGTAACTACAAGGCAATATAAGAACTGGGCAATGCACCAGCCGCCACTTTGATTCATTTCAAGTGTTTGACTTGTGGGAAAGCGCACAACCCAAGGTAGCCAATTGGTCGCGACACACAAAATAACGAATCCAACCGAATAGAGAAGTCGAAGACAAAGTCAGAAATATTGATGGAAACTCAGGATATTGCTTGACAGTAAGGATCGGAATCAAAAGAGCTGAAAGACATCGAAAACAGGAACAAAAAACTGACTGTCCTTCTTAAGTTTAGAAATAAGGGTTTAAAAAATTGGGATAACAAAGAACAACACTCAAACAAGCTCTTGGGTGTTTTTTTTTGTATAAATTCAAACCAAATATACTTTATGGGGTTACACATTTCGTGGTAAAATTATAATACCCTAACCAAGGGTATAAAAAGCAAACAAATAATAAGGAAGCGTGAAGTTTATAAATACTTAAATCTTGGATTATAAAATAATAAATAATAATTTTCAACTCAAAGGTGTTATTTGTGTTTATATCATTTCTGACACAATACAAATTCCAAAGATGTTAGCCAAGCTACTTAATTATTATAATTATTGTTTATATATTTATTTTTGGTCATGCAACAATAATTGATTTGGTCAACTCTTAACAGTTACCTGAGATCACGAAATCTTTGTTGACTTGCTGATTTTTTTTTTTGTGGGACTACGCCCTTGTTTTGAGGGTCTTACTCTGCCGGAGGCAATTGGGCGGGAAAGCAAGAAAAACAAATAGAGAAACGTGGCAAAAATGTTTACTGTTTTTTGACATTTTTGTTTTTTTTTTGTGGGGGTGGCGCCTAACGAAACAGATCCAAAATGTTGAACGTTGGTGGCCTCCAGTAACAAAAAAATTCGCACGAGTATTTAACACCAAGCGAGTGATTGTAACAACAACAACAACAATAACAACGACAATCATTAAAAAGCGAAATAACAATAAAAAGCAAATAACAATAATAAGCGACTGGCAATCAATTTGAAATTGAAACGCGTTTTTATTTTGCCTGGTAGGTGTCTCCCATTCGTATACTCATATACCATGCGTAGGCCACATTATTTGGCGTCTTTCCTTTCGTTTCGTTTTCATCTCTTCTCCGCACTCCACTTGGGTCTGGCTCAGTCTGTGAACCTCGAGCAGCTTTTTGGCCACGCCAATTGACGCTGATTATTTGCAATTACTGTGGCCGAAACCCAAGGCGACATTCGTGATGTGACATCCACCGACGCGACGCGACGCGAGATCTTTAAATACCAGACTCCAGTCAGTATAAAAATAGCTGGTGTCATAATCTAATAGCCCTCTTAACACTCTACTAACATGTTTTCTTTTCCTTTTTATTTATTTTCTCGGTTGATTGCATATTAATGTGCGTGAATGCAAAATGCATGGAAACATCAAAGACTGCGACATTTGCGCTATTCGAAGCCTTTTAAAGCGAATCGACAGTAATACATCATGTTCAGTTTGCGTTTCTATTCTATTTAATATCTTCACACATCCCATATATTCTATTTATTATTTTTTATGTATGCTCATTTCATAAAATAAATATCAGAATTACTTTTATTGTTGGTAAGTTTCCCGAATAGCATATGAACTAGTCCAGTCTTGTATATCTTCGAGACCCCTTTGTATTGGTGCATTTTGAACAGATTGACTGACTGTCTAAATATAATATATATACATTATATATAAGAATTTATAGTCCGTGCCCAAAGCTAACCCAATTTGCAACGCCCTCGCTCATTGGCGACAGTTCCCGCTGTTGACCAGCTCACCTGCCCTGACAGATAGCACTTACCTCTTTATTTGAGGCACTTTATTTATAAAGCAGACACGCACCCATCACACAAATAACTATATATTATAAAATGTTGGCCAACGCTGGCGCTGCCTTTGGCGCTGGCGTTGGCGTTGACGTTGGCGTTTTGTCAACTTTTAGGAACGCCGACATATAATCCAAACAGAGCAGAGCAAAACGATAAAATCACTTTGATGAGCATCAGCATTGACATATTGTTGAAATTATTGTCGCCTGTCATTTTGCATACGCGTTTATTCACTCCTCAATGGGTCAGGCAAGCTTATTCTCTCAAACTGATTTCCAATTATAATTGGCAGCAGGCAGCAGGCTCCAGGGGCAAATGGTGGCTGGCTGATCCAATCGGTCAAAATCAATATTTATTCAATGTGTATGTGCCTCGTTTGGGCTGATTTTGATTACACTAGTCAACAACAATTGGCAAATCAAATAGAATCTAATAAATGTTACAGTATTTAATGTTCTTTAAAGTCACATATTTAAGTTTGTCTTTTTCAGCTTTTGTAAATAAGTGGTAAAGTCGAGAGCTGTTTTTGTTGTGTTGTGTTCTTGTTGCTGACACTGATGAGCTAATGCCGCCAGCAGATATTAGCCGGGCCAATAGACTCTCACACACAGCATCCAGTATATCCTCACAATAACCCAATGTCATGTTCGCTGTCCATTTGTGTGAGCCTCATGCAGCATGTGGCACATGCTTCTGAGCCCCATCAAGATTTGCATGGGTTATTAACTGGTGGCAATTGGGGTATGGGCTATTGGGAGTATGAGTAATGCGTCTGTGGTTGCGTTTTGTTGACAATTTGTAGCGTAATTAATTGAAGCCAAATTAATAAAAGCAACAGCATAAACAACACAACAACACAAGAGCAAAGCAGCAAAGCTGGCAAACAGATGACGACAGCGCCTGCTGGGGGATTACAACTGGCAGCGCAACTGATACATAATGTTAAATGACTTAAATGTTGACGGCCAACCAATAAAACAACAACAGTCATAGTCACAGCAACAACAACAACAACAATGAAAGACAACAAAAAATGGACAATCACAAGTCAAAATCACGTTTCAATGAACAGCAGACAAAACACCGCAAACAGACGCCACATCCATCGCTCACGATTAACTTGGCCAAGATCTGCCTCCGCTGGCGCTTTGACTTTTTCAGTTTCACCTCTCGCGCCTTCCCATGATTTGTTATGCTTTGTCAATGTGTTTGCCAGACAGTCGGAAAGGCAGTCAGCCAGTCAGCCAGTCAGCCAGTGAATGCGTATTAATTTTAGCACACGATTAGTTTTTGATCATAATATCGTATTTTTAATATATCTTTTTTATGGGTCGATTTGAAAAACGTTCAGACAGGGATTAATTCTCAAGTTGTCACTCAATTTACCAAAAGCAATTTTACAACTTACTAATCTGACTTAAGAAATGTATATTAAGCAATACGTATGAGTAATATGTGTTTATACGTATTCGTAATATTTTGTATATTTTGAGAGAAAAAATCATAAGAAGCTTAATTATTTAAATTGTTAAAGAAATCAATAATTTAAATTTATTAAAAATATATTTAAAATTTGTATTAACAACAGGAAGGATTTTATAGGAGACATTCTGATACGCCTATGAAAAATAGTATTTTACTTAAAGATGAGTCACTTGGACATTGTATTCAGTTAAAAAGAAATGATCCCTAAAACATCTTCGATCTCATAATTTACGCTTATTTTCTTATTTTCTAGCTACTAACTTAAATTTAATTAGAACAATATATATAACAAATTTACAACAAGTTTTTTATATTTCTCTGAATTTTGTTAAACTTTTATTATATAAGTTTGCATTTTATTCACTTCAGATTTTTCGAGGAATATTGCTATTCTAAAAGCTGTCCCAAAGTACAACTAGCTTTACTATGCGATTCATAAATGAAAAATGCAACTTATTTAAATGTCTTTCGCCCACAACAAAAAAAATCAAGACCCACTTTCTAGGCGGCCGTCAGATATGCAAATTACGACTAGATGTGAATAAAACAAACAAAAAGTCAAATGAAAATGCGTATAAAATTAATTAAAAACAACAACTTAATCGCTCGGCATTTCCGCTCGACAATTCGCTGCTTGAATCCACTCAAGTGGCTATTTTGGCCTTACCTAAAGATCATATGGTAGGCCAGCTTCCACTTCCACTTCCCCAACGAATGAATGAATGAATGAATGAGTTGGCGCTCCGTCATTCACAAAGGCCGATAGACCCAAAGTGCAGGTGGTTGTTGTTATGCCTTTGAGTTGGGCTTGGTGTGTGGGTGGCAGCTGTGCTGCTTGTCTGGCATTTCGAGTGTATTTCCGCTTGAAAGCGGCAATAACAATATTTGTAATAATAAATTTACGTAAAAATATAAATAAAATCAACGCCCCCGCTCCAAAAGTCGACCCAGCGCCAACGCAATCTCCGTTAACAGCGACGCCAACAACTTGTCAAGAAGCTGGCCCAAAGCGATGCTCACAATTAGCCAACAGCTCAGTAACAGAGCTGAGATTGAGACTAAAGCCCAGACCGTGACTGAGAGTGAGACTGAGAGTTTGCTTTCTCACCGCTTTCCCAAAGCAGGCCATAAAAGGCATGCGATGCGAATCCAACTTCCTAAGCGGGTTCGGGCCAACGGAGAGCGATACGAGTACCTCCATAAAGTCATAGACTTGGACTCGCGTTTTGTGACCATATTAAGGCAAATGTTATTTGCAGGCTGGTAATTAAAAGCTAAAGTAGAAAATTCAAATGTGTGTAGAGCCGGCTTAGAACATTTGCATAAACAATTCGCACACAGAGGCGTCGCTTGAAAAAGGGTATCAATTAGATGAATTTTTCAATCAAGAAAATTAAATGGAATTAAGAAGTGACACTCTGGCATGCTAATTCATGGTATTAAGAGGAAGAATGTCATTATCTAAATATCTTAAATACATAGAAAAACACGATTCTCCCCTTCGGCGTTGGCCCTGGGTTCGATCTTAAGCATAAAACAAAAACATAAAACTGTGACGTTTGTTTTTTTAATTATGGCCCGTTTGGTCATGTTCCTGTCTCTAGACTTGGCAATAGATTAAGTTGTCAGCAAATTATGGCCAACAGTATTGGCCAATTTGTAAATATATATAAATTTATACGTTATATGTTTGTATATGTCTTGGTTTGATAGTGCAAACACTCCTCAAAAAGCTTTGCGATTCGCACGCAAATCAAATTAATGTTGCATGCCTTAATTTTTCTCTCGATGACCTTGCGACATGAACAAATTTATGCTACTTAAGACTACTTCCACAGCTGACCAGCTGACGATGCTGTTGAAAAATTATAATCAAATTTAACTGTTGTCATCATGATTTATTTCTTTATGCGCTGTTAAAGAACAACAAAAGCACAAAGACAACAATAATCACGACCTGATCGACAGACAAATGAATAGTCAGTCAGCTGCTGTTCGGGTCGATCGCTCGATCAGGCAGTCCGTCACTCTGTCATTCAGTCAGTCTGTCCGTCTGGTTTGTCAGCCAGCAATTTGTCTAAATAATCATACATGTGTGTATGAATATATATCGAAAAGTGCGGCTAGTACTTACGAATGCCGTCATACAACTTGTTGTTTTGCCTGCAGGAGTAAATCCATTTTGCAATTAACTATTGCCTCTTGCCTGTTAATTATAATTATTTTCTTAATAAATAACAAATGACCATAACACAATTGTTTCATAACAAATTCAACGCCAAGCGGCTTAACTAATTTGAATGAAAAGTTGATATGGAAACAATGCAATAAATTGCTCGATTTCTATAAAAATAAATAAGCGAGATGATTAGATTATTTAGAGATACTTTTAACATAACTTATCTTATAATTGGAATCAATTTTAAATTGTATATAAATATATAAATTTATAAATATTTCGCTTTAAGACCTTAAGGCAATTAGACATAGAGTAAGTCCTATCTATAAGGTAGAAAAGTAGGATAAGCAACATGAAGAGGAAAGAGAATATCTGAAAATCATCCTAACTTAAATGCAATATAGACTTTACTATTATTCTAACAAAGCAAGTCAAGTCAACAATAGAAGATTTGTATGATATGTTTGGATATTTATAGAATTTGTTTCAAAGTTTCAGAGCCCCAAACTATTTAACAAGCCAAATATATAATGGGTATAAGCATAAGTCACACAAAAGTAATTATTGTCAGAGAAGTTAAGCTGACAACACGAGATTTCAAAGTTTAATTTATAACAATAAAGTTTTCGTGTTGTCGAGTTAAGTTTACCGAGCACGTGCTGTGATTTGTTCTACGAATATAAGTTGATATTTCTCGCTTAAATTCAGATTAACAAAATTTTATTTAATTAACATTCATATCTCATTTTATAAATAAAAACAGAAATATGCGTTGCACAGTTACTTCATATTATAATATACCGAGAATTCTTTCCCAATTTTCAAGGTATTTAAGTCTAAAAGCCCAAGTGGATTTCAAAAGCTTAAGAGTTATTCAATATTATTTTCAAAAAAGTGTTAGCTTTTCTCAGGTATAAGTTTCTACTACTTTATTGTGTCACTTAAGTCTTATTAAGTGTCGCATTGTGCACTCTAGAATGCTCAGCACAATTAAGTTATTTGATTTGCATACTAGAGATGAACAAACATACTATTGAGTATGCGTTCATCGTTGTGAATAGCATCTAGTTATGATTAGAATTATTTGAACCACTCAAATGAAGTTGAAAAATCTGACTGAAAATCTTGAAGGTAGTCACAAATTAACATACTGAGCCATAACAATGTTTGACTGATATAAATGAATGTCAAACGGCCAAGCAACATAAATAAAAAATTAGTAATAAATTTAAATAAATAACTGCCTGGCAATATTAGATCATACCGAGAGACAGACAGACAGACAGAGTGAGTGAGAGATTGAGAGAAATCTTATTGTTAGTGAAGAGAACACCGTCAAATAAACTCAACTCGAAATGAAATCGAAAATTTAATACAATTCTTTATACTGTATATCCAAAAAGTCACTCAAGAGCAGCCGCAAATCGTCAACAGACCCGACCGAATCGACCGAAACGATCGGACGATCGGGCAACCGGGTTGCCAACGCAGAGACACCCACACAATCCAAGTGAATTGAGTGGGTGAGTGGGTGAGTGAGTGGAGTGGAGTGGAGTGAGTGGAAAGCAATAAGCAGTAAGCACTAAGAACTGGTTTTTATGGAACTGCTCATGTTGCTCAGCGGGGATTTGGGTCTACGGCTTTGCCTTCAATGACGCTGCTGAGTGTCTGTTTCTGTGTTGGCGTTGCTGGCGTTGCTGGCGAGCTGCTGAGATCTCGTCACAAAACAAACCAAACAGCGGTGGCAGTGGGTTTAGCGGTTTATTGGTCGGCTGTCGAGGCTCGCTTCCAGTCGTAGTCGTATCTGTAAGATACAAACGTAAAGTGCTGCTTTTTAATGCCGCATTTCATTCATTGATCGTTTCAATAGCGCACCGCACGCTTAGCGCAACAGACAAGTGCCGGTCCCGGTTTCCCGGAGCGTGTTCTCTGTGATCTGTTCTCTGTACTCGGTTCTCTGTGTGTGGGCATCAACAATAACAACAAGCTAAAAACCAATAAGCCTACTCAGACCTGCGTTGGTTTAGCTAACGGAGTCAAAGCCAAGTGCTGTTGCCCCAACATAGGCACACTTAACTGAGTGGACGACATTGACGGGTGACGACGACGGCGACGGCGACAACAACGACAGCAAACGCTGCTCAGTGCATAGCGGACAGGCGCAGCAAGCGGACGCAGCACGCTGAAAGACGCAGAACGCACCTTTCTCCAATAAGAGGCAACAATCTAGAAGCGAGAAGCAACGGGCCGTGTATTTTTGTGCGCCAACTCGGGTTATTGGATACAGATACATAGATACACAGCAGCAGAAGCGGCATCAGTAGCGCGCGTACTCACGGATATTTTTAGCAGCCGGCCTCACACACTGGCACACAGATAAATACACACACTCTCTCGCACACACACACACAGTCACAGTCGCATTGCTGACACACGCGGCTCGCACGTTTTGGAAAAACTGTTCTTCGAGTCTTTTCTCACATTCAGTTGCATCGCGTATCCATCAGATACTTTCTTATCTGCCAGAAAACTTATCGTTAAAGCGCAAGTGACAACAAACTAAAAATATAAATAAAAATAAAAATAAATACAAATACAAAAATATGCAAACTAAAAAAACTAGTTTACTGTGGAGCTTCGAGGAAATAAAAATAATAAAATTCACATCAAAAATCAAAACAAATTTATTTCTGTTGTGTTAATCTGCCAAATTTATGCATGAGGCAAGCGTTAATTTAAAATAGAGTCGAAATTCAACGAATTCTATGACTAATTAGCTGATGCTGTGGAATTTTAATTAAAACTCACATTCAAATTGGAACTCAGATTCGATTTCAATTTAAGAATAAATAAAACTTAAATAAATTAAAATAAATAACAACAATACTCTGTTAAAGTGCTCCAAAAGTTTAAAGAAAAATAAATAAAATTACTTAAATATTAAAATTTTTTGTGACAACTGGAATAATTTAAATTTTTATATCGAAAACAAAACCACAATCAGACCAGGGACGTCGCACATTTTTGGATTTATGAAATCGAAAAGGTAAATAAATATGTACATATCTCCTATGCTATCATCTCTTGTTATTGCTGTTGCTGTATCAATAAAAATAGACAAGCATCTAGCATATGTACATACATATATAAGAAGTGGCAACAACTGGGGAGACCCAGCAGCAACCCGGGGCGTTCCACAGTGGAAAGCGAAGCATTTATTTGCCCAAGGTGTTGAAAACTTTTAGCTCTTCTTGGGCTGTGTTGGGCGTCCAACTTGTCAACAGTTTTCATGCAATGCCCCTGGGGTGTTGACTTTGGAGGAAGTCTAGCTGGAAAGACGTTCAAATTCAATAATATGACTAAGTCTGTGACTCAAGATTCGCAATATTTTTTATCTTATTTAAAGTATTATTAATCTGCATAAATACGATGAAATAAGCTTGTGTACACTCTTTAAACAGAGAAAAGTGTCTTCAAACCACATCCTCATCAATCATTTTAAAATAACTTAAGATAACTTCTAGTCGCACACTCTCAATTATTTATTAGTTTATTTATTTTGGCATACCCATCATTCATTTGTCTTGATTTAGTGTTCATTTTTATTAGATTTTGGATGCTTTTGTAAACAAACGTTTCAGAGTTGATCTGATTAAACAAACATTTTAAAAGTTATTTAAAAATAAAATTAGTTTTCTTAAATCTGTTCAAGTTGCTTGAACACAAATAAGGAAACTTTAAATATAATCATTTATTGCTTAAAATTGGTAGCTCATACAATCAGTTCATGGCCCAATGACCTAAATTAGTTAAGTTAAATGTGGGAACAGCTGTTGCTGGCTTCTCCCCAATGAGAAAAAAACAAAGGGAATTAACCAAAAGCCAATCGGCAGAGACCTGTCAAAATTCAAGCAAATCAAAGCCAAAACGAAAAACAAAAACTTAGGGGTAATACAAAACCACACAGTCTTACCAAAACACATACACACAGTTAGAGAATAATAGAGAGGCAGTGAGAGATAACGAGAGAGAATGTCATGTCGTATGTAAACACAAACATATCATACATACGCAACGTGTGCCAATATTAATAAACAAACTATACTTAAATTGAAAATCAAACAAACTCATGTGAAGCAAGTCAACAAAAAAAAAGCGAACAAAGAATAGCCAAAAGAGAAGCCATAAACAAAAATTGAAAGATGCAAAAGGGAATCAAACAAACTAACTAAAAGCAAAGAAAAGAAATCAAAATCAGAATTTTCCGCTAGCTGACTAAAAATAAAAAGTGCCCAACGGCAACAACACGAGATGCTGATGTAGGGAAACAACAGAAGCAACAACATGTAACTGACAACAGCACGAGACAAATACAAATACAAATACAAATACAACAAAAACAACATCAACTGCAACAAAAGATGCATCGGAAGAAGAAGAATTCGTTGATTTCCACAAAAAGCAAATTAAGAATCACAAATCGAAAAGAGAAAGAAAGAAAGAAAAACCTGCATACAATAAAAACTAATTTTAGAGATGTGGCAAAAACAGAAAATCTGAGTCAGTCAGACTCTATAGAGATATGCATTAATCGAGGGCAGCTTCTAAAGTAATGAACTATAAAAACAATGACAACATTTTTTTTAATTTAAAATTGAAAATTTAAACGTTTGGGAAACTGTATGACATAAAATTACTATAGTTTTTGCCCCATTCATTATCATTTTAGTAATCCTTAATCTCCTCTTCCAGAATATTCAGACATTGGAAAGACTAACTAAAGATAAATACAGAATAAACTTGAAATATAATATATATATATTTTAAAAGGCAAAGTTTACATACAAGTTTTACTCGCATTATAGAAATTTATTTAGTCAAATTCATTATTATTCCAGTGATCTTATTTCTCCTCTTGCAGATTATTCAGTTGCCAAGCACACATTCTATAGAATCAACTACTCATTTCCCCTCTCTCTTTCTGCAAAGCTTCCATTTGTAGCTTTTCTCGCATATTTCGTTCACTTTATCCAGCAGACGCTTCATTTTCCATTTAACCGCACCCGACTGCTCACCTTCCGCCCTCCTGCCACACCCCCATACACAGACAGACACACACACACAAACACAACTCACTTTGTGGCGTGCAGACAAGCGTGCAGAAAAAGTTCTAAATTTAATGGCTACACCTAAAAATGCAGCGACTGCAACTGGGAACGTGGGAAAAGGGGGGAAAGTGGGGAAACGGTGCTCGTCGGCAGTTTCAAGTGCACTTTGGATAGACAGCAGCTACTCCCTGTAGTAGCCAAAAAGAAGAGGAAAAAATAAAAACAAAACACAAAAATTTGAAAATGAACCTCGCCCTCCCTTTCTGCCCTCCCTTTCTGCCCTCTCTTTTAGCTTGTTGCCTCTTCACGGCTGGCCGCACGCACGACGCGCCTTTTGTCTACTTTGTTGTTGCATGGGAATGCTAAACGGGTGAGCGGGTAACTAGAGAGGAGAGAGGGGGGAACGTGAGAGGGTATCGGAGGGCTATACCATGCTATACTTGTTGTCTGCGCATTTCAATTGGTTTCGTATTGTGCCCGACGTGTAATTGAAAACTTAAGCAGGCAGCGAAAAACAAAAGCGCTCTTCAAATTTTCCAATCAGGAAAAGCGAGAAAGTGCAAAAAGCCTGCACCGCATCCTGTGGCGCTTCCTGCACATCCTGTGGCCACGACTCCAATCACGCCTTCAGCTCCTCTTTCTCCTCCTTCTCCTCCTCCTGCTTCCGCTGATTTCACTGTTGCTGTTTGTTCAACAACATTTATTAGCCGCGAATACCTTTAATCGCATGCAATTTGTAGACTCAGCACACGGAACTTGCTAATTTTCACGTCATTTTGGCGCCACAGGCAAATGCAAAAGCAACCGCTAACCAAGACGACCCCCCTCCTCTTGGTCAGCGAAAGGAGGGAAGGACTCTGAAATTGCAATGCTCTTAATTGTAACTTGTTTCTTGCATGTCGCGTAAACTTTTTGTGCACCTCAATACACTTTTCTGAGCCTCTATAGGGCATATCAGCATTTGTAATAAAAGTGTAAACTCTAAACAATTATTAGAAAATAAATTGCACAAAATAAGTTTTGGCTTTCTTTAATATCGTATACGGAATGTTACTCTATTCTTATCGAGAGTATAAAAAATACACACATTTGTAAACAGACCAAAAAACATTGTTTGTCTTTCAACACTATAACAATAATTATAAAAGTTTAAAGATTCAAAAATTGACTTGTGAGCTTATAATATCTGTCTTAACAAGAATTATAGTATTTTCTATAAAATATATACGTATGTCCCAAAATGTCTAATCTAATTCAAAAACTAATCAATTATTTGATATTTTCTGAGCCAATCACTTCTGCTTCGCAAGATTTTAAAATCAGCACTATTCACATTCTTCAATATTCACATTTTTTAATATTTTGGTTATGATCTCATTTTCCTACATCACAAAAGATCATTCAATAGTCGTCAGCTTGTTTTTAGAAGACATTTTAGATTTCATGTTTCAATTCAACCAACGTCGCGTGGCAAAAATTAATTGCCATGCAAAACAGGAGAACAAACTGTAAGAAAGAAAAGCAGTCACGAATGGACAACAAAGTGAATTTCTCGGAACGTGTTGAAAGTGGCAGCTTTGAGGATTTGTTGCAAGTTGAACATTCAGATTAAATACTAGACAATCAGTTAGCTGAGCCCAGTGTTACATTTAGTTTAAGAAAACTCAGCTCTCTTTCTCTTTGGATGTGTCTAATAGCTCGACTAACTGTTTATGATGAAAAGTGCAGACAACAATCAATAAACAACAACAAGAGCAACTTGTTCAAGTCTTGGTTTGGTCAAAGCTATGCAACAAATGGCAAGCAGGGAGGTGGGACGAATCAAAGTTAGAGACTGGGCCGGGCCGGGCCAACAGCGACAGCGACAGCAACAGCAAGAATCTGATTCCAATTTTGGCAATCTGCACTAAATTGTCCATTTAAGTGAACCTGACATGGACACCACACACTTCTCGTCCGACGACGACGATGATTGCAATCAATCTCCTCAGATTTACACCTCTGCACAGCTCAGCTCAGCACAGCACAGCTCTGCTTCAGAGTTGGTTGCAGCAATTTATGAGGCCAAGGCACAAGCCATGCAACAAGGCAAGGGCGTTAGCATCGATGCAGAAACATTCGACATTTTGCTTAGGCGGTGGCAACTTGTTGTTATTGTTATTGTTGACGCTGCCACTGTCTCTGCCTCTGCCTCTGCGTCTGCGTCTGTTGCTGATGACGTTAAGTCGGTTTCAAGTTACATTTCATGTAACTTAATTCTTGCATTAAAATGCATTCATTAACAATTTCTATTCGTTTGCCATTACTCCGTTTGCCTCCGTTTGCATGTTGTTAGTATTTTTTACTTACTTAGTTAGTCGAAACCGCAACCGCACAAAAATAAAGTTAAATAAAAAACAGAAAAGCTTGTGGAAAAAGTAATGCAAAATATTTAGTACAGTTGACCTACCACAAAAAAAAACTTTCTCGAATGCTGAACAACATTGTTACAAAGTTGACTCTGGCCAAACATTATAGACAACTTTTTAAATATTAAAACAACAGCAACAGCATGAGAATGGACACAGAGATAGTTAAATATGATTAAGTTGGCAGTAACTAATGGGAATACATTAAATTAGGATAACAGTCTGGATATTATGTCAGTTCAAAAGGAAATAATAACAAAATAACTTGTTTAAAAGCTATTAAAATAATATTAAAGTTTTTGCTGATATTACAAATTACCTTTCGCCATATGAATATTCATCTCGTTTATTTGGGGAGGATAAGATTGAATGATTTGTAATTCCTTTCAATATTTATAAGTATTGTATTTCATTCAAAATGAGTACTTTCAATAGTTGTAATTCGTGTTTACTACTCTTTCTTTTATTTACGTGTAAGATATTATCTTCTATTAAAATACTTGATATTGGAAAGTAATTTCAGTTGGTGGTAACAATTATTTTAAGACTCTATTGGCCCCGCCTTTGACCGATTGTGTTGGTCGATCAGATCGATGATAGCTCAGAAAATGATTGGCATTCGAGAATTGCGCAGTAGTCTTAAATATACATAAGATAGATTAATATCTTGAGGTGGATTTGTTGGATGCTTTAACTAAGTTGCAGCTGAGTTGCAAGTGCCACAGCTGGCACCTTGAGGCTACCATTTAAGGATAAACTAAGCAATCTGTTTAATTAAACTAAGCATGAGTCAACCTAAAAAATAAGTGTGTGTGAACGGATTCGTGGCATTTGCAATTGTGCAATACGAGTACCCATACTCACACTCACACTCACACTTACACTCGAATGCGTATTCGTATTCGTATTCATATAATCGCTGTTGGTTTAATGAAGTCCAAATTCGATTGCTGAACCCTGCCCCGAAAGAATAAATTTGTTTATGACTTTTTGGTTGATGCGTTTTTCGGCTTCAGTGGGTTTTATGACGGAAGCAAAGCGTCATGAAGGAACCACCCACACCACACCACAGCACACCACACCACACTACAACATATCATAGCATAGTACTTCATCCGCAGCGACTTCAGTTCGTATAACCAATTAGAGCCGTTTACGGAAGTTGTTGGATGGGTTAGACCAAGTTACGCTCTATTGGTCTTCGATATTGATAGAACACCGAATCGAATAGCATTTTTGGACAATTTAAACAAATTGTTAATTGCTTTTGATTGCTGGGGCGGCACAGCCTACGCAAGAGTCAAAGAAGACGACGCGTCGTCTTCGAATTGAATTGAAATCCATTACAAGCGAATGTCTAACTTAAACTTTCACTTTTCCGTTGTCTTTCCAGATGAAATCCAGCACATATGAGCTGCACAACTACGCGGAACTAGACATGGACCTGGACAGCGATCAAATGCAATCCGGAGTTAAGGATTCCCGCAAAAGGAAGGCCAACAATGCGGCGGGCTGTCGACGTGGCGAGAAGTATTCACTGCGGCAAAAGCGACAGAAACGCATTCCTGGTGAACTGGTCACATCAACGCCATCATCACCTACCGCAGAACTGGACCCAGCACCAACAGCAAAAGTATCTGCAACTCCAACTTCCGCCAAGGCCAAGAGTTCGGCTAAGACGAAAGCGCCGCCTTTGAGTAAATATCGCCGCAAAACGGCAAATGCCAGGGAACGAACTCGAATGCGTGAGATCAACATGGCCTTTGAGCAACTGCGTCATTGTGTGCCACAGTCTATTACTGGCGAGGATGCGGCCAATACCAACGAGAAGCTGACTAAAATAACCACACTACGATTGGCAATGAAGTACATTGGCATGCTGAGTGAATCCCTTCAGGATCCGAGCTATGAGAGCGATTTCCTGGTCGAGTGTCTGCGAGAGAGTGAGAACCGTGAAGCTCACGTCAGTCTCGATACAGATGCTGAGGGTGAAGCAGAGCAAGAGTACGAGATGGAGATGGAGCTGGAGGTGGAGCCAACGCCGCCTGTTAAGACCAAGAAGCAATCCAAGGCCAAGAAGCAATCGCCTGCCAAGCGACAGGCCAAACAAGCCAAGACTACTACGACAGCTACGACATCAATGACATCGAGCAGTTCACCTGAATCAGAATCTTGTTATGCCTCCTCCTCCGTCGGCTCACCGGCATTCTGTGTAGCCGCCTGCTCTCCAAGCTCAGCCTATGCCTCGTTATCCTCATCCGCCTCCACGAGGAGCAGCAGCAGCGGCAGCATTAATGGCAGTGCTCCTTTAGACGCGGATAGTTTGCTGGGGATGCAGGCACTCAGTGAACTTAATACCCTACTGCTAGAATCGGACAGCGAGTCGCTGCACTGTCTCAATCCCAACTATCAGAGTCTTCTGACATCGGCAGGATCTATGCTGCCATCGCGGGGTGATTTGCCCATTTCAATGCATTCGCCGTTGGATAAACCGGATGTGGAACTGAGCTTACGATTGCTAGATCATTCAACCGACTCCTTTGACTTTGCCAGCGATCAGCAACCGTCAGCTTGTATTAGCCCTCTGGCCACACTGGACAGTTTTCATCCGTTTGCAGATCTACTGCATGGCGAGTTCCCAGACATATTTCTAGCGTGACCAGCTCAACTGAACGTGTTGTAGTTTATTTATTGATAATTTTAATTATATTGATACTACATTTAATTTGTTACATTGTTCGTTTAAGTTTAACTTAGTTGATAGTGGGCGGCAAAACCTAACCTCACATTAGCTATAGCGTACAGCGTACATCGGAATTCATCGTGTCATAGCAGACAGGCAGGCAGGCAACTGCATTTGCTCACAGCAGACAGCCCGTGTCCATGTGTTACCTTCTTAAATGAATAACCAAATTATTCAGCTAAGCATTTCAATCATTTTTTTTTCAAATCAATCATTTTTCATATCAACCAATTTTCAAATGTAAATAAATCACAAAATGTTGTTCAATTCGATTTTGTTTTATTTTCCAAGATCCTCACATTATATCACAACATAAATTACACGTTTTAAAGATCATGCAAAAATATGAAAATCCCGAGACGGAGTTTCCCGAGGCTTACAAGCTATGCAAATTATTTAATCTTACCCAAGACAATCTAATAAGCATTAGGAATGGCATATCCCGTGAGATAATCGCTGGATTGGGAAGGAATACACATCGTCAATCGTCGATTCCCTGTTTTCTTAGCTATGTCCAAAACATGCCGACTGGACGGGAGCGTGGACGCTTCTTGGCCCTGGAAATGTGGCCCACAAATTGTCGGATTATGTTGGTCAAGTTCGGAAGCGAGAAAGATGTATATATGAGTTCCAAGTGCGTGATTGTGCCCCATACGGTTGCGGGTGCGCGTGGCACACAATTGTTTGATTTTCTTGCCGCAAATATTGCCATCTTTGTTAAGGAAAAGAAGGTGGAAAAAGATAATCTGCCGATGGGCATTGCATTTGCCTTCGCTTTGAATAAACTGGCCTTGGACGTGGGCATCTTAGTTGCCTGGACAAAGGGCTATGGCGCCAACGGAGCTGTGGGTAAGGATGTGGTTCAGCTCCTTCGCAATTCTCTGGCCCAACACAAGGACATCTCTGTTAATTTAACGGGCATCGTTAACATAGCTGCGGGATCTCTGATGGCTTTGGCTTGGTCTCAGACTGACTGCAAGATTGGCCTAATCATAGGAACTGGCACAAATGCCGCCTACGTGGAACAGAGTACGGAGTGCGAATTGTACGAGGGTCGTGCCGATTTGCCTTTGATGATAATCAACACGGAATGGGGACGATTTGGGGGCAATGGCCATATGGATTTTATACGCAATGAATTCGATAAGTTGATCGATGTGGAGTCACCTCAACCAGGAGAGAGGTATTTCGAGAAGTGTATCAGCACTTTATATCTAGGTGAGCTGGTGAGGCTCATTGTTGTGCGACTTATGGACATGGGAGTCATGTTCAAGGAGTTCAATCAGGACTACATTGGTATTCACTGGAAGATGGAAATGAAATCATTAATAGCCATAGATTCAGATCCCCCAGGCGTCTATGTGAAGGCCCAAGAAGTGATGGACAAGTTCAAGATTCGCAACTGCGAGGAACGAGATCTGGCCATGCTGAGATACATCTGTCAAACGGTCACAGATCGCTCCGCCAAGCTTATAGCTGCCGGCTTAGCGGCATTGATCAATCGGATGAACTATCCCCAAATATCGATTGGCGTCGATGGTGGCATTTATCGATTGTTTCCCAGATACCAACGGGTGGTCAATCAACATACACTTCTACTGACCAATGCAACCAATCAATTTGAAATTGTTGTCGCTGAGGATAGTCCTGGTGTCGGAGCTGCAATTGTTGGCGGCCTGGCCGTTTCCTTAGAAAGGGATCACTCTATATAAATGATATTCCGATTTCTAACTCTATGTAAAAGTTTAAATTTCAATTAAATATAAAGAATGCAGACAGACAAATTTTGGCTGCATCTACATTTGTCAATAAATAATTCCGAAAGTTATAATCATTCAGATAGCGTACTCTTTGAAATTGCTGTTTAGAAAATAAGATTTCAAATCCATCAATGTCCTTTCTGTAAACTATAAAATGTTAATGCATTTATTCCTTAAGTCTTGAAATCGTTAGGTGCAATTCTAATAGATATTATTCCCCGATTTAAATATGTCCGTTTAAAAACAAACTAAGCACTCGATGATTATCTCAAGTAAATTATTTAAGTTATGGTTTAAGTGTCAGAAGCACGAGCATTTCAAAATTCCAAGTTCATAATAGCTAAAACTAGCTCTTCGGAAAGTATTTGAGAAGATGAATCCAGAAAAAGAGTTTCCCGAAGCTTATGAGATCTGTCGAAAGTTCCATATAAGCGATCAAAGCATGACAGAGATTATCAATCGGTTGACAAAGGAGATCAATATGGGTCTGGCCAAGGATACACATTCGAGAGCTGTCGTTAAATGCTTTATCACATATGTGCAGGATCTGCCCACGGGCAAGGAACGTGGCAAGTTTTTGGCTCTGGATCTGGGTGGTACCAATTTTCGCGTATTGTTGATATCGTTAAATAGTGAAACGAATGTTGATATTGACTCCAAGAGTTATACGATAGGCAAGTCCTTGATGGAGGGTCCAGGACAGAACCTGTTTGCTTTTATTGCCGAATGTTTGGCTGAGTTTTGCAAGGAGCATAAGATTGAAAAGGATAATTTGCCTTTGGGTTTCACATTCTCATTCCCCCTGCAACAGCATGGTATTAACAAGGGTACATTGGTAACCTGGACAAAGGGTTTCAAATGCGATGGGGTAGTCGGCAAGAATGTTGTCGAGCTACTTCAGGATGCTATCAATCGAAGAGGTGATCTCAAAGTCCGAGTTGTTGCCATATTGAATGATACAACCGGCACGCTCATTTCCTGCGCCTTCTCAAATCGGAATTGTCGAATTGGCCTCATTGTGGGCACCGGGAGTAACGCGTGTTATGTCGAAAAGACCATCAACACCGAGATGTTTGAGGGATATCAGAGCAGCAATAAACCATATATGATCGTTAACACTGAGTTTGGTGCCTTTGGGGACAATGGTGTGTTGGATTTTATAACAACAAGCTATGACAAGGCGGTCGACAAGCAGTCAATCAATCCGAAAAGACAAACGTTCGAGAAGTGCATATCTGGCATGTACCTTGGAGAAGTGGTGCGCCTCATTGTTATAGAGCTAATGGGCAAGGGGCTTCTGTTCAAGAGGGTTTCATCGTCGGTTATTCAGGAGAAATATAAATTCGAAACTCGCTACATCTCCGAGATTGAGTCTGATCCACCAGGCACCTATCGCAATGCATCCATGATTATGGATCAGCTGGGCATTCGAACGAGTAATGAAAAAGATTTGGCCTGTCTCCGATATATTTGTCAGACCATATCAACGAGGTCCGCTAAGCTGACGTCCTGTGCCCTTGTTTGTTTGATTAACAAAATGAATGCAAAGGATTGTTCCGTGGGCATCGATGGTGGTGTCTATCGATATCATCCTCACTATCACAACTTACTTGTGGAAAACATGAACAGGTTGTTAAAGGGATCAGCAAAATTCGAGCTGGTTGTATCAGAAGACGGTTCCGGTCGCGGAGCGGCCCTTATTGCTGCTGTATGTGCCTAATTAAGAGGAGACTGCCTAACTCTGAATTTTTCATCATTTAAACGTGGCGCGCAACGCAAATAAGAGCAACATTAAGCGAAAAAAGTCAGTCGTTTTACTCCTCATGTAAAAGTGGTTTTCTGCTCCTCTCACTACGCACTCCTCACTTTACAGAAAACGCAGCGAAGAGCAAGTTAAGCGCAGTAATGCTTCTACTCCTCCAGCTAACATAATCTGCTCCACAACTTTAAACATTTCATAAAATTTAGTATCGATACATTTTTCTTGTTTCGATACATGTATTGTTTTGGCATTTTAGCAATTGCTAGTTGCTGCCACACTGCTAACAAGTCTTGAGCGAAAAAAGTTTAGAATGTACGTAATTTATTAGTTGCCAAACATAGAGCATGAATATTAATTTCAATTTACTAGGTTTGCACTATCCAGCACACTTGTACGCTCCCCGGCGCTCCGCCAGGGCCTGCGGATGGCTGCTGCCAACCGCCAGGTGTCTTTGAAAGTCGTATCTGTCGGCTCCACACTCAAGGATGAAACCTTCTTCCAGAAGAACGAAAGAATGGGTCGCGAAATGTCGCCTCACTTGACCATATACAAAGCTCAGCTCACCTCCATGCTGTCCATCATGCATCGTGGTACTGGCCTTGCGCTTGGCATGGGCGTCTGGGGCTTGGGACTCGGCGCACTCATCTCTTCCCACGATATCAGTCACTATGTGACCATGGTCGAGGGTCTAGGAATGAGTGCAGGTGCCTTGACCGCCATCAAGTTCATCATCGCCTATCCAGTTGGATATCACTCTGCTAACGGTATCCGCCATCTGTTGTGGGACACTGGACGTTTCCTCAAAATCAAAGAGGTCTATTCCACTGGTTATGCAATGGTTGCTGCCTCCTTTGTGATCACTGGTATCTTGGCGCTCTTGTAGACTGTCCCTGCTGATGGTGGACTACTTAAAATATTGTTAAAATCTAGTGCGAACATGTCGACAAATTGTTAAATGCAGAATACATGTACAGTTTATTTATAACAAGATTATTCGTTCTCCTCTGTTATGTAACAACTTGCAATTTGTTGCTTTTTGTGTGTTAATGTCCGTAATTCGGTAGATATCGTGACTTTGTGCATTCTCCAGATATTGTTGTTAGATAGCTTAATTTATTAACCCCCTTCCCTGCCGTAGTGTGGAACAGGGTCGGCATTTGTTATGGGGTATTAAGTTTGCCACGCATGTCGATATTACCTGATCTTTAGTTAATGTGTTTCACGGCTATAACCGGTGTATATCGTGTATAGATCATTGAATTTTGCGTGCATGTATAAATCTTAATACCCGGTACCCTTAGAAGTATGGACGGCAGGATTCATTAATGTTGTTTAACAAATATTGCCGAGCCTTTATCTGTGAAGTCGGCGAGATACTAAAACCAGAGTAATGAAGTGAGTATCTGAAATATTTATGTTTTAAATTAAAGGCAAAACTTGTTCATTGTAGGGACAAATGTATTCCGCGAAGATTCATCAAAAGCACAGGACAAAGTATTTCAAACCCTTGCAGTGACATGTACTTAACACTCTACTGATGACAGTTTAATGATATATTATATTAATTCCGTTTCATCCAAATTTGATGAGGTTGTATAAAACAATTCCAAGCACATAACTTGTAAGATTAGTTGAGAAACGGCGAGAAACAAATAGGTTTTCATACAACAAGTTGAGTTTTAATCGATCGATTCCATAGCAGCTACTTTTGTATCCGACCCGAACTAGTCTGAAATGAGACCTTCGTAGTTTCAACAAGATACCTTTAAAGCCATGTATATCGTAAATTATCATCTTTAGCTGCCCTTTAATCATTCAGGTTTATTGTTTAAAATGAACGGAAACTAAATAGTTTCTAAACAGTTACACTCATTTATTGTGAAAATTCTGATGAATTTTGTCATGAAATTAATCGCTGTGCAACATTTATATGAAGCTAAAATGTATCTAAGAACTAATATCACAATTTATTATTTAATTGCAGTATGTGTGTATGTATTGTTTTTAGTGCTGGTGTATCCTTCTCCCACTTCACTGCTCCTTTATTGTATGGTGTTCTCCGATTTGGTTTCATTCAGCAACTCAAAGTCGCAGACCAGGGAGAAATGATCTGAAGGATATTGAAAGCTAGGCGTGCGATTTTTGCCAATTTGCTCTCCAGCTGGGAATTCTAAGCAGTTTTTGATCTGAAATTTCGAGAATAGATTAATGTTAAACTTGAATTGGGGTAATGCCACGCCCACTTACCTTTAGATTCTGAGGAGTGTAGAAGACATAGTCAATGGTATGACATTCCTCGCCATCTTCACGGATTTTCCATGTGGTGTAAGGTGGCTCACGTTTAATGGACTGCGAGACAAATTCATTTGGATTCTCACAGTTCTCAAGGATCAGCTCCCGTTCCCGTTCCTGCTCCCGAGCCCTCTCCCGTTCCAGCTTCATATCTGCATACGCGCTGCCGAATTTCAACAGATCACAGCTGAGAATTGTGGTATATATGGGCTCAATGGGCTCCGCATTAAAGTCGCCACACAACAACAAAGGGCTGTCTCCGGCAAACTGTTTCACAAAGCGAATGAGATCGCGTCCCTGTTCATTACGCAACTTGGCCAGAAGAGCCCCGTGTCGGGCCTTCAGATGCGTGGTGCAGACGCAAAACTCCTTGCCAGTCGCCTTCAGCTGGAGACGGGCAGCAATGGCCACCTGGTTACTTTGAACACGCCACACCTCAAGGATGCGAGTATCATATCCCATCAACTGGAGTTTATCCTTCTTGTAGAATATTGCACAGCCATCGGGTCCATTGTTCTGCTCTATATACAGACATGGTGAGTCCGGTTTCGGGAAGAAAATGCCAGCATAGTTCTGGCTGCCAAGGACAGTCTGCAGGAACTTAAAGTGGTCCACTTCCTACAATAAAATGATTGATATGTCGATGTTAAAGCGCGACTGCATAACATAATATCAGAGGGGTTAAATAAATACTTGCAGACAAACAACATCGGGTTGGTTCTGGAGAATCTCTTGGACAATCAAATACTTCCGATGCTGCCAAGTCAAAGCCTCTTCAGGGCAACGCACAAAGCCATCGTTGTGCTGACCCAGAGCTATAACGAAAAGTAATGATTTGTAAACATTTTATTATTATAACAAAAGAGTGTAAATTTGTGGAAAATTGTTCACAAGACTAACTATTTAGACACATAAATCATTACTTACTTTGCGACAGAATATTCCACTGCAGCAATCTTATAGTCTGGCTACCATCATTCTCAACGGGCGGACTGCAAACTAAATTGAAATAATAGTTTAAAAAGTTGCAAAGATCCTATTTAAGTTTCCACTTACCACGTGAGACGGCATTTAGCTTGAGGCAGCGCAATCCATCGGTCACATCCTCGCTAATCAGCGATGGTTTGAGGAAGGATCGGGTAAGCAACGAGGGTTGATCGATGCCACCTCCACGTAGTTTCTGGACATGCTCTAGCAGGGCTGAGGTGCTTAGACCTTTGGGCAGCTCCAGGCCATCGTCCTGTGAATCAACATTGTTGATTTTGGGCGCCGAGTTAAAGGAGCCCATCCTAAAAGATTAATTACCAATTACATTGATTTGTTTGAAACTAAAGTCAAATTAAACAATGGCCGTGCTCAGAAATTCTTTATTCGATTCTTTTTGCTTGCATGTAAACAAATCAACATTAAACTTCAATTCATAATATATCAAAGTAAAAAAAACATTTCGATAATTTGAACTCTTTAGTTTTGGATTTTTCGCAAGTATATTAATCGAATCTTAATCTTTGAAACACGCTCCAAACAATTTATCAAGCCTTAAAGCATTTTGTAGCAACAACAACCACAACAACAATAATAATAAGAATAATAGTAAACAATAACAACAGCATGAGCATGTTTACAGCAGTTGGGATCATAAACAATTATGTAGTATGATCAACAATATTCGACATTCGTAAATACTCACAAAGCATTTGGTTTTCTATAAAGAATCTTTCGTAGAATTATGCTGAAAATGAATAAACTATGACTATATCTTCGGCTGGCATAGAACTTAGCCACATGAACGTTTCTGAAAAGAATATTTTATTTTGAATTGGATTTTGAAACAGACTTCATTCTGAAATTTTGGGATGTTATGCTTGAATTGTCTGTTAAAATTGTGTGTTTTGAGTAATTTATGAATATGTCAACACATTAAATTGAAAAAATTTGTAAGTCATATTTAAAGTGAGGTAAATAACAGAAAATGAGATCTATATTGAAATTATATAGAAGTAATTAGAACTTGTAGAGGGAAGAAAAAAAGCTAGATTTCAATTTACAAAATTTTACTTAGATAATAATACTTAGATAAATATATAATGGATGCAATTGCTTATGCTGATCTATAATAATAAATTACTTATTTAATTCTTCACACTTTTAAATTATTTAAAATTTTGTTTAGAATTTCTTTATTATATGTTTTGGCCCTCAATCAAAGTTTCCAATAAATATATATGCTTTACAACCAAGCAGTATAAGAAAACAATTATTCAAGAAATCATAAGACTGCGATTATAGCTGCAGTTTGTTCCGTGTGTGTTGGCTTTCACAATCGGATAGGGAACTCGATTTATAACACTTAATGCCCACCCACACAAAAAGTATCGGATATTGCGAGATGTCGCACGCGGCTTTAAAAAGTCGCTCGGTCAATAGCTTTACAGCTGTTTGGCTGGTTTTTTTTTTATTTGATTTAATTTAATTTTTCTTTTTTGGCTGAGGGGGACTCAAACCAGTTCTGAGAGATTGTCAACGCAATCAATCAATAGACGTCGCAAAGTCTCTCTCTCTCACCTGGTCAGCATCACCCTTTGCAGGTAGGCCTTGCGATCGTTCTTGCAGGGCGCCTTATTGGCGCGTTTCAGTTGCATCGCTTGCTCCATTTGGTTGGGAGGATCAATAGCGTTCACTTTCTGGTTGGGAATTGGTTGAATTTTGGTTTGGTTGGGTTTTTTGGGGTTTGCCGAAAATTGTGCGAAGTGCGCTTGTAAGCGACATTTGCGAAACTGAATGGCAACTGAATTGCGGCGTTTTATTAGAGATCAGCCAGCGGCACACAGACAGGCAGACAGACAGACAGAGGGAGAGAGAAAGAGCGACAGAGAGAGGGTAAAAGAGCAAGCACACAGACTTACGCATAAACGGGTATTTCAGCTTAACATCATATACACACAGACACACACACACACACTCCCAAACAGACACAGACAGAGACGCACACACAAAAAGTGAGATGTATCTGCAAGATTCAGAACAAGATCAATACGTTCTACTCACGTGCGTTGCTCACTGGCGAAAAATATACGAAAACAAAAACAATAACAACAATAACAATAGCAACAACAGCAGCCACAAAGTGAGATACATCGAAACTGACAGATTGCTAAATATTTATGCGTAGCATTCTTTATGTAGATACATTCACATGGAGCTGCACGCTCCATTGTCTCGCTTTCGTTTATTGTAATGAAAACAAAAGTATCTTTTGGGATAACGGCCGAGTGAGCCATTGAGCATTGACTGTGCTCTAATGCCCACACAATTGATTTATGCCTAAACAAATTTTGCCAAATGCAAATTAAGTAGACATTCTGTGGCCCAAAATGCGCATATTCAGCATATCTGCGCCCATATGCCGGCCAAAGATATCGATTGAGATACAGATACAGATATTTACAATTACAAATAAGAATTGTATGTTATTGCGAGTACAATTTATACAACAACGCAGTTACATGCGTAATGAGACGCAGCTGGCCATTCGATCTGCAACTTAAAGATACTGTATCTTTTTGTTTTTTACCTGGGTATGGGCACCGCCACACGCCTCGCAAACGTCTTCGATGTGACAATCAATCGCGATGTTTTCATTAGAAACTCCATTTTGCTCGATATTCTTGTAAAGTTTACTTAGTACTTGACGTAGTTGAACTACTCGGTAAGTATCTGTACTCTTATTAAGTAAACGTCTCTCACACTGTCACTTTCCTTGATATTTGGATCTTGATATTTTATTGATTGATATTTATTATTTTATGTGAAGCTTCTTTCCGCTTAACTGGTTAACTTGAAATCTTTTATATTAAGTGTCAGTATCGCAATGTCAAAGAGACGCGGTTCAAGCTGTATTTCCTAGAATGGTAGATTAGCAAAGGTTAAGCATTAGTTGGGATTAGTTTAGGGTATTCTGATATATTGAACCACTTGCAATGCAAAATAGATGACATCATCAAACAGATGTCAGCATACTTAATCAACAAACACGTGCTAAGCTCCCAAAATCTCACTCGTTAAATAGTTTAAATAGTTTTAAGACACGCAGCTGTCGCCAAACTTAAATAATAGATAATGTAATTCGTAATTTGTAGTCTAAGATAGTGTGTAATAAATGGGGAAAAATTTAAATAGGCATCTACCTATTGTCCCATTGTAATTGTTATCTTTTCAGATTTAGGGTAAGCTTGATGCAAGAATTAAATCAGAACACAGTGTACATCATTATCTGCCAGTAAAAATATAGTAGCTCAGTATCAACAGCTATTGTTGCAGTTTGCTCATTTAGATAAGAACAAGAGCTCTTGTAATTATCGTTAATGTGAACAATTTTCAGAAAAATTGCGCAAGGTTAGTTATGTTTTTGATTGAAGCCAATTGATTTGCGGCCTGCCAAAGTTTAAGAACACTTGACACTCTGTCAATGTTGCCCATGAACTTGATTTATAAACGCAATTGCCGCTGGCAACTAGCAGTAACAACAACAGCAGCAACAGCAAAAAAACAACAGCAACAGCAACAAGTTTTGACACTCAATGTCTCGCTCGCATTTATATCTCACCTCACAAGATACAACAGCAGATCTCGCGGCGGCGGCGGTGCCTCGTAATCAGCGATTGGCGGCAACGTGTCTCCAGCAACAGCAGAAACAGCATTGGAAGAGGCAGACGGAGATACAGCGGCAACATCAGCCTCGTCGCTGGGTGTGGCACTGCCCCCCGTTGCCTGTGACTGTGACTGTGACTCGAGCTCCATTTCCAGTTTACGTGCGGCGAGACGTTGTTTCATTTGTGTTGTCGAGGTCATTGCCGAGGTCTTGGCAAGCGCTTCCGCAATTTCATACTGCTTGAGGAAGTCCTTGCGCAACTGTTGCAGCTGTGCATCCTGTGTGGCCAACTGGCCAGTCAGGGTGAGACCACGTCGGCACTCCTCAGTACACAGCCGCCGGCACATCTCATTGATGGTCGCATTTAGACCACTCAAATGCTCTGGTGCCGTCTGGTTGCAATTGAGACAGGGCGTGTAATCTGTAGAGTTACCCATCAGCTGCTGTCCATAGTGTCCCGGATCAGAAGAGTCATTGTCATTCGGTGATGGAGGCTGTTCCTCGGTAATGCTAAAGTAACGTGGCGGTGGTTCATTCTCATCCTCGACAGCAGCACTGCGAGCATGACTTGCCTTATTCGTCGGCGATAGATTGAGATTGAGGAGCAATGCTGTCACAGGCATTGCCTTACCCAGAGCTGGCTGTCGGCGATGGCCAAGACGTTGATCTGGCTTTTCACTTTGGTTATCCATGGTGCATGAGTTGACTTTAACACTTGTATCACTTTATTCATTGGCCACGCGGCGTATGCGCAATTTATTTATTTTATTGACCGTTGCGCGTTTTAGAACGAACATCCAACGTATTAATACGCGCGTGCGTTGCTTTTCCTTATTTATATATCTTTGGCCGCTCTAGCCAGATCGAGGCAATCAAGTGGACGCTGACTCGACGTCTCGACGTCTCGCTGCCTTGTCGCCTCGTTCCCTCCTCTCCCTCACGCTCATTAATTGAGCACCGAACACCGAACACCGTTGTTGCTTATGTTGTTAAGCTGTTGTTGCTGTGGTTGCTGTTGTTGTACAGTCATAAGTAAATAATTTTGTGACTCTCCGTTGTGCTCTCCTCTAGTTAAGGCAAACAAGATTTTGCGTGCGCACTTTCCAAAATGTCAAAACACACAATTAGCAACAAAATCAAACCAAATCAAACAAAACAATATCAAAATTAAAAAAGTAAATATAATTGTGCTACCTACAAATTGTGTTATGATTTAATATCATTATTTCAACGTTGTCTTTCTTTTGCTTTATTTAAGCTATCTGCATCCAGTGGGCGATCATCCATGGACTCTGATAGATCTCTGACATTAAGCCCTAAGTTCAGTTGACAACACGAATACTCAATGAGTATACTTGTAGTTGTATTCATGCTTGTACTAACCGCACGATTAATTCATAACATTAACTTAGTGTTATCTGCGAGAGATCAAAACAGATTGACAGCTAGTCAACATTGTTGCACTCGGCGAATGATTAATATTTCGTTAATTGGCACTTTGTAAGCTGAAAAGTGCACTTGTAAGTCATAATTCAAGCTATAAATTAGCTTCTCAATATCTAACAACTTCCAAAGTGCTTAAATCGATTCAATAAATTGTATCAGCTGTAATAATTTCCCACTTTCTATATGTCTGTAGACTGCCCACTGTGATTGAGTCTGATATCTTTTCACCTCCAAAATGAATTGTAGCTAATGAATTTTTCATTCAATTTCACATTTGCATGGCAAAATTAGCATCAATTCAAGTACAAATTAAATGTATCTTTTTAATTTCTATTTAATTTCTATTATCTAACAAAACAAATGACAAGCATTTATTTCCGCAAAATGCTAATTGCAAAAGAAAACAAAAGCAAACATTTACTACAGTAGAGCCAATTGATGCGGAAAATACATTTGTTTAATTAGATATTATCTGATCTCTTAACTAGCTAACTAGAGTATGTATACGTAATATGTAAGTATATGTAAGCTTTAACTTATAACATGTGACCTATTTTTGTTTGTTTTCCCCTCAACGTTAAATTAGATTAAGTTGCCCCAAAGGTAACAAAAAGCTTGTTAAATAAAATTACACATTTTTAACAAACAATAAGAAAATAGTGTTTTGTATTGACTGATTATGTAAAAAGTATTGCATACATTGGGGATTGCAATAAAATACTTATTTTAAATAACTTTTGCTGCCTTTTTTGTTGATAAAACGGCAGGTTGATAATAGAAAAAGCGGTTTCTCTTAACAATACGTACCTCAAGGTGGGATTATCTTGAGTGTTTCTAATTATTGTTAATCAGTTTACTTCCTCCTCAACAGCAGTATTAGTCAGCTCTGAATATATTCAGATGTAGGTGCTAATATAAAATAACACGTTACTTATAATATCTTATTTTAGTTTATTTTTTGTTTTTTCTGGCAAGTTGGCACGGAAAGCGTAGCAAAATCAACAAGAGCAGCGTCCGTCATTGAGATTTATTTTTGTGGCTCACATGCATATATTTCTATATATATATGTAGGTAAGTACACACGAGTATAGAGCATGTCGACGACATGTTGAAAATTTCTCATGAACTTGGCAGTGATCAGCACAAATCTCACGCTGGGGGAGTACACATTGACTGGACGGACACCTGTGAGGCGCCTATCAAAGCAGAGGTCATCGGTCGTCCTTCACTCGATGGCACTCGATGTCTAGCTTAAATTCAACACAGACGTCTTGTTGCCTGCTAATTGATAACCTTATCAGTAATCGATTTGTGGGAACAATCAGAAAATTGGTCGACAACAAAATGTGAAAACAAAATGTTGCTAAATTATGAACAATGGCGGGTGGTAATCTTTAACTATGCAAACATCACGAGACTCTTTTAAATTTATCTCCAAAGATTGTGGATGTTAAATTGTTTTTTACTTTTAATAGCTTAGCTATGCCTCAGATACTACTAGTTTTTTTCATTTGTGTAACGTCTTGATCGATAAAGTTTCAAAATTTCCCTTTAGATACCCTTGAACTGAATAGGTAGTAAGTAAGTTTATGAAATAAAAAATAATTCCTAGAATAGTTTACATTTAAGAAGAAAACCCCACTCTTTTAGTTAGACTACTTTATGAACACACGAATATTACAACAAGTGTATGCCCTTTTTTCCAGTGATAGGAATAAATTTTTTACAATTTCATCATCTTTAATATATATGTATGTATACGAGTGTGCGTATATAAGTACGCTTTGTTTTGCGATTACCAGGGTAGATTTCGTTATACAACAGCAGCATTGGAACACATGGTCGGTCGGGAACACATATCGCGATTTGGAAATAACTGGTTCAGTACCGGCGTAGTCTGAAATTGTCCGCCTAGAGATGCGGCTACTAAATGCTAAGCTCAAGAATACTGGCTACTACTGCAATTCTCCGCAGTTATTACAAGGATCTTAACGCATTGCAAGTGGTTTTGATTTAGGCAGCTGGGTTTTTTTAGTCTGCAGAGATTGTGGTCTTTAACTCACCATTTTTATGCCTGCACCACGCCACAACACATTATCCACAAAAATGAATTGAACTTCACAAGACTGTTGACTATCGCGTTATAGTACAGTATTTGGGTCTTTTGGGGACCCAATGTAAATGTTACGCGTATTGCCAGCGATTCAAACACGCCGTCAAACCGCAAAGAACTAAAGGCGACAATTGGTGCTTTGCGTGATTTATAGAGCGGCATTGAAGAACAGAAAGTGTTCTCTTTGCTCGCCATATTGGCTAGCTGATAAGGATACAGACATGTTACGAGAGCAGCTTTCTCTCTCTATACGTGAAAGACCTGATATGATTTGAGAGAACATTGCACAATCTATCTACTGGGAACGTTCTCTTCTCTCTCTGTCTCTATTTAGCAATCTTTCTCTCTCACTGTAACTAACTAAAAGCTCATATGTATAAGGTCCAATGGATTGATCTTTCGGAATCTGTAAGAGTAAAATACTAACAAATGTCTGAAGAGGCAAACACTGTTACTCGTGCCTAGAAGTTACCAGTTTGCCAGATAGGAATATTATGGGAAATACCTGAAAAAACTACAAAAGTGCAGTTTACATGGCTTATTTATCTACAACTAGTGTAATATTTATTATATGAATAATCATGTTATGGCAAAAGACTCTGAGTCACATAATAAATATGGTTTTATGGCAAGAGTAAAAAAATCGGAAGACAGTCGCAGTAGGTCGTGTAATTCGCTTCTGAAATGCACTTGATAACAGTTCTTGAGAAGTGTTTGTCGTATCTAACTATGTCTGGTATTGTACTTATCAGGTGTGTCCATAAAGTGGACTTGCAATATTTATAAGACCTGGAGATGATACATAGTTGCGATAAGCCCCCTTTGGCACATGCAAAAAGTGGCTGGGAAATCAGGATCAAATTGGTTTGCATTAGTTTGGAGTGGTTTCTAATGCGCCGTAAATCTTCAGAGCATACAGAACTAACCTTCCAGTCGGGTTACTGGCTGTCTGAGTGTCGCATTGGACCCACTAACTAACTAAATGCGAATCTATCAAGGGTATTAGGTCTGGTACGCTGATTAGAAGTGCTTTCAATGGTTTTACGATTATATTGCTCACAGCCAGTGGTCTAGCCATTGTGATTAGATAATTCATTTACTGACGGCCTTGTTCAAGTGTCTGGGTATAAAGTACACCAAAAAAAAATTTCATTTTATCGTACGTGGCATAATGCACATTATCATTTTCATCTCTAATGGTCTGTAATACTCACACATATTTCTATTGTGTATAAAAGTATTAGTATATATTAGTATATGTGCTACTGTGATTTTGATTTTGTTTACGTCGACGACTCGCTGGCTGCCTTATCAATTTGGGCAACGTAAGCGTGCCATTGTATAGACTACACATAATCATATACAGAGTTCATACATATGTATGGGTATACATATTTACTCTCTTTTGGAATTTGAGCTGGGGGCACTTATCATTAAAAGCATTTTCTAGTAGCACTCAGAAGCTTGACGTATGCTTACTTTTATACTAAATACTTGTTCATCAGAAATAACATTTTTGTTATGCCGGCTCACACGGGGCTTATGTGATTTTCTTTAGAAATTTTTAATCGAAAATTTATAAGATACTTCATACATATATACAAATAAGCGCAGACATAAACATGTCATCTCATCTCTTACATCACTAGGAGTTAACAATGAAATTCATCAGAATATTGAAATAAGAAGACGATAAAATTTAATTGAGTGTTAAAGTCACAAGTCAAGTTACAGAAATTCCATAATAATACAGAAGTAATATTCTAATACCGTGAAGTTAGGGCAAAATACATGTATGCTTCAACTAGTATTCGTATTTTTGTGAATTAAACTAAGAGAATTCTCAAATCAGACAAGAGTTCAGTCAACTGCAAACAATAACAAAAGGACCCATTTCCATATAAATTTGCTTAACAACAATCAGATCTTTGTGTTTGATATGCGTATTAAATTATACTAAGAACCGCCGAGACATACATAAGTAAGTCCACACGTACTCATACTCGTACTATCATGTGGGCTGCTTGTGGACACACTGGCATTCTGATACACAAAGCGCTGTTATAATAATTAAAAGGCCATTACTGTTGTCATCACTTTAGGGAATTTCATTTACGAAAGTACTCGACATAATTCAAGGGCGGGAGACACACAGGCGAGGGGGGAACATGTGGGGCTTGACGGCAGCCAATTTGCTAGCTGCCTTAAACCCAAACAAACAGTTTGACGACACTACAAAGAGAGTAAAAGTGTGTGAGAGGGAGCGGGAGAGTGAGAGAACGCTTTTATTTGCTCTCCCAACTTGGTTGCTCTCACCAACACTTTGACATTGGCTGTTTGGCTTCTCTTTCAGGCGCATTGAAACAAAAGTCAAAAATATTTTTTTAATAAACTAAAAATTATGCACACACAGTCGCTCACATAATTTCTTACATAGAAAGTAAACAAAATGAGAAAAGGTGACTTTATAAATGCACAAAGAGGGAATAGTCAACATTGAATAAAAGGTAGAGTGCGAGGGATAGGATGGAAATGGGGGATACCATAAAAGCGGATAAGCAAATGGCATGCAAATTGTTGTGCAGTTGTTGTTGCAGGTTGTTTTTCGCGTGTTTTGCTCGCTTTGTTTTATCAATACATTTAAAAGCCGGGAAGGTTAAAGAGCGACGCGCCCTAAAACTCGTAAGTGAAATAGGACATTAGGTAATAGACTTACAAAAATTTCCGGAAGAATTTATAAAATGCCACCAGAAAGTAAACAAGCGTCGAGATTATCTTCATATTGTACCTAACTAACTAATGGATTTTAATTTTGTAATTGTTTTTGACTATAAAAAAAGCAATTCAATTGCAATTTCACTTTTCATACGTAATACAATTTTTATAATAATTTTGATAATTTTTGTGAATTATTTTGGAATTTTTTTTGGCTCTTAACTGCCGACAAAGTTATGCACTCCACTGAGTTTTCACTATCAATGTCATTTCCGCGTCGAACACGTTTTTCATACTAAGCTGGCATAAAAATGAGGGGACTACACTTTACTCTGTGCTTTACGTACGCGTGCATGTGGCGCCATGGAAACAGGCAAAGAGTAGAAAAGAAAGAGAAACACAGAGAGATAGAGAGAGATGGTAAGAGTGAGAGAGGGCCAACTGTTAGCAAGAGCTGCTGAAAGGAAAAGCTGGCATTCATTTTGGCAGAGGTTAACAAAAACAATACGGCTTAGAGTACTTTTAAATGCCCTACAAGAACTGCAAGAAATAGATTTATTTTAGAAAATTTAATAGCAATCCGCACTTTGTATATAACAATTCTTTACTATTTCATTTCAAGTCAGTTTATGATTAATCTGAACTTCACATTATAGAAAGCAATATACCCGACTAGATTAGAGTACGCAGTCACGTCCACTTGTTGGGAGCGGGGCAATAAACTCTTGTGTGGGCGAATCTAAGAGAGAGGCAAGTAGCTGTAAAATTAAGAGCGCAAGCTATAAAAGCTTCATTTGACTAAGCAATGAGCAGTACCAGCTGGTGCATGTGCTTTTGTAAAGCTTAAATTAAGCTCTACGAAAACTTTTAAGCACCAAGTTCCGAGTGAAAAGGTACTAACACAATAATGTTCTAAAAGCTTAAGCTAAAGCTTTTTAGAACGACTTCGCTGCAAGCATAGTGCATATAATAAGTTGACAAAGTGAACTTATTTCACTAATTATAATTATTTATTATATTTTCAATTAAATGTTTATTAATTAAAGTATTTGTTTAATATAATTATTAAGCTAGCTTATTGTTGCATATTATTTTACTAGAAATTCGATGGCCTGTAGTCGAATGCCGGCCCAAAGCGTATTGAAATATTGATGGGCTGATTCAAATAATCTTTGATGAGTCTGAAAGGCAACGTAAATAGTTATTAAGACACCTTGAGCATACCAGATAAACAATAGGCTTATCTACATAAATAATATACTTACTTTTTATCTGCCTCGGTCTCATAATGCTGATAGCCCTTCCGCCTGGCCGATTTATTCATACGCAATGATCGACGCAATTCTTTGGGCAGTGGTTTATTTGTTTCGCGTCTTAGGAAGTCACCGAATTGCTGAATCTTGGAGGAAAATGTCTGCCAGGCGATTCGTAGTAGACGCCTCTGTCGGGATCCTTCAGTTCGGCTGGTGTTGGCCGAACAATCGCACAGATCAATATTGGAAACGGCCCACGACGACATGTTGAGCTCGCCAGCAGCAGACAAAGACTGAAAACTGATTGGCAAGACGGCCAAGTTGGCCAGTTAACAGCCGATAAGATTGGCTAAACTCACTTAGAGCACTAGAGCAGCGAATTGTTCGGATAGAACAATAAGTAATCAGTACCCAAAAGTATATTGCAACAATGAGTCGACTATTTGATAAATCAAATGTCTAATTAACTCGAAATTGGTATTGCAATTGAGTCGATATTTGAATAATTCTCGACAAGTCACAATTGTTAGCATGGAAATTCAATAATTTGCTATTGAAGAGAGTAAGTGTACATATCTCGTAGTGTGTGTGTGTGTGTGCTCTGGCCTCAGACAATGGCAGTGAATGTCCTGGCCCTGGCCAAAAACCGAACCTAAATGTGCAAATGCTCGCTGCAGTTATGAATTTTTGGCATAGACAATTTTCAATAATATTTGTAGCCTGCAGACAGCAACTCCCTTCATTTTCCCCTCTCTCTCTCTCTTTTGCTCTCTCTCTCTCTCTCTGTCTCTCCCTTCTCCTCTCTGCATTTCCTCTCACAGTGCTTAGAGGATATGCCCAATGACAACATGTCCTGTAACAAAATACAAATAGTAACGCCAGCCTGGGTCCCATGTGGCCAACACCTCTGCCCGCTTGAACCTGCCCCAACATAATGCCACATACACTTCCATTTCCAGCAGCAGCAGCAGCAGCTGTGGCAGTGGCAGTGGCAGTGGCAGTTTACCCCAAAAACAAAATTGCATGTGGTTCCACGCAGTTTGCCTCCCATTTGGGCACATTGGTCTATTGGCCCATTGGCCGGGCCAGTGTGATTGGGGTTTTTCGACCAACTCGAATTGCTATAACGAAAATTCGTTTATTGCTGTATTGTTGTCATGTAATTCGAATTTGTCTTTAAAATGCTTACGTGTGGCAACTGGACCTGCTTTGCTTCATTTATAGGCTTGAAAGTCGCCTAAGCAAGAAACTAGAGAGTATACATGTGCACATCTCTAAAATTTTGCAGATGTTCAGATCGTTTGAAATTAATTCGAAATCTCGAAATGAAATTATTCACTCTCAAAATGTGAGTTAAAGAAGTGACTTTAAATGTCCATATTCTCTACTCATTTGGCTATAAAGTATTTGGTATAAAATGCTTAAGACTGAAAAGTAAAGCTTAACTAGTTTCCTGCTTTTACAGCAAAATCGAAGTTATAACGACCATCAAAAAAAGTAATCTTTAGCTGCAGCAGATTGGTTGACATATCTATAAAAACAAAAAATTCAGAAATCTCTCTATGTAAATGTTTTAAACACACACAACTATATAGTCTTAGTGTTACACAACTTGGGCAAAATTAAAAGACTGTCTTTTGTAACTAATAATTAATATTTTATTTGTCTAATAAAAAAGAGGGAAAGTAAGCAATCAGCAACATTGATATCATTTAAATATCTCCGAGTTTTGAATTTCTAAGATAGACAATTTGAAGAAAAGATAGAGTGTTAAGTAGTCGCTTAAGATTCTCAAAATAAAGCAACACGCTGTGAATGTGCGAAATTCTACTAAAGAAAATTTGATAAACCTCACCTGGCTGACGGAACAACTTGTCGTATCTACAGCCAAAACAATTGATTGTCTTTGCTGCCTATTGAGGTCCGTTAGCTTCTAGCAAAATTTATTAATAAAATGCAGATGACAGTAGCCAATAGTCAGAGGCACATAGAGAGGGGAAAAGGTTGCAGCTTACCTCAGAATTTGGACAAATATGATATACACACACATACAGCCAACCCGAAAAGAGTTTATCGTTGTGGATAAGGAAATGCATTTAAAATTCCATTTAAATACCAAAATAAATAGCTTCCAGAAATATCTCTTTTAATTTTTGACCAAAAATATTGAGTTTAAAAATGTTCATTGGCTGTCGCTCGGATAGTAAATTAAACTGTAATAAAATTGTCAAGTAGGAAAAACTAGAGTCGACGCTATCGACTGTTTGATACCCTTAACCAATGTATACAGAACAATATTTTTTCCTTATAAAATTTACACAATACTTTCTGTTGGAAGAACTTGCGCTAGCTTTGATTTTCAATTTGCGGGGCTGTTCAAAATTAAAAATAATTTAAATAAACTAAATGACAAATTAACAGACGTTACAAATTGAAAACAAATACCAAAAAAGCTGCCAATTTAAGATACTACATTTCTATTATTATACAATTATGCGACTTAAAGCTCGAGATAAATCATCCCAATTATATAATTTATTTGTTATTTAAAAGGTTTTAAATAATACATATTCTTTTAAATAGAGGGTAGCATAGGGAAAACGTCGACTCACAACATTTGCTGAGTGATGCCCACTTAAGTAAAGCAAATGTCTGCCAGAAGATCGAATTGCAGCCATTGTGGAAATAAATATAAATAGCATATTCTCTTTTCAGTTTTTCTCATATTTATTATAGATTTATTAAATGTTCAATAAATCTGAAAATTTAACTTTTGCTCGGTGGATTTGTTTGACTAGAGCAACTACTGAAATTTCAACATTTATTTTATACCCTTTCAGAGGGAATTCGAATTTTGTCATTTAGCTCGTTGGGATGCCTGAGAATGCCTATAGATTATTTATTTTTTTTTATTAATTTCAGCTATTAAATTGACTTTGATAATTGCCTAAAAGTAACTTTTGTAAAAAGTTTAAATAAACGTACAATATTTGTATATAAAAGTAGATAAAATTCCTGCTCGGATAATCAAGAGCTGTTCATCAACTTCAACTATGGGGAAAAAGACCAATTAGTGTATTTAAGCGTCGATAATTCAACATCAACTTTGCTTCTTGTTGAATTTTATTTACCTACGTTTATTTGGCTGCCCCTTGCCTTTAAATATTGTGCATATTTCTGACCAGATTCGAATACAATATTCTGCTGTTTACCAGTTTGCAATAAAATGCTCAAAAATGTTTAGTATCGACCATTGCACATATCAATCAATATTTTATTTGTCGACTTCAGTTCGTTTGTAATCTGAGTTTCAATTCTATTTGCAGTTCCATGTAAATATTTGTGGCAATTTCATTTCAAGCTTTTCTCTGTGTCGCTAGTTGCCATTAGAAGGGTCAAGGAGAGTACGAGGCGTATGTGGTATAAGGTAACAGTTGGTTACAAAATTATTTGTTCCAGCCTGTTGCAAAACTAATGCCAATATGCAGTGCTTAAAGGCAGAACCAGCTGCTAAATGAGAGCAAGTTGTAAGAGAGGGCGTGAAAAAAATAAAGAAAATGTTTGAGGAAACTTCAAGGATTCGCTGCACGTTCGCATCTTTAACGCCATATGTTGACTTTTGCTCGTGCTCACACTCACACACACACACACATACACATATCCTTTATCTTATATGCGCTATTTTATGCCTGTTGGCAACAACTACAACAGCGTCCGTCTTTTGCCTACTCTTTTTTATTTCTCTCCACCTCTCTCTCTCTCTTTCGTTCTCTAAACAGTTGTGTTGTATTTGTATTTGTTGTTATTGTTGTTGGTGTTGTTATGGTTTCTGCTGTCGCCTTTTTGCCAATAGATTGTATGCCACACTTTGGCATTTTATAACATAAACTTTCATTTATTTTCGCTCGTCTTTTGCCACATCTTTGCCGTTATAGTGCCTGTAATGCGCTCTTGTTGCCAGGCATTGTAATGGCGAGCCACATATGCTATAGCCACAACCCCACACTCATACTCACACTCCCAATCACACACATACGCTCATATACATGCATAAACGAGTACACAATATGCCGTCTGCTGTCTTGACATCTGTCTAACCATCCCACAGTACGAGCACTCTTGAAAATCGCCCCAAAAATTTAGATTTGCATGCACATCAGCATTGGGCATACATTTATCTCGCTCACTGTGTCGGCAGCGGTCGCCAAAGTAGGCCTCCAGTTGTTGCTTAATGCGACAAGGATATCCAAAAGGAGGCAGTAACCTTCCTCTGTATGCCGAGGCGTTTTTACTATCGCCTCATTTTTTGTTTTTTGCAGAGCTCAGTTTTGCTGACTGGAAACCATTCTTCTTAAAGTCAACAGAATAAATGAGTAAAGAAATTAAGTTAAATTCTTTAAAATACCAAATATCAATTAAATATACAATTTGAAATATTTCGAAAGTCGAAAGAATTGTGCAGAAATTATTATTTTTTATAAATCATTGGGACTGTATAAGGTCCTATAAATCTATGTTTTATTATAAATAAGCTGAGCAATGAACATTTATTTTCTTATATTTCTTTATTCTTTATATATCATTCTCCTTTGATTATAAGTTTTAAGGAATATTTTACTTTACCAACATACAAATAAAAAGCACACTTATATAAACACATACTTCGACTCACACATGCGGCTTTAAAAAGTGCTTACCTCTCGTTTATTTGGTTTAAGAACAAACCCATTCCGAATATGTCAGTGGAACGTCTTTATGTAAGCAGGAACTGTCATTTGGCCGTTGCCTTAGGTTGTCAGGACTGTCAAATCGATCACATCAGATTCTAAGCAATGCCTAGGAAAAAGTAGAAGAAACCATTCAACCGTTATTTCAGATGCTAGCCTACATCGAACCATTGTCCCATCAAGCCACCGACCATTTGACTTAAATATTTTATGCAAATTTTCAATGTAATAAAAATATCTTCATGTCCACACACACACACATGCACACACTTGCACAAACATGTGAGCCGAGAGGCGAATAAAAATTGATGCCAATGCCGTTTGTCTTTCAATACATTTCTCTGTCTCTCTCTTTGTTCATTCGCTTCCTCCATCTCTCAGGCTGCTTGTCTTTTTCTCTCGTTTTGGCATTCGCTTTCAGGGTGTATGTCTGCAAGTACGCTGGCAATGATTTTCAATATGTCGCAACTCTCGGCCCAACTTTGCGTTATCTGTCGAACAGGGTTATCTTCCAAACATCCCCCTCCCTTAGCATCCATTCTCTTCGTCGTCGTCCTCCTATTCGTCGATGTCCCTTGCGCGACTCCTGTGCCACAGCAGCCTGAAACAAATGCCGAGTTAATGCTTTGCCTGACGTCGCCAGCGACATCACCAATACAAACGACAATGAATGCCGCATGGACATGACCTCAATTGCATTGGGCACACTGACTCACACTCACTCACACTCACACACATTTGGTGGCATTCAAATTGGTTTGATCGACACCAATACCTAAGGGTTGTAATATGTGTGTTAACTTCCCGACCGCCCCAATCCTTCCCATTTACACCCCACGACAAGGCCAGAGTAACACATTGCCATCACTGTCATCTTTTAGGCTGACAAGTGCGGCATTACGAGATGTCGTCGCCAGTGCACCAGCAACAGCAGCAGCGACAGCAGCAGCAGCTACTGTGACACCTTTCCCCTGTCACCTGACACTTGACTTCCTGCTACTCTTTTTATCATTTTCCCGTACGCGACCATTTTGTTTAATATATTGTCAGTTGGCTTTAGCTACGCTCTTATCATTTTCACCATGAAAATTGGAACGTCAACACTTTAGCAGGTAGCTTTCCCATCTAGTCTAATGGCTTAGCTTCTGTCCGTCTGTCAGCTTGGTATGGTCTGCCTGGGTTCATTGTTTTCTGTTTATGATGCACTTAAATTTAATATTTAATTTTAATGTATTTTGCCAGCAGCAAATGCAGCAACAAAGTTTCCACATGTCCATGGCATAAAACAATTTCTATTGAGACCAAAGTCGAATAGTAAAATACTCTCTGTAAATAAGCTGGAGTTCTTGTTTGGTTAGGTTAATTGGCTATTGTTCTAAAGAACTTTAAGCTTATCTACAATGATCTGAAGATTGTTTTCTTTATAGATTTCATAACAGATTCCTTACAAATTCTCAAAATCTTTAATTGGAGCTCCTATTTCTTCTTTATCTTTATTTACAAAACATAACACATCTAGAAGCTACCTTGGTCGCATAATTTATGTTTAACAGTGTAGACGATAGCCATTCCATTTTAGCTGACACGCATTTGTGTAGAATACTTCTGTGCGCCTTTGATGTGGAACGTGTGTGTGTGTGTGTGTGTGTGCGTTGTTTATTGCCCCCGTCTGGCAGCTGGCAGCATTGTTTGGCATTTTTTATGTTTTACATAATTCCAATCAACAGTTTGTATCAATAAATAACATTAACAGACCAACAACCCCGCTAATGAGGCCCAAAAGCTACCTGCCGGAAAAGCACAAAGAAAGAAACCGGCAAGATGAGGAAGCTTACATACACATACATAGATACACACACACATACGTATACATATACATATATAACATTGAGTGTCTCGTAAAAATTTCAATTATCCTAAATGATTAACTTTGTTTATTACACTGCCTGGATGCGAGGGTGGCACAAGGAACAAGGCCAAAAAAAAAGGAAACGCGCTACGTCCTGGCACATCATTTATCAGTTTATGACTTGATTCTATTATTTATTGGCACTCGAATAGAGGGCGGTAGACGAAGGCAGGGAGGCAGGGAAGCAGCCTCAATGCGTCGCAATTTCAATTATAATTATGTGCAAATCGTAAAGAAAAGAAAAGAGAAGAGGCGCCACCTTCTGTGCCTTAGATAAAAATCACTTAGTGTCGTGAAGCCCACACAAACACACATACACACATACACACACACACACAGATACATGCAAAGTTTATAGCTTACAAAAATCGTTAATAAATTAAGCGGAAATATATTTTCCCAGCCATTGTCGGGAGGGTGGTGGATGTTTTGTGGTTGCCCCTGTTGTTGTTGTTGCTGTCTCGCTCCATTTGGTCCTTTTAGCAAATACTCGTATAATATTGCTCTTGGCTTGGTAATGGTTTTTTAATTTTAGTGTCGTTGAAATTATGGTCGAAACAATAATTTAATAAGTTAATGTCTTCTTCTGCCTCTGTTGGCTCTTCTGCTTCTGCTTCTTCAACTTTTTCTTATTCTTTACTTGAAGCCAAAGGCAAAAGCTTCACGTTGGCAGCGTAAACAATTTTCAATTGTTGCCTGCCCCCTGTGCGTATGAGCAACGACGACGACGAACAACAACAAGAACAACAACAAGAGCAGGAACGATTCTCTTGCAGTAGCAACAATATTATTTATGTTTTCAGCTTGTGTTGTTGTGGCTATTGGAGCTGTTGTTGTATTTGAGCGGCCAGCAGGTGCAAACTTTGCGGGGGAGTTTCTTATATCCGTTTGGTTTTCCCTTAAATGTTTTTCTCAGCGGGGGAAGAGTGCTCCCGGATTGTTGCCATATCCAGTGGCTATTAGGTACAACTGAGAAACAAGTAAGTAACTGATAAATATACCTTCTTGTAATAAAGGTGCATAAACTCTTATATACATACATATACTTATTTCGTTTCGTTTATTAAAATTTTTAGTTAAATTTTTAAGCCTACAAACCCGTGTTAAAGCTGCGCAGGTGGTCCCATTAAACTTGATCCAATCACAATCAAATTTGTTCTAGTTACTTTCCCTAAATCTCCCATATGACATTCTCAGGGTCTGCCAGATGTTTTGGGCTGTGAGCATAACCCTAACTTGGCCCGTTGACATACAGACATAATACGTTGCGCACTGTAATGGCAACAACTTTATGACTTGATTTTTTATTATATGTAATTTCATGTTTTATGCTTTTTGGCCCAACATTTTCAAGGCTTACGGTAGCCTGATGCTGGCCAACATCTAGACGTTTAGCTAGAAATTTTGCATAAATATTTAAGCATTATACTTTATGATTTTTTACAATTTTGTTTTTATTTACATTGGCCAGCCCGAAAAAGGAAACAAATCTGAAATCGAGCGAATGCGATTTACTAGATACCCTCTCAGAAAATGTTATTGCTCAACTCGCTGTAGAATTTTCAAGCCACCTCTTTAACTCCCTTTACGTGTAAAGGGTGTTCGAAACATACACACGTACACTAACACACACACACACACACACACATATATGTCCAGGAGAGCTCGTTTGGGTTGCATACATTTTTTAAAACAAGGCAAATAAAATAACATGGAAAATCAACAAGAATGATGACAAGCCTGATATGCCATGTGTTCTATGTCCTGTCTCTAGGTAGCCTGACATTGTGGTTTACCGTTTGGTAACAAGAAAAAAGGAGAAGAAAAAAAAAAGGAAAAACACCCCAAAATATGAGGAGAGTACACATTGAAGCCCCAGGAACAAAAACACATACGCAAAACATAACCAATTTGTGTCATCATAATTGTAACTCGTCGTCTGCTCCTGCGGTCTCTCTTTGTTTTGTATGTGGTCTGAGCAGCTGTCTCACTCTCAGCGGGCTCTGTCAACTCTTTCAGTCTGTCCGTCCGTCTGTTGGTACAAAAAACAACCGCACTACAAAATTCAGCACATATTTCCATAACATATGCAAATTTTCCAAGCTGGCTTTATTTAAGAAATTTCCCGTACAAATATATTTGCCTGAATACTTTTAGACGTGCAGAAATCACGATGGAACAACAGACACGGAGAGAGAATGAGAGGGAGAGAGAGAGAGAGAGAGAGAGAGAGAGCGGGCAAAGGGTGAAAGATATGCGGAGGGATAGATAGCCATTACTTTTGTCAAATTAATTTGGCAAATTAAACTTGAGAGAGCATCAATAAGCTGCCTGGAATGCCAGTCATGCGAGAGTCGAAACAAGGATCTAGATTCTAGAAATAAAGTTTAGTCTGAAAAGGTAAAAAGGTAGCAAACCCTTTGGCGCAATCAGTCATGAAATCCATTATGATGATTGTTAAAAGTATTTCTTGTGGCATTGCGCAAATAATCGTGGCCCAACAAGTATTTATAAAGTAATAAAAACATCGCCGAAATGTTTTCTGGTCAAATGATAAAGGTTGTAAGTGGTCTAAAAGAACAAAACAAAATACAAAAAAAAAAACTTTTGCCAAAAGGAAATTAATAACAAAAAGGACAACTATGCGAGTACGAGTACAATACAAAACAAAAGAGAAATCAAACAAAAAGTAAAGAGCCATTGCTCAATAATGATGGCAAAGTCAGACTCTATGGCTGTATATATGTGGTCGCGATTAAAACAGAGTGAGAGATGGTGAAACCGAAGGCGCAGAAGGGGAGGTGGAAATGGGAATGGAGAAAGGAGGAGTAGGAGCAAGCGGAACTCATAGCCAAGCAATCAGCGCATAAGCACGCCCTGTAATCAAGCATAGACCCGTGGCAAGACTCCATTTCCACCCAAACAGAGGCACAGCGTGGCGAAATGAAAAGTTTTATAATTAAAATTGAAGAGAAAAAAGAATAAATGGAGAATGCTTCTCTCGCTCTCTCTCTCTCTCTCTCTCTCTGTGTGCGCGAAGACTATCAGAGAGTGTTCTCGAAATTAAATTCAACAAATTTTCGGCAATTTTCTGGTTAAACTTTGAAAATACATTTCATACTTAGCAAAAATTTCAGTGACTTGTTGTCGCAATTGGCACTTAATCATTTTCTAGAACTCCCCATCCGCTGACCAATGGTGTGTATGATTGAAGCCTAACAACATCATTTACTAATGGGAATTCTGGGAGCACCCTTTATATATAACATATGTCCGATTCGAAGCACTTGCCCGACATTCCCATAATGATGATAGCCCCTATTTGGAAATTGGCATTCGTACTTGTAATTGCCCGCAGTTATCATGCGAAGCATAATTGCTTGGCAAATGTCCTAGAAGAATAATTGGAGCCTAACCTACAACTGTTAAGACCCAAAGAATGTTAATACACATTCGTGAATGTCCATCAATCAGATACTCGAATATGTATATGAATAGAGGTAGTTATGTGCAGAGGGCATTGATAAATTTCATTGCATATTAGTTGACAATTAGCAGTAATTTGAGTGATAAATACGCAAAATCAATTATTAGGCCATGTGGCGTTTGTTTTATTGACATGTGGCATATTAACAGTTATGGCAATCCATTAAATATGCATTTGTTTCAATTACCTCTCTCTGTGTGTGGATATGTGTGGGATTCTGCTGTTCTGAAAAGAAAAAAAAATGTTTAAAGTTATGCTTATGTTAATTGCTGCATCCACGAGTAGATACAGTTGCCATGGCAGTTGCAGACAAGATTCTTGTTAGGCAGTTGAAGATGCATGTATCACTTGGGGCATTTAAATTTACAAGTTTGAATGCAAAAACCACACGCACGCACACACGTACACACACTCGTACAAAGACTGACACACATGCATATCTGAGACGCAAATTAACTTATGGCAACAATGCGCATCGTCCACATCATCATCAGCTTCATCATCCTCAACATCTTCAGCATCTTCATCATCTTCGTCGTCTTCATTGTTGTCGTTAGCTGTCGTTCACGAAGCTGGATAATAGCTAGGTATACCTACCAGTATGCTGTGAAGGAATGTGTATATGTATGCCTGAATGTGTGTTTACATATAGAATACTGGTGGCACAGTTATTATACAAATGCCTTGACGACACAGAGAAGTAGTTGAATAGCAAACAATAAGCAAGAAATTAGCGAATCTACGAAGTTGAGAATGCTCTACTATATCCCATATAAGACTACTCTTACTAACAGTAATACAAAAGCTGAATTAAATTTTAAAATTTATTTTAAATAAATAAATGTACGCCATAATTTAAATATTCAAATTTAACTAAAATATTTAATATCAAGGTAACAGTAATGTGTAATAAAAATACAATAATTGCTTTAAATGTGAAAATTACTCTCAAATGTAGATATGCAAAACATAGTTTGATTAAATAACTTTCAAACTTTAGTAAATGGAATTGCAAACATTTTTTAATTGTGGTATTAATTCATTTCCTTTTACAATTTATAGGATACTTTTACGACATTAATCTGTGTCAGATAGTTTCTATTAAATCAAATTAATTACAATATATATTTAAAACATTGTATACAGTATATTTAAAATAACACTAATGCCTTTCATCAATAACAACATAATAATAAAACTATATTAAAAAATTATCTTTTAATGTTAAATTTCTTAGACATTGATTGCCACAAACCCGACGATATATTGGGAGCACTCGAAGAAAGGTAGATAATTTAGGTAAAATACGTTTCATGCTAACGGGCGTCTCTGGAAATTGTGGCAATTTCGCTAGACTTTTGTGCAGGGAAAGTGCGCGCATGCAACGTACTTTTGCTTGTTTTCATTCTTAATTAATAATTAAGAAATAAGCATGACAACCGGCAGCATTGGTGACATTATTGTTGTTGTTGTTGCTGGTGCTGTTGATGCTGTTGTTGCTGGTGCTGTTGCTGTTGCCATTGTTGCAGTTGAGTGTGGCATTACTTTAGGCAGGCAATTCACGTGGTTTAATTAGCCAGTTGGCTGATGGCTAGGCTTAAAGCAGAAGCAACCACTTTTAAGCTTAATAGAAATGGCCATGGCCAGCTAATTGCTAGTCTACTTGCGAGCTTACTTGGTCGAAAACCATTTGCTACTCTACTCATTGGATTTTCAGCTCACACTCACAAACATTGCGAGAAGTCCAATCACAAATCGTGGCATTTGCGATTCAATAAAATGCAAAATTATTACATGGCAAATGAAGAAGACGTTGTGAAGAACCTCATAAAAATGTAAAAATTTTGCACCCCACGAAGCACTTAAAAAGCGAACCACAATGCGCAACGATTTCCAACATCTCTACGATGAATGTATTGGTACTGTATCTGTGTGTGTTTGTGTGTGTGAGAGAGAGAGAGAGACCCACCAATCCACAGCCAATATGGACGGGTGTGCGTGTGCGCTCAAACCAACGCACTTCCGGTTTAATTAAACGGAAACTGATTTAATTGCATATTTGATGAGCTGCGAGGCAACGGCCAAATGGATGGCTAGGCCCAACAGCGAGGCTCTTAGCCAACTTTCATGTTGTTGTAATCCTTGTTGGAGTCGTAGTCGTTGTTGCTGTTGTTGTTGTTGTCATTGTTGCTCTGCCTGTCACCGGGCGCACTTAGTTATGCAATAGAAACAAGAAACAGTCGCAACGCCCAGGACTCAGGACTATATGACTTGACGCTTTGAGAGCTTAGCATAAATTGTGATGAATACTAAAAAGGCATTTTATTTATGCCACACTTAATTACACACACATTCACAGTCACACACGAGAATACTCTCGCTCAAACCAAAGGTGGGAGTGTCGATATTTGTCGCCTCGCAACTGTGAAAAAGTAGCCATATCCTAAGCATCCTCGTCACCTAAGAGGAATAAATAAATAAAATGTTAACGCCACTAAAGTCGACCCCAATGAGGAAGTTGTCTTCTCCTTAGAGATGCGAGTTCTCATCTGGTTATACGTACAATTTGAGTTACTTATTTTGTTTTCCATTCTATACCAAATTGACAAGTTGGCAGCTATGATCGAATTGATTGCCAGATTGATCACAGCAAAACATATACTGAAGTAAGATTTCCATACTCTTACCCTTAAGTCATAATAATTAAAAGCGAATTTTATGTTTATAACTTTAGAATCTGAAATATACGTGAAGTGACTTTTCATGACATAACTTTTCGCATAAACATTGGGTGTATATAACAGAGTATATAAGATCCGACTATGGCCCGATAGTTAATTTTTATTATTTTCTCTTCGCGCTACGGCCAATGAAATTGACATTGTCCAGTCTTTTTCACTCTCTTCTTTGTCGGCTGCTGGCTTTTAATTTAATGTGCGAATTTTTATGAACATGTTAATTTGATATTCAATAAAGTTGGTTTGATTTTCGGCTTTTAATGTATTCTCGCATTTAATGACATTCCGCCTGCCAGCTTTAGCTCCAGCTCCAGCTCCAGCCGAATTGTCCTTCTCTTTTCTCTGTTTCAATGCTCTCACGCTCCTTCAGTCATCGCTTCGCTGGAGATTATGTAGTCCACGTCTCTTTGCTACATTTTGGACTGGGACGGGGTGCGAATTGCTGCACAGCTTGTTGAGTTTCTGATTTGTGTACTTTTTCCCCATAAGCTCATTGTGGAGCTGGGCGCTCCGGCAAAACTGAGATTTTCAAATATGAAAATCTATGTATAAGTATGCCATAAAATGTTGGTTCAGCACTCAACTAGTACTATTGAATCTGTGATTTTAATTAGCTTTAGTCATTAACAAAGAAATGTTATTAAAATCAAGCCATCTAAGAGTTAACAAAATGTCACAGCGAGATTAAAAGAACTTTGCGAATTGTGAAACTTGGTGGGATAATAGTGCATAAGTATGAGTACAAGAAAGATAAGTTTTTTAAATGCTCACTAGGCATTGCGTTAATTATTTAGATATGGATGTTTGTTACATTAATTATTAAGAATTTATTTAGTAATTAATTATTATTTATTTTATAGTTAATTTCAAATCATTAACCGTTGACACAAAGTAAATTTTATGATATTTCGGTAAAATGTTTGTGGCTTTCATTTGGCTTTAAATGTTTATATATATACAAAACGCTGTTTAGATTTTCAAAGCTGAACTGAATTTGTATACCATAGTAGTAGGGTATTCTGGAGTCTAAAGAGTTAAAAGCTGAGCCTAAGTCTTTAGCTGTTCTTCAATTGCGTTTTATTCTTAGCGTATTTCAGTACTTAACCCTTTGAACATAAAACTCACCTAGTTTTAATTTAATAGCCTGGACGAGTAAGAGTCGTTCGCGTAGACCATGGGATTACCTTTTCACTTCTACTCTTTTACGATTTTGCAGCACATTATTGAGTAATTATGCGGCACCAGAAGGTAACCCATCCATCCATCAGGCCAGCCAGAGCCAACTTATTATTACGGTTGTCCACGTCGAATAAGACCAGTTCGCTCTCTCTCTCTCTCTCTCTCTCTCTCTCTCTCATTACGTCAATTTAACGAACACTCAAAATGCAAACACATAACATTAACAGACTCATTAACTGCGAACAAAGCAAATATAACTTGTAGCCCAATAAATTTGCTATATTTACTTGTAGAGTCCTAGTCCTATAGCCTACCCGCTGCTGTAATATGGTCTTTACAAATAAGTAGAGCCCAAGAAAGCGGAAGCCACAAAAAATACATTGAGGGCTATGCGAGAGTACAACAAGGATGTATGAGATAGAGACAAAAATAGAATCAAGTATCAGGAGAGAGATGAGAAAAGAAATAGAGGGAATCCTTTTATTACTTTGGCGCGGCAACAGATTTTGCAGGCACAAAAATGAATTTAGCATAAATGAAACATTTTTACGAGCTGCCATTACGGCAAAAGCAACAACATGACAACAATAAAAAAAAGAAACGCCGAAAAACAAACAGAAACAAAAACAAAAATAAAATGAAGAGCAACAGACAGACAGACAGACAGACAAAATAAAACAAACCAAATATTTGGTCAGACGAGACGCAAATGATGAACAGTCGAAATTTACGTATGCGCAATGCGTGCCACGTATATATAAATCTTATATACATATATATATATATATTATAGACTCCTATGCATGTGCATATACATATGTATGTGTGTATCTGTGTCTGCTATATAAGTCAGTCACAAGTTATAGACACACACAGTTCAGCAGATAGCTTTGTGCAATAAAAAACATCATCGAAGCCATTTGTCAAAGCGGCTGAAGCAGCTTCCCAGGGGCAGAAGCAAAGTGGCAAGCAGGCGGGAAGATGGCAAATGGGTGAAGGGGCAACAGTTCGCATTTCGTATTTCGTATTCATTGCCAAAAATCACAATAACCGCGCTGCGTTCACATTGCTCGTCTCATTGTTAGAGCGCTGCGAAGTAGGCAACATAAAGTGTCAGCGTACCAATTTCCCTTTTTCAGCTTAACGAATACACTCTACTCTGCTAACTTGTGTCCAAACACGCGCGTCTACAAAATGCGTTTGGCCACACTCATGACGCCCCGTTCGTTCCCACGTTCCGGATACGGATACGGATGCCAGTAGCGCGTCTATGTCTATGCCTGTGTTCGTGTCCGGAGCGACGTCCGGGGCATTTTAAAGCGTGCCTGGGACTTCGTCTACTGTGAGAAACGCATAAATAATCTTGATGCCTCACGGCTGTTGAAATGGCGTGAAATAATAAAAGCGACGTGAAAGCAATAGCGACCAGGCAATCGCAATCGCAATGGCAATGGTAACAGAAACGGCAATACAGCCCAAAGGCTGTTGAGTTTTGTTGCCAGATATTGCCATAGTACTACTTATTGTTGTTGTTGTTACTGTTGTTGTTGCTGTTTGGTATTCCTATAGTCCAGCTGCAGGCCATAGCCGAGTCGAGTCGAGTTGAGTTGAGTCGAGTGCGTGCCAAGTGGAATCGCGTCTTTTAGCATGTCTGCTATTTTTGCATAGTGCACTAAGTGACTGTGTAGATTGCGTATACGCAGTGTGTCCGTTGCAAGCTGTCTGTGAATGTGAATGTGAAGTGGCTGACGAAACAAAAGGAAATAAAATAAAGAGAGTTAGCTCTGCCAGCCAGAGTTGCGCTCTTGACAAGAAACAAATTAAATTAATTAAAGCACAAGTTAGGAATACAAAAAAATGTAGTATAACTAGTTGGCGAAATAGCAGAAAAACTTATAAATGGCTAAGTGTCAATAAATTAAGAGCGAACTGGTCTAGAATTTCTCTGCTGGAAATTGTATTTGATCTGTTAAACGATAGTTAACTTTATTAAAAAATACATACGTACCTATGGTGCTGCTTTTTCACTTTTCTTTTTTAAGTTGTACATTCATTAGATATAAATAAATTTCTGGAAATCAGATAGAAAAAGATATCACAATCAAAGGAACCTACATAAATATTACTAAGGTGTATTAAACTACGTCATTCCAAGCTCTGACTGACTTTCAATCTGGTACCTATGGATACGGCAGTATCTAAACTCTAAGTCGTCAAGAAATAAGGTCGACTTTTATCCAAGCCAAGTACCTGACCATGGCTACTGTTTACCTTTTGTCTGGTTCAAAACATGTAAGCGTTGTCAGCGGACTCAAGAATTATTTATATCTTTTTCTATTTACCCATGGGTGTTGGGTATAATATGAGTATTCTACAAATAAATAAAGCTAAGTATATGTACGACTGTGGGATTTCATAATATTTATAAAAGTAATCGGAGCTTGGGGAGGGATGGAAAAGGGCAACTCAGACCACATAACGCGCCTGAATGAACCAGGATCCCTACGCAACGCTGTACACTCTGTCCTCCATCGGGATTAGAGACAAATTAAAATTGTAATATTTTATTTATGTGAGTTGTGTTGAAGCTGCTGTTGGTATTGCTCCTACAACAACAACCACAATAACTGCTGAGGAGGCAGGACATTCGTCCTGCCACATTGTCATTTAAGTGTTGGTGCTACTCGGGTTGTCCGGTTGTTGGTATTAGGGGTTAATTTGTGTGTTTATTGCAGTTGGCCAAGTTTTGCGTTTGAGTTTGTATTCAGACTCTGCGACGTGGGAGGCCAGCCAGATACTTAAATGTATTTACACGCGATACAACAACAACAGCAACAACAACAAGAACAGCAGCAGCAACAGTAATAAGAAACAATAAGCAACAACACGGCAAATGGCAAACGGCAAATGCCGAACGGCAACGAAAAATTGTAGACTACTTAAGAAATTTATGTGCGGATGTTTCGCCGTCGGGATATTTCCGGTTTATGATGATTATGTTTTGTGCGCTGCCACCCGCACTTTCTCCCCTGTAAGGACCCCTCCTTCTCGCTTCACACTCCTCTCTCTCTCTCTCTCTCTCTCTTTCCCTCTCTCTCTCTCTCTAGCCCCTGGCTCTGTCGCTCTGCCTTGTTGTGCTACGTTTTATTTTCGTTTATTTTTAACAAGCGGATTACTTCTTTGCCACGTTGTTGTTGTGTTTTTTTTTATAACTCTGTCTCTATGCAATAGCTTTGAGCCGGAGCTTGGGTCGCGTTTTCATTTCTTTTGTTGCTGCCAGCATAATGCATAATAATCATAACAATAATTTCTTTTATTTTTATTCCCCTTTCTTTATGTTGAGCAAAAGTTTTTTTTATTTGCCCAACGCATTATTCTTGCGTGCATTTTAATTATTATTTAAAAAGCATTTTTATGCATTTGAATAGACTGCTTATATAGATTTATTTTATATATTTTTTTCTTGCCCTGTGATGTATGAAAAGTACTTATAAGCTAGGCAGCTTCAACGTCCCCTAACTACGGAGTTTTAATTAGAGTTGAAAAATTTAAAAGGCTACAGTGGGGTATGCTCAACTGATGGATGACCTACACTTTCTCCATAAAAATCACATGCACACAAAAATAGAAATTCTGCACATTTATTTGTACAAACTTAATTAGTTCTTGAAATTTTTTCAAAATAGTTTTTGCGGTAAAGCTCGATTGGCTTAAAATAAGTCCTACTTACTGTAGAATGACATACTTAATTTAAGTGTCAATCAGATTTGCCTTTTTTGTTTGGCAAGTATACACGGCTGGCAATTGGTTACATAATTACAGCAAATGCGGCTACAAAAGCCGACATAGCTGTAGACTCTAACTTCTTTAAAAGTGAAGAACTCCAAATTTATCGAGAACCAAAACAAAAAAAAAAATCCAGAGAAGTCAAAATTAATTTGCTTGGAAACACGAAGAGAGGAAATAGAAAGAGAGAGTCCGAGAGCACCAACGATGACAATACACACAATGAATGGTGGGTATTATTTTTATTTCTTTATACAAATGCGACATCGTCTGCCTTTTATTATGGGCCTTCAGCTCACTGGCATTACATTATGTGCCCCATGTTGTTGTCGTATTGTAGTTGTTGTTGTTGTCGTTGTCGTTATTGCTGTTGACGTTGCTGTTGCCGTTGCCGTTGGTCAACGGCTGGCCACAAAAAGTAATCTCTGAGCATAAACGCATATCCTGACTGCAATTATGCCGAATGCTGAGCATAATGCGACCACAATTTTCATTACCACACAACGAACATGGCCTTTTGGACATGTCTACCAAAATATCAGCGTACCAGGAACACCAACAACAACAAAAAAAAATGGCACAATTTTTATGTGTTCGTTTGTGTACTTGTGCTACATCTATTGGTGGTGTAAAGCTCTAAGCGCGGACACGACAAAGTCGCTTATTAAGCCAAAAACAATAACTGGGCTTTAACCCGACGCCTAGCTGCATGCACGCCTCATAAAAGTCTAATTAATTAAAATCGTGCTCGAGTCGCCCAGCGGCTCTAGCAACGCGACAAACGCGCCAACGGCACACCAGAAACAGCACCGGCAACGTCAGTAGGAGCAGCAACCAACGCGTCGTATGCGTAATGCGCACTGGGACTTAGGCGGTAGACGCTAATTAAAAGCCTGCCGCACAAGTTTTCCAACAAACAAGTTAGTAAATGGGTTGTCAGTAAGCCGAAGTTCAAATACGCTTAAAGTATCTAAATGTGTATATTAATCACAATGTCTCTATATATATATTTCCATGCCCGACTTAATATTTATATCTATATCAATATATCTTTGAATTTGTTTTGTTCTGCAGAGATACACAAAATAGATGAAAGAAATGAAATACCCCAAGAAAAATCATAAGGTAGAAAAATCATCAGCCAGAATAGTTACAACGCAGTTGCGAACATGCTTTTCATGTGAGTTATAAAGTTAATCAGGCCTCAAATGTTATCCCTAGTGCAAAGCTGAAGCAACAGAAGCGCCCCGTAGGAATTTGATTAAAAGTACTTTTAATAAAGTTCTTTTGCTACCATTGATGATATTTATTGCATGCGATTTTCATGGTCCGCTAGAATGTTAATTAGTTTTTATGATGTCAGTGTGTGTATATGTGTGTGTGTGTTTGTGTGTATCCTTTGTGTATGCGCACAATCTAGAAAAGGCCTGCGGGATTATGGCTTATTAAAAGGCTTATGAAAGTCAAAAGAAAGTTTACTTAATTTCAGTTAGTTAAGCGCCAATGAAAGCCATCCACTTGAGCATTGACCAAAAAGTTTGTTGGCCTGCCAAATGGCCAATAAAAATGGCTCAGCTCGAAACACAATTCAATGGGGACGCGCGACTTCGTACTTTCGAAAGAATTTTTGGATTAGACACTCAGCCAGTTTATGGCCTGCACATAAATTCAAATGTTGCAACATAAAATCAAATAAAAATCTGCAATAAACATCAAATTGACAACACGTTGTGACCATTTTCTGGCTCTGTTGTTGCTCTGATTTGGGCACAAGCTCATTCTCGATTTATTTAACGAAATAATTAAAAAAAATTTCAGACTTTTCTTTTAAGACGTGCTATAAATTACGGAAAACATAAAATACGCTAAAAAAGCTTAAAAAATAGATGTTTTTTATAAATGGCATTTCAAATAAATTTCGCTTGCATAGTATTTATCAAACAATGGTCGTTGCTAAGCAGTTTACACTGCTCTTCAGTATAAAGGACTAGACTATAGACAGATATTGGAATAAAGATGGAAGCCACATAATGCCTGAATGGTCAGAAATTCTGTACCCTAAACAGGATCTCGTCTGTGCGCTTCCCGGGCACGTTTCTGGGGTATTTTACTCAGCAATTGTTAACGCAATTGTGCGCACTTTTTTGTTCCCAACTTCAGCTGCGCATTTCAATGTAGACCCCCTTTTTAATTTTTTATCCCCGGCTTTTTTGTTGTTGTGGGAACATCTTTGGCAGAAGAAAAAATGGTTCGAAAAGAGTTCAAAGCATGCTGGGCACGTGCTGATTGATGTAAAATGCGTAATGAGTGCGGTTATACTTATGGGAAAGGGCAATGCTTTGGGTATGGACAGATAATGGTCGACCGATGGAAAAAAGTTTTCTAATTACGTGGCCGTTTCCAAGTGTACTTAGAAGGTTGTCCACCCTTTTTTAATTTAGCTAGGACTTCAATGAACCAATTAGATGCAATCATACAATAAGTACTTAGGTACACAAATGTGCTGGGTTTTCTTTAAAATAAATCAATCTAAACCGTGTCAAAATCAAGGTGCTCTCGGATTTTTCTCTTGATATACTTCATTTAGGATTATGGAAGTTTTTGTAAGAATTTGAATCTCAAATATTCTTAATTATATGACCTATTTATAGCTTTCTTTTTAAACACACATGTCTATTTTACAACCGGGTTAATTTATAAATATATATTTATATTTGTACATACAAAATTTAATTAAATTAATTTTCTATACTTAAAATTATTTGTTCTGTATTGCACTCAAATTATATTAATGAAAGAAGATAAAAGAAACTAAAGAAAGAAATGGAAATGTCTAAATCCTATATAGCTTTTATAATTTACTATTTCTTTTTGACATATTTGATAAAAAAAAGTATAGGTTTCCCCAGCAGTTTTATCAGTTCTACACACACAAATTGATATTTTATTTACTTGTAACTTATCTCTTGATTGGGTTATTATCAGAACAAAGCAAATAGTTCTACTTTGATTCTCTCTCTCATTCTCCATCTCACTCTATCTTGTTCGCTCTCTCACTCCCTTTGTTCCCTTATCAATGTCTTTAAATCTCTTAGTCACCTTACAGCTGTTAATAGAACGAATTCAGTTTAGTAGGTGCACATGGTATTGTCTCATTTGTATGGGCTTCAATAACCTTAATAGTTTTAGACCAACACAACTGATAATTATTATGGCCAGCCCAATACGACCAAAGAGCACCGATGCGATATCCAAACTGTAATATTGAACAAATGACATATCCTGCTCGGAGAGACGCATGTGTGGCGCACCCTTATGACGAAGGACATATTCCGTCCACCAAACTGCGGTTTCGAGTGGATTCATCGGCTGATCGCGAAGTCGCATGGACATCTGTTTGGCGTTGTGAGAAAATTTGGGATTCTCAATAAGCTCTTTAATTGCCTGTGTTGTCGACTCAATGGTCATTGTGTTCACATCCAAAATCTTAGCCACGCCCGCGTGTTTCATTCGTTCTGCATTTCCAAACTGATCGTAGTACAATGGCAGACAGAGCATTGGGACAGCATTGTAGGCAGCTTCAATGATGCTCAGGATTCCACCGTGGGTGATAAACAGCTTTACTTTGGGATGAGTTAGTAGCTCCCTTTGGGGCAAAAATGAACTTATGTAAGTTCTATCCGATTGGTTTTCCAGTGTCTCCTGCTCTATTTTCCAGACGACATGCCAAGGTAGCTGATCAAAGCATTGCTGCAATACTTGTAACATTTGTTGAGGCAGCCATTTATAATTAATTTCCAAACCCATGGAAAAGTAAATGACGCCATGCTCTGCTTCATCAAGAAAGCGTTTCAATGAAGGTTCCAGCTTAACATATGGTTGTTCCATATGCATCCCTGCCACTTCGACGACGTTGGGCACGTTGGATCTGGCGCGTCCAAGACTAAAGTGATGATTAATCAGCATAAGCGAAAAGTTCCGTCGGATATCGTAGAGGGTCTCAGCTGGCTGATTAAAGAAATGCTTATATAAGGACACCTGATTGGGCAAGTAGACCAGACGCTCCACCAGCCATTCCTCTGTGATGTAAATCCAATTTCTGAATTTTTCAAGCAGACTGCGGCCATTCGAGTATCCCTCTGGCAGCATTGGTTCGTATACACTAGGGGCCTTATTTCCAGCCAGATAGTCGATATTCCAAGCGGTGGCATAGGCCGAAATTCCCACCAAAGCTGCTTTAAAATGATGTGCAAAGCCATATAATGCATCCGTGTGAGATGCCTGTAGTATGACCATATCGAAATGAATATTGGAATCCTGAAGCAAGGCCTGTACTCCAGGATCACTCAGAGTGTAATACGAGTTATTTCGAAACATCTCTGATACCCAAATAGCTTCGCCCCATTTCGTTACAGGCAATGACGTCTCAAAATCAAAGTTCATCAGATCTGAAATGAGCAAATCAAGTGTTAACTATGTGTTATGAATTAACTTGACTTTTTTCTTACCTTCCATAACTTTATCCAGCATTTTCACACGAATGTGTTGAGCACCATCAATATCCTGCAAATGACTCGGTGATGAAACTATGGTAACCTGATGGCCATTATGGACAAGGGCTTGAATATATGGTGCTACCAGAAGATAGGGTGAGGCGGCTGTGTATGTGAATATGGCTAATATATTGGCCGCATGAGTTAGCTCAAAGCACAGCCCTACAACCAGCAGAGCACTGGCCATGTGCCCTATCATGTTGCACAACGTCCGTACATTTCACAGCTCTTTTGTGTACTAACCACTGGCACTAGTATTTTTTAAAATTTTGATATGTGGTTTCGATAGCTGGCAAATATTGGAGAGCCAAGTGCTAATCTTATCTATTCCCAATGCTATTTGCCAGTTTGTGAGTAAGGTGAGCGCCACTTGAACTTCAGTTTGATTTCGCGACTGCACTTAATCGGAACGGTTCGAAAAACAAAGTTTTGTTTAGAATGCGTTTACAACTGTTGCCGATTGTGGCAGTTGGCCTTGCAACACTGCTGCTGCCACTGTGCCCCACATGGGCTGCGAAAATTCTGTTTGTCTTCCCCTACGACATGAATTCGCAGTGTAGCTTGTTGACTCCCTACATGCAAGCACTGCTGGATCGTGGTCATCAATTGACTATAATACACACGTTCTCAGATTGTGCAATCTTTAATCAGATACATTCGATATACATAAATGATCGCCATCAATTAGCGCTGGGTAAGTCAAACAAGAATTACTTAGAGTACTTAGAGTATTCTGTACTTATTAATTACTAGTTTGTAAACTAGCCTTCAAGGATCGCTAAAACATAATTCAAGATCAATTGACTTCAATTTTAACAAACAATTTTTCTCTTTGTGTTATCCAAAAATAGAATTTAATTTTGAAGAGTTCTCGGACTTGACCAAATGGAATGAAGTACACTCCATTCGCAACTATATGGTAAAGACCAGTCTCAATGTTCTTGACAATGATGAGGTTAAACACCTACTGCAATCAGAGGTTACCTATGATATGATGGTGATGGAACCATCCTATACAGACGCTCTTTTTGGAATGGCGGCACATTTTAATGCCACATTGATTGGATTGGCCACAAGTGGCGGGGATTGGAACTTGGATACATTGGTGGGCTATTCGGCTACTTCGACACTTGAGCCTCTAATCTCCATCGGGTTTAGACGTGGCCAAACGCTGTTGGATCGCTTATATAACTGGGTGCTCATCTCTGAGGAATGGTTGATGCACAAACTTATTTATTTGCCAGCACTTTACGCAGTTCATGAGCATTTCTTTGGCCATCTTAGCCAGAGTTTTACAGAGATACGTCAAAGCTTTTCGTTAATATTGCTAAACCAACACTTTAGTCTCTTCGACGCGAGAGCCAATGTGCCAAATGTGATTGAAGTTGGCGGTATGCATGTACCAAAACAAACCCCACAGATGTCCCCTGAGCTGGCACAGTTTATAGATGATTCTCCACATGGTGTTATTCTAATGTCCCTAGGCACAGAATTACGAAGCAAGGACTTGGCAGCGGACACTTTGGCCTTGATATTGGACACCTTTGCAGCATTACCACAGCGAATTATATGGAAATTCGAGGGAAACCTTAGACCCAATGTGAGTGATAACATCTACATGATGGAGTGGCTGCCACAACAAGCTATACTGGCGCATCCCAATGTCCGACTGTTTATCAGCCATGGCGGCATGCTGGGTATCATCGAGGCAACCTACCATGCCAAGCCTGTACTGGGTATGCCTCTTTTCTTCGATCAGTTCCGCAATGTGGAGCGTATGCAGTTAGAAGGAGCTGCTCTGCTGCTGGACATCCTCAAGCTGACTAGGCAGGACTTTGAGTCAACTATCAGACAGCTGCTGGATAAGCCGCAATATCGTCATAATGTAGAGGCATTATCCAAACGCTTTCGCGATCAACCCATGCATCCATTGGATACAGCTGTCTACTGGACTGAGTATGTACTACGCTACAAGGGTGCGCCCCATATGCGAATCTCTTCCTCTAATATAAAGTTTATGGATTACTATTGTTTAGACAATCTCCTTATGATCATTCTACGCCTTAGTCTACTAGTTACTCTAGTTGTTTATGCTTTTCACAACTTGTTGAAACTCCTTGAAAGAACTTCAAGTGTTTTCCTTATATTTAATACGCCATTGGTGGAGAACAGAGAGATAAGAAGCGAGTAATTTAACAATTCAGTTAAAATATTGTATTATCTTATCTGTGTAATGTATACGGTAACTACCTGTTAATTATATTAAGCTGTTTATTATACACGTACGTTCATACAAAGCTCTGCTGTTTTACCAATCTTATCATTCTTTGTCAATCAGTCGTAAATTCGAAATACTATATGTTTTAAGATAGAAATAGGAGTCTTTATTTTTTCAGAAAATTTGTTTCTTTCTTGAACATAATTAATTATTAATATGCATATGTTAATCAAAAAAAAATGAAGATTAAATATCAGGTACATTCACATATTCCAAACAATATATTTTCTATAAAATTATTATCTGTGTAGAAGAGTGTGTACTTACATATTTTTTAAATAACAGAAAATAATATTTTTATTATCGCTAAACTTCTGAATTAAATTTTTAATACTTATCTTATCTTTTAAGTAATAGTATTATTATTTGTATATTAATTTTAACTATGTGTAACTATTTTTAAGCTTTCATAATATGTATATTGTTCTACTAAATTAAAATTGATCTGATTTAAATTTGAAAAATCTGTACTTGTGCATTTTAAGAACTGTGGTTAAATTACTTAATATTAATTATTCAAATGTGCTAAAATATTGATAAATGTATGCACGATATTTTACAAACTCTTTATATACTATATTATGTTTTTTGACTTAAAATAACTTTCACTTTGTTGGGCAGTGTAGCTCAATCAATTCTCAGAGAGTCTAAGTTTCATGGTTTGACGCTTTTTTCGCTCAATTTAACACTGTGGGCAGAGCAGTTAAACAATACGCTATATACGCTAAGCTTATCAACAAACCGGTATGTTTGACATAAAGAGCGAGAAAGAGTATAGAAATTGGAGAGGAAGAGCCATAGAATAAAAAAGGCGAATTGAGAGGAGAGCGAGAGCGTTTTGTTGCTTGCATAACAACTTAGAATTAGTAAGCAAATAAAATTGTTGTCAGACGCGCGGCTGCTATGACGACGTTCCCGTCAAAATATTTAAACGGTTCTAAAAATACCAAACAAATAAAATAAATAAATAAAAATAAACAACAGCTACTATTTGAGTATGTTATAACGAATATGCTGTTAGGCTTCAATGGTTTTAGGAAATTCTCTCACAACCTTTTGTAGTTGATAAAAAAGTTTTCTTTCTATTTTGGGCGATAATTATGCCAAATTTATTTGTTGTTTGTTGTTTGTTAGCTTAGTTGATGACGGAACATAAACCAATTCGGTTGTTGTCGGTAAAATGGAGCTGCGTTGTTTTCGTTGGATTTTAGGAGCTTTGCTTTCTCTGCTGTTAGTTGGTGTTAGGGTTGAAGTGGAAAGTGCAAAGATCTTGGCAGTGTTTCCATTTCCAGGGAAATCGCAATATATATTCGCCGAACAGTATCTGAAGGAACTGGCGCGTAGAGATCACAATGTGACTGTTATAAATACCTTTGGCAGCACCGAAGTGCATCCCAACTTTAGGGTAATTGGCGCATCTAAAATACATGAGGTTATGGCTGGTAAGTGGTCATCATAAAGATAACGAGTACAATATGATAAGGTAATAATAAAAAAAACCCAATAGCTTTTGGTAGTGCAGACTATTCTCAGACAGCCAGCCAGTGGACAGTGCTTACGATGACGACTCAATTTCTCAATATGCTTACTACGAGTGTGCTTGAGGATGTTGCGGTTAAGGAGCTGTTACAGGGAAAGGAAACCTTTGATTTGGTCATTTTGGAAACAGTTCAGACAGAAGCGCTCTTCGGCTTAGCCCAGCACTTCAATGCGCTGACCATTGGCATCTCTTCGTATGGCACAGATCGTCATATTGATGAGCTAATGGGCAACATATCGCCATTGTCCTTTAACCCGATGCTGTTGTCCTCAAACACCGAGCACATGAGCTACGAACAACGTCTGGGAAATGTTTGGGAGGCATGTGTTGCCTGGTTACACAAACGTCTGGTACATATCCCCAGCCAACAAAAACTCTATAATCAGTACTTTCCCAAGGCTAGCAAAACAATGGATCAGGTGCTCGACAGTTTCTCATTAATGTTACTCGGCCAGCACTTTTCCCTTAGCTATCCACGTCCCTACCTGCCCAACATGATTGAGGTAGGCGGTCTTCACTTGAAACAGCAACGAGACCCAAAGCCTCTTCCCACCGAGATAGCCAGGTTTGTTGAGGAGGCCAAGCATGGAGTCATCTACTTCTCAATGGGCTCGAACATAAAGAGCTCGGACTTTCCAGTGACAATACGTAAGGCGCTGTTGCAGGCTTTTGGCAGCCTCAAGCAGCGTGTGTTGTGGAAGTTCGAACTCGAACAACTTGAGGATCAGCCAGAGAATGTGCTGATTAATAAATGGTTTCCCCAGCCTGATATCCTGGCGCATCCCAATGTAAAGCTCTTTATGACTCATGGCGGTCTATTGAGCACCATCGAGAGCATTTACTTTGGCAAACCGGTGCTCGGTCTACCCGTATTTTATGATCAGCACTTGAATGTGGAGCGTGCAAAGCAAGCAGGATATGGATTGGGTCTCAATTTGTGGACTTTAAATGCCACCGAATTGCATGACGTAATTTTGGAGCTGCTTACCAATGAGAAGTATTCTCAGGCTGCCCAGCTAAAGTCGAAGCTCTACAAAGACCAGAAGGATACTCCACTGGAACGCGCCATCTGGTGGACGGAGTATGTTCTACGGCACAAGGGGGCACCGCACCTAAGATCAGCTTCTCGTGACTTGAACTTATTCCAGCTGCACGGCCTCGACACGTGGGGCCTTTTATGTGGTGTCGCCTCCTTAATTGGAATGATCCTTTTGTTTACTTTGTCGTGCATATTGAGAATATTCCGCAACATTCTAAGAAAACGCTCTACTAAAATAAAGACTCAGTAGAGCAACAAAAAACAAGTCCAATTAAAAGTATAATTTATTAGAAAATATTGTCTTAATGCGTAAGATAACTTATTTTTGTGTAATTAATTAATACTCACAACTTTTTAGTTTGATATTACGTTACATTGATTATAATTTGTATGACATAAAGAAAACTTTAAATCTATATATTCTCATTCTATTGCGACTTTTTTGACTAAATTCCAAGTGTTTTTCCGTTAAACGTATTGAATAAAGAGATCTTTCTTATGTGAAAAAATCATCAAACACGATCATTTATAAACAAAATTTGTTTGCCCATCATGACTGGCAGTTTTATAGAAATTTTTCATCGTGATGAGGCTATTCTGCGACCTTGTTGCGGACACAAAATAAAATTGTGTCGGGCGTTCGCGACTGTATGATTCCCTGTGTCTCTAAATAGGTATTAAAGCTGCTGAGATCTGTTGACTGTTACACCGTGTTAATATATTCCCAACACAGGTTATGCAAATTACTGAGGAAAAGATAGATTAGTTTAATAATCTTGCGAGTATACATATGAACTGTGTCTATTATAGCTGACTGACAGATTTAGCTGAGCCGGTATTCGACGGCATGCTTTGAATTGTAATAATCGCTCAGTTTGCTGGGAGCTGGGCTTGTTATCGCATGTACGTCTAGCGACTATCTAATCTAAACAATTGTGCCCAAAAGTGGGTTGGTTTCATTTAAAGCAATTTAGTCGTGAATCGGATTCTGAGTGCGTTACACGGTTTTTAAAATGTTCGCCTTACGGTTATGCTGTCTAATACCAATAATTCTATTGTTGCCAAATCTTCTCGACGGAGCCCGTATTCTTGCGATATTTCCCTTTCCGGGTCCTTCGCAATACATTAATGTGCTGCCCTACTTAAAGGCGCTAGCCTCTCGCGGTCATGAGGTCACTTCGGTTAACGCTTTTCCTCAGAAGAAGCCAGTGAAAAACTTCCGTGATATCGTTGTTCCTGAAGTATTTGAGACTTACGATGGTATGTACATGCCAGTTTATGTCTATAATTCACGACCTACAAAGATTTTTGTGTTTTTTTCAGAATTGATAAGCGAAGTTACTCAGGCCAAGAATATGTGGGAGGAAAACAATTTTGTTAACGACTTCTGTATCAGCGTTACGAAGTGTGTGTTGAACAATGTCGACGTACAGCGGGAGCTGCTAAAGCCTGGCAAGGATCACTTCGACTTAATTATTGTTGAGGCCCTGCGTACTGATGCACTCTACGGGTTTGCAGCTCACTTCAATGCACCCATTATTGGCCTGTCCACGTTTGGCACAGATTGGAATATTGATGCGTTGGTGGGCAATACTTCTCCGCTCTCCTACATACCGCTCGTCACAACGGGTTTGACCGATCGAATGACATATTGGGAACGTGTTAAAAATTTTGTTGAGATATTAGTGGCTTCGCTTAATTGGAAGCTGATGCATTTGCCAGTTCAAGTCAAGCTCTATGAGCAATTCTTTCCTCATGTTGCAAACAAAGTGCCATTGGCTGAGTTATCCAAGAATTTTTCACTAGTATTACTTAATCAGCATTTTTCGCTGAGTTTTCCCCGTCCGTATGTTCCGAATATGATCGAAGTGGGAGGCCTACATATAGCTCATACCCCTGCACCACTGCCAAAGGATATGGAGGAGTTTATTGAAGGTGCAGGCTCGGCGGGTGTTATTTACTTTTCTTTGGGCTCAAACATTAAAAGCAAGGACTTACCGGAAGAGAGACGGCAAATGCTGCTGAAAACCTTTGCAAGTCTGCCTCAGCGTGTACTGTGGAAGTTTGAGAACGATCAACTGGCTGGAAAGCCCGATAATGTTTTTTTAAGTAAATGGTTTCCCCAACCTGACATTTTGGCGCATCCCAAGGTGAAACTCTTTATCACACATGGTGGCTTGTTGAGCACCATTGAGAGCATTCATCATGGCAAGCCCGTGCTAGGATTACCATTCTTTTACGATCAGTTCCTGAATGTCGAACGGGCAAAGCGAGCAGGTTTTGGCCTTGGCCTTGATCATAAAGAGATGACATCTTCCGAACTTAAAAATACCATTGAGCGACTGCTTACAGAACCGGGATTTATGACAACCGCTCAGCAAATGTCAGCTCGCTATCGAGATCAGCCAATGAGTCCACAAGAGAAGGCCATCTGGTGGACAGAATATGTGCTGCGACATAAAGGAGCACCCCATATGCGGATTTCTGGTCAGGATTTGAATTTTATGGCCTATCATAGCTTAGATGTGATCGGATTGTTCCTTGGGATTGCTCTTTTGATACTCATTATAATTTCATTTGTGCTATGCAAACTAGTTCTTATCTGTACTAAAAGTAAAAAGCCATCTAGTAATAATAAGTTGAAGAAAAAATAAAGAGAAAGCTTTTATTTATTTCTTATTCCAAATGTGAAACTAACAATTCGTCTATATTAAGAAAAAGTAATGACTACAGTGATTATACAAAACGTAGTTAAAAGTAAAAAGCGTATGTATTATTTGATTTTGAGGGTTGTCAATAACGATTGAATTCGAGTATATTGAAAAATAAGAGTATGCATATTGTACAGCTTTGTAATTATCGCTCTTTGGTATGCAATTATGCTATGGGTAGCACGAATATGCGCAAAAATATGCATTAACCGCTGTCCAATCAGTTGCATTCGTTGCGTATGCGTAATATTAAATTGCAGAGCCATTTCCGTTATACTTGTATAGGGACGGTAATATTTGGCCGCATCGCCAAATGCTTAATCAAAAATTCATGAGCTGAATTCACTGTTGGCTGTTGTTGATGCTGTTGGTTGTTGTTATCATTTGTATTTTACAATAAAAGCTGTTCATGTAGTTGATAGTATGGAAAGGGTAATTAAGTATTTCAAGTGATTTAATTTTCTCAAAATAGAAAATGAGACCCTTGTTAGCTCACATATTTAATTCCATGCTAACAGAATACAATCTAGCAAAACTTTTTTCAAATTAACACATGAAAAGGCTTTTGTAAAATGTTTTTTTTTTTTTTAATTTAAATTATTATTTTAAAATTTATTTTGCCTAAACATTAGTTAAAGAAGAAATCTCTAATTTCTATTTAAATTTCATGATTTTACTTATTAAGTAATAATGATAATAATATATTAAAATTCTGTTAAAATTACATTTTTGCTTTCTTTAAAAATAAAGTGCTTGCTTAAATTATGTGAAATGTAAAGCATTTGAAATTTTCTATTTTAAAGCATGTCAAGCAAAAATTTTTAACGCAGTACCAGAATGTCCAATAACTAGTTGGGAAAGTGTCAAAATATGTACTCAAGCCAGAGATTCTGATTTCAGTCTATTGAAGACAAGTGCAAGTAATAAATCAGTCAGTTCGATGCATTTCGACACAATTCGTTGACATACCTAATAGAAGTAAAGCTATGGGACCGAAACAAACATTTACATTTGCAGTTGCTTGTCGCCTCGACTTGTTTGTTTTTTCCAACTATTTTTAAAATTTGTCCTGCTGAGATGTAACAGCAATTTGCTATCAAATTGTAAGATATTTTCATAAAAAGCTTGGAAAATATGTTGTCAATTTTTGGTAGTCAGAAAGCTGAGCTGAAAGTTTATAGCTTGCCTTGCTTTAAAGCATTTGTCGCATTTATTTCTGCAAATCAAAATGTAGATGGTGTATCATGAAATATTTTTATACAACTGAGCTTCAATTAAAAATGTATAACTGTATCTATTAAATCAGAGCAAATCGAATACTCAAACCAAGAAATTGCGCTCGTCAAGAAAACACAACTAAGTATACCCCATTGGAAATGCATTGGTAACAAAAATAAATACATTAAATTTCTGTAGGCTTATTCAATGTTTGTAGTAGTTATTTAGCTCTTATATTATCAGAGCTCCATTATTAAATTTCTCCGTTTGTTGTAATTAGTCGTACTTTATTTTGATTTAAGTACGGTTTGTTATATAAGAAATGAATTGATAAAAACGTGAAAAAAATGTCAAGATAGATATATATTTCGCTATTAACTTAAAGAATCTAAAATGAGGTGAAAAATGATTTTTTTTAATAAGCTTAGCAAACACAAGAAATCTTAAGTTAATTGAAAAATTTTTTAAATTGTAGTCTTACACATCCAAAATTCATCCACTGTAGCTTAAAAACTGCAGACCGTATATAAACAGTCTTATCCGTTAGGAGGTAATAATCATAATTTTTAGACCCTGTACTTTCAAAAAGTACAAAAGGGTTCATTACGTTTGTGCAAAAAAAAAATGTGCGTAATAAAATGTTCGTCGTGGCGCCATCTATTGAAATTGAAACAATCTATAGTGAACGCTTTAAGCTCAAAAAATACTGGGTCTCCTACTGTCCAGCTTGCTCCACCGTAGCTTTCTTCATTCTTAAGTTTAATGTTACGCTGAAATTGTTAAGTAACAAAATAATGATTAAAATTTTTATGACATAATGTAACAGTAGATTTCCGTTCTATTCCAATTCTTTGCTTAAAGAGAACTTTTTTGTTTGCTCACTATGACTGGCAGCTTTTCAGATATTTTCCATTGTGAAGAGGCGATTTTGCGACCTTGTGACGGATGCAAAATAAACTAAATAAGGCAGACGATCGCGCATGTATGATGCCCTGCGCCTCTAAGTGTTAAAGTTGCAGAGATCGTGAGCTGGGAGCTGGGCTTGTTATCACATGCACGTCTGGTGACTATCTAATCTAAACAATAGTGCCCAAGAGTGGGTTGGTTTCATTTAAAGCAATTTAGTCGTGAATCGGTTTCTGAGTGCGTTACACGGTTTTAAAATGTTCGCCTTACGGTTATGCTGTCTAATACCAATAATTCTATTGTTGCCAAATCTTCTTGATGGAGCCCGTATTCTTGCAATATTTCCCTTTCCGGGTCCTTCGCAATACATTAATGTGCTGCCCTATTTAAAGGCGCTAGCCTCTCGCGGTCATGAGGTTACTTCGGTAAACGCTTTTCCTCAGAAGAAGCCAGTGAAAAACTTCCGTGATATCGCTGTACCCGAAGTATTTGAAACTTACGGTGGTATGTACATGCAGGTTAGAATCTACAATTCATGATCGAAAGATGTTTCTGCTTTTCAGATTTGATAAGCGAAGTTACTCAGGCCAAGAGTATGTGGAAGGAAAACAATAATTTTAACGGCTACTGTGTCAGCGTTACAAAGGCAGTGTTGGCAAACGTCGACGTACAACGAGAGTTACTGAAGCCTGGAAAGGATCGTTACGACTTAGTCATTGTTGAGACTTGGCGTACTGATGCACTCTACGGATTTGCAGCTCACTTCAATGCACCCATGATTGGCCTGTCCACGTTTGGCACAGACTGGAATATTGATGAGTTGGTGGGCAATACTTCTCCGATATCCTACATACCGCTCGTCACAACGGGTTTGACCGATCGAATGACATATTGGGAACGTGTTAAAAATTTTGTTGAGATATTAGTGGCTTCGCTTAATTGGAAGCTGATGCATCTGCCAGTTCAAGTCAAGCTCTATGAGCAATTCTTTCCTCATGTTGCAAACAAAGTGCCATTGGCTGAGTTATCCAAGAATTTTTCACTAGTATTACTTAATCAGCATTTTTCGCTGAGTTTTCCCCGTCCGTATGTTCCGAATATGATCGAAGTGGGAGGCCTACATATAGCTCATACCCCTGCACCACTGCCAAAGGATATGGAGGAGTTTATTGAAGGTGCAGGCTCGGCGGGTGTTATTTACTTTTCTTTGGGCTCAAACTTTAAAAGCAAGGACTTACCGGAAGAGAGACGGCAAATGCTGCTGAAAACCTTTGCAAGTCTGCCTCAGCGTGTACTGTGGAAGTTTGAGAACGATCAACTGGCTGGAAAACCCGATAATGTTTTTTTAAGTAAATGGTTTCCCCAACCTGACATTTTGGCGCATCCCAAGGTGAAACTCTTTATCACACATGGTGGCTTGTTGAGCACCATTGAGAGCATTCATCATGGCAAGCCCGTACTAGGATTACCACTTTTTTACGATCAGTTCCTGAATGTCGAACGGGCAAAGCGAGCAGGTTTTGGCCTTGGCCTTGATCATAAAGAGATGACGTCTTCCGAACTTAAAAATACCATTGAGCGGCTGCTTACAGAACCGGGCTTTATGACAACCGCTCAGCAAATGTCAGCTCGCTATCGAGATCAGCCAATGAGTCCACAAGAGAAGGCCATCTGGTGGACAGAATATGTGCTGCGACATAAAGGAGCACCCCATATGCGGATTTCTGGTCTGGACTTGAATTTTATGGCCTATCATAGCTTAGATGTGATCGGATTGTTCCTTGGGATTGCTCTTTTGATACTCATTATAATTTCATTTGTGCTATGCAAACTAGTTCTTATCTGTACTAAAAGTAAAAAGCCATCTAGTAATAATAAATTGAAGAAACAATAAACAGAAGCTTCTATTTATTTCTTATATCACATGTTAAACTAACAAATTGTCTATATTGTAAAAAAATGCATTAATCTACGGTGGAGCAAGCTCGACAGTAGGAGACCCAGTACTTTTTGAGTGTAATGCGATTGCTACAGATTATTTCAGTTTCAAAAAATTTCCATAGATGGCGCCACTTCAGAGATTGATTTTGCCCGTAACATTGTTAGTTGAATAACTTCCGCGTTTATCATCCGATTTGGACGAAATTTGCTGGACAAGTTGGAACTATAGTCTGTATTATACATACCAAAAGTCAAGGCGCTAGCATTAGAGGTGCTCTTGTAATTCGACTTGAAAATTTTGTATTTTGATTTGCGGGGGCGGAGGGGGCGTGGCAAAAATATAAAACAAACTCGTTCAATGCAAGATATATATGTACATACATGCCAAATTTGGTGTCTCTAGCTCTTATAGTCTCTGAGATCTAGTTACTCAAAAAAGGGACAGACGGACAGACAGACAGACAGACGGACAGACGGACATGGCTATATCGACTCGGCTGTTGATACTGATCAAGAATATATATACTTTATGGGGACTGCCACGCCTCCTTCTGCCTGTTACGCACATTTGCACAAACGTAATAGACACATTTGTACTTTTTTAAAGTACTGGGTCTAAAAAATTCTCAAAATTTAAAATCTTGATTTTGTACTTTTAATCAACTCCTGGTGCCTAAATTAGTATAAGAGAACACTTTAAAGTTGATTCTGACGAGTTTTATTTTTTTGTAAAAAATCATGCCAAAAGTGACCAAAAATTTGACTTGTAAAGTTGCCAGTCCCCAGGGTCAACAGATTTCAAACTCGCGTAACTTTGTCAAATCTTACCCGATTTTTATGCGGAATGTCATTTTAGTCATGATTTGATCTATAAATTTGTTCTACATTTAAAGATACTTATTTTTCAGAAATCGATTTTTTCGATTTTGTTGGAATTTTAGGTAAAGGTACCCCTTTACTTTTTCAGAAAAAAAAATTTTCAAAATTTTAAATCTTGATTTTGTACTTTTAATCAACTCCTGGTGCCTAAATTAGTATAAGAGAACACTTTAAAGTTGATTCTGACGAGTTTTATTTTTTTGTAAAAAATCATGCCAAAAGTGACCAAAAATTTGACTTGTAAAGTTGCCAGTCCCCAGGGTCAACAGATTTCAAACTCGCGTAACTTTGTCAAATCTTACCCGATTTTTATGCGGAGTGTCATTTTAGTCATGATTTGATCTATAAATTTATTCTACATTTAAAGATACTTACTTTTTTAAAATCAAAATTTTCGATATTGTTGGAATTTAAGATAAGGGTACCCCCTTTACATTTTCAGAAAAAAAATTTTTCAAAATTTTAAATCTTGATTTTGTACTTTTAATCAACTCCTGGTGCCAAAATTAGTATAAAAGAACACTTTAAAGTTGATTCTGAGGAGTTTCATTTTTTTTGTAAAAAATCATGCCAAAAGTGACAAAAAATTTGACTTGTAAAGTTTCCAGTCCCCAGGGTCACCAGATTTCAAACTCGCGTAACTTTGGCAAATCTTACACGATTTTTATGCGGAATGTCGTTTTAGTCATGATTTGATCTATAAATTTGTTCTACATTTAAAGACACTTATTTTTCAGAAATCGATTTTTTCGATTTTGTTGGAATTTTAGGTAAGGGTACCCCTTTACTTTTTCAGAAAAAAAAATTTTCAAAATTTTAAATCTTGATTTTGTACTTTTAATCAACTCCTGGTGCCAAAATTAGTATAAAGGAACACTTTAAATTTGATTCTGAGGAGTTTCATTTTTTTTGTAAAAAATCATGCCAAAACTGACAAAAAATTTGACTTGTAAAGTTTCCAGTCCCCAGGGTCACCAGATTTCAAACTCGCGTAACTTTGTCAAATGTTACCCGATTTTTATGCGGAATGTCATTTTAGTCATGATTTGATCTATAACTTTGTTCTACATTTAAAGATACTTATTTTTCAGAAATCGATTTTTTCGATTTTGTGGGAATTTTAGGTAAGGGTACCCCCTTTACTTTTTCAGAAAAAAAAATTTTCAAAATTTTAAATCTTGATTTTGTACTTTTAATCAACTCCTGGTGCCTAAATTAGTATAAAAGAACACTTTAAAGTTGATTCTAAGGAGTTTCATTTTTTTTGTAAAAAATCATGCCAAAAGTGACAAAAAATTTGACTTGTAAAGTTTCCAGTCCCCAGGGTCACCAGATTTCAAACTCGCGTAACTTTGTCAAATGTTACCCGATTTTTATGCGGAATGTCATTTTAGTCATGATTTGATCTATAAATTTGTTCTACATTTAAAGATACTTATTTTTCAGAAATCGATTTTTTCGATTTTGTTGGAATTTTAGGTAAGGGTCCCCCCTTTACATTTTCAGAAAAAAAAATGGAAATTTTTTGAAACTGAAATAATCTGTAGTAATCGCATTACACTCAAAAAGTACTGGGGGTCCTACTGTCGAGCTTGCTCCACCGTAGCTTAATGCATTTTGTTGGCTAACAAAATGCAATTTTGTAAGCTGTAAAAACAAAGATTAATGCAGATATTTTATATTACCTATTTATATTTAGATAAGCCAGACTTTTATCTTTTAATATAAATAAGTTGAAATTCTTTTCAAATGATATTTTTGTTCCCTTTAAAAAACAAGGTACATGCGGAAATGATGTGAAAATGTAAAGCATTTGTAATTTTCCTGCCATTTTCAAGCTTTTCAAGCAATCATTTTTATCATAGTGACGGAATAACTAGTTGGGAAAGTGTCAAAATATGTACTCAAGCCAGAGATTCTGATTTCAGTCTATTGAAAACAAGTGCAAGTAACAAATCAGTCAGTTCGATGCATTTCGACACAATTCGTTTACATACCTGATAGAAGTAAAACTATGGGACCGAAACGAACATTTACATTTGCAGTTGCTTGTCGCCTCGACTTGTTTGTTTTTTCCAACTATTTTTAAAATTTGTCCTGCTGAGATGTAACAGCAATTTGCTATCAAATTGTAAGAAATTTTCATAAATAGCTTGGAAAATATGTTGTCAGTTTTTCATAGTCACATATTTGAACTGATGTTGCTGGTGTTGCTTTAAAGCATTTATCGCATTTATTTCTGCAAATATAAATGTAGGTGGTGTATCATGAAATATTTGCTTAGATGTATGTATACCTGATTTTTAAAATGAATACCCGCATGTGAATCAAATCACATCGAATCGATTCGGCTCCTACTTTTAATTACTCCGTTTGTTATAATTAGTCATACTTTAATTATAAAAATGTATTATCTCCACTTAATATTGCTTTAGATACGGTTTGTTACATAAGAAATGAATGTATATAAAGGTGTACTAAAGAAAATGTCACTTCAGTCAATATGAATTTCAAGATAGTTATATATTTCGCTGTGATCGCGGCTTTGCTAGGAGTGGGACATTGCAACATTGAAGGGCCTTGGAGAGCCCCAGTAAACTTGATGGATTAAAAATACAATAAAAAATTCCTAGTACTCATGATGAGTATAGAACAATGCATGAATTGAAAATTTTAAATTAAAGATAATAATAAATACAATTCAAGGAAAATGTTTATCTTCGATATTTCTTTAGCATTGCTAAGTGCCGGCAGAAAAGCAAGAACAAATTGTTTATTTGAGAATACAAAATTGCAGTAAGCTAATAGGAGATACTGTAGTTTCTGTTTGTTGAGATACCTCAAACCAAATTGCAGAGATAACCAAAACTGAAATATGACTCTTTGCTATATATCTTTGCTTTAATCAGAATTAAAAGAATACTTAAAGTATTTTAATTTTAAGAACTCAATGCTAAACCGATTCAACGTCAGATTCTCGACTAATTTAAGAATAGCAAAAACGTAAAAGCAACAACAGCAACATTTGTCAGTTTTTTGGAAAGCACTTTTTTCATACTTCTATCATCCACTTTGCAGTATTTGTTTATGTATATATACTTCTTGTTGTGCACTTTTAATGTGGCCGCCATTACAGCCGCCAACATTTCCGGCGCGGACGCTGATTTTCCACTGCGGCCATGGCCCAAAACAGTTGCAATAAGTTGCGCTAAAACTTTTACACGCCTTTTGCACGACCCCGCACTCGCCCTCATCTACCCAGCAGCCATATTCTCAAAATTCGCCATGCTTGCAACAACTACTGTCAAAAAATGCTCGAAGAAGAATATAAAAGCGTTGAACGTGGGTGGACATTTGGGCATGGGTGTGACCATGGCACTGAGAATGGTACTAGTTCTCCTTTTGCTTCTGGTGGGTACGCTGCTAAAAATTTGAACGCGCTGATGGGCATTTTTACAACTGAAGCGTTAACTATGCGCAACTAACAAAAATAAAATAAAAATAAATAAAATAATAAAAAGAAACAGCCCAAAAGGAAACTAAACTTTTTGAGACAGAGTAAAGTGTATGGAAGTAACGGGTGGAATGAATGGAAAGTCTTCGATAGCTATACAAAATACTTCTCCTTTTATTTTACTTTATTATTTTTTTTTTAGTTTAGTGCCAACGGCAAACCAACAACACTCCACCTCCAATTTTTATGAGCAACATCAGACGCTTAAAGTTTGGTTTAAACTTATAGATAGAATATAAACATATATCTCTTATCTAGTACAACTTAATGCTTAAGCATAACCTTAATTACGTTTCATTTTTGGCTTAGACGTCTGACGACCAAAAAAGAAATCCTGAAGCGCTCGCCACACTCGACGTATGAACAATAACACACAATACAGCACGAACAAAATGCCACCATAGAGTATAAGTATAGCATCCAAGTTATGGTACTGCACAAAGTTCAGATCCTGGGAGGCACTTCTCAAATATTTCGCACCCTTATGTCTACTAACATGCTCCACCCAATAGACAGCACGTTCGAGTGGCAACTGTGGCTGATCCCTGTAGCGAGCGGACATGTCCTTGACCAGTTCAAAAGCCTTCGGATCCTCAGTTAGTTGTTTAATTGCAGCCAATAATTTCTCAGAAGTCAGATCTGCATAATTTACCGTCTTGCCATAGCCGTTCTGTTCGGCACGTGCCATATTGAGGAACTGGTCTCCAAAAATTGGAATGCCCACAAAAGGTGTTCCATGGTAAATAGATTCCGTTGTGCTTAGTAGGCCTCCGTGAGTGATGAATAACTTGACATTCTCATGCGCCAATATGTCATCCTGTGGGAACCAGTCCGAAATTAAGACATTATCCGGTTTGCCTGGCAAATTGGAATCCTCGAATTTCCAAAGTACGCGTTGCTTCAGCTTACTAAAGGTTTCAATTAAAGCCTGACGCTTCTCTTGAGGCAGATTTGAGCTTTTCAAATTTGAGCCCATGGAGAAGTAAATGACACCGTGCTTAGCCCCATTAATAAAGTCATCAATGTCCTTTGGCAGTGGTTTGCGATTGCGTTGAATGTGCATACCTCCCACTTCGATCATGTTGGGTGAGTAAGGACGGGGAAGCTCAGCGAGACGTGCTGATTCAGAAGCACCAGGGCTGCATTGCTGCGAGCCTCATAAAAGCTTTGCTTATTATTAGGGAAGTACTTGGTGTAGAGCAGCTCCTGTCTCGGCAAATAGTACAACGCCATAAACATATGCTCGTATGTGAGGAAGGCCAAGTTGATAACTCGTTCGACAAAAGACATATGATCGGAGAATTTGAGCAGCGCATGTGGCACATAGGAGGCTGGGGATGGCGAACCAACCTGAGACCATAAAGATGATAAACTTGTAAGTAAGTGTATATAACGAATAAAATATATTAGCTTTACCATATCAGTGTTCCAGCTGATAGCACCAAATGTGCCTAGCCCAATGAGTGGAGCATTAAAATGTTCTGCCAAGCCAAATAGGCCCTCACTGAGGAACACCTCTTCGATCACAGCATCGAAGGTTTGATTAGATGACATGAGTTTCTGTACCGCTGGATGTTGAAGCAATGCCTCAGTAGTTCGTATACCTGCAATTATTAATCACGATTACACACAGACAAAAGAATATTAGATTGCCAAAACTTACCCATATCATAGAAGCCAACAATCTGTTGTATAATAGGCTTCTCAGAATTTGACAGCAGATTGTCTACATCGTCTGAAAAGTTAAAAATATATGTTTTATAATAACTGATGTTTACAGCTATTAACAGTTGCTACCATTATGCTTAATGGAATATGATGTTTAATTTTGAGCTAAGCTAAGCATCGGTGTCATGAAATACATACGAAATATTTTTATCAGGCCCATCGATTGAATTGCAAAGCTACTACACTTGCTATCTAATTACCCATATGTTAGTATTGCAATGACTGTGTGCTAATTATCTACAGTCGGATTAGGTTTGTTTTTCAGGCTAGATGTCACGAGACCTTTTTCAGTCGGATAAGGTTTGTTTTTCATGCTAGATGTCACGAGACCTTTACCAGGAAACAAAAATTTTATTTGAAGATATTTACCACTTGAGAGCTTCTCTGTAACTTATTGATTAAAATTAGTTTGTTGGAACTGTTACTTACCGCCCATAGCCTTCAGTGCCTCTGGAACGGGGACGTCGATAATATTCTCAATAGGTTTCTTGGGAGTAAGTGGTGAAATCAGTGTCACCTGATGACCAGCTGTCGCAAGACCCTTGGCCAACGCCGAACCAACATTATAATGTGATCTAGCACCGGTTGGCAGCACCAGGAGATAATTATAGGCCGTCACAGAGCTCAACAGTCCGATTATCAGAGCTGTGCTTAAACAGGTTTTATTGCGTGCCATTATTTTATCTATTGATTTTGTTAACAATCACAGTAATTAAGAAAAATCTCAATTTAATTTTGGATTGTATATGTATTCATTCAGCAGCCAATTCCATATACGATCCACACGCGTCTCCGTCTCGATCTAAACTGACGAAATTTTTGCACGTATTCCGTAAATATAATATTTATACTCGCATATTGAGAGAGAGAGAGTGGAGTCGCAGCTGGACTACACTGAGTGCAAATACTTACATACATATCGTATATATACATTATAAATTGTTGTGAAGTCACAATGAATATGTTATACTATTAGTAATAGTCATATTGAGTACTTCTTACCGTGGGTCAGTTCTTAATCTTAATCATATTCTCGTGATTATTATGTGTCCGCAGCTGTTTGTACAATGCGACGCAACGTCGCGGCTTTTTGGTATGTATCGATTCTACTTTATTTATTTTAGTTTGCTTTGCTCTCTTTCCTCATTCGTCATGTCGCCGGTTTTTGTATACTCAAAAAAACAATTTGTTTTTGCTTTTTTGCCGGCACTTTGCAAAGCTTAAGGAAAATCGAAGAAATAACACAAACATTCTCTTTGTATTGTTTCTATTATTATCTTTAATTTAAAGTGTTCAATTCAATTCACGTATTGTGCTATACTCATCATGAGTATTAAGTATTTTCAACATTTTTTATTTTACACAGTCGCTAAAGAGCTAGCTTAACTTCGCTCTCTTAATTTTACTCTTTTACGCTGTACAGTTTGGGGTTCTTAACTTTTTTTTCTCCAACCGAAAGCACAAAAAAATATGACAGTCCAGAACTTGTGACCTTTAAATACCCTAACTTCCCTTTTTAATATAATTATAATACATCAAATCTTATCAACTAAGTACGTTTCAACTTCTTTGAGTCTTTAGTACTCTTACTTAGTTTACATCTGATGACTTTCAATAGAGATACCAAGAGGTAGACAATTGAAAAGAGAATGAAACCCAAACCACCGAAAATCATGGCTAAGACATCCAAATTATGATACTCTATGAAACTTAAGTCCTGTGCAGCACTTCGTAAATAGTTGGCACCCTTTTGCCTGGTCACATGCTCTACCCAGTAGACAGCTCGTTCTAAAGGCGTTTCATGTTGATCCCTGAATCTCGCGGACATGGCACGAACTTGCCGGGTATAGCTCGGATCACCAATAACTCTGTTTATGGCATTCTTTAGAGTTTCTTCAGATAGTTGATCGAATCTGACTGTGACTCCGTAGCCAGACTGTTGGGCACGTGCCATATTCATATGCTGATCGCCAAACATTGGAATTCCCACAACAGGTGTTGCATGATATATGGATTCCGTGGTGCTTAGCAGACCACCGTGAGTAATAAATAATATGACATTCTCATGTGCCAATATGTCATCCTGCGGGAACCAGTCCGAAATAAAGACATTCTCCGGTTTGCCTGGCAAATTGGAATCCTCAAATTTCCACAGGACTCGTTGCTTGAGATTTCGGAAAGTTGCGACAAGCTCATCTCGTTTCAGCTGTGGTAAATCTGCGCTCTTCATGTTGGAGCCCATGGAGAAATAGATGACGCCATGACTGGCACCTTTGATGAACTCCTCGATGTCCTGAGGAAGAGGCTTTCGCTGGCGTTGCACATGCATACCTCCAACTTCGATCATGTTGGGTGCATAGGGTCGAGGGAAGCTAAGAGAGACATGATTGTTTAGTAGAACGAGTGCCGCATTTCCACGCTTCTCCATAAGGCCCAGCTTATTTTGAGGGAAGTATTTTTTATAGAGCTTCTCCTGCTGAGGTAAGTAAATAAACTTCTGATAGGCCAGATCAAAGGCTGTAAAGAGCAAGTTATGTGCACGCTGGAAGAAGTTCATGCGATCACTAATTGGAAGCAAAAAGTGTGGCACATAGGAGGGCGGTGAGGGCGTGCCAACCATTTCAGTAGTCCAAGACGAGGCTCCAAAGGTGGCAAGTCCTATTAGGGGTGCCTGAAAATGTTCTGCGAATCCAAAGTGAGCCTCATTTACAAATACCTCGCAGATGACAGCATCGTAAGTGCGATTCTCTTTTAAAAGATTCTGCACCGAAGGCTCCTCCAACAACGTTTTTGTTAACTTTAAGCCCATGCCATAAATAAGGGGAATTCGACTGATCAAGGGCTTATTCGCATTCTCAACAATTCTGGACGTGTGCACTGCAAAGAGAATATGATTTTGTTTTCTTATGAAATTAAATAATTGAAACGACATCACACGTATTTGATAATATAATTGTTGCGATATCAGCCGGCATTTCAGTGATAACACGAACGTGACAGCTGTAAAGTAATATATATTAATACGTACCACCCATTACAGGTATAATGCCAGGGACGGATACATCCAGTAAATTCTTAACTGGTTTCTTTTGTGGAAATGCAGATACCACTGTAACCTGGTGTCCTGCTGTAACCAAACCCTTGGCCAGAGCTTGCCCCACATAAAAATGAGACTTGGCAGAGGTTGGCATTACCATCAAATAAGAGTATCCACAGACATGGCCCAAGCTGACCAATAACAAAGCACACTTATAAAGAAGTTGCATTTTGATAATGTTTTCGGCTGCAATTCTGTATGGCAACTGAAAATAGAACGCGATTCGGGGCTTTTTATTATACATAGCTTGCCTAGAGAAATAAGAGAAAGCTGATAAACACAATCTAAAATTTCTCAAAACAGTAAGAGCTACCAGTTGAAAGCCTTTTGAATGCTTCTCTTTACGAAGAGACCTTTATAACAACTCAGTGTATATCATAGCCTTGCTCTTTTAATTTTGCTCATTTGAAAGAGAAGCTATTCAGTTTAGAATTCTTTATTTGTATTTCGAAAGGAAACCACTTGAGAGTGCCACAATGTAAAGTGTAATGTTTTTTTTAATTTAAAAAATCACATAAGTGCAAACTTAAAATAAACTTACAAATATTTATTATTGCATTTTATTCTCAATGCTTGTAAAGGAGCTCAGACTATGATATTTTACTTTAATTTTACTTTCAAATATAAACTGGATTGATATTATGGTGTTAAAATCGATTTGAAAAAGAAAACAACAGTCATATAACCAAATTATACCTCCGATAGACACACTTCGTCAAAACTTCGCTAGCCTGAGCACAGTGCAACTTAAGCTGTAGAGATCATCGGTGGTTGAAAACTTGGGTGGGTTTAAAGCTCGCTGTACTTATGTTAATAAAAAAGGTACATTTTGGTGAGCTGCCTTTTAAGTCGATTTTCTAGAATAAATCTATACCCTGCTACACCAAGTTTGGGTATACTTGTATCTCCACCCCTTTGGTGTGATCCCCGTGGGTAAGATTTAGGAAATACTAAAATGACACTTAGTGCCAAACTGCGGACAAAAACTTGACAGAGGTTGCCAATATCATTAAATAAGAGTATCGACAGATAATTTCAGTTCCAAATATTTTAGATAACTGGCTAAAGAATGCATTTCGGGGCTAAAGTCACGATAGTGAAATAAGTGAAAGCTGATAAGCACAGTCTAACAGAAGAAAGCCTTTTTAATGTTTCTCTGTATTAAGAGAGACTCTCCGACTTAATTTAGTTAATGTTTCATCAGTCGGCAATAAATTCGTTTTTAATTTTGCAAATATTTTGTTACATTAGCTAGACGTATCTGGCACCATTCACGCATACAAAATCATAATTTCAAAAATAAATGTTCATATATATGTACATATTTTTGTATTTTGTATGTATAAAAATTTATTCAGTTACACATCGCTAGGCAGACCCAAAAATAGATGCTAATTTATATGGCAGCTACCATTTTGGAGCCCTATTTGAAAATTCAATATGTCTATATGGTAAATACAATGTAATACTTATTGTTGTTGTTGCTAAAAGCTATCAGCCGCAAACAATACACGTGCCCATTGATTGATTTCAAAATAGGATGTCAACGAAAATAAACAAAATTTAAATTTAGACAAGGGAAAGAATTTAAATAAGCAACAGAGCATTAAATTAAACAGAATCACAGTTCTATTGAAACCTTTACACACGCTCACCGAGTGCCATCGCTTCGAGGTGCAAACGCTCGAAATTGAAGGAAATGAAATGCCAAAATAACAAACTTCTGGGTGAGTTCTTGTGTGTGTTTGTGCATTGACATTGAAAGGCAGTCGGGAATAAATATGAATATATATGTTATGTGAGCCAAAAGTTAGCTATGCAAAAAAACTTTTTTGATGGTGCGCTGAAAGTGAAAAGTAAATTTACGCAAAAGTCGCCGAAATGCAGAGTAAAAATGCTGAGAGATTTCAAACGGTAAGAGTGTTGCAGAGTGTGTGGGTAACTTGCAAAAGAATATGAAATGACAAAAATGCTAAATGAAACGGAAGTTCAAGCTGATTTGTTTGCAGGCAAAGTCGCAGCAGCCACAAGTATTATCATCTTCAGCCGCATAGGCAGCCATTTTGAAAGCGGATGCGGATGCTGCGTTTCAATCATGAGCCTGATGAAGTTACGAGTGTCAAGAGCAACAAAAATGCTTTGCAACGCCACAATAGTGTGTACATATGGATGTGCGGCTCGCCCCAAGCACTTTCATGTGAGTGCAAATAAATTTAGCATAAGAATACTTTGCAATTTGTATGTGAAAACGCGATGTGAGTTATGCATATGATTTAAATATACTGCCCAATTTTAGGGCAATACAATAACATGTATTGTTTGATTTAGTATGGGATTCATTTGCCCATTTCCTATCATTGATTTTATTTGTTGTCGTTTTTGAAGCGTTTGCCGCAAATCTTAAGCTCATTCCCTATTCATTGTGATTCATGGCCAGACACTGCGGTCCTTAATGGCGCAGTAACGTAATTAAAAAAGGCATTGCGGCGACAACACTTTTTATTTTGGATTTACTGATATATTATACATACACACACACACACACACATGCAAACTCTCTCCCATACCAGATTGCGTTTAAAATGACAGTTGCAGTTGCACAATGACAATATCCTTGAGCTGGGAGCTCTGCCACAAGGCCCTGATGCCCGCAAGGGGTGGCCATTGACTGCAGCAGCAGCTTGCAAATTGATTGCGATTGTTGAGTTGATTGGCAGGAAAAATATGCAGACACACACTCATACATACAGAAATTCACACACATACGCATAGTGACTGTATGCGACACTCACAAACAAAAACGACGCTTTGTGGTTTTCATTGTTATTTTCCAATTTTTTTACTTCTCCCCTCAACGTTGTTAAATTTTTACCCATTTATTTTTTGTTAGCCGCTTAAATTAAGTTCGTTTTATCTTTTATATATTGTTTTCTCTTTTTTTTTGAAGATGCTTTTAACACTCGCAATTTACAGGATGATAGAATATTTTCTGCATAGAAATTTATGGGTGAGTATTCATTGTGTCTATGTCTCACGCTACTTATAGTAACTGTTAAATGAGCTTATTAAAAATACTTATTATTTCCTTGCAAAGGATTCAACATTTTCACTCTTATAACGTACTTTATGTTTTGTAAACCGATCTTCAAAAAATTCTCTAAAGAAATACTTCATTAATATCTGGGAAAATACTGAATAGAAAATTGAAACTTTCGCAGCTTTAAGTAGTTGGCGTCGAGGTTTTGCAGATATAAACACTGTGGTTAAATGTCAGTGACATATTAAGTATTTTACAGCCAGTCCCCTTGCTACTCGGACATTGCGCTGGGGAACAGAAACCATCAAATTAGCCTATGGGCGTGCTGCCAAAGTTTCGAAATTGTCTCAGTGCCTATGGCCAACAGCAACCGATGGTCAACAACAACCAACAATAGTAACAACAACAACAACAACATCAACAGCAAGGAGAGCAAACAAAAAGCAAGTTCCAAGCTAAGATCAAGCGCGTGCCAAGTTGCCTATGTTTTTTATTGTTTCTTCCATTTACTTCATTTTATATATTTGGGCTCTGGCGCACTCTGAAATATTAAAATTAATAATGAATGTTTACGGCCTTCATTTGTATTAGTGTTTGCGCTGACTGTCGTTGTTATAAATGTAAAATCTTCATAATGACCAAAGCATATTGTGATGTCTACTCTCGGTAGTCCAATTCTAATTCATTTTTGCCACTCTCTTTCTCTCCCTATTTCTATCTTTTTCTTTCTCCTCTGCTTTTTTAACAACTAGCTGAGATTTTTATTTTGTTTAGTCACTTTCCGTTACCAGTTTCTTGTCTCTCATTTTAACTCGCATTCACTTCATTTTTTTCGCCAAATTAAATTTTATATAACTGTTATGCATGAAATTGGTAACAATTGTTATGACATTTTTATGTTACATTGCCACACACACACACACACACACACACACACATTCAGACCAACAAAAATTGGCGCTAATTTGTTTTTAAATTATTTAACAATTTTGAGCTGCCAGTCGGTGCTGGCGCCAACCCAACCCAATGGAACAGTTTGTACGGCTGCCAGAACAATCTAATTAGATTCTGCTCCCTTGGACAGAGACTGACAATGCCGATGCTGTACTCTAGATGCCGGATGCTGAGCACCGATTTGCTTTATGCTACTTTCCTTGGCAACAGTTGTCGTTTATGATTGCCAAAAGGAATTTGGCAGGCAACCCAAAAGCATTGGCCAGTGTAACGGATTGGGGTTGGAAAGCAGTTTTTGAATTTGTGGAAATTGGCTTAAGAAAAATGCAAATCTTGGCTAATAGTTTTTGCCTATATGCATAATTGTGCAAAACACATAAATTCACTTGTTTACTAAATTAGTTGCTGCCATTTTTCTAAATATAAAAGATTAAAACATGAAAACGTTTCAGCAAAATATTATCGACTGGGGAAGATCCTTCACTTGCTATGTAGAGTACATTAACACACAAAACGTTTCTTCATTTTCGTTTAAAATTGTCAGAACAATAATAAAATGCCCAAAACTGGTTGTTGTCTGATTAAGAATTTAATATAATTGTAACAAAGGAAAATTGTGCTCAATTTCTTAAAAAAGGCTTAAATATATAGAATATAAATTCGAATCTGATTAAATAATTGAATTATTGAGTAACCATTTACATTCCATGTCTAAACGACTAACACATGACGTAATCTTATATAATATCTAATATTATAGTATTTCTCATACTATGTTAAGAACAAGTTTTAATTTCATCTGAAAGCGCTTAAACTGTGGCTTAAATAAATGCTGGGATTGCTCGCTTGGCCGTAAAGGCAATTTATAATGAAATTATAAAATTTACGCTAGGTGGCACTTGTCAGGCTATTTGGCAGGGCAGCGTAGAGATATAGTATGGGCCTTGCTCTGAGTCTGGGTCTGGGTCGGCGACTTGCATCAACTCAATTGCCAATTAAAACGCATCAACATTAATGCTGGCCATGATAATGATGATAACGAGCTGCCGTCGACCATTGCACGTATGCCAGCAACAACAATGGCGGTCATAGAAAGAGATGCACTTATGTTGTCAGTGAAAAAGAGGAAGAGAGAGAGTGAAGAAAAATCGAAAGAGAGAAAAAAAGAATGCATTGGCCATGATGGTCTCTGACTCTGGTGTTGACTGTGAACGCGGGTGCTTCAGTGGCGTTGACATGTCGCCCGCAATGTCGTGGTCCTTGTCGTCCTTGTTGGCCTGACATCTGACGGTAAATTAAAAAGCATAAAGCTCTTGGACAAGAAAACTGCATGCCCAGGGACAGAGAGGACACAAAATGGCAGCACGAAAATTTATGCACGACTTGCATATTAAACGTGTGTTAATTTTAGAGCAGCCAACAGCTATGATGCCATCTCCCTTTTTACTGCAGCCCCAGCTTATGCTGCCTCCTCTGCAGCAATCCTGTGGCTATTGCTGTGCGTTTTCCACAAAGGCGCTGTCAATTTTCATTGCACAGGACAACAAGACGAAGGGACGGCGGGCTGCCCAACGCGTCCTGCTCAAATGGCGCATGAAACGTCATTCTGAGACAGCCCTGACTGACATTTGTGGTAGTTAGTGTTCTTGTTGTTGTTGTTATTGTCATTATTCCAGTTATTGTTGTTGTTGTTCTCGTTGGAGCTGCTGTTATTGTTGAAATGGTCGCCTTTTCTTCAAGTCAACATAGAGTGTGTGCTGCTAAAAAGTAAGTGAACTCCACTCACCGCGGATCTCAGCGCTGCTGGTCATGCAATTTTCCAGTTCAAAAGCTTAAAACTGAATTAAACTTTATGACTTGCCACACAGCAAAGAACATGAACAGGATTTGCGGAAACTACAAAAAGGATTACATGCCATATGAAGAGTAATGCGTGGATTCGTGTTATTGTTATAACACAGCTACTCGAGCTACTGCAAGATCTTTTCAAAGAGCATATTAAACTTAAGAAAGTGAATAGATACAATTTCAATTCCTCTAACTTACAGCAGGATTTGTTACTAAAATGCTAATGAAAATGTAATATAGGGAAATGATTCTTAGAAAGCTTCGTTTACATAATTATTTACAGGGTATTCTAAAGTGTTCCCAAAGTCTGTTTTACGCAAATGACTTGTTCTGGCTGGTTTCTCGGACTGACCAAATAGGATTATCGGGTAAAGCAAACAGACGAACAAACAAATAAATGTAATGAGTTTAAGTGGTAACGACAAAAATTGTCAGACATTTTATTGAGCAAATATTAAAAATATTACGAATCGTTGGCCATTAGAGGCAGCCGTTGCCCAGGCCCCTTAGCTTGAAGAGCCATAGATACAGATGCTGACACACAGACAGAGACACACACACAGAGAGAGAGAGAGAGAAGCAGTTACAGATATAGATACGAGTAAGACAACCACTTAATGCTGATATGTATGAATGTGGCAAGCGAAAGGCAAAAAACGAATAGAAAGGAATCCCCTTATCCCCTTTCCCCTTTCCCCACACATAGCCACAGCGAGATAGCAAACTTAATGTAATGGCCAAAAGCACCAAGAAAGCAACCAAACACAAACATTTGTGAATCTCATCCCAGAAACTTTTGCTCCTTCTCCTACAGCTTATCCTTTGGTCGTTCTGTGTTTGCTGGACATGTGTTTCCAATGGTTTTTGCCCCAACAGCTCTACCATTTAAAAACGCACAAAACTTGGACGCAAGGCGAAAACAAAATTTTTTACAAGAAAAACTCAGTTGGCATTGCAGTTGCAGCGTTATTTGATTTTTACACACCGATTTTGAGCTATTCTTTTATTAGATTTTTGCTTGGCGTTAGCAATTTCGTTGCATTTTTTTTTGTTGGTCGTTTTTTCAGTTGTGAATTTGTGAGATTTGATTTTAAAATTGCCACGACGAAAAGTGAATGGAAGAAAAACTAAATAAAAACGAAAGATGTTAAGATAGAAAGGAGCCTGTGCTCTGGCAATGATCTCACTAAGGATGCAGAGTCTTAGATAGACAATTGGTTACTGATAAGCTTGAATTAGTGCATATATAGGTCCTTGACCAAATAATGGAATACTTTGATATAAAAGCTGACAACAAAAAAGAAATAGCATCTGTTTCTTTAATATGTAAATATGTTTTGAAAAGTGACTCCAGTTTTAAAAGAACATTTTACTGCTCATTTAAATTGACATAACTCAAACTTAACCATCTGCCAACAATTGCAATTTAAAGCCATTACGCTAATAAATAATCTTCCACAATTTAGCACATTGGTATAATACACATGAGTGCCAGCAGATGCCTGCATTAAGGCTAGAGATGCGCCCACTTAGAGCTCTCCTCCGGGACCCTCATACCACTTCTTATATATATACATATATGCTTTTTATGGATGTTTATGCTGTGACAGAGAAAACGCAAAAAAATTCATATGTTGGTATTTCTGCTGCTTTCAATTGCTTTTGGCACGATATCCACGTTGCCATCGAAGGCTGCTTTCAATATCTAATAATATTGCGCATACGCGCTGTGCGCCTGGCACCAAACTTCCTTGGCTGTTGTTGCTGCTTCTACATCTGCTTTTGCTCTTGCTGCTTCAGTTACAAAGAGTGTGTGTTGGCGCAATAATCAACAGTTATATTATGAATGCACAAACACATCGGCAAGTACACTCACACACACATCGACGTGCGCATAATGCGCACTTTAACCCCTTTCAGCAAGGGGTGAAGAAAGGAATGCTATGGACCAACGCTGATCTCCCGGCATTCCCCATATGACACTCCATCTAAGTGATACGATAAATTTGGGATTTTCTTTGCATTATGCGCAGATTTTGCTGAATTTCTCTACCCACAGATTTCTGTTCATTTTTGCACACTGGCAGCTTGAAACTTTTTTAATAATAAATAAAAGTGCTTAAGTTAATTCGAGCTGTTCAAAACGTTCTTTCGACCTCTCCCCCAGAATTGTACATTTCCCTCTCTCTCTCTCTCTCTCTCTCTCTCTCTCTGTGTTTGTGTGTTTTGGATTTTCCGCTTGTATTTGCCCATTTTATTTGTTTCTTTGATTTACCCCGCCCCAGTTTCAGACTCACACATACACACATTGGCGCACATTGTGTGGATATAATTTTCCGATTATTGTTGAGTTTTGGTTTATTTTTCTTTCTCTCCCCTTCTTTTCATATTCTGTCTTGCTCATATTTCTCGCCCTCATTTTGTAGCATTTGCGGCTGTTTACCTCGCCAGCGGCCAAAATGCAATTTATGTGCGTTAGCCAAGTGCGAAGCGTTTTAGCTCGGGTTCGATTTTAGTTCTCTTTTATGCTCATCCAATGTTATTGCCACTTGTCATTGGCGTGATTTACGCTTATCGTAGCTACGAAGTGTGTAATTTTCGACGCTTGTCAGCTTAACAAAATTATTCTTGAAACTCGATGACATTGTTCTTAAAGCCAAGTCACAGCTTTCACATTCCTATGAAAACAAACTGAAATTGAAACTGAAATAATCAAAAATATAAATTAATTTATGAAAAGAAAAGTCTCTTTTTAAGTTAGTTATTTTGGACTTCAACTCAAATATTTACTCTGATTACGATTCGATACTCTGCAATAAACTCTGCACTCGAAAAGCAATCATAAATTGTTGCAAAATAAAAGAAAAATAAAATTGTACTTGGACAAAGACTATTAAAAGACTCAAAATATTCAAATTTCATATTCAAGATAATAACCTTTTCATGGAAAATATACACATATACACAGGCATCAAACAATATCATGCACAAATATTAAATTCACTTTAGTGCGAAGTATGCAGATGACAGATTTTTAGACAGAAATGTAAGAAGCTTTGACTTTCTCTCTTAGTTCGAGTATCTAATGCTAAGAAATATTCGCAAATATTTTTAAGTCACAATAAAATGCATCAATGACATTTGCTTTATAGATAGCTAACACATTGATAGTCTGTATTTGTGTGTGTGAGTGCGCTTTACACTGCCAATACTAAATGAAATTCTACAAAAATTCTACACCATAATTTGTGACAAGATGCCTAGCAACTAGGTTACAAAGAGTCTGCTGACTGCACGCCCTTTACATTCCATCATTACAAGTTAATAATTGATAATTTTCAGATTGAGCACCACAAAACTGCTCTGATTCCGGACAGAGAATGTTTCAATGAATTAGGCAACAGAAGGTCACCACAAACAGTAGGTAGAATATTAGATATTAAGCTTGTTCTCAATTACAAATTTGGGCATTTTATTAAAAGAAAAATGTATAGAAAAAAAATAAATATACATATCGTTAAGATAAAAAAGATTGTTACATTTTCAAATTGTATATATCCAGATAATAAACTCCTTACTTCTTTGATAAGTCAAAAGAGGCATTCAAATTGTGAAAATATTCCAAGTTACAACCATGCACTTTTTTGTTATAAATGTGGCCAAACTGCAAAAGGAACGCCTTCTGTTAAAAGCCGTTTAGTTTAGCCTAAAACACGCAACTTTATGTATCCAACGGTCCAAAACCGTTAGATTTTAAGCGAAAACGGAACTCAGAATTTTCTGTCTGCCGAACTTGTCCCTTGGTTGTGGCATCATCATTTTTGTACACTCTGCATTAAATCCGTACATGACTTCTTGGTGAAAATTAGCAGAAAAAATAATTTTCTGTGTAAACTCATACAGATAGCGTAGGAGCTTTGATAATATTCTTCAATTTTCTTTTTCACACACTCTCTCGTTTTTTTTACTTTATGGGATCTGTGAGACCTCTTTTAATGCGTTACAAACTTCGTGACAAAATTATAATACCCTCTGCAAGGGTATAACAACCAAAATCCTGCCGTGAATATGAAAGCAACAAAATAAAAACTATCATATAATAAACAATCGCTTTTCGCATTTATTTATTTAATATTTTCTAAAAATTCAAAGATTCCTTTACACTACACTACTTGGATTTACTCAACATCTCCTTCATTCGGTTAAGGGCACTACCAGCTTTGAACCACTCAATCTGTTCTGCGTTGAAAGAGTGATTCAACTTGATTTTATCGACACTGCTCCCGTTCTTGATCTCGCATTCAATGGGTTGTTCAGGTGCCATCTTAGATAGATTGAGCAGCGATATCTTACTGTTAGGTTGGATCTTGTCGTAGTCGCTTGCATTAGCAAAGGTCAGCGCAAGAAGACCCTGCTTCTTCAGATTAGTCTCATGTATACGGGCAAACGACTTCACTATGATGGCCACACCACCCAGGTGACGTGGCTCCAGAGCGGCATGTTCACGGGAAGAACCCTCACCATAGTTCTCCTCTCCGATGGCTACCCACCGGATTTTGTTTGCCTTATAGTCACGGGCCACATCAGGCACAGTTCCCCAGTCATTGCTGCGCTGGTTCTTGATCTTGTTCATCTCATTGTTCTCGGCATTGGTGGCGCCAATAAACAAATTGTTAGAGATATTGTCCAAATGGCCCCGAAACTTCAGCCAAGGACCAGCGGCTGAAATGTGATCGGTGGTGCATTTCCCCTTAACCTTGATAAGAACAGTGAGATCTGTCAGGTCTTTGCCATCCCACTTATTGAAGGGTTCCAAAAGCTGCAGGCGATTTGACTTGGGATCAACAGCAACTTTTACACTTCCTCCATCCTTGGGCGGAGCTGTATAAGTATCCTGGCCGGGATCGAATCCCTTAGAGGGCAATTCCTCGCCCTTGGGTTCCTTAAGCTTAAACTTCTTTCCGTTGCAATCGGTAAGCTCGTCTTTCATGGGATTGAATCCTAAACATCCGACAATCGAAAGAGCGGTTACCATCTCAGGACTTGTCACAAAGCAGTGGGTAGCTGGATTTGCATCATTACGTCCTGTAAAGTTTCTATTGTACGATGTGACAATGGTATTCTTTTCACCCATCTTTACATCTTTACGATCCCACTGACCAATACAGGGTCCGCATGCATTGGCCAGGACAGTGCCACCGAATTGGTTGAACACATCCAAAATTCCATCCCGCTCAATGGTAGCACGTATCTGTTCCGAGCCGGGAGTTACATTAAAAGGAATTGCGGCCTTGAGTCCGTGATCAATAGCGTCCTGGGCAATACTGGCACAGCGTCCCATATCCTCATATGAGGAGTTTGTGCAGGAGCCAATCAGACCCACCTTGATTTCAATGGGATAACCATTCTTCTTAGAGTTTTCACCAAGCTTGCTAATTGGATGAGCCAAATCCGGTGTATAAGGACCATTTACCAGTGGTTCAAGTTTGTCCAGATCAATCTCAATCAATTGGTCGTACTTACATCCTTTGTCGGGTGTCAACAACTTCTTATACTTCTTTGCTTCATCGGCAATAGCTCCACGGCCGGTAGCAGACAGATACTTGACCATGCGTTCATTGAAGGGGAACAATGAGGTTGTTGCACCGATTTCAGCTCCCATATTACAAATGGTGGCCATGCCTGTACAGGAAATAGACTCCACGCCCTGGCCATGATACTCAATTACAGCGCCAGTACCGCCTTTAACAGTTAGGATTTCGGCTACCTTTAAAATAACATCTTTGGCAGATGTCCAGCCACTGATTTTACCAGTTAGATGAACGCCAATTACATTGGGACACTTGAGCTCCCAGGGCATTCCGGCCATCACGTCAACAGCATCGGCTCCGCCTACTCCAATACAAAGACCACCCAGACCCCCGCCGTTGGGTGTGTGGGAGTCGGTACCGATCATGAGCAGACCGGGAAAGGCATAGTTCTCTAGTATTATCTGATGTATAATGCCGCTACCAGGCTTCCAAAAACCAAGGCCATACTTCGCGCTGGCACTAGCTAGAAAGTCAAACACTTCCTTGTTTGTATCTATTGCACGTTTCAAATCTAATTCCCCACACTTCTGAGCCTCTATCAAGTGATCACAATGAACCGTCGATGGAACAGCCACTTTACTCAAACCCGAAGAGATAAACTGCATCAGGGCCATCTGAGCAGTCGCATCTTGCATGGCCACACGATCGGGACGTAGCAGCAAATAGGACTTTCCCCGCTCGATTTCCTGCTCAAAAGGACTATCCAAATGTGAGTATAGTATCTTCTCAGACAATGTAAGCGGACGATCTAAGCGATAGCTTATGCATTCCAGTTTTTCACTCAGTTCCTTATACGGTAAAGGATTTCCGGATTCGAGCCTTGACATAGATACACCAGTGGATTTGGAGCTCATAGAAGCGTGCCATTGACTGAGTGGTCCAATAGCCCTTCTGCACAGTTTGCGCAACTTTTCGGCAGTTTGTGCCATAATTTTCTTAGACATGATATAAAAATGTATGACATAAAATACGTAAAAAGTTTGATAGTAAACTTGTTAAGATTTTGTTACAATGATGATTGAAAACAAAAAAAAATACATACATTGAATTGAATTGACATTATTTTCTTCAATGCAAAAAAAAATTGTTAAATTTGAAAAAATGATTTTTTGGTTTTTTGTTACTTTTTTGTTTAATTTTAATGTTTCTTAGCTGATTCGAGGTCTGATGTATTAGTGTTGATATTTGTCACTATTATGTCATAATGACATTATTATACATGAGATCTGGAGTGAACTACAAGACATTTAAGATGATTTTTTGTCGGTTTTAAGCATTTAAGTCAAGAAGTACAACCAAAGTAGGGAAGGTATGATCATAGAAGGAGAGCCAATTTTGTGAATTGTTAACCTTAAATAAAATATTAATTTGTATAAAAATGTATATTTTAAATTTTATCTCGGAGTTGCGCACTATCTTTAAACAGCGTAAATGCCTGTGAATATTGCTACTCGATTTTTCAACTTTTCATGTTTATGCCGGCGATTTTCAGGAAATTAAATTTTAATGACTTGCGCATTCTCTGTTTTTTTTTCTATCCCATATTAAGTTTGTTCAAAAAAAAGTATATAACAGGCAGAATGAGGCGTGGCAGACCCCAAAAAGTATATATATTCTTGATCAGGGCAAGAAGCTGAGTCGATATAGCCATGTCCGTCTGTCCGTCAAGATCGGATAATATACACGGAAGATATACGCAATTATTTATTTCTTTAATTTAATGTGTTTTTGTTGTTGTGAGCTTTCGCCTTCTCTCCCTCTCTCCTTCAGGTTATCAAGTGATAGAGGTGCCACGTAGATAGACGGGAGATCGTGGTTCGAATCCCAGTAATAGCATGCTTAAATTCTTGGCCTATTTATTTTTTAAATTTTTGTTATACATTTAAAATTTGTTTATTATGTTTTTAATTAGTTAGTTTGAAAATAACGTGATCATTGTTGTTAAGACTTGTGATAGTTATTATGAGCTAGAAAGATTAAGATAGAATTCTTAATACCAATTTATATTTAATATACATTTAACAAAGCTAGACAGATTTAATTCGGATAAAGCTAATTGAACGGTTAACAATTTTAATAAGTAAATAGCAAATATGTAGAGTATAGTTGAGCTGCTTCGACATTCTTTAATTGGATGATTTACTCAACATCTCCTTCATTCGGTTAAGGGCACTACCAGCTTTGAACCACTCAATCTGTTCTGCGTTGAAAGAGTGATTCAACTTGATTTTATCGACACTGCTCCCGTTCTTGATCTCGCATTCAATGGGTTGTTCAGGTGCCATCTTAGATAGATTGAGCAGCGATATCTTACTGTTAGGTTGGATCTTGTCGTAGTCGCTTGCATTAGCAAAGGTCAGCGCAAGAAGACCCTGCTTCTTCAGATTAGTCTCATGTATACGGGCAAACGACTTCACTATGATGGCCACACCACCCAGGTGACGTGGCTCCAGAGCGGCATGTTCACGGGAAGAACCCTCACCATAGTTCTCCTCTCCGATGGCTACCCACCGGATTTTATTTGCCTTATAGTCACGGGCCACATCAGGCACAGTTCCCCAGTCATTGCTGCGCTGGTTCTTGATCTTGTTCATCTCATTGTTCTCGGCATTGGTGGCGCCAATAAACAAATTGTTGGAGATATTGTCCAAATGGCCCCGAAACTTCAGCCAAGGACCAGCGGCTGAAATGTGATCGGTGGTGCATTTCCCCTTAACCTTGATAAGAACAGTGAGATCTGTCAGGTCTTTGCCATCCCACTTATTGAAGGGTTCCAAAAGCTGCAGGCGATTTGACTTGGGATCAACAGCAACTTTTACACTTCCTCCATCCTTGGGCGGAGCTGTATAAGTATCCTGGCCGGGATCGAATCCCTTAGAGGGCAATTCCTCGCCCTTGGGTTCCTTAAGCTTAAACTTCTTTCCGTTGCAATCGGTAAGCTCGTCTTTCATGGGATTGAATCCTAAACATCCGACAATCGAAAGAGCGGTTACCATCTCAGGACTTGTCACAAAGCAGTGGGTAGCTGGATTTGCATCATTACGTCCTGTAAAGTTTCTATTGTACGATGTGACAATGGTATTCTTTTCACCCATCTTTACATCTTTACGATCCCACTGACCAATACAGGGTCCGCATGCATTGGCCAGGACAGTGCCACCGAATTGGTTGAACACATCCAAAATTCCATCCCGCTCAATGGTAGCACGTATCTGTTCCGAGCCGGGAGTTACATTAAAAGGAATTGCGGCCTTGAGTCCGTGATCAATAGCGTCCTGGGCAATACTGGCACAGCGTCCCATATCCTCATATGAGGAGTTTGTGCAGGAGCCAATCAGACCCACCTTGATTTCAATGGGATAACCATTCTTCTTAGAGTTTTCACCAAGCTTGCTAATTGGATGAGCCAAATCCGGTGTATAAGGACCATTTACCAGTGGTTCAAGTTTGTCCAGATCAATCTCAATCAATTGGTCGTACTTACATCCTTTGTCGGGTGTCAACAACTTCTTATACTTCTTTGCTTCATCGGCAATAGCTCCACGGCCGGTAGCAGACAGATACTTGACCATGCGTTCATTGAAGGGGAACAATGAGGTTGTTGCACCGATTTCAGCTCCCATATTACAAATGGTGGCCATGCCTGTACAGGAAATAGACTCCACGCCCTGGCCATGATACTCAATTACAGCGCCAGTACCGCCTTTAACAGTTAGGATTTCGGCTACCTTTAAAATAACATCTTTGGCAGATGTCCAGCCACTGATTTTACCAGTTAGATGAACGCCAATTACATTGGGACACTTGAGCTCCCAGGGCATTCCGGCCATCACGTCAACAGCATCGGCTCCGCCTACTCCAATACAAAGACCACCCAGACCCCCGCCGTTGGGTGTGTGGGAGTCGGTACCGATCATGAGCAGACCTGGAAAGGCATAGTTCTCTAGTATTATCTGATGTATAATGCCGCTGCCAGGTTTCCAAAAACCAAGGCCATACTTCGCGCTGGCACTAGCTAGAAAGTCAAACACTTCCTTGTTTGTATCTATTGCACGTTTCAAATCTAATTCCCCACACTTCTGTGCCTCTATCAAGTGATCACAATGAACCGTCGATGGAACAGCCACTTTACTCAAACCCGAAGAGATAAACTGCATCAGGGCCATCTGAGCAGTCGCATCTTGCATGGCCACACGATCGGGACGTAGCAGCAAATAGGACTTTCCCCGCTCGATTTCCTGCTCAAAAGGACTATCCAAATGTGAGTATAGTATCTTCTCAGACAATGTAAGCGGACGATCTAAGCGATAGCTTATGCATTCCAGTTTTTCACTCAGTTCCTTATACGGTAAAGGATTTCCGGACTCGAGCCTTGACATAGATACACCAGCGGACTTGGAGCTCATAGAAGCGTGCCATTGACTAAGTGGTCCAATAGCCCTTCTGCACAGTTTGCGCAACCTTTCGGCAGTGCGTGCTATAATTTGGGCAGACATTGTGTAGAGTTTCCTAAAACAGTATTTAATTGCTTGTAGTTTTGTTTGGTTTGTTATTACTGATGTTATTTTCTTAACGTTAATATTTGAAAAGATTCAAAAGCTATTTGATCGTTTTGACATTTTTTCCGATTCCCGTGTTATAATATATGTATACTCGGTTTATTTTAAGTCGCTTCAATTCTTTTATTTCTTGTTTTCATGAGGTGCTAGCAATCTTAAAATTTGACTGCATTTGAGTACCAACGAACATTTACATCAAATCGATAAATGAATTCTGAGTTTTGTTATAATATAGCTGATTTCGATACATGCCAAGGTGGAAAAAATACGCTGAGGAGTATGTAGGCACATGTCAGCGGAACTGATGTTGCAACAAAGTGATGCAAGTGAGTCATTCGAAAGTATGCCTGCCCTATGTAGCACAGGGTCAAACATTCTGACGGGACTTATCCGTACGAAAGGCAAACTGACGAACAACTACAATACAGCTGGCAAGAGATGGACAACATGTCATTTACTTACGATGCGACGAGTGACGGAGTATACGGGGAGATGTGGAGACCGAAGTGTCAACTGCAAGTGAGATACACGACGAACTGTGGCTCTGTATCCAGTGATTGTGTTTGCCACAGTGTGCCGAGTGTCATAATGGATGGAGAAGGACACAGTGGACACACTACACAAATGGACATACCGGACAATCGTCAGACCGGTAGTTGGCTGCACCACATTCAATTGAAATCGACGTGCCTGTTTGCCACAATGCCGTTGACAACGGTCAGCTGGCAAGAGGTGCAAAGAGACAGAGGGAGCCGACCCTATTGTAAGTAGGTAGCGGCCGTAACAATGCCAAAAATTGATTGCCAACTACTTGGCACACACACACACACACACACACACAGACTCGCCTACAAAACTTATTCCATATGGCAAACTGAGCTTCGAACTTCCCACAACGTTGGCTATGATTTTCTATAATTGATGGATTCAATTTTGGCCCCAAAATCGGCACACAAAATTGCATAGTTGACCCTCGTCCAATTCAATTTGGACAACGTTTCGGTTGAGTTTCCAACCTTAAGTAAAAACAAGAAAATTAAAAGATACCCTATAAGCAATCATAGGAAAATTACTTTTATTATAAACTCTTAACAAATATAAAAATAGAGGACCATTAACACAACAATGAACTACATTTATGATTTAAAAATGACACGTCGTGATACATATTTTTTTATGAATTTAGTATACTCATATGTGTCATGTCCTTTTCATAGGGTATAAAATGTCAGGGTTGCGCATATTGGTCTTCAAATATGACAATTCTGTGTGCCAAGAAGCAAATGAAAATATGCAATTAGCTTAAATATATTTGCTCTTTTTCTCATCAAAACATTGTAGATCAAATTAAATGGCTCTCCTCTGCGTACTGCATGCATTGAATTTATTGCTTTAAGGAACTTTTGCCATAAATTTTAAAAAACTTATTTACTGTAATTGAACTTGGAAGGAAAAAAGAGGAAAATTGGCATCTGTAACAAATACCTAAGCGTAGAAATCTATATATAATATTATTATCCGGTACAGTAAGTACCCAGGGCATATGACATTTCACACATAATTATAAAACAGCTATTGTGACCTAACTAAGAAATTAATGTTCTTTAAAATTTTGTTATTAGAGGAATAATATATGCCAACTGGATTTGTGCGGTACTTTAGGAGTTGTTTATGTGGCGAAGCGCATTGGAGTTTCGTTGGTTTTTGTCATTTTAAGTTTCTAGTTCGTCGACTTGTTGTCTGATTGGGTGCAAAGTAAATGCATCTGCAGTGGGAAAATGCTTGAAAATTGCTGAGAAAATTTATGTACTGTTCCGTTGATTGTGGTGGGCGACTGTACGAGTATGCGGCTGGGTGTGGCACTGTGGTGTCGGTGTCTGTGGCCAAAGTTGCAACAAAACTGAAACTTTGGACTACAAAAAAATGTTAATCCTCGTTTTTGCAGCAGCTAGCGAACAATACGTTTGTTTTTGCTGCCACTGCGCTGTTCCTGCTGCAGCCTCAGCACAGCTTGCGGTAAAACTTTTCAATAATATTCCCAAAAGTCCAGTCCAGCCGTCGACGACGATGACAGCAATGACGGCGACGACGACGACGACGACGAGGAAGACAACGAAGAGCATGAGAAGGACGACAAGAGACAACGAACAACGAACCAAAATGGGAATGGCAAAGGCAACGGAAGTGCCGCCATAGTTGGACGTATAGCATAGTTTCGGTTGCTCTGGCAGCCATATTGTCATAATACCCGAAAAGAAAGAGCACACATTTATTTTTATTCCAAAAGCCGATTTCACATTCAAAACGTAGACGATTAAATTGAGTACAAAACACAATAGACATTACCAAAGAAATCAATCAAAAGCAGTAAGCAGAAATTGTTTTTAAAACTAAAGCAATGGAGCAAGAGATGGATTCATATTTTATAATTTAGATAGTGATACCAAAAGAAGTCTTAGAATTTTTGAAAATATTATGTAAAAACTGTTTAATATTAAAAGTTTATTCAAGCTGTTATTGACTTAAAAAATAGTTTAAAGTTAGTTAAAAAAAATGTTTAAGTCACTTAAATTCACTACGATCATTTTCACATTAAAGGGTATTCTTGCATCTGAAATATAAATATGGTTTCTGGAATGCTCATGTAGTAATTTTGGGGGGTATGTAGAACGTATGCAATTGACCAGGACACTCACAAATATAGCTTTGTTTTAGTGTGCCCGGCAGACAAATTCAGCATTTCCCACACACGTGGCTTTGCGATTTCCTTTTGTGCAAACATATTTTACCGCAATTGCGGCACACGAGTTTTAGCGCCATTGAGCCGTAAGTAACTGACCAACACCCACCCAGCCGCATCACCTTAATGAAACTGAGCCCCCCTCGTTTGTGTATAAATATGGATTTTTTTCCCCAGTGCGTCTAACTGCAGGCTGTAACTCGGCCACTGTTTTCTCCTGCTCCTGCTCCAGCTTCTTGTTTTAAATTTGTTTTGTTTTTCCTTCTATCCACTAAGCTCTTTTGTTCCTCAGTTACTGGCATCGCTGCGCTCCGATGACGTTACATTAGAGCCAACTTGTGGTCAACTAGCGCACCTGGAGCATATCTACCTGGTTGGCCTGCTTGGATCCATGCAGCGCCGCTTTTATCCGCATTGTTTCCGTCAATAGACGCATTTGTGCGGGTCAGTTGGATAAAAAGAAAGCAAAGTCGGCCAGGTTGACCAACTGGGAAGCTGCCCTGCCCCACTCCCTGTCCCAGCCATTGCCATAAGCTCTCATTGCTGTTGTGGCTGGAGTTGTTGGCCGAACATAATTAGATTTAATTTTTCAGTTTTCCATATTACCTGTCCCGGTATGCCCTCGGGACCTCTGCGTGCAAGTAAATGACTCCATTTAGTAGCTCAGAAATTATGAGATTCAGGTTTAAAGGGCATCAAAAATATATTTCACGCTGATCTATGGGCATTAAAGCAAGCTGTAAAATAGATACTTAAGAGTCCTTTCGGTCAGTCCTTCAGCTCGCGATTTACTCTTGTTTATCTAGTGAAGCAGCATCCCAAGTCCAATGTTACATTCTGATAAGTAGTTACTTTCCAACGTAAATAACCTTTCGGTGAGCAGCACTTAAAAATACGCAAATTTATTGCCCATCTTCCATTTTGGTTTCAACTTAAGGCGGGCGGCTGGCAGCTCCCTTTGCAGTTCGTCGAGCACTGCCTTATGTCCATCAAGTCAACGATAAACCCTTGGTTTTTATGCTACTATCATAATACGAATATGTACACAATTATTATTCCCCGGATGGATTAAGCCGTGAACACAGAACGAACGGGCGTAAAAAATGCTTGAACTGTAGAACCCACAGAGTTGAGGCCCGGTACCAGACCAGACGACCCTCAATTGCCCCAGGACGCAGTCAAGCACAACAAAGTGGACAAGTAACAATGACGGGGAATTGAGCTTTGGCAAATACTTGCTTTAAGATAAGTAACTGCCTGTAAAGCTCAAGTCAACCATAGTTGTTGCCACTTTGGTTCAGTTCATCTTGTTCAAGTCCCAGTTATCAGCTGACTTTTAAAACATAAATGTTCAACATACTCGATGTTGCACATGTTCTTTCAACTGCACAACGACTGCCTGAAGATTTTATGTTAAATATACGTATGAATATATAATATTATTTTGACGACAGAAAAAAGAAAAGCCGAAATAGCGAACAAAAAGAGTATAATAATTTATCTCTCAATATGGTAGAAATAATTTCAAGGGTCAATTTTGGCTATTTGGTATCATTTGCTGGCAACGCCATTGCCCTGATCTTAGTCTGGCTATTTTGGGAGAACCGGAAATTGTGCTTATGCAATTGTCATTGACATAAGTGCACGGGTGCTTGTTCATATCCGGGCAAAGGCAGCGCTTCCTTAAAAATGCATTTATAGCAAAGGGGCAAAAAAAAGAAGAACGAAATGAAATGTCGAAAAATTTCAACTGCAAGTCGAGCTGAACTCTCGGGCCTTAGACAATGGTGCGTAATTTGCTGAAATGTTAAGTAAAACGTAATAGCTGGGAATTGACAAAGTCGCTACTGGGGAATCTCAACTTGCAACTCGCACCCATGCCCATGCCCATGTCCAACCCCAATCCTCAATGCCCAAAGCCCAATGCAATCCACCCGCCTGTCAACAGCAATAAAAGTCAATTGTCAGCGTTGTCTGACATTCCGTTTTTGTAGCATCCCTTTTTCTCTTTTTTGTTCTTATTTCAGAGAGTTTCAAGAAGATTTCAGAATTGTATCTGCAGTCCGCCTCGTTCCTCTTGCGTGAGCGATTTCCTAGAATGCAGCTTCACTTCCACCTGGATCTGCAGAGCATGCAACATGCAGCTGTCACTTAACATTTTGTCAAGCGTCAACCGAGCACACTCACACTCAGGCTCAGACAAACACAGACTTACACACACAAACTATTAAGTTGGACACTTGCACATAGAGAACATAGAGGACTTGGCCATATTGTGGCAACTATGCAGAAATCAAAATGCATCATAGAACGGAAATGAAAACAAATGAAAAATGATTTTCACTTATGCACAAATTGTTCCAGTGTCATTTGGGTATTTTACCATTTTACCATTTTACTCCTTTGCTCGTTGTTGTTTTATGACGATGTTGTTGTTGTTATTTAGCCAGCCATGTGCACCAACTGCTTGTTGCAAATAAATTGCATTTGTGCTTAAAGCGTTTTCAACTTTGCTGCTGTCGGTGCCACACCTTTAGCCCAAGCAATAGAAAAGTCAGCAACTGAACAAGGAAAATCTGATTACGAATACTCAAAAAGCACTAGGTTACTTATATAAATTGAGTCCGGACTTTCAAGATAAACTACTGTCCCCAGTCGCAATCCCTAAAAATAACGGCTCAAGAAAGAAGTGTTCCAAAAAACAAAGAGTTTTATCTTTTTCAATAACTTGTCAAATTAGTTGTCTTCAAAGTTAAACATATAAGTATCTATCTGTTTGAAGCAATGGTTACCTTGTTAAATAAGGAAAGATTCTCCCATGAATATGAGCTGCTGACGTAACAAAGGACAATGCGAACTCCTATTTTAAGCACTTGTAGAGCGCTTGCCTTTCAAGTTTCTCGTTTTATTAAAAACGAAACAAAATTGTTAACCGAACTGAGGCAAGGAAAAATACAACAAAAAGAAGAACCCATTCCCTTTTTTTGTGTTTATATATATTTTTATTTTTGGTGAAAATAATCAGGCAACTTAATTGAATTAAGTAACAAGGCAAGGCAAAGCATAATAGGCGACAAAAGAAAAGAGCAGAAGAAACACACAACAACGACAAAAAAAAAAAGCCGCAAACAAATATTTCATGAAAAGGAGTGAAAATGTGCGCAAGAAGGCAAATAAAATTTAAGTGAAAACAAATAGACCAGTCGGCTAGCTGTGGTAAGTGAGGGGCTGAAGAAGGAAGAGCGGTCGAGTGGGTGTTCCATCAACAGCCCACAACAGCTCGACCTTATTTATAAATTAACAGTAACAATTTTTCCCGCCGGACATACACTTAAGATTTTTGCGAGCATAAAAGTTTAATATTTTGTATTTTTTTTTCTCTCAGTTTTTCTCTTGTGTTTTCTTTGTTTTTTCTTGTTAGCATTGCCGGCAAAAGGAAACCCGGACAAGGTCCTTTACCGTCGCTTAAGCAAATAATTTCTTTTCTTAGGCATCGTCGAGTGCGCTACACCTCTTCTGCTTGGCCAGTTTCACGCGTATTGACAACCGCCCACTTTCAACTTGCCTCATACTGTTGCACAGCTCCATCCTTGTTCCGGTTGTGGTATGGTTGTTGTGTTGTCCTGTTTCCTGTTTTGCGTTCTGTTTTTAGTAGTCAACTCCGCCTTCGCTTGTTTGGCCTGCACTTCTCACGCACTCACTCTGGGCAATTTACTTGGCACTTTCATCCTATCCCTGAGAAGCCTTTTAAAGCTATAATAAACTTAAAGCAACTATCAACACGATGACTATGCCACACGTTAAAATGCATCAAATAATTGCTTCTATTATTTCATGGCATATCAAAATCTCAGACTTTCAATAGAATTGTCTTCTCTGAGTTTTTTCTTTAAAACAGTTATTCAAGTAAATAATCAGTCAGTTGAACGATTCTTTTAAAAATACCTATGCTGAAGTTATTGCTAATAAGAAAGTTAATAAAGCGCTTTTAAAGTTAGTCGCAAGATAGATATCGATATGATTATAGTATTTTAATCTTATCATTCTATGAGATCTTTTATCCGTAATTTAATGAATTTGAATAATGAATATTGGACATAAGAGCTTAAGTAAAGAGAACAGACCTATATATCAATGAAACATTTTGTGACTCTCTCATTAAACAAGAACCAGATATCTCTTCATGGTTTGATTGGTCTTCATGGTCTCATGATTACGTATACAAATATTGTTCGACAGGGTAAAAGCTTATTTATCAGCAAGAGCGTGAGATTGGCAACTTGTTCTCAATAAAAGCCAACGTACTCGACAATTGAGAGTTCAGTTGATGTTTTGGGATCAAACGAGTGACTCGAACGATATTTCATCATGAAACTGTTGTCGTTGTTGCTACTGACATTACTGGGTGTTTTTCAGTATGTACCGCAGTCGCAAGGTGCCAAGATTTTGATGACTTTTGGATTTCCGGGACGTTCTCAGTATATTTTTGTGAAGACATATTTGAAGGCGTTGGCAGCTCGTGGTCATGAATTGACCGTAATCAGCCCCTTTGAAAACAAACCAGTTCAAAATGTAAGATTTATTACAGCACCAAAGATACTTGATTATTATGATGGTAAACAACTTGAAGAAAATGTAAAAGAACTATTAATACATAATAAATATTTTTTTACAGAAATGGTAGCCAGTATAAATATGCCTGGGTATTGGACACGCAATAAACTCTACTCTTGGTTACACAGAAATGTCTGTGATTGCATATTGTCTGACAAAGGTGTTCAGGAACTGATGAAGTCTGGGGAAACATTTGACTTGGTTCTGGTCGAGCTGGTGCAGACAGAGTCATTGTTTGGATTAGCAGAACATTTTAATGCAAGACTAATTGGCTTCTCAAGCTATGGAAATGACTATCATATTGATGATCAAATGGGTAATATATCACCGCTCTCCTATAATCCACTTATAACGTCACCACACTGCGATTCAATGACATTCTATGAGCGCCTGAAGACCCGTTGGGAAGTCTGGACGGAGAAGCTGGCTTATTATCTAATACATTTACCACCGATGGAAAAACAGTATTCAAAATACTTTCCCAATGCCAAGAAAACTCATTCTCAAGTCATGAATAGCTTTGACCTGGTATTGCTGGGCCAACATTACACATTGAGTTACCCACGGCCCTACTTGCCCAATATGATTGAGGTGGGTGGAATTCACATTTCCCACAAGCTGAAGCCAATACCCGCGGATATCAAACATTTTATTGAGACTTCCCTACATGGTGTCATCTATTTCTCATTGGGAACTAATGTGAAGAGCAAAGACTTGCCAGAGAAAACGCGAAACACACTCTTGAAAGTCTTTGCAGGTCTCAAGCAGCGAGTGCTCTGGAAATTCGAAAGTGATCAGTTGCCAAATAAGCCTGATAACGTGTTCATAAGAAAATGGTTTCCTCAAGCTGACATTCTAGCCCATCCCAATGTCAAGCTCTTCATCAGTCACGGAGGATTGCTAAGCTCTATTGAAAGCGTTTACTTTGGAAAACCTATTCTGGGCCTGCAGTTTTCTACGATCAGTTTATGAATGTTAAAAGAGCCACTAGAATGGGATTTGGCCTCGGATTGGATCTTCAGAATCTCAAGCAATTAGAATTTGAGCAAACGATAAATACTCTATTGACTACGCCTAGTTTTACCAAAGCTGCGGAACTTATCTCAGAGCGTTTTAAAGATCAGCCAGACTCTGCGCTGGATCGCGCCATTTGGTGGACAGAGTATGTAATCCGCCACAAAGGCGCAGCTCACATGCGTGCAACATCTCGGGACATGAGCTTTGTGCAACTTCACGGACTGGACACCTTGGCAGTTCTTCTAGGTGTGCCCCTTGTGGTTCTAATCTTATTGGTTAAACTATCCTGTTGGCTACTTCGTACTACCTTTGGGTCTAAACAAAAGCATAACCATAAGAAAAAGAGACATTAGGCAATTGAACTGAACTTAAGACTTTTTTGTATTATTAAAATGAATTGTAATCACAAATAAAGAATTATTTATATAAAAGAAACTTAACTAACTTTATGATGATGTAAAATGATTTCTGTGGCAGCTTAAAATAAAATGGGAGGAGATATCGATAGTATCGCAAGTATTAAAAACTCTATCGACATAATAAAAGATTTTTCTTTTTTTACTTATTAATTGTATACATTGCCAATGACATCTTTGAGATTCCATTTCCCAGTAAGGAGTACTTAAAATCATAGTAACATAAACTCTGTTTACTTTAAATACACTATTACTGTCCACATACGCAACATTAATCGTATTGCCATTGGAAAATATAAAATAAATACATTTGGTTAGAAGAGTTTTTTAGTGCCTTGGAGCTGACCAAAGTTTACAGAAATTAACAAGTCAAAACTTTATCTTAATTGCAGACAAGTTTTTTGTATAGTTTCGTTAGCTTATGGCTCTGTTGCCAATGCTACATGTGTTTGCTGCGAGGACATGTCCCTAAATCACAGACTTTTTATCAACTTTAACTGTGAAACGAGATTCAAATATCGTTTTTTTCGTCACTTTTTTCTCCCACACACTCTCTCTCTCTCTCTCTCTGTCTCTGATTCCCACTTTTGGTCCCTCCCTCTAGAAGTGTGGGCGTTGTCCCTAACAACAGGGTGGCCGAAAAACTCGGAATGGCCACTTTGCACTGAGTACTCACACTCAAAATTCTGTTTGAAGTTTGCGATGGCCACACCTGCACAGTCAATGCGCTCTATCACCATACCATTTCCTTCCACGGCCCCACCACTCTCTCTTTTTACTATGCTTGCTTCTTCTTTTTCTTCCCTTCAGCTTTCTAGTTACACGTACGCCGCGCCCGGCTTGTAAATTGTATCCGTTTCAGGCACATAAATTGTTGTCAACTTCCGTTGGCTGCGACAACGTCGCCAACACTGACCACTTCTATTGCCGCTGCTCCAGGTCCAGGTCCAGTTCTTACTCCTACTCCTGCTCCTGCTCCTGCTCCTGCTTCAGCTCCCGGGTCCAGGTTTCTATACCCTGTGGGGTGTGCATTGACTTGAAAGCAGCTCGACTGTCCATGTCCTGGGCGTTTGTCTTTTTGTTCGGCCAACTTCTGGCTTGCCTCTCTATTTTTTCTCTGCACTCTCTGCTGCTTCAGGTTCAGCTTCCAACTCTAACGTAATTGAATTTTTAATCTCGTTTATAGTCAAGTGATCTCTGGCATACACTGCCCGTGTACAACTGCGCATATTTTACGTGCCTGGCGCCAGGACCTACGTTCAGCTTCAATTTTGGGGCAGGCATTCAACAGCAGCAGCAGAAGCATCGGTCGAGCCAAATACATGGCGCAAATAAAGTTGGTTGCTGTCAGGACGGTTGGACCCATGGCCCCATTGGACGATCTGGCCTCATAATGAGCCCCCATCGTTATGCTAAATAGTTGAAAAGGTAACTTTTCAAGCGGCCAACGGGTTAATATGCACACTAAATTGCATATATTCAACTTTCGGACTGTAATAAAATATTTCATGGAACACAATTTGTGGGCGTAACCAAATAGATGGCGTTGCATTACCAGTTCCCAGTTTCCAGTTCCCAGTTATAAGGTATGAGTAACAGAGTTGCAGCACCAGAAAGTGCGCCAAGCAAATGTTTTAATGAACTTCTGCCAGATTATACACATGCAGATAATCTCTCTTTCTCTCTGGCCCAAGTCCCCTCGCCTCAAAAATGAGCCCAAAACTTTAACTGATTGCAATTTAAGTTCTGGGGGCAATCGGGCGAAACTCGGGAATGTCGTGTCAAAGGCTTGTAAACGATTGCATCATTAACTTGCTTACGTGACAGTTGCGGTAAGGACGAAGTCGAAGCCGGGGACGCGAAATAAGACGTGGACACCGTAGCCGAAGACGAAAACGAAAGCGAAGGAAAGGTTCAATTAAGGCGTAATTATAAGCAGCTCGACAGTCAGCAGCGTTGCATACTTCATGGCGTGACACATTTTTGAAGCATTAGATGGTGCAAGGTGGTTCCAGTCACTCAATTATCGCATCGCAGCCACATGAAGCAGCACTTACATGGTCATGTTACGCATTTCAACTCTTCAAATCGACCTCAATTGGAGTTTGCTTTACTCCTAAGAACGAATACAAAACTAATCATCTTTATCTTAATTAAACTATTTGCTTTTGGATTATAGCTATCAACAAGAATTGATTAATTATTCAAGAGCAACAAAACTGCTCATTTGCATAATACCCAATAATCAAGTATTTTATTAAACCTATTAAATTATTTGGAATTTGATTTCTATCAATTAGAAAAATTTATTGTTTCGTAGGCCATATAACTATTTTCTCAATTATTGCCTACATTTGATAGTTGCCAGAATACTATGATAATTGTTATTCTGATTGCCATCGTCTGAAGTCTAGTTTAATTATTAATTAAATATTAAATCAGTTCAATAGTCTATGTACGTTTTGGAACTATTTTTGTTGGTCAAAGTAGAATATATGTAGATAGGGTAATGCAATGGTCTTCTGGCCTATTTGTGTTTGAGATGCAATTGTTTGATTTTCACCGAACCGAAATGCTTATCTTAATTACAAGATTTTGCAATAATATTTAGGTTAGTTGTAGTCACTGAAACTGTCTGTCTTCCCGCTTGTCTGTTTGCTTGAATCGGCCTGGTGCAATGTAAATATTTGTAGAGTATTCCAAATGTTACGTATACGTAATTCTTGTATCTGTTTGTGCTGCCAATTGTGCCGTGTGTCTGCTTGTACGGTTAAGTATTTTTGGTCTTTGTGCTGTCTCTGTTCGGCTGGAAGGCAGCTGAAAATCGGGCTAAATTTTTTAACTGCAATAATTATACGGCAATTAGTGAAATGTTCAATAATGCAGCTATGCAAGGCAGCCGTTACAATTTTTGACTGCACTCGGTAAACTTCTAATTGCCATTAGCGCACTTTAGTTTTTCAGCCACTTCTGAAATGCGGTATGAGAGGAAGCGAGGAGCAATGGGTGAAAAGCAGGTAAACCCCTCTCTTCACTCTCCACCCACTATACACATTTTGCAGTTTTGGCGCGTAATTAGACCGCGCCGTTAGCTGCTGCTGCAGCTCTTGGTTGGCGGGTTGTAGGATTGCAGGGCTGCCTAGCTGGCTGAATGTCTGACTGGCTGGTTGTCTGTAATTTAGTACTAATGGCGCACTTAAAGTGCAGGCAATTATTTTAGACCTTTTCCTATACCTATACCTATAACTATAGCAAAAGGTGTACAATGCTTAGTGAGCTCTCAAGCTTAAAAGTACCACCTCGAGTGGTTTCAATAGCACCGCCCCCAATGCGAACCAAGGGTCCTGCTCATCTCATATTGTATCTGTGCGAACTTTTGTCTAGTTGAGTGTTTAAATAAGTATGTTATTCAACAGCAAAATTGACTGTTAAGGTTCTTTCTTATAAACTTATCTAAGCAATTAATGCAATTCTGAGTTGTCCAATTGAATTTTTCTTGGATGAAATAATTTTCGAACGCTGCTGTATATTAATACTACAATTATAATTTATTTATGTGTAGCATATTGTTGATTAGATTATGTTCAATATCAAAAATATCCTGCTTTGAACTTTTTTTCTAACAAGATAAACAGTCTATATAGAAATTAGTAAAGACACATAAGCAGCTCAAAAGTGTCTTCTTTATAGGATCTGCTACAGTTTCACAATGTAATACAAAACCAAAAATCAAACCAATTGGCATGTTGTTAAGAATACCCCAAACTGTCAGTCATATAAATCTTATTGAGCAAAAGTTTGAAATACTACCACATTCTTTCACATATAAATGTTTGTGAATGTCTATGTGCTAGACAATCAGACTATAACTGCGCTTTTATGTACCAGCTCACTGGAGACTAATGCTGGTGCTATCAGAAATATGCAAAAATCAACTCGGCTATTGCAAGTGCCACAAGTGCCGCAAGTGTTCGGCTGCCAAACAACGGAAAGCAATATGCACTGGCAATATTTTTTTTATCTACAAATATTCGTAGTTGCTTAAAAAAAAGCGGCAAAATAAAAGGAACAACAAGTTTTGACAAGCTCTGAGGGCGGGGCGCACACGGGCGTTAGGGAAACAATGTGATGTGTGCGGCATGTCTTGATTTGCATAAGCCCCGCTTCTGGATTCTTTCTTCTCTTCTTTTTTCCAGCGTTTTTATGACAGCGACAATCGATAGTCAGATAGTGCCATAGTGCACTCGCTGTTCGGGGAGCCATCAATCAAACTTTCATATGTCCAATAGCATGCCAGCTTCATTGCTAGAGACCACCTTCTTTCACATCCCAGAGCGAGCTTGTCCACACCAATGGCAAGCTGGCCCAGCAATTGCGGGTTTGCTTAATTAAAATTCATGTGGTTTGTATTAATAAATGCAACTGAAATTTGGGTATCTGCCAAGTGAGAAATATAAAAAGCTTGTATTCATTATTAATTCTCTTAGTAATACAACAATTACTACATTAAGAGCTCAATAAATGTAAACATCAAAAATCAAGAGTCATTTGCAAATGACTTGGAACAAGCTTAATCGAACTCTGTAAAGAACTTACACTTAAAAATTATTGTATGTATACATTTTTTTAAATAATGGTTTGTTTCTTGAGCATTTTTGATCGATCTTTTGGATTATAGGTGTTTAGCATTTATTCTATTCCTTTTTCCTGTTTTGTTATTGAGTTGTATGTTTGAACTTGCTTGAAAGTTCTGGGTTCAATATATTTTGCTGTCGCTTTATTGCTGCTTCGATTTCTTTTCTTTTTCGTTTATGTTGCTGCTGTTGTTGTTGTTGTTGTTGTTTCCAACGCTGTTGTTCGTTGTTGTTGTCGTTGGCGGCACCCAAAGCGCTCATAAATCAAAAAAAGCTGTTGTTTGCTTACAGGCGCACCCACTCCATGTCTGCGTGTGTCTGTGTTTGTGAATGTCAATGTGTGTGTATGTGTGGGTGTGTGTGTGTGATGTGTGTATAAATCACAAAGCATGTCCTTTGCCAATACAAACACAATTGAGCATGCATATGCAACAGCAGCATGTCTCAGTGTGCGAGGCGAGCAAAAGTATGCAAAAGAAATTGCGTTAAAAAAATTTGATTAAAAAGTTTGTCGCCGTCGTTGTATGCCGAGTACAGTATACACTGGTATGTGTGGGTCGGTCGTTATATGTATCGGTAACTGTCACTGACACATAGCGCATAGCACAGAGCACACAGAATGGAGTCAGGCGACCAGCGGGCATTGTGCTTATCGATACGAGGCCATTGGCATGCCATGGCCAGTGTCGAGGAATGTTATAAATCTTTCAAAAGCCAAACGAAACGGGACTTGAATTCAATTTTACAACTGACAACTGAGACAAGGCATTGGCCGCAGGTTGCTTGCCACAGACTTTTACGACTTACACATAAATATTTATAATTAGTAACGTTTTTTAAGGCTTGTCAATTGCAAATGCTAGAAATATTTTAAATTAGACATAAATAAGCGCTCATTTGTGGAACTTTAAGTACAGCATGTTGTTTGTCAATCTTTCACCTGTCATATGTGCAATTAAAAGTTTTACTTTTTCTCTCTTCGAAACTGTAATTGTCATTTTACAGCAACTTTTAACTGTGAATTGTGTGGCCCTGTTCTCATTTGTGTCAGGTGCAGCAACGAAATTAGTCCTGTTAGTTTAACGTGACTGCAAACTGAAATGAACTGCCCCTCCACTCCTCCCAGCCATCCCTAATCACCTAGATCTAGTTGCAGCAAGTTCAAGGTTGTGCAAATATTGCCATGCAAATGGCACTCCACGACAGTTCACACACACACATGAGTTTTGTATGGCGCTAACAAGCATTTTCCTTCTCATATCCTACAAAGGAAATAGGTTTTCCGTTGCATTTGTTACCAAAAAGTACACAGTGAGAACACGGCCAGGGTTAGGCAAGGCACGTTCTTGCCCAAAAGAAGCGCACTGAACTGAAAGAAAAAACTCTAGAATGGCTACAGGAAAGCATGCTCGACTGTTGGAGACCTTGTACTTTTTTGTAAAAAACTCTTCCAGATCCAAACAGAAACACAAGTTTAATACTTCATTGTGTAAGTGTTGCTTCTTTCTTTTTATATGCTAATTAACTTTCAAGTATATTGTTCAAACAACATCCGAACTATGGTATAGTTATATCATGCAAGCTTTAAATGTGGCCTTGTATCTGGTTTACAATTTGAGCTTTCGGTGGCTTCAAAGATATTTTGTGTGATTTCAAGTATAGGGTTTTAAAATTGTTGTATCCAAAGCCTAGATGACAAAAAGGGCCAGGCAAATCATGTTGCAAGCAGGAGCAAAAAATGCGTAACAATGGCGACAAAGTTAAATGTCAACCTAAAACTATGCAATGCTAAATGCACTGTTAGTGGTGGAGTCCAAGTGGGGTTTGCTTTGTAGGTGGGTGGGTGGTTTTAGTGGTGGTTAACTAGTGGTGTGCGTGCTTTTTTGTGGCTTACCACTCTCGGAATCCGGACTTTGCACGGAAAGTTGAGGGTAAACTTTTAAGCCTGGCCCTGAGTAGAAGCCATTTAAAAAACGTTAGAAAGTTTCCAGTCAGCAAAAAGCTGAAGCTGATGGATAAATTACAGATTTTACAAGATAAAGCATACGGATTTACGGTGCTGATAATTAAAGTAGAGCAATGATGCATGAAATATTGCAAATAAAACAAAAGTAATTAATAAAAGTGATATAATAATTGCAGAGACATATTAATTTCGAGAGTTTAAGGCATTCTTATCCCAAATTAAATGACAGTTGAGCAGCAAATTATTATTAAGTTAAGGAGAGTTCTTACCAATATATTTTAACAATTAAGTACGTTTCCGTTCGACCAACATCTTCAGCTACCACGCTGACAGCCACTTAATGAGCTCGTTCTTAATTTTTCGTCATTTTTCTTCACTTTCCTCCTTATATGCTTCTAGGGATCTCTTGAGTTTTCTGTCTGGGCTTTTCGATTATAGCCATTGAGTCTGCGACTTGGGTGAATAAATATGCAAATCCTGGAATCAAGTTGAAGTTGAGATTCAACTTGGTTGACTGGCAAACAACCTCATTCGAGGCTAGGTGCGTATTTGTCCTTGGCTCCCTTTCTGCAATGGTGTGTGTGTGTGTGTGCGTGTGAGTATTGTAATTGAAATCGCATCGAGACGTGAAATGAAACGTAAAGTCATCGAATCAATTGAAATGAAAATTAAATTAAATGCATACGCTCATACATTTATTCATACTCTCTTTTACACATACAAATGCATACATTCAATGAATAATACGAGTATACCGAACATATCACAGACCCATTCACATTCTCACACATAAACTCAATCTTAATTAAACACAGACACGCATATTGAGTTCCTTGAAAGGAAAAGCATTCGTTTGACTCTGACTCACTCGACAAGTTGAAGTGGAAAAAAAATCGAATTGGTTCATAGGGAAGGGAGCGAACTCATGAGTGTGTGCTTTTAGATTCCTCCAGTTTTGCTTTTCTGCAGAATGTTTTTATTTAGACTTTCCATATGATATGCCGACATTGTGGCCTATTTGTATTGTGAGGTGTAAGTACTACGTTTTCTTACTTTAAACCATCTCTAATCATTGTAAGTTAATAAATTAATGAATACAAATTGATTTGCAGATGTTTCTAAAGTTTTTTGCTTTTTATATAGATTCTCAAAATCGATTCGCTACTGTATTCTACAGAATGGGGATAAAAAGTACAAATTTCTGAGCACAGCAGTTGTTGTTTAAATAAAATCTTTAAGAGCTCAGACTGAAATAATTTGGAGCATACAAGGCACCGCATTCGTATGTATATTTTTTCGGTTCAGTCCCCTTGTGCGTATTTGTTTAGGCAAATACAAAGAAAAAGCCCCACATTACATTTCAAAAACAGAGAAAAGCAAAAGTGACAGTGATTTCTAGTTGCTTTTAGCTTTGCTTACTCAAATTATCCGCTTTGAGGCGAAAGAAATCATAAGTGGAAATCTAATAATGAAGCCGCAACTATTGCTTGGACCTTTCTGGGCATCAACAGGCTATCAAATCAAATAAGCTCAGCCAATCGTCACATAAATTTATGACATATGCAAAGGACAACTTACAACTGCCAGTGCCGTGCCAGATGTCCTGCCCTGTCGCAACCAGGTAATCCCATTATGAAGCAATCGCATTTGCAACAAGAGCAACAACATCTATATAGTATTTTATGGTACATGTGGAAAATGCAAAGACCTGGCCAGTTCAAGCACTTAGATGATGCAAAAACTGAAACTAATTTTCCACTTTGCAGCACAATCTAAGCCAATAAAGTTAGAAGTTGCTGATGCTTTAAATTCGAGCAAGATATCTGTACTTTACCAGCTGAAATTGCTGTAATATAATATCTTAAAGTTGCTTGAATTTCTTTGAGATTCCCTTTTAAAGCTACATTTATCTTTATATTATCTATTGTTTTCAATAATAACAATCTTTATCTAAATCTTTATAACATTAACATAAAAGTTATTGAAGTAAGACTTATCACCAGAATTTTCCACCTGATTTGGAAAGATGTTTAACTTTCAATAATGTTATTTAAAATCGTCATCTTCAAGTAGCGCCTCGCTATTATTCTGCTCATAATTTTCGTGCACTAAGTTTTCGACACTCATTTGAATTTGTCCATCGTAATGAACTTTGGACGGTGGTTTTTCATCTTTATCTGCAGGACTTATGATGGTTAATCCTCCAGCTACCAAAAACGTTAGGGCAATGGCAACATAACCAGTTGCATAAATCTCTGGCTTACTGAGGAAGACATTTAAATACCAAATTAAATGTCGTGTTCCAGCCACCATATGATATGCAAAAGGTAGAACCACACAGAACTTTAAAACATTAAATAATGTCCTACTGCAATCACATTTCTCAATCTTTTCTGCCAAGGCATCGATACTTATATCGCAGCATAGACCTGAAATACCAATAATCCAAATGCCTATGGCCAATACGAATCCACTCATTCGCAGTAATATCGACATTACAGAAGTTAGCTGTTTCTTATATATGGACAGATGTGGGGACAACTGTCGTCCCAGTTTCTTATTCTTCTCATTATAGCTCATTTTTGGATAGAGAGCGGGCAGGATTCGCAATTCAATTTTGGGCGGACCCTGCAATTTTTTCATTTCCTTCTTAGGCTGAACTCCTTTGCCACTTTCATCGAGCTGTTCGATTTCGTTTTTCAACCTGTCCACTTCGTCCAGTGTCTTTTTAATAGCACTCCCAGCTTTCTTCGCGAATTTATCTTCACCATCAGTGTCCTTAAATTTTGAATATTGAATTGTCTGTTGTATCAATGGAGTGGTCAAAACACGTTGATTTCCATACAGAAGCAGTTGAGCACTCCGCTGCAGGGGACTTTTAAAGTAGCGGTTTCTGTTATGAATTAGAGTAATTATATTCAATTGTTAAACAGTCTGAGATCAACTTACAAAGTGTACATTCTTAAAAATATTATAAAATCTCAACCTGAAAGTACAATGTTTTGAAGCTAGTGTTAAATAAATGATTAATCTCATGGATATTGTGATAAAAAAATTTAATATTTTCAAAGAAGGTTTGCTACATTTCACAAATAACAACAGTAAGTGTAGCTTCAGTTACATTAAATTGCAGACAGGCTTCCCATTTAGTTAGACAGTTAGATAATTGAAGCTGATTTTGGAGTTTATGAATTTTCATAATTTGCTATAAGTTGGCAACTTGGCAGCAACATTCAAGCAATCTAAGGTCCAAACTTTTGCTGCATGCCAAGCACATTATAAAATATTTATAGCAGAAAATTTGTTAAGCGCCTCAAAAATGCATGAGGGACAGCAACAAAAAAAACTAGGTACACCAACCATACAATGTTGACTTCTTGCAACGCACAAATGTCAGATTTAGTTTAGTTATCCATACATATTTTTTACTGGGTGCCTCAGTTTGTTACATAATATGGGTAAATACTTTTTTTATCCTTCACATTTCCTAATTTTAGTTATGTTACTTTACAAATTATGAAACTTTTAAGTACATAGAGTTTTTATTATCTTACTTAATGAAAAGAGTTTGTATTGATCATTTAATTTTAGGAAGAATAATATTTCCATAAATAATAAGACGTTTATTATATTAATTATAGATTTATATTATATTATATTACTATAAAGACCTTAAAATCGGGGTTTTCTCAACTTCTGCTTCATGCTATTCTGTTCTTTCCGTTAAGTTTGTTATAAGTTTACAGAGTCCCATACTGTCGAGTTCGCTGACAATAGTTATTCCTACTAGTTATTTGTATGTTTTTTCATATAAATAAATATTTTTTTTGCAGCTCAAACGATTATGACACATTCATACGGACGCCAGAAGGCTTCACCATAAAACATAAAATGAAGAACACTGCAAAGCCAACACTATGCGAGCTCCAGTATATATCCGAGTATTGTATAGTATGTAAAATGTTTATATACCTATAAGTAAATACATAAGTATCTGTACGTTTATGTGATGTGTTGCTGCAAACTGACAAAAAAGGTTGAGCTGAAATTTAAACATACATAAATATATGAAAAGTTAATTTGAAAAAATCTCTTTTGACAGTCCTCGGCGGGTGGGCGGCAACTCGGGAATCTGTGAATGGAGGGAACGGAAGGCACTTTCAAAAGGCGCAGCTGGGCTGTTGTTGTTCTTGTTGTTGTTGTTGTTTCAGCTGCTCTCGCCAGTGTTGTTGTTATTGTAGCTGTTGCTGCTGCCAAGTCGCAGTCAGTCACTTGCACGATGCTGTCGAGCTGCAACTACAGCATCGCCGTCCACAGTAAACGATGAAAAATGTGCGAAATTGTACACATACACACACATAGAGAATGAGCGAGAGGAGACGCATACACACACACACACACGTGCACATTGAAAGAGAAACGCATAGGGGAGCAGCTCCTGCTGTTTATATAGCCTGGCTACGTGTATAAATAACGGTAACATTTTAAATCAGTCGAGTGACTGCAGGAAACGGCGAAACGAAAGCTCAAACTGGTGCCAACTCAGCGACGTTACTGACAACCCCTATTCCCAGTTTCCAGTTTCCACTTACTCCATTCCCTGCCTGTCTGCCTTCTTGTTTTCCCTGACATTGATGTTGCTGTGCTGCTGTTCGTGTGTGTGTGTGTGTGTGTGTGTGTGTGTGTGTGCGTGTTAACTTCGCCGCAACAATTTCATTCCTCATACATTTCTGGGCAAAACGCTGCCTTGTCTCTTGCTCCACATACACAAAACGCAACCATGTCGCCTCGTTTCCCATTTTGGACTCTCTTTTCTTTATTGTATTTTTGGCTTGTCCAACGATGCTTCATATATTCTGCAAAATTTATGAAATTTTAACCCATTTTTTCGCACCCGGGCATTGTAAGCGGTTATTAAATCTTGTCTTCCATTTAATTGGTTTTAAAATTTTAATTAAAAGTAAGCATAATTAATGTTTTTCTGGTGACAAAAAAAAACAAAAGTCACCCAATGTATAACAAGGTATTAGCTTTGATTGGAATTTTGTGAACGATAATATATAAATAAAAATATAGATGGAATACGTAAAGTTTTTCTTGGTATGTGATTAGTTTCTGCAAAACAGGAAATTCTTATTACTACTATTTCCTGAAAAATTATGTATTACTTTATTTATATTATTCTGAGAGTCCAATTTAATTGCAAAAGGCACTCAATGTTAGAAACGCGTTTGAAGCAATGAGACAATGAAATGTCGAAATGTATTTATAGTGCATAATCTTTGGGGCTGCATTACAGCTCATTGGACATCACGGACTTCGAATGACTTGTAAGTACTTATAGGACAGAGTGTGGGAATTCCATTAAGTTTATTAAGAGGCTTTAATTAGTTTATATACATTAAGAACAGCCCACAGCCTGCAAATGGAAAGGCAAAAAAATATAAATAACATTGCCTACATTTCATTAATTACCGAGCTGTCAGGGCAACCAGCGACCACTTTAAGACGCTTCTTACCTTTTGATGGCCCGCGGTGTCAAGTAATTTACAAAGCACAGGCAACAATGAAACTGTAGGGGGCTAAGGCAGAGGGTTGGCTATACACTCCAATTGAGAGTGGAGGGTTTTGATTGAACACTCGCATCTTAAGTTTTGACGTTAATCTTTGATTAGAGAGTGGGGCGTCAGTTTCGCTGACACTTCATTATGTGATTTTAATATGAGTATATATGTATATATAGTACAACAATGCCGCCAGCCGATAGAATCTCATTTAGCAGCGAAACGTTTGATCTTAATTAGTATACTTGAATGTTCTCGCTCATTCAATCGAGTGTCGACTTTGCATCAGCATCAGCATCAGCATCGGCATCAGAAACAGCAGCAACAGCACAAGCATCAGCATCAGCATCAACATCAGCGAAAATAACAAAATGTCGCAAATGACTAAGGGAGATGCTCCGAAGGATGGGATGGGGTGGGGAGAGCGGGAATTTCTCATCGTTTCGCTCGCTTGATTGGCAGTTTTGGCCCTTTGCACTTGCCGTTGCCCTGATTGCCGTGCTTCCTGCTTCGACTGCCGTTGATGCTGCTACTGATTTTTGTCTAAGCGGATTTCATTCGCATATTAATTGAAGTTTACACAGCGACAAAAGTAGGCGGCTTGGTCACTAATTAAATAGAGTTCCCTTTGGCAATCGACCTCTAAATTCTCCACAGTGTACCCATTGCCATGTCACGAAGGAGACGCGTCAAATTGTCAAACACGCGCCAAACTTTAGTGTGGGTAAATATTTTTCAATTAAAATGGCTGCCAGGCTATTTGCTCAGCACTTTGGCGGCTTGCATAAAAATTTAGTGGTCTCATAGTTGGCAATTGAAATTGGAGGACACGGAAGGTACGTCCAAGAAATTGCATGATGAACAGTTTAAAAGACATTGCTGTGCTTTCTACCCCGATAATCAAACTAATCAACAAAAGGTATTGCAGAAGCAAATTAAAATTTACAAAAAAAAACGTAATCTGAAATTCCTAAGATGAGAAATGCAATGAACTGGAATGTTCATAGATGTGGTTTGCTAATGAAGTTTTTGAAACACAAAGGTACTACTTAAGCTGTCTAATGACTACTTCTAATTAATAGGTACGTAAGTAGAATATTTTATGCTACTTTTTAAGCTTCAAAATAAATTAAATTAAAGTAGAAATTAAGAGCATTTCAAATCATTTTTGACTCTGTCTGTAATAATTTAATTATATTTTGTTAAAGTGGACACCCATTTTTTGAGCTTGACTTTAAAACCAGTTCAGCTTTTGGTCTGGTTTACTCTCATTAGCCGAACACTTTAACAGTTAAGCGCACAGATAGCGGGATAACAACTAATATCAAGTATACGCAATGTTCTGCACAGAATTTCTAGGTAAATCTACGTTTAGCCGCATTAGCTGCATGCGGCACTGGGTATGGCTTAATTACCTTAAACTTCACAGATATGTGAATGAGAGTGTATGTGTGTGTGGGCTTGCCTTTAATTTAGCTGAACTCGAAGTCAAACTTTTTGAGTACCTACGAATATTGTAAACGGAGCACTGCAGACATAAAGGTAAAACTAAGTCAAACAACCAAATCACCAGGAAAAGCTGAAATTGGAGCTGTTCAGCTGCTCTGGCAAACTGTCGATAATTAGCTAGAAAAGTTTTAACTTGGCCATTAACACGCATTTGCTGCATAATGGGCCTGTCTGGCATAGATTTGCAGCTATGTGGCAATACGTTGTACATCTTGCTTCTTACCTTTTACCACTTTCCTCATGCCACGTGACGCATTAACTCAAATGGCTGGGCAATAAAGCAATGTCTCGTGGCTTTAGGCCAAAAGTTTCAACCACTTGAACTTGATGGTTGTCGGCAGCAAAAGCTACGTTTTCAACAATTGGCACAACAATACCCACCACACTTGACTGGCGCTGAGTGTTTTATAATTAAAGCCAGAGAAAAGGATCGAAGAAGCCTTGAACTCAATCCAACAACAAGGCATGACTGTGGCTGCATTGCGTGTGGCGGAGGTTGGAAGTACGGCCAAGTTGCAGCCACAATTGTTGCACGCACAGTCCTAGTCAAGTGAAAAAATTTTTACATTCATGGCTACCTATATAGGGGAACATATTTACATAGAACAAAGTGTATTTAATATATTTGACTCTAAAAACTCCGTTTGTAACTGGGTCTTGAAGCTGAACAACTTTTGCATGGCTTCTAATTACCCTTTTGTTTGCAGTGTCGGAGCAACTCTTTGGCTCGATAATTTCTTAATACTGAACTCATTTTATTACAGCTCAGCCACGACACAGCTGTGCCACACCGAACACTTTGAACTTGAGAAGGACGGACACAACACGGGAAGCTTCATTAGCATACTGACATAGGTAATGACATATGATTGGGGAAGTCTTCATTTAAAACTCTCGAGCCCTGTTGGAATAAAATACATTTATTTTAACAGCCATAAAATATCAATAACAAATGAAAATATATGATGAAACTTAAAAAACTGATTCTGAACTAACCAAATATTAAAGACATGTAGTTAATGTAATTTTCAAGGAGCAGACTTTCATCTGGTAGCCAGTAGCTTATCGAAGTAACCAATTTTCAGAACATTCAACGACTTACAAACGAAGTACTTCTTTTAAGAGTCACTTGGTCAGTTCGATGAGTGGGCCAGTTTGACCCTTTAGATGTCAATTGAGCTGCAGCAGACATAAATCAATAGCTTTCGAAATTGGCAACAGCAGCTGAATAACCACAATATGCCAGCCTTAAAAATGAGCCGTTGCAGCTGCTTCCGCTTCCCATTAAGACAAGTGTCCGTTTTGTGAGCGGAATGCATCCGCCGGTGCACCGGGGGTAAAATAAGTAATTGCATTAAATCCAGAAAAATTGCAGGCAGTTAAGCTGCCAGCTGAATCCTGTCACTGTCCCAGCGGGTACCACTGTCGTGTCTAATTGAATTTTTCGGCGCCTCGCTCATTTATTAATCCGATTTCAATCGACTTGCAAGTCCCAGGTGCTGCATTGCATTTTCCAGCGAATTAATGACATTCATTAGTCTCATTTAGATTGCCATCAGCCAACCTGAAAATGAAAATGAAAACGACAACGACAACGAAAACACAACTAACCTTAAATAGCCTTAATTTCGGATTTTCATACCTAGAGTGTGGATAAGGCTATAAGAAGTGAGTAGAGTTTCGGTCAGGCTCCAAAACTAAACATGTTTTTGAAGGTTTTTCCAACTGTAATCCATAAATTCATTTAATTTAAAAGCTGAGAACATAAACAAAACTTTCAGTTCGAAAATATTTATTATAAGCTGATGAATAGAATGAGAGATATGTATATAGAGAAATTAACTTGCCTATTTAATTCACGTTATCTCTGATTCGTCCATTGTGCCATGTGTCTATAAATTGGGTCAAATGTTTTAGCTTAGATTTTTTGGGGGCTGCCTGCCTTTTAATTAGCATGTTTATTTGACTTTGCCTGTACAAGTGAAAGCAAAGTTTTTGGGACTGGCTTAGAGTCTGAAACGCTGTGCCACAGGCGCACGAGGCTTATACGTAATTTCTATATATACATATAAGTTTGTGCCAGCTGCTTGTGCGTTGAGTGTTGATTAAACAAATTGCAAATGAGCTTAGGTTTTTTTGTAGTAGCTGTTGATGTTGATGTGTTTTGGCCAAAATAAACAAACAAAGCCTTGGGGAAGCCATGCACTTGAATAAACTCTTATAAAACTAAATAAATACACAGGCACACAAAGACAAACTGTAGTTAAATGCACAAATAAAAAGTAAATGCTGACAGTAGGCGTGTCTTTTGCCATATAGCTCTCTCTCACTCTATTTGTTTATCTCTTTCTATCTATCTGTGTGTGTGTATGTATGTGAGTAAGTTGTGCAAATGACAGTGAGTTATTTAAGAAATGCAATTTCAATTAAATATGCAAAATAGTCAAAGTCTAATTTAGACAGTTACCCATTGTGCTGAGAGCATTCCCTCCTTCTCCCAGGCAACTTCACAAAAACTTGTAGCTAAAATGCTAAGATACTTAAATATTTATATGGAGAGCAGCAGCAGCAGCAGCAACGACAGCAATAACAACTACAACAGTGGATGCAACTAAACTTTGTAATCAACAATTTGCATATTTGCTTTGGCAATGGCAGAAACTCTTCCACCTTCACCTTGCGCACAATGCATTTAACTTTTTTTGTTTCATGAAATTTTTACTGCTGTTCTTGTAGTTTTTTTTGCGCTGCGTCCTTAGTTGCATTGTTTTTATTATATTGTTTTTGTTTGTATACCCTGCCTTTCTTCAAAGTGCGAATAGAGTATATTACGCAAATATCCGATCAATTATCAATGGGCAATTCTCCGTATTCCTGTCAGTTTATATAATGAGGTTGTTTTTGTCATTTTGTATGTGGTTTAATAAAGCCTTTATAATTGCAATCCGATCATAATTTTAATAAAATTAGTAGTCTATTAAAAAGAATGAATGAATGAAAGAAAGAATGAAGAATTGATAGTAAGAATTATATTGAAAAATATTCGTTAAATAACATTACAAGGTAACTTCTCATTGGTATACCCAACTATTGCACACTCACTTGTTTTTAACTGTTTGTTATTTGTTTCTTGTTTCTGGGCTGTTTTTTTTCAGGCTTTTAAGCATTTGGCAAGCATGAAAATTACTTTATTTGCGTTTATGTGATTTTATGCTCTAATAATTTAAATTTGTTAAACAAGTAGAGTCGTATTTATTTTGAAAATCTGTTAAATTATCAAAAAAAAAAAGATAATACAGATTTTGTATTAACAAAACAGATTATAAGTACTAGATTATTATATCAGATCGCTGTGAGCTTTTTAATGTCTTTGTGGCACTTTGATGAGTCAAGGATAAATAGATTGTAGGCGTTGTCGTGCTAGCAAGGACTTGACCACTAAGCACTGACCATGAGCGTTAACGCTCAATTCCGTTCATTCAGAGGCTATTTAGCGTTTGTTGACTGGATAATTATGTGGTTCGTGCGAGATTTATGCCCAAAGTGCGCTGACTGTGGAGGATTAAGGTGAAAAGACAGGACACGATTTTCCGTTGATGGCGTTTCCACTTTCCGTTAACTGTGCTGCATGTGTTGCAAATAAATTGACTGCCTGTGGAGGCGAGCGTTAAGCAAACAATGCGGCGCAGGAGCTGACACTAAATAAGCAGACTTGTGTAGGTGCAAATGTGGTCCTTTATATCAGTTTGGGCTTGTGTGTGTGTGTGTTTGAAACAATATTGAATATTGCAGACACAACAGTCTCGGCCTTAGTTCGTCCTGTGCGCGCGCGTGCCTTGAAATTAAATGTCGTTATGAGTAGGCATTTATATACAACGCAAGACACTAATGCACACGCACACACACACACACACACACACACACACACCCACACACACATATCTATACACATTTATTCAATACATACTAGATTTTGAGTGTGTGCTACATATTCATTTACCCAGTTGACTGTCGACAGTCAGAAAGTCAGCCCCAGTTGCGTTTTGTTTGTGCTGGAGTTTGTCTTTTGCCACACAAAACAAATATTGAAAAAGAAATAAACGCAAGCTAAATAATACAACAGAAATAAAGAAGTTGAAGCTGACATATACACATATATACAATTATATATAGAAAACCATACACAGATACACGTTGATACTAAAGAAAGCTGACGCTGGCATTCTGTTTCATGGTAAACTGAATGAATCATTTTTAAACTCGTATTCCAGAAGGATTTTTCATGTATGTGGTTCCTAGAAATTGTACTTTGATACAGTTGTTAACATATATCTGAAACTACCTTAGCAAAAATGTCCCAGTTGGGCTTTATATAATTTAAAAATACATAAAAAACTCTTTTTTTAATGACTAAATATAAAATTCAGAGATATCAGTTTTGATTGTTAACAAACAATAAAATAATAGGTGCCAAGGTATTTATTTTATCAATAGTTTTAAGAATCATCTTAACTTAAATTTTGAGCCGGAGAGTTAAATTTGCAGCTGTTGGCACAAAGCATTGAGACAATTTATTTGCCACTCTGAAGACTTTAGTTCTTCATTAAGTACAACCCAATTACATTGTGCCAACCCATACAAATAGCACTAAGCAGATACACACACAAACACACACGTACTCAGTACACTCATCTAATTATTCTCTCAATTATAAATCCTCGTAACTGTTCTCCTTTGCCCCCTCAATCCATCATTCTGTGGCTAAACGCCCCAGAGCTTCAAGTGTTGTTTTTGTTCGACTCTCTCTCTCTCTCTCTCTGTGTGTGCGTGTGTGTATGTGTGTGTGCGGGTGTAAATGTGTGTGTAGCTACAACGCATTGAAATTGCAAACAGGCAGCTGGCAGCAGGCAGCAGGCAGCATCATTACAAACTGAACTGTAAGCGTTTACAATCGATGGTAAAGCAAATCATTGTCATTACATGGGCGTAACCGCACGCACACCCCATATATATATATACATGTATATGTATATACATATATACACGCACATAATAGTGAGAGGAGAGTTTGAGAAAGACATGCGATGTGGAGGAGAGAAAGGGAGGAGTAAGGAAAGCAATTTCCGCACAAGTTTGTGGCTTCTGCCTACCAATAAGTTTGTATTTAGTACCAAGTATTGAGGCGCGTGCATTGTAACAGTAATGAGCTTTAATCATAATTGATTTACAATGTCTGCCAGCATAGGAGGAGTCTGTCATCAATGGCATAAACAGCCAAAAGCTCCAATTCCAATCACAATATCCATCAGTTAACCCGCACAGCCGATTTATGCGCTGCAATAAACTTCCTCAGACAAATTATGCCTCCGCGCAGCCTTGATGGCTGAGTTCATTTTTCATACTATCCCCTTTGGCCACCACCCTCCCCTTGAAAAGCATCAAGCGAAAATAAAACTTTGGCCGTTTTGCAGCTCAACACTCGTCGTTTATTGACTTATAGCCATGGCTGGCAGTCAGCGTAGAACAAATGGCCCTCGCACAAAGCCAAAAGTTTTTGGGCCAAGAGAATAATGCCAGAATATGCAAATATTTTCAACAGTCAAAAACTTTTAACAATTGCAACTTACTCGGGCCTGTTGCCACTTGTCATCTTTTGCATTTAACAACAGTTTAGAATCAATTGCATTATTGATATGTCTTAGTTGGACTCGCTGCGAGTTGGCAGAATAACTAAACTTTAGTATTTTGAAGAAAGAATACAAATTAACTTAAAATTGGCGATGCGAAAGAGGAGCAAGTAAAAATGAAAAGAAATGATACCAAAATTTAAACAAGCTGCTCAATCGAGAAACTAAACCAAATAGATGTATCCCAAACACCAAAATAACATAAAATTTTTCTACTTATCAATCTATTTATACTAACTGCCAGATGTCGTACTACTATATAAGTAGTTATAATAAATAGTGCAGTTTGCTTAAAAATTCCTAGCATTTAAAATAAATAGATGTTACCTTCAGGTTATGTCGACCACAGCAAAGAAGCTTTACTTTAAATGCAAAATCTTGTGAGTGTTTCAGGGAACTAGATTTATAGTGCAGGATTATTTTGATGAACACGGATATTACAAGTTGAGACAAGAAATTTACTTAGTGTTGTGTGGCAGTCGAAAAGGGGAATCTGGAGTGAGCAGGAATTGGGACAAGCAATTTATTTGTCAGTTGCAGATTCACTGATTGGTCGTTTAGTTATGCGACGTCATAAAGATAAATGAGTTGGACTGCTTTGGTCTGGTCCTGTTCGTCATTCATTAGCAGTGGGCAAGCTTTTAACTGACAGCCCTGGTTAGTTAGTGTGCAGTATGCAAATTGTTGTAGCTGTAGATGTGTCTGCACTCTTTAGCTTCAAGGCTCGTTCACAATCTTTGATGTTGCCGTTTAAGACTTAACTTTGGCGTTAGCTTTGTTTGTTTAATAAATTTGCCTTGACAAAGACAATTTCAAATTCTTCCAGCAATTGGCAAACAGCAGCGATTGCCACTGTACAACACACACACACTAACACTGCCACAGTTATTGCTCGGGGCCCCTGGCCAGCGATTGCCAACTGCAGTAACTGTAATAGTAACAGTAGTAACATCACCAGCTACAGAATCCGGCTCGGTACCGGTCTGAATACAAAGGAAACCAATTAACAGTCGCCATTGTTTCACTTGGTAATTCAACTAAATTGCATGGTGCTCCCGTTGCTATTGCCATTGCCATAGCCATAGTCGTTTCTGTTGAAGTTGCAGTTGCAGTTGCTGTTCAGGTTGAGGTTGCATAAGCAAATCTCCAACAGCTCCCAGAAGTTCAGCAATTGAGCTGCTTTATTGCCACAAAATGAGCGCCTTGAATATGGTATAAGCATGTAAATCTCAGAAGGGGCAAAATGAGACGAATTATGTAGTTTTTGAACTCACCTGTTTAGCAAAAGGAGCCTGCGAGGCCTCCTACAATGCGTTACAAGGGTATATAAAGTCTTGAAGCTCTAGAGATTAAAGAGTATATTTACTAGCGGGATTATTAAATCGTAAATAAATGCTTCTATTTTATTATTGTAAGTCCTTTTTATAAAGTCTTCCAATTAAGAAAAACTCTCGATTAAAGTACATATGAGCATATTTTATCTTGTAAACGCTTTACTTTTCTCTTGTTTAATTTTCTCCTTATCTTTTTCTCTTCCTCTCTATTTCTCCCTCGTTTTCTTTTTCCACTTTCCTTTTATAGAATAATAATATTTATCCCAATTCATTCCTACATACCTTAATATATATGAACATGTATGCATATGTATGTATTTCAATCTATCAGACAAGCCTGTATCTTTGCATTACTCCAATTCATTTATTTCTTCATGATTATTCTGGAACTGGAATATCTGGACTACCAGTGTTTATGCGGATATGTATGGTAGGTGAAAAGACGGTCATTTTCAAATTGACTTGACTGCTGGAAAATGCTGATGTGTTCACATACAAAAGCTCGTTGCTAGAGGCATGACAAAAGTTATCCAAGTTGCTAATCAGCAGCTGGTGTCCGGCATGGAATCATTTGGGCATGGCTTTTGCTCAAATTAGCTATGGACCAACGGTGCGGGTCAACAAATGGTGCACTGCATGTGGCAACAGAGACACAAATTCAAATGACAAACTTTTTTTTGGTTGTTTCTATTCACCATGAACCGACGACGAGCCACAGCTTGGCAACGACCAAATGGCAACTAGCAACGGGCAAGTTTTCATTAGCATTTGCTATAACAAACACCAGAAAAAGCCACCCATATATGACAGACCAGTTGTTGCACCCACACCCACCCATATCCCGATACCAAATACCAAATACAGTCTAGCAAGTACCGAGATGCAAGTGGAACCTGGCCAACGTCCGTGGGAGCTGGGCAAACATTTTCATTGGTTTTCTTGGTTGAACGTCGCTTGGTTAGTGGCGTCGCATTTGAAGCGCGTCGAAAATGCATTTGCAGCGTGGTTGATGGCGACGTCAGCGATCGAAAGCCTGTTTCATTATCTCTCTCTCTCACTCGCTCTTTTTACTAGCCCTTTCGCTCTCTCTCTCTCTCTCTCTCTCTCTCTTACACTTTTTCGTGTGCGTGCCTGTTTGCTGGGATAAACGATGTAATCCAGTTGAAATGGAACTTTCACATTTAACTGCACACATGCACAGCTACGAAAACAGACAATTGCCGGGCTCATATGAGAGTGTGAGAGTATGAGATGGATGAAATGGATAAAGGAACAGAGACTGAAAGGGAGTATGGGGCTTGGGAAGTAAGCGCTCCGATAATGAAAACTTAAATCATTGTAGGCAAACTGCATGCCTCAGCAACACCAACAATATAAAACTGACATCAGGTATTCACGACTGTGTTCCACTCTATAGAAAAAAGATTCAAACTATGCCTAGCAGTGCAGACATGAAAACAGAGCTTTCTTAAGGCTTTAAGATGACATACACCAAGAAAGACTTTGCGTAGAGTATTAGAAAAATATTATTTTTGAAAGTGAGCATAAATATGTTCTTAAAATCATCCTAACAGTTAATCCCAGCTATGTAGATAGACTTCTCTTAACTCTGTAACTTCTTGTAGAGCCTAAGAAGGGTTTAATTTTCGAGAATGGGTAAATTAAAAAACATTTGGATGAGAAAGAGATATATGTCTTTAAAAGATAGATTATATTGTTTGTTACACCTGACATCACATAATGAATAATATCCTATTACGGGTAGTGCATAGAGATGCAACTGAGCAGCTGCTGACTGCATCCCTTCCTCTCTCTCTCTGTTTCTTTCTTGCCACAAAGTCTGTCTCCATTGGGAGTCTGTCTCTGAGCTGCAAAGTGTTTTCGTTTCGTTTCATTTTCGTGGTCCGTTGCGTGCCAAATCCATGAGCGTACGATGGCCGCAAAAAGTTGTCCGGACAGAATGACCAGGACGAGCTGCGTCAACCTTTAGTAGCCTTTTGATGACTTTTCGCCAACGACGACGACGACAACGATAGCGTTGGTCTTTTGCTCGTCGCTGTTGTTGTTGGTGCTGTAAGTCGCAATTTTGTTGTTGTAGTAACACGCCCCATTGTTCTTGTTGGTGTCGTTGATGGCGTTCAAATGAAAACTTTTCCAATTATTGCGGTGCGCCGAGCGAGTAAGAGAGGAGAGAGACAGAGAGAGAGAGAGAGAGAGAGAGAGAGAGACAGTGAAAGCAAAGTGACCAAAAGAAAGCCAAAAAGAATCAGTGGCAGACAAACAACTAAATGAGCATCAAATCGAACTCGTGCACCGCATAATGAGTGCTCGGATTTTTTTTTTCTCTTTTTGATTCAGGCTCAAGCTGCCCAACAACGCCCAGGTCATTAATCTAATTTGTGGTCCCAAACTTGGACCAATCGATTTTAAAATGGATGTGTATATGACTGCAAGGTGTAAGTACATCGATCAAATCATTTTGTTGCCATCGCCCACGCCCAACATCGTTTGGCGACTGTTAATGATGATGATGCCTAACTGCCAAACAAAACAAAACAACAGCAAGAACAGCAACAACAATCACAAACAGAACAGCAACAGCAACAATAAACAACAATGAGAACAATGACACGTTAAGCTTCCGTATACGGCATGAGATTGCAACGCTGGCAAACGTTACCAGTAACGTTACCAAAACAATGGCGTACGCCATGCCGCTAATGCTTGCCGGAAGTGACGCCATATTGTTTTTAGTGCTTTTGTCATTTACTGACGATGCGGTCGCCTATTGCCTCTGCCGATCTGACGATGACAACGCGATTGCCTGAACTGCTAAGCGGTGCTGTGAAATTCCACAAATAAGTTAACAAATGGCACAACATTTGCTTGTTCACACACTTACACTCCCACACACACACACACACACGCATAATCACGCAAGCTGGTGTGCGGCTTGTTCTATGCTTAAATCGGTTTATCCTTTTGCTTGAGATTCTATCTCGTTTTATTTAATTCAATCACAAATTGATTAATAATTGTTGCCATCGTCATGGCCAACGTTTTTTGTTTATACAAAAGTTTAATTAAACTTTAAGCGCTTGTTACATTTCATTCCAGCATTCTCCACGCTCTCTCTCGCTTTTTCTCTCTCTTTCTCTCACACTTGCTATTGCTCTCTGTGTCGATTAATTACACGTCTCGGCTCTTTTGGAAAGTTTAATTAGTTTCGCTTTTAATTGACAGTTGAAAAACTTCAGCTGCCTGGCATTTGACATGTGGTGTGTATTTGTGTTTGTGTGGGCGTGAGAGTATGAATAAAAGTGAGAAACTTCGTTACAAATATGTCGATTAAGCGCAAGAGACACAATCATTTAAAGAAACCAAATAATTTGCAGAAATATATTTTTCAGATATTGAATATTTGAAAATCCAATATACCCCAAAAGATATCTGCGAACTAAGTAGAAATTGAATTGAATCCAAACCACTCTCCTACCTCATAATCTCATAACTCGTAAAAAAGATCTCTGCTCGTTGTTAAAATAAGTGATTTAATTGCCAAAGTTTAATTTTGAATTGGGAAGTGAATTAAATATGTATATGTGGCCTTAACGGGCTTTTGGTATTTTATCAAGCTCAACGATGTTCGACATATCTTGAAATAATTTTTGGGTTAAACAAATAAACTCAATAGCTCGTCGTTTAAGCCCGTTCTTAGCTTCAGCAAAGTGATTAGCTGCGATTTGTTGTAAATATATTATGTTGCTCTACCTTGGCTTTGAATTCGTATTTCTCTGGTGAATGTTGTGTGCTCAAAAGTCAATGGAATACGCATTATTTGCACTTTGTCTTAAGTGCGCTGAGCAGGAAAGGAGCTCCGAATCCACATATAGTTACACTCACTGCCATTGTCGTTAGAAGGACGAGCTAGTGGTTAGAGTAACAGTATTTGGCTGGCAGTCTGTGGCTGTAACCGTTTCTTGCGTAAGTCAACAATCACAATGTTGTGTTAATGCTGGCTATATGTTTTCTGTATGTCCCTCTGAAAGTCTCCTATGCCTCCCTAGCTCAGCGTTTATGTCTGCACCACTGCTTCCAGATATAAAAATATGTATGTCTTACATACATGTGTATACATATGTGTGCAACAGCTTGTGTATGTGTGTGTGTGTCTGTGCGTGTGTAAGTATATATTTGAATGTCCTGTCATTTGTTGACCAAATAAGTACATGGCAAGCAATTTGTATTTGTTTTACTTTTGCGAAGCGAAGCGACCCATACGATAGCCGACAGTCGTCGAGTGTAGAGTTTCAGAGACACGCACCGAAGCCAAAAACCAAAGGACTCAACTAATTTCATATTAAAACATCGTTTTGCATGCAGGAGCAGCATCAGCATCAGGATCAGCAGCAGCAGCATCAACAGTGGTCAGTTGGCAGGAGGAGCTGAGTTGAGAAGCTGCCCCGAACATATTCTGCACGTTGGCACTTTGAAGCGGCTCTAATGAATTTGATGCCCCCAAAAATTCTTTGGCCTTGGCTTCGGGGCAGTTATTGTCATATGCTTATATGTGTGCGTATGTGTGAATACGATTGTGTGTGTGTGTGAGAGTGTGTGTGTATATGTCACATAATTGTCAAACTCATTCTGCACAGCTGTCAGCCCGAGGGCGGTTAGGCTAAGCTGAAGTGTAATATGGAGTGGTGTACTCTGGTGTTGTCCTGGCATGCAATTAACATTTATGGCCTTTTTCTTTTCTCTCTTTTTTTTGTATTTTGGCCAGCCTTGGAAATACAGCTTAAAGGAAATCAAAGTCAGAACGGTAATCCAATGAGCTGGCATTTCATTTTCCTTGCGATTCATAATAATTTGTAGATACATATCTATATATATATACATATATATATATTTATATATAAAGAGAGTAGGACAGTTAAAGTGAATTACAAATAAGTGGGACTGTTCAGCGAAGCGCATCCACAAAATGGAAGCCTCAGCAGAAAATGTTGAAAAACCGAATTATCGACAAAAATTTGTGCTCATTATTGAGGCCAAAGGGCGACGCACATAAATTTGATGTGCTGTCCTTTTTACCCCGTCCAGGAAATTGTCGGGTACACAATTTGGTCGTCACTCAAGCGCGTCTAATCAAAAGATAAATTCCCAAAGACACATACTTACTTAATACTTGTCCTATATATATCTGGGTAGTTACACTCTGAAGCGATTTCAAATAAATAATATTAAATTTGCACAAATAAGTGTCACAAGAATCAATAAGATATTCATGGCATAATAACTGAAACAAAATTAAATTAAAATACAGTTTTTAATAGAAAAACAAATATTAAATTATTTACAACATTTCTAGAAAATCAACATAATTAAAAGTTTTATTTAAAATTTTCATTAATTTATTTCACAACTTTTATACTCTAGTTAGCTAAATCGCATAACGGTGATCCTTTAGAGTGTCAAAGTTCTGCTGTAATCTATAGCTAGTATTTATTCTTCATACATACATACATACATACATACATACATACATACATACATACATACATACATACATACATACATACATACATACATACATACCATATATGCATTCTCAATCGGATTTCCTTGAACTTTTCCTTTGCCTCGTTGTATTTTGTGCTTTGATTTGAACCTACGACTTTATTTTGGGAGTTTTTATGTATTTTATTTGACCGCCTGTGCTGTGGTCGGCTGTGACGGCTGGCGTTTGGTCTTTTGCCACACCCTCTAAAACTGGGCACGAATCATTATTATGCCATGCACAGTTATGTGCCTGACCCAAAAATATGTAAAAGGGCCGCGTAAAAATCCTTTTTGGTCTGGTAAATCGTGCAATCTGCGCCGTCGCCTCGTTTCTGCCGCCGCCGTCATATAAAATTCAACTTTTGTGCTGAATTTTTGAGTTTATCTCTTAATATGGATATGTGTGTGTGGGTATGGTATGTATTTGGATGCGTATATGTGAGTGTGAATTTTATGCTCTAATGTCAACGTAAGGCACGCCCCGGCAGCGGCTCAATTTCGCTTTATGTTAATTTAAACATGTGCCGCTATGCGCATAAAATATGAACAGCCTCCCATGCCATGCCCATGCCAATTCCCTGCCTCATCCTACACACTTTGAAAGTCCTTTTACATACATTCTAGAAGCTAAAAACTGACCGCTGTTGTTGCTGACTGTTGTTGTTGTTGTTGCTGTTTGTGCTATTTGTTCTTGTAGTTTTTGGGTCAACTTAGTTTGTAGTGTGTGTCAAGATTTTCGTTTTTACTTTTATTTCTACTTCTCCTCGCAGCTGATCCTTGTGTCCACATGTGTACCAACTAATTTTTTTCTCTCCATATTTTTATGAGTTGGGTTATGCTTTTATGTATATGTACTTTTGTTGATTTCTTGTTGTTGACTTTTATGTTGGTAAACTCTTTTGCATTCGACGTTACATTTGCTGTATGCTCAAGCCCAGCAGTCACACAACTATATATGTATGTAAATACATGTTACATAAGTAATATATATTTACACATCATAACAAGACAAGAAATGTCCTAATAAAAAAAAAAACATTTCCAATTTCCAATTAGGCAAAGGCAATATATTCTTTTCTTGATTAAGAACTTCAATTGATTTAGTGTGTCTTTCATAAATTATTACTACTTATTATTATCTTAATATACTTAGCACGGAATTCAGTACAGCAGCTTAAGCTACAGATCAGGCATCCATTTGGATTTGTTCTTTAATCAGCATTTGTAGCGCATCTTTAATTCGCCTTAAGCCGAAAACAGAGAAAAAACCCAACACCAACTCAATTTCGTTTTTATTTGTCAGTCAAATATGAGATTAGTACTTATACGCATAGCACAAACAACAACAACTCGTCCTGCTTCCTTTCGTTCAACTTGTAGCCAAAAATTATATTTGACTACATGATTTTTCCTTGCTGTTGCCTTCCTTTTTTCTGTTTTAGGTTTTTCACATCCGCTACAAATTTTCATTTTTTTCTGCTATTTCCTTTTGCTGGGGGTCACATTTGTTCAAATGCTCAAATATTTTAGCAATACTCGTACAAGTAAATTAAGATGTGTGCGTGAGTGTGTATTTTGGTCAGCTTTGCTTTTTATCATATAAGCATTTTAATTAGATTCTTGATTATAAGCTTTATATTTTCCCAAATTCATAAAATGCTTCTTTTTAATTAAAATATTTGCTCAGATCAAATTGGGGACCTTCGGGTGCGTCGTCTATCTGTCTATCATGTATACGTATGCTTTGATGTCCTTGACTGTGCTAAAGGCTAGAGTTCTCGCAATATTTCAATGCTGTTTTTAAGTTGATGTTAGACTTGTAGTCTGGCAATTTGTTGGTGACCTGGCATACTATACACAACTGTTTGACTCTTTGGCTGTTTAGAAAAGCTATTGTTGATGCCATAAATTTGCAACTGCCCCAACAGATTAACTGTGAAAATGACCACTGATTTGAGCAGAACCAGCATCATATGGGGTACAGATAAAGCGGGACAGAGTGCCACAGGGCAACGCAATGCAATATACGTTGTGGCATAGAAAATGGGAAATTAGGCGTATTTATGGGCGGGCACTTTGTAGGTCATTCGATGCGATTTCATTGACCATTTCCAATCGAAATGCGATCAACGTGCGCTATTAAAATTCTCGCAGACAGACACACTTGTATATGCATGCATTATACACACATTTGTGCGCATTTAATGCGCTTAATTGTATTGGTAATGTGCATGAAAGACTTTAATTATGGCCAAAATATATGCATGTGTGCCTTGTCTCTGGTGTGATTAGCCACTACAAATTGCCACAGTGTCATTTGTTACACAATTCAAATGGCACAAGCAACAACAATGTTCTATAACAATGTCAACTGCATTTAATTTATTTGCAAGCCAGCAACAACTACAACAAATACCGTTTTTCTCTTCCGATTTTGGCTTATTGCCCAAAAAACTGTCAATGCATTAAAATATTTATTGGCATCGCCTCGCCATAATATAAACAACTGCAAACTGCAAAAAACTGTTCATACTCAAAGGCGAGAAGTGTAAATATGCAAAAATGCTTTGGCCTAAAGAGTCTCGCAAGCGAAAAGTCGCAATAAATATTGTTGTAAATAAATTATTAACAATACACACAAGGCTGCCATCTGTTCAATGCAATTTTTTGTACATATTAAGTTAGTTTAAATGCAAAATAAATGAGAATAAAAGGACCATTTTTCAATTTTTTTTACGATAAGTTTACTATACATATATGTTTTTATTTTTCAAATACTTAACAAAGCAAAGGTGAATAAATGTGTTATATATAATATACAGTTATAGAGAAAGTAAATCATGCATATAAACTTTGAAAATAGGCTTAACAAAATGTCAGAAAAGAGTGCTGAGTTTTAAGAAAGGAAAGTTAGATTAACATTAAAGCTGAGTTAATGATAAAATGAATTTAGAATTAATATAAATAAATAGCATAACAAAGGAAGGAAATCATATAACATTATTCAAATAGGAAAATAATCTTATAAATTGTCCATAAATTATTTTTAAAAGACAATTATAGCCAATTCATAATTTATTCAGTATTTTCCTCTCTTCTCGTGCCAATCAATTGGCTCAACGAGTAATGCTTTTTAGTTATTTATAATAGAGAACTGCAACATTGAAAATGTGTAATCTATCTCTCGCTTCTATAATGAACAATTGTCTAGTTGTTGGATTGGTGAGAAGCTTATCAAGAAACCAGGCATTTATAAGAAGTTTCTTGGACTCAAATTAATCAATTTAATTGAAGATAGAACAGCACAAGGCCAAAGTTTTTGCTGAGCAAAACTTATTTTTAGTTTGTTTTCTATTGAAATTTTCAAATGTTGTTGCAAGGAGGCAGGTGCTAAAGCTGAGCAAAAGGATATGCTGAAAACAATCAGCTGACTGTCTATCTGTGTGTGGGTGTGCTGTGAAGATGTTGTTGTTGTAAGGAAAGTATTCTGTCAATGTTCCACAGATATATAAAGAGCACAAAACAAAACAGAGCACAATGTAGATAATTGAGTGGATTGCATTGTTGCCTCGGGATTGGGGTCCACTCAAAAATGAGTACGAGTACCTGCATTATGTGAATAACGAAATAAAGCCTCAGGCTGCCAAGAAGATTGGTTGCTTCGGCTGACTGTCGTGTTGTCAATAGTTTTTGGCTGCTAGTGCAAAGTAAACACATTTAGTTTGAGTGCAAATTGAGTTTGCATTTGCTTAAAGGTGTGTGGCATCAACCAGACTGTACCCGAGGCTGGGCAACATTTAGATCGATGTGCTGCAGGATAAATTGCCTTAATACATAACTAAATAATGAGCTGATTGCTAGTTGCATCTTTTGTGAAAGTATCATATTTTCATTTAAGACATGTCATAGAGCTGGCAAAGTTTTAAATGCTTGACGTTTTTCTAACTGTGTAGTCTCTCTGTATTCCAAACTAGGTATTATATTCCTGCCTGTCTGTCGTCTTATCTGTCTTATGCTTTGCGGGAAGAAATTCTATTATAAATTCGGCAAAATTGTATTTCAACTGGTGCTTTTCTCTGTTGACAAGTTGCTGTGACAAAGCGCAAACTTGCGACTAAAGTCAGCAAACAGAACTAATTTCATATGCCTTGTAGCCAATTTTAGTTGCACAATTGTAATAACAACAACAAGAACAACTGTATCAGTAAACGCAGCAGCAGCAGCAGCAGAAGCAGCTTTTCAACTTATGACAGGGAAAATAATGTGGGCGAAACAATGAATTATGCACTTGGAAATAAGTTTGGCGATGCGAAATTGGAGCGCCGTGGTTGCCGGAGCTCAAACCGTAGCCATAAACCGAAACCAGCTAGCAAATCACTCATAAATGGCCAACGGAGCATATGGCCAGTGGGGTTGAAATATGCCATCATTTTGGGCCATACTATGGCGGGGAGGCGAGCTTTGAGGGCGCTGTGAAACTTTTGCGCTGGCAATTTGCAAATAGACGCACAGACAACAACAAATTTAGTGCCATTTAATGTTGCAAAATGCGTGCGTGGCTCATAATAATTCATAAGCAACATTTTGCAATGGCATCATGTGGGCGTGTGTGGGAGTGTGTGTGGGAGTGTGTGCAGCATTATATATTTCACAATCAACGCGTTAAGTTGAAAGTAATGCATCAAAATTGTGCAGCCAGCCAGAGGCAGAGACAATAATAATAACAACGCTACATGGAAAATGGCACATGGAAACTCCCCAAAGTCTGCTGCACGTTGCACAAGTGGCCCGAAATATTCTGACACAGATGGAGTGAAGTCAAGAAATAAACTCGACTCCTAGCTGCTGCACATGCTTGTTATCTGATGATCTTTTAGCTTGCAAGTCAAAAGCCAACATTATACGTACACGCAATGTGTTTAAAAAGTCAATTTGGTGTTGCCAAAAAAATGTAAAGAATATGTGTAACACAAGCTCATAAAACGAAAGTAAAATTGTAATTAATAAATCCATCATCATATTGTCTGCTCTCCTGCTTGCCGAACACAACATCGAGAACGAAACCGAAACCGAAACCGAAACCAACACCGTCTCCGTCTCCGTCACCATCCCTTGTGGCGTCAATTGAATGCGTAAAATTTGCATTGCCTGCTTGCAGGCGTTTTATGCATCAGATGTGTTATGAATTTCAATACAATTTCAGCTGCAGAAACAGAGCAAAACAATGGAAAATAAAATCGCAACGCTGACGAGGCAGAATTGAATGCGTTTTTTCTTATGGCATGAGTGCGAAAGTTGCAAAGGCAGCACCAGCTTGTTCTGGGTGTATGTGAGTGTATGTGAGTGTGTTTGTGAGTGTGTGTGTGAGTGTGTGTGAATAAATGTAAGTGAGGCGACATGAAGTTCTTGATGCTGTCGCTGACATTTTACATTATATAAACGTATTTATGCAAATGTGCTGTGAACTTTGCTTCCCACGAGTTATTTTTGTTGCCCTTTATTTTTGTTCTTATTATTGTTGTTGCCATTATGCTTGTTGCCCACTAACTGACTGGCTGAGTGACTCGCCTCCTGGTCTGGTCTTCTGGCAACAGAGTTTCGGGTTGCTTTTTTTGTTGTCGATGCGCCATATTTGCATGCATTTTAAATGACTCGGATATCAATTTTGACATATCACTTGACAGCTTAAAAAGGTTTATGTATTTATACAAACGAACAAGCGGAACATGTGTATAGAGCGAGATGATATTTCATCCCCCAAGCAGAACAAATGAGAAATTGCGAAAGAGTAAAATATTGGACGCATTCGATATACCCTGTACACTGAAAAGATCGAGAAAATGGCAATCACTGACTTGACAACAAGTATAATAAACACTACTAACTATTCGATACTATTATAGGTTGAGTCAATTATTATCAGTAATATTAACTGTGTATCGATTAAGACTATTTGCTTCAATTAATTTGTCCAACATACAATACATTTGTAGAATATCTTTCAGTAGTGCATACCCTAGTAATGCATTTTTACATACTTTTTATTTATATCTTGTGTACTTGGGTATAAAAAAGTGCGTATTTTAAATTTATTGCTTCATTAAAGCTTAATACCCAAAGGCATATGTTTACATGTGTGAGTGTGATTCTCTTTTTCTTGCTCTCCCTCTCTTTTTTTTTCTCTCTCTCTCTCTCATCCTCTCTTTCACTGTAGGTGAAATACTAACGAAACAGGTCTCTCATTTTTCCATTGTTTGGCCGTAGCCGTACTTGTTTTCAATTTTTATATGAGGCTTTAAGCCCTGAACAATTTATTTAAATCGCATTTTGAATTAGCTTAAAACAAGGGTATTTCTATTCTGAATATAAAATGTGAATATGAATATAAATGTGAATATAGTGTAACTGTTGCTATAATTGTTTTTAGGTATTCGAATTTTGGATATGGAGTGTTTAGTTTCATTGTTACAAATTGTAATATGCATGTTATTTAAATGATTTGTGAGCTCTCGCCTGTAAATAAAATCGCAATAGAATTATGCTAAGTGCAATTGGAATGCTAATTTTATTATAAAGTTAATTGCATTATGCAGAAGAGTGAATAATCAAATGATTTACATGCTTAAACATGTTAAATTTAATACATTTTTGTACGATTCAAGCTACCTCACATACCTTGGCATCACTATGCTATTAAAATATTTGAATTTTTGATGATTAAATGGTTATGAATATAAATCATTTGATTGTTTAAAATTAAAAGCTCACTCTGCGGATTTTCCTAAGCAAAATAAGCCAAATTTGGCAGCAAGTCAAGTTAAGCAAATGCGCTGTGTAGTTATTGCCAAAGTCCAAGCCTAAGATCAAGTCCAATCTAAGGGCCAAACCCCAAAGTAAATAATTAAATTTGCTGCGTAAATAAAAGTTCAAGTGTCCGTCTTTGCCTTGGCTCAAATGTCCGCTTCTCATCTGCTCAACTGACAGCAAAAATAACAACACTCGAATCGCATGTCTACAATGTCAAAGGCAGGCGCTGCCAGTCCCAGTCCCAGTCCCAATCCCAGTCCCATGACCAGTTCCAGTTTGAGATAATGTCTCAGTCCCACTCCCAGCTTCAGTTAATGTTGCTTTCTTTGTCTGTTTCTCTGTAGAGGTCGGAAACTGCTTTCATTTGGCATTCAGTGAAATTGCTTTTATTAGCGTATAAATCAACAGTGCAAAAATCGTAGCATACTTTGCACCGTCGTCTCTTGAGCAGACTGTTTAAATTAAATTTATGCATCATTTCGAGTTGTTTACAAGTTGCCAGCACTTGAGTCAGTAGCCATGCCAACATAATGCAATTGCTGCGAGGCGTGAAACGACCAAAGGCTGAACGAAGCTCAGCTCAGCCAAAAGCAAAGGAAAATCTTTCTTAAGATTCACACTTGAGTAATGTACAGGAAGGTCAAAGGCTGGCTTAGCCGCCAGGCTGACTATGGCTGCTGGACAGTCAATTTTCATATGGGGGCCAAGTCACGGGGTGCCTAGCATTATGTGCTGAACATAATAATAAAACTATAAATTAAATTAACTCATAAAAATTCCGTGTGCATAAAAACGCAAGAAACCCAGCAGAAAACCAGTCCGAATAATAACTTCTTTGTTGTTGTTGCTGCAGCAGACAAGGGGCTATCTATCTATTCTATGTTGGCCTGGTCCGAAACTGCCCGCCAGAGACCATTCCATTTCATTTTCGGCTCTTGGTCCTCTTGGTCTCAGCTCCAGCTGCGACTCCTTTTGGCCAACGCATTTCTACTCACATTTTATGGGCTTACATATAGGCGCTTTGGCTTGTAAGTAGCATGTAAGTCGGCCCAGAGAGCGCATGATTTAAATTCTTGTGAGCACGCCATCCAAATGGACAGACAGAGTCACTGACGCTAGACATTTGGACGATGCGATATATATAAAGCGTCAGCGTGCATATTTGATTTGATTTCATTGCCAGCCACGCCCCTTTCTTCCACCTCGAAGCGAACCAAGCACCAAGCGGAACAGCAATGGCAATGAGGACGCGATGTGCCTGTAAATATTTATTAATGCCGTGAAAGTTTTTCGGGTTTAAGTAGATGCGATTTGTTGCCGGGGGCTGCTTTGATTTTTATGGCATTGCCAGTGAAAGAGATCAATAAAAAGAGCAAGCAAATAAGAGAAAGGGAAACAAAGAGGGATTTAATAGCAGTAACATATTATTTTTATCGAGTGTAGATTTACTTAAGAATCTTAAAGTGGCTTAACTTTCGTTCTCAGTTCACTGTCAGTTTCTGCGTACTTAAAGGATAATCTGATACTTGTTAGCCGACAGCAAATGTATTCAAGCATAATATTATCTTCTAAGTACACTCAGTTAATACAGGATTCATCTTCTATTCCACCTTTTCTTTCTTCTCAGAACTTCTATTCTCCTGGCTTTAAGTACTTTCTCCAGATGTGCGATCACCATTTTCTTAATGTAAATACGTAACTTTTGCACCGTAGCTTTAATTTCATTTTCTTTAAATTTTCGCTTGCGTCTTAAAAGCTTTTTCTGAAATTTCTTGAACTTGTCTGTCTTTCGGTCACGGAAGACCCCGAATTCGATCCAGGGATCCACATCGAACATCCTCTCAGCAAATACGGAAAATTTTGTAATCTACAAACAAAATTGAAATTTGATTGGAAAATCAGAGCCAAAGGCGCTGATGATATACCAAATTTAATAAACTTGCACAACAAAACACAAGCACTGCAACAAGAATAATAACAACAACAACAACAACAACAGCAACAGTAATAACAATAGCACAAGTCAGAGCCAGTGATGATGACGTTTAAAGCAATTACAAGAGACCAAACGAAAGCTGCAACACACCCCGCCTTCCATCTGCTGTCTAGAGTGCCCGCTTCGTGCCTTGTAACAACAATGTGCATACAAATGCAAATTGCGACCCGGCATACGTTGCGTATACGTAACGCCAAATGCCAGCGCCAAAAGCGCCAACAGCAACGACAACACCAACAGCAACAGCAACAACAACAATAGCGAAACATTTTCGCATTGCGTGAACAAAATAGTTTTGTGTTGTGGTTGTTTTTAGTGGCTCAGCAGCAGAAGCAGCAGCACTGGCAGCTGCACTGGGTGGGTTGGTGGTTGGGTTGACAGCGTCAACTGAGCGACAACTGGAGCAATAACAACTACACCACCACCAACAACAACAATGTTGGCAATTACAGCGAAGTACGCGCACTCCAAGGCAAGTCAGCCCCATCATGGTCACACCAACCAGCACCAGCACCAGCACCACCACCAACAGCACCACCAGCACTATTACCAGCAGCACCACAAGCCACGTCAGCCAAGTTCTCAACTGTGCGAAGGCTGTGAAAACTGTGAGAACTGCGAGAGCTCCGAGTTGCAAAATGCAGTTTCTTTGGCTAGCTTAACAAATGCATAACAAATTAGGGCATAGCAGACGACTCAATACACTCAATGAGAATGTAGCGTTAGTAAAATAGATGAGCCAAATAACTCTTCGCTAGAAAATAAGTCAATTTAATAAATTGAATAAAAAATATAAACTTCAAATTTAAATAAAATTAGTTTGGAAAATAATAAATATAAGAAAAGCTCCAAGATCTAAATTTATAAAACCCTTTATTTTGCTTTTTGCTATCAGTGCATTCAAAATGAATAAGAAATGTACTATATCTGGATCTATTTAATATTCTTAAGAAAGTTCCAGTTGAAGTGTGTTGTGTCGTGTCGTGTTTAGTTGCCTGATTGTTGGTACTATGTAAAATTCTTAGAATTGCGTTTTGCATGCGGAGAGCATTTAGCGACACATTTTAGTGTTTGCCTGCAGCAAAATGCAGGTGCTAATCGAAAGATGTTGTCGGACTAAGAGCAACAGCAACAACTTTACCAACAACCACATCAGCTAGAGAGAAATACAATTTTCTCTATCCAAGTCCATTAGCTTGCAATGCCACGCATCAAATCATAATCATTTCAAAGGGATCCAAACCGAAATTGACTTGAATAAAATGAAAGAAAAAATACGTTGAAGAGTATGCTCGACTATTAAATACCATTCAAATGAGTTTAAAATTAAATATTTTTGCTGTCAGCAAAAAAGAATTTTTGAAGTGAAAAGCATAAAAAGAAAATTTCATCTCTTAATAAATAATTACAGGAAGTATAACTAATGGCTCTGACATTTCTTTTATTGACATTTCAAGGGTATATTTACCAGTAGTTCGGTTTTTGTATATAAATAAGCTAGCGTAATAATAGAAACCGGCATGGGCATTGGGAGAAAACAGCAGGGCAAAGAAGGGATACAGGGGTTAGCTCAGTCTCGAATTCCATTTGTGTGCATTTCAGTTTCTGTTTAAATCAAGAGCTGGATATATTCATTCCCCCCATAGTCAGCTCAATGTTACTGTAACTGTTGTTATTGTTGTTGTTGCTACAGCTGCCTAGTACGAGATCTCGACAATCATTCAGGCTGACAGGATGTGCGCTTCAGTGCGCTGATTGTGAGTCGAAAAGGCTAACAAAATACAAATACCAATACCAATACCATGTGACCATATTCGAATATATAATGGCAATGGCCAAGGACAGAATATCCTTAGGACTGATGACTGTCGAGTGTCGACTGTCGACTGTCGAGGGTCAGCAGAGGCATCTCCGATTGCCTTTCCTGTTGCTGTAGACATGTACAGCAACTTTGAGGACACTTTGCTAATTGAATTTATGCCACGGCGCCAAGTTGACAACTTCCTGCGACATACTCAGACAATAAGCAACAGTTGGCAACGTGGTAATTCAGAACACAGAAAAAGCAAGATAAACAGGTATACAATTGTTGCGGATCTGTGAAAGGTGCCGAGTGAGGCCCAAACTCGGCTCTCTGCCATGCCTCATCCGGCCTGCTCATTAAGCATATGGCAAGAACGCTGTAACAAGGTGTAAATACGCTTCCCACCGTCACCGTTTTGTAATATTTTTTATGCTCAGTAAAGCGCTAACAAAAAGCACAGTCAGCCTTATTCGCAAACGCAACACTTGTGACTCTTTTGCGAGTCCTTTTGCTTAAAACTGCGCTGTCTGCGCTGTCTAGCGACAAGCCTTTTGCTGTTTGCTTGTTTCACTGTTGTCCTTGTCCTTATATCCTTGTAGTCCCTATCTCTGTTGCTGTCGCTTTCTCCCTACCGTTCATGACAATTTAAATGCCTTGTTGTCTGTGCTGCGGCCGGCTGAGGATGGGAATGTGGATGACTGCCACTGGTAAGTAATAGCTGCCATTTGCTGCCAGTCTGTGGTTGGAGCCGCCAACTCTCAGCATCCTGCCAGGCAACGCGCTTTTTAATAAACAATCTTTTGCCGCACACATAACATAGTATACGAACATGTATTTATAATTTAAATTAATAGCATGTAATTAAAGGTGTACTTGGTTTGTTATTTCGCCCACAACACGGGGCTGCCAAAGGCCTGGCACCCCGCAAATTGTTTTCAACATTATCATTAAAAACCCCTTTAATCAATTGTTTCGTGAAGAATAACTGAAGACTTAATAGTAGTTAATGTACATATTATATTATACAAGACAAATGTGTTGCTAAGACAGCAGTACTTTGAGGTAAGAAGGTGGACTTTCTACTATTAAGTGGTATTTTTCTTCACCTTTACTTCATCTGTTTATTTATTTTACATTGTCTTGGCCACACTATCCGATTATATTTCAAAGTGACTGAGTTTCGGATTAATGAAGATCGGATTCTATGTCATAAGCCGAAGTTGAAATATACATATTATTTAAATGGATTTAATTTCAATTTAATCGCATTCTCCTTTTAGATTGCTAATAAGCCTATTCAAGATACGAACACTGAAATGAAGCAAATAATGCTTTTAAATATCAAATATTTGTTGACAGATGAAAAACAGTTTAAAACTTATTTGTTTGAATTTAATTTACTATAAAATTGTATTCAAGATATACAGCTAATATTGAATTAATGCTTAAATTCTATCCAACAAGATATATTGTTGATAATGACTAGCCTTAAACATTAAATACCAATAAATAGCGCAATTATCAACTAAAAATTGATGAAGTGCCGTTTCTTACATCTCTCCAAGCGTCAGCTGCACATTTTTAAGCCTGAAAATGCTGCAGCACTTTTCCAATTAGGTCGCGGCAGTAAAATGCAACGGGCCACAAAGGGCGACAAAGGGCAATAATTCACTTTAGCGCCGGGTCAAAATGGTGGGAAGAGCTTTTAGGGAAGGGAATATGGTAGGTGTAAGCCCTCTAGTCGCTTCTAACACAAGCACAAGCACAAAGCACAGCTAATAATAAATTAATTGTGCAATTGCATTTCGGGGTTATTGGGCAATTGATTACTTTTGACCCCGCGATGCTGGTTTCCACTTATTATTTATGGATAATGGGGACTTCTCTTCCACTCTTTTGCGCCCTCTCGCTCATAACCAATGAGGCGGCAGGGCTTTAACTTTTATAGTCTAAAATTCACGTTACCATTTTTCGTTGTATCTTGTTATGAGTCGAAATAAGGTTGCGGAAGAAGAGAGTTAAGAGGTAACCCACTAATTAAAACTAAGTGGCGGGCGTTGAAAACGCGTTGCAACCTCTATTAACCCAGCGACGCCCAATTACACTTTCGCTTAATTTTTTAGCTCCTCGTGGTCGTCGGTGTCAGTAGAAGTCCCAGGCACCCAGGCGAATTTTGACATTTTGACAGCACGGCATGTTTACAAGCACTAACAACACATACTCGCATTACGCATACGCCGCATTGGCCTGGTTAGTGTCGCGGGGCGAAGGCGGTCTGTTTTCTAATTTGTTTACGGGCATAAGGCCAACATTTTAACTGCGCCCCAAAAACACTAAAACTGAGGTGAGATGTGTGTGTGTGTCTTTCACTTGGGGTTGGAGATAGTTTTGTATAGATAGGAAAAAGTACCACAGTTATTCTAAGCTTTAAGTACTTGCTTTAGGATCTTATTACGTTCTTGTTTGTTTAACTAAACTATAATAAATATTCAAGTAATTTGTGTTAAATAAGAACTAACGGCTTTTCGGTGATATAATAACTAAAATGTTTTATTTATGCATTTATGTTCTGTTTGTGAATTTTGGAAGGTGAGAAGAGCTTCTCTGTAGTATATCACATCTAAGCTAGGGGTTCTTTTTTAAATTTAAATTTTAAATAATTTTTTTATAATTGTTAATATTTATAAATAGAAATATAACTGAAAGAAAAAAAATAATTAAGTGTTTAATGCGGAAATCTGTTTATCATCCGCTTAAAGTAAAGAACCTAGGCTATAATGGCAAAATTTGGTATATGGGATATCATTATCATATCTGATTAAAACTAGTTTCAAAAAAAAGTAAATTTAACTTAAAAATTCATTTAAAATATTATGGAAAAAAGTATTGAGCATTTCAGCAACTTACGTCATATATAGAAACTTAATCGAATGGTTACATTCTACTCTCGAACAGTTAAAATAAAAATAATATCCAGCTCTGGATTTGAGTTGTTTTTATTGCATGTAAAGCCTTCGCAAACACAAACATACACAGATGCAAACTTTGTGGGCTGTCACCCTGTGCCATTGTAAGTATTCTGACAAATGGCGCACGTTTTACATATGTATAGTAGTTGTCCGCTGTTGCCCCTCGACACACCTGCCCCTTTTTGGTCCTCTCACTATTTCTAACTGTCTCGACTCTCCTCCTTCTCAATCCTTGCCAGGGCACACACGTTGGGTAAATGTAACACAAAATGCCGCAAACGTGTGCGTGGCAAATTTGTAAAGTGCAAAATTTATGCGTAATGTGAGGGCGTATACCCAAGTCGCCCACCCACAGAACAACCACGCCCCTACGCCCCTTCTAAAAGTTGCTACTGGAGCTGCTGCTGCTGCTGCTGCTTCTGCTTCTGCTGCTGCTGTTGCGGCTTACAAGTTTGAAGAGGCTTGGCAACGACGTCGCCGTCGGCAGTGAAGTGCTAAAAAGTTGCAGTCAACGGCAACCCAAAAATATAACTGTCTAGCATGTGAGCGTGAAAAAGTGTGTGAATGGGAATATGTGTGTGTGTGTGTGTGTGTGTGTATGAGTGCGCGTTTAATTTTCTCACCAAACTAAAATGTTTTCGGTAGCAGAGTGTTTTTTCTTCGCGCTCATGCAAATATTTGGCAGCTCTATGGCAACAAAATGGCGGCGAAAGGTTAGCTAAATAACTTCATATGCGCCGCGTGAGCGCAACAAAAGTAACAGAAACGCACACACACACACATTTAATATACACGCATATATATGTGTACATATATATGAATAGGTTGTGATGTTGTGTGCGTGAGTTTGGATTTGGTAAAATTCATTAAAGTTTATGTTTGCGAATACTTCAACAGTTTTACTGCGACCCGCCCACCACCATGTGTAGTGCGAGTGTTTGTGTGTGTATGTGCGTGTGTATGTGTGTGCGAGCGAGACAGCGCAGATACGGACAACATCAACAACAACAACAACAAAAGCAACAACGGGAACAAGAACAATGTCGATTTCTGACTTTTAGGGCCTGCCTTTTTACGCTTAATGTGTTAAAACTAATTTAAATTTATTTCATTCGTGTAAATTTGCCAAGATGCTGTGGCAGGCAGAAAAACATTTTTGGGCCTCTGTCATGTTTGCTCTCTTCTGGCTAAAACTTCCCCTTTCCATTTCTCTTCGCCCCTGTGACTTCAAACTCTGACTTTGACTCAACGTTCAAGGGGTTAATAAATAAATTACGTATACGTGCACATAAATTTTTGAGCAAGCAGTGGCAAAGTTCACACAGAAAGCAACAAGAACAACTCTGGGTCAAATTTATGCGTATGCATGTAAGAAGAAGCAAAAGTGTGAGAGGCAGAGGGAAAGTGGGCAAATGAAGTAAATTAAGAGAGAAAGGGCTGCTGGGGGTGTAACAGGGGGTCATGATTGGCAGCTATTTGTGTGCTGAATGTGCCGTTAAATTAGCCAAATTACGATGAGATGGAAATTCTTGGCTTATTTGTTTAGTTTGCTGCTGCGCAAAAAAAATACGCAATGAATTTTTCAATATGTCACTTTTTCCTCTACGGTACGACCATTATTATAATATGTTTTGGTTTCTCGTTTCTCCTTTCTTTTACATGCTTGCTAGGCCCACTGCTAGAACATTTTTAATTTACGACCATTGGACAAAGCAAACAATAACAAATAACCAGAGATATGCATAAATATTTTATAGCAACAGCAGTAGCAATAAAAACAATCGTCTAAGTTAAATAGCTGAAGAAACACGTAATAGACTCGGCTTTATTGTCATACTTGATGGGCTACTGTTGCCAAAATGGAATATATTTTATTATTATATTATTAAAGACACCAATTTGGTATAATAATTCTACATAAAATATGATAGCCCAAATTTTATTTCCTTAATTTCTAGAAACATCGTGCTTTTTTTAGTTTTTGGTTAATCGAAAAGCTTTTGTAAAAATTATAAAAAAGGAATTGCTTTTTAGATTCTTAGATTGAAGGACAATTACTTGAGTATGTCGGAAGTACTCACAGAACTTGTGAATGTTGCTTTCGTGTAGTGTGCATAGCACAAACTGTACACTCAAATACTTAACTATGCAAATAAAGCATTGAAATTTCAGTTACGTTGGCAATTTAATTAAATATGAGGTAAATACATTTTGTTGCTACCATAAAGAGGACATGCACAAAAATTGCATGCGACAGGACAGACGCTATAGACTAGACGGAGAAACACGGCACAGGGGGAGGAAACAAACAAGCGGAGCAAACAGACAAACTAGTTAAAGTGTATGTACGGGTTGCCTACGTAATCTAGGGTCACCGGAGAGGGGAGGAAAGGGGTAAGAGACAACTGGGCTGTTTGGCAGACAAGCCATAGGCAAAAGAAGCATCAACAGCAGCGGCCAGTCAAGTGGTAAGAGGCAAGTGGTAAATGCGAAATAGAGAAAATGGGGGCGTGACCTCAAATGACACAGACAGTTAAGTGAAAGCGTTGAGCGTTGACACGCAACACGGCAACAATAACAACAATAATATAATACTATACGTTTAAGCCTGCCATGTTTTTGGCCAGTCGGAGTTCTGTTTCACATTTAATTTCATTTAGCAACTTTGTCGTACGTTCTTCTCAGTGTTTTTTTGCCAGAGTTTTTGTTTGCTGTTTGTTATTTTAAATCGAATTGTACAAATTGCAAATTGTAAACATGCAATAAATTAAACAACTTGCAAATTAAATGAAATTTTATATTCACACACACAAACACACCACACACACACACACACATTTATCCAACAATGAATGGAATGCTGAAGCCGATGCAGATTGCCAGCTGTGCTAATGAAATTTATGTAAATTATTACTGCCCACAACCTCGTAGTAGGCGTGGCATATAAGTAGGCTTAAAAGCCAGTCCAGGCCAGACGAGGTGAGGTGAGGGAAGCATTCTGTGCATCTGGTGCGCAGTTTGTTGCCCCTAGCGAGAAGACGCATTAAAACTAATGCTGATGCGACGTCTGAGAGAGCGGAAACTGTAGGGCAACTACTATATAAGGAGAGGGTGTGAGAACTGAGGAAGGAAGAGTGAAACGGGGAGAGTGAGTGACAAACAGTCTTTGACTGGAGCTTATGGACAAGTCCATAAGGCCGCCCGTTAACACCTTGTAGCAGCCACGTCCACATTGCCTAATGCCAAAGCTCAGAGCCATTGCCACAAACTGTGTCAGCAAAGCAATTTCTATGCCCTCCAATGATATTAGGTGTCAAAGGGTATGCCATATGCACAAAACAACTGTAACGAATTTTTCTAAATTTTAAATAGCGATAAACATATCTAAGCTTAAGGTTAATAAAAGTAGAAAGTAAAAGATGTTTCTGGAAACATTTAGCATTGCCAATTAAAAATTGCTCTTTATACAAGGAAGGACACGTTCACAAACTGAAAACAATTTCGTGGAATTCTATGAAATGAGGAATAGAATTCTTGGAAAACTTTCGTGCCGGTCGAATTTATGGAATGGTGTGTCACACTTTTGAATAGAATTTTCTGAAATTAATTTGCAAGACAGTTTTTAAAACTATAAGCATATTTTAAGTGCTAAAGAAGCAAATGTTAAATACCGATATATTATGTTCATTCTCAAAACATATTGAAGCATATCTAATAAGTAAGGATTTCTTTACATAAACTATTAAAATTCTGAACAATACAAATAGCGTTATTTCCATTACAGGATATTTTATAGTTCATAATAGCACGGCATTCAGCATTTTTACTTGTTGTTGTGTGTGTAAACGCCAAGATGCTACAACCTTCTACAAGTACCCCAAACTCCAGGCCCATGCCGCCTTTGCCAGTGGGAGGAAGTTGGGGCGTCAGTTTGGAGATTGTCCCAGGGGGCGCGCATGACTGTCTGGCATGTAAGCCAGTGTGGGTGTGTGTGTGCATCGGTGTGTGCGTGTGTGTGTGTGTGTTTGTGTATTTGTGCTATGTAAACGTGTTTTTTGACAGTAATAGTTTGTAATATAAATTCACACCAGCACGCCAATGCCAAACGCAAACGCAAACGCAGAAAGGCTCCCCTACCTAGCTAACACAGCACACTAACATATATACACACTCACTCACACTCACACTCACTTACTCTCACTGACACATATATGTATGTACAGACAACAAAGTATTTTGCTACGTGTAACAAAAAAGCCATTTAAGCATTTTGAGGTTGGCGACGCCGCCAGCGACGTCAGCTGCGCAGCGCTGCTTTTCTTAACATACCTTTGGGGGCGTGTTAGGGGGCGATTTTACGAGTATAACCTCACAATTTTATAGCGCAAACTCTGTATATGTGAATGAGTATGGGTGTGAGTGTGTGTGTGTGTATTGTATCCCTGATCCCTTTTAATATATACCCAGTGTGTGTTACCTTTTGAGCCAAACTTTTTTATGACTTTAATGCTGCACAAAACAATTTTATATAAATTAAACTAATAGAGCAGCGCTGCCGTATCCCACAACTACCTATAAAAGTGTTGGCATAGTGCAGGCCAAGAAATCCTTTATGATAGAGGGCAGCTACTGGGAGTCCACAGACCCACAGACAGATAGACAAAAAGACTGACGAACAATTTATTCCATTCGCTGCATAATTGAAAATTCTTTCCAAGTGTCTGGCCGCGAGCTTATCGTATAATTTTTTGCAAGTGATTGCCTTGAACTGAACTGGACTCTGATACCGTATGACGGCCTGTGGTGTTACACATTCGTATGTACATACATATGTACATACATACATATATGTATGGTGGCATAGTTCTGTTCCATTGTTGATGATGCACATTTCATGTTAATGCAATTAAGTTTTAATTGTTGAATTGTTGATCTTAACGCATGATTTCATATTTATGCGAATTAATGCGAATCGCTTGGCCAATGACTGTCGTCTCTCACTTTGTTTTTGTTATTTTTGTTGAGCACATCGTTGTCATTGTAATTGCGCCTCGATAAGCATGGCAGTTAAATGTCGCATTTATTGTAATTACACAATTTTGTTGTAATCATTTTTAATATGTAACTCATCTGCATGTTCCTTTGTTCGTTTTAATCAACTTGATTAAAGTCGCTGACACAATTTGTGGTAGGACTTTTATATCACACTAACATTTATTACAATACTTAACAGTGTTGCAGACTCTTTTGTTAAACTTAAACGCATGTTCACACACACAGACACGCACACAAGCATATACATTTACTAACCTGACAAATTTGCCGGACAATGTATGATTTATGACGTATGGCTAATTGCAATGCCATTCAATTTATTTGTTCTTAAGTTGCCAAACAGAACTCCCAGATAATAAATATTTATTGTAATATCAACAATTAAACTGGACAGCTACGTTTTTCATATTTAAATATTTTCATTATAATTTATGTAATTAATTGCTGAATAGAAACATATTTAATTATATTCTTCTTAAAGATAACAATCCAATACGTATTTCAGTACAAGCTTCTTAGTTTTATTCACTTAAATAAAACCTTTATTCGATTCGATTCAATTTACAGAATTTAATTAAGCTCACTGTTTTTAATTGTTGATTCCTTCAAAGTCCAGATACTAGTTATATATATTTTATTAGAATACCTTTTGCTGATTAAGGTTTTTTTTATTTATATCTTTTTTCAGGAATTTGTAATAAAACTGAAGTATTTTTATTAAAAACTAACCAAAAGACACTCTAACACACACACATGTGACACATACTCACACACAAGTGCGTCAACCGCAAAACTCGAGACTTTGACAAGTTTTCTCGCACAACCGCAACCAAGAGATTTTGTGTACTTGTTTGTTGGCAACAACCTGGCAACCAGAAAACCAGGGAAACTGGGAAACTGGCAACCTGTCTTAAATTTTTTAGCCATCCTCATTGCTGCCACAACAGCAAAGTCAAAGTTTTCAATCACATGTCAAACGTTGACTTGACTTGGGTGCGAGGCACGTCGCCTGTTGGCATTTTCGACAGTTGTCGCACATGGCTCATAAATGTACATAGCACCAGGCGTCGGCCAACTACTCCCCTCTTTCTATGCATCCCCCTCTATGTACCACACCGATAGGCTAACCACAGTCTAACAGCCTTTGCCTGCCACAATTCATATTTTCAGGGGGTGTAATGTGCAAGTGTAGAGCAATCAACTGGTAAGTTAGGAGTTCTCTCCTTTTTTATTTGAGCTCGTAGCTCCATTGTCAAGAGGCCCAAGGATTTTCTCAGCATGTGATTAATTGTGTGGCAACCAAAAACAGCTGCATGAATAATTAGAAATTTTGCCAAAAATCACAGACACACTCACAAACATAAAAGTGTTTTGTTTGCCTTTTGGGCTGGAAAATCAACAAAGTCCCAATCACAAAAAGGGTTCGGCAAATCATCATTAAAACTTAACCCAAATTAGTGTTGAAATAAAACAATTTTTAGACTATTTCATTTAGTTTTGCAATACGGATATCGGAATTAGGGTTAGAAAATTGATAATGTGTGCCTAATGTCAATGCGATATAAAACAATTGGTTCATTGCCAAAGCCAAACAATATCAATTTTTTGGTTTCAGAACATTTAGTACCCTTGTGGATATAAAAACTAATGTGGCATGTTATCGCACCCTGAAAAACGAAATAAATTGAAATGAATAGAAGTAAATGTACAAATTTTCATTGAGAATTTAATGGCTGTTAAACAGATTTGTTCGAACTTTATGAGTACAATTTGATTGCTATTTGAATATCGAGTATCGACCTGGAGCCAATTATAATGAGAAACCATTAGTTACATAATTAACCAGGCAATCGAAAAATATTTATGCCTAGATGTTAGTCAAGTACTGGTGAGCTTAGTAAGTTAATACAAGTCAAATAATCAACTAGCTGCAGGCACTTTTAGTCTGTAAACGATGAAGATACATACGAAGGACACAATGTTCTGTTGTGTTGTGTTTGCCTTAACCAGCTAGTGTTGTTGTCCTGTCGTCAGTTGACCAAATATTAGTTAGCCATTCGGTAGGTCATATGCGTAGATGTGTGGGCTTTAGTTGGCACTGAGAGACGTTCAGCACAGACAGACAATATAAGAGCCCATCAATGCATAAACCAACAATTGCAGGCCAAACATACATTGTTGAACCCACTTAACGCTGTTGCCCAGACACATGCAAGCATATCCTTCATATCCTGCCTATCCTGGCCACTGCTTGTGCTTATCTAAGTAAGTTAATATGCCATTTGAATGTTGTGATTTGTGTGCCTCAATCTCCAACTCCACCTCCCTAAGACAATGAATTTTAATTAATTAAAGTTTGTTTGTGTCGTCTCTCACAAAATGCCTGCACTTGCCACAAATCATACCAAGTGTGTGATGTTGCAGTTGCATACGTTACTTTCCTGTAACCATATTCTCCTTAATTTCTATTGCTTTTGCTATTATTGTTACTGCTGCTGTTGCTGTTGACATTATTGTTGCAGTTGACCGAGGGCAAAGTCAAATGTTTATTAGTCAGCGGTTAGGCAAATTTTGATGTTGTTCTTGTTTGCCCACATTACAATATTACTGGAAATATTCAAAGTAAAATGCATTCCGAATGTCTTCAACACAGCTCTGTTTGCATCAATGTGAGTGCGAGTATGTGGCTTACACACACATACTTATGCATCTTCTTGTAATAACTGATATGGTTTTAAATAAATACAAAGCTTTGCATATGCATTCCATTTCTATAAAATTAGATTTAAATTATTGCGGTTAATCGTACAAGAATAATAATAAAAACTATAATTGTAGCTCACAGGATTATTCTTGCAGCTATCTTTAAATTGCTAAACGTTCTGAAACACTTCATCACAACCTCATTTTTAATTGCATCCCTTAAAGTCCACATATTTACAAAGTTTACGAATGTCTCAGAGACAGTTCTTTTTCAAACGAATATATACTTTATAAGGTCGGTTATACTTTTTTATGCACATTTTTGTATAAAAGTAGTAAATCATTAATAAATAAATACCTTCTAATAGCTAGTAAGTCTACTTCACATATTTCCACAAGACCATTAAATGTTGACAGAGTATAAAAACTACTAAAGTAGTAAACTAATCAGTGGTCAATTAAAAAACACCATTGTTCAACTTTCTTATTAGTATTTTAATTTGTCATTCATTGGTTTAGTAACCTAGCAGAAGAGTAGTTTGTACTTGTATCTACCATGTATTTCGTCTAGCTTTACACATTATTGACCCTACATCATTTGGTTGTGCAAAGGCCGAAAAATGTTTGAGTTGTTGTGAAAGGTAGTTGGAGTTTCAGCATCCGATCCAGTATGTTTAAAGTTTAATGTTGGCCAACATTGTTGTTGCTCCACTCAGACACACAAACACACACACTGGGGCAAAATCTAACATTGGCCGTGTTCTGTCTTGCTGTTAGCCAAGTACGAAAAGCTGTAACAACTGAAAGGAAGGCCAAGCATATGGAACAGCGGAACGAAGATGCAGGGCATCATCATAAACGTTTATTACGTCCATAAATAGGTGAGAAATTACCGTTTGTTTGGACAGTAAGGTTCTTGCAGCAATATTGTTGCCCACGTCTTGGCTTTTCCTTATTATTTCTTGTGGTTCTGCGTTGTTCACCGCACACCTCAGTGCCGAGGCCCGACCTCAAACCCTTAAAACTACCAAGTGCCAAGTTCCGAGTTCCAAGTGTTGAGTGCTGTTCACTAAATAGTTTTGCCACAGCCACAGAATTGGCAACTTTGTTGTTGCGTTGCTCTTACGCAGCTTTTCGAAAATATTTGCAATTAAAATTTGCTTATAGGCAACAAAGTTGAGGCAGCCCAACAGAGAATTAATTGAATTTTCAGCAACAAAAGCGACTCTGGCAGCTGGTCAAAAGGTTTAACCGACCAAGCGTAAGACGATTATGAAAGTAATGAGGCGAAAGCGATCCCAACGAGTCGCTCAAAGCATCCCATTGAAGACATATGCTCCAGGCACATGGTCTAACAATATATTATATGATAACATTCTGTGAACTAATATTCTACTTTTGTGACAGACAACAAGTTGAACGATGTCTCATATTATATTACTGACTCAAGTGTATGATAGGGCAAGAGAATGCGAGTGCTCAGTACTCGACTCATTTAATTAGACCAGTATTTTTATTTCGCTAATGAACTAATTCAGTGTTGGATAATATAAATAAGCACATTAGTCGACTGTCAACACTTTTCGGCTGAGGCGTTTCATAAAAATTTATCAAAGTGCGTGAGTTTCGCTGCCCTTATCCTTTTCCCCACCCATTCCTTGGCACATTTCGCGGCACATTTGCAGTGAGCATAGATTTTTCACACTAGTGGATTAGAAGCATACTGGGGACAGTGTCAAGGTGGAGTTGGTGGTGCTGGTGGTGGTGGTGGTGGGGTGGGCGTGACAACTTGACAAATGCTTGGTAATTTGTTGCGACGTAAATTTGAATGGAAGCGCCTTGATTGCCACTTGAGACATTTGTGAGGCAACAGCTGCCAACGAAAAGGAATTTCCTTTTTCTCACATTTTCTCTCAGTTTCACTTCTTTTTCTTCTTCTTGTGCTTTTTGTCTTTCTTCTAGCTTCTTTGGTTCTGTCATTGTCCCTGCTTCTGGCTTCTTGAGCTACTTACTCAATTTTCCAACCACGCCGGAAATGCAAATTATAATGATATATTGGCTGTGAAAAATTGTGCGACAGCCGCTACTGAAAAAGGAGAGCACAGTTTTGAGCCCAATGAAGACTTGTACAGAGGAGATGGATAGGTGAGATACTAATGTGCATACATATGTTTGTTCAAAATACCACTAAAGTGAAAGTATGGAGAACAATATATTTATTGACGAACTGATTTTAACTTCTCAACTTTACCCCTATAATTTTGCTCAGCATAATATCCGTCGGTAGGGTATCTGCTAGTCTAAATAACCGAAACCATTTAATTTCTCGCTTATTGCTTTTGTTTCAGACTCCGGTCGTGGCTTAGGATTACCGCTAACGGTAATAAATAGACCTGCCACGCGTGTGTAATTTAGAGAGGAAACTCCGACCATCGGCATCATCCTGCCGTACTGATGCTCAGGACGAGAATAAGGACCGTCGCGACGACATCGCGGCCGTTGACAGTAATGAAATTATGACATTGCTAATAACAGAGTATTCCGACGGGCTGCAGCTTAAAGATGTCTTCTTCATTTTAGCCCCCCCCCTCCCAACGCTCCCTCTCGGACTATCTCCAAGGTTGGGGTAAAGTCCTAAAATATGATTAGCTGGCATTTGGCCTGTCCCCTGCCTCTGTCGGAGCCAGAGCCCTCGCTCTGGTCGGTGCAAAACCCTTTTCAGTAGCCGTCGAAAAGCGAATTTTTTGTCTGTTGTTGTAATTGATTTTAATTAAACTTTGCGCTGATGAAATGCTGTTGATTAGACTTGAAAGACGTGCACATACAAAGAACTGGAATGAGAAAACACAAAAAAAACGAATTGATTACCAGGGTGAAGCAAAAAAAAAATAAAACAAAAATTAAATGTAAAATACCAGCTCTCTGGTATTTTCCATTGAAGCCAAATGCAATAAGCACCTGCACTAGTAAAATTAATTTTATACTCGGTACCCAAATATTCAGAAGGGTAAAATTTTTTGGGGTGGAACAGGCAGAAGGTACATATTTCAATTGTGCATTTACATATTAATAAGTAGTCGTATTCAGATTTGTTATATCAGTTTCAAATTAAAGTGTTCTTACTTATAATTTTTATACCCTGTCTCAGTGTATTAAGTTTGTTAGAAAAAAAGGTGTATTACTGCGCAGCGGACTGACTTATTTCTGTTAGCTTGTGTATCCATATACTGAATTTGACAAAATTATTTAAAAGGGGGTACGATCTAAGCCACAGTTGCGACGTGTTTAAATTCTTACAAATTTGTTTCTTCTTATGACCTTAAAAAATTGGCTGCAGATAGCAGAAATACAAAACATAAATATAAGTAATAGAAAATTATACTGTCAGGCCCTCCCGACTAAATGTTATACTTTTTTTAATATATTAAGTTTTTGTCAATATAAGCAAGTAACGAGTATCTTATGGTCGAGTTCTCTCTGCTATAGCGTCCTTACTTATGCTTTAATACTCTCATCCCTTTATTTCATATTTATTATTGCTATGGCTGCCAACAAATAAAGTAACAGCTAAAATAGTCATAACACCTCCATTGTGCACAGAAATACTTCAATAATAAAGTCAACATGAAAGTTATCTTTGTGCACACTGAACACCACATATTTTGCAGATAGTTTTCTCACTTGGAGATGAATGAAAAATTTAATAACAAAAAGAATTTATATTAATATAAATAGTAATATGCCTTACAAAAGCTTACATTTTTAGATATTATTATTGCAAGAATTTAATGTAATATATTTTGACTGTCACTGCAAACATAAAGTGGAAGGCGTTGTCTATATTCAAAAGGCAGAAGAAGATTGTAGTAAATTTGCAGCACTCAGAATTTCAGGCAGGCATTTTGAAATATTGACAAGAAAGATTTTTTGTAAAACCAATTTTTTAATTTTTTGTCTAAAGCTTTTATTTTTAATTAATTAGAAAATAACTTAATTTTAGGGGCTCAAAAGGCGATACACATATTTTGACAAAATTAAAATATCCCCTTTAGGAATATAATAAAAATGAAAGACTGCTGTGAAAACTTAAGAAATGGGTATGTAATTGGTGACTTTAAACTGTGGATTATATATGATTTTAAGTCTACAGTCTTCACAAGCCGGCTATCTGATTGCCCAGTTGCCGGGAAATCTCTCACAGGTGTTGATATTGCTCAAAATGACGGTGATGATGATGATGATGTGCTACGACTGTTGATTATGAAGTTGCAAGCGGGTAGAGTGCGTTTGAAATTGAAGCTTACCCGCCCGTTCGGTGAGTGCTACAATAAATCACTGTGGGGCATTTTATTCAGCCACAGCAACTGGATCTACCTTCAACTCATCCTGGTCGTCGTCCTTGTCTCCGTCGTCATCGTCGTCGTCGTTGTCGTTGAATCATGTCTTTCGCTATTATTTCGCTTGACATTGCGCTTGTCTTTCATGTTGCAGGGGCGGTCGCAGTGCATTTGTGTCAGTGTGCGCATAAAGCAGCTGCCTCAGCCAGTGCCTGCAGCAGTGTTGCAGTTGCAGCAGCCCTAAACCGACATTGAGTTACATTCAACAAACGTATTTTGACAAGTGAACATGCATGGGAAAGACCCAAATTCTGAACTAAAGTTGAAGCTGCAGCTGCAGCTGCAGAGTTATACAATATGCGGGCAGGCAAGCTGAGCGGGTTCTTTCATGTCCAACATGACAACACCGAGAGTTATGGACCCACTTGCCATATGCCACATGTGTGAGATTGTACGTCTTTCACTCTCCATCTGTACTATGTAGATAAGTAACAAGAACTTACTTGTCTGGTTAAACAAGTCCACAGTACTCGATGAGGGGCCAAGAAACAAGTGCTTTTATTGAGAAAATCAATTAATTTGTTACAGAACGCGCTTGTCAAGTAATTCCTATTAAGGATAATTAAGGATGTCATGTGGTTGATTTAGAATTAAATTTCTGGAGAGCTGCTCGAGCCTGATTGGTTCTATGATACATTTGCTTGAAATACCTTCTAGTACATCAATTAGTCTCACTCAGCCTGTTGATTTATCGATACGTCAATTTCTACTTTAAAGCATCCTCAAAGTACTGCGTATCTGCAAATTGTTTTAACAATCAATCTATAATTAGAGGTATTTTCTCTCAAAGCTAAACATGCAATTCTCAATTAGATTCTTATTCCTTTCACAACTGTGTGCATAGGAGTTCAAGGACTCTTTGGAGGTCTCTTTATTTTCTTGTGCTTAGCCGCTGACAAACAACAAATTATGTTCGCCTTGATTGGTTACTATGTAGTACACTGTACACGTATTTTGCATATTGTGGCATTATTAATGCTGCTCGCATTGCCGCAACAGTTCAGATCATTAATCTTTCTTAGCCGTCGACCAAGGCCAAGGACCAAGAGCATAGAACGTGCTGGCAGCACTCAGCGAATTCCTTAAATTCCAAGTTCTTGTCACCTGTAAAACAACAAAATAAAGAAGAAAACATCAAAAATGTTGAAAAAACAATGGCAATGATTAGCAATGTGCCTAACTGCTGGCCAGATAAAGTCTCTGTCTGCTTTTTTAATAAAAACAAGAGCACTTTGTTTGCAATTCGGCATGATAAATGGCCAAATGACTGAACTCTGCCATTAGCTGCCGTATAGTTAGTAGGTCAGTTATTGGATAAATGTATGTATATAATATCTGGCATATAAGTTTGTTGGATTTGATTGATGGCCTGTGGACTTTGGCAAATTTGTTTGATTTGTATTGCTACTTTAAAGCTGTTTCGCATTTCACTTCCATCTGTGTGACACAAGTTGTGTATGGGGAAAACGTACACAGAGTCCGCCAAATGGCCGAGACACCACATACAGGTTATGCCAGAGGGCCTATACGCAGCTCCTTTCAAGTCTGGGCCCAGACTAGGACATGCCATATAAGTAAATATGGAAAGATCATAAATTTTCATTCAATTTAATGCCTCAGCAAACAATTTTTATAGTCAATGCAAAAACTGACGTTTTTGTAAGGGAGGAAAACTCTGAGCTGTGCTGCTCTGGGCCAGATTTTTAAACTTGCAGGGAAGTTTAGCCAAGCTCCTGGCAGCTGTTTTAACAGCTTGTTTTGTATCCATTTTAACGAGAATAATACGTATGGCTGTACTACAACTTTTAAAGGTTTATATATTTGGTTATCTATGTTAATACTCTTTATGCATGTGGGTGTTTATTTCATACATGTTGGCATAAATACTTAGCTGAATAGCAATTGCAAACGGTGAACCTGTAGATGCTTTATGACAACTCAAAGTAGAAACCCAACATTTAAAGGCAATAACTTCAAGTTATTAGAAGTAGAACAGTATTAGTCTTCTCAGTCTCCTCTTATATTGTATTTTTAAGCTTTACTAATTGTTGTAGGATTTCCTTTATATTTTTTCGATGGTTACTTCCAAGACAGTCGCAGATTAATTCTATCATACCAGTTACTCTCTGTTACTTCCATTTTATATTTTTGTATCAAAATATTAGACATTAATTAAGTTGACTAAAATGCCGGCAGTCTTATGGCTTAAAGATTTATGACAACATTAATTAATATGCCTGCCAAATAAATGTTAAAATGTCAGCTGAAAAATATGAAACATTTTTCTAGTTACCGTTGCTAAGAGACTTCCCACTAGAATAAAGCAGAGTCTAGTGTCGAGTCTGCAGTATGAATGACTGGAGACTGGACTCGCAGTGGTCATTCGTGTTCGTTTGTCTGCCTTCGGCGTCTTCGTCACGTCTCATAAATCACAAAATTAATCCTTCTTGAGTTTATTAGCGAAAATTGACGTCGCTCGTTATCTATGCGTCCAAGCAAGTTCTCCCAAAGCTACCAGCAGTCCAGTAACAATAGACAATTGAAGCCATAAATTATGCGTACATTGGCGCTGTCTCAGAGCCGCTTTGTCTATATTTACCAAATTGCTTACCCAGCTTGCTAGTTGTTAACTATTTGAAGCTAGCTAGGAGCTGACAGTCATATCAATTGGCCACAACAGGGGTTTTAATTTGGGCCCTTTGATAAATGCGCTCTGGCTTTTGATTTTGGGCTTGAGCTTGAGAGTTGTGGTTCATTGCCCAGCTCTAACCTGGCTGCCAATATGCAAATCGAACATTCTCACATAAAAGTCTTACTCCTGTCTAGACGCGATTCGCTCTCGACGCGTCGTCTATTTCCATCGGCATCATGACAGCAGGTGGTAATCATTTGCCAGCCATACTAAATATGTCCAATATACTCAAAAAAACAGATAAACTGTACTCAAAGGATCAGTAGACATGTGTAGACATTCTATGAACGGCTTTTAACCTCTGCAATTTATAGTCAATTTTAAAATAAAGTATTTGTGCCGTAAACCAAAAAATGACATCGACAGATCATAAACTGAATCAGTTCTTAAGTGTGAGAATATTCCGTGGGCAATAGGCCATAAAATAGCTGCTCAAAGACTCTTGAACTTGATTTAGCTGTGGGTTATTGAACGGTTGAGCAAAAGACAGATAACGTCGATTTTAATTTATGAAAGGTTGGATTTGACACAACTCAGTTAATTAAAAAATGTCATATTATGTTAAATTCTAAGAGTTTAATACCTACTTTACATATATACTTAAAGAATACGTGAAACATTTTGATATATTACAGTTAATTACTTGACAGACTTTGTATTCATTATAGAAATTATTACTTCTGCGTAATATAAAAAGCTTTGTATAATGATACAAGATATAAATTGTAAATGAAGAATAACCAGAAAAGTAAAATTAACTTAAAGGTTTAAATTGGCATTTGAAAAGGTAAAATTCAATTGAACTGACTTACACAATATCAGGAAAGTTAAGTGGCACTCAGGACAATTACTTATTTGCTATACAACAGCAAGTACTTTCATAATTTCCTTCACTTTTAGGACTTTTTAAAGCGCCTTTCAAGGTGAGTAGCATTGCTGCATTGATAAACATAATGAGGTCTAATGATATAATTTACTTACGACTAAATAAAAATGTCTCTGGCAAAGGCATCGCAAACAAAGCCATTGGAGCGTTAATGGCTCCGACATTTTTTTGCACAGCTCCATGTACAAATAACAAATTGAATTTCAGCGAGGAATTATTTTGAAACTGATTTCAATGTGATCAACGGTCCATGGCAGTCAGTTTAAAGTACAAAGACGAGTATCTCCACGAGAACGGGAGCAAGTACGAGTAATTTGTTCGCATTTGCTTCATGGGCAGCGAACAAGTTACCGAGTTGAGTCGAGAGTTGAGACTCTGCCTCAACTCGAAGTAACTTATTTTGGTTGTTCTTGGTGTTGCTGTTACGCATCCCAGTCACGTGTTGCCACAACAACCGCCAAAATTGTCAACAGCGAAAAATTGGGCGGGCGTGAGTGTGGGCGTGCGTGTTTTACTTGCTGATGGGCACATCGAGGGGAATTAGAGGAAGCTGGAACTGGACTGGGACTGGCACTGGCACAGGGACTGGGACTGGGAACGAGACCGGGGAGTAGTCGCCTACAAATGAGCATGAAAAGCAGTACAAAGAAATTTCCGGTAGTTAAAGCGCTGCCTCCGATGCGGATCCTACTTTTTGTTGAAGCATATTTTTTTGTGTGCCATGTTGTCCTTTCATAAAAAAAAAAACAAAACAAAACAAGTAGAAAAAAATGAAAATTCTAGAGAATAGCTAATGAAATAAGCACTGCAAGGCGGCTGCTGTTGCTGCTTTTGTGCCTCTGTGTGTGCTACCAATACACACACAAACACATACGCTCGTAGGCACACCCACACAACATCAGCTAGTTGAAGTGAGCGCTCCGTGGCCGCAAAAGGAAGTCATAAAAATATATACATACAAATGTAAATAAATAATAAATAATATGCAAATGTAATAAACAAAGCGATGATGAAGACGTACAGCAACAACAACAATAACAACAACAGCAACGACATAACAAAAAAAAACAGTTGACTGAATTTCCATGCACACTTGACCACATTACCGTCCAACAATAAAGCTTTTAATGCATTGAAAAATGCTTAAATATTTTCCTTGATGCCAACTGACAGTCAAGCAGAGGCTTTACGCATTCTTTTTTTTACCACTTATATTCCACGGCTATATCACAATTTATGCACATTTTTTCCTATTCCTTTTCTTTTATATACATACATATAACATACATACATTTCTGTCTATTTTTTTGGCCTTTTCTCGTCGCGTTTCGTTAGGGGCGAGCACTTGTGGCTGGCTGTCAAAATCACAGAAACTCAACGAACCAAAAATTTGAAATATATATTCCTATCCCAATAACTAAATGTGCTATGCAAAGCCTGTGACTGTGTATTTGTGTAGATGTAGATGTGTGATTCCAAGTTATGCAAAATGGCCCACAAAACTACGAGTACAACGCATGCCATGCAAATGCTGGCAAAACAGATTTTTAACCGAGTTTTTTTTTCATTCCTTTAATGGCGATGCGAACGAAACGTTTAGCTACACATTTCTTGGCAGCAGCACTCCCAAAACTGTCTGACTTACTGGCTAGTTAGTCCTCAACCAAATTGGCTGCCAGCCAGCTTATGTAGATTTCTGCAAGCCAAACACGTGCCTGAATTTTCGTTGAGTTTCAGTTTCCACTTTTCTGTATATGGGCGTAGGTCTGAATACGGTACGATATGTGCTAGTTTAAGTACAGGGACAGCGGTTAAAGAGGCAACGATGATGCCTACAACTTTACTATTCCATATTTTTCAGATTTACATAATTATATGTGTGATTTATGGATTTAAAAGTGTGTTTAACTTACGCCTTTGTGATTTTTAAACTGACTTTCTGCCATCATTAAAGGGATTAAAACTTAGAGGTTTTAGGAAATTAGGAGCAATACTGACAGTGCATAAATGTTATTGCCTTATTGCTGTGATAGTTCAATAAAAACAAAGAAGTGATGAAATATTTATTTTCATACCAGATTATAAATTATACAATAAATGAAAAATTTATTAGAAACAAAATCTGATCACAATGCCAGTGCTACATTGGGCCTCAAATTATTAGAGAAATTATATAGAAATTCATACCAGATGCTCTGACAAAAATACTCACAGAATCCCCTTCATATAAAATTGATGAAGAAATTTTAATTTCAGATAAAAGTACTGCTTAAAAAGGCTATGTTTAATTTGATTGTAAGCCAATTAAAAAGTTTATCTTGTTCGTGCCATATCACAAATCTAATTTAATGATTTAAGTATTGCAATTAATAGCTTAAAAATAACAAACTGTTGGCAAAACTGATAAAAATAATAAAAGCGTATAAAAAGAAATATTAATCACAGTTCATGCCATTGCAATAATTTCAATTTACGCGCCAATGTGACAGCATCAAAAGCAAGAAAAGCAAACAAAAACACAGAAGCAGATGAAAGGCATAAAATATATATACACAAATGCACATTCACAGAGAGAAACAGAGACAGATGAGAGGAGGAAATGTGGAAGCAACTGCATTGCATATGCAACATGTTCAACTGCAACCAACGGTCATGCCACCAACCAGCTCCTTCCCTCTTTAACCACCCCATCACCCACTTCACTGTGCCACCTTGCCTCATTGCTTGCAATTTTGCCACCCTCCTCTTCTTAACGCTTGTCGCTGCTATTGAGATAAGAAAATTTATTGGCTGCGCATGTTCTTTGTGACAGATTTCGATTTATGTGCCTTTTATATGTTTGGCATGAGCATTTTTTATTTAAATTTCTTTTGTTTCCCAGCTTCAATGGCATTTCTGTCCACTTCCCATTCCTCTTAAGCTGGAAATCCTTTAAATGTTGCCAGTAATGAGAACATCGAGTCAGAAGTCGACTTTAGCCATAATTAATGAACGGCAATTGAAAAGTGGTCATTGGCAATTGGTAAGTGAAATACAACTCAAGTTTTATGTGCATGACTATAAAATATCCTGCAGACGGACTGGAGTTTGGACATTAATTAGAATCTTTATTTAGATTACAAAATGACATAAAAATCATGGCAATTTTCGGCTTCGTACCTTTATATCGAAATGTATCGAAAGCTTGCTAATTTCTCCAATATATATCAGAATAACATAACAGGTATATTTTACTAAAGCTCCCTTTTCTTATATATCTGTATTGTAATATATAATAATATTATGTTTTCTTTTTTAATGTATGAAACAAAAGCATAGTTCAAGTGTTAAAAGTAATAATTCTCAGTAAGAAAAACTTTAAAGTTGATTTTCGACATTTTCCAAACTTCGTATTAAAAACATAAGGATCAAAATGGATTTGTTTTGTTGCCTAGTGCCAGTATTCAAATCATAAATAACAAAATGCTCGCTTTAAAATAATTTAGTTCCAAGTTGTTCTCAAAGCGCAGAGCATAAATACAGATTGTCGTTGCCACAGCATGCAGAATAAAGCAGGAGATAAAAAAGGAGTAGAAAAAGCAGCAAATTGAAAGAACTGTGCATGTGGTTAATGTCCATTTGGCATCTGCCTTTGCCAGAGCCATATGCTCTTCGATTTGTCGGGCTGTCTCAGTACTGAGCTAGTAATGGAGTGGGAATAACCAAAAGCAAAAGAGAGACAGAGAAAAAGAGAGAGAGGAGAGGGAAAATTGCAGGACGGTGTGGCTGGTCTTTTGCAACTGGTCGTACTGCCAGATCTTTTCAATCCCATTTAATGCTGCAATCAGCTTTGCTTTTTGAGCCTTTTGCTACTTTACACAGTTCTCGTTCTGTTCTTAGCTTAATGTAAATCATACGCCCTGTGGCAATGGACTCAGCTTGTTGCATTTTACATCTTAGGTATGCAGATCCAGATAGCAAAGCTAGCTTCGTCAAATCAGTGCTTCTTGAATTTTATGTCCCAAGTTCCGTCAATTAAAAAACATTTTCCAAAGTCTTCCGAGTTGCGTCATTAAACTTAGGGTCGTTCTTCTTATACGTCAAGTAAAATATGATATGAGCTCTTGCCAAGTTTGTTATGTTCCTTTATGCCTTATTTACATGCTGTTTAATTGCTGTAAAATGAAATTTTTTAATGATATGCAAAGCGAGTTGATTTTTAAATAGACCAGGGGCAAAATTATGCAAATGAGAAGTTGGGTGTGGGACAAGCTACAAAATTGTGACCTGCACACGATTGCAGGTTATTAATTAGCGTTGCAATTAAAACGAATTGTTGGACATCTGACATTTTCAAATGGTAATTTTCTTTTACGTTTTCATTTTCCTTTCGATTCGTTTTGCTCGTCTCTTTAGTAGTAGTTCCATTGGCCATTACCAACACAGTTCCTATGAGTGACATTTTCGTGCTGTTTATTTATGCCGTTTGACTTTCACTTTGTCAACGAAATTTTCACTTAGATTTGCACTTTTCTTAGGCCACACGTCACTTGTCGAAGTTGTGAAAAGTTTGTTTGTTTGTCATAAATGAAACGCTGCCTGTGCTGAAGTTGAAACAAAAACAAAAACAAAAGCCAACAAACTGCAAACTGACGAGCGCAAAAGTAATGAAAAGCCAGCATAGCAGGCAGAGGTCTGAAAGAAAGAAAAAAGGAGGACAACTTTTCTTGAAAAGTGAAAAGCAACCAAATTACAAACGCATGTCAAGTCCTTCACTTCACCAAATAAGGCAGAGCGAGAGGAAAAATGAGCGAACGACTGAGATGGAAAGAGCATACTATAAAAGGGATCAAAGTTGCTTTTTGGTTGGTATTGCTCGTAATTTAATTAAAGACCTTTGCCTTTGGTTCACTCGCACACACACACACACTCACATTCCGCTGGACAGTGTACTGACCAATGACTGACTAACCCACTTAACATCCAGCCAACTGTCAGTCAGTCAGGTTTGCTTGATTTTTTCATCTTTCGTTTCGTCTTACAGTTTCAATTTCAATTTTGAGTCATCAAGTTGACTCTTCAGTCTTGTTGTCTTTTACTTATTTGTTTGTCTGTCTGTGCGGGGCTTTTTTCATACCGTATTAAGTGGAGGTTGACTGACTTTTGGGACATTTTAATTTACATTGAATTAGTCATAATGTCAATTCTCTGGCATTTCGACTTAAGAGATTGGTTAAGTGACACTTTAGCTCACTTCAATATCAAGCCAATTTCAAGAATCTTGACTGTTTTTATAAAAGTAGATCGAATAAAATATGGACTGCTTTCTTGAATCTAATAAAATTAAATGCAATAAATATATATTTGAATTTCAAACATTTTATGTAAACTTTTCTTTCAATTAGTTAACTGAAGCCATATCTAGACCTTTTATAAATTAAATCTATTATTTAATCTTGTAATTATCGTAATTATGAAAATAACCTTTTTGTGTAGATGCTTATGATTTATGTCTGACTGGCGTTTAGCACTATTAGTGCCTTGACGGCTATTTAAGGATGTATCTGGGAGCAACCTTGACGCCTTCCAAGAGATTTCTAATTAAACAAATGGACCTAGATTCTTAAGTCTTTACAATGATGGTTTGGCTTTTGTCCCACACACATATGCCTGTGCTTTCGAGGTGGCAAAATGAGAGAGGATGAAAGAGGATGTTTTGATAAAAATACGCCAAGACACAGCACACAGCACACGGACAGCTTTTGGCATTAGGCAACACTTGAAACAATTGGCCAAGTTCTCATTGAGCTTGGCACTCGGCTCGACTCGACTCGACTATTACTGTTGTTGTTGCTGTTTTCATTGGCCACTTTGAAGCACAAATGCATTTTTTGTTTATTTTTTAGACATTTTTTTTAGCCCTGCCAGTTTATTCACTTTCCTCCCACTCTACGACTTGTTGTCTTTACGTGTGCTTTACATTTTCATTTGCCATTGCTCGTTTTTCTTTGCCTCCGCAGTTCTCGCCCGGCATTCGTTTCAATTAAGCAAATCCCCTTAAGTGCCAAGGCGTGTACGTGGGGAACTGAGGACTGGGCGAGACTGCCGACCACTTTGTCAACATAGACTAGATCCGGCAATGACAATAGATATGACTCGGCTGCTGAATCGGGGGCTGTGTTTAACAATTAAAGGGATGCACTTGAAATGCCATCACGTATACGCGGCGTAAACAACACGCTAGTCGGCGTGAGCTGCAAATCAAAACGGCAGCTCATGGCTCTTGGGATATACTGGACCCTCAACCAGGCTGGCCTGAATGGCTGATAGCTAATGTTGAGTGTTTGATGTGACCCGCATAGCATCGACTGCGTGCTGTCTCTCTCTCTCTCTCCCTCTCTCTCTTTCTCTCTCTGGCTCTCAATCTCTATTTGCATATATGCGGGCATTGGCTGCGATGGAAAGTATGCAACAGCAGCTGCAATGCGGTTTAAAGCTGCACACTCATATACACACACATACACTCACGCATACCTAAACACACACATACACACATACACCCAGATTCAAAGTAAAACTAAGCGTCGCGGATTTGATGATGTGACGTTGAGTAAAGATGATGGATTCATCAGCGTATGCAAAATGCTGTCATACGCTTTGTCGTCAGTCGTCCTGTTCTCATCGTTGCCGTCGTTTGTTCTCGTCCTTGTACTCGAGTCCCTTTCCCCATAATTTTCTCATATTTTCCCCTTCCGGTTCCCCTTGTCGCTGCTGCTGCTGCTGCCTCTGCCGTCAGTCTGCCTGCTCATCAACATCAACATCATAGTCGAGCATGATGCCAACTCCGACGCGATGATAAACGAACGTGATTTTGTTGTTGGTTCTCTCTCCTTTGCTGGCCAAATCCACAACCATCGCTCGTTTCTTCACGTCCTTTGTCCATGCATTGCTTCTACTACTTGCTCGTCATTGCTTGCCCCTGCTCCCGTTGGCATTGCATAAGTTTTAGTGTGCGGCGCATAATGAAAATTTCATGTAAATGAGCATAAAATATCTTTTTCATTTCACTCAGAGTCAGTCAGCCAGCCAAGCAGTCAGGCAGCGACCGAGACAAATGTCAGCTTATGAATTAAAATGCCTTATGATGCTGATTTTTTATCAGCAATCTGTTCCTGCTGAGGTTCCTCTTCATCTTTCTGCCAGTCGTGTGTCGTTTTTTCATAAAGCTGACTGATAATTGTGCATGATCTGCGCTTTGCAAACAAATTATTATTATTATTTTTAGAACATAGTAAGCTTTAAGCTTTTGTCAATTTTATCAGATTGATTGACAATGATTGCAAACATTTTAGAATTTATTATTTGTAGTTCTTTTTGCTGCCAATTCCCCATTGATTATGACTATAGACTTCTCTGTCATCCTGGGAACACTTGTAGCTGGTGTAAGCTATTCTTAATTTTTTGTCACTTTTGTTGCTTTCTCGAGGCAGTTAGGGCAAATTGGTGTCATATCTCCTTGTCGCTTGTCGCTTGTCGAACTACTTGTGCAGCCTTGTAAATGCAAACCATTTGATAATGAGCATGTCGCTCTAACAGCAAGGACGGACTTCACGCCCCCCTTTTGTGTTGACCTCTGGGCGGCCATTTAATCACTAATTACATGCACCGTTGCCATGGCTAACAATCAGCCAGCAGTCACCTGGGGTCATAATTAGTGTAAGCAAATGTAGAAAGAAGAAATCTTAGACCTGGGTAAAGACAAGTAAGCAAAAAATAAAGAAAGTAAATAGAAAACGTGCCAAGGAAAAAAAAAGTAAAAGGAAAACCCTAAGGCTCAAACTGTGCACAAAGTTGTGGTCAGGACAAGTAGATGTCTCGGTGTTTGCTGCTGCTGCTCAGCATCTTCACAGGGCATTTGCTGGCCAAAAGGTGTGAAAATACAAACAGTTAGCTGTTTTGGCTTTAGTTGCATCTTTGGTGTTTATCGCTTTATGCCTTTGCCTTTTTCCATTTCCCATGCGAAACTGTAATTAAAATTAATTGGAGGCTTCTCTTGCGGTCAAGCTGTGCGCTGCTGTGCGAAGCTTAATTAACGCCTCTCGCATCAAATTTACTAATGAATTTTTTGCTTTAAAATTCATAGAGCGAAGCTTAAAGACAATTCGTTTCCGACTTGTTTACTTGCCGACTTGCCGTTTGCCAGAAACTTAAACGAAAGTATCCCAAAAGCGCACTGAACAAAAGAGTCAATAAATTGTTTACATAGCAAATTGATCCCTAGCGTGCATTAGATGAGAAAAAATGAGTTGACTTTGAGTGAAAATAACAACAATACGGAGAAATGATGTTGCCATAGAACTAACCCTGCCACTAGCAAGCTCAGGCGGGGCATACAGATGTGGCGCAGCTCTGGTCATTTGGGGCATTCATAAATTTTGGGATATGGCTAAGGAAGCTACAAGCTTTCTATTAAATCTTCACCAGAAAAGGTCGAGAAAAAACAAATACTTTGCTGATTCAATGGCACTCTATTGTTTTTCTGATAATTAAAGATTAAAATGTATCAAAATAATATATTTTCATGAATCTACGATAACAGTTTATAGTATATTCGTAATTTGAACGGATTGCCAATTTCCGCGAACTATGCCGCATGCATTCGTGAAAGGCACTGTTCGCCACAACTCTCATAGTTTTGCGCAATGTTTAATTAATTATCAATTAATGTGTTACAAACCGCAAAAGCATTAATTTCGTACGCCGCGTTGCACAGCCGCAGACGATGCAGCAGTGGCTATGGCAACTGCAGCAGCAGCCACCGCAGCAATTGGATGCATGTAAATCCATAGGGACTTTGATTATTATCGATTTCTTAATAAGGCTTAACAGGAAGCATATATGTATATGGTTTTGTGTCGTGATTGTGCATGCATTGATGCATGTGTTTGTCGGGCGTGTGCGTGTGTCTGGCTGCACATTGGCAACATCAACAAATAGACAATTTAGTGGGCATACGCATAATTATGTGGGTTATGCTGTGAAAATGTTTGAGTTGAGCTTAATTTGATAATTCAAGCTCATGAAAGCATTACATAAAATGGTCTATTCTTATCGGTAATTGCAGTCCATGAGCAAAGTGCTCCTGAGAGCAGCAAAAGTTCTCAGACTCATAAATAAGTTTGTCACTTTATTCAATATTTCACTTAGCCGTTTCTTGTGAAATTGCCAATCGCAGCAGTTGACAATCGCAGCTTATGACATTTGTCCTTGAAGTGTCCATTGGCAAACGCAATTGCTAATGCCATAGCTGGCCGTTGTTGCCATTTCTCCATTTGTTGTTTGGGTGCTGTCATCAGCCGTCCAACTTTTAGCAGTGCTCTGAAGGCCGTGCATTAGCGTCATCTCAATCTAACAGTTCATAAGCTATGGTGGCCCTAGTTAAGGCTATAGTTGCGACTTTAGCTCTACCATTTGCACTTGTCATGTGCAAGGCGACCACTCAGGAACCTAGCTTAGCTAGCCAAAGTAATGACAAAGTGCAAACAATTTTCCATTTGGCCGAATGGCCTTGAAATGTGCAAGCAAAGTTTCACCTGACACCGAGCCAGCTTATTCTATTCCTACAGCTGCTACAGCTGCAGCACCGATTGGGGCATGTGGCTCGTATTTGTGTCATTGCATATTTAGTGAACTGGCATACTCCTCTACAGCATGCTCAAGATGCTTTGCCAGGCTGTTGCAGCTGTGAGTCTTGCCGCATTTTTGCAACGAGCATCCGCTTGCCATGCCGCACATATTTCAGTTGTTCGTTCAGTTCGTTCAGAGCGCAAAAGTTGAAATATATTTCATATTTTACGTTTGCTTTGGGAGCCAGTCACAATGCACGTCGCGCGTCGTCCCTCTATTCGGTGTCTCAGTTGCCTCTGTTGTGTCTGTGGCGTATACGTAATATGCACTTTCTGTAGAGTGCAATAAAATGTTTTGTACGCAAACTTTTCTGCTGCTTCGGCAGCATCAAAAGTTCTTCAAATACTTTTGCCCATTGTTATTGTCGAGTTTTTAGTTAGATTTGCACTTTTGTTTCGCCTTAGTTGTGTGCCATGATACCCTTAATTCTCGCATTGTCCGAAACTGTCGTCCAATGCGCATTAGACACTTTGGCAACGATAAATGATATCCAGCAGGCGGATCAACTTTCGAAGGGATTTGGCAAAAAGTATGAAAAAGTAAGAGAACTAAGTAATCGAAATGGATCAAGTTAAACTAGAGAATTGATAGAGAAATATTGCATGATTTTATTTATGGCTAACGAAGCGAAATAAAACTTAAAGTTGAGACAACGATTACAACGAAATAATTTTCCTCTCACTTCATAGTTCGTATAATTGACTATATTTTAGTAGCATGGGTCAACAAATTGTTTTAATCATATTTGCCTTAGATTAGACAAATCGTTTGCTATGTTTAGTTTGTTGTTGAGGGCGAAGCCGCAGTTGGCTCGAAAGATAAATGTTTCCTGTCTGTCAAACTCTGACTGCCATAAAACTCAAACGTGGTCGCCTTTGTGAACTAATAAGACACGCAGCGGATATGAGAAACAAACGGAACAGAAACAGAACAGGAACTCCAATGTTGGCTAATAGATCATTAGTTAGCAGTTGCTATGAGCTTTTTGGGTTCTGGTCATGTTATTTGAATATTTATTGCATGCATAACTGTAATTTATAGCCAGACATTTGTCACCGAAGCCAAACCAAAACTTTTCTCTTTTACAAAGCCAAGAGACGCTTACTCTCAGTGTACTCTCTGAGTTTTCAATTCGTCTGACGTATGCGTAATATTAATTATGGCAAGTAAAACTTGCCCTAAAGGCAACTTCAAACATATTCTTGTAATTGGAATACGAAGTGATAGACATGTAGATAAAGGAGTATGTTTATAAAAATGATGCTAAACTTTATGGCTGATGATTATGTTGATGGCATTGTTGTCAGCGTTGTCTGGATTGTCTGGGTTGCTCTCATCATTGTCAGCATGCGAGAAAAATTCAAAAATAATTCATGGCTGACGGAGGAAGCATCGGCAGCAGGAGGCCAAACAAAGGCAGGCGGCAAGTCAAAGTGCGATGCAGCATAAAAAATGCAGCAAAAGGAGCAACGTCGTTGAGTACATTGACAGTTGACAGCAACAGCAAAGAGGCTGAGAGGCGAAGACTGAGGCACACCCATGTCGCAAGTTATATATGCATACGTGCTATGTTGCCAGTGTTTCTAAGGGTTACTATGGGTGACTAAGGGTTGCTGGGTGTTGCGTCTGAGGCTGCACTGCAAAATTGCTTGTTTACTTCAAAGCATGCAATTCTTGGAGCATCAGCTGTGTCATAGCGCAAAACAATGCTGTCACTTGGGCGACGCTGACATCCAACAGCACCAGCATCAGCAGCATCAGCAACAACAATAACAATAAATACAACAACTTTAGCAACAACAATGAATATAGCTGAGTGCATTTGTGGCCGCTGCTTGAGATTTGCTATCGCCTTATGTGGCTGGCGGATATTGCAGCGGAAATTGATTGAAAGTTGCTGCACCTAAAATATAATGATAATGAGATTCTTTTGCCTGTAAACTGATATAGCAAAAACGAACAAAGCCAGACAGTGATGTCATTTACCTGTAATAAAAAAATGGAAGCTCCCAATTTACTGTAACAAAAATAAGAATTGTGCATACGTCGCGTGGACCTCTTGAAGTTCGTTGATTCTGTACCAAATGTTATACAGAACTCAATATCATATTGTGCTGTCCAGTTTGAGGCATGTATTAAAAATTGCCTTAATAAATAACAAGGACATTCTACATATCACAGCATGAGTTGTGCAGCAATCGATATGAAAATTCTGCAAGCATTGTCATTGTTGAACTGTGGTGCTGACATTGATGGACATTAATGATGAATCACTGATCGATTTCGCGTGAAACCCTGAAAGATATCAACATCATCGAAGTCTTGAACAAAGTGTAGTAAGTCGTACAATCATTAAGTATTTTTATTAGCCGGAACATAATCTGAATCAATTTTTGTATACTTAAATTTCTCAAGTTACTATTTATATCTCCAAGGACTAAAACTTGAGAATACCATTCACCATTTTTTGTGTTTAAAAAAGATTGTTAATTTTTATTTATTTAAGGTCTTTGGAAATTCGTTCAACGCAATTTATTCGCTATTTGGCAACAAACTAAACTGAGAGCTGGGCATTAAACAGACATCAAAAATGACGTTCACTAAATTGACCGTACATTTCAAATTTTAATTTGGATTCAGTCGCTTGTAACATGACCAAAATACATCAAAAGGAGACACATAAATTAGCCCAGAACATGAGGAGACGAATGTTGGGTCAATGTTCGTATACGAGTAATGTCTATAAAGTGACATATGAGCAAGTGCAACTGCGGCGAAGTCTACAACTTGGAGTCCTTGCCAGAAGCTCGTTATATGTATTTTCTGCAATGATTTCTCTGGCAGTTTCATTTCCCTCCCTTTTGCTGTCTTTCACTCACTTTTGTCGCAGAGTATGGTATCCCAGTTTTAGATACTTTTTTAATTTCGCTCTGGGAGACAAAGTAACGCATCAGAAAGAAATTCAAAAAGAGTGCGAGTGAGGGAAGCAGAGTTATATAGGGTAGAGAAACAACGACACTTTCACCATGAAAGTTGTCAAACATGACCATTTGGCATTGTCGTTGCCACTGTCGTTGCCGTTGCCGTTGCCGTTGCTGGTTTTCAAGCCACAAATCTTTGTGATGTCTGTGCCTTCTCTCTGCCTTTTCATTTCTTTAGATCTACGCCTGAGTGCACATGCAAACGTTAGTCCCTCCCCCCCTTCCATTCAACCAAAAAAGTCAGTGAAAAAAAATTGTCCAAATGGTAGAAGGAAAATGTAAGAAATGTTCTAACTTGTCTCTCGGCACACATATAACTCATACGCCATGTTTGTACAGACTGAAAGGCAGACCCAGGCACACAGAGACGTTGTTCTCGTCATCGCTATCGCCATCGCCATCGCCATCGCCATCTCCATCGCTGGCTGTCCTCGCTCTGTCCATTTGAGTGCACAATTTGAAAAGGCTACTTGGCTCTGGCTGCCCTTGAGGCAAATGCAGCCACCACAACCAAGACGAAGATGCTGCCGATGCACAGTCCACATGACCTGACGGCAATGTTGCAATGTCAATTTGTGTGTGCATTAAAATTGTTGCAAAATGGCGGCCCGTAAATGGGCAAATTGTTGCAACAAAATATTACTGCAGCCTTGTCTCGGAAATGGTGCGCAGGCCTGGACCTGACCCTATTGGTTTTGGGCTTAGCTCAAATTATGTTACTTAAACTCATTTTCTTGACTGTAATAATATTAGATGTTTCAATTGAATCACAGATTGTTTCAATTATAATGCATTGAGGCATATTAGAAATTAATTATGTTGAATAAAAGATGGAATTGCTTGATATTTTTGAAATATTTCGAATTTATTTTTGAATTTATTTAGGGTTCTTCATTTTGTTTATTGTATTCCTTGTATATTTGGTTTGGTTTGGGGGACATTTCTCATTGTTGTCTTGATTTATCTTTCGAGTGCTTAAATAACATACATTTATATCTTATTTATGTAATTGTAGTTTTTGTTTATCATAAATATTAATTTCTTTATGCACTCTTCATTTACATTTAATTTAAATTAATTTATTATCAATTAGCTAAACATACTTTATTCGCGTGGAACGCTTACATACATATTTTTTTATTTAAGAGACATCACTTTTAAGATACATTCAGACATACACACATCTATTATACGTATGTATAATATATGTATGTGTATATAAATTTCTAAACGCTTTCGCTTCGATAAACAGTTTATTTTGCGATTCTTTTTTTTACAAGTTATCCTAAAGAGTTTCAAGTTTATTATTATTATTTTAACATATTTATGAAGTTGCAACAAAAATTTACAAAGTGCTGTTACATTTAGTATTAATATTATATATATTTTAAATATATTTTGTATACGTCTATGAAAAAATACAAGGTTTAAAATGCAATTTACACACATTTTTTAATTGATAAAGGAATGTTGAAAACTTTTTAGTCTTTTGGATTTTAACTTTGAATACGTAAGTAATTTACACTGATGTATGACACATCGGTTAAAACTCGTTGATTGGTTCTAACTTTCTGCTATTTACATAAAATGAGCTACTAATATTTATATATGCTAAACTAATTGCAGCTAATTTGTTTGTGTGTGTATGAGTGTAGTTCTTTATTCTGTTATTTTAATTTTCATATAATTTGAATAAAAGTACATAATTGCCAAGAAGTTTCATTTCTTTTCTTTGTTGGTTTCGTGTTCAGTTTTCTGTGTGAGCTTCTAGTTAATTATGTTTCATGTATATTGAGCTTAGTTACTATTAATTGTTGTTTTTGTTATTATTAATATTAACATTTACAAACATTTACAAATTCAAATCGGAAAGTAGCTGTTTTTTTCATTTTATCAAAAAAACGAAATAGTTGTGTAACTTCTGTCGTCTAGAGTGAGTACTTACTGTAAGGAAGGAACCTTTTTGATGCACTTTTCATTGGAATTCATTGTTGCTTTGTTAAAGTTTCGAATATCAATGTGAAGTAAAAAACTCCCATTCCCATAATATTTCATATCTATTTGTTTTTATTTCTCTATTTTTGTTTCTGATGACATTCAAGACTAGCATTAGGTTTTGCTAGACATGAACTAACCAAGTATTTAATACACTTGATTATACTCAGGGAAAACTTCGGTTTAAAGTCTATCGTTGAGTAATTGTTTCGATATTTTGCAAAGTTTTTGTGGCATTTTGCTGATTGATTTATAATAATTGGAAAAAATAGGTTATGAATCTGTGCATCGTTTACTCAGTTTCCTCTCTCTTTCTGATCTTACATGCTAGTTTCATCAATCAATATTTGTAATCTGCAGTTGCTTGATGCTTTCATTAAATTTATGGCGCTGTTTGTTCTTGCTCTTTCAGATCAGATATTTACGTTATGCATTGACATTATAATTAAATTGTACTAATTGCTAACTTTACTCATATGTACTAGCAAATGGGAAGTCGACAAAGGACGATTAGTGAGTGTAAAATAGAATTTCCTTGAACTTGGGTTTTTCTGTTGGATTTAATTGGTTTTTGGCAACGCTTAGCCTAGACACAAACCTCAAGGAGCTGGAAACTTACAAGACTATACTTAGACGCAGCTCTCCTGCTGCGAATACATGAGCGGCGTACGGACTGTGACAATCTCACGTGAGTAGGACTTGCCCACGCCGGAGAGTCCCGACAGGGAGCTGCTGGGACTGGCAATTGCTGCCGTCGAGGCCAACCCGCTGCTGTTGCTCGAGACGAGCATTTGGCCATGTGCCAGCTGCTGTTGCTGTGCTGCCTGTTGATGCTGCTGGTAGGAAGGTGGCATGGGCATGTTGCCAGCTGGATGATGCTGCATCTGTTGATGCATCATTTGCATCATGGATGCCGAGTTGTGCGGCATTTGCGATTGACCATGCTGCTGCTGCTGTTGCTGCTGATGATTGTGCGGCAGGGTGTGATAACCACCCGGATGCGAGGGCAACGTATACATTTGCACCGTGCCCGGCGACACAGTTGAGGGTGTTCCCTGCGATCCAGGTGATGAAATGCACGGCCCAAAAGCCGCTCCGACTGCAGTATCTACCTGCATCGAAGCAGGAGCAACTCCAGCTCGTGTCTTATATGCATCAATTTGCGCGTATATCGTGGGTTCCTCAAAATAATCATATGTGGGCGGTGGTGCATGCTGATGCGGATGCTGCAACCCGCCCGCATTTGGCTTGTGCCGTTGCAGCGTTGCCGTTGCCGGAATGTTGGGCAACAGTTTGCGCATACTGGAGCCATGTGGCAATGTGCCACCCAAAACTGGCTGTTGCTGCTGCTGCTGCTGTTGTTGCTGCTGCTGCTGTGGTTGCTGCTGGACTGTGCCCTGACCCGACGGATTCTTCTTGGAAGTGTTGCAAGTAGCGCTGTTTAATGATAGTTCAGCATAGTGCAACTCATCATCCTGTTTGACACACATACAAATTGAAAGGGAGAGAGTGATAAAGAAGAGTAAAATTTGATTTTTAGCAACAATCGGAAATATTTTCAGTCATTAAGTTGAAGCTCATTTCATTTTCTTTCAAAGTTCCCCCTAGAGTAGTTCGACTGTAAGTAAAGTTTGCCAAACTTTTGGTTGACAATTTGGCCTGCTAACAGAAACTTACCTTACTGCTCTGGTAAGCGCCGCTGTCCGCCGAGCTGCCGGCGCCGACGCTAACGCCAACGCCGACGCCAGCTGTGGATCCAGGTTTGCAACTGATTTCCGCCTCGCTGGTTGTTGAAAGATGTCCCGATGGCGTTTGTGTTGCTGATTTTTGTTTATATTCTCCATCAACTAAATTGAGGCGAGAGCGAGCCAGTGGTATTATATGCAGAGAGAAGGAGTAAAAAAGAGAGAGAAGGAGAGAGAAAGTTGGCTTAGTCAAAAGTTTCAGCTTGTTGTTGCTGCTGTTGTTGTTAAGTAGCTTGGCAAAAGTTTTTCGGCTAGCCACTGCCACATTCCTCCTTTGTCGTCCCCGTCTTAAATCTGTTGGTGATTTTCGGGGCGCAACGTTCAATTTTCTTTTCGCCTTTCGTTGCTTTTGCCATGAAATTGCTTTACGTTAAGAAAATTGATTAAATTGTTGAGCTGTGAGCTGCCGTTGCTGCTGCTTCTGCTGCTGCTGATTTCTTGATTGCCATTAATCAAGCAAAACGTGCAGTGGGTAAAATTTGATTCAACTTAAAGTTAAATCCCACCATCATTGCATACTTTAAGAGGCACTCGACTGCAGACATATGAGCAAACAAACATACCAAAGCAGCAGCAGCAACAGCAACAGCAATAACCTGCCTGCCAGCAATTAGCTGTCATTTAAATATTTCACCAGTGGCGCAAAAATGCAGCACACCCTCCACACACACACACATACACACAAACGCACACACTTGAGATATGTGTTTGTGTTTGTGTTTGTGCTGTTTGTTTGACTGGCTGCCTGGGTTTGTCCCTTAGTCTTTAGCTAACGTTCATAAATTACAGCCAGAGTCGGAACATTCATCTTCAGGTTAGCAGAGGAGAGAGTATTGGTGTCGTTGGTACTGCAATTGCACTTACCCTCATTGTATGGCACCACATCGGGATTCTTCTCGTCGTACATTTCCTCGGAGTGGCTCAATGGCAATGAGATTTTATCCTTAATTTGCAAATTGCCTGGACGTGAGAACTTGGCATTCGAATGTGCAAATTTCTGTTGCTGTTGGTGCTTATGAGATCTCAGCTTCAGAGCAGCAATCGTTCCGATTCCAATGCACACCAAAGCAACCAGAATACCCACAAAGATGCCAATGGATAAAATGGGCGTTAGCTCGAAACTGTTGGCTCCCTGGGCGCTACCCTTGTACGAGGTTAATGCAACTGAAAAGACAAAATGAAATTAAAATAATATTAATAAGAGCAACATAAGAAGGCAATCACATGAAAATCATTTTTAATTTCAAGTTATTTTAATGCTCAATTAGACAAAAGCGTCGCTAAGCAGTGGCCCAAACAGTTGGTCATTAATAAACGGCTGAATGCTAATTTAATATACCCTGCATTGGTTTAGGTATTACGTTTACAGCAGTCGGTTTGTCTAGCTTAAATAATATCTTAGAAGACCACAAAAAGTTATAAATATTCTCCTGCCTGTAAGGGTATTCACTTTGCGCTCTTTGAAAAGAAAGATTCCTTTTTTTTTTGTATTGCTTGTCATATTTTCTCATTTTCTTTACACTTTTGTTGTGACTTTTTGAGAAATTAAAACGACGGCTCAAGTTGTTTACCCAAAAAATGTGTCAGTTTACCAGACACAACCCTCGAACCTCTCGAAAGAAAAAAACTCTTCTAAACTTTGCTTTACGGCATTTTGCTTCAGCTAATTAGTATTACAATTTGCTTTTGAGCCGCATTTTCGTTTTGGCAGCGGAAAACCTCCTGAAGACAATTCATTAATGTTAATCATTTTATATAATTTTTTGCGCTACTTTGGAGCTTGCATAATTTTTTTATTTTATTTTTCGTCTTTTTACGCAGAAAGCAAACTGCAAGGCAAAGTTTTCTAAGGAATTTACAATTCATTGGGCAGTTTAGCGTAATTAAATTGCGAGACAGCATGATAATAAGTATGAAAAAATCTCTTGCTCGACACTAATATTAATACTGATACCCGTATATATGTATTTATTAAATGCCATGCAAAATTATGCAATTCCCTCTCGCTCTCTTTGTGTCGATTTGAGTATTTGAGAGTACCAAAAACATTAACATAAAAAATTCATGAATGACAAACGCACGCGAAGAAAAAAATGCATTATAAATTCATAAGTCTTTGGAAAGTGCCCCGCGTAATATTATCATTTCATAGCCAAGCAGCCATTTAAGGAAATGTTAAATTTCAGATAGAATCTTTGCCATTTTCTATTTATGAGAGGTTTGATATATATTTTCATTAACTGGAAAGTGTAGACATTGAATTTAATTAAATTTAATGAGAGATAAAAAAAACTATGACATTTCCTTTCCACCGCTTCTACCTCTTATTATTGTACATTTATTACTTACCAGTTTGCTTTTCGGCGGCCTTTAAAGTGTATCCATCGACGGCCACCGACTCACTTCGACCTCGTCCATTTGCCGCATAGATGTAGATCCTGAAGAGTCGCCCTGCATCCAATCCTGTGACACTGAACATGGCAAATTTAGCGCTGATATTGGCCTGAAGGATGCCACTATTCTGATCAAAGATTTCCATTAGGAACCACTGACGCATGCCTCCATCAAAACCTGCAAATGAGATAGATACAACTTGTTAGAAGCTTGATTTTTATAAATTAAATGAGATTAACATTAAAAGTTGCTCACAAAATTTATAGGAGTGTTAGGTATTTGATACTCTGTACTTTACTTTACATTATTCTATTACATTTATTGCCAACTTTAATTTAAATTATAACTCGATCCTTTCGATTACACTTACAAATGAACCCAGCAGTTAAATGATTAAGCCTTAAATATACGATTACTTTGCCTTTGTTCTACTCTCTTAACCCTAGCAATCCATGGCCGAAGAGAACTTAACAAAAATATTTCAAGTAATCTAAAGCTACATTTTAAATGCCATTTAATAACACCACAAAAGAACTGGCCGCCCACTTGAGAATAATTCCCCTACCCATTCACACACTCACACACCCACACACGCACACACACAGTTGCAAATGTGGGACCCTTGGTTGAAAAATAAGTCGACTAAAGTTCTTGTTGGCCCTGCTGCTCAAATGGTACTTCATTCTAGACACAAAAGTCGGCTTAAAACACTTGCGAAAAATGTTTAAATATTTTTGTAATAAAGGCGGCAACTGAAAAGGTTGCCTCAACCTCTCCCCACAACCCTCCCACCAACCCCTCCCCATCCCAAGCAACTACTTGAACCAGGGGCCAGGGACCGACTCTTTCTCTCCCAAAGGAGAAATTGTTGTGTAAAATGTTTTATATGTTGCGATGAATTTAGCTCGCATTGTTGTACTTATTTGGCCACTCGGTTCTTCTTCCTCTTTTTGCTCTTATTGTAGCGGTGGCAATGGTGGACGATACACAAAGGCTTCACGGAAATAGAGTCAAAAGAATGTGCTTCGCCTTTGCTTCAAAGGTCTTTGTGTGGCATCATTGTTTGTGGCCAGGGGTCGACGTCGTCGTCGTCGTCGTCGTCGTAGTTGTCGTTGTGTCGTTGTTGCCCGGGCTATGGCTAAAGCATTTTGTGAGCACTTTAAAACGTTTAGCTAATGAAATTTGCCTCAGCATCGAGCCGACAACCTGCCAACAACAGCAACAACAATAGCAACAATACCAACAACTTCATTGTAATGGGTTAATTTTATTTACTTGGAGCGCAGGCCAGGGCTACAATGAAAATGGCGCAAGTGGAGTTAAAATATACTAAAGCAACGTCCAGGGCGGTGTTAACGGCAACAACAATAATAACAACAGCAACAGCAACATCAGCGAGTGAAACTGACTGAAATTTTATTATATTAAACCGTCGCTTGATGAGTTTGGTTAGTTGCTTGCGTTTCTCATCGCTTTGTTTCACACAAAAAGAAAGCGAAAAAGAGAAAGAAAGAGTACGATAGAGAGGGAAGGAGAGCGGTAAGAGAAGTTAAAATAAGTGGCCAATAGGTTGGGGGAAGAGAGATGGCAAGTTGCCCTCAAGTTGTCTGCAAGTTGCCAGCAACAGCAGCATTGAATTGAATTCGAGGCAAGTTCTCGTCTTGCCGCACGTCGACTTCGGTTGCGGCAAGTTAGCCAACTTGCGTGCTGGCTTATTAAAGTCGAAACGTGCAGCGACCACAGCTTAAGCTGAGTTATTATAAAAAACAAGCCAAGTGAGTTCGGGATGGCTGCTAGCCATAGGGTTTCATTCTCTTTTTTTCCTGGGGTGCCGCCCGTCATTTTCTTTAATGTAAAGTGCAATATAAAAAGTATCGCGCTTCATTGTTGCTGCTGCCGCCGCCGCTTTTTACCAAGTTGCGTTAAAGTTTTAATGATGCTGATGACTATGATAATAATGTGTAGCCACTAAATTAGCAGAGATGCGGGGTGTGAATGTACATAAAATGGTTAAAGAGGGCTTTAAGCTTCAGATACCACACCGCGGATGCGCAATCTTCGTTTGGTACGTAGCCAAGAACATTTTACTAGCAGCAGCGTGTAAAATCATTATATAAAATATTACAAAATGCAACAGAAATGTAGTTCTTTATAAATAATAACAACAAGTCATCAAGTATACGCAACGTGTTGAGACAAGAGACATTTAGCATAAGGTGTACTGTCGAAGGAATGGAAAGGGATGCTAGTAACGAGTACTCGTAACAGAGGCAAATAGTAACGGGTAATGCGCCATTAAGTATGCAGTTATTATGCGCTTTTTGCTGCACTTTCAGCAGCCGGCTCGTTATGCTGTCTCCGCTGCTGTTTCTACTTCTGGTATTTGCACTCTTGAATGTTTCGAGGGCTGCATAAATGCATCATAAAGTCGACTGTTACGAGTGCAGTCGCAAATTATAAGCAGAAGGACATTTTCTTCCTTTCTAGAGTTGTCAACTGTCTGCTAATATGCAACTCAGTGGAACTGAACTTTGAACTCGTTGTCGGAGTGTTGCTAACAATTTGTGCTCCTTTATTTTTTGCTCGTTTTCTTGCATTTCCGTATGGCATAAAATATGCGAATTGAATTTGTATTTAAAGTTTTGCTGAACATTTGCGTTTTACTTTTGCTTTGGAGTTGCCTTAGCTTTTACTTTTATTGACGGCAACTTGCATAACAACCCAAAACATTTTGTATGTACAAATTTGTGCTTAACTTTTTGTTGGGTGGGTGGGTGATTGTCTGTCTGTCTGTCTTTGTTGCCACTTTTGCTACTTTATCATTTTATGCTTTGGCTTTCGTTATTTTTTCCATTTTTTTTTGAAGTTTCAAAAATTTCTTGGAGAATGACGCTAAGAGTTTGGGCGTTGCAAATTTAGCAACATTTGCAATGTTTTCTTTTGGCTACATATGTATATATACGTACATATGTATATACATATATTTTGCAATCTTTCTAAAGCATTTTGTATATGTATTATATGTATGTTTCAGTAAGTATATCTGTCTGGCTATCTCTGCGTGTTGCCTTTCTAGTTTTATGCTTTCATTGCATTTTTATTATTCGACTGTATCTCGAAGGAAGTTCGCATAGCCGGCTGCCAAAGTGCACTTAAGTTGCTCATGTATTTTAAATGAGTCTGAAAAGCGCTGCAGGAAACACAACATACTCGTACACATGTACCATGATTTCCACTCTCCACACTTTCCACACCTCAGAGCCCACGCTCTTCTCTCCTACCCAGCTTGAAACTCTTTCCTGGCCATTTAACTAGCCATGCAGCACATTGCTTGAGTTATGGCCAACGTATTTTTATTCAGGCAGGCATACATATAGATATAGATTGACTTGCCTTTTTGGCTATTGATTGGCTCATCAGCAATTATAAAAGCTGGCAAATTGACTGCCAATTTTTGATATCTTTTGAGGCATAAGGCTACGTTCGCTACTCACCTTCAATGCAATAAACCTCTAATGAGTCAGACGTTTGATTGACTACAGTACAATTGGTTGGCGCTTCCGGCTTGCCCGCAGCTATTAAATGGAATACACAGGGCTCCTTCTGTTGGCCCACATTGTTGTCGGCCCAGCACATGATGGTGCCAAAGTCCATTTCCTGAAAATAAAAAACATAAAAAAGAGAAGATTATTAATAATTAACAAATTATTTTAACCTTAATTGGCACACCCTTCGCATAAACAGTTAGCATTGTACCGCAGTATACATGCGACCAATTCAACAAGTTAACTATAATGTTACAGAAAAATGAACTTAATTCATTATATGTATAAAAAACATTAAAATACACAACAATGTCGTTAAGGCTGCGGTCTGTGGTGTTCAGTGGCGTATGCGTAATATGCTTGTCAGAGCAGCTGATTGATCGCAGCTGTCAATAAGTCTTTCATTAATATAATTTCATGTCAATAAACGCACACACATACCACATACCCTCACACACAGACATATAAGTTAAATCCAGACTGTGACAGAGTGCAAGCAGAGAATCTATTGATTCTATTGGTGCCTAAAGTTTTTCCCAAACTGGCAGTAAAAACAAATGAAGCATTTTGTGGCTGCCATTTGGTCTCGCATTTCTGAGATTCTGCGATTGGAAAGGCCAAAAGGAAACTATGTTAACATGACTATAATGTATGCCATGTGTCCTGCTTGTATAACCTGATAAGTGGCCACGCCTGCGGGTCTATTGTTGATTCTTCATGTGTCTTTGTGTGTTTGTCTGTTTGTGTTTGTGTTTTTGTATATGTATTTGCGTTTGTGTTGCGTCAAATGTTGTGCTAATGAAATCCTCTTACTATATTACGGTCAAATGCACAACAACATCAACAACAACAACAACACTCAAAACGATTGATTTGTTTGCATACAGACAAACACACAACTCACAACTCAGTTGCTTGAGTTCTGTTTGTGTCTATTTACCTTTGGCATTATTGCCAGGAAAAATAAGCGCATTTAATCAGCGCTAGGCGTCTCGAACTCATTAAAAATTAAAATCACTTTCGCCAGCTCGCTGGCTCAGTGCGCCTTAAAATGTCAACGTAAATTGCAGCTTATTTATCAGTCAGGGCGGGTACTTATTTTACCACCCCAACCCGCCATCAACTTTCCTCCCATCCTCTGCACGTCTCAAGTTAACTCAAAATCGGGCGCTCTTGTCATTTTAATTAGGGCAGAATAAGAGAAAGACACAGAAAAGTAAGATAGAAAAAAGTTTTTTTTTTGTAATTTAAGCACGGCAAATGGAGGAAAAGATAAGATATCACAGGAAAACTTTAAGAAAACTAGAAACAGGTTCGCAATTTGCGGTCAGCTTTCAAAAATACAAGACAGAACTTTAAATCAAAATTCTTTGTTTAACATTTATTTAATTTAACTTTAGTGTTTTCTGCAACTATTCTCTTTAGTTTTGTGAAACTTCCGAGAAGGAATTTAATACAGCTGTTAATCATGTACAAAGTCCTGCAGCTTTAACGTCAAACTATTCCCTACAGAGATTTAGACCAAGGTTATACCAGATATCTAAATGTTTTCCATTTCTTATTGCTGATAGAAAATGAATTGGAAAATTTTTGACATTTGTGACGACACTCTAGTTGCTTCATAGTTATGCAAGTCTATGGTATGTCATGTGCAGGTAAAGTATTTATGCAAATTTATGACAAATTTATGAAAATGAAAACACCCATACACAAAAACACAAGCACACAAAGGTTGCATATGTGGCATATACTATTATATTTAGCAAAGTGTTGTCACAAAGGCGGTAACTTGGCAGCTGCCAACACTGCGCATCAACACCTACACAAATCTGTCTTTGACTGTGTGAATGTAACCGCAAGCAAGTAGCCCACACTCACATCACAGCATATGTGTGAGTCTTTTAAGTAATATAATAAATTTGTAAACAAGAAATTTTCGGAAAGCATAGCATACTTTTTGGTCAAAGGCTTGGATGTTGTAACAACCAGGAAAGATGCTTAATAATTTTGCAGTTTCAAAGCTGCACAATTTTTCCTCTGCTTGTCTGTGCCAGTAATTGTCTAGGTATATGTATGTACTAGTATGTTGAATATTTATGCCCAAATATTTATTATCATTATTCCAGTTGTTTATATTATTTTAATGTTGCCGCAACTAAGCGTAAATATTATTGCAGTTGTCGAGCTGCCACAGCACACACAGGCAACAATAACAAATGCTTAAATTGTTGAACAACAACGAGAGTCATACGCACCCACAGATAGGAGCTTGTCTGTGATTTTTATATGTATGTGTGTGTACAGCAAAAAATATACATACATAATATATATGTATTTTATGAGAGATCCAGCCTATCCTTAACGCTCTCGGCAGACTTTTGCTTGCATTTGCCGTGCATTCTTGTCTAGTGGTGACAGCCCAAACATAAATGATATTATTTATGTATTTTAATTAAAATTTTAACATTTCACTGACAGTTTAATGAGTTTTTCGCCCAGCATGAGTTGCCTGGCGAAATATTCGACATTTTGTTTGAGCTATTTTTGTACAGATGTGAAAAATGTCTGAGCATAGCGCAAATTCTCATACATTCAAAAAAAAAAAAGAAAAAGAAAAGAAAACAGACAGTGACAGAAACAGAGACAGAGATCTAGAAAGCTGCACTCAGAAATGCCAAATCATGGAGGAAATATTAATGAGCTCTTGGTTGCCTTTGAGTAAATCACAAAAAAAGAGGACAAACATGGAAAGAAAATCAGCCCAAAGGACGACAATGTCAACGTTGATGCTTGAGCTGCGACTGCGGAAACCGGAAACAGCATATATGACAACAGAACGGAAGGGATTTTTCATATTCAATTGAGCTAAATGATTTATATATGTGTGTGTCTGTCTGTATATTTTTGAGAGAATGACTGAGAGTGTAGTGTGTGTGGGTGTGTGTGTGTGTGCAATCAGTGCCGGGAGACTGTTTGTGAACGGAACTCATTTGAATGCCGTTTGACTAGCGAAATTTTTCTTTTGACAACTGGAATGTGAGCACAGAGAGACACACACACAGACAGACAGACAGACAGACAGACAAATAGAGAGACGTCCAGTTGGTTGTTGCCACAAAGCGACAAATCCACAGTTAGCTGTGTTCAAACCACACAAATAATGCACATGTCGGTGGGTGGAAATGGCTGAGTAGCCCTTCAAACTGGGTCACAAAACCAACTGACCAACCCAAAATTAACAACTAGTTTGAGTTTTAGCAGTTTACCAAAAGTCAGTGGTAAGAATTGGTTTTGCAGATAGTTGCTATTGTTCTTTGGATCAGCCAAAATGCCTGACAATTGCCCAAAATACATATAAATAGGATCAGCTAGGGAAAGAGAGCATTTAACTGATGGACAAAACTTGATCGACAGCAACTGTAATGAACATTATTCTCATTAAATTAAATTCTAGATTAAATTTATTTTCAAATTTAATTGAAGCTTAAGCGAATTTAATATTTCCATTCCGATCTAAAGTAATTGTCTAGCCATGATTAGAGCTAAATTTAAGCATTGTTTTTGGCAGACCATAAAATTTTACAGAACAGCAGCTGCAGTTGCTCTGCTAGTAACTGGGCAATATCCTTTGGACATGGATAAGGGGAGCACTTATGTGCTTGGTTTGAAATTTTTGGCAGAGAGAGGGCAGCGGTAAGAGACAGCTCATTGATGGCCAATATGGCTAGTCAATTGGCAGGGTGGAAGCCAAGTCGAAAACGTCAAAATGCATTCGCAATCGCAATTGAAATGGGCTATATCGATGACGATAACGTTGGCAATTTCAACGGAATTGTTCGCAAATTGTCAGACATACTAGAACGGCCCCACTCAATATTGGCAACTGAGTTCAATTGGTGGGTTGTCTAGGATTTCAGCATATGAGTTTAATGATGATGATGGTTGCTATTAAAGCCAATTCGAGCTGCTCTAATGTTATTGCATGACTGCCAGCTGACCTTTTTCAGACCCTGTAATTAAAAAAATTCTTGAAAAGACTATTAAGTTTGGCAAAAGCGTAAATTAAATTCTAGAAAAATAATTCTAAATAGTTTGCCTTTATATTGTATTCAAAACAACCTTGATCGGTTCAGAATGCGAAGAAACCAACATACTAAACCTACTTAGTTCAAGAATTAACTCTCGCACTGACATAGAAAGCAGGGTCTAAAATAGTCGAGATTTCTCAACTGTAGCCTCCCTTTAAGTTGTTGCTGTTTTTGTTGTTTCTGTTGATGTTTTTGCTGCCTTTGGCATTGGTTTTTAATTAGAAAGCAGCACTAATAGAATTTTTAATTAAAATTTGATCGTTTACACTGGCCAAAGCCAGTTCTGGTGCCTCTCATTGACTTTTTGTCTAGCAATGTTGATTTTACATTTTATTTGACAACGTGGCACGCGAACACGAGCCACAAAAACAATAAAGCGACCGGTTGCCTATTAATTAATATTTTCCCATTTAATTGAGAGCTGCCTGGTTAGTTTTTAAGCTATGTCTGCAATTTGGTCAAATGTCAAATGTGTCAATACCGACTTTACAACAAAAATATGAAATGAAAGTGTAATGCCATTCGATAAAGCTGACTTACGCCCACAACAAACACCGACAAGCACTTAAAATAGCCCATCACACACACTAACGCACCATCACACACACACACACAGACACAGTCACACATATATAACCATATGTCATATGGTTTTATATTGAGTGTTCTCATGTTTTGCATTTAACCTCGTGTAGTTTGTCATTTTCCATAATCCAAAAGGGCAAATCAGAGACAGGGGTCACTGGTGGGTAGCTGATAGCCCAGATGACACCGGGCTGGTTGGTATCAATTAGGTCAGGTAAATATCAATATATGACATTAGGCTTTATGTACTCACCTTAACGGGGGTATAGGTCAATGTGGAGCCCTGGGCAGAGTGCGGGCGGAAGCCGCTCTGTGGCATATCGAAGGTCTCGGCGGTGTTGTTGAAGGACCACTTGAAGTTTTCAGGCGGTGGAAAGGCGTCCACTTCGCAAACGATTTCAGCCGCCTCGCTGCGTGCCACACCATAGATTTTCTTTTGATCGGGCCGGCAAATTGGTTTATCTGCAAGGGAATGAGATAGAGTTAGAAGCAGTTACAAACTTTGATATTTCGAGTGCATTTTGCTGTTCGACTGCAGCGGCTGGCAAATCAATAATCGCATTGCTTGGCCAAACTTAATGCAATAAAGCCCAAGTTGCACTCCCTACAGACTTTGAGTGCACATTCTTCAGCTCAAGAGCTGAATTGGTGGGCAGGGTTTTGTTTTTGCATGCCACGCCCAACACTAGCATCTGCCCATCACCTTTTTTAAACCGCACTGAAATCCTAAGTAGAAAAGTTTACCAAGCAAAAGGCAACGAGGATAGAAAGTCCATCCTTTCCATCCTTGCGCAGCAGCCACATGCAAGTTTCCCATGTTGCCCATTCAAGCAACTAACTAAACAGACTCCGAAACAGAAACAGAAACAGAAACAAAACAAACTTAGGAGAAGGAACAAAAGAAACATTGACGAAACGTTAAGTGAAGGAAAAACTTGATCAAAACGAAACTTTTGAGCCGGAACGAAACAGCTAGAAAAATTCAATTTCTTGTAATCCTTGGCCAGTCAAATCTAGCAACTGCAACTGCAACATCCACTGCATTGAAAACCATTCACAATTTATTGTACTCGAATTTAACAACTTGGATAAAGACAAAAGCGAGCTGTAAACAAATTTCCAATGGACTGTTTTCCATCTTGAGTGACAGGCAGTCTGGTATTGGCTTACACTTTGGATTTTAACTGCGGCTGTTGCAACCACGTTGCGAGTGATGAAAAACGTTGCAACACCAAAGAAACAGTTGCTAAAATGTGGGTTGAACAGTCTAACTGAGAAGTTTAACTTTAAACAAAAGCAATGGCAGAAAAACAGGCAGAGCTGTGAAAAAGCTGGCTACCCAAAACTGTAGTTGAAACCAGCAAAAGGAAGTGACACAGGAAATAAAAGCATAAGGCAACACCCAAAACCAGCAGCAACAACAATATAATTGAGCTTGGAATAAGGATCTGTGTGCTAAATTGCTTGAAAAAGGCAAAAATAATTAACAGAAGCTGTTTTAAAATTGCAATTTCAACACTTTTATCAGACTGCCAGCAAATTGAGTAGAAAATTTGAATTGAAACCAACTGTAAAATGTGTAAATATTATCAATAAAAGGTTTATTTTTTTGGGTCTTCTTAAAGACAATAGCAGTAATCTGTAAAACTAATTACGAATGAGAAAACATGAGTTAACAACAGTTTTAACTTATTATGAAAACTTTTGTTCTCATAAGCTTTTAAAATTACCTCTTTTTATAAATCTATGAGAACAAAGGATTTCATAATAAATTGAAATATTTGTGAGCTCATGTAAAGCATTTCCTGGTTGTTGGCTGATTGATAAAAGGAAAAGGAAAGTCGCTTATTCAATAAGAAAATAAGTAAATGTTAACAAAAGCCAGGAAGCCAAGCAAAGTGCCTTTTGTTGGCTTCACCACATGCCTGACCAACTGGCAGGCTGGTGAACTGACGGACTGACGGACTGGCGGACCGACGGACTAACGGAAGGACAGACTGGCTCACTCTAGGATGTACGAAATCAAAGCTATAGCAACCTCAATGGTCTGTGTTCTACCAAGATGGCAAGCAAGTAGAGTATTCAGTTGTAGCTTTCAGCTTCGAGCACAATACAGAATGCCTACACAAAAGGCATTCGAACAGGACACAATAACGGAGGCGTATACGCAATAAAACTGCAAGAGACCCGCACCCGCCGGATTCACATTGCATCGCCTTCTAGCCCACTCGAACACTCAATAATGCCGCATTTTGTGTGTCAAAGGTTCTCACAAAAGCAGTGCAGTGTAGTGCCCCAGCTAGGGGACAAGTGTGGCAGCTGCATAGCTGCCTGACTGCCTGCCAATATTGTGAAAGTGGCCGCAAACGAAATTCAATTTAAAAGGCAGTTGCAATTTAAGAGCTGCGAATGTTTGTTGGCACATATCAAACGTTTTCCATTCGGTTATCAGAATGATGACATACCCGACCATTCATTTTATTTGGTTTCTTTTATGATACAAACACACACTAACAATGGTTAGAGTCATGCAAATCAACACATGCGAAATGTGGGACATTCTTCAAATGTTGCACAAAGCTATAACTTTTCTGGGCCGTTCTCCCTTTTTCATGTACTTCAATTCAACACGTGCCCCATAAAAACTTTACATGTGAATACTTGCAATCGTTTGAAAAGAACATTTTATATACTTGCAATCAATTGAAAGCCCAAAATAAATGAAGAACACACTTTCGTCAGTTGAACGTAATTGAAAGTTGTAGAAGCATCTGACAAATCCAACTCTTATCTCATTGAAGCCGAGTACTTACACATCACTTTAAGCTCCACAATGTTTGAGTCACCATCGCCCTCCACATTCGATGCGGTACACGTGTAATTTCCGGCCTGATGACGAGTGACACCCTGTAGAGCCAGATCCCCGCTGCTCACAATCACTCCGGCACGTTGATTATGCTGTATGATTTGATGCTGCAAGTGGCAAGAAAATGAAATTAAATATGAAAGTCAAAATCTCATACAATTAGTAAAAGCTATAAGTTTTTGTTTAGATCCTGTTCTCTTATTGTCTGCCTAATGAGCGTTGTCTTTGTTATGGACTGTCATCCACAGGTCGAGAGACAAAGAATATAGAGTGATATGTAAACTATGAAGAAAAGTCACCCAATTAGTGAGAAGTTGTATACCTAGAGTATACTAGGTAACTACCTATCTTAACTATTGTGAAACACATTTAAATCGTTTAGCTATGACGGAAAATTTTGATTGCTAGATTTTATTATACATATCATAGAATAAAATAATTATTTTATGCGTTTTAATGACTATAAATATTTATTGCCATTTATATTAGGTTTCAGCTGAATGCTATAAATTGTTAAATAGCATTTTCTGGCAATTTCTACGGTTCAACATCAGCTGCTTAACAAAAAAAAAAAAAAAAGAATTGCTATGCAGCCCAACACGTTGGCCTCTGCCTTTAGGCGCAAGGTCAGCAGCAGCTTTATTTATATTCGTCTTTTTCTTAGTCTACCCTCTAAAATTTTGGCCGCTCATAAACGCGCTCTCATACGCGAGTCGCTTCATTAGAGCGTTGGGCACCAGTTTGAAACGTGTCTGGAATTTGAAATCCAACTGAAAATCAAGCAGCAATATTTACTTTATTTTCACACATATAGACATACACATCCATATATATAGAGTTGACCTCTATGAGCAGCACGTTCACATAATGCGGGGGCAGACAACGCCTTTTGGGTTGTGTTGGTTTGGCGTTTCCAATGCGCCGGCACTCGACAAGATTTTGACGCATTTCCCAAGAGCCTTGTGCCATTTAGCAGCAAAACAAATTCGCACTTTGGCTTTTAGACCAACAACGACAATAACAACAACAACAACAACAACAGTAACAACAACATTGAAATAAATAAAAATGTATATATAAATTGTCGACAAAAGTCAAAATGGCAAAACAACAACGAGAAAAACAACGACAATCGGGTGGCGAACAATGCCTTTGTGACCTTAGCACATATAATATAAGTATAAGTACAAACAGCCAACAACAAGCAACAACAACAAATACATTTGAGAATATGTGCAAATATACAATAAGAGGAAACAATGCAGCGCGTGGCAACACTTTGATAATAGTGTTGCCTACTTTTGTGCGAACTGGGCCACAGCTGTGTTACTCTAGTGCCAGGACACAGGACTCGCCTCGCACTCGCATCGCCTCGCCTTGCCTCTCGTCTTTTGTCTGGTACCAAGCGTGTTTTCAGCTCCTTGGCTCTTGGCAAACAATGGCAATGACACATTCAGTGCTGACGGAGGACCACTCTGTTAGGGGGAGGGACTGACAAAAGGCAGGCTGATAACTCAGTTCAACAGTCATCAAAATATTTACCGTTTGAACTGAATATTAATGCATATTTTACAGCTTTGTGTGTGTGCGCATGTGTGTGTTCGTTTGACTGTTTGCTCTTTAGATAATTGATACTTTTTATTCAGGCCAAGTGGGCGTATACTTAATAAAATGAGGGCATTTTAAAGTCTAACCAATGGCGCACGCTATGCTTGGCTTTGGCCTTTGGCAGTTACACACCCACACTGACACCACACACACACGCAGAATAACAGAGAACTAGTGTTGGCCTTGTGGCCTTCCCTTTTTCCATTTAGCAGCCTCAATTCCCGCAGGGTTTACTTAAATAGCCCCAAAATGTTCCCAGCCATTTGCTGAGCTCAGCAACCCGCGCATTGTTGGTGTTGTTGTTGTTGTTGCTGTTGCTGTCATTGTTGTTGTCATAAAACAAATAAAAATGTCACCAGGCACACGAAAAGTAAATAAAGTTCAAGGTTGTCACAGAGAAAAATAAATAAAGTAAATATAAAAGTAAAAGTAAATAAATAATAGACAAAACCAAAGAAAAAACTGAAAGAATGGCTTGCCCGCAGTTGGGCGGACTCTAAGTTGAGGATTATTTCAATAGTTAAAGGCACATCCGTTGCAGCTTTTCCGCACAGAGTTTTTCGCAACAGCAACAGCAACATCAGCAGCACCTTTTCATGGCAGGTTGTGAACCCTTTGGCAGTCGTCCTCTCAATGATAATGGCGCATTTTATGTGCTGTCATATTGTTTGTCTGTCTGAAGCGCCTTGACATGTTTATTTGCTCTCCACTTCAATGCTGTGGCGCATACAACTATAAATACCCAATTAGTGTTGACCATTTGTTTAATAGCTTTACTGATTGCGTTGCCTTTTATGGGATTTTAAACCATGCATTTATTTTTAGCTTAACTCGATTTGTGTACAAATTTCCCGAGTTGCAAATAGTTGTTGAAGTTTTAAAATTGAATGTTGTCAGTGTGAATTGAAGTGTTGCCGCTGCTTTTCTAATCAAATTTTCCGCTTTCCGTTTTTCGTATATATTTGCTATTTCAGCGCTTCCATTAGCACTCACACAAACACTCACACACACACACACACACACGAATATAGTATGTTTACTTATGTGTGTGTTTGTTAAATAACTTTTGCTGCCAGCAGCATTCAGAGCCGGTTTGCTTTTTACCCTCTTGCTGCGGTTGCTAGTCGTCTCTCTGGCAACATCTTTCATCAAAGTTGCTGCCAGCTCCTTAATGAGCATGCAAAAGTTTACCACACACGCACACACACACGCATTTACAAACAGAAAGCGACTTGGAAAACTTTTATAACTGAATGTGTGTGTGTCTGCAAGTTTAATAAAACTAATTGTTAATTTAATTTGCCTGCTCGTTGTTAATTGTAAGCATGCATAATTGAATAATAACTGACAAAGGCAAAAGACATCAGCAATGCTTGTCAGTTGTCCTTTCCATTGTTAAGACTCAAATAAACAAAAACACACAGACATGTAATAGTTTAGAGCTATGAGCCATAACGATTTTACAGATTAGACTGCACAACATTAGTTGTGGCTATCAATTAAGCGAATTGCATTGAAATTTTATCACAATGCACAATTAAACTAGTTCATAATTAATCGTGTACAATTAGCTTATAAAAGAAACTAACAAAGAAAAGTTTATTTAATTCAATTTGACTTTTAATTGCATTTCAACTTGCATACAAAGCATTGTTGTTGTTACGATTGTTATTGCTGTTGCCAATTAACAATTGACTTGTAATGAACGCCCACACACATTGCAGTTGACTTGGCTTTTGGCATTGGCTTTGTCAATCGTCTTTGTGTGTGCCTTGAGAAATGGTTTTTGCTTTCGCAAAACAAACGCAATTTGCCATTTAGCCTTGAACTCATTACGCATACGGCATGTGAGACAAGCACAACGTGTCGCTCACACTCTCCTTCTTTTTCTGTCTTTCTCTTCTTCTCTTTTCAATTCTTTTCTTTTCATGTGTGTCTGCGTCTCGTTCTCACTTTATTTCCATTTTTTCTCGTTGTTGTTGCTTCGCACTCAACTTTAGTGTTATGTCGTTGAGGAAGGCATGAGAGCTTCGACAATTGCTGCAAACTAACTAACTGTGTAGATTTCTTGTTAGACGCCTTCAGCCTGGACAGGATCTGAGTTTCTACATCAGTCCGTATGTGTGTATCCTATTGAGTTCCGCTTTGGTTTTGAATGTTATCTATTTGCAGTTCATTTGCATTCAACATTGAATTTTCGGCTGGACATTTTGCAATTCATTCGCCATTGATTAAATTTTTGCACAAACTCATTTTTAACTCTTACAGCAAGCTCTTAAAACGATTTTTATTGATTTGATTTTATTTCAGTCTGCATATAAAATAATTTCTAACTTATTCAAGGCGTTCTTTCTACATTTATCCTACACAATATTGTTGTCTCTTTTAAACAGAAAATTCAAGTTCTTTGTACTCTTTGTGTTGTCTACTTTTCTGTACAGCTTATGGCCTAAAAACTTTTTGGCCGTCTTCAAGTTCTGTGTTGTTGTTTATTTATTATAATCATTTGCCAAAGTTATGTTTTGTCGTCGTTGTTTTTGCTGTTGTTGCTGTCGTTGTTTAGCTTATTGTTTGCGCATGTACTTAGTTCTATTGACGTTGTTTCTGTTTCTTCGTCTTCTAATGAATTCAATTAGCATTCATATTATTCATATACTTGATTCAATTCTTGCCCCTTGTGCACTGAATAGCATTTATTTGCTTGTTTCTGTCTGTCTGTGCTTGCTGTTGTTACTGTTGTTATTGCTTCTGATGTTGTTATCTTTGGTTTTGTTTATGCAAGTCTGCTAAAGTTTTTGTGCTACTTGTAAAACTAATAAACAAATGATTTGCCACGCAAACTTTTACTCTTTGGCCCTGGGAGTGCTCCAAGTCTCTTCACTTGGCCACTTGACTCAATTGCCTTAAAATAATTGGCCAATAATTCAGTAAAAATGACCACTTAATTTCGGTTTCATCATAATTTAGTAGTATTTTCGCTGCCAAAGGCACGCCAATGCCTGGGGAATTGCCGGAAGTATACGAAGCGTAACCGTATACAGAACTATCTTGAGCCTTGAGTTCACTTGAAGGTCAACATATTTATATATATTTAGACTGTAATTTGCAACTGTCTTTGTATGAGTAATCAAAGTATTAAATGCGAAACTTTTACATTCCATTGAAATTCTTTGATATAACACACACAACTATGCTTAGAAATGAGTCTCTTCTCTCCATCTCTCTTTCGCTCTCGATGTCCCTCTTTCACAGACAGTCACTAAATAAATCCTTATAAATCTGGCATTTGATAAGAGTTTGTCGTTACTTACATTGTGCTTCCAGACAACTTTATAAGCAGCAGGATTTGCATGCACTTTACACTCGAAATAAACATCATCGCCTTCCTCGATATCCTCGGGGTTTAGATTTGAGCCCAAGTCCAGCTGTAAGGTGGGTATAACTGCAACAAAGATAACAAGGCAAGTCAGTGAATAACTGTAACTATTACTATATTTGCATTTTAAGTCTCTGTGTTTGTTTTTTAAGGGTGTGTGTGTGTGTGTGTGTGTATTGTTTCTTATGTGCTGTGTCTGGTCTTGGACTTGGCCCAGCCTATCAAGTGCAATTTGTTGTTAGTTTTTTGTTTCGAGCAAAGTTTCGCTCAACCCACTGAAAAAGAAAGAAGAACTGTAACAGAGAATCAAAAAAAAAAAAGGAAATGAGGTTAATCTCCGCTTATCTGTGATTAGTGTCGCTTCGTAGTCTTGCTCTTACTCTTTCTTACTGTCGATTGTCTATTCTCTAGGAGCACCTTTCTTGGGAATGGATTTGTTATTATTTTGCCCATTGTTGTTGTTGTTTTTGGCAAGTTGCCGTTGTCTTTGGTCTTGCTGTTTTCTTTTGCCACGTTTTATAAACAAGTTTTCTTTAAGCCGATTTTGCCTCTTTGGAAAGACTTGTTAATGAAAATGAAAATCGCTTGCCTAAGCCCAGCGAATGACAGAAAGTTGTTGAATTGAGCCAGAAACGCAACACAACGCAAAGCAAAGGCGGGCCCAAGTTCTTTGCATAATTTAAAGACGCTTTTCCCTTTTTTTTCTGTTTTTCATCCCTCTAGTTGCTCAACAAGTTCATTAACGTTGACTTTAAGCCCAGTTCCTAGCAATTCGTAATAGAACCCACTACAACAATGACAATGAATGACAACGTACAACACATTCTCATTCTCAGGGCCAAAACTGGAAGTGGAAGTGGAAAGTGGCTGGCAGGCCACACTGTTGCGGTTAGATGGGCTTAAGTGGTAATAACTGTCACTGGCCAAGCTGGTCAGCGTGGTCCAAACTGGCCAACTTTGCTTGGCTAATGCATTTTATGGCACACACAGTCTACAGTCGACAGTCGAATTGGGAACCCTCAGAAAGTACGTAGAGCCAAGACCCGAAACTCGTAGTTGCAGCTTAACGTAACGACTTTTGAATGTCGCTGCCACATTTTGTTGCAGCTTTAGAATTGTTGCACTGTACTTTTCTATCTCTGTGCTCTTCTTAAGCTCATTCTACTATTCCTCCATTGCACTTGGCTCCGTATGTGAGGCCTGTCATTGTCTGTTGGAAAAAGTTTAACAACTGCTCGTTAGCAGTCCTTAAATTGATTCCACAAGCTTCTGCTACAGTGGCCTCAGAGTTGGCCATATAAATTGCATTAACTGCAAAGTATTTCTGTCCAGGCCAAGCCAACAGAAACTGAGAAAAATTGGCTTAGAGTTAAATTAATTGCAACTGGCAGACGTGCAGTGCAAATAGTTTTCAAAATAATGTAGATGCCACATAAACTATGTGGTAATCATAATGTACATTGTCAGTCTGAAAATAACTGAAAAGAAACTACGATGATTCAATTCCATAAAATAAGAGACTTTTTTAAAGAGACTAAACTTTACACATAACTTCCCGTAATTCGTAATTCGATGACGTTTTATATTTTCCGAGCTGTTATCGAATGAGCAAAATCAGCTAAATCAGAAGTAGAGCATTGCTTTTGACCTTTGACTTAAGTTCTCTTCCATTTTGAGAAATGCTGCGTCATTATCTTTATTGCGGATATGACTTTAATTTTCAGCGGTTTCCTTGTCATTTAATTTTTAATGTTAATACAAGTTGATTGTGCGGAAAATGAAATCTTTTCTTTCTCTCAGCTTTATGAATTTTTGGGTCAAGGTAGATTGACAGTGAGGGAATGTCGTGAAATTTGAGATAATTTCATTTTACGACAATCTTTTTATAATGCAAAGTAATGAGACAATTATTGGCTCCTCATTTGCAGCGAACTGCAGTCAACTTTTTCAATTTACCCCTCAGGAACAAACAATGAACGCTCTTGAAGAAGACACAAAATTTTGCATGCTCTAGAGGAAATCACAGACAGGAAGCAAGCCGAAGGGGAAGCCAAAATATTTTAAGCACGCTATAAACATGTAAATGAGCATGGAAATTGAAATTGTTATCTAATTTTTTATATCAGCAAGCGACGCGCGTTAAATTGAGAGTCTGCTCTGTCTTGGCCCACGCAGACAGCTTCTGTTTTTCCCACCGATTTTCCTGTCCTTATGCTGAAAGGAGTAAAAGTTTCCAGGCAACGGCAACGGCAACGCCAACTGGGGAACGATGCGCCAGAAACTCTTAAATAATAGACGTGGCAACTGTTTGGCCAACGAGAGTGACAACGACGAAGACAACGATGGAAAATTTCTAGAGTATTGAAACATAAAAGAGCTTCACGTGTGTGAGTATGTGTGTGTGTGTGCGTGTGTATGCATGTATGCCTAGGGTCAAAGTTTCAGAGCTGCAACTATAGATACAGTATAAAGAAAGACTCAAGTCTCGAGGCAAAACATGCCTTTTTAATATTTTACCAGCGAAATTTTATTAAGAAACTTTCAGCATACATTCTTGACTTGGGCCATAAAACAAACATTTGACATTCGCGCTGAGAGTCGCGACTCCCCGAAAATAAAGTATATGAAGAAGGATACTCTGCATGTCTTTGAAATTTATATGCAAATCAGTATCGATTTCAGAGACACGGGTGATAAGCGCTTGACACTGTTTATGCCATTCCCTTCTATTGTTATTCTCCTCATCTTTCGACTCACCCCAAGCTAGTTTATGTGTCTCTGACAGCCATAAAACAAAGCGCGTGTTCAACATGCGTGTAATTATTGAACATGGGGGGAAGTATGGGGAATGCAGAGGCTTTATTGACTTTATGCTCAGTTTGGGCCAGGTTATCCAATTTATTTGAAGCGAATACTATCTGCATTGAAAGCAGGTCAAGGGTTCGCTCTCACTCTCTTTCGCTTTCGAAAATATATTTATATTTGTATATGCACTAAGTCAATAAAAAAACGTGGCTGAAAAACTTCTGCATTCGATTTTGTACATATTTAAAGAGTTGTAAACGAAATAAAAACTGAAAAGGAATTAATTCTCTCGAAATTAAATCGACTTGATGGGATCTGTGAAATTTAAATGGTTTCAAATTTTTTACATACGAGATTACTTACAGAACACATTCAGCTTCATTGCCGTCTCTCGTATGCCATTGCGAACCAGTTCATTTGTGGCACGGCACGAAAGCGCTTTGCCATGATCTTCCCGGGTCGGAGTAATCGATAGAACCGATGTGCTCACATTGCCATCCTCAGAGACCTGCGATGGGTTAGAGTTTGTACAATGTTCTCTAAAGCTTTTGAGATAATTTTCGGTAGTAACTCACCTTTTGGCTATGGCCGTGCATCTCGAGGTTGCCCATCCACCAGGTAATCTTGGCCGGTGGCCTCGATCCTATGGCCTGGCATTCAATCTCGTATTTACGGTCTGCCGACATTGGCTGATTGTTGAAGCTGATTTCCACCAGTAGCGGTCGCACTGTAAATAAGTGTATGGGTATTAATATTTATAGTAAACTTATGTATTTTAATTCAGTTTACATTTATTTTGTTTTTTATTTTAATTCGATGTCGTTATACAGTTGGCGCTGCATTTTGTTTATTTATTCAAATTGTGTGTGAAAATCGAAACGTAATAAAAATGGACAGACAATGCAATTAAAATTAATTGCAGCGAATTACGATTGCAAGGCTCGTTGACCACATGTACACTTGTACAACACCAATATAAACAACAATAACAATTGAAACAAAATTGACATGTGTGCAATAACAATTGCAAATTGTAAATTGAAGCATGGAACTTCACACGAAAGTTCTTTGCTTTTAAGATATTGAACTACATTTAATAGAGACTGTCCAAGAAACCTATATGGTATACAGTCAAAGCTCAAGGGTATAATTCCAGAATTATTTTCCAGGTTTCAAATAATTTCCACAAATTTAATCTAAAATTAATCTACTACAGGCTCTCTTAGAAAACCACAATTTTAAAAAGCACACTTGCAAATTCAAAAAGTTACTGAAACCAAGTAAATCAGTTTTTCGCACAACTCAAATTCAAATTAAAGGACACATTAAAATGGTAATATCTAAAAAAAATAAATGTTCTTTAATAAATAATTGTCCTGCTGTCAATTGTTTGCAAACATAACAATATAGATTTGTGGAATTTACAATACATATTCCGATATATGAATGAGTATTTGATTTAATGCATAATTTAAAATCTTGTTAATATTTATTGCGGCTGCAAATTGTTTACATGCCAAATTAAAATGCAACCACACATATACACACACTTACACATTAGGGGCTTTTTTCAAAATCATTTATAAAACAAATATAAACACGGTCACGTAATGTGGCCAGGTTCATTATCGCGTTTACACATTGTTGTCATAATATTACCTGAAATTGCGTTTATTTTTTCATTTGTTTTCTATTTACCCTTACTATTGTGAATGTGGTTCCAATTCACTATTGTAATAAATTCAATTTAAGTTAAAAATAGAAAATTCCAAATTGCAATTCGTAATTTAAATAAATAGCATTTGGAGGATATATTTAAATATTGCTGTGCAATAATTGACAAAGTCTGTTGAATGGACTTTCTAAGGGTTATGTTGTTATTATCTGGCGCTCATTACAACGACAACATATAAAAAATATCTATAAACTCATCGAAGAACATAATACCCTCGGATGGTTAGAACAAGTCTGTACGTTTTCTGATGGTAGGATTGTATATATTTTCAAATTGTGTAAGGATATTAATTATTTGTTATTCCTTCTTATTTTTTTCCACTTTGCCACATAATATGCATTGTTGCAGTTTACATTTTTGCAACTGTTGTTGTTGCATATAGTTACTGCGGTTCGCCGCACATTTTGTGCAATAATTTAAAGGCATGATATTTCAGTTAAGCCAAAATACAAAAAAAAACCGAGAAAAAAGTTTTTAATAATAACCTACAACATTTTATTTATTTAAGCCGAACGTGTATATATGATATATGTGTGTGAATTTCTTTTATACTTTTTTGTTGAAATAACACTTGGATGTGTGGATATGTGGGCATGGAGTCACGGTTTTTCAGTTATACTTGATTGTAATTAAATTAATTATGCCCATTTGCATTGGAAAACCATTTAAATGTTTAAATAAACGCACTATACAAAAATAAAATGTAACACAGCCAATGCGTGTGCATAATTATTTATTCAAACGAACTATTTTCATTATTTAATATTTAAATCGAAATCGTTCTCAATAAAATGTCACTAAAATGTAACAAAAAAACACTTTAAAAAAATTCTTAATAAAATTAGATAAATTCAACGACATTCCCAATTGCCAATTTCAATTGACAGATAATCGAATTAATGATTTCAAATTGAGCGAAACAACTGGAATTATGCGATAATGAGGTTACTCCTGATCATCGTGTGAGAATCGTGACATTAGTAATCTAATTGTTAGTGGCCATAAAATTACCTAATTAAGGTCATACTTATTATTCAAAACTTTTTGCTTGCCACACGACACGCACAACCCAACCAAAAACAGGCTCTGTTGGCCACCACGCAATGACGGTCAGGAGCCTTTTATATCCTTTCTTCTCTCCCGCTCTCTCCCGCGTCTGTTGGCTGCTCGTGCCAAGGTCAAGTTCTGAAATGCCTTAGCATATAAAACTAACATAGGGAATCTAACATAACAAAACTAACATTGTGGCAATTGGTATGTGCTTCTGTTATATGGTTACTTGTCTGCCATATTAATTAACACAGGAGTTCGAGAAGTCAATGACACTCTGTTGTTGCCTGCCTCACACTCCCTTGCCCGTTTACCCAATAATTTCATCGCCTTTATTATTGACGTGTTAAATTTTATGTTGCCTAAGTGCGACATTCCTATACTTGTGGCACGTACAATTACACACGTAGAGTGTGTGTGTGTGGAGCAATAATATCAAATATGCGCATCACCATCTGTTGTCGCAAAAATTTTTTACTTTTATTAGGCCGGGGCCTAAGTAAAAATTGACAGCAATTGCTTTTCTTTTTTGGGGGACATTGAGAGACGCGCCAGAGTCCCATAAAATTCTATGGCCAATCTTTGGCTGTTAGCGCAACGCCTTGGGCATAATATTTGGCAATGGATGGTAAGAAGCGGCAGGCAGGGAACACAGACAGCCAGCCAGTGCAACAGGATCTCAGTTCGAGTTTGGGAATTGCTTTCTGGAAAAGTTTTCTTATTTATTTCGCAAAATTGCGGCACTTTGCATGAAATTATTATTAATAGAAGACCATTCGAAAATGCCATCGTGTGACTATAGAAACATCATTTGCTCTCGGTTACCCAACTTAATGATTAAATAATGTCTCCCATGAAACTTGACTAAATTTCAAGCAAAACAAAAACGACACCTTAACAGAGTTTCAAGCGATACAAAGCCAAAATTTCACAATATTCAATGAGATGCAAAAAGTATTCCATAAAAGATTAAACAATGAAGTTGAGCAAGCGGTTTTTTGATACATAGAAAAATTGAAATAATAAAATTGATTGGGAAATCGCAACTAAATCACACTCTTGCTAGTTTTTTTTTATTTTTAATATGTTAGAGACACATTCAATAGCTCTGATGGAAATGTAGTAAAACTTAATCCAATAAGCGCACAAAGATGCACAAGATGAAAATGGGAAAACTAAAAACTGTTTGCAAATGGCGCTAAACCAAATGTCACATCAGCAGCTGCATTTTACATAGTGCTCGACATCAAAGCATCGAAGCGAACAAACACTAATAAGGCTTACAGGATCAACTCTTGAACCACTTTGCTCTCTCCCTCTTTCTCCCTCTCTTCCATTCTCTCAATATTCTCTCGCAATACGCACATACACATATTGGCTGCAATTTAATTCAATTTTACAACTCGCAGTGTCGAGTGAGCGGACAATTAAAAAAACTGTTCACAAAATAATAAATCCATTTGGAAATTCACTTGAATACAAATGCATTCGACCTTAAATACGACGACGAATACGAACGTTTTGTTGCCACATCCACAAAATATGTTCAAAAGGCTCGGCGACTGTAAAAGCAGCTGTAGCCAGCCAGCCAGCCAGGACATGGCCATGGACATGGACGACAGCACGATATTGACCAATGCGAAATGTCATAAATCCATCTGATATTTTATTAATACCCTTTTACAGAGTTTTATTAATTCGTCTTTCATTAAAGAAAAACGCAATAATCTTTATTCACGGCCTGCAAACGCTTCTTCCAACAGAAATATGAGTTTGCAATTGAGTGTCTGTAAATTGTATTTGATTCTAAAAGCTGTGAGAGTATTGCGTCTTCGGTTTGGCTTGATTTTAGATTTTAAGTTTTATTTGCTGCATTTGCAATATTTGCATAAGCCATTTTATTATCTATTACTTTTTTTTTGTGATGTTTGCTAATTTTTTGTTGTTCGCTTTTGTTGGTGTTACTGCTATGGATGGGTTTTATCTGTGGAGCTATTTGTTAAAAGTTTTATCGCAACGCTTTAAACCATGTTACGAGTGGGGTCAGTTGTAACAACGGACGCCAAAAAACAAAAACAAAAACGGAACGGAACGAAATAAATAAATAAATAAACTGTTTACCAAACCATTTTGCCACCACTTAGAACTCAATTTAAAGTTTTTCAACCTTCAGCATTCTTTAAAATTGTAACAGGACAATTAACATTAACAGGTACACTCAATGGGCTAAATCGTAGCCTCAGTTTCAAATCAACAGACAGTGTACTTAGTTCAGCATGGTATGGTTTCTTAATGTATACTCACGGTAAAGCTCTATCGTAATATTTGTGGCCACATATTTCTTGTGGAAATTGCTGGCCTGGCAGGTGTAGACCGCATGCTGGTGGATGCGTGACAAGTTGCGCACCACCAATTTGCTGTTGATGGTGCCATCGTATGTATAATCGACAACGCTGTTCTGAAGTTGTCCATTCATCAGCCAGGTGACAGTTGGCGGCGGTGAACCTGCAACAAAAGGAAATACAGTTGAAATGGCTTTAAAATTGCTATAATTTACATTTGAATTTAATACCATGTGGCATGGCATACTAATATTGAAACAATTGTGTAAAATGATGTAGAGTGTTGATTGCACACGGTGGACGACATTTGTTTAAATGGAACAATTTTAAACGCCACAATCAATAAGGTAATTCAAATACTTGTATACTACTATGTAGACTTTATTAACGTTATTTTAATTTATTAAATTCTTATTTTAGTGATTAGAAACAAAGACTAGTAGAAGCTTTGGAGTTTGATAGTCTCTAATTTAGTCTTACTTGTGTTACGCTAGTTAACTACTTGTAAAAGTTGTTGTTCTCGTTGGCGTGGCACTTAAATCAGCACACATTACTCATACGCAGCGTGTGGCACTTGGCCGCTCTTAACGACTTCAACTTAATCAAGCACTGAAATTAGCTTTTGTGTGCGTATATGAGCGCACATTAATTTAATAGCTACGGGTAGGCAATGCCAAGTCCTCGACCAGATATACACTGTTCGAAAGAGGGGAAAAAAAGTTGTGTTGAGGAGGATTTGGTGCCTGTGAAAGCTCTGTGAGCACTTGTGTTGTAATACCTCTATAATTAGCAGTGCTATCATAATTATGAATCATAGTATATACTTGAGCACGGTTTAAAATAGAATTATCCAATTATATGTCACTTTACACTTAAGTCGAATGCATCCACACATACACACACTCCTATCATCGACTGTCTTATTCTCTATGTGTAGTTTTCTCAACAATATATTAATCCGGAAGCATTTCGATATCATTATTTGTTATTTATTTGAGTAGATTTCTTTTATTTTTTTGCTGAGGAATAAATATTATTAGCTAAATTCTGTTTTGTGTTCTGTGTTCTATGTTATTGCCAAGTGCCATTAAATCCACCTGGAAATTCAGCAAAACTAACAGACGGCAACTGCATTTGATTCCTATGAAAAATGCGACACTCACACAAACATACACACAAACAAGCATGCACACATACGAATATAGTAAACGCACATTACTTTGATTAATAACTGCCATTTGGTTGAGTTTTATGTTGTTTATGAAAATATTTCACACACTCAAACAAACAGAAACTCTGTCTCTCTCCGTGTTGCTCCCTCTTCCTCTCTCTGGATACACTCACATATGTTGTGTGTTTTGGGGTCGCAACATTTTTATGCATGCTTTGTCTGTGTGTGTGTATGTGTGTGTGAGTAGATTAGCGCATGTGTAGCATGCGGCTTAATGGTCGCCTGTGATTTATTAGCCTGACAGCCAGAAAAACTGAGCAAGAGAAATAGAGAAAAGTAAGCAAGATACTGAAGGGAATGGGAAAACACACAAAAATTGAGAACAACCCAAATTTGATTTGGCAATGCAATTTTTTAGTCCAACTGCCGCACAAAGCTTAAAGCAATTCAACTGATTGTTGCAAGTTGGCCACGTGCCACGCCGCTGGGGCAATGTGCGTGCAATTTGCACATAAATTTAGTTAATTTGCGTTTGTACAACCACACTCAACGCTGCTGGCCTCCACCAGGCAGCCATTTCGAGAAATTTAATTAACGTCCAGACGTTTGCTGCAAGCTGACAGAACTAAGAACTGGTACGCGGTCTTTCACCCACCGCACCACCTAAAACCACACAACACAACCACCTACCTCAACCCTTTTTGCCATTGTCTTTTATGGCGACCATTTGCCATGTTTGTCGTTGAGCTCAACTTTCACTTTAAAGCTGTGCCAGCTGTCCTCAGCTTTTCTAATGTCAACACAAGGTGCCAACGTTCAAATACTGGTAGACTTACAAACACACACACACACACCACAATCCACCCTCTGTATATGACATATGTGATATGTGCCTCCGACTTGCATTGTGCACACAGTTTTAGATCTACCTTAAAAATACCCTGATATTGCAAAATATACAAAATCTATTGACTGAAATATCAATAGTGATTAATGGTAATAAGAGCTTTTAAATGGCAATGACTGAGCAATGACTTAGATATTGTTTTTATATATAGAGTTCCAATTTAAACTTTGAGAGTCAAATAAATTGCTAAGTGGGAAATAAAAACAAAAGTATTTCAAACTCCATTTAAGAAAATCCTGAATCAATGTTAGGGTTAAACTTATCCCACATTAAATTATATTCTGAATATTGTACTGAGTAACTTGTAGTCGAGCACTGTTCCCTTTTTGCTCAAATTTTTCTTTTTAAGTGCAGTGCCATTTTTAGTGTCGGCTAAAACAGGTTTTTGTGCCAGCAACAGAATTTTAGCATTGCTTTGTTACGCCCACTTATGCCCGCCCTCTTTTGCAGCCCTAATGAGCAGCGGCATTCAAATGCGTACTAGTTTCTTTCAACTCAGTTACATTTCGACTGACTTTGGCCAAAAGCAAACTTAAAGCCGTCGTAACATACTTTCTGAGCACACGCCTCACTCTGCACTCACTTATGCACTTTTACACACTTTGGCTGGCAGAGTTCTTCTTCTTGGTGCTTATTGTGCTTGCACACACACACACACACACTGAACATATGTGTGAATGTGTGTGTTGGACTTGCCTTAGTTATGCAATGCTAAAATATTTGCTTGTTTAGTTTTGCATATTTTTGCATCTGCTGCAGTTGCAACTGTATGTATGTACAATGTTCATACATATGTGTGGGTGATGTATATACGTGGGTGGACAAACGACAACTGAGAAACAGAAAGCACAAAGTGCCAGCAAACAAAAAAACACTATACTTATGTATATATAAGATAAAACAACGACGGCAACAACAACGACAACGACACTGACAACGGCTGCCTCGGCTGCTGCTGATAGTTACAAAAATGCACTGCCACATAAATATTTTTTATGCTCTTGTCTTTTCTACACTTTCAGAGTCTCCCTTTCTCTCTTTCTCTCTTTTTCTCTCACTTTCTCTCTCTCTCTTTTATTCCGAGTATGCATCTCTTTTCTCTCAGTATATGGGTCTGGTGTTTGGCATTTGGCTTTTTGTGCCCAGCCAAACGACCATTGAGGAAGTTGTAAAATAAATTTAAGGACTACTTCTGCTAGCTGCTTCTTGCGCTTTAAAGAGTTGTGAGCCAAAGAAAAACAAAAACAGGAACCAACTTGCTTTCAATCTCTTTTTGAATTGCCAAGTTGTCATTTAGTTAGACAAGGGAGGATGGAACTCCGTCTCATTGCTCTCTATGGTCTCTGTTGCTTTGCCGAATTTTACTAGAACAATAAGAGACATCTGGAAGACATCTTAAAGTTTAGAGAATACCAAAAATGTAAATTACTTTTAAGGCAAGAAATTTCAGATGAAAAGTAATTATAATATTATTCTTAAATTAGTAGAAATTACTATTTATAGGAAGAACATGGATGCGTGTAGGTTAGTTACAGTTTCTGGCAATAAACTTTTCATCGATCTCATTATATAGAAAAATAGACAATTATAACTAACATCTTTAACTCCCAAATTGACTACAGTTGGTGGCTAAAGCCACAAATTTATATTTGCTATTGCAATATGTGAAAAATGAGTTGAAAGTTATGCAAGGCAGCAACAACAAAGCAAATACAATAAGAACAGCTGAGAAATTTGTGGCATGTAAAGTTTTCTCTTTAGTTTCGCTTTGCTTTGTGGTAAACAATTTCTTGCCTGGTCCCCGTACTGTTACATTTCCGTGCTCAAAATGTGGAAAAGAAAATTTTTTTAATAAAAATGCACACAATTTTGTAGCCAACAAACTGGCCAAAGCAGAAAGAGGCCTCGAAAAGGAGGGGTAGAGTGTGGCTTAATAACAACAAAAAAGAATATTTTTACTATGTCAGCCGCGCACTTTGGCAAAAGCGGAAAACGCCTGCACTTCCGTTTTGCCACACACACACACACACACATACTAATACTGACAGCCCACATTTGCTGTTGTTTTTATTGTGTTCTCGGCTTAGAATTGTGTATGGCAACGTTTTAGCCAAAAGCCTCCGCGTGTAAAATTCATGACGTGCCAAAAAGTAGGCAACGCGAAATATTATGCATTAGTAGCCAGCCGAGTCAGTCCTTTTGGCCAGGAGTTACTATGATACCACGTTACCATCATCTAGTAAAAACGCTGGGCCCTGAGCGCTGAGCTCCATTATTCCTTTTGATGTCTTATGGTTTTCATGAGGAGGCGAGGGATAATTTTTACAACCCTCGCAGATTGTGTGCGGCTTTATAACTTTATTTCTACATTCAAACATTTGGCGTTGGCGTGTCGCGCTCATTTGCAACTGTTGCCAGTTTCTTCCGTCCTGGCAACACCCACTCCGCCCTTGGCTGGCTAAATGCAATAAAATTTAGTACTCCTTTGTCGATATCGCACACCCTTAAGCTCCGGGTAACCAAAATAAGTACTTGGAGTTGGAGTAGGCGCATTCATTGCCATATCCATCATCTACTCCAATTTTGACTTACTTCTGTTGATTGCATTTCTTTAAGTATCAACTCAGCATTTTAACTTCTCAATTTTTATAATGGACATTGCATGCTAAGTTTCAGTCTTGGTTTTGTTCTTTTGATTTCTCGTCGTCTATTTCTCGCTCTGTCTTTTCTGAGCTGGCCTGGCATTTGCTTGTAATTTATTTCCGGTTTTTGTTTATCATTAATTGCATATATTTGCCAATTGACACATTATTCCATTTGCACTTTATACTTTCTAGAACTGAATCAGAGTTAACCTATAATTCAAGTCAATTGACATCTGGGTAAATCAGGACTGATAAAAGATTGCACTTTACATATATTTCTTCTTATATTCAAAATGACAGAATTTCTTGAAAATTTATAAATATCTTAAACATCTTGTCAAGCCTACTATTTATATTAACATCAACTTGATTGTTCCTGTCAATCAATTCCAGTTTCAACAATAACTTATCATATTGAATACTTTGACAGAACTTAACAACAGATGAGTTTTCTATAATTGAAATCATCTATAATTATATTCCATTGGCGAACCGATAAAATGCTCATCATGAGTATAATCGCTTAAGCTGTCAACTGTCAACAGTCTTGACCAACTACTTGCAGTCCATTTAAGGCCAACTTTGAAATGGTTCTTGCTCTTGTTACAGCTAACCGCATTTGCCTTTCATGTTGTCAACAACTGTTGGTTGTGTTTAGTCGCATTTGTAGTTTTATATGGTCGTACATTTGGTAACATTTTCTTCGTCCCGTTTAATTGGCACATACAACAATTTGAGAGTCCAATTCTTTTTTGTTGTTGTTTGGGGCTGTTCTTACCAAAAGTGAAGGCAAAAAAGGGCAAGTCAACCCGTTAACCCGCCTATCTGGCAACAAGAGGCAAGTGCCCAGTTGGCAGTTTCGAGTGCAGTTTTCTTGCTGGTGATTTATTTTATGTCAACGTTGACATGTCAAACCATTCAAAGTGGTTTCGCTTCCGTTTCTCCCGAGAATTTCCCCAGTTCACAGTAGTTCACAGTCCGCAGCGATAAAGCACGCGATTGCTCTACTTGTTATTCTTACAGTTGCTGTTGCTGTTCCTGTTGCTGTTACTGTTGTTGTTGCTGTTGTTGTTAGTGAGTGTGACACACTTTCAGTAAGTGGAAGCTATTGTTGTTTGCGCGGTTTGAAACAGAAGGTTCTGAATGAATCACACAATTTTCAACGCTGACTTTTCTTTCACACTGTCAACTTTGGCTCTCTTATTTATTATTTTCTTCTTTTTTGGCTTTCATTATCAACAATTGACTTAAGTGTTATATGGTACAAACACACATACATCTACTATATGTATGGGTCTTGTAACTGTTGTCAGCTTGTCGGGCATGCTTACAATACTTCCAAATGCCTGTTAACTGCCGTTGTCGCCTACCCCTCTTATTTGCTTAACAATTGTTTGACTATGCTCAAAGGCCGCACTTTCTTTCATTCTTTGTACTTCCTTTGCACCCCGATAGCCCCCTACTACCACCCCCAAGGCTTTTAATCCTTTTGTGTGCCTTGTATATTTGAGAAATTGACTTTGGCGTTCTCTTTGCCATGTGCCATTCGCTTTCAATTGGCTTTTTGTTCGTTGACTTTTGTTGTCCCTCCTTACAATTGAACGTTATTTACCTTATTTATTATTTGTTGTTTATGCTGCAACCCATTGTTTGTTGGCCACAAACTCCTTACGCCCGACTCTTCTCACCTTCCCCCTCTACCATCCGTGTTTGTTTTTTCTGTTTTTCATTTCTCAGCGCGATTTTAATTTCGGATAAGTTTCGTGCACCAAGTTTATGATTTTATGATGCTTATAAGCTTTAATTGCTGATTGTATTTTAAATAAATCAACAAAAAAGAAGTTGTACTTTTTGTGCTCTACTTTTAATCGGTTTACTCACCTCCAAATACGACGCAGGTGACTTCCAGGCTACCGCCTTCCTCATAAGGTCCTGCACGTGAATCGATTCGCATGCGACGCTCATTGTAAATATTGGGTTGCTGTGGGGGTACTATAAATAAAAGTAAAGGAGTTCAATTAGTTATATGAAAACCATTAACCGATCAATAACGTTCTCACAGTCAACGCCCCATTTTAACATTTCCAAGGCAATGGCCAACCGCAGATCAAAAATAATTTGTGCATTTGCGAAATTTCAAACAGAATTCACTTAGCATAACCTACATATGCACTTAAGTACACATGTTCATATTCGAGTATATATGTATACGTGTACACTTTACACAGTCGGTATTTATATATTAAATTGTACATTTTGCGGCTAACCTAAAAATCATTTTAGCTAATTTTTATGTTCACAGAAAAGCAAATACTTTAATACATGTTTAACAATTTCTTATCTAAATAATTACACATTTAATTTCAGATAATAAAAGCAAAATAAACCGCAAACTTTTGGTCTTGATTATCTAGCATACATATGTATATGTATAAGTAAAAGAATATTTATTAATTGGGAATAAATAAATTAATTAACAGGTGAATTCAATTATTTTAGGAATTATATCAAATTTCATGATATTAACAAATATTTAAATTGCTTCTTTTATAAAAGTTAAATATTTAGGGCATAAGGATAGTAGAAAAATTGCTATAACCGCACTAAATATAGCCTTTATCTACATATTGTCCCTTGAAATAAATCAATTTGTTATACGCACCAACAACTTCCAGATTGACGTTGCTGTTCCTGGTCTGTGATAACTTAAAATCCACGCGACAGCGAAAGTTGCCCGCATCCTTTTCCTGTTTCAAATACACAAGAGAACAAGAAAAAAAAAAATTCAATTATAAAATTGTTGTATTGTTGACACTTTAGCTTTGTCTTTGGCTTTATCCGGACTGCTTACCTTAACCGGATTTATAATCAATTCCGCCGGTTCCTTGTGCGTGCGAAAGACGGCCCTGTCCTCGAGGACCTCCTCATCACGCCAATGTGAGGGAGTGCCCGCGTGGGCGCCACGTGTGTCATAGCTGTCAAAAGATAAACGCATGAGGCAGGCTCCAGATTGAAGCTATTTACGTAGCGCAACTCACCTGTAAATTGGCAAATTGTTCTTATACCAAACGACCAGCAGGACTTTGTCATCGGGCAAACTGGAACCCACATCGCATTTGATTTGTGCCGAATTATTGACAAGCACGCGCAAGATTTCACCATCTGCAAGAACAGAACAAATACATGAATTAATTAGTATGCAAACCATATCAAATATGATATGTATATTTTGTTAACGGATCGGGATAACGGAGTTCCTGTTATTTGCCATGACCACATTTTACCAAGCAAACCAAATGATGTCTATTATAATAACTCTTCTTTAAACTATTTATTTAAGCTCAAACGTATTGTGGCAACTAGTTGAACCATTTTTCAATGGTCAGACTTTAACGGATCCATAATGCGCCTAAAGTAGACAAATCTGGCAATTGTGGTGTTGTCACTGAATAGTTTCATGCGCTTAATTCAGCCACATCATTTGGCTAAGCTTTAAAATATCGATCCACTGACCAGCGAGTGACCAGAAGCAGCAACAACAAAAACAAATACAAAAAAAAAAAAAAACAAATATAAAAAAAGACATGGAAACAAAATCACAACATCCATAGAGGCAGCCACATAATGCGCCAATGTGCCGCAAAAACCCGGCCAAAGCCGCCGCACGTGAGGGAAGCTGGATGAGGTGATTACCCAGCCGCATGCGGATTACAAAATGGCAGCCATTTTCATGTTTTTCACGCTATATATGTATGTATGTATGTGGATGTGTATGTCTGTGGGTCTATGGGTCTGTATATGTGTATGCGCTAAAAATGCAATGCGTACTCGTATAAAGTATAACGTATAAAGAGGAAAATGAATGGAAAGAGGCAGCAACCACAACAGTGGCAAGAACTACAACGATAACAACAACAACTTCGAATTGCGAACTACGGCTAGGGAATAGCACATGAAGTAAACTGGCAGAAAGCGCCTTGGGCTGGGCTGGGCTGAGCTTTTGTTTCTAATTTTGCACTTGTGTGCGCAATGTCCTGTCGCAAAGACAGGCCTACGCACCCCCATCATTACGTTCACGTAGGGAATGTCAGGAACCAATCGGTTCGGGGGCCCCGGAAGGCACTGCGTCACTTTGTCCACAAACAAACGGGCGACCACATGATAAATAATCGATAAATTATGTGGACACATGTTTAATCTAGCATGAAATGGAATCATTTCCCTTCAATTTGTTGTTAGCCAACCAAGCAGTCAGGCAATAACAACGACAACAACAACAGCCACAGCGACAACCGCTAGAGAAAAAACAACAACAACAACAACAACAACAATATACACAACAGATGTGCATTAGATGAAATTGGTGAGCGGGGACAGCTTATTTAAATACAAATAATGAGCAGATTATAAACGCCAGCTAGCATTGCAGGCAGCTAAATATTGCACGCTAAGGGGTCTCCCCAAAATGAATTATTGCGTATACGCCATGTTGAACGCACTTGGACATACACACTTGACATACACACACACACACACACACACACGCGCGCGCTATCAACAACAACAACAATAACAAGAGCAACAAACAACTTGTGGCCTAGTGACCGCACACAGCAATTACATTTTCACCCCTGCTCACAGTTCTGTGCACAGGCTCGTAATGATAGATTTATCATTTGCTTAATTGCATGACTTGCAACACGGCTTTAAGGCTGTAACAGCAGTCAGCAAAATTTGGTTAATTAATAATTTATTTAATTACCAAACAGTTTATTAAGTGTAGCTACAGTTGTACATACATAAATGGCTCACTACATTCCACAGTCAGACATAAATGGAGCTCAGACTGCTCAAGGTGTCTGACTGATTAGCAGAGTTAAGCTTTGGATTGAAGGAACATATGTTGTAACGATATTAAATCAAATATTAATAGAACTTAATCATATTAAAAACAAAAGTTAAATAAGCTGTGGGTGGCTTAAGAAGCATATTATTTCAGACAGCAGCTATTGCCAAAAATAAATAATATATTTCGTTTATTTATAAATGAAGATTAATATAATTTACGATTCTATTAAGTTTAGACATACTTAATCTCCTAATGTGATTAAATTCTTAGTCCATTAAACACTTCTCTAAACTAAATAGTATATAACTATGTATTAATAGACCAATTTGTGTTGTGCCACTTTACTTGAAAGTCGTCTTCTAGCAAGTCTCAATATTTGCCAGGCCAACTTTTGTCGTAACTAACTCAAAGTGCCACTAATTACATTTATCTTTACTTGTCCCACACTCTCTCTGCCTCTCTCTCTCTTTCTCGCTCTTTCAATCTCTGTCCCTATCCTTGTCTTTATGTGCCTCACTATCTCTCTGTGGTCTGAATTATCTTCACGCTGTGCAAGATACAATGGCTATTGCCAACAATGACAATGGCAATGTTGTTGCTTCTTACAAAAGAACCACTTGCTGTGGATGTTGCTATTGTAGTTGTTTTTGTTTTTGTTATTATTATATTTACCCACCATTGTTGCTGTCTGCTTTAATGTAATTGAACATTTTCTAATTGACACTTGTCACTGGCAAAAACATTTTCACAACTTCATTTTGACGCATTTACACACACATTTATTTCAATTTCCTTAACAACAAAAGCAGCAGCATCACCCACCACCACCTATTTTACCGTCACAACCACCGCCACCACTAACAACAACGACAACAGCAACTACAACAACAACATTAACTATCGCACACACATGCATACAAACACAATCAGAATAAAGTTGTTGCACAATGGCTGCTGCTTGACAATGCTACACGAAACGTAGCTTGGAATTTATTGCAATGGCATCACACAGTGTGGTAAAGACGGGAACGTGGGGAGATTGCTACTGACTGCAGTCAAAAGAAAAAGCAGCGACTGGCAGTCAGGTGTAGCAATCTGGCCATCCTTATGCTCATCTTCGTCTCGTCGTGCCCCGTCCTTGACTGTGCTCAGTCCCAACTGAATGGGCGCTGCAACTAAATACAAAAACCACGTGACAATGTTTTTAGAGCTGATGCAGTGACTGTGGCCAGAGATGGAAAGAAAGATATAAAAATAGAATGAGGTTTGCAAACAGCAACGTGGGAAATAGAAAAAGAATATCTCAGCAGTCTCGGTGAACTCCAGGGAAATGGTAGACAGAGAGCAAGAACATTTGAGTTGGCATTTCCACATGTCAAAATGAAAACCACATCCAGCTGATCAACCCGGGAAAAGAAAGAACCTTTTAAAACGCAACGCTAATATTGGATAACTAGGCGTATGAGTGTTATATTTGAATTGAAGTGGAGTGCAATACTTAGTTCTGTGCAAATCAATCTGATTAAGAGCAAACACTTTAAAATTAAGCTTATTTGCTGGCTATGTTAATTAACAACAGCTTAAGTAGCTTATGGCATATCTCATATTAAATTACTTTTACTTTAGCAGACATCTCGTATACATAATGTAATAGAATTAGAATATTTGGCTCGTTATCACAAGTAGCAGACAGTTAAGGAGTTAGAATGTCAACTGTTTGAAATTGACAGCCACAGGATTTGGATTCAGAGAGCAGCAACAACAGAAGGCTGCATTAGAATGATAATGTCAAAACTTTGTTATTATAAGTTTAACAAGCGTGCCCAAACTTTTCAGCTCTGTCCAAACGCAAGTTGAATAACCAAATCAAAATGAAAATATTGCAAAAAGTTTTTAATATTAATATGATTAGAAACTATGAGCTACGAATTGGTTAGTCAATATTATGAATGAATGAAAAATCAATTGCGCAAACTTTTTGCAATGGCACGTGGATCCCGTGGGTCGACATTCCTGGATCACATACATTCAGCTACGGACTGATGCAGCCACGTGCCATGTTTATTGGAATTTTTTTCATAGCTCACGAACATCGTTAGCACAAATTGTTGTTGAGTTAATAAAAGCATTGATGAACAAGAAATTCATTCGGCGACAAGAATTGTCTAATCAGAAAAGCAAAAATAAAATAAAAAGGTAATTCAACAAAAGGGAAGCTCAAAGTCGGGCAACTAGCCAGCCTTACGTTGGCAAAGAAAGTTGGCTTAAATTCTTAATTTGTCCCAGAAGTTCAGTCTGATAAGCTGAGGCATAAATCACAATTTCGATGCGCTGTAAAGTATGCTACGATCACGACACGTTTGCTGCCAAGCAGCTAGTCGAAGTTTATTAAACGTCTCGCGACTTTAGCAATAATTTCGATTTGGGCATGCAATAAATTTGCTTTAATGTGCAATTTATGGGACACCATTTAATTAGTTTCAGTTCAGACTCAGGCCCCGGCTAAATTGATGTTGACAGAGATTATTGGCTGGGCACGTAATGCCCGTGTAGCCACCAAACCAAACCCAGCCAAACCAAACCAAGCCAAACCAAACCAGAATCCCCGACCCTGGCCCCTTTGGCGGTGGCCCAACTGCTAATGGCCCAAAGTTGCCCGCTGGCATCTACTATATTTGTACGTGTCGCTGGGAGAATTGTTCCCGACCATAACTTCCGCTTTACGCCCATTGACCTCGTCAACATTTATCTAACGTTTAAATGCCTTACATGTGTGAGTTTTCCCTGATGCCACATCCACTGCTACATTGACTACACACATGCTGATATTGCCCATTGTCTAAAAGTTCTTTGCGAATTCCTTTTTTCGACTTGGCCAATTTATTTGTGTTTTGTAGTTTGCCTGGCATTTGTTGACTTTGTGTTAGTTATGATTATTGCCGTGTTTATTGCGGCTGCTGAAAAGCTCTTATCAAGATTAATAGCTGGAAAATTTTTATGTCTCCAACACAAGTGACACATTTGGTTAATGCGTCTATCTTAGCTTAAGGCCAAATTAAATGTGAAACCCAGCAATTGATGGCTCGTCAATTGACTGAATTGCTAACGGCTTAGAGTGTTGTCGGGTAGCAAATGGATCGATACAATTTACATTATTCAAATGAAATATCGTGTAAATTTTCATGGGGCGTCGCCATCAGGTCTCGCAATTGAAGCGTGCAATGGCAGAGAGTTGTTTCAAATGTTTTTTAAATAGTTCATAAAATATTAAGGCAAATAAGGTACTAACAGGTAGGTACTCTTGATTGAGCTGTTTCAACTGTACAAACAGTTCTATAATATGTTAACAATAAAGCCTCACTTAAATCAATTTCAGTTAAATTTAGGAAAAATTATTCTTTCATATTTTCGGCAATTAGTAACGTATTTAATAATTTAGCCACTTTCTGATAATAATTATGATATAATTAAAGTACATTAAAATTCGAAGAAAACTTCTTAACCAACCCCTTCAGAGTTTGAGCCCCTTCATGCACTTGTGCACATTTAACATTTTCCCAGTACTTGTGGTACTTGCCCCTACCAAAAAATAAATAAATGTTTTCGAGTGCTATGCTATGCTACATCGAAGAGAAAAAAACTATTACAACATGCAAATTATAATTGCGCTATTAAAAATTGCATATTAAATGCGACACAGCAACAACAAAAACAAAAACAACAATCTAAAAGCATGGAGGCATTAGCAGAAACAAGTGGTGGGAATGTGTAAGCCGACGCCAAACAGTAACACGAACAACATTAGGCAATGCAATAGCAACAGTAACAACAACAACAACACTCACACAAATGCAGCACAGCTGCAACAGCAACAACAACAAGTCTAAAGTCCTTGCAAATAGTTTAAAACATGATTATACATGGGGCACAACACGCATAAGAAGCGTTCAGAGTTTTGCGGGTGTGTGTGTGTGTATGTATGTCTGTCTAGTTGTTGCCATTATTGCAGTTGTTGTTGTTATTTCTTGTTTACTGCCAGCAGGCAACAAAGCCTTGGCCCATTAATTATTCATTGATTAGCAACAAATGCCATTAAACATGCACCCAAAGTGCTTTGCCTGTAGCCTAGGCGTCTAGCAACAGGAGACTCTGTGTGTGTGTGCGTGTGTGTTTGTGGAATGCGTATGTGTGTGTGTGTGTATACATGCATGTCACGCACTTTAAACTGTCATTTGTTTGACTGCTGCCTTTGGAAATTGCCCAATTGTGTGATACTGCCCCCATGCCATGCAGCCGAAAAGTGTGCTATAAATTTTCGAATGCTACTGTCAGGCCATCAAAGAGCGCTAAACGGCTTACACTTTGCGCATATTTGGCCGGACCATACCCTTGCCCACATTTAAGCCAACGCCACGCCCACACCCACACCCACGCTCACGCCCACGCGCGACAATAACAGTTAATGCTGCTTCTGTAGCTACCATATCCAAGGCCATGAAATTTCTCATTTTACTCTGTAAATATTTTGAATACACTATCCGCAAAAAAAATTTGAGTGATTCATTTAATTTGTCCTCCAACTACTAATTAACTATGTGTCGAACTGTGAGCTATCATTTGATTTGAGGTTTCTATTCAGAACGTTTCGGCAAAAGTATCAGAAAAATTATTATGCTTAATGAACCTTTCCGGAAATTTATTTATTTGTCGAGTGGCTTGACGCAATTTCCACAAATAATCGTGCAGCTTATAAACTAAGAGCCACAGTTCCAGAAAAGTGCTTAAAAGTAAGGCAAAGGATAATTTAACACGTATAAGTTTAATAATAAAAATACAAAAAAATCATGGTATAAATCTCATTTACTCAAAAATGCAGCGATAAAAAAATCCGTGTTCCAGAGTGTAGAATATTTGTCTAAAAATAGTAGATATTTGCTTCCTTTCCCATTTTTGTACAATAAATCGAATCAATAGCTATCTTTTACACGGAGACTGACTTATATCAATAGAAAAGAGCATAAAAAGGTCGGTGTTTGATGTCTTCTGTTTGTTGTTATTTCTGTTCGCCATTTTATTTTGCGCTGAATTTTAATTTAAATGTTTTTGGCAGCCTTTTGGGCGTTTCAAAAAGAAAAAAAAATAAAAAAGTTTCACGTCAACGGCTTTTAAGCGCTGATTTTGTGCGGAATTCGGAGAGGACAAAGAGGACTAAGAGTTGAGGGGCTTGATAAAAATCTGAAAATGGCCAGCAAAGCGAACATTTTTCAATGGCATTTTTTCTCGACTCCGTTGTATGTGGGTTATAGGTGACCCTGAGCTGTGGTTTTTTTTTCAACATATATGCATAGAGACTTAGGTATGGGGCTGCAAAGAGAGCACACATACACAGAGACTACATACATGGGTCACACAGGACACACATGAGTTATGTAGCTGGTGCTCTGTGTGCGGCTTTTAATTTGCTTAATTTTGCGCTTAGCCGCAGCAGAGGCAACGGCAACGGCAGCAGGAGCAGATGTGTTGGCGGCCACTTTGCCGCAACTGTAGCCCCTTTTCAATTTCAATGTGAAAGGATTTCATCAAGGACCTCACACTTTACCCTCTTTTGCATTCGCTATCTCTTTTTTCTTTCCCATCTCTGTGGCTCTGGCTAATGTGGCAACAGCTGTTATCCATTTTTAAATGGAAATTGCGGCATCACATTCATCTGCCATTTCACTTTTGTGGCACATTGATAAATCGCACTAATTTAACCTTGAACCTCAGCAAATGTACCCGAGGCTTTTGCATAGCTCAAAAAAAATTGTTGCAGCTGATCGACGACATTTATTAGTCAAATTTGAGATTATTATAACTTTCTTACACTCCATTTAGCCCCAAATATCAAAATCACGAAAAGTAATTAACAAATTCTAAGGCTATAACTAAAAGACTTCGCACACATAATGTTGTAGTATTCCCAGTGTGCACAGAAAATTTCAGCACGATCGTGGTACAACATTTTAAATTATTATTTTGTATCTCAGTTGACATTAATCCCTTGCGAAACAGAATTTTCAAAGCTGAGAAGATAAAATGTTAACTAATAAGAAATTTTAAATGAATTTGTCGTATAAAACATTTTAAGTAGTCTTAACAAAGTGATGTAATCCATTAAGTGAAATGTAATGTAAAACGAATAATTGGAAATGTTATTCTACAAAAACATCTAAGAAGAGTTATAAATAGAAACACATATAACAAGCTAATCTGCAATATTTTATATATATTTATTATGCCTACAAAACGTGCAGGTTTTCCTTAAACGGTCAGTCAAATTTCCACAAACACTTAGTTCATTCAAAAGGTCTAAGGTCCATATTCTTGTATGCAGAATATAAGCATTTATTATATCCAACCGCTGGTCAAATTGCTTCATAGGAATTGTGCCAGGCATAGACAAAAGTTTGGGGGGCAGTACGAGGCAAAAAGGGACGATAACCATTGCCATATTTTGATGCAATCGCACACTTCCAAAAGAACCACACCTACACACACTAAGCACATAGACCGACACTCACACATACAATTCACTACGGAATATCCCTCGGCAATCTGTGGCAGCTTCCATCGCTAGCGTGGAAATTGATTTCATTAATATTTCAAAAGGTTTGCCTGTCACACATCCATATGTATGTGTAAACGTATGCGAATGTTTGCGTATGTGTATGCGAGTGTGCGTGAAAGGTGGAGTGTGAATACGGCAGGTTGAATGGTTGTTCGCGGTGTCTGCGTATCAATTAACCTGTCTAACACTTTGTTGTGGTTACCACTCCTAAAAGCATGCAATACCATGCCGCACTTGATTAAAAATTTAAAAAATAAACAGTATACAAAATACATTACGCATACGTTACGTAGTACAGTTGAGTCGTGATACTCCGACAGACTGACAGTTTAATTGACAATTTCGTGGGTTGTTTATTGTTATTACAAATACGCCAATAGAGGTTTGAAATAATATTTTTTTTTTGTCTTTTATAAAATTGACAAAATTGGTTTAGTTATTGGTTTAATCACGTTTTGCGGTTGCCCAAAAACACAAGGACCGCAACTTTAAGCGAGACACAAAACGGAAGCGCTGATTCAGCGGCACATATACAGAAAAAACGAGAGATAGAGATAGAAATGCACAGATAGAGGGAGCCATTTGGTTGACCTTGCAAAAGGCACTCAGACAGATATCAAAAGGCAGTTGAAAATTGTCAACGCGGCACAAGTAGACCCAAACTTATGCAAGGAAAGAAGACAAGTTCAACGTACCAAAAGGACATGACCAGACAGCAAAAGCCAAGAAAATGCTGGCAAGTATTTACGTATGAACGAGTATGTGTGTGTGTGTATGTGTGGGTGTATGTGTGTGTGTGATCTTGTGTTTGACTTTCAGCTTGCAGCTAAATTGTTATCAGCTCGTATTTTAATAATGGCCAGCTTAAAGTGTAGGACAAGAAAAATGTTTGCCAACAAAGAGGCTGACAACAAAAGATGTCCAAAGAAAATGTGAGAAAATCATTAAAAATTCTGCAGATAAAGACGAACCGACAGCAGACAGATGGACAGACAATCAGACATGGTACACATTGCATAGCCTAGGTGAGTTTTATACCGTGCACATGCCGAGTATTAAGCAAAGGCCAAATTAATATGTCTGCAGATACAAAGCGGAATGACAGAGATGGGGCAAGACAGGACATCAGACGACAGGAAACTTCTGGACAAGATGTATGGCAGGCAGTTATCACAGCAGGGGCAAGACATTAGTAGTTTCTGAAAGTAAGCATATAAGAATAAATGTAGTCAACGGAAATGACAGAGCATAAGGCAAACTGAAAGCTGAGAACTTGCCAGGATTTCTCATCTTCTCATCTTCCAACTGCCTATTCTGCCCATTGGCGTTACTTGATGATGACGGCTTATGTCACTCGAGTGTAATTTACAAGCACTAGAAAAAGTGCAGGCTGCCATGGATGCGGATACAATGGCAATGAACAGCTGCATAGTTAGTCAGCCATTTCAAGAGGCTGCAGTTGACTGAGTGCTCGCCAGTGTTGCCATGATCCTAATGAAGTATGCGAAGCAATCCTTCTTAAAAGGGTTTACACTTACAGTCATCTTCCTGATTGCTGTATAAAATCTTCAAGAAGCATTTATCACCAAAGCAACAGAGAAATCCCATCATTTGTTAGTTGCACCTTTAGTTTTTAAAATACAACTGCATTCCTAAAATTACCATAAATAAATTGTTACGAGAAGTTACGAAAGAGAAACCCTTTATTGCCATAATTTTCCCTGTTGTATGTTTAAAAAATATTTATGCTCAAACTCTATCTTTAAAACACTGATCTGATAAGAAATGATTGATTATATTTTTATTAACAACAATAATAGAGTAAACTACTTTAAAAGTTATTGAGATGGGCATTGCTTGTTCAATAACAATTATTCAATGTAATAATTAATTAATAATTCTTTAAAACCAAATTTATATAGAGCCTTTAAATTGAATGTTTTAAGAGATCTGAACTTCATTACCAATTTCTAACATAGCCGATGGAACTTTCAGCGCATAGAATGTACATATATAAAGGCCGCAAAGTTGCGTCCAAAGAACTTTCGTCAATAGGCTCAGCAAAAATAAAATGAAACGAACAAAAACCCCACAAAGACTAAAAATTGAAGCACAATACAAACATAAAGAGAACGGGAGTGTTTCCCAGAAAAACACAGAAAAAAATGTAATACACAAAATAAGTGTGTTGGAAAATTTATTTCATCAATTTAGAAGTAAATTGTTTGGAGAATACAACGCAACAACAGTAGCAATAACAACGGCAAGACTATAAACAGCTTAACTAATACACACACACAAGACACCTAACAGACGCACACTCATATATACCACATACGAAGATATGTATGAAATGAAACGGGAAATTGTTATGACAGCAAAATAAATGCTACCGAGAAGAGAATTTTCTGTTGAGTCGACTAAAGATATCGATTATGCTTAAATTTGTTGTTAAAGTTGCCTCTAAAATTGGTAAATACATAAGTGATATACGATCCAAGGCTGTACAGTAAAGTATGCTATGCTAACGGAGACAAATGGCGACTGCAACACCAGTACTACATCTTGAGCTGCATATTACGCATACGTCGCGTGGGCAGTGCATATCTTCACGCACACTGCAAACATGGCAAACAGCCAGCAGCCAACAGCCAACAGCCTGCAGACGGATCGAGTTCAGGGCGAGTTTGGCTCACATAGCTTTTGCCAGATAAACACGCTATGCAACCTAGAAAGTTTCTGTTGCTGTTGCTATTGCAATTGCTGTTACTGTTGTTGTTGTTGTTGTTGTTGGCGGTGGTGGTGGTGGTGGAGCGTTGGGTACATGTGTAAATTACGAGTTTCGCACAAAAGTTGCAACAACAGCGTTGGATTGGACAGGGACTAGCAGCATGACTGGCTGACTGCCTCACTGCCTGACTGCCTGGTAGTAGCGAAGTCTCTTGTTGCCTGGCAGTCAGGCAGTTGCCCTTGCACAGATACATGCTCTAAAAGTGGCTAAAAGTGTACGTAAAAATGCATGATATATGGTAAATGTTTTGTGGCATTTTTGGCTTAGTTTGCAGCTCTTAACTGACGCTTGTAGCTGCCAGAGTATCTGCTGCTATTGCGACTACTGCTACTACTGCTGCTTCTACTGCTTGTAGCTGTATCTCTGGGCAAACATAATGCATACAAATTGTGGCATTTTGTGTGCTGGTCTGCTCTGCATTTAAGCATTGAACATGACATTTAACGATTGTCATTGATAAGGGCATGTTAGGGAGGAGTGTGCACTTGTTAGCCAAGCGGAGTCAGCTGGGTTTCGGACTTAAACTATAGCTTGCGACACAGATATAAATGCATGATAGGTGTGTCCTCGACTTCAACTGAAAACTAAGCACATCTAATCTTTGAAGTGAAAGATAGAGGTAACTAAAAGCACAAATCTTTTTTTCTCTCACAAAACTTTTGCTTACCTGTTTGTTCAACTTAGTTGGCTCAAGGCTAAAGCATTTAGGCAACTTTCGGAAATTTTGAATACTGAGCAGCAACAATTGGTTCTTTCATTTTACTTATAAATCAGGTTGAAAATTGAGCAGCAAAAGAAATAAATATGCGCATAAATAGACTTGCCCCCAGCCGCAAAACCGCAAAAATCTTAAACCAGTGACGCTGTGGTGCTGTGGTGTTGTGATGTTGTGATGCTCAGCCCAGCTCAAATCCACTTCAATAAAGTTGGAGGCAACTTCTGGGTAATAGAAATTGTACACTAAAATTGAATTATCTTTTGACCGAGGTACAATTTAAAAATTACTCGCTTGGAAAATTCAATCAGCAAACGGGCATCTCAGAAAAACAGCAAAAAGAAAAAAAAAGCACACCTTTTTATCCCTCCTGTCCCGCCTTTCGGCCTTTACCTGCCACACTAAGCCCACATCGCTCGCCTACACTGTCTTCAAGTATGTGTGTGTGTGTGTGTGTGTGTGGGTGTGTGGTTCGCAAGTAAATAAATAAAATAAAACGGCAGCAATTGCGGCAGAAAGCAATTTTGGTAGGCACACACCAGTACACACACACACGCAAAGGCAAAGTGACTTTAAGAGGAACCAAAAATGCTTAAGATGCCGCCAAGTCCAGGCAAAAAAAAAAAAAAATAAAGAACAGGAAGAAAAAAAATTTACACAATTTTTTGTTGTTTTTCGTGTGCGTCTTCTTCGCACAAATGCTTCAAGGAATTCACTTGCCTTGCCTTACGACTCGACCCATGCTGTTGCTGGTTATGTTGACTTAAGCTTTAAGCTGCTCAACTGAAGCGCGAAACGGCAATTTGTGCCTGTTGTGTTTGCTGCCCCGTCGACATCATCCCAACTCTACCCAACCATAAGGCCAACCATTTGGGCCGCAGGCCATTCGCACGCATTAGCGCCGCTAAGCAGGCAACGAAAAAATCAAAATCACTTTGCAAGCCAGGCCAGAATACCTAACTAAATAAGCATTTCTCTTAAAGCGTCAAGTGGTGAGCTGTGCGTACAACTAGAGAGAGAGAGATAGGAAAAGAGAAAGAAAGTGAGTAAGAGTGAAAGAGGAAGATAGGCCGACTGTAGGAAATGCGGGCGTTGCATGTTACAAGTTTGTTAGTTTATTTTTCACTTATTATTTGGCGCCTTTAAGTGGACAACACGCACACACAGGTCCAGCTAATATTCATAAATCCAATTTCAAATTCTAATATGCTCAGAGTGTTGTATAATATGGCGTATTTGTATGATCAACTTTAAGAGGTCAAAATAAGCAAAATCCCTTTTTTTTTATAAGGTCTCAGATACTTTTGGAATCAACCTTTTTTTAAATTAAACAAAACTTTTTTTGAACGAGTAGTCAGATTTTGGAGATCGAGGCTTGATCTTCTGTGACTAAAAATGTTTGAGAGTTAACAATTCACCGAAAATGCGAAACGGTGTATTGTAATTATTCGTCACTAGTGTGGTCTGTCATCCACAGAGATAATTATACATAATCAAAGTATTGAAATACGTTTTCCCTCTTTCTTCCCCGATATGCTCATCCTTTCTTTTAAAAAATTTGAGAAATGAGGCAGGGGAGTCCTCATATTTAATATATATATCTTCTATCTCAGTATTTTGCTATGCCCCTAGATTTTTGGCACATCTGATCGGATATTTCTGCTTGAAAGTAAATAAGTTTATTTTTTACAAAGTCAGTACAGGGTCTGCCCTAGTCAAGCATGTTTCCCTGTAACCATATTCTATATTGTATTTTTGCGTATGAAAATCGCATAGAGTTGCTTTTAAGCTCATTTAATCCTGCTTATTTCTACCGCAGGAGAAGAAGGACTTTGGGACGTAGGAAAGTTGGGATTATTCACATTGCTAAGCTGTCGCTCGATACCAAAAAAAAGGTATTCCATGTATGTGACACTCGGTCGGTGACAAAAACACACACACACACCCGCACACCTACGCTAAAATTCACTACACAAGCAATGTCGAGTAATGGCTTTGTCTGTAAGTAGCTTGTGATTGAATTGAGCCAAGAGGCAACCCAACTGCCAACATCTCATTTGGGGCACTCTCGTCGCACCTGACAATTGTTGTCCCCACTCTGTATCTGTGTATCCATGTGGGATGGCGAGAGTGTGGGTGTAAAAAGGAAATGAAAAATGAAATCAAAGCATTTAAAGCGCCACATTCGCTGACATCGAATGCTGCCTGTGACAGCACGCGTACCCCTTTTGGCAACGCTCTTTGCTGCTGCCATTGGATTAGTGCTTGATCCTTGTTATTTATGTGTTACACATGTATGTATATCTATATGCGTGAGTGTGTGTGTGTATGTATGTGCAAACAACCAACAACCAACACACATCACCACACGTGGAAATGTGTGCACAATGAAACCTTTTCAATTATTTTTGTTAGCGTTGCTCGGATATTTGGAGTTTGGTTCAGGTGTCTGTTTACTTTTAACTCGCAATTTTAGTCCCCATTTTGAAATAGGAGTGTGCACAAGGCAATCTGACATCAATTCATTCGACGAAAGTGTAGAATTATATACACAAACCTATACATTGAAAATTATATGTTTAATTTTTAGACTTCTATACCCTTAAGCCAATAATTTATTATGTTACTTTCTGTGAAAATAATATACAATTTAGTTCTAAAAGCAAACGATACACAAAGATTAAATAAGTGGCTTAATTTGATGATCACTCAGATAATAAAAAGAATTGGATAATGCACTTAAGTTTTTTTATACTCAATAATTTGCATGCTCCCTTAAACAGACTTGTATTTGGTTAGAATTCATTTTATAGTTATGCTATCAAAGCTATCCATGACCAAACATATTTAAATCAATTTTTTATCAATTCTGATTTAATTTAAAATGCTCTTAATCGTAATAAGAAGGTCCTATTAAAGAATACCAGCTCATTAAATATTTTATTCTTTAATTCCATCATAATTGAATCAAAATCCATTTCATTTATTGTCACTGCTAATAAGTAGTTGGATTTAAAGTGCGCCAGTTAGCGCCTAAAAGCAATTCGTTGTAACTAGTTATTTGAATTCACATACTCGTTTCGTACTCGTTTAACAATAAGTAGGCACGACATTAATGTCTTGGGTAAACAATTTTAATTTCTGTATTCAGCTCAGAGACTGAGTTTTGCATTTATAATTGCCATAGACAGGCAGACAGACGATAGTGGTTTTATTGGGGTGCGGTGGTGCTGCATTCGAGTACGACATGCAAACCACACTTGTATGCTATTCGATAAGATACGACAAACGATGCCGCATGCCAGTGTCAGTTGCCTCGAAGTGAGACTGCGACTGAGCTGAGCTGAACTGAACTGAACTGAAACTGCTGGCAAATTATGGTAAAACATACAGCGACGGCGGCTAATAGCCATTCCCAGGCCCAAAGGGGGTACATATATGCATTGGTATTGGTGGTTGGAACAGTGGTGATGGTGGTGTTGCTATTACTATCGGTAGGTGACGGTGCATACGAAACGAGGGCTTGGCATGCACAATATGCCATGCCAGGGATAGACTGACTGACTGACTGACAGACAGCCAGGCAGACAGACAGACAGACAGACAGACAGACAGACAGACAGACAGACAACCAGGCAGACAGACAGACAGACAGACTTACGAGCTGCAAGGCATTCAGTCAGACATGGAAGGTCGGTGGTGATTGTGCTGGTGGTATTGGTGGTGTGGCAACTGGCTTGCATGTCGTCTGAGTCTGGCACACAATGCAAGTGACAGTTTATGGTATGCAGGTATGCAATGCATTTTATTTGCTTTCGATTAGACGCTTACTTCCCTTCCATTATTGTGCTATGCCAACCCTATACTTTATAAGCCCCTACCTTGTCGTGTTTGTCTTGTTTGTTAGCCTTGTTTATTGCGACTAATTTCGTGTTAAGAAATTTGCAAATACCAAAAGCTTTGACAACATCTATCTAGCACGTCCTATGCTGATTAATGCAGAGCTGCCGGATACATATCGGATATGGTTCCGGTTTGTTCTGCCTGAGCGATTTTTAAATTATAGCCGAGGGTTTGTTTTGGGAAATGAATCTGAATCTGAATCGTGGTCGAGGTTGGGATCGGTGTCGTGGTCGGGGTCGAGGTCTGGTTCTGCTGTCTGTGTCTGCCTGTCAGCAACAGCTGTTGTCGATTTAAACAGACAGCGCACACGTTGAACTTGAATTTTAAATGCCATACCGCAAATAACATGTTGTATGTGGACATTAAATGTCAGTTTCACAAAAACAAATACTCGGGCTTGCCTGCAAAACAAACTACATATTAATATACCCAAAAGTACTCTTGAATATGACGGCAAGTCCATAACTGTCAGATTGATGGCTGCCCAGAAGCCATTAACTGTCACGGGTTCATTTTACAATTCGAATATTTAAACAAACCATAGCTTGATTTTTTATTAAAATTTTATAATTTAAAGCTGAAACATCATTCTGAAGAATTAACTTTAAAGCTTTCACAAAGCCGACATTCAATTTTTCTAATATAGCTACTTTAATAAAAGTCTAATCATTTTTATAGCTCAAAATTAATTTAAATTTCAGTAACAGAAATCAATTTTAGTGTGAAATCAATGAATATTTAAATTCATGAAATTTATTTGTACTTCATGGTCGTTGATGTGTGACAAGTCTGGAAACTTTGTTGAAAATACGTGCGCTACTCTTGGAAACTATAAAATGCATAATCAACAACCTTATAGCGACAGACTCGATGAAAAGACGCAGAGTTGATGATATTGTCACGTTTTGCGATGGACAAAACAAAAATCCAAAAAAAAAAAGTAATAAAGAGAGAGCTGGCAACTGAAAACTGGCAGAATACGATGCGTATGCGCAACCTGCAGAGGTGCAAAATTTGTTTTGGAAAATCGAGGCCAAAGCCAAATAAACATAATTTTTTGTAAGTATAAACAATCAGGCTAAAAGCCATGTGCAGGTGTGGCTCGCACACATGTATCCTTTTTTGTGTGCCTCCATGTATGGTGTATATGGTGTGTATGATGGCATATGTAACAATGTTTGCATGGCCAGATTCAGATTAAAAATTATGCTTTGTTTGCCAACTGTCAGCACAAAAAACGAAACGGCAGCGAAGGCGTAAAAAACTTTTTTGGCCCACAATGACAACAAACGAAACAAAAGTTGCCAAAAACTTTTCGCAGTGCTTGTTGACGGAGGGCGTCAGACTGTCTGTGTGTGTGTATGTGTGTGTATGTGTGTGGTTGTGTGAATGTCCTACCTTGCACTGAAAATATGTGTCAGCTGATGGCCGTCATAGCTGTTATGCTACTTATATACAATAATAATGGGACTGCCACAGAAAAAAACAACCACGCAACAAAATCATCTTCTTTTCAGTTTTTTTTGTTCTCTTTTTTTGGAGTTTTTTTTTTGTTTCATCGCAATCAGCATTTTTCTTATTTATTTTTTCTTCGTTCATCTTTTTGTCGTTTTGCAACTTGAAGTTTATTTTGTAAACATGCCACTAAAAGTTTTCCACTTTCCTCTAAAATACTCAAACCAAATGCCAACACCAGCGACAACGTGTCGCTTTCTCATTCTACTCTCAGGTCTCTCTTTCACTCCCATTTCTCAGAAGCTCTCTCTCTCCGAATGTATGTGTGTGCTTACTGTTTTTTTAGTTAATTTAAAAAGTTTTTCGGTTGCTTCTGCTTCTTCAATTCTTTCTTTATTTTTTGTTTGATTTGCAGCAGTCAGAAAATTGGTAAACGATTCGTCGTCGCAATGCTTTATGTTGTAGTATAACATTTTGTAGTTGTGGTTGTCGTTGGCCTGGGAAAACTGACATTTGTGCGCCTTTTATTTTGTCAAGGAATTGCTTTTACAGTTTTTGGTTCGTTTGCTTTGCTTTTGGTTGCTGCTGTTTCTGCTGCTGCTATTGCTGCTGCTGCTGCTGCTTCTACTACTTCAAAATGTTTCTTTTATTTATGTGCTGTCACTGAAATTGAATTAGAAATCGCATGTTATGCCAGCTGCCCCAGGTGCTCACTTTCTTTTTGAATTCATTTATCTATAGACTGTGGACTCGGTTTGTTTTATTAAGCTCTAAAACATTTGCCATTGATGATGGTCACGGATGTAGCTGCAATTCAATTTTTGACACTCATTTCTGATGTGAAATTTTGTGAAGTGACAAAATATCTCGTAAAGCTGACTTCTGACCACGTAATATTGATTGTTCTTAAAATATCTTGACGCTTCTACTAAACATTTCTTAGCTCGTCAATTATCCAACTCCTATAAGACAGAAGCCAGCTTAAAAGTCATAAACAAATATTTTTTAAATAAATTATACAATATGAAAACTTAAGAAAAACTTTCAAAAATATTTCCGCTAGATTTAAATTTAAATGAAAATATTGTAGCCTACATTTTTGAGCAGATGAAATCGTTTAAATATGTCACACGCTTCAACTGCAACGCAGGGGTGTATGCACGTTTAGCACACTTTAATTAGATTTCATTTAGAGCGTGTCTCCTTGGTCCTGGCAGACAACCAGACTTGCTGCTGTCGTGGGCAGCCTGGCGTCTGCCATGCAGCAACGCGAACAGTGACACCGACACGGACACGGGCACCGACACGGACATGGACACGAACGTGGCCTGTTGACAAGAGGAGCTGACGATGCCGCCGCTTCTCCACTTCCTATAGTATAACGCAAAAGCTGTGTGCTTTTTGCGTGAAAAATGATGGAAAATAATTTCCCTGAGATGAGAGGAGCAGATGAGAGGAGCTGGGTATGGCAAGGCTGAGGACTTAAAGCAAACTCTAAGTGCTATTTGGACGTGCATTTGACGTGGCCATTTGGTGCACCTTTTCCAGGTAGTAGAATTCCCCCAGAGCGTTGCCGGTGTTTACTTTTTGTCGTTGCGCTCTTCACATTGCGTTTTGTGTTTTCAGGTGAAATTTATTTTACTAATTATTATGTAAGCGCTACAGTAACGAGCATTAGAAATTGAATTAAAGCAGTTTCAGGGTGTCAGAAGAGATTACAATATTATAATAAAATTTCAAAAGGATCCCCAAAAGTATTGGTACTAAATATACCAGAGCTTTGAGTAGCAATCAGTCAATTTAAATAAACTTTTGTATAATGAAAATGAGTTTGGGCATCGGCAATGCATATGAAATAAAATAAGTTAACTCAATTTTTGTTAAATTTGCTGTAAAAATGAATTCCCATGCCCATGGAATTGCGAACAGAGTAATAAATTTATACATGCAACGAAAATAAGAGATCAACAACAAAATGCGAGCACAAATTTTTATATAGCACTCTGGGGATAATCAGCAGTAGCAACAACAACAACATCAACTACATCAGCAACAACACCAGCTAATGTAAAGTCCAACGCAGACACATAAAAATGAGAATTTATGCATTTTTTCAAGCAGCCAGGCAAAGTAGCCACCGCAGGTTCGACGCCAGGGAGAAGGCGTGGCATGAACAGACTGGGATAAATGGGCGTCCAATGGAGCAGGTGACGCAGGTGGCGTTTTGGATTTGTGACAACGGGAAAAATTACCAATAACAACAAGAGCAATAAACAAGCGTTGTGCACATGTCGCCAATGCAAAAACAGAAAAAAAGTTAATAATGAAGTTGTGTAAATTGCATAATTTTATATTTATTAATTTAACATTTCTGCCTCTCGTTGGCGGTTCAACGTTTGTTCATATCCAAACAAAACTGACATAAAAAATGATTACCGCATTTTTAAATGCTGGCCATAAAAATTGTTTGGCTCGCATTACTTTCTCTCGTTCTCATCCTGCACAAGGATAGCAAATTTGTAGTTAAATGCTGCATTTAATAACGACCACCAACAATTTAGTGCACGATTTTTTTGTTGTTGAAACAACAGCGTGAAAACACTGAAGAATGTTGGGAATTTTTTAATAGAGAAATCTCTCATGAAACATAAATAAACAAACATAAATTTCATTTCGCATTTTTAAAAAAAATTCTCAGAAATTGAGAACAATATAAATATGTGAATTAAAATGTTGCAGACTATGTTATCTGATTGCAATCAGATAATATTTGATATTTTAAATATATGGAAATAAGTATAAGAAATAATTTCAGTTTGTTGCATCGTTTACAATGTAAAATTGTGTAACTGAACTTCTCGGACAAAGAGATTTATGAGCGCAGATAAAAGATTTAATAATATAAATATCAACAATGGAATAGGCAAGGTTAATGCTGATTACTTGAAAAGTTTATTTTATATTGTTTGAAGCTCATCAAACTCATACATATCAACGTTTTTGTTATTTTCACAGCTTGCACAGCTTTTTCTGCTCTCTCTGGAAAACATACAGGAAAGCCTTAAAAAAGTTTCAAATGAGCAATTAAAATTTAATGACTTTGCTGCATAATTAAATTTAATATGCTAAATGCTCTCGAGATTCTTTGTCAGTTGAAAACAACATAAATATCAAGAAACACTCAGTGAACAGAAATTTGTTATGCAACTCCTGCACAAGCAAAGATAAATAAGAGGCTTAAATTGAAAAAATAAAAAATAAAATCAGTTATATACTGACAGAGTAAAATAATTATCGTTAAATCAATAAAGCAGGATAAGCTATGAAAACATGAAAACTACATGTTATTTTAACTGAAATATTGAAAGATTAACCATTCAGTAATCTGGGCAATTATCAATATGCTTTTCGAGACAATAAATTGGAGTTTTACTTAAGATGGAATAAGATATAAGATAATTGCTTACCTGGCTTGTAGCCATCGCTGTGCTCATGAGTCTCGATCTCACTGAGCTGCAAAATGCATATGATGAAGCCGATGACCAGCGCTGGGTTGCTTTTCAGTGACTCCTTCATGTTGGTCCTTTGACTTTATATTTATCACTGCTCCAAACGTAAATTCACTTTTTATACGTAAATTCTCTATGGATGTGTGATTACTGTACAGGTAGGGCAGCTACATGGGCATAAAAAATGCAAATACATTTGCCTCACTTTGTGCAAACATCATTTCAGATACGAGTTTGTACACACACCACACCACACACACTCAGTCACTCACACACAGAAGCCAAATGATTTGCTGGCTTTTTGCACGCGTTTGTCTGTCTGTCTGTCCTGTGTATGTGTGTGAGTGTTGGTGACAATTTTCGTTCTCTGCTATTTTTTTTATTTATTTATTTTTGTACGCTTGTTGTTGTTGTTGTTGTTGTTGAACTCGTGCTTCAATCCTTTTTGTTCTTGCTTTAATATTTTCACTTAATTAAAAACTTTTGCGCTGCACATAAATTCATTTTAATATTTACAAACAGTGGCCCTTTTCCAGCTGCTGCTGCCGATGATGTTGTTGTTTCTTTATGTAACGTTTATTTGTTTGTTGTTGTTGCTGTTGTTGTTGGTTTTTATTTATTTATTTTATTTTTTTTGTCAAAACACATAACCGTTAAGATGAATTTTTAATAGAATTTGACGAGGCGACCAAGTAACTTTGTAGCGCTTCTCATCCACACACTCACACTCATCACTTACGGTGTGCTTGATGGTGTGGGGGTGTGTGTAGATGTCTGTTTATAAATATTTAAAATAAAAAGCGCACGTGTTGCACATTTTGTTCCGCTTTTAACGCTGTTCTCATTCCAAGACTGCTTAAAATTTAATTTCAAATCCTTTTGCAATGTTACCACAGTGCCTCAAAGTGTATGTGCATACGCGTGTTCCTGCAATTAAAGAAAAAAAGTTCAGAAATTCATGTGGTTAGTACAGGACATGGCTTGCTTTTATGCAACGCTTGAGCGTTTTGGGATTAGGCCATAAATAAATGGCTATTCATTTGGCCAACTATTACATAATGCCACATTGAGAAAAAAATATAGAGTGTTAGAGAGAGAGAGAGAGAGGGATAGGAAGAGGGTACGAAAAAAGAAAATAAACCCTGATGCCAATCAATAATGATAGATTAGCTCCGTTCGGGCATCGCACAGTTGGCTCGTAAATTATATACAAGCTGCGGTGTGGTGCTGATGTGCCTCGTCTAAGCAAATGAATAGCCAAAAACTTTTGGTACACCACATTAATTGAGTAAGTGAGTGAGTGTGTGACTGGGAAAACTCAACTCGTGTGTGTAAGCCAACAGCACGTGCCATGTAAACATGCCCCATATGAAGTTATTCCAGCCATACGCAATCGAAATGTCAATAGGTTCATATTGTTGAGCTGTATCAACTCTTGCCAGTCTGACAGACAGACTAGCAGACTAGCAGGCTAACAGGCTCTTGGTAACAACTACGACTACAGGTAATTGACAAAGGAGTCATGAAAACTTTGACTTGAAAGTTTCGCCACGTTTTTTGTTTAACACGCAGCCCGAACAAGCTGACAAACTTGCATGACATTCCAGCGACTGCCACGTCGCAACCTCAAGTTTCTAGCCCACTCAAAGCAAATGCCAACTGGGATCAAGCGCCAGATGGAGACAATTCCCCCGTATACCCTGCAGTCAGTCCACAGCCCCACTTTTAGCTCCCTTTCGCCAAGTTGTGTTGACTAACTTTGCATTGGGTAATTAAGAGCTGTGCAAGTGTTTATTGAGAAAGAGATTGCGTTGAGGAGCCAACTTGGGCTAAGTAGCTGTTAGTTGTTAACTAGTGCCAAACTAGTGCTATTCGACAGTAGTACGAGCATGTAAAGTAAAAGTAAAAGTTAAACCAAAGCCGCATCTATATAGCACATAATCTAAAGCACTGAAGTGATAAACAGATAATTTTAAGTTTCAAACAAAATTTAAAAAGGTCAAGATTAACTTAAATTTATAAGAAAATGTAACTTAACTTTTTTAAGCTTTACGTTTATTTTTCATACAGAGAGAACCTTCAATAATGCTTTAAAGTCAGCAACTTATCATTTACTTAGTAGGCTCGCTTAAACTGGAACTTAATTCATATTAAGTAAAAGAGAGTTTCTAATTGAAATTATCGGCTGAACAGAGAATAATCGATATAGAAATTTGCTGTATTTTCCGAAGAGTGACAGATTCCAACTTTTATTAAATTTGGGCAGTTCTGTTGACAATTAAATGCTGATTAAGCCAACACTATTAAAAGCAAGTTAGTAAGTAATTTTGTATCAATTGATTCAAGTTACTTAGACAGTTTATTGGTAACATTAACTTGGCAGTGTCATTAACAGTTCCCACCCAATGAAACAAATAGAGTAAATGTCTGAATAAAAACCAATTATCATGGGATCACATAAACATATTGTAAACCGTATTCAATAGTCTTTTTGCCTGACAAATTTAAACCCATCGCTAGTCACTGAACCCATTGCGACTTGCATATTAAAGAGTCAACAAATGCCACATTAGACTCTGAATACGTTGGTAAAAACTTGGCCAATGTTGAACAGCCACAAAAAGCATTCAATTATGCCAACAATATGCACACATTTCAGCCAAACAGACTAACAAACAGCAACAATACAATAATAACAACAATAATGGCAACAGCAACAAAAAGTGGCAGCAAAAACGATATTCATAAAACTATTGCTCCGTGTGCGCTGCTTAACAATAACGAACGAATGAAAACGAATGAAAAAAGCGTAGCGAATAGAAGTGAATAAGCAACGAGTGCAGTCGAATTGGGTGAATGTTCTTGCTGCTTGGTTGTTGTACGACTAGTATGATAGTTTTTCCTCTTGCTTATAAACTTTTGCCTGTGAGTGTCCCTGTGAATGTTTTGTGAATGTCTGTGAGTGTGTGTGTGTGTGTGTGTGAGTCTGCCTGCCTGCCTGTGAATGCCTCATGGCGTTTAGCGCATAAATTGAGCGCAGCAATTTCATTTAAATGTGCACAATAAACTTAGTTCATGACCCCTCAAGCATTTTGGCTCTCTCTGAATATGGTGCCATCTCATTCTATTCCCGTATGTCTTTCTCATCGTCTAAATCACATTAAATTTGCTAGCAAAATGCATAATGCAAGACTTTTTGCATTGGGAGAAGGAGTTGGTTATATTTCTGTTTCTGTGGGACAGCAGCTGCTATCGTTTGCCGGAAGTGCAACACACACACACACACATACAAACACACACAAAGACAGCTATTCATACACCCCCTCATGGTTAGTATTTCTTTTGTTGTTAGCCGTTTGACAATTGAATTCAAATGAATTGCGGTTGAATTTTATAACATAGAAAAAGTCAGTAACATGGGAATACAAAAAAGTAACTCTGCACGGAAAAGCCAAGGAAAGTTTTGAAAAATTGCGAAATCAATAAGAGCACTCACACTCACACACACACACACACACTCAGATGGGTAGACAGACAGTCAGACGGAATACAAAGGTAATTTAGTCGCTTGACATGCTTTTTGAAACTGACAAATGTAGCGATTTGTCATTGGTTTTTCATGCTCGTGACGTTGTCTTGTTGAGGTTTTCCTTTTCGTATTCTGCAATTCCATTTTATTTGCGTTCTACTCTATGTATTTTGTACTTTAAGCCGAACCCCATACAGTCATAGATAGTAGCTGGCTTAAAAAAAAGCTTTAAAATAAATATTATTGTTAGCTCACTTTCACGAAAAGAAAACAATCATTTATCAACTTTCACCTACAGAAAGAATAATTTTCTACAAAACAAAACACTATAAAATTCTACTTTTAATCAACACTTAACATTCGATTGTAAACTTGTTAATCCCAAGAGTTTGCCTAACTTTGTCTAAATTTTAATGATTTTAGTGTACAATATCATTTTAACCATACTTGGGTACATTTATTAATTGATTGAACATTTACAAAATACTTAGCTTGTTTTCAAAAGTAAAGTAACGATAAATTATTTCTGATAGTCTGATATTTGTAAATTTTTCATCGACTTGTTGTGGTGAACGTGGTTCTTTAGAAATCTCTTTTAAAGTGAAACGACCAGCAGCTTACTTGGGCCTACTTCAATTAAAAGCAGTCCGTGTTCTCATAGTTTCCTCATTTCTCGACCAAATTTAAGCAATATTTTAAAAGCCTGCCTCTTGAATATTTTATGTATAACATACATATTTACATCGCCTCAACTTAAGCATTTTGTTGAAACGATAAGAGGAAAGCTGAATTTCAGTTGAAAATGTTGCACCTGCAGCTGCAGTTGCAACAATTGCTTTTTGCCTTTTTTTCAGTTTCTGCCTCAATTTCCGGAAAATGGCCGACGAAGCTTATCCTCTGCCTCCAGCCGCCTACATTCATTTTAACTATACGCTCAGCTGAATTTCAAGCAAAAAAAAAAAGTACGGCAAAATAAAATGAGAAACCAAAATCGTTGTGTTCGAAATTTGTAGTATTTTATTTTGTCTATTTTTTTGAAGCTCAACAGAAGAAATGTGTTTTAACTTGCATTTTTAATATTGATCGTGACAGCGAAAAGGGGCGTGGCTGCGACCTAAATATTTGCAATGCTGTTAAATTAAAAAAAACAGTCGAGAGAATGTTGAAGGGGAAGGGGGATGGGAAATCAACAACTTGGCGCAAAGGACCGTATTATAAAAATTGCGACAAACGACCGGAAGTGGCGCGGCAAAAAGCTAACACAGATATATACATAGTCACACACACAAACACAGACATGTATGTGAATACACGCATATGAAAAAAGCTAACCAGCCGGCTCAGCCAAGTCCTGACTGTGACTTCCTCCTCTGTTTTAAATATAGCCAGGCCAAAGCTAAAGCCAAAGCCAAACAAACGCCAAACGCACGCCAACAGTGCGGGCCAAGGGATGGGGAAATAGGGCGGCAGGGTGCCGTGGGCGGACGGAAGGTTGTGTGGGAGGTGGGAGGAGTACTTTACGACAACAAGGGCGCATCTATCGCAGCGTATATAATGAGCCAGCAGCTCCATGGCCGCGACATGGCCGTTGCTCATTTCCAGGTCGACGTAATTTGTCCATAATTTGTCTGCGTCTTCCACACAGGCAACGCGACTACGACTACGTCTGCGACGAGGATTGGGTTTTGTGGCAGAGGGAAAGAGAGGAGAAGGGGGACCGTGTCTGTGTCTCCGAGCTTTATCTATGGCGCACTTAGGCGCTATTTATGTCTTTTTATTTTTATAATATGCATCCGACCGCAACTTTTGGGTTTTGTGGTTATTTGGGGTCTTGTCTCTTACAAAAGAAATGTTGAAAAATTATGAGTTTGTGACAATAACAAATATAGACACGTGTAACCAAATATAGTCAACTGCTTTTATTTACCTAAAAGCGAGTCTCTCTGGCCCCCCACTTCCCATACCGATACTGATAAGCGACATGCACGTGGACTGGACATGGCCCAGTTTTATGACTGGCTGACCATTAATCTGAGCTGCTCACACGGCACAAACCTTGAGCCGAAACAATTGTCTGTGATATGCGGACAACCTGCTAACAACTTTTTCACGCTCAACGCCAGAACCTGACATTGGGTATGTGTCTGTCAGTCTGTCTCGATGTGTGCCTAATTAAAATGGACACGAGTTAATCATGTTGATTGTTTTCACTGATTGATTGATTGTTTCGGTTTCAGCAATCACAATGGCATTCTATTTCTATTGCGGTTCGTGTTACGAGTATTTGGGTTTAACTAGATGATGGAATATGTACAGGAATTTCTTTGAAAGTTATTATAGAAAATGTATGTGAGGTTGGATCGGCCACTCTCTTAAATTAACTCAAGCCATGATTTAATTAATTACTATTTTTTAGTCTGAACTGATATCACGATGTCTGGCAAAAATAATTATTTTTTTGGTTACATATTTTATAGATATTTCAATAATTAATATATTAAAAATCATAAATATTTTAATCATATATACATATTTTCATCGTTTCTGAATATTTTCCCTTACTGCTGATAATCGCATTTTACATAGCCATAAATTAGCTGGGAGAATACTTTAAATTTTTAATAGGGAGTGAGAAAGGGAGAGAGAAGCTTTGGAAAAGAGAGAGAGGGAGTATGGGGAGCACATTATGTGTTTTAATTTAAATATATTCATGAGTCCTGTTGCCTGTTGACATCGTGCTGTGAGAACAACTATAATAAAAACAATAACAGCAGCATGAGCAACAGCTGCAATGACAATAACTCTTGCCATTGCATGAGCACATATCAACACCCACTCAGACACACTCGCACAGACTCACACATCCACACCCACAGTCACATACCTATGCAAACAGCAGCTGTTGCTGTCGTCGCCCACATAAGTATGCTGCACTTTTTTGTTGCAATAACAAGCAAAACTTGCGCACCGAAACGTGAACGCCGCTTGTTTTGTTAAAATCTGTGAGTGTGTGTGTGCGTATGTGTGTGTGGGTGTATATGAGTGAGTGTGAATGTTTCTTGACTGCTATATGCGGTTGGCATGTATGTGTTTGTATATCTATTGCACCAGCAGCTGCAGTTGCTTTTACTCATGCCCCGCCAGCAATGCCTTCCGTTTTTAATTGAAAATGTTTTGTTTTAATTAACTGACGCGAATTTTTTATGGCAAACCATCTGCCCTTTAGCAAGTTCTCTTGGTCTCACTTCCTCTTTTCCTGGCTGTTTCTGTATTACACACATGCTGCCTATCATGCTAGGCCTGTTAAATTTATCGTTGCTTCAGATTGTTTAAGCATTTTTCTCTCCCGACTCGAGACTTGTCCATTGATTTTGATACGTTTGTGCGTTGCGTTATTATTATGACGCGCTTTACTGTCACGCGGCTGCCACAAAATGCTTCATGTGCTGGCCGCATCAAATTTATGTTTACGCACAAGTGGGATGAGCAATGAAAAGTGTGGCAAGGCCAAGTCAAGCGGCGGCAGAAACAATGAAGCATGTCGCACCGGAAACGGAAGCTGTGGTGTGTGTTTGTGTGTATTTGTGTGTGTTTGTGAGAGTATGTGCTCGTGTGTGCAACGACACTCAAAATGTTTGGGTTATATGAAGACATAAACATAAAAGTGTTTTATAATAAAGCAAAGCGTGAAATAATTCACAGCACAGTGTTCAGAGTCCGCACCAAGGCACAGAAGCCAAGCTGACAATTTTTATAGTCTTCATTCTACTCACACAACGACTAACACAAACATGTCCATATACACCACACACTCATACATGGACACGCTGACAATGATGTTAAATAAAATATTGTTTATATGCCAACATAATAAATGGCCATAGTCGGCAGAGGACTCATAAAGCGCACTTTAGTCATCGCCATCAAACAAACACCTAGGACATTATTAAAGTCATAGAACTGCCAGAATCCAAACATACCGAATGTTATACGCTTTGTGACAATAACAATTATGACAGATGTTCTAAATGAGAAAGCCACTTGAAATATGAAATATTCAACTGCATTCTATTCCATTCTTTCTCAACCATTATGAAACACATTTTGTCCTCTTTGCTTATCCATAACTAGGAGCTATTCTTTGCTTAGTCCCGATTCTCTCTAAATAAGTTAAACACATTCACTTTCATTATTTAACTAATGGTTTTAGTATTTACTAATTGTCACGGGAATAATTGTTCGGCTGACCTAGTTGAGGGTCTCAGAGGACACAGAGAGAGCGAAAGAGAGAGAGAGAGAACGAAAAGGACCTAGACTGAGTTTGGGGCAAACAGAAAAGGAAATATTATTATGGGAGGGGTGCAGGGGTCAGCAGCTGGTTGGCTAACCCCAAAAAATGTGAGAGAAGAGCGGGTAGCACAAAAGTTTTGTGTTGAGTTTAGTTTTTGGAAAATTGCTAATTTATTATTTTGCGCATTTAAATATTTTAAGTGTCCCGCAGGATTTGCACTCGCATGCACATGAACGAGCATACACAAACACACGCGCTCGCTTTTACCAGATAAACTTGCAAGGACACTAAAAAATTTGTCGCCAGCCTGGATCCCGCTGAGTCCTGTGTACTCCGCCCTCTCAGTCTTTCGTCCTTTTTGCTCTCGTCCTGTGTTGTCCTGTGCACGCTGCCAGCAGCCACGTTACAAGTTAATATAATTTTAATGAAAATTAACATGAAGCCAGGCACTTTTTGCTCCACACGCTTTAATTTCCCAAAAGACGTGGCGACACCGTCAGTCCTGACAGATGACACGCATGTGTGTGTGTTTGTGTGTGTGTGTATGTGTGTGTGTGTAGGACAAAAAGGACATGTGTTAGTGCTGGTTTATTACACACACTGAGCGTTATGTTAGGCACATAGTTAAGCAAGCCGACTGCCATTTAAGCTGCTCTCATTTTCATTTTCATTTTCATTTCCTCTCTTTGTGAGCTCTCTTAGTTATGTAACTTTTAGATATTTGCTTAATATGTTGGTGCTTGCCACCTTGGCTGCGGCTTGACTGTTGCACGTTTAGACGGTTGAGTCAAGTGCGTTCTCGTGTTGGGATTTACGCAACTAATTTTACATTGGCCAAATGGCTGAAATTGCTACTTTGATTTATAATACCTAAAGAGGATGCCATGCTAGATACGCCCAGTCGTACTCGTAAACTACTACAGTCTCTACAGTCAGTATACTCTTTGTCCTGTACGCTATTTACCCATCGCTCGAAAGTAGGTGGGCGTCACTAGCAACAGTTCATAAGCCTTTGAAACTTGGCACGCGCTTGTTGGCTCAAATTTTGCATCACACAAAGCACACACACACACACCCACACACGCACACACAAACCCCTTTGCGGGTTCAACTTTTGGAGGTTAAAAACCCCCTCTTCAATCTGCCAACTGTTTGTCAAGTTTCAATATGTCGCTGCACTTTGATGATTGTGCTTAGGTTGTGCGTTAACAAGCATATAACTATACGAGGACACGGACAGGACACGAACAGAAACACATATTGTTGATAGGCCACAGATTGACAAAGGGGAAAATGAGGTAGAGCGGCGAAGATAGTTTAAGCTATACTTTTTGCTGGAAAGTATATAAAAAGGGAGAGAGAGAAGGATCTGAAGAGATTGTTTTATTAATTTGGTCTGTTAAGTCTTCGTTTAAATATAGAATAAAAAACAGAAATAGAATCAATATATAAATAAATTATTAATTTAAAGTAACTGTAATTAATCGAATTAAATTTGTACACTGTGACAAGTGCACATAAATATTAAATATCTTTTATTATTCTTATAATTAAACTAGATTTAAACAGAGCTAATAATATAAGGACTATGTTACAGCCATGGTAATGGAGTTCAATAATGATACTGACACTACAAATGACAATTACAATCGAAAATCGACAATCGAATGAATATAATTACCATCATCATTAATTTTAGCTATAGTTGGCTTCATCTTAACTATGTAAAAGCCAACGAATACTAATGACTATAAGGGACTCAGCCCATCTCAGTCGCAAACCAAACATCAATTTGTCTCAATGCAGTTGATCATTAGTCTTATCTCGATTGCAAATCGCATGAGATTCTAGAAATGTCCTTCATTTCATTGACAGTATTTCTAATTTTGTGATCACTCATTAATGTGAACCAGTTGCCAGTTACTGAGTAAATAGGCACAAGCACAGTCCACTAGGGACTGTCAATTAGTTAATATATTTGTGAGCAGTTTTATCGGCAATCGCTAATAAATAAATTCCATGACCTTTAGCCTTTTGCAACAGCTCAAGTGTCAGACAATGTGTGTGCGTGTGGGTGTGTGGGTGTGTGTATGTCTGTCCCTATGTTGGTGGCCATAACAAACAGGACGCAACGCTTTAACACAACATCAAATAGCAACGACTTTTCTGTCTCAATGTCTGCCTGTCTGTCTGCCTGATATCCTGCAGCTCCTTTCTGATTTCTCCTGCTGCTGCTGCTGGTGTTGGCATCTTTTGCTATCGCTGCCTTTTTTATTAGCTTTGTCTTTCAATCTGTCTCACTGCCTGTTCGTTCTGTGTTTCTTTATTTTATTCCTGGTTTATACTGCTGTTGCCGTTGCTATTGTTGCTGTTGTTGCTGCTGCTGCTGCCAGCGACAAAACAAAATCGATTTTTATTTGCCAATAGAAAGAAAAGCTTTCAGTTTGTTTGCAGCTTTTGTTGTCAGAGATATTAAATGGTTTGCTTTGCAGCATCAGCTGACTTGCCTCCAACTGACACTGGCTGATTGAAAGGCACTTCAGTTGGAGTGGTCATTTAACTATTCATTATTTATATGTTATGCTCTGCTTCTTTATGATTGTATCTAAAAATAAACATTTTAATTAGCAGATGCTGAGCACTTGCTATGCCCCGAAAACTTTTCTATAATTATTCGACTTTGAATCCATTGATTTTGCAATTATGCCAAAAATGAGAGTCGAGTTGGAAAGTTTTGCTCATTAAATTTAAATAATTTGCACAAGATTGAGGATTGTGTCTTTAAATTATAATTAATATGCCTGATACTGGCAGCAGGGAGCTGCTGCTGCTGTTGTGGCAACCCATCGGTTGTGCTGGTAACGTCCTCAAATTAAAGAATTCCTGGTATTGTAATTAAGCAAATGGCGCCTAAGCCTAATGAGCTTAGCGCTCACACAAACTCCAAATGGTGAACGCGAAGCGAATGGCGAAATGTTGCACATTGTTGCTTTTGTCATATGTCAAAGATGCTAAAGTGCCCGCCGGTTGAATGTACAACATTATGGCAACAACAGCAGCAACAACAGCAGCAACAACAGCGTCAACGAGCTGTAAAGGATGCTTGGCCTGGAGTCACAAGGACTTCAGCCTTGATTGGGCATAGACAAAAGTGCCGCCATCAAAGCCAACCCCGACATATCAGGCGCTATCTAATACACGCCCCTACCTTCCATGCATCACCCCCCGTCCAACATAAATGTCAGCTTCTGCAATGGCCCAAAGCGACACGTTGCTTTTTGGGCGCTTTGCACTCAACGTTAGCCCACTTTAGCGCTGTTGTATTCGTCAGCTTTTGTTTTTGCAAACGAAAAATGGAGCACACGGCAGATTTAGATACAGATAGTATGTATGCATGCATGTGAGTGTGTGACTCTGTGTGTGTGTGTGTAAGTGAAGGTGTGTACTGGTATATAAAGTGCCTGCCTAACCAATTTGTGTGCCATACAAACTAATGTGCTTTGATGTAGCTGCTGTCGCCTTAGTCTAACAACTGCCATCACACAGAAAAAGCATTCCCTACTTTTTTTGGGGCGGCGTTTGACAGTAACAACCACAAAGACATCGATCAAATTAAGCAAACACATTTTTTGTGGGCATACATCACACACACACACACTCATATGATGCTCAGCTTTAGAAAATGATTCAAGGCGACAAGAAAAGTGTCAGACGATACTTTATATTCCACTGGCGCATTGCGCATACGCTGCTTATGCCGCGCCCAGACGCGGCAGCTGCAATTTATATGAATCAATCAAAATCAGCGCAAAATTTTGTCGAAAATTGAATTATTGATTCGATTAAAGCGCACCTCAAGACACGCGCACACACGCATAATTCCACACACACACAAAACACACACACGCACACACTTAAGTAAACACTCAAGAAGCAAATAAATAAATAAGCAGCGGCGAGAAGCTGCCTAAGTATGCGGGAGGTATGAAAAGCTTTGGCATTTTAGCATGCCTGGCGATCAAATTACACACACTCCAGCTCACACACACACACACACACTTATACATGAACATTACAGTTACATTTACCGTTCACTTATGTTGCGCCACGCAGGCACATTAAAGGCCACAAATCGTTTCAAGCTCTCAATATGCAAACACATTCCCATTCACTGACTACTCCTATCTCTCCCTATCTCTCTCTTTTTCTCTATCTTTCTCACTCTTTAGCTCGTTGCTCTTGTGTGACGCTTGTCGTCTGTATGCGCTTAATCGTCTATATTATTTTATACGCACACATACAAGCAATTGTAGAGCGGGATTGAAGCTAATACTCGCACCAACATCAATCGATTACAGTCACTTATTTATGTGCTTTCTTATTTCTGCGGCATTTTCATTTTGTTGATTTATGTCATATCTGCTTTTTATATACCCTTAATTTTAACAACGTAGCTGGAATAGGTAGAATTTTCTTAACTTATTTTTATAGCTGCAATTTTGAAACTTAGTTTAATACATTTCTCTACAAAAACAAATGTCGAATATATTTTCTACTAATTGCTTTTATTTGTGGCTTTAAATGAACGCAATATTTGTCAGATCATGTTTTATTGTTTCAATATTTACTCGTTTTATTAAATATGTACATTTTGTTTTGATGAAAATACAATTTGTTGAATCCTTTTAAGAGTTCAAGCTCTTCGGTGTCGGCCAGATTAATTTTCTTTCTTGCTTTTTGCTGCTCTCATAAATTGCTGTGGGCTATGTAAGCGGCAGGAAATGCTGCCATGTGCTGCTCTCCGCCATTTTGTGTGCGCAATTAAGCGTTTGATGTGCGCTTTTCGTTTGAAAATTAGGCAGAGCAGCCAAAGCAGCCAAAGCAGCCGGAGGCAACGTAATATCTTTCATAAATAATTTATGCGATTTGTTTGCTGATTTTTATTAATCCCAATTCATTTGTGGGTATAACTCCTACATTCCATCTGTCTGTTAGTCATTTCTGTGTGTCCGTGCATATGTGTGTGTGTGTGTGCCTGTATAGATTTATAGTTTCAACTGAGATTTTAAATCAATTTTAAAATGGCATTTCATTAGCAAATCTGAATTCCAAAATGACACCCACATTATTTTGTGTGGTTTCTAAATTCAAATAACTTGTGCATGCTTGTGTGGCTATATGACTGATTTAAAAGATTTAAAAGCTTTTTAATATATATATACCAAGATGAAAGGCAGCCATTTTGAGTTAAAAAAGATTTAAAATTAAATCTGTTGATGACATTAAATTGTAATACCGTAATTCGTATTTCTGTCAATATGTTGTAATTATTTATTTACTATAAAAAAATTACTGTTTTTTCTGTTTTTTAATATTAAATGAATATTATTTATATGTAATTGTGTCAGCTATATTGAGTAGCAATAAAAGAACCAAATGGAAATATTGAAAGTGGATTTTCTTTAATTTTTGTTAAATAATTCTTATTCACTAGAAGTATGGTTCTGATTTAAGTAGCTTGTACATAGTTATGTATATCTGACAATATGTAATTATGAGCATCTGGTAATCAAGGATAAGTTCCACTATCTTTACTGTTTTAAAATATTATGCAAAGCACTTAAATGAGACTTTGCACTTACACAGCCATATAAATGCATAAGCTTGCTAACAATGCGCACACACACACTTATCCACTTATCCATTTACTTAGCTTGTACTATATGTATGTTCCCTCTGGTCTCTCTCCCCTTTCTCTTGCTCTTGCTCTCGACGGTCCAACTAGAAAGTAGTCCGGCATCAACTCGCACTTGTTTCTAGTGCTGTGCCATAAAACGCTGCTCGACAGCCATGCAACAAATTGCGTTAGGATTCTGAACTCTTGCACCTGTGTTGCAAACTACACTCCCACCTTTATCCCCTTTTTCTATGTCGTTTTCTCTTCTGTGTTCTGTATTCTCTATTCTCTATTGCTCTATATATCTATAGTAAATATGATAAATCACCATACCCTCGAATGCTGCTGCTACTGCTGCTGTTGTCCATGACAAATGATGCAGAGCCACGTGCTAAAGCCCCAGAGATTCTGGCAATGCTGTAGAATGTTGCTCCACATACACAATAATCAATGCGATTTGATGCATGCCAACTGTATATAATGGGTACTATATATATATGTACATACATATTTGTGTATATATACTTATGTAGTACTCGTTCAGTTACAAGTTACAAGTACAGACCATGGCCATGCATATATAATACATATATATCAGCATGTTTATGTCTCCTAAATGTATAGCATAAATATTCATTTTTATGGCAAAGACAAGGGCAACTTACTTAGTATGTGTTACTGTGTGTGTATACGTATATATGTATATATATATAAATATGTGTGAGTGTTATGCAGTCAAAATGGCGGCAGCTTGCCATGCTCATTGCGGCGGAAACGGAAGTGCTTAAGAAGTAAGCAGAAATCATAAACGAAAATCACGTAATGCCTTTCGTGTGCGAACGGGACGGGATGAGCGGTCTGGGTCTGGGTCGCTTTGGGGCAACTGAGTGAGTAGCTTGCCTCAAGTGGCAGGTGTTGCAGCAATGATTTTCAATTTTACGCGTGAAAGTCATGCGCTAATTTTGTTGTTGCCATTTGCCTATTCATTGTCATTTGCCACACTTTACTCCTACTGCTCCTTCGACTCCTCCTCCGCCTCCTTCTCCTTATTGCCTTTATACCAACCAATTGACATTAATGACACGCCAATTTGCCCTAATTGAGATGCTAGCTAACGCCAGCTTTGTTGTCTCTGATATCGTACATTTTTTAATTAGCCAGTTCGAATCTCTTCTCCTCTCTATCTAATTTTTCTATCTATTTTTCTATCTTTCGCTTGCTTTTAAGTTAATTAGCTCTCAAGCTGTTGATTTCTAATTTGATTCTACGTCTGTTGCTAACTTTTGCTTTAAGACATGTGCATGAACATCAACTAGATAAAGGGTCCATCGAATGTGCAATATTGATCTTCTAGTACAGCTTTCGACAAAGTCGTCAGATTAATAGGGTCTTCTTTTAACGAGCATATCACAGCTCTTTATACGTTCGCTCTATTCATGCAAATCCTTTCAATACCTATGCAAAGACTCTTTCAGCAAAAATGCGTTGAAAATATAAAAGTCACGTAACTGGCTGTCGTTTCCGGTTCTGCCGAACACGCGCTACACCACAACACACTCTACCACTATGCCTCCACTTTGTATGCCAAAAACACACTCATACTCATACACACATACACTCACACACACACGCATACATGCACACTTACTTAGTTGGGGCTTAAGCATTTGTTTGTATTTGACCGCTTTGATTACGCTTCGATTTTTGCCATGAAAAGCAAAGAAAAGTGTGTGAAACTTTTTCCTGTTTGCCAAATTGTTAGCCCAAGTTTTGGCTTTAGTTTGTGCGTTCTCTTTTTTTTTACTTAGTTCTTTTTTTTATTATATGCTACTCCGTGGTATTAGTGAGAAAATTACTTTATTTATATGCAATATTGAAAGTTGCCTCAGCAACCATTTACTACCATGTGTATATAATATACATATATGGTATGTACCTTAACTATTCCGAGTATATATGATTTTATGGTCTAGATCTGCTTTCAGCTTTTGGGATTCATATAAAAAGGTTTCTCATCCGCATAGTTTTATGTATAGTGGGTGGCCTCGAAAAGTATAAAGTATGCTTTTTTGTGGTAAAAAAAGGAAGGGTTAATAAATTTAGATTACCACACATAAAACGAGAAGTTATAGTCTAGACAACATATTAATTGATAATTATGTCACAAGTGGATGTCAGCTCAAAATAGTTGCAACTCTGCAAATGCAAAAATGTTCTAGAAAATTATGTTAAGGTTTAACGACAGGCTGAGGCAACAGCCAAATGGCAAGGCAAATAATATTTATACACATGTGGAGAGAGAGACAAATAACTTTTGCCATTGGCAAACCGGCAACAGTCAACAGTCGACTTCAACTTCATTTTGATGGCGCGCTAAATTGCGCAAAAAGTATAAAAAGGGAATATCAAAAGACAGGAATAGCAGCAGCAGCAGCAGCAGCAGCAGGCAAAAATGATGTGCTTACCAACAACATGCACACAAACACACCTACATTGGAAGGATACGACGATGATGCGTGTGCTGGCATCATTTTCATATGAGGCGCAAACTTCTTCTATGCTAGTCACATAAGCGGAGGCCTAAACAGACAAGGGGGCGTGGCGAGGGTCGCTGACATGCAACGCGCTTTCAATTTCAGTCTGTGTATGAGTGTGTATCAGTGTGTGTGTGTGTATGTGTCTAGGAAATCTTAAAGCGCAGACAGGAAATATTTTTGTTGCCTGCTTTTTGCTTTTTGCTGCTGCTGTCATTTTTCTTTACTTTCTTTATTCACGTCACCATCACCATCGGCATCATCATCATCATCATCATCGTCATCGTCAGCTGGCAATGGTGATCATCATTTGTGGCTTCTGCTGTTTGGTTTGTGCAAATCCTTTGCTTTTTATTTTTCACAAGCACACACGCACACAAACTCATACGTTCACATAATTGTGTGCGTCCTTGCACGACTTTGGTGCTGCATACTTTTAGGCTCGACTCGGTTTTAGTTTTTTACGTGTGTTTGCTTTTAATAGCCATCTGTTTGCCTTGCTGTCAGCGTTTTATGCGTGACAAACAAACACAGATACACACTCACACACACACATACACATACTTGAGACGCATAAGTTAGCGTGACTGTTGAGGAAATTATGCCAAAAACAAGAGAGAAAATATAACAAAACTAAAGGAAAAATCTAAAAACTATGAATTATATTCACATTGCCTTGAAAACGTTAAAATGGTGGGCCAAAGGACCAAAGTGTATAGGGCAATGCTGATTAAAGAGTTAAGCGACTGTCACGCCACTTTCCTGTACATTTTGCCTGTTTATTTGTCAACCAAAAGTTGTTTGTATTTGTCATACAGTACAGATGAAGTAGTAGGCACATTATTAACTCCTGTAACATATGTATATATTGCTGTTATTGTTGTTGTTGTTGTGTTACGCCTTTGATTTTGATTTTGATTTTCATGTTTGTTTGCCCAAAATGTCAAACATGTCGAAATTAATTTCTCATTGAACGAGAATATTTCGTTTGCTTTCTAGATAATTGAATGGAATTTTTATTTGCTCATTTCATATGACAACTGTCTCCTGTCAGCCAATTTATTTGCTTTGCGGCTTACGAATTCATTTTGATAGAATTTATGAATATTTCAAATTGAGTAACAGTCAAGCTATACCAACAGTAAAATTACATATTTATATACACATATGTATACTCGATCATATGTAAATACAAAGTCAAAGTTTCTTTCAATCGAAATTTATTTTCCCTTAGTTATTTATTGCAAGCAATTAGTAAACAATTCAAAATTGATTAAATACAAAACTCCAAGCATGAATAAAATGAGAAAATAATTGATACACGTGTGTTGAAACTTAACGGTTTTTACTGACCCTACTGGAACTGGTCTATAGTGTTATAGACACTTACTTATAATTCAAAGTTTATCATATACAAATTGACTTTAAAAATTGACTATAATATATAAGTCCTAGCTGACTTTTTTCATTTCCAGAGCGTACAAGAGGTCAATCAATCAGGAATTGTAGTTGCCACAAAATTTTCCACATTAGTTTTAATAACAATATCGACAAGGACACCGTCAAGGATATCGCTCACATTTAATAAATAATTCAGCGAGGGCAATAATGAAATTTGTAAGAATTGTATGCTAATCACACGTACATACACCAACACATATTGACGTGTGTGTGTGGGTGTGTATATATGTCGCATTCTAGGCTAATCAAACACACGCCTCGGCAACTGAAAAAGCACACAACCCATTAGATTAAGTAGCGATTTTAGCTATTAATCAATAGCCCCAAGGGTTGAGATTGAGAGCCAAATGCACACACATGGATCATGGAGAAAGTGGACGTACTTGAACCACAATTCATTAATTGTTATTATTAATATATGACGACTGTCACCCAGTTCAAATAAATATCATTTACAACAGTCCATCAAGTGAGCAAACAGGAAATTATATTGAGGACATGAAACCAAGCAATCAAATGCACATCAAACCCTAAATTCTAGTGAAACCATGTGGTATGCAGTATATGGAGAGATTGGAAAAGAAATTTAAGCGATAGCAGAGTTGACTGGCTCCCTTGGAGGGTGAGTCAAGCGGAAGCGGAATTACGTAAGCAGGTAGTATGAATGAAAACAGCAAACAAAAGAGTATATAAATATAAAAAAAAAGAGAAGAGAAATAAAGTTGCCAAGTTGTAGTTGCAGTTGCAGTTGCAGCTGCATCTGCTCGCTTATTTCGTATATACTTAAGAGTAAAGTACATATTTTACTTAAGCATAAGCAATGGCTATTATTTTAAGTTGCCCACGCGCTGGCTGATTTAATTTCAGGCTATTATGCGCCCACAATGCCAACGGTAAATGCATAGAAACATAGAGAAAGCGAAACAAAAAAAAAACGGACCCAAAAGCAAACGAAGCAACAAACCACAGAATGGAGAGCAAGCTGAAGCTAAAGCGTGCCGCACTTTTCGAGGTTAAGACAACTGGAACCAAAGAGTGCACTTTTCGAATACCCTGTAAGAATTATAGACATTTGGATTAACATTATTAAATTGCTTAGCTAATAGCAACTATGAAACAATCTGACTGAAAGGATGTTAGCTTCTTAACTGTTAAACATGATCTTTTACCTTATCAAATGTGCATGAGATCTTCTAAAGAGAGATCTGCAATGAGCCCTAAATTAACTTTTATTTAGTCTACACCCTTAATGAACTTTCAAAGTATGTACATGATTATATATACCCCTTATGAAAACAGGTGCGCTCTACGTTTGGTGTGTGTATCTGTGTGCGTGTTTATATGTGTGTGTGTACAAGTATAACTGTGGCTGACCAGTGAAGTTGGTTAGCAAACTTGGACTGAAAGCTGGTTAAGAGTTTGCTGCTGGCTGAGTTTTATTTTGTGCTGTTGCATTTCTTGGTATTATATTTTTTATTTGTTGTTGTTGTTGTTGGACGCAGATTTGGGTCGAGCATCTGAAAAGAGTTCACATTTTACAGCTGCTGCTTTGGGTTAACTTCTCCTGTCGGCATTTTTCTCTTCGCTCTTTTGTGTTTATTATTTTTCAGTCTCCTGCTGATGCTGTTTTTCCTGCCTGGGTCAACATTCAGAATAGAGTAACCTCATTTAGTAAACCGAGTTAATTTTACATTTTCGATTGTTGATTGCGATTGGGAAATGCAAAGTATAAATTCGAAATATACCTACCATCGCTCAATTATATGCATCGTTTGTTATTTTGAAATAATTTTTAGCAATGAAAAGGAATTTTAAGTTAAACTGAAATTTTCTATGAATGCTTTTGGTAAAGCAATGCGACAAATAAATTACCAACTGGAATGCATTCTAAAGCATTAAAACAAACTGCAGAAAATAATATCAAAGCAATAGGAAATCACAATTAGACGACAAACGTATATATTGCGGCTTGGGAAATTGTAGGCTTTAGTAAGAAATATTCTGCAGTACATTTTCAGAAAAATATAATAATTTTGATTGAAGTTTTGTCAGAGTCAAGTTACAAATTCTTTTACTAAATACAGCTGAGTACTGATCCAAGTTAAGTCACAAGCTTTTATCGAGCTCCCTCCTTTGGGAGTCAACAGAAACTTTTATTAAATCGAAATTCAAACTGTGTACACAGAAAAGAAATATTTTCACAAAGGACATCGAAGCCGTCTAGACTAAAAGCTATAGCTTCAATGCAAAAGACCGCTAAAAGCCCACCACTTTCTCATTATAAGAGCGTAGGTACAATCAAAGCGCAGATTTAATTTGCCACTGCATTGGGAAACAAGCCGCTTTGATTACCAATCCGCAACCCCAACAAGGTAAACCCTTGCTACATGTCACCTGCTCCTTGCTACCTGCTACCTATCACAAGCCAAGCATCGTAATGTGTGAGTATGGGTGTGGTGTGTGTGCGTGTGTGTGTCTGTGTGTACATGGGCATTTGAAACCTGATTAGCCAAGCACCTCAAGTGCCAACTGTTTGTTGGGGCTGAGGGGCAAGTTTCGAGTGAGTAAGCCAATTGGCACATACCCATTGTGTGGCATGTGCACCACTGCAGCAGCTGTGAAAATTTATTGTTTCAAGTTAATACCACTTGATGGATTATTTGCTTATATCTGCCACTTTGATTTCTCTTCTTGTTGGCATTGGTCGTTGTCTGTTTCTCTGATTTTTTTCCTCCTTTCAACTTAACAACTGGTATTGTGTTTGCCCTTTGTATCTGGCTGAGTAATATGATAGTCGAGGCGAGGCAAGTTAAGGCAATTGACTTTAAAAGCATTTCAATTGAACTGTTTAGTGTTGTTTATGAGCAAATAAGTTAGGCAACAAAGTAGCTAAATAACCAACTAAATGGTTCAACAAAATGATTTACTTATTAACTTTGTTTGTCCATCGATCCGATGGGGAGTAAGTTATGGGCCTTACAGTGCTCTCAGCAACTCATCAACTATTCAAATTAATTGTAAAACTTTTCATTTTCGGTCAGCACACGTGTCGCTATTGTTGGGGATATACATATATGCAAACATAAATCTCTTTCGTGTCTACACATGCCATTTGGAATGTTCTTGTTCTTGTTCTCGTCCTCGTCCTCATTCCCTTACTTGTCCTCAAAGCTTGTCAACAAAAGCAGAAGTGAAAGTTTTCGTGTGCCACGACAATATTTACATGCAGCATTAAACTTGCTCTAAAGTTATAACCCGGTTCGGTCCACTTGTGTGCAAAGTTTAAGCACCCAAATGTCCTTTCATTTCATTCTTTGTCGACATATTAAAGTTGCGCATACGCCAGGTTGCTCTGTACCTTGGCCAGTTATGTGATTTATGTGCAAGTTTCAACGATCTTAAGTTGACGGTATTTTAATAATTTAAACGACAAAATCTGAGCTGAGACGAGCTGCGCATCCTTCTCTTCTTCGTTCTGGCGCTCAGCCAAGCCACGTTGCGCTGACTGAGCCGAAAAATGCAAAAATATCCTCAGCATGTTGACAATGGCGCCAACACAAAGCGCATTTGGCAAGCGCCTGCAGCAATGCACGGCCACATGTGTGTGTGTGTAAGGATGTAAGGATGTGCTCAGCAAAAGTGAAACAGCAACAATATACTCCTTGTATATGTATGTATACCTATCTATATATGCATACATAGAGGCAAAGAAACTAGTATATACTACGATGAGTATAGAAGAAATAAAAAGTAGGTTATGCACAGACAGCATTTTAATATGATTTTCATGGCTTACTTTTGGCCAGACCAACACGACAGAAGACAGAAGACGGACAGACAGACAGACTCGCACTTGCACTCGCACTTCAAAAAAAACTGAGTCAAATTCGGTCGCTCGACTCACTGACTGACTGACTAACTGACTGACTGACACAAAAAAGCACAAGTTGCGTATACGCTACGTGTGGGCCATGTACGAAACCACAAACAAAACACGAATAAAAGCAAATGGCTAAAATAATCAGGCCTTATATACGTATAAATGTTTCTGTCATAATTACGAAATCAAATTAAGGACTTATAGTTCCGTTATAAGTGGATTACTTCAATGCCTCAAATATTACAAGCACTTGTTTGTATAAATTTTCTGCCACCAAAGTTAGAGTTAGAATTAAGCAAATATTTTAGCTGTACTTAGCTTTGATCGTTTAATGAAAAAAATTCAAAATATTCGAAACTGGATGTAACAACGAATCTATATTAGTTAAGCAGATCTTTGCTACTCTGCTAAAATTTTAATAGACATTGAAATACCATGGTATTTAAGAAGATCCACTTTCCATTAAAAGAACTAGAGTTAATAGTATGTTTGATCAATTAGCATTACTATGCAGCAGACAACACTCGACAAAAACTAAGCAGCCAATTAAAGCTAAGCTTATTCAATGCCATTGAATTGTCACAATCTACTTTTAGTTGCTTTCCAACGCTGACATTCAAGTTAATCGCTTTAAGTACGCATATATGCGATTATTTTATAGGATGCTACATGTTTATATGAGAAAACATGTCTATATTGTTGTTGTCAGTATATTTCAGAATATTCAAGTAGCTAAATATATTGTATGTATGCACTTACCCAGGACTTCTCATTGTATCCTTTCAGTGGCATTTACTCCGCTTTTTGTTTCTGCTTGTTTTTTTTATATTTTTTTGGGTGCTTTTTACGGTCTTTGTAATAAAACCAGCCCGAGGGACTCTTGTTGTCCTCGTTGTTGTTGTTGTTGTTGCTGTTGCTGTTGTTGTTGATGCTGTAACTGGCGATGTTGTCGTTGTTGTTGTTATATTTGCTGCTGTTGCTGTTGCCTTTGAGGGCGTGTAAGCATTGAGCAAGTTTTATGCAACAAACGAGGCGCACGCATCATCAATTGAGCAGGCGGTTTGAGAGCACGGGCGAATTTGCCTTAAGGAAGAGGCTGGGGCGCAACAAGGATCAATGGCAAACAATTGAGCAAAAAATATGGCAAAGTATTTGTGCGGATGCGAGGCATCAATTTTTTGGCCTTGCCTTTTGCGCACTGACGCCTTGGGCCTTATTTAAAGTAGCGAAGCGCGAGCGATGCGAACTTTATTTATGACTCAATAATGTGTATTTTGATTTATGCATTGTGGGCGCTTACGCCGCAAAGTATGCCACGCACACATATACCAGCTCAGGCACACGTACACACCAACACACACACGGACACTCAGTTATTGTTGCTGCTGTTGCTGTTGTTTCTGTTGCCGCCTGAAGCAAGCGACACAATTTGCATAACAACACAAAAGTGTAAGGTGGAGCGTAAAGAATGTTTTGCTTTCTTTTTTTTGCACGTGCACTAACCACGTTCCGCACACTCATACACCCTCGTACACATGCACACACACATAAAGATACACAGCATTCAACAATTAATCACTGTGGTTATTAATGAATTCGCCGCACTGATTTAGCACACTCGATTAACAGATATTTGTGGCTTGGCTTGCACGGCTATTGGGCCATAACGATTAACGATTAAATGTAAAGAGACGCGATTCGCGAACTCGAATATGAATGTGGACGTGAACGTGAACGTTACCGTGCATGCTGCGACGACTGTTTCTAAATTTGAGCGGTAAACGGCACACGACGGAGCAGCCAGCGCACTCGACAACTACACAAATCCACGACCTTTTCAGTACTAAAGCGTCTTTCATTCATTGCCATTCGTGAAATTCGAACGGACGAAACGCGGCTTTGCTTTTGTACTTTAGCTGTAATGATTCGTATTTCGCGTTGGACATCAACAACTTCGGGTCGCGCAAGTTCGAAAACACGACAACATCATATCGAATTGCAAGTCACACTCGTCGGGTCGTGGGAGAGTTTTCGAATATGCGTGAGTGAGTGTAACGTGGGATGAGAGCTTGTAAGTGTGCCATGCTTTACGCTGCAGCTTAACGAAGCTTTCCCTTTGCGTAGCCAGTCAAAGTAACCAGTATTCTGTGATTTTGATATGCTGTTGAGTGAAAAATGTGTCATATTTGTGGATCGTAAGCTACACTGAGCGCAGCTTTCAAGTGCATATCACAAGCAAGGTACTGGAAAGAGATTAACCTTTAAATATCAATTATAGCGTAAATATCATAACAATTAAGCTTTCATTTAATTTAAACCAATTTAAGGAACTTGAGATTTGAATTAAACTATGGTTTTGTCAGCTGCCTTCACGTGTTAGTTTGAATTATTAACTAAAGATCTGAAAAATGTGAATTGCTATTGTTGCGTCCTTGGAGAGGCTTAATTTTTAACCTTCCAGTGTAGGGATCCAGATCCAAGGCAAAGTCCTGGAGCACATCTCGAGTGCGTGATATAATTATTTGTGGGGCTAATGCTAGCTTCTGTATCCCAAAAATGATAAGAACTATTAATGAGACTGTGGTTACAGTGAAAATTGGATGAGTCCAGAGTGATTCCTTCAATGGCACTTCGGGTCTGCAAGGATCTTTGAACCAATACCAGCCGCTTATTGCCGTGCAGACTGATAATGCGGATAATAAAATACGCCAACGGAATGTGGATGGCCTGTAGAATGCAACCAATTCGGTGAGTCGGCGCTCGAATGAATTTAAATCTTCACAACCATCTGGATTCATCGCGTTTATTCCGTGCTTTGATTTCCTTCAAAATTGTTTATTTGTAAATTTTAATTTATTTTGATGATTTAAGATTTGATTTTGAAATCCCAGTAAGAACATATCGAAAGGGCTATAGTCGTCCAAATCTTAAAACATCAAACTGACATGCCTGTAAATGCTAAATAGTTAGACCCACTGACTAAAATTCTGAAATAAACGCAATCTTGATATAAAAACAGGAGTATTGTTGCCAAATTGGGTGGCTCTTACTCTAACTCTCCGAGATGTTCCGCAATGAATGAAATTTAGAATTTGGTATAAGAAAAGATTATAACATAAAACTTTAGGTCTCGAACCACCGAACCGAACCTACCCAAAAATGTTGAATGTTTGCAGACTTGGTTTTCATCAATTAAGACTTGACTGAATAGAAACATGTTTCCCATAAGATCTACGAGTGCTAAGCTTATTCCAAATGGTGTCTATTTTGACTTTCAAAGGGTGTCCTACCTCAATGTGTGACTGATTCGCATGCTACAAATTCAAAACAAAATCCACCACGCTTTTTTGTAGAACTCATTACAAGTCTCTCCATAGCCGCTCTCTCAGAACGAGAGTCAGTCTAGTTACACGCTCTCTCCTACTGTCACTTCATATACCGCTCTCATGCTTACAACGGAAAAGCGAAAATACAAATTGCTCGGCAGCTGCAACTTGTCTGTTGACAGCAGCAAGCCAAGTCGAAAATTATGTTGTATGCTGCACCAAAAAATTACATCAATGAAGGCCCTTAAGTTTGTGAGAATACAAGAACACGACCTTACCCAAGAACGAAGACAATGGGTTGACAATGGGATGTGAAAATGATACATACACTTATAATAATGGAAGAAAATCTAAAGTAATTCTGGAAATCGCAATCGGTTGATAAAGTACAATCTTATCTTTTGGTCAGGTGTGACTCGGATTTAACTAGACCAAGAACTCGAATGAGTTGCCGAAATTAACTCCATATCTTAACCTCTATTTCCACTCCAATTGTCAGGACTAACATAAATTCCGCTTTGCTGCCTTAGCTTCTAAGCCGTTCATTCATTAATAAGATTTTCTAACTGCTCTTCGAAATGGTATGCGAAAAAGAACGGCATAATTAGAAAAACTACCGTACTATATACTAACGACTGCCCCGTTACAACAATGGATGTGTGTTCCGTTTACAACACTCATGAGCAATCGGACAGTTCGTTGATAGTTAAAGTTAAAGTTACTCTCGGTTGCTCTCACACGAGTTGCTTTCGCTCATTCGAGAGATTACTTACTTTCTCTTTTTCTTTCTCTGAGTATTGCATCTCTTTTCGAACTCGCACATGCGCCCCACAGTGTGTGGATTCTAATTTGAAATATTCTTCGGATAATTCATAACGGTTTAGCTCTTATACCACTCATGCAAAGCTCAAGTATGAGGGTCGCTTGTTTTTATTGCCCTTTAACCTACTCAAATCTAATTTAAAAGTTAAATGCGCAGTTAAATATCTTTGAAAATACAGAAGAAGTCTCGTGGGGAATACGTAGGTTCCAAATTTATATAATTATTCGAGCTCAACTTGGTAAGCTTTGCACAAAAATTGCTCTACCAGCACATTAAGCAAAACTACCAAATTCCATGGCCAACACACACACTCGCACACACACATATGGAGACTCTACCATGATGTGGATGTATGGCTGTGTGATGTGACTATGGCTTCAGCTGCTGGGAAATCTCAACGCTTAACCGCTAAGCATAGCATTTCATCAGCCCCGGTATGAAGCTTAGCACGGGGTGCAGCAGCGGAGGAAAATGCAGCAAAAAAACCCTTTCACCCTAATCTCAGAAGCACTAGCAATGCCATTGATATCGTTGTTGTAGTTGTAGTTGTTATCGCTATTTATGCTGGTGTGAGTAATGGAGGTGCACTAAGTGCAGTGACCAGATAGCTAGCAAAAGTCCCGAGTCCTGACTACCAACTTCTCATCATACTGTACAGCCGGAAGTGGCGCTGCTTTTGCACATGACTTTTTAGCTATAATGTTAGCTGTTTTGTTGGTCTGTGCCAGCGACAGTTTGGCTGCAGAGCAAAAGTTGCATTAAATTTAAATCATGAGGCGGCGGTTTTGTGGCAAGTGACTGCCGCAGACTCGCAGACTAGCAAATTGACTGCCTGACTGCTTGACTAAGTGACTGACTGTTTGACTGACAAGTTCAGAAAGTTAAAAGCTAAGCGCTGTTAATCATTTTATCATTAAAAGTTTGCGAAACGGGCTATGAAATGTAATTAAATACCATGTAGGCATCAAAGATATCTACTTGATTATAATGTATAGGACATTTGTAAAGTCGATTACTTTTAAGCTAGATCATTCCTTTTTTCAAAAGGAATATGACATACTATACAATTAAGTTCTGTAAGCATTAAACAGATTATTTCCTATAATTGTGTAGGTCAAATATATCTACATGTTTATAATGCATAGGACATTTGTATAGTCGAGTACTTTTAAGCTAGATCATTCTTTTTTTCAAAAGGAATATGACATACTATACAATTAAGTTCTGTAAGCATCAAACAGATTATTTCCTATAGTTGTTTAGATCAAATATATCTACATGATTATAGTGTATAGGGTATTTGTATAGTCGAGCACTTTTGAGCTTAATCCTTCTTACTTTCGTAATGAAATTGGAGCACCAAACTAACAATTATATAATTATACGCACTTCTGTTGCATTATCATCAACGAGTTGTCTTTGGTATTTGTTTGTGTGTGTGTGTGTATATAAGTGCGTGTGTGTGTGAGGGCCAACTAATTAATCAGCTTGCGTAATCAATGCCTAATGACGCAACGGCATTTAAATGGTCTATAATTAAATCAAACACTCAATTAAGCGAGAATCAATGAAAACAATAGCTTAAACTAGGTCGAAATAGATTGGCTCATTGATGATGTGTTAACACATAAATCAAACGTTATATATTACAGCTGATAAGAACCTTTACTTCTATTATGTGTAGCTATTTATTGTGATATTTCAATTATACAACCTATTTTATGCGAACCCTTTACCTTATACTTTTCAATATATATTCCCACCCACACGGACCGCATTCATTAATTAATCAAACTACAAATGGCAACCACAACACATCAAACTGGCCAAGACACTGAAATGACCACTTCCCTATCTTCAACCCACATTTCCGCTTCCACTTGCCCCCTTGTCCATGCATGACCAAGACTTCAGTTTACTCAAAGGATTCAAAGCTGTGTTGCGTTAAAAAGTTATAATTTAATTATTAAACATCTATTGAAAGTTATTTATGTACAGCTCAGCAAATAACCAACTTACAAAAACAAATTCAAACACCCACACACACACACACACAGACATTAGAGTAACCAAGTTGGACTAAAGGGAGTTTCTTTGGTCAGGATTGAATAAATTTTCAGCACAGCGGAAGCGTTGCTATTCTTGCTATCAGGCTATCAAAAATTTCCAAATTTTGCTTTATTTACTTGTTATAAAAAAAGTCTGACAGCCTCGCTGTTGATAAATTAAAATATAATTAAAGAAAATATATTGAAGATTAATTTGCACACTTAATCATTAATTTACATGCTAACTATATATTATAATATAAAATACAATATATATTTATAAATGCAAATTTTGTTCTCATTTCATAAAGATGATAAAGTGCTACTCGTCAACTATAGATATCAACTTAAGCATATATCCAATGAGAAAGACTTTTGCGATAGACATGATCCAGTATAATAGAGATATATCTGCTCTGAATAAAATATTTCATTAATTTATAATCGATCTAAGAATGAAGATTGACCATATTGATTTTGGCCATTTCACAGTTCCTGTTCTGCTCTTTTCGAAAAGTGCAGTCAAGCTGTAAAATTTATTTAGCCATACATGGAGCGACAGACAAGCTTGCTGGTCCAAGTGCGCTGAAGCACAAAGGAGTGGGCCATAGAAGGACGACAGTAGCGCCTGTGGCCAACTCTGGCCAACTGTGGCAACTTTGCTTAAAAACAGCAACCAACAACTAACAACTCCTTGCCTTGTTGCCACTTCGATGCTTGGTTCGAGACGAGGGACGAGCGACGGGCGACGGATGACAGCCAAGCGATCCATGCATGCGACTGCTCTTCGACGAGGTGTAGCAAGTTCTTCTAAAGCAAAAAATAAAAGTTTTTTCTGGCACGTGTGTGTATTCTGCTGCTGCTCCAGTCACTGTCACATACTGTTGTTGTTATTGTTACTGTTAGCAGCTAGTCAGGCAGAAGTATTCACTGACGGTTGGGTTGGCTCACTGGCTGACTGGCTGGCTGGCTGGCAGGCTGACTGGCTAGCTAGCTGACTGGCTTGTTTAAATATTAAAAGTCCAGGCAGCAACAACAGTTGGCGCAAAAACAAAATAAATAAAAAAAAAAGAAAGTAAAATAAGAAAAGAAACTTGGCAAAGCCTGGTCGCCGCTTGTCGCACGTCGTCACTTAAGCAAAACGCAAAGTTTCAGTTCGCAGCTCAGACTCAGAGCACGCAGTTTGCAGTTCGCTGTCAGTCAGCCTGCGGTCTTTGTTTAAAAAACAAAAAAAAATGCAACTACAGCCAAAACAACATACTATAAGCGTTGCAAGGACACGCGTTAGCTAAGCAAAAGTTTCGTCACCCCCACCCCCACCCCACCGCACACACTCGCACACACGCGCAATACGAAGCGCATTTAACATAAACAAACTACATTTTTAGTTACAATATATTTTTTTTTTATTTCATTTATTTGATGTTCTTGTTGTTTTGTAGCCACGACTTTCCATTTGTTTTTTCTTAAAACCTTTTTTGACTACTTTATTTTTACATGCCGCAAAACGTGTTTGGAAAATGAAATAAATTTCTTAGACTCATGCAAGCCAAATTAGCTGCAACACTTTCAGGGTTATTGTTAATGTAAACGGCTAAGAAATCTATTTACTAATTTAAAGATAAAGTTAAAGATATTGCTATATCATAGCTTGCTGATGTTTATAGCTTGAATACAACACTTAATTAAATAAATAATTTTATCTATCTAATATGAATGTAGAACAAAATACAACAAATTTTACATTCAGCATAACGTAAACCCCTCTTTTGTTTTATATTTAAACACATCTTTAATATGTTGAAAAATTTATAAACACATCATTCTATTGATCGATTTCTATCGAAACAGATTGGCTCAAGTTAAATATTTCCCAAATTTTCTGTGAAATACCCAGAGGCACCTTGTATTGAAATTCTAAGTATGCAAAATAGGAGAAGTATTCTTAGAAGACTATATGTATGTATCTACATTTAAGAGCAAAGCACTGGCAGTAGACATTTATATGGGAGAGATATGTATATTCACGTATATCAATTTGTATATTCATTAAATTTGTATAAACAAATACGAATGGCATAAATTTTGTGCAACGAGTCGGCGTCTCGCGCTGTTGCCATTATCCAGGCAAATGTATGAGGATAGAGTCAGAGCTATCTATGTTATATTATTCTTTACTTTTACCTTATAGCTACACCCTCATATGCTAGTATTTTTGTAGGAGTGTGTGCGTGTGTGTGTGTGTGTGTGTGTGTGTGTTTGTACTCAACCTAAAGTAAGCAAAACGGTAGCCTGAAAAAACAAGTAACAGTTTTGTTGAGCCAACAATGAAAACAACAAGAAACAGCCCCGAAAAAAAATGAAGAAACAAAATAACAAGAAAAACAACAACAAATCGGCACTTTGCTTTTGTTTGTTGATTTTTCTGCTCGTTTTCTTGTCTCGAATAACAGCGAGGAATTTACAATTTCAATGTATAGAAGGGGGGGGGGGAGAGCATGTGAATAAGAGATACGAAGATACTCGTATATTGGACCACATGTAACTTAGCACTAAGAAGCATTGGACACGCTGGCTACACCTACAAATGTTTTAGCACCGAAACTTTTTGCTTGCATTCTGCAAAAGCTAGCTGCTGGAGTTTTATGGTCGCCGTCATGACGACAAAAGAAGCTAAAAACTGCAGCCAGAAGTTATCGATGTTACACTTTAGAGTGTCCGCTTCTAACCCGGTCCTTTCCTTTTCCTAACACACCTTGCACAAAAGATACCACAAAACTTTCCAACTTATTTGTACTTGCAAAAAGATTACGAAATATCGTTAAAAGCAAATAGTTAACCCAAGGGAGCGAAGCAGGAGGGATCACATCATTAAGAGCGCGGTTTGGATTTGAAGAAGGAAGAGACAAAAAGCAACATAAGTAGCAAAAGCTTTGCAGTTTCCTAAAATACTATAATTATGATGATCCTAAAAGGATGGTACAAAAAATATTTTGAAAGGACATTAAATGTGTCAATCTATCATTTTCTAAAACATAGTCATGGCGATTCTCGAAAGTATTATTTATATTTCTTATATTTAACTCTTTTTGCCTTTGTCGTTGCTTTGTGGCTTCTACTTTGCAGTCATTTAATATGTGTAATAAGTAAGTGTAAGGAAGAGCTATTATTTCGCCTATGTTGCCTATTTATTAATTAGGTTCAATTATCTTGCTGCCCGAGTGTTGTGTAGCAACAAAACGCAATCAAATGTAATCAAACGCAAGATTAACTCTAATTATAATTAATTAAACGCTGCCATTGAGTCAACTGAAATGCAATTCAAACGTCGAGTAAATATCAAAAGTGCAATTAACTATTAACAATTTACGCAAAAAGTTTAAATTAAAATGTTGAGCCACACATACTTGTAAGTACATATTGATACATGCAGAAATGTATGAATGTATGTGTGTGTGTATGGTATGAATGTGAGCAGATTAAGGCCTGGTTAAGATCATAGTGTCGTGCTGAGTGCAATATTTGTCGCATGCCATTGCATATCAACACCAATTCCATTTGCATAATCAATACATATTTGGCGACAGCCATAAATTAACAAATAGAATTTAATTGCATACTTTTTGCATTCGCACAGAGTCGCGCATTCACAAATTAATAATTCATTAATGCGCATTAATTGTCGCGTTGCAGCAACAAAATCAAAAACCCACAACGAATCGCAGGGAATAAATACATATGCTTATTGGCTATCCAGCTGACAACCTTTCAATCACACACCTTCCCCCTGAATATCCTTACCATTTAATCGGTCCGACCGTGGACAAATTAATTGCTGCCTTTGTTGGGGACTCAGCAAAAAGATTTAAAGTAGCAAATTTATTTCCGTCGTAAATATTTATTTGCCTCAAATACATCAGCATTGATATTTATGCATACATATGTGCAATTGCCTATGTATAGTTTTACACAAAATTGTATATGTTTATGTATACATATTTATACAAATGTAACTCTGATTGGACGCGTTAAATTGCCACCTTTGTTAAGCTTTGCGGTCAATGAGTTGTTGCTGTTGCTGTTGTCTCTGGCTGCAATTGTTGCATCTTTTCCCTGCACATGACATGCATTTATGAACAACAACGAAATAAAAATATGCACAGGAACCAATCTCAAAAGCTCTCGACTAAAAGATACCACATATAGTACACTAAGTGTACTACACTTATAACAAATATGCTGAGCTTTGAGCAATACGTATTTTGGAAAAGCTTTCTCATAAAATATAATGTTTTTATCATTTTAAAGATTTTTATCTATCTACAGAATAAAAGACGAACAAGACGAACACGACTCGACTATTGATACTGTTACATACTTTTGAATTTTTAAATTTCTTGATCTTGACTTTTCCAATACGAAGTATTTGATTTTAATTTCACCTTAGCATATATTTTACTTACCGGAATTCTTATAGGAAAATTATCATTTAATAAATTATCTTATACTTGCTTTGTTTATGTTAGTTCTGTGTCATTTTCATTTAATCCATATACGGTTATAATAAAATAAGTATATCTATACTAAAACTATATAAATAAGAATTTTAGCTTGAAATTTTGACTGATATTTTTCTTGTGAGAAACTATTAGGTTTGAAATGCCGATTCGATTATATTTTCCATAACTGTATTCTCTGTCATAGGGTTCTCTTAAGGAAATTTGTAAGTCTCTTTTGAGACACTTTATATTTTGATCTCTTTCTCTCTCCGTTTCACTCTCTGAAATGTGCTTACTATCTCTCAAAATCAAACCTGGCTTGGCTATTTTTGATTTCGTATTTTCATTTCCGGCTCTTTTAATCTACATGTCTACACGTTAAGTGCTGTAGCAAAGATGCTTATGTATAACCTTTAAAGCATGTTGCCCACTTAACGGTGCGCAAAACAAACATGCAACACGCATGAGAATCCACGCAAGAAAACACACTCACACACACACACACACACACACGAGCAGAAGTACACATGCATACAGAGAGACACATACTTGTAGATATGTTGACAGGAGGCATTGCAAGTGCGTTCCATGAATTCAATCAATTTTAATGCAATTTAAATTGCATTCTCTTGTGAAAACATACAATGCGTACCATCTATACACGGATACACATGCCAACACACAGAAATGTAGATAGTACGCATACCCCTGCACTAACACACACACACACGCACGCACAAATGCTGGGCTGAGACGTGAATATGCTACTATTATACTGCAAGTGGTAGCATTGCAATGCGTTAATTGGTGGCCACGCCCAATTGTCAGACAGCGTTATACGAATGAAAGGCGACTGGGCCTAGGATGTTGGGTCTGGGATCTGGAAAAGGCAGCCAGGATACACCACAAGTTGATGTCTTGTGTATTCAAGTGTTTATATTGTTTCAACTGCTATTCACATTTATAGTTCACCCTTTATGCAGTGTCCTGGATGGTCATGATACGTTGTAATTGGATACTCTTTTCATCTTCTGCTCTAATTGTTATTTAACAGCAAGAAACTGTTGCATTGTCAGAAGCACGGACTGACCGCATTACTTGCTCATAATTATAGTAAAATGGATAATTTCTGAAATCATTATGTGAAATTAATGCAATCAAATAGGCCCTTTGAAATCTATGATTAACTCTAAACTCTGGGTAAACACGGATAATACTTTGCTAAACGTATGGATAGTAAAGTAAATAAATGGATTCGAAGATTTACAAATATTAAAATGAAAAAAATTAATTTGAATAACAAGAAAAAATCAATTTATCAGCACACAACACGTTTTGCAATCAATGGATTTGTAATGGTGATTTAAAGTTGCTTTAATCGTATCACGTACAGATTTCCATGCCCACATGCATCCACACATACACACATCCACGTATATAAAGGCACGGTTGCAACGGACTTAGCGAGTATGGCAAAAATGGAAAACCACATGCATTTTGGCTTTAGTGTAAACATGAAAATTCACATTAATTTTTTGGAAAAACGATGCAAATAAAATCAACAACAAATGAACGCAAACGCTGACAATTTGTTGATGGTTTTTCGGGTATGCCGAACATAGCTAAAAATTAATTTCCAATGTTATGTCAATGTTTTTATAGGCCCTTCTAACCTCCAAACACCCAATACATGTGTATGCACCTGAAGCTATCTTTGTTCTCGATTCGTGCGTGAGTGCGTGCGTGTATGTAAATTAAAATAATTTTAATTACGTTTGCGTATAAAATTCGAAAATTGCAAAATCGCAACATTCAACGTGAATACGCCCATAATTATGCAATGATTATTCGAGGCGCACATCCGCTGTGTTCGCGCTCGGGTTTGGGGCTTTCGTTCGGACAGTCGGCAATATAGGCTATAAAACGGGCGCGATATCGAATTATTTTCTAAGCCCCGGCATTTTAGCAAATTGTAATTGTGTGTGTGTGTGTGTGTGTGTGTGTGTGAGTATGTGTGCCTGCGTCAGATAACCAGTGACATGTCAAAGGCGACAAAGCATAACGAAATTAATTGTGCGCATTAAAAGGGATTGTGCAAACATTAAAATGGATTGCATAAAAAACATTTAATTGCCACAGACTATCCCAATGTGATAATAAGCGTTTTAATTTTAGTCTAGTTTTAAGCTGCTTTTACCTTTTGCCCACAACACACACACTTTAAGCATGCCTTTGCGACTGAAAGCTTAACAGCTTAAAGTTGTCCGCGGCATACATGTGTTTTAATGCAATTACATAACTATGACTACGCACTGCGGGTTTTAGATTAATAATTAAAACTAACAGAGCAGAAAAGTAGTGATAATAAGTAAGTAATATATATAAATTAGTAATATAATAGTGAAATCCGAAGTAAAAGTATAAATGCCACTCTTTACACTTTTATTTAGTAGGTGCTTATCCATTAAACGGCTTTCATTGGTTAATAACACTTTGGTGTTGCGCTTGTAGTAACTATTTATTTATGCTCCTTTATCTATTTTAGTATTCGTATATAGTTATATATGAGTTTGTATGTATATTGCAAAGCACTTAATTTAAATATGTGCATAACTTGCAGTAAAGAAGGGCAAGCAGTAAGGCATGCAGGCAGTCGACGCTTTTTGAGCACCTGCAGCATCCTTGAAAGAACCAACACACAAAGCATTTTCTCTTGCTCTCTCTCTCTCTCTCTTCCTCTCGCTCTCTCTTTGACCAACAACCGACCCAGGCACGAACTGCATATTTCACATATACTATATAGCGCTCTATACTATACTACACTATACTTTACTATAAAAAATATAAGCGCCGCGCTCACTTCCAGAAAAATGAAAATGCTAAACAAAGAAAATAAAAGCAAAAGCCGTACGAAAAATGAGCGCAGGCAAAAAACTAAAAGAAAAATGCCGCAGCTGAGAGTCAAACGCATGAGGAGGGGGCTAAAGGGTGGCGGTGGAATGAGGGACAGAGGGCAGAACTGTGGGAAGTCGCATTATTTTGTATTACAGCGACTCTATAGCTGACCCCAGAGCTCAGCTTGTATTGCAATTTTTCAATTTCAAAAACAATTTTGCTCTGCCAACATACATACGTGTGGTCAAAGATAAGCTCTGTAAATATATATATAAAAAATAACACAAAAAAAAGGTAAGAAAAATATACAAAAAAACGCGCTATAAAAACCAAAACGGCAGCAAACCAAAGCGAACCGCAGCTCAAGCAGCTACTACAGCAGATCAAAAATGGCCAAAGCCAGAAAGGCGGTCACAAAAATAAAAATATAAAACAACACACACACACACACACTTACATATACACATATGCGATGACCAAAAATAAAAATATTCGTAGTTCGTGGCGGGTGGATGATATTGTGCAGAGACAGGCTGGCGGACAGCACCCAGCGGGATATGGCACACAATGAATTGTGTTGTCCTGCATTTAGTCCTGTCATACATATACGAGCATAGAAATAAGCGACCCCCTGTGCTTTAGCACCAGCAGCAACTTGAGATGAATCTGCTTAAAGGATGTAGGAGTCAGCAAGGCTCAATTGACCTGCTTGGGATTGCACGGTGTATATGACTTGGGCACTTGCCCTCCTTATGAAGCTTCCTTTGATTTAGTTTTTATGCCTCAGAGCTTTTAGACTATCTCTAAAGGGTATAAAGCCTACTTTAGAACAATTTTTTGATCTCATGTTTTATCTGGACAATAACTAATTGTTAGTCATTAAATTTTTCCTGTTAAAATATTAAATAACTTAGAATGATTACGTAATTCGTTGCTCTAAAACATAAATATACATTTAAATATAAGAAATAAGATAAGCAAAAATTGATTTAAAACCCTTGTTAATACTAAAAGCTGAAATATCTAATTTTGTTATAATTTGTAACGCTCAATTAATAATTCAACATATCAGGCTCTTTTACCCTTACATCGTTCAGAAAAACGATTCTCAATTGCTGCCACATCAATGTGTTGTTGAGCATTTGGAGCAGTGTGGTCAACATACATAAAAAACTAAACCAAAATTATTACTTTAACTGCAACAGCGATAACAATTATTGCAGTAAACTGCTGCAGTTGCCAGAACAAGTGACCGCAAGCATAAATGCAGCAGCGACAGCTATGACAAGCTGAACACTATGAAAGGCATTTACCACAGCACCCAGTATATTAATGATTGTGGCTGACGCAATGCGTCTAAGTTATTATGAATATGGTTGTGGTAATCGGGTATTACTCGCAGCCTTTGAATATCAGCGCTTAGAAGCTATTAAGGCTTTCGCATTGGGCCAACGGTGCGTATTCGCAATGTGTCAATGCGTCTTAATAATATATATACATTAAGCTGCAATGCGAAATGAAAAGATTCAAAATATTAAGAATAAAATCGAAATTAATGAGCCGCATTGTATTATTATTTGTTAAATAGGTAAGTTTTATAAATAAATGAGAAAGTCACTTTACATGAATTAATTCAACTTATATTAAAGATTTTTAAGTTAGTCAATTAGAAAATGACTTTTATAAGATTACAATATATAGGAATTTTATCTCTTTTATGATTATAATTATAAATGTTATTATCATGAGTTAAAAAATAAATAAATATTCAATTATTTAATTGCTCTTCTCTCCTTGCAGTACTCTCAATATGCTATATAAAACTGTATTAAGCTCGTAACTGCAATAGCGCAGTTCAAATTTCTGCATTCAATGAATGGCAATAGTGCGTATGCTTAATGGGGCTTTGGCAAATGCCAAGTAAATTGACAAAGCTGCATTGGCGGCACTAAGAGGCATTCGGTGGTAACAGCAATAACACAAACCACAAATCCCTAAGCCGCTATAACATTTCTCAAACGTTTCCATAGAACCAAGAGAAGCGGGACGGGGCGGGGCGGGACCAAGCCGCGTAAGCCGCTAACAGCCACAAGCCAAGCCAGACCAAACCATGCAAAAGCAAACAAAAGCTTAGCAAAAGGAGCTGCACAATAAAATAACAAATAAAAAAAGCGCACTATAATACAAAAGCAAATCAAAGCAAATGCAACTCTCAATTGCTATTATCGACAACGCACAAAACAAGAAGTAAAACAGCTGCTGCTGCGTTGCCGTTGCCTTTTCAAAACAGTAAATTGCCTTTTCCGTTAAGAAAATGCGGTTCAATTCGAACAACTCTATCCCTCTCTCATTCTCGCTTTCTATCTCTCTCTCTCGCTCTGTTTCTTTCTCCCTCATTTTACAGCTATGCGACTTTTTCATATTAGAAACCGCGTAATGGAGTGCAACTTATTGCCTGTGCATTTGGTTTTTCTGTCCTTTCAATGCACAAGACTTTCATCATCAGTGGCTTTGTGTGTGCAAATGTGCGGAAATGCAATGAAAATGTAATGAAAACTTCAATGAAATTTTTGTGTGGCCCCGCAACGCTCATTGATTTTCCAGCGCAACAAACGACTGACGACTTCAGCTCAAATATCAATAGGCTGCTCCCAGACGCATCACAAAGCCAAGTAACAAGAGATTTGAGCCTCAACTGCCGCTGACTGCCACCCAAATCCATAGTCCTATTCATGTTGCAAGCAATCCAATAGCATACCCTCAAACAGCAGCCCAACTGACAGTTTCAATTTGCAACTGACTGAAATGCACTTCGGAAATGTTAGGTAACAACTGACGGGCTCTGTAGTCGATTTTATGGCCGGACTAATGTGTTCCCATTAAAGGAAAACTGCCATTTCAATATGCTACCAAAAACTATTAATAGTATATACTATATTCTTGAGTTACTGAATAGCTTGAGTAAATTGGTATGTCTTATCTAATTGCAACAATTTAAGCGATGAAATAAACGGCAAGTATGCAAATATAGAATTTAAATCTGTTATACCTCAATTAATCTTAAAATTGTTGTTTTCTAATTCAATTGCTATTTCTCTACAACTGACTTGTTATAATTATCTCAGCTCAAGTATTTGTAAAACTTGTAAAGATGCAACTTTAATGGGAATATTTCAAATTAAAAAAAGACTTTTACATTTTTCGATATTCATCACTTTAAGAACAATATTGGTTAATATGTTAAAAATTAAACGATTTTAGAAAAATTCCAATAGAGCTAAGAACTTATTTAACGCCCAGCTGTTATGCCCCAAAGCATATGTGGAACAGTTCTCAACATTTATCCAGTTTCCTGTCAAAAAAAAGAAAAGAGGAAGTAAGAAGTAAAAAATGAGTTAAGCAGCTCACGACTTGTTTCGGGTAAAAGCAAAAAAACTTGCGATTTTTAATTTGAAAAAATTGTCAAGCATCAAAATACTTTTAGAGCTTGCGAGGGCCAGAGCCAGCGCCAGGACTTGCTAGACGACCAAGATGTAGAAAACGATGGCAGCCTTCCCGTCTTACCTTCGCCTTTACCTGCTTTTCATAATCCGTGTGCTGTGCGTGCAAATAAATCAAATAAATTATGGAAAGAAAATGTAGAATAATGTGCGAGCGAAATGTCATTCGTCGCTTGCTTGTTGCCTTCTACTGTTGCCGCTGTTGCTGCTGTTGGCCTATTCATATGCTCGGTTCGAAAAGAGTAAAAGTTTGTTACCAACGTTGCAGCAGAAATAATAAAATAAAAAAAAAAAAGAATGAATGAATGGTACGTAGTAACAGGCAGCATAAAAAGTGCCAACAACAACAGTAACATCATAATCAGCAAAAAAGAAAAATATTAATGGACTTTTCATGTTTATAATGTCATTAGCTCACAAATGCTGCGGATGTTGTGGAAGCTTTTGCTGCTGCCGTTGCACATGTGCCATGATTCTCTACCACATATTTTGTATGTGATTTTTTTTTTTTTTTTTTGGTTTTGTACATATATTTATTGTGTGTTTTTTCTTTTACTTTTTGGTCTGCTGTTGCTCTTTACGCGCACAAGGAGACACCCATAAACATGGAACATACAAACACATAGACGGGGACAGTCTCACAGACACATAGACATGACTATAAATGTGTGAACACTAATGTGCACATTATGTTGAGGCACATTATGCGAGCTGCTGCTGTTGCTGAAGCCAAAGGTACCGTAAGCAAAGGATTCAGAGGGGAGGAGGCAGCTCGAAAGGGGTAAAGCTGCCCACCAGACCATGCACAATGAGTTGATTGTGGGCCACGGGGGCGTAACCAGTTAGCTACCAACACTCAGCAAGTAAAAACCCTTTAACTCATTTGTTTTGCTTAACACAGGAGCAACAGCAACAACAGCAGCAACAAGCAGCTGGCATAGGAAATGCTAAAGTCTCGCCAAGGGGACAGGCTGGGAATCACTGAAGAAACGCTTCACTGGGGAAAGAGTTTGAGGCACTGTGCTTGGTGCTTTAAAACAAGAGGCGTGTGAAATAACGTTTAGCCTGACGTGCTGGTTAAAACAAACATACAAACTTACACATCAAGATATACAGAGCACATATGTAAGTATTTAAAATGTGTGGCATAGACCCGCTGGGAAATTCTGTACAGCACTAACAAAAAATGAAAGAAAATAGAGAAAAAGAAAGAAATTTAATTATAGTAAAAATTAATATCTTTAAACAAAACTTAATGAAACAATGTAAAAAGTTTTTAAGTTACAATTTTTTGAACTCTCAAAATTCAAAAGATCATCGAGCTTGTTTTTCTAGTTCCCACTAATTTATTCTATTTTATTTATTTATTGTTTTAGACGGGTATATGAAGATTCAGTAAAATTCGAACTGGTTTGTTCTAATCCAAATAATTTATGTTATATTCTGCTGACAGATCCAGAAAGTCCTTGAGTGCGATAGTTCTACTTGTTGTAGCCAGAGAAATACATGTTTTTTGCACTCATGGTAATATTATTTGACTACCACTAAATTTTCTACTGGCCTTCTGCCAACATTGTTGTGCAGTGAAATGTTAACATGTGGTTGGGCACCAGCATTCATGTGGGTTCCGCTTATTTGTACGTTAACTAAATAAGTATACACACATATATGGACTACAAAATATATGTATGTGCATATGTGTTTATATATATATATGTATATAAATATGATGAATAATATAAACTAAATGACTTGACACTTTTTTGTGGGCTGTGTTAACTCGATGTATATTCACACCAATACATATTTATTTTCATACAGACAACCACATGTGCCTTACATGTCTGCATCTTTACTCTTAATATATCAAAATAATATTCACGTCGCGTCGTTTATATAGTAGATTACATATAGAAGAACCTACAAAGAAATACCCATGCTAACATCTTCATTGTGCTGAAGAAGTAAATTGTATGAAGTAACAGAATTTTCGCTAATTCATGACAACTCCGGCAGCAGACGCAGCCGTAACCCTAACCCTTTGGCTCCCTTGTCTCTAGTCAATGGCCTTTGTCTACTTTATAATGATAACATTTTCATGTTTTACAATGCTGTAATTTTTTAATGCGCTCAATATGAGTCCCGCAGCAGTTACACACACACACAGCAGCAATACACTCTTACTTATACTCACCCACATATGGTTTTTATATACTGTGCGATGTTGCGATCTTTTTATGTTAAAAGTTGGGGTTTTTTAATGTGTCACGGTTCATTCATTAATTTTAAGTAGTTTTCAAAACTATTAAGCAAAACGAACAATCTCTCACTGTGGTTACCAGATTTCATTATGGTGTGGTATGTTAGTGTCCTCAGAGTTTAACGCATTGCTTTCCTTTCGATTAACAATTTTGAACGCGACTTAAATGCATTATTAAAGAGCTCAATCAACGCTTGCCGGAAACGGAAGCGAACTGCGAGTAAAGTTTATTTTTTCTCTTCTTTTTTTCATTATGCCATTCTTTTTTGCAAACCCTTCTCACATCTGGTGGGGCAGAGGGATAAGTTCTGCCTCACTGCAACAGCATGATGCGGCGTTTACACCCGCGTTTAGTTTGGCTTTGTTTGAGGCCAGTAAAGTTAGCGCATTTCATTTATTCATGTTTTCTTGGACCATCTCCTGTTCGCCAGCTCCTGTTCGTCTGCCAACGTCCATGTCCTCTGCTAAATGTAATTTTCCGTTGTTAAATCCTGCTTTTCAAAACTTGTTTCCAAAGTGCAAAGGAAGTCAACTTGAGCGCAACAAGCAAACGAGAGAGAGAGAAAAAAACAACTCAAGAAACGTGAAAAAGAAACAAAATTTATAAAGAAAAAATAAGAGACAAACAAAACTGTCTCTGCTTGAAATAAAATAAATAGCTTCGCACTCATCAGACTGAAGCCGCTTCCCCAAGTAAATGAGCACTATGCAACTGTAGGACATCCATCGGCCGACCATAGACAATCAAATTGTCAGTTCCAACATCTTAACGTTAGTTTCTCCTTGTACAGAATTTAATCTATAAACTGGCAAACAAAGCACGGCAACAACAATTATGTACCAGGGCTGACAGGCACCGGAGCTGAATTCTGTCCTGGAAGCGGAAGTGTGTAGCATTTCTTATGAACTCGTCCGACCCAGAGAGCAGACATAATGCATAAGTTATTAAGGAAGCGGCGACAATGAAGTTAATGAACCCATGAACCTCGGGTAGACTGCTAACTACGGACTCGGTCATCTTTTCAAGTGTCAATAATTCTATTCTCTGGAATACCTTTCAATTTAATTATCCTATATTTTACATATACATAAATATTCCTCTCATGGCATTATATTAGAACATTGAAACTAAAATAACAAAAAAGGTTTCACCTATACTTACTAATTGTTCCTCTAAACAAATTAATTTACTGAAAATTACGCTTTTACCTTAATAAAGGTATCCTCAGCAGAAACTCATCATCATGTGGAAAACAATTTAATAAGTACCCTTAACTATTATCAGTTTAAAGTTCCAGCAGCTTAAATCTCAACCAAAAATCTGTCCTTTATAATTAACAAATCCTTGAAAGGGATATATAAGATTACCTGGAAATAAAGCCCACTCTTAAACTCTTTTACTCCGTATTTTATTTTGCGCATCTAAGTCTTAACGCGCGGAATCAATTGACATTTTCAATTGTAGCTCAGACTTTTTACTTTAATTACAGTAATTTGATTGTAGATTTTGATTCAAAGTCAAGTCCCTTTTACAATTAGAACTCAAGTTTATTATAAACATTCCGGGAACGCCTAACTAATTACAACTTCTTATGTCCCCGAACACATTTACTTTAATTAAGTTATGTTCTGGCCCTGTCCCCTGCTCCCTGCCCTTGCCCCGCCCCAATTTTGGGTTCGAAATGACAAATGCCTGGGCAAACGCCTACCAAAAAAGTTTACAGCATTTCGAGCAGGTCATAGTTTTTATTTGGGGACTCGCTTTGTTTTCCCCCTGGCCACTCAGGGTGTCCTTTTTTTGTACACTTGCCAGCAAAACAAATTTACGGCATTGCTTTTAGTTGTTCTCGTTATTGTTGTTGTTCATAGTCTTGTTGTTGTTGTTGTTGTTGTTGTTGTTGTTGTTGTTGTTGTTGTTGTTGGCGTGGTGCACACATTTCAAATGTACATAATAATTCACACGCTCTTTCGCTCCCTTGGTTACCACAAAGAGGAATGGGAGAGATGCTGTTGGTCGGAAGAGGAGGTAACGCACAAATCTACGCCAAAAGTAAAGTCATAAGAAAATGCATAAAACATGCCGTCGTCGACGACGTCAACGTCGTCAACACTTCAGCTGCCAGCAGGCAAAAACTTTTCCCATCATCAACCACAAACAAAAGCCAACAATAGAAGGCAAAGGGACAGAAGCTTCACCAACCGGCCGACCAAACCAAAAACAAAGGAAAAAAATAGCATACAATACCATCATTCCACCAAGTAGAGTCCGAACCCAAAAACCGCCCCTCGAGCCAGTTGGTAAACATAAATTGCTGCAGGGCAGCAACACCAACAGCAGCAACAGAAGCAGCAGCATCAGCAGCAGCAACAGTGGAAACCGTGGTAGCATAGGCAATCCTGTGATACAAGGACCTCGCTAAGCCACAACAACTTTGCAGCAATTAAGCTTTGGTCTGCCATTGGGCGGGCGGACGAGCACTGCGAGCTGAGAACTGAGAGCTGAGAAGAGCAAATAATTTTTAATTGTGCTGCACAATGCTGTAAAATTAATTCATCTTTTTCACACTCAAATAAATTGCTGTTGACGCGACGCCAACGCTGACAATAACAACAGCAACTAGAGCAACAAGAGCGGAAGTTGTTGTCGCCGCCGTCGTCGTCTGCTGAAGAGCGTAAATAATTACTTTTTCTTTGTGTTATTGCCAAAACAGTTGCAATTGTTTTTGGCTGGTACTCTCCCTTGCTCTTTGTCTCTCTCCTTCGATCTCTTTCACCCGCTCAAATTGTCGTCGCTGTGTCAGTTGCCAAAGCTCAACAGCAGCAGCGGCAGCAGCAGCGGCAGCAACGGCGACAGCTTGTAGCTGCAATCGTGAAATACATGGCGTATACGTAACGCGGGTCGCCTGCAATTTGTTTAATATATTTACGCCCATTGCTTGTTGGCAGCAACTACAAAACACGGGCAAAAACAAACACTGCCGTATACAATTTATATTTAATTATGCGCAAATTAGTCACACACATACATACATACATACATACATACATACAAAACTTACTCGCACACGCATGAGCACAAAACAAAAAGGGCTGCAAAAAGCGTAGCATACTTTGCTGCGCTCAAAGTGTTGGCACATGACAAACACTCACAAGTTTTTGTGCTTACTTATTGTAGTTGTAGTTATTGCTGTAGCTGTAGTTACATGCGGGCGAGTAAGTTCTTTGACTTGGTTTTATATTTGTTTTTATTTCAAGTTTCATGCGTGCGCCTGATTTTCGTGTAATTTACGCTAATTTCTTTTGCAGCAAAAGAAAATGCAAATTTGCTGTGCATTTCAGTTCGCAGTAAGCGTAAGTAATCTCTGTAAAATTAAATTCATGGAGGGTGTGAGTGAATATTTTTACTCTCTATTATCAAAATATTCCATTCATCAACTGAGTAATGAAATACCTGTCGCGCTGTCACAAAAAGACTGTAAGGATTAAGCAGCCACGCTTTCGCTTCACTAAGCCAAGCCAAGACAAGGCACGTGGTTGGATTTAAGGTTCCACGCTCCTTTTGTTTCTAGATTTTATTTTATCCAAATTAAAATAAGAACTAACGAGAATTGTGTGGTGAGTAAGTATAAAAATAAAAGAGTTTTATGGTTGATGGTTTTAGACTCCTTCTAAAGTGGCACTTCAAGTGTGAGTATATCTTTTATTTCAATTTTCAAATGGTCTTTGCTGTGCTACCTTAACAAAAAGATCCTCACACTCAACTGAATTCTAAATCAATAACTGGTAAAATCAAAGCTAAAGTCAAGTGCTTAGAATTCTGTTCTTGACAACTTTGTTATTGATTTACAGCTCCTGAAATTTCCTGACAAATTTCTGGAGCGTCTTGCAGAGTTAGACAAGAATTTAACCGATAACTTCAACAGCAAACTCAGGAAACTTTCTTACTTAAATAGTTGCCCAGCCTTTACCTGCAAAACTTTGGGTGAACACACACACACACACACACACAGGGGTACACTCATGTATACTGCCAATATTTGCACACTCATTAAACAGCGTTGAGGTCCCCGCAGAATCCCGCTAAATTTATGGCAACCCCGAGTGCAAGCTGCATGCATCCATAATTAACTTGTTGTACTCTTCGCTGTATGCCTCATACAGGTGCATAAAAGGTGAGCAGGTATTTAGCAGCAGGCGAGACATTTATTGGTAGCTGTACCCCGCGGATGTTGATGGCCATGGGACCCGAACAGAACAGAACAGTACAGTTCAAAAGCGTTGTACTTAAATTTATGAATGGAACATGCGAGACCTGGCAATGTTATGCAAATACACGAATGGGAGCAACGGCTCTGAATTGCTGGAAGCACATAACGTAGGCCATTTTTAATTTGCACACATTGTGAATGAGACCCGGGACCGGGACCGGGACCGGCTATTGGCAGAAATGTGAAAATTATGTGAATGCGAATGTGAATGAAATTTGTTAGCAGCCGTTTGACATAGCGACGATGTCAAAAGGCAACGTCTGGCGAACCCTGACGACGCGACGTCCTCTAACAAAGTCTGACGAGCCCCAACTCACATGCTTGAGATGGGCGCAGTCGCATGCACGTAAACAACAACAGCTACAACAACATTGTTAAGAGCGAAATAAACAACTACAAAAATTAAACGACAATGAAACACTTGAAATGTCTTTGACCTTTGCCAGAGCTAAAGCAAAGCTCCATAGTCCCCTATTTAGCTATGGCATCAAAGACGCATGATTCTTACCCCACTGTCGCTAGGTAGACTCCCCTGGGAATTTCGACAATTGTTATTAACCAGACGCATTATACAAATAGAATGTGTGCAATAAAAATGCTTCGTATGTGACTCAGCTGATATGTAATTTGCTAATTTGTCCCTAAACTGATAAATGTAAATAACGAATATAATGACAGCACGACTACTAATTGTCTTCTGCCAAATGGCAATTTACGGATTATATTCTATAGATACAATGAAATAAATAAATTGGAAGATTAATCGATACTACTGCAGTGGTTAACAATTAAATTAAGGCTTTTTTGTGATTTGGGATCAATTTGAATGTGTTTCGATGCGCCGATTTAAAACAAAAAATCTTACTCAAGACAAAATTTATAATCTTGTGAATTAACAGGCAAGAGATGCTTTTATGAAAATGTTGTATTGATCAAAATTTAAATTTATACACTAAAGATAAGTAAACTTTAAGATATTATACTGAAATAAACCCGGTTTCGGTTCTTGAAAATAATATTGTTTCAGCTGCAATTTTATATACCCCTTGAATTGTAACAAGTCTTGGCACAAATGAGTTCAACAACTTTCACCACTTTGTGGGCTTTTTAGCTTTTGCTCCCTTTTGACCCACAGTTAATAAATATGCTTATGAAACTAGCCAATAGCATTGACCCACAATGGATGCTGTATTTTTTATTAACCAGGCTTAAATGAAATATTAAACATTTTCACACATGCCACATGTAAAGTTCAACTAATACTGATTTATTTATACTTTATTTATGTAATAGCATAAATGCTATCGCTGGCAAACAATAGCCAAAAGCTGACAAGGACAACAACAACGAAAAAGGGCAGGGCAAAGCGAAGGCCATCATTCGCGCAAATGGTCATTTATAACGATTGTCCGTAGCCAGGGCGTTACATAATAATAAAATAGACAAAGCTTGAGGCGGGTTGAGGACGACAACGACGACGACATCCTTTTCACTTTTCATGTTGCATCATTTAATATGCGGCACATTTAAACGCTTTATCTCAAGCGGCCATTGTAAGGGCATCGAGTATTTATCATCAATCAACGCACGGCCTGTTATATACACAAACGCACACACACACACTCACGCACACATAAGCACACACACACTTAATCGGAGATGGAATCACTTACATATATTGAGACTGACACAGAAACACATACACGAGCACATGGCCATTTATGACTTTTGCTGACGTTCAACGGCTGCGCATCTTCAGATTCAAATGTACTGAACTCCAAACCGGACTTTCTCTCTTTCTCTGTCCGTGTCTCCTTCTGTTTATTTCCCTTGTCTGTGTTTTATCCTTGCCTCTTTTGATTGATGAATCGCACATGTAAATTAATTTGCTGCCGCTTTCTTAATTTCTTTTTGCTTGTCAGGCTTATTTGGGAGCCGATACTGTGACGTTCTCGTCTCATTGTCAGTTGCCGACATTTGTAAGCCTCTTAATTGCTTTATTTCTTTGCCTTTGACTGTTCGTTATATAGCTCTGCCTTTGCTCTCAGTATCCCTACTCCCGCTACTACAGCTGCTTACAAATTCGTCTCAATTGCCATTTTCCTGGAAATCCAGCTCTAATTATATTTGGAAAGGGAATCGCAAAAGAATTGTGCGAAATTTTGGCCAATACCATTTGAAATGCTGTTGGCAAAGGTATCATTTGGGTTTATTCACTATTCAAATGAGTTACACAGTAGTTCTGGGGATCAGATACGATTTCTTAGTAAACAACTTACAGTTTTTGAACTATTTATAAATAATTTTAATTTCTGCCCATTTGAAATATTCAAAGCGAACTCTTTACTTTCAATAAAAGACGTCTAAATTTGTCTTTTGATATCATGTCATTTGCTTATAATTTACCTTGTTTCATTTGTATATCATAGAGCAGTTCCTGGTCGCATCAATCCTTATTCTACTACTCTTCTCTTGTTATTTATATGCTGGCCGTCTTTGATATATTTAAAAGCATTTGCCGCCACGCAGCACAATTGTGAAAGAATGTGGCAGCAAACACATCTGATGCGTGTGGGTGGGCTCAACGATAAGCATATATAAATAGTATTACATATTATATATATATATACGTTTGTATACACATATGTATGCATATGTATTTTTGTAGAATATGTATCTAGCTAACCAACCTTGCGCTTTTTCCTCAAGGGATAGAAACATTTTTATATGCTACACTGAAGTTAATATGATTTACATTTACAATTGGTTGTGCTGTCAAACGGGCTCAAATAACAACTGCCATTAAAGATCAATCAAAAGCGTTTATCCTTGATTATTTGTCATTATCCTTTTTGTACAAACCGCAGCAACAACTGCTGCCTTAATCTCCGCATTAAAGCCGACCCATTGCCATTGTTACTGCCTTTTGGATGTGGGAGTTTCGTCCAGTCCTTTATTTATTCTGCACATTTCAAATGCGGCAGCCACACGCGCGTGATAAATGACATTAATCCGCCATGTTCAGCGATTCCAAGTGGCAAATCTACACACAAAGAGAAAAAGAGAGAGAGAGAGCGAGAGAGTCCAATCAACCACTAGAGAATGCCAACTGGCGTAGACCTATTATCAAGCCATTGCTGCTCTTGTCCTGTTTTCTTACCAGCCACCTTATAGCCTTTCATGCCCGAAACTGTTTTTGTTTGTTAATAGTCGATTTGGAAAGTCTGCACAACTGATAAGACAAGTGGCTTTGATGCTTTAATATATAGACACAGGTATGCCAAACAGTCGGTCTCTCAGCCAGACTATTAATATTCATTAGGAGAGTTGGCTGGACAGCATTTCATACGCGCCTGCAAAGAGAGTGTTCCGCAAAATGATTTCCTTACAAATTCATATTATAATTTATACTTGTACTTACTAAATTTATATTTAAATATTTTCTTTGTGATCATTCTTATTATAAGAAAAACTTGGCAAAATTGTTTAAAATTGTGTTAAGCAGCGTATCGCATAAATTGATTTCTCATAAACCGGTTCAGTTGGCGACCAAGCCCACTTCCCGTTTACCTTTGAAGCTTTTCACGCTTCACCATTTCGTCTTTTGACGACTTTGTCCTCGACTTGGCAATCATTAATTTATCAATCTGCTGGCGCCTTGGGAGCACATGAAAATTTTCAGCTGCCTCGCTTACAGCCTTTTTATGTGCTTTTTTATTATGATTATTTCTTTCTTTTCGCTTTTTGGGCAAAAACAAAAATCACATACGACCATGGTTATAATGTGCGTAGATCGCACGCTCTCGAGCTCTTGGCTCTGGAATTGGGTTGGTATTTCTCTATTGGTATAGCTTGAAACTGGGTTGGGTCCTGGGGGAGCTTGTTGCTGACTGACAAAATAAAGTCAAAAATCAAATGTTTTTGATATCGACTTTGACAGCTTCATGACAGCGCTCAATAAATTTTGATAACGCGGCTAAGAGAGTCGACGGCATCAAGATACTGTAAAGGTACGGAGCAAATCTGAAATCACAGTCGTCTCCTGCCTTAGCCCACTCTTCTCCCACCCTCACCTCACACACATGCAGACACAGATGAGAGACACGAGGCACATAAAAAGTAAAACAAAGTTTCACACCACAGAAAAAAGTTGCTGACAGCTCAGCTCAGTTGAGTTCAGCTCAGTACGGTTTAGAATTGTTGAGTGTGATTTCTGTGTGCAAGGGTATATGTATTTGTGGGTGTGTGTGTGTGTGTATGTGTGTGTGAAAGTTGGTTTTGTAGTATAAGCCTTTAGGTGTTTATGGCGCACAACAACGCGTAATTGCTTAGCGGCAAATGCCACTGAATAATAAACAAACCAGCCGAGACATACTGACAGCCAGTTGGGAGCCCACTATGAAGTGTTTGTTGTTTATGAGCAATTAATATGCCTGCGTAGCATCCCGAAACCAAACAAGGCCAAACATAATGAATGTCAGTCGAGCGACCAGTGTACGACAAAGCGCGGCTTACCAGCGCTAAGTACTTTGTGATCAATTATGGTCTAATGATAGTACATCTTGGCCAAATGCAATTTCCTCAACATAGTAATGGACAGAAGTGCTGCATAATTGATCCGAGAAATTTAAGATTAAACTTAATTAATTAACAAAAATACTTTTTACATTTTATATGTTCTTTTCTCATTTCAATTGCAATTAAAAGCATCACTAAATGTTTTCAACATTTATGGTAAAACTTTTCATCAAAAATTATATCTGCCAAATTTATTTATTGACTATACCAATCCCTAAACTCCGAGCTAATCGAATGGCTCTGCAAGAAGAAAAAAAATGTCAAAAGCAAAAAGCAATCATATGCCAGACATCAAAATGAAATCCAAACGTTAAGCCAAAGTGTGCGTAATTTTATTTATTTATTGATAATTTGCAGCTCTGTCATACACACTGACACACATACGCGCCCAGAGCACACACACATATTTTATATCTACCAACACAACCACAAACAATTTTTACGCGTATTTAGGCGCTTTGGAGCTTTAGCAGCGGTTGGTGTTGGTCGATTGGCATATTTTATGCCATCGAGTGGCACAAATAATAAAAAGTGTGATTTAACTTTGATGGATGACAAATGCGAGTCTGCCTTTTGATCAGGCTGATAATGCTGACACAGGCAGATGCTCGCTGCCACGCCCCCTTCACTCCCTCTCCTCACCACACACCCAAGCACACCCAAAAATTTATCTATCAAGGGAAAATTACGGTGGTGAAGATGCGAAAACGTTTATTCATTGCATTTAATGAAATTTTTGTTTGATTGAGTTCTGTCGTTGCTACAACTTTCCCCATTTCTTTCTTTACTCCTCGCTACTCCGCCGTATCGACTATTTCTATTGGTATCTCTTTATAGAACGTGCTGCGCTCGACGCGGCGTATACGTAATATGTGCAAATTTAATTTAATAGCTGTTAAAAACATATTTATGCATAAAAAGCTGCACGTAGAAAGCGTTAGCACTACGGATGCCAATTTGTTTATAAGTGCACGTCAAATTTGATCGTTTACAAGTGCTGAATATGCCACCTCCCAGCCCCTACACATCTTTCCAAATACACATACTATTTATGAATAATGTGTCAGAAGTATCTATATGTATTGGTATATGTATTTCTATTTATTTAAGTCACAAATGGCAGCACGTCGTGTAAGTATTATTCACTTTGCACGCTGCGTTTTAACGCACATTGTAATACGCTACACTCGAAAAGCACTAGCATCTCATTCCAAATAAAGGGTTTGTAATAAGAAATACAAATATCTTAGATAAATTAAAAGATACTTTAATTATAAAACTCAATTTAAAAAATTTATTCCAATTTTGCTGATTTAATTCAAATTATTTATTTAGATCTTTCAAATAATAGAACAATTCTTTCGAATCTGACATTAATGGTAGAAGCTAAGAATGAGAAAGTTTTAAACAAGCATATAAGAAATATTTCTAAATTTTTAAATCAAAAAACCCTGATTTTTAATAACGACAGCCTTTAAGTAAGTCAACATGATAGTCTAAACAATTGCATTTAATAACAAGTCCTTTCCGTAATATCCTTTTATTGAAACAATTCAATAAATAATGTTTACTTGTAGTATTTTCCTCATTCCTTAACTATACTTTCTTTTCGTCTACGACATAGTTTCCATTTTTTTTACTTTTTACATTTCACATATATTTTTGGATATTAAAATTGTATAATATATCCCTTCAATTCAAGCATAGAGTAATGAATCTTCCTGTTAGCCGATTCATTTGCCCACTCCGATTGCTCTGTTGCTTCACTGTGCCCCTTTTTCGGCGCTTGACATAGGGTAATAGTAGTAACAGCAACAGCAACAACAACAACAACATGCACACACACATTACGCAAAGGAAATTATTTTTTTTACCTTTACCTTTGGCGATACTTTCACATTTTTCCTGATGCCGCTTAAAATGTAAAACACGTTGAAAGAGTTGACAACTCGAATGCCGGCAAGCTTCCAGCCTTCATCTGCTCCCCAAAAAGCAGCTCACAAATACGACGAAGTCATTTATATGCAAGTCAAGCGTTTGCCAAACTTTATGTGAAAAATTGATGCCAGCTACAAAGCAGAAGAAGCCAGTGCCAGAAAGCACCAGATGATGATGAGAAGCAAGGAACAGAACAGCAAGGACCAAAAGGGAGTGGGAGAAAAAGTGACGACAACATGCACGTGCATGCATTTAAAAAAGTACCATGTGCCGTGTGCGTTTTAATTTTCCCCAAATAGCTAAACATAATTTATAAAACATACTTTTGTCAGCCCAAGAGCAGAAAAGGAAAGAGAGAAAAAATGAATAATATGTAGATAGGGTAACAATGGACCACTTTTCACCTACAAACAGACCTATCTCCATTTCCGTATATACCTAAGGGTGTGGGGCAATTACACGTGCTGAAACAGAATGCCTGTAACAAAACTGACGCCCCATTAAGCTTGCCGAAACATTTATGACCCCGAGGGGGTCATGATTACACTAGACTCAGACCTTTGGTTACGATTAGCCTGCTTGTGTTGAACTCGTAATTCCCTGCAAACATTTTCAAGTGCTCCATATGCCACGTGGAGAGGGTACTTTAACAGCAAGTTGACACTAAGTTGAACTGTCATTTAAATCTCTTCGTACTCCCAGTCAGTAAATTTCTGTTATACCAGAAATTCAGACCAAGGTTTAGGAGATTTAGATCAGCTACGATCAACTGTCTTTAAACACACAATGCAATATCCAGCTCTATTGATGTCCAAGTAAAACTCCCATAACTCCATGCGATGAGTCACATAGAGTGAAGGCTATTAATCCCGCACATATTGTCGTTCAAGCACAGAATATGTACACAAGCTATGTAGGTCCAAGCATACGTTAAGTTTTGACACATCATTTGACACTGGGTGTCTGGAGCCCTACGTCCCACACAAAAATGAGAAGTAATCCATTTCATCAGGCGGATGAGACAGTTATTCGTAAAGTGAACCCAGCAAAAGGTGTAAAAGGCGTAACTTATATTAAACATGGCAGCAGGCAGAAAAAGCCATAGCAGAAGCTGCTACCCATCAACGGGCCAATGTGCCTTGAGAAATAGTATCCTGGCCAGCAGCAACATTTTGGGTCAGTGCCAAAGTTTCATCCTTCGAAGTTTCCCATCCTGGTTTGTACTCACAGAAAATTACATTTTATAAATAGCTGCAGTTACTAGGCGCTCTGGGTTTATTTTTGACCTGAAATTTTATAAGCTGTAAATTTCTGATGAGCAGCAGCATGAAAAACAGTAGCGATACCTAATGAATATTTTCGCTGGGCTTACACAATTTTCTATGTGGCTAGCTAAAAAATAATTAAATTACTCTGTCGCACTTCATCTTAAAGTCCATTTAGCTGGCAAGAAATTTTAAGTTAAAGTATTTAATTAGACAAAATATTCGAAAATTTAAGGCCTGCTCCGATTGCGGAAGGATTATTAGATAATAATTCCTTTTACGCCAAGAAGTATTAAAACATTAGTTAGTTAAATTTGGGATTTTTTAGAAAATCCCTTTACATAATATTATTACATAATTTTGCATTCTTTCTACTACATTTTTGCTTTAAACGTGAAGAGTGCTATAATCTCTAAATTAAGCGTGCTGATTAACCCTTTCATGCACCAAACTAGCTTATCGGGCTCAAAACTATTCATAATAGTTGAGTTTGCTCTGCATTGTCCTCTACTTATTTGTTAATTTCTCAATTAGTTTCATTTGCCTAACAAATGTTACTACCGTAAATGCAAACTTGGCTACCTAGAAGAAATAAATTATTTTAAATAAGTTTCAGTTATCGGAATAATTTTCTTACATTTAAATTGGTGGTCAGAGAGATAGGGAAAATAGCACCAGCCGTAAAGGTAATAGTCTGTTGAACATTGTGTATAAAGTGCCGAAGAGTCGTTTTGTAACGAGGAGTCGCATCGATCCAATTGGAGTGAAAAATAGAGCAAGCCAAATCATCGCAGTCGGATTCGATTTGGGTACAAGTATAGCAGAATGGAAATGTCTGACAGATGAGAGCCAAAAGATAAGCAACGGAGGATATGCCAGTCCAAAAAGTTGCAAAGTACATTAAATTAATCATGGTTAGTCCAAACAATAAGCCAACACATAGGAATTGTACAAAAATGAAGCCAGATATAGGGGGCCTCATTATGTCGCAGATTCTAAATAAATTAAATATGTTAAATTAAATAATTATGTTATTGAGGCGTATTCTATAATTTAATAATTACTCCAATATTTGAGCGTGATAATTAATGCAACCTTTGAGATCCTCATAACTCTGTTCATCACTTCTGTTGGGATCAGTGCGTAACTTTTGAATGCGCTTCTTGAGCAAGTCAATGTTTAATCGTATAACCATTCCGATGAGAAGAGGGTATGAGTCATTCACTTGATTATAATAGAGACCTGTTCCAATAAATAACATTTCAAACAAAGTACCCATCAACAATGAGGATGTGCTAGTCCTCCAGTCAAAGAAAGGATTATATATACGCAAAGGCGTGATTCCTCTTAAAGCCGCTGTGAGTATTGTCAAAACGAAAAATGATCCATAGAGGACCAGATAAAGAAGAAAGACTTTATTGCACAATCTGGCAGTACGGTGTACTGCAAGTTGCTCCTCCTCTTCAACACAATGTTTATTCATCTGGTCCAGTTTGTCCTTGAATGCAGTCAAGCGCCAGACTGTGAGAATGCTTATAACGCCCTTTATAAAGGCGCCAGGACTATTCACAGCGGCTTGCAAAGAATTGGCCAATTCGGCAGATGTAAAGGTACTTAGCTCCTTCCAATAAGTTAGGCTCAATCCGACAGCTAAGTAGAAAGCAGATACAAGTAGGAAAATTTTTACGAATTTACTTATTCCATGGTATCTACTATTTTTTGATGGCTGCACCCAACCAAACACAATCATGGCGTAATCCAAGTATCCAAAGGAATCCCTCATTACCATACGATCAGTCAAAGTGGGCTCCCTGAGATATTTAAAAATTGGTTTCACACTTTTCATAGCTCTCTCTTATTTTATTTTTTAACTTCTCAGCTCAACTAAAAACAAGGCTCAACTGTAAATGTCGATGCAATTGAGTGCTTTTTATATGTGCACGCTGACAGCGTTGCTGCTAACTATACCCTGTGCCCTTTAAGAGATGGGCATCACCAACTACTTCCAAATCGTACACTCGTCAAAGAATACATATCACAGTCTAAGTTTAGCATATGTTTTCGCAGCTCAAATAAAAAATAATTTGTATTGATATTAATACAAGGTATTGGCCATGCAGTCCCAACTAGATCAATCCAAATGGTAGGTTTATATAATTATATATCACAAATAAAACAGTTATAACTATTTGCTTGTGCTAAAAAAATTGAAAGCATTGGGAAAATTGTCACCGGCTTGAATATTTAAGGAGAGTTCAGTGAAAAATTCTTTAGCTGCAATGTGAAGCAACTTATAATCTGATACATATTTAAGGCTTGGGCACAAAAAAAGCACGGGCTGTATTCATCGAAATGTTAAAGTTTGATACATCATTGGACACCGACTGTCAGTCTTTACGACGAGATTAAAATGAAAAGTTACCCATTCCTTGGGGCGAGTGAACCAGATATTCGAACAATGAAAAATGGGAAAGGTAAAAGACGAATCGCATAGTAAAAAGGGTGGCAGGTAGATGAAGTTACTAGCCATCAATTACTTAGCATTGAAATGTCGTAAACAATTAATTTATACAACATTAATTTGGCTTTTAAGCAATTTAATAATATTCAATTGAAAATATGTACATATTTGTAAATAAAAATCAATTGGCACAAACAAAACGTATACTGACAAAGCAATTGGCTATTAACACGACTCCAATATAGAGCAAAGCAGAGCAAACGGATGTGTTGTCATCTTGGCTATTAAACAGATAGATTGAGTCATTTGGTAATAGAGAACGCTGTAAAATATGTACCCTAGTAAAAGCTCACATGTTCTCTGCATCAGGGCAACAAAAATAGTATGTTTAAGATCTAAAAATATTTTAATATTTATTTTTTTGTAAAAAATCATGCCAAAAGTGACCAAAAATTTGACTTGTAAAGTTTCCAGTCCCCAGGGTCACCAGATTTCAAACTCGCGTAACTTTGTCAAATCTTACCCGATTTTGATACGGAATGTCATTTTAGTCATGATTTGATCTATTACTTTGTTCTATATTTAAAGATACTTATTTTTCAGAAATCGATTTTTTCGATTTTGTTGGAATTTTAGGTAAGGGTACCCCCTTTACTTTTTCAGAAAAAAAAATTTTCAAAATTTTAAATCTTGATTTTGTACTTTTAATCAACTCCTGGTGCCAAAATTAGTATAAAAGAACACTTTAAAGTTGATTCTGAGGAGTTTCATTTTTTTTTGTAAAAAATCATGCCAAAAGTGACAAAAAATTTGACTTGTAAAGTTTCCAGTCCCCAGGGTCACCAGATTTCAAACTCGCGTTACTTTGTCAAATCTTACCCGATTTTTATGCGGAATGTCATTTTAGTCATGATTTGATCTATAAATTTGTTCTACATTTAAAGATACTTATTTTTCAGAAATCGATTTTTTCGATTTTGTTGGAATTTTAGGTAAGGGTACCCCCTTTACTTTTTCAGAGAAAAAAAATTTTTCAAAATTTTAAATCTTGATTTTGTACATTTAATCAACTCCTGGTGCCAAAATTAGTATACAAGAACACTTTAAAGTTGATTCTGAGGAGTTTCATTTTTTTTGTAAAAAATCATGCCAAAAGTGACAAAAAATTTGACTTGTAAAGTTTCCAGTCCCCAGGGTCACCAGATTTCAAACTCGCGTAACTTTGTCAAATCTTACCCGATTTTTATGCGCAATGTCATTTTAGTCATGATTTGATCTATAAATTTGTTCTACATTTAAAGATACTTATTTTTCAGAAATCGATTTTTTCGATTTTGTTGGAATTTTATGTAAGGGTACCCCCTTTACTTTTTCAGAAAAAAAAATTTTTCAAAATTTTAAATCTTGATTTTGTACATTTAATCAACTCCTGGTGCCAAAATTAGTATACAAGAACACTTTAAAGTTGATTCTGAGGAGTTTCATTTTTTTTGTAAAAAATCAAGCCAAAAGTGACAAAAAATTTGACTTGTAAAGTTTTCAGTCTCCAGGGTCACCAGATTTCAAACTCGCGTAACTTTGTCAAATCTTACCCGATTTTTATGCGGAATGTCATTTTAGTCATGATTCGATCTATAAATTTGTTCTATATTTAAAGATAGTTATTTTTCAGAAATCGATTTTTTGATTTTGTTGGAATTTTAGGTAAGGGTACCCCCTTTACTTTTTCAGAAAAAAAATTTTTCAAAATTTTAAATCTTGATTTTGTACATTTAATCAACTCCTGGTGCCAAAATTAGTATACAAGAACACTTTAAAGTTGATTCTGAGGAGTTTCATTTTTTTTGTAAAAAATCAAGCCAAAAGTGACAAAAAATTTGACTTGTAAAGTTTTCAGTCCCCAGGGTCACCAGATTTCAAGCTCGCGTAACTTTGTCAAATCTTACCCGATTTTTATGTGCAATGTCATTTTAGTCATGATTTGATCTATAAATTTGTTCAACATTTAAGGATAGTTATTTTTCAGAAATCGATTTTTTCGATTTTATTGGAATTTTAGGTAAGGGTACCCCCTTTACTTTTTCAGAAAAAAAATTTTCAAAATTTTAAATCTTGATTTTGTACTTTTAATCAACTCCTGGTGCCAAAATTAGTATACAAGAACACTTTAAAGTTGATTCTGAGGAGTTTCATTTTTTTTGTAAAAAATCATGCCAAAAGTGACAAAAAATTTGACTTGTAAAGTTTCCAGTCCCCAGGGTCCCCAGATTTCAAACTCGCGTAACTTTGGCAAATCTTACACGATTTTTATGCGGAATGCCATTTTAGTCATGATTTGATCTATAAATTTGTTCTACATTTAAAGATAGGTATTTTTCAAAAATCGATTTTTTCGATTTTGTTGGAATTTTAGGTAAGGGTACCCCTTTACTTTTTCAGAAAAAAAAAATTTTCAAAATTTTAAATCTTGATTTTGTACTTTTAATCAACTCCTGGTGCCAAAATTAGTATAAAAGAACACTTTAAAGTTGATTCTGAGGAGTTTCATTTTTTTGTAAAAAATCATGCCAAAAGTGACAAAAAATTTGACTTGTAAAGTTTCCAGTCCCCAGGGTCACCAGATTTCAAACTCGCGTAACTTTGGCAAATCTTACACGATTTTTATGCGGAATGTCATTTTAGTCATGATTTGATCTATAAATTTGTTCTACATTTAAATATAGTTATTTTTCAGAAATCGATTTTTTCGATTTTGTTGGAATTTTAGGTAAGGGTACCCCTTTACATTTTCAGAAAAAAAAATTTTCAAAATTTTAAATCTTGATTTTGTACTTTTAATCAATTCCTGGTGCCAAAATTAGTATAGAAGAGCACTTTAAAGTTGATTCTGAGGAGTTTCATTTTTTTTGTAAAAAATCATGCCAAAAGTGACAAAAAATTTGACTTGTAAAGTTTCCAGTCCCCAGGGTCACCAGATTTCAAACTCGCGTAACTTTGTCAAATCTTACCCGATTTGTATGCGGAATGTCATTTTAGTCATGATTTGATCTATAACTTTGTTCTACATTTAAAGATAGTTATTTTTCAGAAATCGATTTTTTCGATTTTGTGGGAATTTTAGGTAAGGGTACCCCCTTTACTTTTTCAGAAAAAAAAAATTTTCAAAATTTTAAATCTTGATTTTGTACTTTTAATCAACTCCTGGTGCCAAAATTAGTATAGAAGAGCACTTTAAAGTTGATTCTGAGGAGTTTCATTTTTTTTGTAAAAAATCATGCCAAAAGTGACAAAAAATTTGACTTGTAAAGTTTCCAGTCCCCAGGGTCACCAGATTTCAAACTCGCGTAACTTTGTCAAATCTTACCCGATTTGTATGCGGAATGTCATTTTAGTCATGATTTGACCTATAACTTTGTTCAACATTTAAAGATACTTATTTTTCAGAAATCGATTTTTTCGATTTTGTGGGAACTTTGTCAAATCTTACCCGATTTGTATGCGGAATGTCATTTTAGTCATGATTTGATCTATAAATTTGTTCTACATTTAAATATAGTTATTTTTCAGAAATCGATTTTTTCGATTTTGTTGGAATTTTAGGTAAGGGTACCCCCTTTACATTTTCAGAAAAAAAAATTTTCAAAATTTTAAATCTTGATTTTGTACTTTTAATCAACTCCTGGTGCCAAAATTAGTATAGAAGAGCACTTTAAAGTTGATTCTGAGGAGTTTCATTTTTTTTGTAAAAAATCATGCCAAAAGTGACAAAAAATTTGACTTGTAAAGTTTCCAGTCCCCAGGGTCACCAGATTTCAAACTCGCGTAACTTTGTCAAATCTTACCCGATTTGTATGCGGAATGTCATTTTAGTCATGATTTGATCTATAACTTTGTTCTACATTTAAAGATAGTTATTTTTCAGAAATCGATTTTTTCGATTTTGTGGGAATTTTAGGTAAGGGTACCCCCTTTACTTTTTCAGAAAAAAAAATTTTCAAAATTTTAAATCTTGATTTTGTACTTTTAATCAACTCCTGGTGCCAAAATTAGTATAGAAGAGCACTTTAAAGTTGATTCTGAGGAGTTTCATTTTTTTTGTAAAAAATCATGCCAAAAGTGACAAAAAATTTGACTTGTAAAGTTTCCAGTCCCCAGGGTCACCAGATTTCAAACTCGCGTAACTTTGTCAAATCTTACCCGATTTGTATGCGGAATGTCATTTTAGTCATGATTTGACCTATAACTTTGTTCAACATTTAAAGATACTTATTTTTCAGAAATCGATTTTTTCGATTTTGTGGGAACTTTGTCAAATCTTACCCGATTTGTATGCGGAATGTCATTTTAGTCATGATTTGATCTATAACTTTGTTCAACATTTAAAGATACTTATTTTTCAGAAATCGATTTTTTCGATTTTGTGGGAATTTTATGTAAAACTTAAAATTGTTTAATGCTAATAATAGTAGACTTTTTTAGGGATATGTAATCAAATCAGATAGAATTGTCGCTTTAAATATTGTGAAAATAAGAAAGCAATTGAAGTAATCAATTTTTAAGGGCAATTCAACATGGGATCAATTTGTACACCATTTTTTATTTACTGTTGCATAATTTACGATACTGCTCCCTGCTTCTTCTGTTTCTCTTGCCTGGTAAAACTCTCTGTTGCCAAACTCTGTCCAGAATGCTGTTCATATATCAAAAAAAAGAAAGTTATTCAAAGCCGCGCAGCGCTTTGGCGTTCACATGGCCAACATTTTGATTTATTTAAAGTTAGCAAAAGTTATGCCAAAAACACCGTAAGAATGCTAAATTATGCATGTGCAAGTCCGGTACAAGTTCAAACGAGTATGTGTGTGGGGTATAAATGTGGGCGTGGTATACGTTTGGGAAATAAACAAAGTTTATGTGTAGAACTCAGACAAAGTATAGCTCAAAAAAATTGATTAATGCACTGGTCATATCATTTAATTAAGATACCCCAATGTACCACAAAAAAGTACTTTGAACGACGAGAATTCTGGGGCAGCATCATCATTAATACATCGACCCACTTGGCTCATTCAGTGACGCCTCAAGGTATGCAGTGCAAACATTTCATCGGCCACTGGCAAAACAAGCGACACATCGCAGCGTTGTTATTAGCGCTAAGCTGCCATCAATTTAAGCAAACTAATCTGCTGACGATGCTGCCAGGAACCAACTATTGATGTTGCTGTCGCTGTTGCTGTTGCTGTTGTTGTTGTTGCTATTGCGTCCTGCTGTTTTTACTGATGATGTGTTGCTGCTGCTGTGCCAAGCATAATATAAACATGTATTTGAACAGGTAGCCAACAGGCCAACAGGCCAACAGGTCGACTCGGGTCATCAGGCCACGCCCATCATATGACACAGCACAACGACAACATGAATGTCAACAGCGGACAGCTTTCAAAATGAAGCTGCCACATCAGAGAGTCAGGATGGACATACAGACAGACTAGTCACCAAAACACCGAGCGTGCAAGTTGTGGGCGTTGCTTTCCTATGGAAAAGTGGCGAGGTCTCCGCGTAACGGTATGCAGAAATTAACCCGCAAGTGCAGTAGCCGCAACAGCAGCCGGGAAATCATTTCTGGGCATTGTAAATTGCCAGGCTGGACATCACGACCCCGAGCAACAGAGCAACACAGCAGCAGCACAGCAGCAACACAGCAGCAACGGCAGCAAACTGTTACCAACAACCAGGAACAAGCATCGTCATTTTGAGCAGCGCATTTAAGTTGATCCAATGACATCAAATTGACATTTTATGCGCCAATTTTAAAACGGCTCCACGGCAACTGCAAAACTGTAATTATGTGGCCAGGGACACGCAAACAGTTTAGCCAGGCAATGCCACCACATTCTGAACCGCATACTAAAACTGGATATTTGCTTAGCTCTGAAAATAGCAATAATTATTGAAAGGGATCGTTGCTTTGGCTTTGGCTAAAATTGCCATTTTATAGCTATCTATTTAGTTTCGGCTTGAAGCAGCCGTCAAACAGTTTTCAAACTTTCTAAATTATATTTATAACATTTATATTTAAAGCTAAAAAAAACTCAAAATTCAACAATTGTATCAAGAATTGCAAAAACCGAAAAGTGCGTCAAATCAATTAAAAAAAAACGATGCAGATCCCAAAAACCTTTTGAACTAACTATCCGCCGATTGAAAATCGTTTAAAGCAGAATATTTAATTGGACATTTGTTCAAAAATAAAACTCTAAATCTCCAATTCAGAAAAATCATATATTTTCTGATATTGAATTAAATAACTATTCAAGCCATTATGAAAGCATAATACTCGCAAAAAATTATGCAAAGTTTTATTAATCTGACCACATGATACTTATATACACTAAAGTGCTATAATCTCTAAACAAAGCGTGCTGATTAACTGAGTTAGCATATCGGGTTTAAAATTGATTTTGCTCTGTATTGGCCTCTACTTATTTGTTAATTTCTCAATCATGTTCATTTGCTTAACAAATGCTACTACCGTAAATGCAAACTTGGCCACCTAGAAGAAATCCATAAATTATTTTTAGTAACTTTGGAAATCTGACTTAGTTTCTTACATTTAAATTGGTTTTCAGAGAGATGGGAAAAATGGCACCAGCCGTAAAGGTAATATTTTTTTGAACATTGTGTAGAAAGTGCCGAAGAGTCGTTTTGTAACGAGGAGTCGCATCGATCCAATTGGAGTGAAAAATAGAGCAGGCCAAATCATCGCAGTCGGATTCGATTTGGGTACTAGTATAGCAGAATGGAAATGTCTGACAGATGAGAGCCAAAAGGTAGGCAACGGAGGATATGCCAGTCCAAAAAGTTGCAAAGTACATTAAATTAATCATGGTTAGTCCAAACAATAAGCCAACACATAGGAATTGTACAAAAATGAAGCCAGATATAGGGGGCCTCATTATGTCGCAGATTCTAAATAAATTAAATATGTAAAATTAAACAATCATGCTATTGAGGCGTATTCTATAATTTAATAATTACTCCAATATTTGAGCGTGATAATTAATGCAACCTTTGAGATCCTCGTAACTCTGTTCATCACTTCTGTTGGGATCAGTGCGTAACTTTTGAATGCGCTTCTTGAGCAAGTCAATGTTTAATCGTATAACCATTCCGATGAGAAGAGGGTATGAGTCATTCACTTGATTATAATAGAGAGCTGTTCCCATAAATAACATTTCAAATAAAGTAGCGATCCATAAAGAGGATGTGCTAGTTCTCCAGTCAAAATATGGATTATATATCCGCCAGGGGGTGTGTCCTCTTAAAACCGCGGTGAGTATTGTCAAAATGAAAAATGATCCATAGAGGACCAGATAAAGAAGAAAGACTTTATTGCACAATCTGGCAGTACGATGTACTGCAAGTTGCTCCTCCTCTTCAACACAATGTCTGTTCATCTGGTCCAGTTTATCCTTGAATACAGTTAAGCGCCAGACAGTGAGGATGCTTATAACGCCCTTTATAAAGGCGCCAGGACAATTCACAGCGGCTTGCAAAGAGTTTAACAATTCGCCAGATGTAAAGGTACTTAGTTCCTTACAGTAAGTTAGGCTCAATCCGACAGGTAAGTAGAAAGCAGATACAAGAAGGAAAATTTTTACGAATTTACTTATTCCATGGTATCTACTATTTTTTGATGGCTGCACCCAACCAAACACAATCATGGCGTAATCCAAGTATCCAAAGGAATCTCTCATTACCATACGATCAGTCAAAGTGGGCTCCCTGAAATATTTAAAAATTACTTTTACACTTTTCATAGTTCCCTTATTTTATTTTTTAGCTTCTCAACTTAATTAAAAACAAGGCTCAACTGTAAATGTCGATGCGATTGAGTGCCATTTATATGAGCGCGATGACAGCTGCTATTATTTGGCTAGCTGATGCTAACTATACCCTGTGCCCTTTAAGAGATGGGCATCACTGACTACTTCCAAATCGTACGCTCAAATAAAAAATATTTTGCATTGATATTAATACAAGGTATTGGCCATGCAGTCCCAACTAGATTAATCAAGCTGGCACGTTTATATAATTATAGATCACAAATAGAACGGTTACAGCTATTGGCATGTGTTAAAAAAATTGGTAGCCTTGGGAAAATTGTCACCGGTTTGATTATTTAAAAATGAATGATCTAAGTAAAATCGAGTAAGGGTAAAAGCCAATTGGGAAAATACAAATGTTTTCTTTTATTGAATTAAATCAATTTACCAGCTTTTACAAAAGCAAAGTACTCGCAAACAATTGTGCAAAGCTTTATTAGTCTGACCATTTGATAGTTTTAGACAATTAAATACAATCCTTTCGACATTTACGCTGCGGCCATCAGTAAACAATTAGTCTGACTGCTTGTGTCTACTTTATGAGCTGGCAGATGTCTAAGCTTTTTTTATTTTAATTGCCAGTTACACAAACGGCCAACAGCTTATTAACAGGTTATCGATTGTAGCTTATTGTGCATTCAGAACTTTTTATACACCCTGTATCAATTGGATAAGTCTAAACAGGGTTTATAAGGATCAAGTGCAAGTAAGAGCAGTGAATTTCTCATTTCATACTTGCAAATTAACTATATAATATAATGATTATGCTTTGTTCATATTCTTGTTTGCCTTGTATGTAATATATATATGCAACCATACATTCTGGACACAGGGTATTTTAGGACGACTATTTTGCACTGCATTTCCAACAATAAGGCTTCGAATTGGGAACATAACCACCTGCATTTTATTGAATTAGACTTTTAGTTGCAATACAGCTTGTTATGGCATTCCAGCAGCATGTATTTAAATTTAAAATAACGATGAAGGAAAAACAGAAAATAAATCAATTAAGGTTTAACCAAAAATAAAAATCGGGCTAGCTTTGACAAAGTTATGCAAGTTTGAAATCTGTTGAGCCTTGTGTTGACTCATCAGCACAATAATTAAACAAATTTACAAGTAATTTACGGAAATTCAGTAAGAACTGAAATTACTTAAAATAAATATAATATTTTTTATATTTGTAGAAAGACTTTGTTTAGTAAGTACGATTACTTGGGTAAGTTATCATTAGGCAATCCCAGTGGAGGTTAAATCGCAAATCTACGCATAATTAGAGCAGCTGGCAGCTGGCAGCGGGGCACAGCTGGAGACAAGTTCAGCATCATTAGCCAACAGTAAAAAGGGCCAACTATTATTATAGCATTAATTTGTGGGCCACAAATGGAACAAACAGAAAACAGTAAGAACAGCGGCAACATGACAAGCAACAATTGCAAGAGCAAAAGAAAATTAAAAGCAACTTTCCCAAGCGACTTGCTGGCAGCAATCTAATAACAACATGTTTCTCCCTTATGTGTGTACACTGCTGCTGTACATGTGTTGGTTGTTGGTGTGCATGTGTGAATGTGTGTGTGTGTGTGCGTAATTACATGACACTTGACGCTAAGCAATTTGTTAGCAAAAACTGTAGCAACAATAAAAAAGAACTACCAGGGCAGCGGGAAAAACAGTCAAACAAAAGTCAGAATTAAATAAAACTTAATGACAGCGCGCAAGCAAAGACGGTGACAACGATGAGGAGCAAGAATTGAGACAGCAACCGGGCAACTCCCAGTAGATGTCAAAAGGCACAGCTCAAATGGCAGGACAAGCGACCCCGACAACCTCTCCACCAGCACTTTGACTTAGCTATATGCGTGCTATATGAACGGCCAGCCTACCCCAAGACAAAGTCAAATAAGCTGACAACACAGACACAGCTGTCAACAGTCGCGAGCTCCTGACATGACCCCAGTGACATGCGATAGCAACTACTTATTTAAGGGTGTTCCAAAAAAAAAAGAAGACAGAAAAAACCCCTCCCCCCAAGGCATTTTTGTGGCCTGGGAGAGTACATATTTTATTGTTCCAAAGGGCAACTTAAGGTAATTGACGTTTTACATACACTAAATTATTCCAAATATTTATTAATTTTAACAACTATTTTCGTGTTCTAACATAAACCGCGTAAATAAGTTGGATTTGCCAAACTTGTTAAACACTTGTGCGCCAAAAAGTCGACATCAGTATTTAGGTATTTTCCATATTGTTTGCATGCCACTCGCAAGCAGTGTTTGTTGTCGTTGTAACTGACAGCATTTTCACACAAACACACTAACCGATACACATGGATGCAGGAGTAACCCATAAGAGAACCCATTTACCAACTACACAGGGACTAATATTGTAGCACAATTTTCACTCTAGTTCAGTTTCTGCTACGCTTTTTTTCCTGCTCATGACGTTGATGAGTTGTTGCTGTCTAAGTGTCAAGCGACGCGTCAAACTTTAAACTACACGCCAACACCCCAAATGAATTGTAGTTTACTAATACGTGTAGTTTGAGAGAGTTTTATGTAGATGTGTTCCTGTGTGTGTGTGTGTGTGTGTGTGAAATAGTATCTGGGCGTGCCGTCGACACATTAATTTTTCGACCCACTCTCTTGGCACTCAACTAATCTGGGATCTGCGCTTGCTTTGACAGCATTTCCGTCGAGGCAAAACCACTTGACTGATACAAAGGTGTCTGGCTTTGTCTAACAGCTAACAACTAACAACTAGCAACCAACAACCAACAACCAACAGCCAACAACCAAGAGGCAGCAGCAATAGGGCATGTCTAGACTTTGGCAGCCACTCCCGAGCAGCCAGTGACAATTCGTAAAAAAGCCTTACCCAAACTTAACACAAAACTCAACTCCACCCAATGCCACACTACACGACACGACAGCTCGACACTCGTTGCTTGTCAACGCCCAAATAGTAAAATGTATGAAGTAGTCCATACCTCCATTCCAGTGGGGATAAGCATGAAGTACAATAAAGTTACAAAACCCCAACAAACAGTCACTCAACCTAGCATTTATCATATGCCCACAGTCAGTGTTAGTCAATCCAAAGAAATCCTTTTCTATCTTTATTCCCTTATTTTTCTTCTTTTTTTTTGGGTTAAAAGTGCATTTTGCAAATTGCAAAGTGATTGACAACAACACCCCGACGCCTACACTGACAGGCCAGGCATCAACAACGACAACGACCACAATGCAGCAGCCTAAAAGCGTGCTACACTTAAACTCAACTCAAGCGGCCACTTTGTTGTTTGTCCTCCTGCATCTGCTCCTGCTGCAGCTCCTGCCCCACCCCGGCCCCTGCCCCTGCCATTGCCCGTTTCTTCCAGAGTCGGACCTAGCCCAAGTTGAAACCTTTTGGCTTGCCGCTTGTTGCTGTGAGTGATTGCATTGAGATTAGACGCGAGCTTCGGGCGAGCCAAGTGCATGCAACAAAGTCCAAATATGTGATGCAGATAACGTTGCACTTTTGCAAATTTGCGTAGCTGGAGAAGCTGTTGCCTTCTGACAGACATAGACACAGACCAGAGTCTCTGTGTCTAGCACAGACACACCAGCTGCCAAAGGCAGCAATGGCAAAAACTGCATTTGAGCCAGGCAGGATGCCTTCAATTCTGTTGTTGTCTTAATAATGCATTGACAAGAGGAGTACATACTGTATGTGTATGCGTTACACGGAATACATCACCTGCGAGGGTTGGTTCACATAACAGGATCTATGCGAAATACAACATTTTGTAAACTAATAAAGTAAATTTATGGGTCTTTATTCGACTTCCAACTTTTTAGAATATGTAGAACACCTTTGAAGAATTGCAAAGCATAATCAAATACAAATAAACAACCTTCAAAATTAACTTGTCTTTAAAAGCATAAAAAACAAAAGAATATTGAAAAACTAAAAATTGAATTGAGTGTTTTTTAAAATAGATATTTATCCATTTATTTATTTTTTATATTTTCCTAACGATTCTCATCTTGCTTAAATGTTTTTCGTTAAGTTGTTGCATATTCTCATGAAAACCCTCTGGTATCCTTCCAATAGGCCACAAAGGTGCATTGAACTGCAACTGCTCAGCTCAAGTTGAGAACAGAGCCATTCAATTTGCTTTCCTGTATTTTAGTTCAGTTGAGTTGAGCCGAGCCGAGCTGAGCTCCAGTTACGGAGCCAACTGGGTCAACTGTAACTGCAGATGTACCAATTTTATCGAACCTTTCAACTTAAAGCCTTGCAAAATATACTATAATCAAATATTTAATATAATAGCACAGACGCACAGGTTGGAATTCTCTTAAGTAAGTGAGGTAATGTTTGGTTAATGAGTACTTTCACTTGGTAGCCGAGTTCGTTTCCATTACACATGGCGTATAAGCAATATGACAAATGAACCAACACTTATTGAATTATTACATACATTATATTCGTCCGACTTTTTCTTTCATTGTATAGTATGTATACTTTGCTTCTTTTTGGCAGCTGTCATAACGCGGCAGTTGTCAAGACTGTAACTGTAAGTTCTGCCTCACATTGTCAAATGAAAAATGAGCGCGACAATTACCGTAATTGAACCAACCAGGCTGGCCACAAGGCCAAAATCCGCATACAATCAAAGTAGAAAACGTGGGCGTGAGATGATGTGTTAGTGGAATGGGAGTTAACGTTGGGGGCTCTTCTTTTGTTTAAGGCTTATAAATTATGTGTTTTAAAACACTGGAAAACTAATTAACGAAATGCAAAGCAGCCAAGCAAACAAACTTCCAACGATTTATAACTTTGATATGATAATAGTAGACACGTATCAGTCGTCTGTCATCTATCCAGAAACACAACTGAAACATCATCAGCTGGCCAACAGTTTTTAAGCTAAGGCAAAAACAAAACAAAAAAAAATAGATATAAACAAATGCCACAAAATGACAACAAATTGGACATCAGCTAATGCATTATAAGTCGCATTGTAGTCGCTTTTTTCCGTGACTTTGCCCGAGTAATGGAACAACTCTCTGGCACTGTGGCCATAGCATTATATTGTTATTTTATGCACAGACTCTTTCAGCAGGGGAGAGCTCTGAAAAAAGGGGGTCAATGGCGGATTTCGTGTGGGCAGGATGATGGGTGTAGAGAGAGACAGAGAGAGAGAGCAACCTAAGCGACTAAGGCCATTTTGCCAGCTACAGATACGTTGCAAAATGCATTTTGTGTTGCCATTAGATAGACCAAATTATTGGACAAAAGTAAACCACAAAAACAAAAGCCCCAAAAGCAGCTACCAAGTGACTTTAGGGACTATACGAATCACAAACGCTCTTCAATTTCTGTGCACGTTCAATTAAAAAATTTGATGCAAAAAGCTGTAAAATAGTCAATTGAATGTTGACAGCTTAAGCTCGTTTATAAACTATAATTAGTTTCATATAACAGTTAATATGCAAGGCTTTATCTTTAATTAATTTAATCCTATTAAATTTGTTTAAAATATTCTTTTTTAGTTTATTCTTTTTCACTTAACGATCTTGTTCCATTTGCAAACCAAACTATTTGCAAGGGTATTGAAAGCCAAAAAATAAAATCCTTTTCGTTGACTACTGTCAAGGTAGTTGAGACTTAGTCTCAGTTCCAGTCTCAGTCTCCGTCTTCGTCTCCGCCTGAAACTCACTTCTAGTTCGGGTCTTAGTCTCTGGTTGTGCAGCTGTTGCAAATTTTTATGGCTCGCGGACACGTTGGGGGCGGGGACTGCTACTAAAACTACGACAACTTTTGCCTTGGCACATAAAAGTAACACCACACCAACAACAGCAACAACTACAAAAACAATTGCCAGTTTAAAGCGCATATAACTTTAATGCTTTTACCTTTATATCTAGCACTTTTACTACCCACCACAACTACAACTACAAACACAACTTCTTTTTGTTGCTCCAAAGAAATTCCATTTTGAGTTGGAAAGTGGTCGTCAGACATGGCCACGCCCACACAACTTAATTGAAAAATTCTAGAGTTCTCCACTGGCATCATAATTGAAAATATTTTTGTGCTAAATTCTGTTGCTACTTCAGGTTAAGGCATAGAACGGGTCAGAGTCTCAGGAGAAGGACAGAACCCAAACTCAAGCTCAAACCCAAGCAACAAAACCAAAGCTGTCGTCATGCAATTCTATTGTATAGTCACTGGATTTAAGAATCCTGCTGGCCTCGAACAATGACAAGTGCCATGAAACGTCGTTTATGTGTGGCATGAGATTGCACATTGACCAGAACTTTAAATGAAGCTCAAGTTAGAGTCCAAAACGTTAAATATTTGTGACTTCACAAAGGATTACAAAATTTGACTTTTACCACCTGCCCAATAAAGTTTGTTTAGGTGAGTTATTTACTTGTTATTACCATGAAAACCTTAAACAAAAATCAGTTTACTCTTAAGTCAGATATGCGCTTAAGTGTAGTAATATTTAAAATTGATGAAATTAACGAGCTGTTGATGACAGTACATTGAAAATACATCAAACTTATATGGTACTTATATACCCAACATGCACAGTGGATTCGTTGCATCGAAATAGCGGCCAAAAATCCTTCTTAGAGAGATAAGCGATAAAATTCATAATTGAGAGAAGTCTTGAAGTAAAACTTTAAATATTTTAAGTATATTATACATACTTTCAAACGCCTCAGATAATTGCTATCCATTTAAGCCACGCCTTCTTTTAGCTTTTGTTGCTTGTGATATTTATGACTGGAGCACGACATCTAAAAAACCAACACGAAGCTAGCACAACCCGACCACAAACAAGTTTTAATGCACAACTTTTTAGATTTCCGTCATAATTTCTTTGCCAGCCTGATAAAGATTGGTGCATATGTGTGTGAGGAACGCGCGTATAGAAACGCCTCCATTACCACCATAAAGCATAATGCATAAAGCATATACTTTAGCCAACAATAAACTCAACTTTATGCACTTTCAATCCCCCCAACTTGTATGCACAGATTTAACTGCCTTGCCTCAGTACTCTCCCTCTCACTGTCTCTTTCTCAGGATGCAAGCCTTGTCTTAGCCAAGAACGACTGCCTAGACTAAAGCAGAGTCTACCAGTTATGACGCTATCTTTGCAATATGTAATCTGGCTACTAAAATTCGTAGAAAACTCGTTTTTTAAATATACTTCTCAGACAAATTTTTAACTGAATGCTAGTTCATTTTTTAAATCATTTAAATGCTGTAATAAATTTTTTATTATAATACATAATTTTTTGTTGAAATGCTTTAAAACCAGTTAATTAATAATTTTACAATTCCTCTGTTTAATATAATGTTATTTTTAAGGCTATCATTCTTCAAATACATAATTCTCGTACTTGTAGGGTAGACAACATTCTGTATATTTGTCAACAATGAGAGCTTTGTGTCTTATGTCTGCATCTAATGGAGTTTCTTCTCTCACATTCCCACATACACACACATACACTCACACGTACGCACACACAGCCATGCAAAGTTTTTGGTTTTCGTGACGATAAGAAGCAGAAAACGAGACGGCGGCTTCCTGCCAACTAAAATTTATGCATGCTACATAATTTTGGGCTCTATTACTTTTCGGTTGGACAGTGGCAGAAAAGGAAGAAAAAACCAGGATAAGTATATGAATGAAAAGGGAACTTGGTGGCAACTCGAATGCAATTCAATTTGATGTCAGCTTAAAAAAAAACGATGGGCCAAACAAATCACCCAACAAAATCAAATAACTATAATTTACCTGTAGGGCTTTATCGCGATTGAGTTGCCAAGCTTGAGTTCTCCTGCTGCTGCTGCTGTTCCTGCTATTCCACTGGCACAAAACTAAAGCACTTCGACTGATTAATTTATTGAAAACGACGTGCGACGCGCTCGCGCTTGGAAAACAAAAAAAAAACAAGTCGACAAGAGTAAAAACAAAGAATGTAAGACGAAAATCTTTACTGGCACTCTGACGAAGGACACAGGACAATAGCTGGAGTTGGATCTGAGGGAGATGCAGATAGAGAAGGTGGCGAAAATAACAGAAGCAGATGCTGCTGTTTCCGTTTGTTTCGCATCCGCTTCTGGCCAACGAATTGGCCGAGATGCTTAAATTGTGATAAACTAATAAAGCGACAAACATTGCAAGGACGCACTGTCAGGATATTTACTTTTTACAAGCTACCTGGCACAGGCATAAAAATTCAAATTGAAAATGAAAATGAAAATGTTGAAATCGAAAGAAGTCACACAGATCACGGCATCAGATAGCAGCCACAGCCGCAGCCCAAGCGCAAACCCAAACCCAAGCCCAAGCCCAAAACCAGGCAGACCCTCATCAGCGTCAACTGTCTTAGAGGCAAGCTCTGAGTTTCACTTCCTCATCTACATTCACATTTACGTCCAGTTCAGTTTCTGTTTCAGTTCCAGTTCAGTCAGGTGCTATAAATTTTGCCTGAAGCCTGGCTGCGCAATTTAAATAGCAGGCAGGTAGTTTTTTGCCTGTATTCCTTACCCTGCAGTTGGTAAATATTTAAGGGACTCTGCTGCAGAAAAAAGTATGGAAAAAAGGTGCAAAGTGTCGCCTTAAGCGACTGGCAATCTGTTTTGCATTAATTCATAAGCCGCTTGCGCCTGACAGGCCAAGGCGAGACTCTGGCAGCTCTGTCGACTCCCGATCCGAACCACTCAAGCAACTATACATACTCAACTCTTGGGTCCTTTCGGCCTTGTCAATATTTTTGTACACCACCCACGTCTTATTTTTATGCGTAACTCACTTGCAGTGGCATAACTTTAATGCCCGGTTCCAGCCCAACTGTTTGTACTTAATTTGCCTTGCATTAAGCTCTCGTCCTTGCTGCTGACTTGCCTGTGGTCTTGGCTCATCTTTAAGTGCAGTCGAGGTCGTCCACTCGACAGACATTTGGCGTAAAAGTTTACTTAGGCTCAATGCTTTTTAAGTAAGTAGCTGCTTGTTGTTGCTGTTCTTGCTGTTCTTGCGGCTGCTCTCGGCTGTTTAGCTTTCACTTTGGCCGCATTAGTTTTTTGTTGCCAAGTCGTATACTTAATATTGTGGCAGTTCTGTGACCAGTTTGCCTAGCAGCCAACTGCTTGGCCATTTGGCTAAGGATAAGCCGCAAGTGCATAAGTTATACCTCAAGGCGTCATATTCGAAGGTTTCCTTATCCTTATTTAACACATTTTCGTTCAGCTCTTTTTGCGGAAAATACTAACCAAAGACAGAGTAAGCCAATTGAAAGTAAATATTTCAATATCTCAATCATTTCCAAACTCGGCAAATACATTTTTCCCATTTTTCACATACAATATAATCTCGCACATCTCTCTTTTTCAACCATCCATACAAATATCTCAGTCATGCACACTCATCGTTATTCTTTATGCTTTCATACGCCTTAAAGCAGAAAAATTACGCATACGCCACGGCAAACCCAAAGGCAGTCTTAAAAATTGCTTACATGGCACATTTCTCTTACGGCTGTCTTTAACAGCATCTTATTGTCAATTTTGTTGATAACAGACTGTTAAATTCAAGCGCACACACACATACACACACGCACGCATACACACATCCAGAAGGCAACAACTTGCTCATCACTTGAGCGGAAGTGTTGGCAAATGCAGTGATTTTCAATCTCAATGCGACATTTTGATTATTTCCATGTTAGCGTGTGGGCATACCAACAAAAAGAGAAAAAATGTATGTTATGCCACACACACACACATGCACACATGCACACACACAACGCATACAGACACATACATACACACACATGACATTTGCAGCAAGTGTCAGAGCTCGGCACACGTTTGCCGCACCGGAAGCGACGCTTGTGCAAGACGGAAATTACTTTATGCTACACACAATGTCATCGATGCCGCATAAGCAGCACTGAGCATAGAGCATAGATAGACAGACTTAACAGAAAGAAAAATATATAGAAAGAGAGAGAGAGAGAGCGAAGGGAAGATAGAAAGAGGCAGCCATATGATTTCATTTAGATTATGATTGCATGTTCAACATTCAGTTGCAGCTGCAGCCCCAGCTCCAGCTCCAGCTGCAGCTTTCAGTCGTCATTCGGTCAATCCTTTAACAAGAGGTCTGAAATTCGAATGCACAGCACGCAGTAGCCTTGAGTGCGTGAGGGTTTCAAATGAATTTAATTAGAAAATTTTGCACTTCTTCGCGGACGCAACTTGAGCAACTTGCAACTTGATGCTTGCAGCTTGTTGCCTAAAACTTGACTTCCTCCCCAGCCAACAAGCAAGAAATAATAATAACTGCTTTTAGGGCGCGTATATTTCTTAATTTTAACCAAAGATTTCGAGTGCATAAGTTTTACAACAAGGGTTAAAACAGATGCCGATGCATCAAAAAAGAAAGAGGAGGGATATTCTCAGAGTAGAAGACTTTTAATTAAATTGGATTCAAATGATGAGTTATATAAAATATTATAAATTATCAGGTTTTAGAAAGAAAAAAAAACCTTGAAATGAAACTTGTTATACCGTAGATTTATGCTTATCAACGAAATAGTTTTATTCTACTTTGTATTGCAAATTTTAAACTGGCTGCACTGCTTTGCCATCAAAATCTTCATAAGTCTGAACTTTTCTATCTTATTAAAAGTTGCTAAACTTTTGTTTCCATTTCTTGCAGACAACACTATTAAGCGGTTCTCAACTGCACTTTTAGAAAAGATAAAGACACGACTTTAATTTAACAGCATTCTCAATAATTGTTCATATATTAAGAAAGATATACACGACATGTATAGAATCTAACTGCTTACGAATGCTACGGCTCATAAATGAATCGCATTGTTTCGCACGTAGCACTTCCAAAAGTTGTCTTTGAATTACAAAATAAATCAGCAGCCATGTGACTTTTTAATGTATTATTGTTGTGCTGGCACACACACACACACTCACACACACATATATATATGCATGCATGCACAACCACAAGGCAAACTCGCACACGTATTTGCAAATGGAATGCTGGCCAAAAAAAATATAAAAAAAACAGTTTATAGAAAGCAAAGCAAGCAGCAATAAGAAAAACTTGTCGCTGCTTATTTTTTGTACAAATTGATGTTGTGTTTGACAGTTGAAACTTGCAACAAAAACGACGCCAAATAAATAAATAAAAGCAGTTACGGCCAGAGCGACGATGTCGACAGGGAGGAGTATACGACAGGGGCAAAGACCAGCGATGGCAATGGCAGCAGCGTAAAAAAGTGCTCCAAAAATGTTTTAAAATTTACACAGTTAAATGTAAAAGTTTTATTTTCGTTTGCAAATGAATTTCTGTAGTGTTGCGTTTTGCAAGTTGTTTGCCATTGTTCCAACGTTAGACAGTCAAGCTAACTTGCCAGTTTGCCAGTTTGCCAGTTTGCCAACTTGCAACTACAGCAATTGAGCCAACACCCAACTGCAACATTTATACCCAAAAACAAAACAAAAACCAAACCTGTTGGCAGTCAATTTAGTTCAATTTTTTTATTTCTTTATTTGGTGTATTTTTGTTAGCCATTTGATAACACACAAAAGTTGCTACAAGTGTTTTTTTGCGTGTGAACTCTCCGGAGAACAGCCACAGCTCAGAGCTGAGAGCTCAGAGCTCAGATTGTTGTTTTGTGCTATCACGGAGTACACAGACATCTGTTTGAAACTGTGCTCAGTTCCAACTACTTACTTATGGCCAGTAAACCAAGTATCGTAACGTATGAACAATTTTGTATGCATTGCTCATACGAAGCGTGTAACTGAGCTTCTTCACACTCTATTATATGATTGCGCAAATAAACACTTTAGTGTTTTTTGAATGCTACTGATTCGATTTGAAAATCAAGAAAAATACACGATTTGATGCTTGTTATTCTCTACCTTCATCACGAAATTATTAAATCATAATGCCAGCAATAATTCAAAAGAGCTCAGCATTAATTGAATGCTGTCAAGGCATTTTAAAAAAAAAACCCGCATCAATTTGCCAGCCTATTGGCTAAGCTCATCTGTTACAAATGGTCACCAGTAGGGATCGAGTTTTTGTGCTGCTGCTGCCATCAAAGTGCAAGTAAATTAACTAATTTTTCAGCAAAAGCCACTGACCGAAGGACCGTTCAGCTCAAGAGATTGAGAATTCACAGGAGTCAACAAAGTTGCCAAGCGTGAAATTGCAACATCAAAAAACCCTTCAAAAAAAAAAGAAAAACAGAAAACCCAAAGCTTAACTGAAGCACTAAAACTATAATACAATTTACTAAAAATAGTAGACAAGTCCTGTGCACAAAGGAGCACTAAACAGCTTGTGGCATACGCACACACACACACACACACATACATAGAGGGACATGGACGCTCTGGGAGTGTCATATGTAAATTCTCCCCTGTCGCCATTGACAAAGACACTTGAATGCAAAAAAGAAACACACATACACACAAACCTGAAAAGGCGCACTACAAACTCAATGTATACATTTAGGCGCACAGCGCTATAAATTGTAGCATACTTCGGCCAGCAGCAGCAAAACTCTAAAACACAGCACTCCACACACACACACACACACACACATACACACGCATATACCCTTGCTCTGCGAGCCATATCAAAAACAGAGAAAAGAAAAAACAACAACGGCAAGCTGGAACTTATCTATGTGCCCTTTTCCCGCCAAGGGGGGTCTCAACGCCGCTGTTGCAATGACCCTAATAACTGTCTACGGGCATGTTAAGTGTCGGCGGTGACATGCCCCTGTCATGTCTATCTAAGTTTGTGTGTCTGTGTGTGAGTGTGTGTGTGTTGCAATATATTGTCTATATTTCTTGTCAGCAAATAAAGCGACAAATAAATAAAGCCGCTACAAAGTTGAACGAATGAAAAATCAACGAGTGGTCCGTCAAAGCCTCGACATGAACAAATTCTAAAAATGTCAAATTGTGCCTAAAAGCAGACCGCAATATTTTGTAGTCGCCCCCTTAAAACAGAAAACTATTCCCAGACTCTCAACTCACACCCACTCTCTCTCTATCTCTCTCTGTCTCTTTCTCGGTGTCCCTCTTTCTCTCTGTATTTCATTCGCTGTGTTGTTTTGTGTGTTCCGTTACTCGGCAACTTTTTCCATTTACTTTGGCTCATGCATTTTTCAAAGCACAAACGGCAAATTGTTTCTCTCGTTTCTCCCCGTTTCCTTAAGTGTTATTTATCTTTGGCTCCCACGACATTACTCTAGTTCGCTCACAAGAAAAGACCCGGCATTGAGTTGAGTCGAAACGAGTCAAGTCTCTGGTGTCTCGGGGTTTGGGTCCGCGTAATGTACGGCTGGGACTTAGAACTGAGACTGAGACTGGGACTGGGACTGAGACCAGGCCTTAGCTCTGGCTCTGGCTCTGGCATAAGATGGGTAAAGGTGATGGGAACAACTGAACCGACGAACGCTGCCATCTCAATTGTCCAGTTGTACAAATATTAACTTTGGCCGATTTTTGTTTTGCATTGCATTTTGCACTGACTGCAGTTCAGCTGCTGCTGCTGCAGTGATTTTAGTCTCCAATTGTTACAATTTCAGTTTTATTTTTAAGTTCTCTTCATCTCGACACTTAATTATATTTGCGCCCAAAGTACACTATGAAATGTTAATTTGCAAAGAACCTGTCACATTGCAGTTGTCACCAACTTATTGATGATGATTGAATTAAAGGCAACTAAAACCTGACAAGCTCAAGCCTGAACCGCACATTTCTCTTTTTTTTATTTTTTGTGGTCTTCCTCGACCGGCTCACAGCCTCTCATGGGTCCACGCATTTGCATTGCACAAACGTTTCAATTTTGGGTTTTTCTCTTTGCCACAACGCTTTTTGTTTCATGTCGTTTCGTTTGATTTTGGCCGTAGCTTTATTTGGCTTAGAGCCGTGCTGCGTGCTTCACTGATTCACTCATTCTCCATCTGCCATTCGTTCATCAACCTTTCTCTTTCTTTCCTTGTTCTATCTTTCTCTCTCTCTATCACTCTTTCTTTCCGTGTTTTAGGTGAGTTTATTTCAGTTTTAAATTGGCAATTCCATTAAAGTTGTGCTTCAACTTTTGAATTGACACTGCACTATGGCAAAATTAAAAGTCCAATACAATGGCCAAAGTTAGTTTATTGCCAATATTTTAATTATTATTTTATAATTTGCTGGAAAAGTTCAATGAACGAATATTTTAACGCTCTGTAGAAACTGATTTAAATAAAAAAATAAATTAAATAAAATTTAACAAACATTTATCTAATTGACATAATCAAACATTGCCATGTTAATAATGAATGTTAGAGAAATTAGTGTTCATCTATGAAATACTCTATTTTAAAATGTGAAAGATTTGAAGACTTAACCCCAACTCTTGTTGGATAAGTGGCATGAACTTTGCCACATTGTCCAAAACTTGACAGTTGACAGCTCACATACAAGTTGGGGTATAAGCTTAGAACCCTTTTTGAACTGCTTTATCCCCAAAGGCATTTGCTATTATAGTTTATGACCAAAAAGCTGTCCCATATAAAAAGTAAATTACATACGAAAAAGAGCTGCACAAATGAGCTTAACACACAGAGACGCCACAAGCAAAATCTAATAAATTTTATTACAACAATGTCATAAATTGTTCTACATATACAAACGATATGTATGGCAAACATATCGCGTGGAACACGAACAGAATATGTATGCGAAATATTTTGTAATTTATGTGAAAATTCGCATATTTAAGTTAAATGTAAATATTTAAGTTGCACATGAAATTGGATGCCCTGTAAATATCTGATAGAGCCAAGCATGGAGCTGTTATAAAATTGCTAAACCACAAAAAGTATATCCCAAAAAAATATTCCACATAGATGTAATCATGTTACTGCCAACAACAAGAAGAATATAAAGAAATATTTATATACATATATCTATGTGTTTATACAATGTAGCGATAAAAAATAAATGCATACATGTATATACAACGTACATATATTTGTATTACAGGTTGTAAATCATAAAGTTGCACGATATTCATATTTATTTAATATAGACAGAGAAAGAGAGAGAGAGACAGAAAGAGAGCCAACTTAAAAAAGGAACAACAAACACCAACAATGTCAAGTGCAAATAGTAGTCAACAAACCAAAAAGTTAAAAAAAAAACATCACAACGAAGATCCTTTGTTTGTCTAAGTGCGTTTAAATGTTCTTACATATCGCGAATTCTATGTGTGTGTGAGTCTGTTAAGGTAGTATAGGTGAGTGGCTGTGTATGTGTTTGCCTACCATTTTGTTTGTTTTGTTTACAAAAAATATGCTATCTAGCATTTGTTTGTTTACTTTGCGCATGTAAAGCCCAGTATCTATAAAAAATGACACCAAGAGTACATATGACATTGTTTTAAAATTTTAGATCAGAGAAAGTATGGGACTTACTATATACTCTATCTTGAATGGAATAAGAGCTATTTTCAAAAAAATAACAGGTATTAGTGAAGTAAGTATGTAAAAAGAACATCGAATCATCGATTGATCGATAGTTGCATAGGAGATTTTTAAAGTTTTTAACTCTTTTTTGGCCAATAAATCGACTTAAATAATTCAATTTTCATGAAAAATCTTCCTCTTTGCCTCTGTCTATGAGCTATAATTTTATGTTATCGATCAATCGATGTTGAAATTTTCACTGCTTTGATTTGCATGGGCAATTTTAGGAATCCGATTTTTACATCGGTTTTCTGTTTGGATTAAACCATTTCAAAGTAAACAAAATTTAATGTTTCTAATGAGTACGAACTGCCATTTAAATATTTAAACTTGAGCTCAGGGTATCTGCTTGTCGACTACGATGAACTGATTTTCATATAATATCAGTTTAAAAAAAATATTTTTTTGGCATATTTATACAGTTTTATATCGTTGCTGCTATAGTCCTGACAATATGCATATGCTGCAATAGCTTTAGCCTGTTGCCTTGGTGGGGCTTAGCCTCTGCCTGAGCGTAATTTAGCTGCTAACTAAATCTGCGAATTTATTTCACTAACAAAGTAAGCGGCTGATATCATTTTTTCCATTTTTTCATTTCAAATGTTTTTAAAGGCTTTTTGAAAAAATTATTTTGTGAAGCAGTCAAAAAAAACCTACAAAACATTTATATATGTATACTACTTGGTTGCTTCGCCTCCTTCTCGCTTTAAATTTATATATTTTATTTATTTCCTTCATCTACCTTTTTAGTTATTTATCAAATATTCTTTGAACCACATCTAAATTGTCTTTTAGCTTTCATTAATTACGTTGCCTTTTACTAAAACCTTAAATAAATATTTGAGAAGTTTCAAAAACTCGAAACAAATAGCCAATTTCAATTGATACAACGACAAAATGCCTATGGACATTTCGAGATAAGCAATTCTATTTATAAAATTTCAATTTTGTAGATGCAAAAATATATATTGAATATTTCATCACGTTTGCATCGAAATGCAAATGGTAATCTGATAGGGTGGACAGATGCACTTCGATAGCTTAAGTAATTGATTTTTAGCTGCAAATAAGAGCAGTTCATAGCATAGCAGCTTATGACCATGGCTTCCACCTATTTAGAGTCCTAGAAATCAACCTGGATCCTTACTTTTCAAGTATAATGATGGTTTCATGCAGTTCGATTCCTAGAGAGAAACCGTTCAGTCCGGTCATGTCATTTTTTCGACTTGAACAGTGTAATTTGTGAAATGTTGAAATACTAAATTGATAAAATTCTATCGTGCAGCAATGCAATAGCAGCCGCAGGCAACTAAAATATCGTCATAGACTGGCAGTAGAAATTGTGCTGGAACTTGGAGTGGGATTGGAATTGGGTCTGGGACAGGGACAGGAACTGGGACTAGTGCTGCAATGAAAATAAAGCGTTACCACAGCATCAATTGAAACTCAAGCGTCGAGCGGCTGCCAAACCTTGTACAAAAAGACCCCAACACACACAAACGGGATACACGCGCACACCTTTTCAATGTATCTACACATTTTCATGTAGCTCCCATGTTTGTATTCCTCTGTATTCCTATGTATTTGGGTGTGTGTATGTGTGTGTGTACGCTTTTCAATAAATCGTTCAGGGCTACAATAACACGATTTGCCCTTCTCTGCCTTTCTTCTCCACCCGAAAGTAGGCAACATGCGCTGGGTTGTACACTATGGCTTAAATAGATGGGCAAAACGTGCAGGTAACATGATTTTGAGCGCGTTTCAAGTGGCCAGCCGCAACCTGCTCGGCTGCTCGGTCTGATCGGCTCAGTCCACCATAGCCCTCAAATGCAGTTTGCATTTTCTAGCTTAAAGAGATTTTCATTGCAATATCCTGACCCGAAATGCAACTCTCTCTTTATCTCTTTACGAGTATGTGTAAGTGTCTGCCTGTAGCGAGCCAATATACAGTTGAACCGTTTCAATTGCCAACTAACTGCCACACACACACATACACACACACACAAAAACACAAACACATTCATACTCACACTCATTTATAGAAAGATAGATATTTATGCATTCGATTCGAGCTAACATATGAATGTATGTATATTCAGTTGATACTTTGATAGTCAGGTCCAACCCTCCATCCCGTAGAAGGTATGTACCATGCATATTGAGTTCATTCATTCAATCAATATTTAGCCGTTGAAATCGCGATTTACGCGCATATTGCGCAAATAACAAATGAAAAGTGCACGTCTGATGCACGAAGCGAGAAGATTTATCTTTTGAATGCAGCTTGCAAAACTCTCGTCAATGACTTTCTATTATTATTATTTTTTTCAAATCAATTTCTGTGTTTTTTTCTTCATTTTAGTACTTTGTATTTCTCTCTTGTGGGAGTAGGTGAAGCATGAATACAAAAACGAAAGAGTTTTTGCGACAGCAATAATTGAAATTAATTCAAGTGATGTGACAGAGAAACATAGCGACAGGAGCTAAAAGAGAATCAACTTTCGATTGAGCTCATTTATCTGCATTTATACCAATTAATCCCATTATCTTAATTATCTCAATAATAAACACTTCAAGACTTACTTTCTTAAATAAACTTTAAATTTAAGTAACAAGATTTACTACAAAAATAATATTTATTTTTTGAAGTTTTACAAATAAGACTGTCACGAAAAAAATTGGTCATCAGAAAAACTGTTAAAATGGCAAACGAATTGTGTAACGCTATTTAAACTAATAACTCAATTAATAACTCATTTTGGCCAGGGACCCCTCCACCCGATCAGCTTTTTATACCAGAAAATGCAATTTGCGGCACAAAAAATCACAGCTAACAGCCCCAGGCCATGTTCACAAAATGCTTATAGTAGGCGCTCATCATTTTCCATGTGAAAAAGTTACTTAAATGACATGGATGAGAGAGAGAGAGAACATTTCAGCAAAAACTCAAAAAATAAACAAAACATACCCTATAATTTCATTATACACAAAAAGCCGGACAGCTACAAAAACAGGACAACTGCAGCTACAGCAGCGACAACATTGTAATTCAATTTCAGGCACAGGAAGTGCACACAAGCAGCAATAAGAAAAAATAACGTGGCTGCTAATGAAAGTACCGACGTCCGAGTAGAAGAGAAAGGCTGGAAGAGTGGGGAGAACTGAGAGAGAAAACATTGAGAATAGCGAAATAAAACGAGCAAATTGAACTCTTAGGCATTCAAACAGTAAATTTAAATTAGTTTAACGATACAAACAGAAAGTAAGAGCAACATCGCCAGGAGCTGTCCTTGAGAAGCAAGTTGAGACTAGACAATCAGTGTTGTGTGAAATCATCAGGTAGAATTTAATGTATATTTATAGTCTCTGACATTAAAACGAAACGTAATCCGATTAAATACATGTCGATTATATTTTTTTATTTGGTTTTCAATAGAAAGCACAACATACGTACTTAGAATGATTTGAAAAATTCATTTAAGCGGCTCAATTCTAATCTATTTTCAATTCTTTATAATTCACAAACATAGTATTGAATCATATTCGATTTGATTTTGTTCTCTTCGACTGTGGCTTACTTGAACTATTTACCATAATTACTCCGCTTGGGGGAGTGTGGGGAAGTTGAGAAAGACCTTTCCAAGTTTGATAAATGCTTGAGTCAAATGCAAATAGGCTGTAAAATACTTGGCGCAACTTCCTGTCAAACAGTTGGCTTTTTGACAAACCGCCCAAAATGGCATATGCCTTGGGTGGCTGGGCTGGGGCTGCTGTTGTGAGTGATATAGTGTGAGAGGCTGCCGCAGGAAACGGAAATGCGCATTTACACGTAACATTAACTGCTGCCAGTGGCTCGACCAGGAGCCCACAGTAAGGCAAACAAAAACGAGAAAACCGAAAACGCAAAATCAACAAACAAACAGGCAGGATACGAGTACCACCCAGTCATCCATACTACTGACATATGGTAATGGTAAAAGCATTAAGGTGTACCCAACTCCCAATGATTTAGCCGTGTGTGAAGTTATGCGCTAAGCGATGCTGACGATGACGATGACGATGACGATGGCATCTTCAATATTTGCATAAATCCTTCAAAGCACACCGAGTACTTCAAAAATATTCAATATTCGTCTAATGTCTAATGTGGCGTATGCGTAATGTGAGCAATGACATTTGAATTCAACTTTCAAAGCAACTTAAATTTTCAGCCACTATGCAATTCATGGCATTTGTGCACTGACTCGCTCTATGACCTTATACTGTAAATATAATTTACTGTGTGCTTTTTATTTTATATAAATATTATTTAACGAAATTTATAGTGTAGATTAATTAAACGTCTCTCAAACACGATTGAAAGCTGATGCCCTGTTGGAAGAGTTTAATTTTTAAAAGCATTACTCAATCCCTGGTTTCCATGACTGCAGTTTATAAAGTTAAACAACAACAACAGCTTCGTCTCGCTCTCTGCTCTGCTTTGCTCAGCTTTACTTTGGTCGTTGCCTTTTGCTCATTATAACGCCATCAAGCCGGGCTATTAATCATGAGCTTATTGAGGCATAAACGCGTTGAGCCACAGCGCCCACGTCTTTGGCATTTGGCACCCTGGGTGTTGTGGCCTTCTCACCGTTTCCCATTCCCTGTTCCCTTTTCGTTGTTGTTGTTGTTGTTGTTGTTGTCAATGTTGCAGCGCTTTAATAAATATTCATTTGATTTAAAGGCTGAAACTGTTGGTGTTGGTGCTGCTGCTGCTGCATCTTAAATTATTATACGCACACCTGTTTGACGACTTGACACTGTCAAGTCACTAACAGCAAATCATAAATGAAAGAAAACACTCTCAACCGCAAATTTACATAGCGCCTGAAGCGTTTGTGCGCTCCAAGCTGTCATTGTCATCTGATATGACCAGGAAGAGCACACTACTCGTACAGGAGTAAGTATAAGAGACGAGACGCTCTGTTGGTTGGCAAACCCAAACAATAGCTGTCAAAGTATCTCATGACAGCAGCTTACGCACATACACACACTCACACACACACACACGCATACACACACTTAACCATAACTGCACTGTAGCTGACACACATGCAGAGCAATCACTCAATCCGACAGTAGGGGGAAAGTGCGGGGCTCATCGGCAGAGTAACAGAGTAGACTCTGCCCCAGCTTTTGATAAGTGCCCCCGTTGGGTGCTTTTTACATAAGCGTCATGCATTTATGTTTATTCAAGTGTCAGCCAGCCGATGTCTATGTTTCTCTGTGTGTGTGTGTGTGTTTCTATGTGTGTACAAACACTACCCATTTACCAGCTACAATAAAGCAAAACATTTGGCCTGTAATGATTTATCGACAATTGTTGGCAACTCGCTTTCGCCAAACACATCAACCTCAATTTGTTTGTATCGCACTTAATAAAACCCCCCACACCTATATTAACAATTTAGTCACATTAACAATTGTATGATTTCTGATTTAAGTAGCTTTTTAATATTTATTATATTTTTTTAACGATGATTAAAATTATAAAGTAACCGATAAATAAACTCAAACTTTAGAATAAAAAGTGGAAGATAAATTACTCTTATTTTGAGGTACACAAAATTAAATAATTGATTCACCATTTGTTATAAAGATTGGGGAAAGCTCAGCTTCGAGGATTCCCTACATTGAAGCATTCATATCAGCATTCGTTTTTAAGGTATATCTAGTGAAATTGATACGAAAAAGAGACTTGAGGCTATTTACTTTTTAAAATGTTTAGCTCCTTTTCGTTTAATCCACTGTTAGCTAAGAATCCTCGAATGAATATGTTTCCCCATCATGCTTTCCACCAACGCTCTGCATTAAATATCGTTATTATTTAGTTGTCGTAACATATATGCATACATTCACCTTGCACATAAATTGTTGAAACTTGCCACATTACGCATACGCCGTGTTGTTGTGCGCATAAAATATCTATAAAAAAGGTTTAAAATGTGTGAACTCAAGACCAAGGTACTGCCGCGGGAGAAAACTTTCGCACATAAAAGTTGTTGTTGTCTTTCGCATGTGTGTATGTATGTGTGTGTGTGCATGTGTGAAGGCAGTCACTTAATAGAGTAACACTTTGAGAACAAAAGCCGAGGTTGGGTCTTCGTTTTCAATATTTTGTGGCAAACTTAAAACTAAAAACTTTTCCACCAACTTTGCAACGCATAATAATACTTATCATAATTAATTAATATGAAAATTGAATAATGAAAATAAAAATACATAATTCAAGCTGAATTCTTTAACGGGTACAACTCGTACTTTAATGTGGCAAGACGGTAATCGTAAATGCGGCGGCAGTTGAGTTTATTTATATGGCCTGCACTTGCAATTAGTGTGGCAGGCAAGCACTCGGCGCTACCGGACAGCTACTAATTTATCGTTTGTTATGTTTAAAATACAAGGAAAAAAATTAAATATATACTATACATGTATAAGAATTTTAGCAGTGGCCACAGCCATTAACGGCCATTGTGTTACATATTTTTCGAGTAGACAAAAATATTTGCCAGCTAAGAAATGGCGTTGCATATGTGTTGGTGTATGCGTGTGTGTCTGTGTGTCTGTGTGTGTATTACTTTTAAGCCATTTCCCCCTTTTTTGGTTTTCGCTTTGCTTTAAAGCTCCTCTAACATTATTGCGGCACATTAATCACAGACAGGAACTTCTGCCTTCACTGACTGCCGTTCCACCACAGCTGAAAGCAAGAGTGTTTTAGTGTCTGCCTTCTACACTGTCAAGTGGTCGCTGGCAGCTCTAAAAGCATTTCACAAAATATATGGCCAAAGCATAGCACAAAATTAATATGCAATTAAATAAAATTAGCAAAATGTGTGGAAATTGAAAATACGAGTAATATTATTTAATGGCAATCTCAATTTATTTACCCACCAAAAAAACAGGAAGACACACACGCACATTCGATACGCGAATTGACTTTTAAGTGGGTCGGGTCACCGCTTGTTTGCTATCTATAATTTTGGCAAAAATTATGCACAACCGAATACAAATTGTAAACAATAATGTAACAAGCAAACAGTTTAACAAAACTGAACATTGAATGCCCTTTTTAAATTAATGATGCAACAAAATGTTATTCATATCCTTTTAGCTGTTTAGCACTGTGGCTTAATGAGATGATTTGGTTTAATTTAATCTACTTTATACAAATTAAAATATTAAAATAAGTTAAATTATTTAAGCCTACTCATTAAACAAACACACGAAGATATAACTGGTATTTCTAAAATACAATCAGCAATAATTTTAACGGTCAAGAAAGCAGCCAAAAGATGTAGAGCTAATAAATTGTTTATCTTGACGTATGTTAGCGGAAGCGATTAAATTCATACATGATTAATTTTGTGATCATTTAAATAGTATTAAAATAAACAATAGTAAACACAAACACAGGTACCCTTACTGTGGTAGCCTTAGTCTCACTGACAGCTATATCCTGTAATCTACCCTTAAGCAACATAAGCACTTTCAACTTCCAATGTTTTCTTTCTATGTCAACAAATATAAATTCATATCCTACGTATACGTAATATATATGCCATAAGATTAGATATATTTATATTGATTACTAGTGTATGCAAAACTATAGGGTGTTTAAATAATACAAGTAAGTTTAATACAATTACGAATTGAGTATATTAAAAATTTAGTTTTCAGCTCATTGAATTTAATTTTACAATTGAAACAATGTTTGTACGAGTCAAAAATTAGATAAACTCATACGTGCACACATAAATATTTTAATGTGAGTATTTTAATGTATGTATATATAGAAAGTATGTGAAAATTAGCGAATTATGTAATATGAATTTAATTTTATTATTATCTCTATGCGATTTGAATATTTAACAAAACGTTCTACACTGTTGCATAAAATTAATTTGATTTCAATTCGAATTACATTCCTAGGCATAACTCTGTGTTTAAAGCGCTTTAATGAGGTTGTATTTAAGCGAATAACAATTGTACTTCTTGTCTAGCCAAAGATTTATTTCGATGTATTCGAAAATATAATCCCTTGTACCACATTTATAGAACTATTAATAAAACTAAATGTCGGAAAATAACAGATCGTACCTGGTAAAGGTTTTTAGTAAATGCTGTACAGTAAAACCCTTTTTCTCAAGAACAATTTTTATGACTGGTAACATGTTATATCCTGGTTGAGAACCCATTCTTATTTATAGTTATTTAGTTATTTTTTTATATTTTTCTAGTCTGACATTGAAAATTGCAGAACCAGAAAATCATATTGTTATACGACTTTTGTGATTATGAAACTTTTACTACGCCACATTTTTATAGTCATAAACCGGATGGTGCGCGTCTGTAGTGGCATTATAATGCTTTCACGCTAACCCACATACACACACACACACACACACACACAATCACACGCCCAGAGAAGCCCACATATGCATAAATTGTATTTCTCGTCGTATGTGGCGGTGTTATATGAATATAAAAAATTGGATTGCATATCGCTGGGCTCTGTAAGCTGCATATTTACTATATTTATTTATTTATTTGTTGCTCGCAAACAAAAGGCATTTGGCATTTTATATCTTTCATATTATATGCCATGATTTTACGAGAGTTATTCCCGATGACTGATGCCCCATGAAACGGATATGCTGACGTTCGCATTAAAACAATTCGTTTTCAAAATATGTTTTCAATGTCAATGATATACATACATAACTTGGGGTTCAAATATAATAAATAAATAAAATATAATAAATAGTAAATCGACCCGATAGTTTCTGTATTGAATTTAATTAAGCCATGAAATCCTTAAAGTTGAAAACAAAAAATATGTTATACAAATTCGATATACGTAAGCTATGTAATATTTTATTGGCCGTAAATTCAATTATAGCAGAAATAAACTTATTAAGTCTCAAATAAAAGAATATAGTAAATCATATGTACAATCATAAAATCATATCTGTTTGTAAGCTGGCAAGTATTAAATATGATACACAGCCGAGTGTTAACAACATATTGCATTAGTACTCTGGCATTTGCAGTTTCTATAAGTTACTCGAGTATTTCCATGGCTGATGCTCTAAAAGCACGTTGCAACTTTAATTTAATCACCGTATAAAATATGCAGCAAATGGAAAATGTTGTTATTCAATTTGCTGCTGAATGAAGTGATGTGTGTGTGCCATTCCCGGTTGTGAGTTGCGCGTTGTGAGGTGGCAATGAACGTGGGTTATATGGATATGGGTTCCGTTCCGTTCGGTTCGGTTCGGCTCGTTACTGTATGCCATCGATGGAGGCGTGCCAGTGGGCGGATACTTGAAATGAGTGGCATGTCGTGTCGGTTTTGGGTAGCGTGCCATGGCCATGGCTACTCCAGAGTCGTTGCACGGCCAACATGTTTACGGCGGTGCGTGCAGCACGTTGATGCATGTTTATTTTCGACAGCCTGCTACCATTTTCTGTTGAATGCAGCATCATATACATACCTATGTGTACACCTTTGTATATATGTGAATACCAATACATACAGGTCATAAAATCTGTCGCTTTTTTGCGCCACTTTCCTTTTGGGCGTCCACAGTAAACAGACGTGTTTTTCATAATGCATTTTTAATATAGCCCACACAGATTGCCTTTGCCATTTTTTCCATTCATTTATTTTAAAATTCGTTTTATTCTTGCCATCAATATCGTCCTTTTTTCATCCTGTTGCTCCATATTTATTTATAAACAATCAGTTGGCCTCATTGAGTCGCGTATAATACTCCGCGGCTTCTATCAATGCCAAACGAAAATAAATAAACCGATTAAAAATACTTTATGATATATTGTTACTTTTTTCCTGAATAAAAGGTAAGACTTTTATACGTGCTTATTGTCAATAGAATTTTAAAATAAATAAATTTTTAGAATTGATAACCTTTATTTACCTTCATTAATTATTTAAAAGCTCAAGAGGATAATGGTCTTAAACGAAATTAGAGTTATTTTGACAGAGAAATCTCATAATTTAATTGGTTTGCTTTTTATAACTTCAATTGGATAAAGCTTTCAACAGACAGATTAATCTTACAATTTAGTTTAAACTTAAAACTATGCATCTAACAATAAGTATTCATATTGCCACAGGCACGCCCCTCATAATGCATTCCAGACTGGTTGACCATAATCAATTGCGCGCGTTGACCTTCAGTTAGCCACAACCCAAGGACTCATTCCCGCCTTCAGTCACTCCTCCTGCTGAGTAGCAACAAGGCATATTAATAATTTTCGCCAGCTATTTGCTTACCAATATCAAGTGGCAAGTCATTATTCATGGCCTGCCAGGCAACTAATGATTATGAGCAGTTCACCATGGATACTCCCACTAGTAAATGGATTGAGGTGTAGATGGTGCACTGAAGGGCATTAATGTGGAGAGAAGAGAGGAACAGAGAGAGGAGGTTGGCTAGAGGCTGTTCATGCAGAAAATTATATGCATAAAACAAGTGATTATGCTGTCGAGAGAACTTGCTATTATTAGGACTATAAAAATGGCATAAAATAGCAGAACAAGCGACAAAAGCTTCATCGTGGCCCAGTCGAGCGTTGGAGTAGAAAAAAATTACAAGTCAACAACAAAAGCAGCAACAATGGCAACAGCAACAACAACAGCAACAACAACAACGATTACAACGAAAGCCGCTAAACAGCCTTCAACAATAAGTGCAAGTCAAGCATGAGACTTGGACTTAGCCAGGTTTTCAGTGGGCTGGCAGGCTAGCAGGCTGGGTGGCTGGCTGGCTTGGTTGGCTGACTGCTGACTGCTTGGCTGGCAGGCAGGAAGGCAGGAAGGCAGGCAGGTGCATAAACTGGGCGTGGCCTTAACATCCGCTTAATGGTAAAGTTTTTGCATGCGGTCGGTCCGCCACTTTAATAATGTAACCCCAAAATGTGGGTCAGAAGTCGCTTTATGGAAAGTCATTTCAATGTTGGAACCGAGTCGCGCTCTGGCAATTATACCACGACCATATGTTGCTGCCCCAACTAAGAGCCTGTGGCAGCTGCAGGTGCATTTTGCACTCTTACTCTACTTATATTTTTATTCATTTTTTCTCTGTGTTTTTTTTTTTTTTTTTTTTTGGATTTTGGGGCTGTAACCCGTTAATGTGTTGCACTTAAAATTTATACCCTGAAATGTAACAGCAGACAACTTTAACTTGCTGTTCCAGTTGCTCTTGTATTTCTGTTGTTTTTCTGGATATTATTTTCTTATGTGGAGTAGTCAACTATTTGCAAAATGGCCGCTTTAAGTGCTGAGCACAGACCACAGAACTTTACGCGCTGGCAATTTGCCGCACAGCTCAGTGCATAGCTGCGGTCAACCGCCACAGGTGTCATTTATAATTCAGCCACAATTTTAATTATGTTGGTAAGAAGCAATAGCATCAGCGAGACTTTTGTGTATTGCGGTCAAAAACAGTGTTTACGTAATCTTTAAGCTTCATATTAAATTCATGACGCTTATGTTTGCTATTTGATTGAGTATCGCAAATGTGCTTAGCTTAGATTTGGTTTCCCATTCCTCATTTATACCCTGTAAGGAGAAGAGGCCAAGTGGATTGGGCCATGTCCATTACACATGTGTAAATATTTATATTAAATATATGTACATAAATAGTACTTATAATTCATGCTGCAAACATATATGAACAATATCCTTTTTATAGACACTGGAACAGACTGTCTTTCTGTCGGTGTTTCTTCTTTTCATCAGAGAAGATTTAAGTGCTGTCAAGAGGCTTAGTTACTGGTATTAGCATTTATAAGGTTCCTGAGTAACTTCTAATGGATAAAATGGTTCTAACGGCATTATAACTGAAGTGCCCCTAAACAGCAACTTTATTTTGAAGAATGACAGTTGTCATGCATAAAAAATTAAGCTGCACAGACAGAAGACTGTTTCACGGAAGCTGCGTGGTTTCTGCGTGGTGTCAAATATAAAATAGTACAGGAATACAAATCAAATAGAGATTGCTTATGCTCCACTTGCATATGTATCAAGTATACGCATCCTTTAACCCCATCAACATAATAACATTTTGTATTTCTTTCATGAAAAGGTAAATAAACTGGCATAAGGCACTTTAGGACTTCAATTTCTTTTCACTGTATGCTCTTCCGTTCTCCCTTTTTCTCTCCCTCATTCCTTAACTCCATCCTCTTTTTGTCTTGCCTATAGTTTGAATTGCCAAAAGCTTTCTATGCTTTCAGCCAATTAGAAATAAATGCAAGCCACTAAAATTCTACCTAACATTTCTCGTGCTGTAATATGTGCAATGGCTTTTTGCTTTATATGAGCCATAAAAACTGTTGGCTCGAGTTGGCTCTTTTTCTTCTTTTTTCGACCGGTTTCTTTTTAGTTTTATAACTGTGCGCCTATACCAGAAAGGTAAGGGAAGAAAAAACTTGCTGTTCGTATGCTAAATTTGAGATCGTTAAAGGACCATCAAGCAAAAAGCGCTTTGTTGTGCATTGAATTGCGCTGCCTCTTGAGGTTTTTGTAGCATTTGGCATGACTCTGTAGGCCCATAATCATCATAAGTAATCTAAATTCACAGTTATGCCATTGTCGATCTCGCTCTTGTACTCCCCTTCTCTTGCTTCTCTTTCTGTTGCTCCTTCTTATGCAGAGTGCTTGATATTAATGTCGACTTTTTGGCAGCATCCGTAACTCTTGTTGCTGTTGCTGTTGTTGTTGTTTGTTTGCCTGGTCAAGTGTAGTGCACATGAATGACAATGACTTCTGACTTTTGTGACTAAAGTGTTGCGCGCACACACACACACACTCACACACACACATACATTCAAGCAATGCCGGCTAACGGTAATTTACATTTATGACTATTGTGATTATAATTACTTTTCGCCTGTTTCACACACTCTCACATCACTTCATTAAAACGTTTACTTTTAGGCGCATAAATATTATTATGGCTAGTCTGCTACAATATATTAGCTGTGTCATTTGTTTATCATTAATTAATATTAATTTCCATTTTATTATTTTGCATTTGAAAATATTATGATATTCTAAAGTTTTCATAATTTTTAATCAATCTGCTGGCATATTTCCTTTGTTCTTATGCAGAAAAAATCTTTATTAATGCATGAAATTTAATCATGTGTATCGTGATTGATTTAATTGCCTTTTATAATTATCGTATACAGTGGAAAAATAAAGAACATAAAGGGTTGTGAGTAAAACAATTTGCCAATTAATTTAATTTGCTATTCAAAATGAACGTATGGATACAAAAAATAAATACTTTAAGCATGAAATCGTCATTCAATATTACTATATTACTATTGAATTTAATATCTAATTAGTTTTTGATATGACATAAAGTAAATATCATAGTTCCTGATTACATAATACTATTGATCCAAGGGTTTAACTGTACATTAAAGGTAAAGAAGGCTTTGGCGAAGAACGTCCTCCCGTTCTTAGAATTTAATGTAGCTTTGTGAATTTCAAATAATTTATTATAACTAAGCCAATGTACAAACAAGCAGTCATTTATCAAAGCTAAACAACACACACTTATTGTTTTGCCAAGCTTTTTAAAATCACTCTTAAAGTGAATTATATGTTGAGATAAATAATAAAACTTGAAACAATTGTTTTTTTAATTAAATACAGCATTTGGCAAAACTTAGCCAACAGACTTGACTGGCTATTTATTAAACAAATATTTACAACATAAATTACTTACTACACAAGAACATGTCCAAAGAACACAGTCAGGCCATAAAATGAACATTCATGCATAAACACAATGGCAAACACAAGAATACTTTTGTTTAATACGTTTGCTTAAACTTGTACAATAAAAGTACGATATGATAACAAGAAAGTTTATCTGATACCTTAATAAGTATTAAAAGTTCTAATTAGTGAAAGGGTATATACACTATTCAATAGAAATTATCTGAAAATGGTTTTTTAACAATTTAGTTTGATCTAAAGGCTTAGAAAAATATCTTGACTTAAAATACACACTGTTAATATTAAACGTCTTAATGCTTGGCATTCATTTAACCAACGTTTTAGTCACTATCAATATTTGATTAAAATAAGAACTCAAACGATGCCAATGCTACTCGATTCTCAACAAATCGTTTTCTATTCATGTGCCGACTACTTTAGAGCTCTAAAGCATTGTGCATTGTTAAATGATATTTACCTACCTGCCTGCCTGCCAACAATTTGACTATTGACTATTGTTGTGGTTGTTCTTACAATATTTACATGGTTGCCATTCGTTCGTCCTGGCCACAAAAGAATACAGCTAGGTTTTCTCAGTGAAGACGTGTGTGCATAAAATTGATGTTTGAAAACAAAAATATTTATTTAGTTTTAGTGTTAATGGAAATTTAATACAGTTTAATAAATCTAAAGACAAATGCTACTTTAATTCTAAATAATTATGCGCCAAGGTGTAGTTTACCAACATCAGAGTGAATTTAAGCCCAATATATTTTCAGAGTCTGCATTGGCTTCAGTCGAATAAATTGAAATTTTAAACTCTCTGATTCTTTGAAGACACTTTATAAATCATGATTTAGTTTATGGTCAGATTCACACACTGTACAGTAACATATTTTATAATTAAGTAAAGAAAAAGTTAGTTTATATTCGATGATTACATATTACAATGGCTTACGAAAAAATAATAATAATATAGTACTACCATTAAAATATGTTCATATATTATTTGTACGGTTTAACTGTACGAAATACCCATGACTCGTGCTCCTTTTGAATGAATGTTCTTGTAATTGGCCATATTTGGTAGCTGGGTATTCTCTAGAGTCGCATTATGGTAGCCTCCATAATTAGCTGTTGTTTTTTTTCTCGCATGACCCGCCCACTCCTGACACGCCCCCGTGGCGCGAAGCTCTATCAAATATTTTCAATACAATTTGTGGTGGTAGAACGGGAAATGTTAAGTTTAATTTAATTGCCACAACAAAAGGCCAAAAGCAGCAACAATGTGACCCAAAGCACAAGTGGATGCACACACAAACACACATACACAAATATGATCAGTATGGACACGAATACACTCGCAGTTATTTGTCATTATTCACACAAACACACACACACACACACATACACTCACAAATAAATTGCCATTATTATTGTTTCGCACATTTGTCGTTGTTATTGTTCTTGTTCAGGATATATGTACTTGTGCATAACCCCTGTATATTGGCCTGGCATTTCAGGTTTGTACGCGTAAAGAATACATGTTAATAATACTACACGCACACACACACACCCATACACTCCCTCTCACCCACACATATGCGGCCCAATGAAAATTATTATTACGTCGCATTTTTGGCGTTTGTTGGCTTTAACGTAACCACACATTTGGGGAAATTATTGTTAATATGCAGCTGCGTACCAACAATATCTGCGCTTTTCTGTATTGCGAATGTCATTTTCATCCTCTCCCAGATCGCATTCAAGGACCACCACAAAATGATGCGCTTACCGTTAATAACATCAGTTTTATGCCTCGCCATCTGGTATAAATTTTAAAGCTACATTTAAGACCAGACTTTGAAGCTTCCTACTATTTACCCCATTTATAAGCATATAAAAAACTTGACTATAATCACATCTGAATATCACAATCGGCTGAATACACATACAGAAAAGCATATTTAACAACCATCTGTGGAAATGACTTGACGAGTTTGTAAAATAAAATATATATTTTGAAGTAAATCATTTCATCAACTTGTTCATTAGCTTAAACAATTCATGAATAAATGAATTTACTCTAAAATTACTGCAGTTACTGAAGTTTGCATTAATAAATGTCCACAAAATTCGCCCAATAATTGTCATATTTATGCATCTGTCATATTCAATTAAACGGATTTTAAAATGCAATCAGTTTAATTTAATTTCCAAATTCTATCAAAACTCCTACCTTTGTGTTTCGTAGTCGCATTGTTACTGCAGTTGAAATTTTGAAAGATAATTAACATAATAATATTGTATACAAACAAACAGATCCACACACCTAGCTACACACACTAATTCACACTCGTTTCCATAGAAAGAGAAGACCAGTGTGTTAGGTGATCGACTAGAAGGTGCTCTGTAATGACCAACTTATCTTGACTATAAAAGTAAGTATACCTCTATTCAAAGTTTAATTAACAGTTAATTGATGATTAATTAATAAAGTATGTACTTCACTAACGTATTTTTGTTCTAAACTACAATTTAGCACACTCTGTGCTTACTTTGTACAGGGTATAGTAAAAGGCAATATGGAACTTGCAAATAGCGCAGCGAGTGAAATTTATTACAACCAACGCACAGACACACATGCAGCAGTGGCATAAAGCACTCGGGCACACACAAACTTCCACACACACAACACACAGACACACACACAAAGACACTGTTACATGGGCTCACATTAGCGTTTACTATCAACTGCAGAGAATTTGCATGTAGCTCCTCTCCGGCCATGAAACACTTTGGCACAAATTTGAATTTTATTTGCTACTTCCGTCCTTATATTGTTTGAGTAGGTGCAGCTGTGCATATGTATATATATATATATATGTGTGTGTGTGTGTGTGTATTGTGTATGTGTGTATATTGTGTATGTGTGCATGAAACTGATGAAGTTGCATACGAGTATTATTGTTAGCCTTGGGGCGCTTTGCTTTTGCCAGGCAGCAACTAAAAGTTATAAATACGTCATGCTGCTAATGTGCCATAATTTCGCATAAAACTAAAGAAATAAGTAAAACTCTTCTCAACTACATTTCATACAATATTCTTTTGATAGCTCGAAGGAAGCACATAAATAAGCACTTTATCCATATGAATTAATGGTGTGGCTATAAAATGCAACTTGATATTTGTTTCAAACTATTTATTTTCACTGATCAGGTAAAGCTAAAGTTTACTTTTCGACAGACCAAAAACTAACACAAATATTCAAATAAAATCTAAATGTTTCTAACCTTTTTTAGGTTTGAAGAAAAAGGATCCTCTTTAAGTATTAAAGACATACGTCATTATATTGACTGTTGCAATCGAGGAAGTCATTCAACATTTCAAAAGTTCAATTGAAGCTATTTCAAATGTCTGTTATTTATGAGTTTTAAAAATGTTTTTCAGCTGGAATTGCATTGAATACCCGCTGGAATTGTCACTGTTTATGAGAACACCTCTACAGTCACGCACTATTATCCACCTATTAGAATATAAATTGAGTTGCTGAAAGTTCGCGGATCAAATTAAATATGTACAGAGGCAAATTGCATTTCATTTTGTAAGAGCAGCAACCATAGAACATGAGCAACGCGAGATATTTCTACAAATTATGCGCCTAAAAGTAAGCAAGTCAACGGACTATAATGTTGGTTGGGTTTTCAAATTCACTTTGACTTGCGCCATTTCCTGCAGCTAAAATCACTAATTAAAAACCGTTGACCGTGATAATGTTTACACGCGGCATATAAATCAGTGGTCAAAAAGGCACAAAAAAGGAAACTAACTGTGCAGTAGCTGAGCTATGAAGACATGTTTGTGTGTTTGTTGTGGGCGACTCTAATGTAAACCAAATGAATAAATAATGTACAATTAACGTTCTGTTTATGTCAATTTCAACGTGTGAACTTTATTAGTATCTTTATACATAGGAAAGTTGCCATTTTCAAGTGTTATCAGACTTTAAATTTGTCAAAACAACCGATTTTTATGTTGTATATAATACAAAGAGTATATTACTTTTATTTAAATCAATCAATACATTTCTCGCAATCTTTTACTATCAAGTATCACAGGTTGTAATAAATACGTATAATACCTTATGAAGTTATCTTTTTGTTGGTATAACTAAATATAAAAACTGTAACTCACTAAAACCGCTCTATGGAAAAGGTCAAAAAGTTCAGTCGAAAATTAAACTGTTTTTTAGAGAATTTTAATTAAATCGCGGAAAATATACACAAATATATCGTTTTTATGTTTGCACAACTGTAAAAAAAAGAACTGATATACCAAATGGCATAAGGTTCTGTAGAGGACACTTTATTTATAAAAATATTCATCTACCCTGTACTAACTGAAGTTTCCCAAAAAGGAATTTAATAGCTGTATACAAAAATATACAAGTCACTGTCAAATGGTCACATCCTTAAAGCATATATTATCTTCTTCAAGATCAGTCGTGTGCATTTAATATTAACTATTTATAGGACTTAATGAATGCTCAAATCTAACTCACCGAGCATCGTCTTTCTGATTACAGGGAAGCTCATAGTCGATTTCTGTGCCTGAAACATGTTCACATATTTTAATTACTTTTATTTTTTCGTACTAACTCGCACAATTGAATTACAACGGCTTTTCATATGCCAGTGAGTGAGGGTATGGATATATACTCTCACACAACATACATATAGGTCGTGTATGTATGTATGTACATATATTTCTCCTCGTTTTTCTGATCTTTTTATTCCCTCTTTTAAGGGTACGTAATTTGCACAGAAATTCGCTGACAAATTACTAATTGAAAGCGCGCGCGGAAACTGTCCATGTTGTCGCTGTCCGCAGTCAGGTGGGCGTGACCAGCTCTCTCTCTCTTCCGCCCACAACGCTCTCAATATGCAGTGACCCGTGCGGTCCACGTTTGTTTGCCCAAATGCACGACGTGTATGTGGTGCGCCTAACGTTTGGCTATACTCATATGGCTATGGCTACTACTACCACTACCACTACTACTATAACTAGTTAGCTAGTATGACTCTGTGGCTGGGATGCAAATGCTGTTTGTCGTGCCCAAGGCTATCGCTTGTAGCTGCTTGCATGCCTGCCCGACTGCCTGCCCGACTGCCTGCCTGAATGACTAAATGACTACATGACTGAATGACTGACTGTATAGCTGAGTGAATGACTGATTTATATGCAAAACGCGGCGAAAACAGTTTTTCAATTAAATTCGTTTGAGTTGTCGTCGCGGATTTCAATTTGAAAGCTGACATATAATTTATTAGCATTAGCCACAAAACGACTTGAGCCCCGCTACCAAACCGACACACACACACACACGCACACACAAGAAATAAAAATGAAAATCCTGCAGAGAAAAAAATTAAAACCGTATATAATGAATGCAGAGTTTCATCAAATGCGGCTCAATCCAATAACACAGCAAATGAAAATGTGACAAATTTGCTTTTCACTTTGGAAAATTAAAAACGAGCACATAAAATACACACATACACACACACACACACACACAGACACCGACTACAACAGAAAAATTGTTCATTCATCATCACAAAATTTCGCATGATGCTCTCCTCAAATGGGCTGCTCTTTTATTTGGTTGGATCCTCTTCGCTGTGCCATATAGTATTAGGGCGTTAAAAGAAAGTAATCTAACATTTGAGCTAAAAATAGATTAACAAGTTTGTTAAAGTCAACATCTAAAAATGAAGCAAATTCATGACCTCGTTGCAGGTTAAATGAAATTAACTCGAAAAATGATTTGGTTATTAAAAGATCCTCAATTTATCCTCAATTTTCACTTTAAATCTTTACTAATGCATTGCAATGTATTAAAAAATCTACGATAGATAAACTAGAACAATATTTTTTACTTGGTCATTTTCTGAGAATGATTTTAAAACTGTGTTTTTACTACTTCAATATTGAGGTATTTATAAGGAATCGTTACTTTCAAGATCTGTTTACTATCGTATTTTTATTATTTTAATTGAGTAACTAAAATATTCCGAAAATGTTTGAGGTATTTATAAAGAAGTTTCACTTTCAAGATCTGTTTAATATCTCTAACAAATACAATAAGGATACCATTATCTTCATAATCTGTCTAAGAATAGTTACTGCGTCCAGGCATTAGTTTGGGTTATTTTGGTAAGAGCACTCAATTGTCGTCAAGGCTTAACAGAATTTCCATTTTCTGAATTTTATTCACAATTTTTGTTTGTTTTTTTTTTTTATTTCGTTGGCTTGGCAAACTTAAATCCGAGGCATTTGATATTGATTTACTTAAAAGGCAATATCAGTTTGCAAAGCACCAGTGGTAGCAGCAATGGGTGGTAGCTACAACCCTTGGCTCAATATTCCTCTATAGCATAGAAGGACGTTGCCCCCCAACGTTTCCCCTTCCATATCGAAAAATGCGAAAATTGTACAATGAAAATTGGAGTGAAATTAAACTAAGGCCCGCAGGCGATAACGTCGCCGTTGCTTTGGACTAAGGATGAGGCTCAGCTCAGACTAAGGCCGAGTCGGAGACAGGCTGTCCGGCTGAATGACTGGCTGACTTGTTGGCATTCATTTGGCTGTGTGGCCGGCGTAACTTTGGGACACTTAAGCGGCATCGTACTCGAGAATGTCTGGCCCCATGGAGTTGGAGTTTGGAAGATGGGAGTGGGAATGGTTTTGAGCCATCATGTTTCAGGGCCACGAAATCGTTGCCCCTGCCTTTCTAATGAGACAAAAATTGCGATTTGAATGCAAATAACTGCAGGGCTGCTTCAGACAACCTTCGAGCTGGACAACAATTACATGGCATTGAAGTGGACTCCAATTGGGGTGTGAGCTCTGGGCTTTTAGCTTTGTCAACTTCCATTTAAATTTACAAAATGAAATGCAAAAGGAATTTCTAGGCTTTGGTTTTGTGCGAGGCCTGTTGGCATTTTAATGAAGTTCTTTAAGGCCATCTCTACGCAACAACTATTGCCGATAGAAGGTGAGTCTAAAGGGACTTAACCAAAGGTGACTTTGGGAGGTCAGGCAACGTCTGTTTGCATTTAATTAAATGCCAATATTTGAATCAATTTGCATTGTGAATGTGAAAAATGTGCGGCAGGTTGACTAATCAACTCTTGGTTAACATTTCTGCGTCACTTTGCATATTTGTATTCTATTAATTTTGGCCATTGACAATAGCATTCCCAACTTCCCAACTGCCACTCCAACAGAAGAAGAATGTGGTTCATAATATCCTGGACAGGAGCTGCAAACAGTATGGCAAGCATTCCATTTACCTTAACTTGACAACATTTCTCGGTTAATTTTGATTCGATTTGATTTGATTTAGTCCGTATCAATTTATCTTTTAGCCTGGTAAACAATGTCTACTTCCATGATAGAATTCAACATACCCATACAATTTGATGGTTTCTATTTGCTATGGGAAAACCAACCGGTATAAATTCAAATTATGCTTGTTAGCTACACGGTATCTACATGTTCTGTTCTTTTTTCAATCGGCCAAAACTAACAAATAAATTGAATTGATATCTAAAAAAAGAAAATTACAACACTTAATGGTTGGAAAATTAAGTACAATACATATGGATGTAGAATTTTCGGAATCGATAATTGTAACTATAGTTACTCGAGTGAATTAAAAGTTTGGCTTCTCATTTATTTTAAAATTTAATTCAATCAAAGTGTTAAAATTTACTTAAAGTTTTTTAATATCTATGAAATTCATATCACGAAATTTTTTGATATCTTTATTTATTTAATTGCTGTTTAGTTCATTTTCATTTCCCAGAATTTTCATCTAAAGTAATTCAATTCAATAGTGGGAAGCTTAAATTCCGTTTGATGGCCATGGAAATTTGATTTAATTAGTATTAAACAAGTTAACGTTTCTAGATAAATAAAAATTATATGTATGTGCATTTATTTATTGGGTATGTTTAATTTAAATAATATATGCAAATCATTTGTAAATCTCTTTAATTTAATTTACGGGTAAAATCCCCACACATATGTCCACACACAAGAGGTGTTAATTTATATAAATGTTTTTGTTAATCCATATAAATGTTTTTGTTAAACCAAGCTTTTTTCACTGGCACTTATCGACTTAAAATGATTGCCAAACAAAATGTTAAAACATTTATTGGTATTGGTATTTCGCAACATAATTTAATTATGTTGATTTTTATGCATTAATTACTAATTTATTTACATGTTAAACAAATTTTAAAAGAAGTATAAATATTTTTTATTCGTACGATGCAAAATGCAAACAAATTGCCGGCTAAATACTTACTGAAAGTTTTTAACATTAATCAGAGTTTATTTATTGATTGAACAACCTTTGCCAATGGATTATAAAACTTTTTATTCAAAACTATTTAAGCTTCCAACAGCTGCTGTTCAAACTCAACTATAAGGGAGCACAATTTTTAAATACGAAAGTTTAAATACTCTTTAGAATTTTTAATTGGTGTTCATATTTTTTGTTTACCTTTCGCTTCAGTGGAAACTACATTAAATTAAGATATTGTGAACTTATCCAAAGAGTTATCTTTAGATGTAATTTTGTTAATTAAGAAAGAATACCTGTCCGGTTGGTGGGTAGATTGATTGAAGCTTTAATTTCAAATATTTATTAAATGCGCATACGCTGGCGAAGGCAGACAAGAGAAATTAGTTGATTTCAAAGGAAGACCAAAAAATGGAACAAATGATTGGCTTTTGCTCGAGTTGGCAGCCAGTTTAGCATGGCATTTGCTTTGTTGTGGCCTGTTCAGCAACGGTCAATGCTTTGGCATTTCTTTAAAAAGATGCTTTCGGCTTTGGCCATAGCTATGACTTTGGCTGTGAAATAATATGCTCACCGCAAGCTTTTGCTGTGGCTTGTTTGCCAATACAAGGCACAATCAGTTCAGTCTTAAGATTCCATAACAGTCGGTCCTCCCCCCCCCCAGGATCACGACCCCAATTCAAATCCCATTCTTAATTTCAATCCCCAATATGAAACTCCTGTAAAAAGCCGATGTTGCTGCATTTGAACAAAATCCTTCACAAGCTGTGACGCAATTCGTGCGAACGTGTCTCAATAACAAAATTAACAGAAATTGCAACATATTGTACAAGTATATGTGGATAGTATGTACATACATATGTGGCATGTGGCATGTAGCATGGGGCATGGGACCGACACGTGCGTATGTGGTTTGTACAACAAATTGCTGCAAAAGCCAACAAGGCGGTCAGCAACTGTGTCAAAAATTGGCATTGAACAACTTATTTGGCAACCATCCATAGCAACAAAGTTACAAGTATTACAATTGTGGTTCATGTGAAATAGAACATTTTATTTAGCAACAACTTTTAAGGTCATTGATATATACTACAAAATGTAATTTAACATTAGAATTGTAATCAAATGCATTCAGGTGTATTCAACAATTCACTCGAGAATTTGATGAAACAATCAAACGAAAAGCCCGATAAGCTAATAAATATCAATTAATATAAATCAAAATTTCTTAAACAGTGAATATAAAAAAGGGCAACTCTGTTAAAGAGTTTAAATCTCAAACTGTAAAATCTACTCAATTTAGCTGACATTGTGGGCAGTCAAAAAGTTCAGTTGCAACGTTTACACAGTCCGGCACAGCTTGAGTTCCACAACAACAAGAAAAAATGCTTAATGAAGCGTCTGGTATTGCTGCCATCCTGCCACCGTGCCACCGTGCCACCTAATAGCCAACAATGACAAAAGGGTCGCAGTCTTTGGCAACTGTTGCCCGGTCCAAGCCATGGACTGAGCTGGTTTCACGCCCATTCACACTGACTGACAAACACACAGCAGAACAGCAAGGGAATCGGTATCTGTAAGTGTAGGATTGGGAGATGGAAGGAGGAAAGGGGATCCACACATGTGACCAACAGCTGGACCACTGACAACACCAAAAATTGGATGGAGCCCATTGAATATTATAGAAATAGAAATACGTACGTGCAAAATTTGTGCGCTTGATTAAATTTGAGTCAGCAGTGGGTGGGTGGGGACCAGTGGTGAGTCCGTGACCAGTGGCAAATGCCACAAGTGTGAATCAAGTTGAAAGACAATCAGGCGGCAATTTAAAACCATTTTCACTGTGGACATCCCGCCACCAGGAAGTCACCACCTGCTGTGGCCCAATCAATTGGTGGATAGGCGGAAGAGCGGAGTGGCAGCTGATACAGTTACACAGTAACTTCTGCTCGATTAGTTTTGATTTGGTTATTTGGCATTAGGCAATATGCTTTTTACTTTTTGCCCAATTTCTTTCATTTTACCAATTGTTGGCTTTCGCTGGCCTCGACCAAATAAACTAATTCCATCGCCTTGAGTCAGTCCAGCTGCGCTCCGTGGCCAGCTGAGGGCCTTGTCATACCCCAATCTTTGGTACAAAGTTGTTTATAGACATACACAAAGTAGCAGATTTTCTGGAGTTTTGAAAAGCTTTGCCCGAGACAACAAAGGAGATTGACATTTGGATTGTATTTTAAAAATAAGTAAACTACTTAAACTAAATTTAAACTACGGATTACTTTTTTATATTGGATCAATTGTTACTTTTGTATTTCCAAATTAAGTATGTATATTTTCCAATTAATAAGTTTAAGCACATGCTACCCTATTGAATTGATTTTTTCTATTACTTTAAACACAGTTTTTGGATTTACGTGCGTGCTGATAATGTTGCATTTTGGTGGTCACACATGGCGTATACTTAATATCTTCCAGTGTCACGTTTTTATGCCAAAATCAAAGCATCAAATTGTTGGATTGCTACGTGGCATAAGCTAAAATTCATTTTTTGTTGCTGCCTTTCCGCAAGCAACAACAAGAAGGATTAAGACATTAAGGAATCTGAAGGGGTGTGGCCAGAGGTAGAGGTACGAGGTACGTACAACGTGACCAGTCCACGTGCCCATAGTACTCCCTTAACACCTCTATAATTTGACATAAAACCAGAGCCGAGCTGAGAGCCGAGATCGTTTGTCGCGCGTGTTGTTGGGCCCTGAATAAAAGGTATTACACTTCCGTTAAATGTCGCTATTATTTAACAATTTTGTTTATGTATGCTTTCCATGCAGCGACCCCTTCTGTTTCATCCTCATACATGCATACATACTAGTATACTAGACTAAGTAGTATGAAAAAAATATAATTTATGGTTACTCAGACTACCGCTACAAGCGAGAGAAGCGGCAAGGGAGAAACTAAATAGTCGTCGTTGCTCTTGTTGTTGTTGTTGTTGCTTGAGTCGAAACAAAAAGTAGGAAAACAATTACAGCTGACTTAACACTTCCGTTTCTTGTTGGAAAAAGTCGCACACGTTTATCCAGCCAACAACTTGCCACTTGCCACCACTTGGGGGAGGCCGAAGGAGAGTCACGATAACGCACTACCTTCCCGCCCCGTCAAGCACTTGAAATTGTAATTTAACACGTACACAATACACCTTTTCTTTTTTGAGAATCATTTTTCGTAGCCAGCCAGTGATGGGTTAGGTCAGACTCACAAGTGCCTGCTTGATCCTGTTTTGATGGGGGACACCAAGATTGCATTTTATTCCGTACTTCTGTTTCCCCAAACGTTGGTCAAAACTTTTTTATATATAGGTATAGATTGTTTGTATACTTTAGACCTCTTCACAATGCATATGATTTGATTAATTTATATACATTTAAGTAATTGCTTACTTTGGCAACACAACATAATATACAGCAGCATCCAAACATATGTCAATTAAATTAAACAAAGATTGCTCTTGTCAGTGTGTTTTTCAAGTATGATAACATTTTATTGGCTTCATTGCGTTTTAAAATCAAGAAAAATTTTACAAAAATATTCATTCAATGATAATAAAAAGCACCTTAGTAAAATTATTTGTTATGATTTGATTTGTGCACTTACTAACTAAATATTCTCCTCAGAGTTCGTTTACAAAATAACATCGATCAAAGCATTGATACTTATTATAATCGTTTCGATAAGTACACATACGATTTCTGGTATGGACCGCTAATAGATCTTAAAGCTCATAGATCAAAATATTCGTTTACTTTCCTATGCGACTTCGAGTAAATATCCAAAAAATATATGTTTATTTAGTGGAAATCATTTGAAGTGCATTTTAGAACAATAATGTTGGATTAAATGGTTTTTAATGTGGTGCGAAAATAAATAAATTCAATAAATATATGTTTTTCTCTTATGAAAATTGAAATCGAAAAAGTGCCTGATAGGAAGGTGTTTTATTACCTTATAAAATGAATATGCGGTTGGCTGCCTAACGAAGGATAAAAAATGTCGTTTATTCTATACGCTTAATAAAAATAAACTTTTTAAAAGCTGTCACAATAAATTCCTTTTTGGTAAATTGAGTAAAAGTTAACACAATATTCGAGTCGATTAAAAAATGAAGCATATGTTTTCAGTATAAAAGTTTATAAAAAATAAATCAAGTTAACGAAAATTTTGTTAACGATACTATGTAAAATTTGATTAACTAATTATTTAAATATTCAAATACATTTGAATAAGTCTGATAATGTTATCTTCTTTAGAATTGGAGCCTACGCATTGAATATTTTTCAATAGCCTGGTAAACATATGAATGTCTGTTGCTGCCACGCCTTTTTTAAAGATGCGAGGTGCGAACACAAGATTGGCGATTGTCTGAAAAAGCCTAACTACAAAAGGCAAATCAACTGGCCCAAAAAAAAAAGTATTTCTGCGTTTCGAACAATTTGTGCAAATTGATTGTGTTAATCTTACAGCTAATGCAAACTTATCAATAAGTTAATTGATGAAATTATAAATACATTTTAAATGAAATTAATGCGCAAATTTTGTGCACAATTTACAACCAACTGTTGTAATTGTTTGTGAATAAAGTAATGGCATTGATCATTTAGTTTCGATTTGTTCATTCGAGACACAGTTTCTTACTTTAGTTTGAGATACACAACTCGAGAAGTAATAGGCATGGTTGTAAGCTCTCTAAAGTAATCCTGAAGCATTTCTATGCAAAGCTTAGATATAACTGGGCGGCATAAACTACGTGTAGTGTGGGACAGCGAGGACAGCTCACTTCGGTGACTCCGGTGGTGCATTGGGGCTGCCAAAGAGCTCATCATACGATGGAGCTGCATTAGAGAAAAGTTGTCATCATTAATCTTATCGCAAACTTACAAAAACCACTTACGCAAAGCCTGCGATCGAGATGCTCCAGATGTGGATGGCAATTGGGTATAACCACTAGCATAAGGCAGCGAAGGGGATGCACTTGACGACATGACGTGCAGATGAGGTAATGGATGTGCCGGTGGGGATACACTTGTCGCTACCACATCCTCGGCCAAGCCGAACGATGGACTTGGCTGCGACATTGCTGGAGACGCACTTGATGGCATCACATGCTCCGCCAAAATAGGATATGGCGATGGACACGATTGCACCATCATTGGACTGGACGAATAAGGCATGTAGGGCACATTGGAGTTGCTCCGCCAACTGGCACGAGCCGAGGGACTGCCAAATTGTGAGGATTGCGAGCCTGATGTGTACGACAGCTCCACACCATTAACAGCGGGACTTAACGTCGAATCAGATGCGGTGGAATTTAAAGAGCTGCATTCACTGTACTGCGAAGAATGCGATGGCGACCCAATGGAGGAGTCTAATGTTGGATAGACAAACGAAGCGGCAGCTGGCTCAAATGGATTACCAGGTGTAGTGATCACGTCATCAGGTCCAGGCGGTCCATTATCGGGTCTAGGTGGCAGCGATGGACGCACAGCGCCAAGTCTTGTCGATGTATCCTGCGAGTATACCTTAAAAGGCAAATTAAGCACAAGATTCTTGAAGAATCCACGAAGTACCGCCTCCACGCGCAGCTCATACGAAATGGTTATGACGCCACTAAACTCTTGATCCGTCGGTTGCGCCGTCTCTGGCATGAGTAGTTCATGGGCAAAGCTGCGCTCGCTCTTCTTGTGCACCGAACCCGTCTCCTTATTGGCAATTCCAATGCACTCGATCTTTTGCACCCGCAAGGGTACGTGGCTATAGTAGGTGACATACTGTAAAATGCTAGATGATAAAAAAAATCGAACATAAGAATATGATAACAGGAAATTGTTGTACTCAATTAAAAAACATACAAAACACAAAAGTGTTTTGCCGTTCAGCGATAGCTGTGGACCTCTTAAGGTTTTTATCAATATATAAATCAGTGCAATATCATTAATAGTAATGTACTTACTTGAAGCGCAGCTTCTCCACATTTGTTGTGCTGTTATTCATGACGGTGACACAAATGCGCAATGGTTCTCCACGCACAGCAAAATCCTCGGGCAGCAGAGCGACCATTGTAATAGGCCGTGTGCCAAACAAGCTAATTGTCTTGGTTATTTGCTTTTCCAGCGGTGTAGGATTGCTCCTATATGTTATGGGAAGCGGCATATTCTTCACAACCGTAAATGGTATGGTGTGACGTTCGTTGAAGGTCCAGGGCCTCTGTATTAGTATACGCATCTTATATTTAATGCTGCCATAGCTCCCTCTAAAACTCGAGGGCAGCTGACGGCCCAATGCTACATTGAAGGTAAATGTATGCTCGCCGGCTGATAGTTCCAGGCCGCTTGGCTCAAATTCTGGAAGCGGAGTTTCGCTGTGCTCGTAAATCTCTTTGCTTGTGTAAAATAAGCTGCGCGTGTATTCATTGTTGTTGGAATTTTTGCGCAAGATTTCCATCCACTTGCATTTGCCTTTGCCGGTCACTTGAATTTTGATGGCTGCAAGGAAAAACAATTTAAATTTAACGGTCAACAAAACGCCCCCTGTCGTACAGTTTGCGTGGCACCACGAAAGGTGTGTGAATTGGCTATTTCAACGAATTATAGCATAATATCCCGGGAACGCCAACTCATAGGAATTTTTTTTCACAAAATATCCCAAAGCGCCATTTATTCGTGGCGCCATCTATTTGTTAGCGCCGTCAGGTGTCATATTGATTACTTCTAGAACTCGGTTTTGGGAGGGCCAATTTTAATAAATAAAAAACAAAGTAAATTAAAACAATTCAACAGTATATTTAATTTACTTTTGTCATTTTTTAGTGGCAATTTGGTTTGTTTCGCTCTCGCCGTTCTCTCTTTGTTCGTGTTGATAATATTTGACATTTTAAAAAAGGGCAGATTTTATCTTTTTTGTCTTCTAAAAACAGGACAGATTTGTCTGCAAAAAAGCTACATCGTTTTCACTTGGTTCATTCAATAAGAAGCTAGACAGCCCTGCTCTCTCTACCAGAGTTGCCACCTATTGCGGAACAGAAAACATCATTTTTCATTCTACTAGCATTGTGGAAAAGTCAGATATTTAATTTAATTGTCGTCGTTCAAACAGGCAAGTAAACATTTAATAAAAAAACGAGTAATGTGCGCAACAGCATTAGATGTGTGTTACAAAAGTGGGTCAGCACAGAAAACGCGAATTAAATCATTAAAAATTGCCAAGCCGGACATTTTCTCATGTGTTTTTCTACATTATTTTTCCCTTTAGAATCGCAGACAGTGAAAATATAAATGGAGTAAAACTGGTAATTACTGACGTGAAAATGAATGCCAACTATATAGCCCGTGCTCTGTGCTATCATGGACAGCCATTGCAAAAAATCTGGGACGACGAGCGAGGCGTTGAGGATTTAAGGCGCCTTAATCTAACGCAGCCAAACTACAGCGTGTACCAGGAGCGGCAGAAGTATTTTACTTTTCAGGAGCGGGCGAAACGCTTAAAGATCCATCAGTTTCTCGCACGCAAAGCAAGTGATTTGTATGACAAGCAGATGGTCGGCAATGTAATGGAGGAATCATGGCTAGCCCAAATGAATGATTGCTTCGTACCGCAGCCACCTATAGAGTTCTTCATGAATGTTAAGGACAAACGCAAGGCCTGGGCACATCGCATGGGTGCTCTTAAGCAGGGTGACATCATATGTGCAACTGTGCAGAAGGTCATGTCTAATGCCAATCGCATTGTGGTCAAACCACTGTGCACCGCGGAACCTTTACACTTCTATCTAGCCGATATACCCATTAAGGTTAGTTTTATAGGCAAATTCCACGACATCAGAGTCATGCGAAAGTCCCTAATAGTCCCATTAAGACGATAACTTTATTGTAATCCATATTGTTTCTCCACTTCTAGGCTATAATATTTCAAGATCAATGGGGTCCTCTACCACTGGACAAACAGGGCAACCCACGTCAATTTGCAGCTTATGATTTTATACGCTGTGAAGTCTGCAGTGTGTCCGCAGATGTGGAGCGTTTGACACTGGGCATGTTGGGAATGTACAACAAAAGACCCGATATCAAACTGGGCCTATGCGACTTGACGGATTTTCCCAAGTACTATCGGTATGTGAATAAACCTATTAGTAAACAATCAAATTACTTATTTCATCTCCTAGTCAAGTGCATAATCAGGACCATCCGCCGTTGCTGCACTATGAGGATCAGTTAAATGCAGCCCCGGAATTTGAGAATCCAAACTATGATGTGCTCTTTCAGCTAAACGGACTGCAGCCCAATGAAAATCTCTCCTTAATGAACTATATCAAAGTTGGCTTTCCCGAATCGGATTATGCGCCTGAGTTACGTCAAAAACAAGCCTCTCAATGGGCATTCCGGTAAGTCTAAGTTCTATGGCTCTAATCACAGCTGGTTGCTCGTTGTAACTGTAGTTAACGACTGATAAGCCCAGGTCATATGAGACTATTATAAAATGCGTACGCTTATCAGTTATTTAGATGCTGAGCAGCCAGGCGCGAATAAAGCAGATTATAGCTTATATTCATCACTATTTGTATGTATAATTGACCATATATGTATCCATTGCACCCCGCTTAAACACTCGAATTAATACGAAACATCAGCTCCGTGGCTGATGGCATTGAGCACTTTAAGAATGGCCAACAAGTTGAGGCCTTTCAGTGTCTAAACAAGGCCCTAAACATTGATCCGCGCAATGTCGAGGGGCTTGTGGCGCGCGGTGCACTCTACGCGAATCGGGGCAGTTTCTTGAAGGGTCTCAAAGACTTTGAAAATGCGCTTGTGTTGAACAAGTACCATGTGAATGCACGAAAATATATGGGAGAAACGTTGGTAGCGCTCGGACGCAGCTATGAAGAGGAAAATCGCATACCCGATGCCATCAAGGCCTACACCGACTGCCTAAATCTGTTGCCACAGCATGAACAAGCTCGCACATCACTGGATGCACTGCAGCAGCGACCATCTGCAGCTGCTGGCTCGAACATAATATCCAATATGCAACCAAACGCTGAGATGCTCAATAAACCAAGTGCTATCAACGCGGCCGTATTAAATGTCTCCTCAGAGGACTCAAGTTCATCCAGTGATAGTGAGGACAACGACGATCAGTGTAAGTGACAGCCAAAGCTTTACCAGAATTTACCACAACCAACCTATTACATATTTTAGCAATAAAATCCCGGAACAAATCAACGTACTTACCAATTGAACAGGATAAACGGGCTGTGAGCGATGCTCTATCCGTCAACGAGTTCAAGTTGGACGACGATGAAACAATGAGCAGTGTACGCAAGCTTCTGCGTGAGGCTAACAAACACAAAAAGTCCAAAAAGAAGGGTAAAAAGAAGAAGGACAAGGATAAGGACAAGAAGGCCAGCACAGGCAATAACAAAAAGTCAAAATCCAAATCATCTGATGACAGTGGAACGACGGAGGCAGCTTTGGAATTGCTTAAAAAGATTGATTTTGCTGAGGCATTCAGGTAACTGCGTATAGTTCATGATTAGCTGGTCAATGTAATCCTAGATCATACAACTGAAGCACTTTTTTTGCTATTTCCTTTGAATTATAAAATGTACAAGTGCAAGAAATATGATCTAGGGTCATTGGCCCTCTTTAAGCTTCCAACTATCAATTGACAAACTTCCCTGCGCTCTACCATCCATGACGAATCAGCCGGGATAAGTATGCTAACTGATTTGATTCCTTTTGTGGCCATTTTCTCACGCTCCTTTTTTAACAAAACTTTTGCAGGGTCATGAGCACCAGCACCACTGATGATCAGCTAAAGTCTCAGCTGAAAAATTATTTCAAGCAAAAGAAGCGCTCGGAAACACCTCCACCACCTCCTGCACCCACAACATCGCGGAAACCGTCGTCGTCGGCAACTGGTTACGACCTCATGATGGGTCCAAGTACTTCGAAACATGCGGCAGCTGCCGCTGCCATTATTGATGACGAACAACCTCCTCCGGCGCCCAAGTTTCATGATAATCATAATCCGCCACAGCACCAGCAAAAACTCTCCTTTCAAATTAAAAAGCGTCCGCTGCAAATGGACAAATTTGGATTGTTACGTTTGGCCACGCCGCTTAGTTCGCACTCGCAAAGTCGTAGCCGGAGTCGCAGTCGCTCACCCAGACGACGGAATAGTCGCAGCCGATCCCGTGGAAGACTCACATCAAGACGACGCGGCAACTCACGTTCACGGAGTCGCAGCAGAAGCAGTCGTAGTCATTCGCGACATTCAAGATCGAAAAGACGGCGTTCACCGTCACGTTCACGAACTCGCAGTCGTAGTCGGAGTTATTCATCACAACGTTATGGAGGCGGATCACGCTACAGGGGACGTGGTGGTGGCTCCTGGTACAAGCGCGATAGACGATCCCGTTCACGTTCCTATGGCCGAGGTCGTCGTACACCTTCCCCGTTTGTGCCACGACGCACTCCTTCACCATTTGTGGCAAGACGAACTCCGTCACCGTTTGTGCCACGTCGTACACCATCACCTGCCTCTCGCTATCGACGTACACGGTCACGCAGCATCAGTCCACGACGTCACTATGCGCCCCGGTTTCAGCCACGAGGACGTGGTCGTGGACACGCCCGTGGACGTTTTCAGCATCGCTGGACCTTTGACAATCGCAGCAACGGTAGACGGATTAGTTCGGAAGAGGATTTAAGACCACCAGGAGAGGAGCCCACCATCGAAGAAGTGGATGAAATGATCAAAGAAGCACAAAAGGAACGCAAACAGGGTATTATCGAGGGCGATAAGGGTATACTAAAAAAACGAGTCGCAGATACGTCTAGTGATACCGTTTAGAGTTTAGATATAGACCACTAATATATAGTGTTAAGGTTCCCTCGTATACGTGCTTTTATGTATGCTTAAATATTCATTCAAAATGTAATAGGTAACAACAAAAAAAACTGCAACACAAACCTGAACACCAAAATAAAGAAGCTTACGAAGCAATTTGCAAGATTTGCATACGTAACAAATTACAAAAATTAAAACCTATATTGTTCTTATATTTCCGAATATAAATTATGTACAAATGTGCAATTGAAGTAATATTTGCAGCTTGCGGGCAAGTTATTTTTAAAAATTTGCTTATCAAATCAATCACTTCCTTTTTTAACTTAAAAACCGATAGTTCTTTTTTAAAAATATATAAACAACAGTTGATTGTTATAAACTAAAAACCATACACTTCTTATAATTCTAAAATAATGTTAGGTGCAATGTGACAGTGAATTAAATTTTGTCATTTGCGAAAACATTATTTTGTAAAATTAGCTTTTCAAAAACATAATTTGTTTTTTAAGTTACGTGTCATATTTGTGTTTAAAAATCCATTTTTTTTTAAATCGATAATATACTCTTTTGTATTTGTTTACAGGGTATATATTAAAACTGCAAACGATATCAACAGTTGATTGTTGTTTTCTTAACTAATTACATCTGCATATTGAAGAACTCTTGCGTGCGAGTGTGTGTGTGTGTTTGTGCTTGTATTTCTATTTATACCAAAGCGCGTGCTTTGCTCCTCTCACGAGCCAATAACAAACACAACGAGCAACAACAAACCTATTGCTCAAACCGGCTATTTACAATAGTTGACGCTCTTTTACTCACTCACACAAACACCTACAAGAGTGAGAACGAGGAGAATTGCTCTATGTGTTGGTGCACCATATGCAGTCGTATGAGAGCTGCGCATAAAATGTCTGGAAGCTAACCGAAGTCAAAAAGGCTGACTGAGTGTAAAAAGCGTCCCTCGTATTTAGTTTATATTTGCCTGCCGGCACAAGCGGAAGCAATTTTAGAGCCCGCTTTGGGGTAATCTGTTTGTCTGGTTGTCTGCCAATGATTGTGAGTGTGTATTTGTTTGCGCACAAGTCTTTGAATTAGAATAATAAACGCGAAAAGATATTGTAATTAGTACGTGAGCTTAAATTAAATTTAAACTTTCAAGCACAATAAATGACGAGCTAAATTTGACATATATTAAAGTTCAAGCACACACGCACACACACTCGCACAAAATATTATTAAAGTTTGCAGTGTAAGTGAAAGAGATACATATTTACATAAGCGTTGCAATTCTAACAATAACAACAAACTGCATGACGATGAAAGAACGCAATATACACGAAGATTGCGAATAGAACAGTTGAATGAAGACACAAAACAACACGCGGCGATGGCAGTCGGATTTATAGCTTGGACTTTGACCGATAACAGCGCACCCACAAAACAACTATTATAACGAGAACAACTACAACAACTTGATACATGAAGACAAAGAACTTGAAAAAAGCCATGCTTGTTGTTGTTATTATTGTGACTGCGCTACAGTTTCAGCTGCCAAGTCAGACTTATTGCCAATTATAAACAGAATGGACTGTAGACACAAAGTCAACTATAAACAAAATTTATTTACTTCGATTACGACTTATTATCGCATGTAGCACAAACTACTTGTGCTTATCTTTAAATAGTCTCAAACAATCTGTTAGATATGTGATATCTAAAATTAAGTATTTTGACAAACAAAAATTCCATGTGTTGTACCTTATCAGATTTCATCGCAAATCAACAGAAAATTCTGTTTAAATTCTTATTGTAAGCTTTTCTCGGCTGTTCGTAGGTTATGCTCTATAACATATGGCTACTTAAAGATGCAATAAAATGCGTTAAGCCATAATTATTAACATACAAATACCATCTTTGAGATATTTTATTAAACTCCTATTTTCTAAATCTCTTGCAGCATAAATTCGACAACATTACCATTTAATAATGTATTCAAAAATCTTTCGTGCTGTGATAATCGGTGCTCCTGGTTCAGGCAAAGGCACAATTTCGGATCGAATTGTCAAAACCTTTGGATTCCTACACATTTCGTCGGGCGACATTTTACGCCAGAATATCATCAACAATACGGATCTGGGCAAGAAGGCACAAAGCTACATTGCCGCCGGACAGCTGGTTCCCGATGAGATTGTCACCAAGACAATAATAGCCCGCATTACCGAGGTGGGTAATCGATCCTACATATTGGATGGATTTCCTCGTAATAGCGCACAAGCTGATATTTTGTCAGCGCGCAAGCAGATTGATGCTGTTATCAATTTGGACATTCCACATGATGTGATCATTGAGCGAGTAAAACATCGCTGGATACACGCACCATCTGGTCGTGTCTATAGCACTGGCTTTAATGATCCTAAAGTGTTTGGCAAGGATGATGTAACGGGTGAACCGCTGACACAACGCGAAGACGACAGACCCGATGTGGTTGCCAAGCGTTTGCAGCTCTACGATGAGCTGATGAGTCCCGTTTTGGCCTGGTATACGCAACGTGGTCTGGTAACCACATTCAAGGGTCGGGAAACCAAAGAAATCTGGCCACGGGTAGAGCGATTTCTTAAGGACAAGGTCAACAAAAGCTAAATAGGGTATTATGTAAACCAGAAACACAGTTCAATTAGACATTAGCACAAATGTTTTTTTAAAAATAGACTGCTGATGCTGCTTATAATGAAAAAGTGCTCAATTGGGACAAAGCATACATATAAATTTATCGCGCAAGGGGGGTTCTAACTAATGAAATGTAATTGCGAAGCCTTACAAACTAAAAACAAATCAAAATATTATATGTTTCAGAATGTCATTTTTACCCTACATGTTCATATGTACATTGATAAAGACATCGAAGCTGACAACGTAACTAGAACCATCAAATACATTCCCCTCATAAAAGTGTTTGGTTTTGATATGATTATTATACACATTCATACATATATAACATATATACGCGTACTTGTACAAACGCTCCTAAGTTGGTGCTCTGATAATAAATCGTTTTTTTAATATTACCTACTGATAACATTTTGCTGCTGATTTTGACATGGAGCCATAAAATGTATGGCAAAAACTATTCTTAGACATCGTAATACAGCAACACTTAATCTTTGACGATATCTTTCTGGATCTACGGCTTCCTATATGCTTTATTGTATTCGAATGCTCTACAAACTAGCGAGTAGCGCAATTTTATTCTAAAATCTGACAACCGACGATTGTTGCGCTCACGGCTGGCCTCTCTCTCTCTCTCATTCACACGAACTTATTTTTTCGCTCAATTGAGAGTGATTTTAAAATACAGTGGTTGGAGCCCATAAATGTTAATGAAGTTAAGCAAAACAAAAAACGTCACACTTTTGCCTCTCCCTGTGTATGACGTCACACTGATTAAACATTAGACACCATATCACAGTTGTTTAGTGCTAAGCTGGTTTTGTAAACAACTGCGTCTCAAAGCAAGCAGCTGTTGATATTAAAACCTTCTGAAAAATGAAAATGAAAAGCGAATGAAATACAACTATACAAGTGTCAAATTAACGAACTTAAGGTATGTTATCAACATAAGCGCTGACGATGATGTTTTTAAGTGAGCGTATTATTTTGTGCAGCACTGTATTGAGAGCAAAGCTCTCTCTTCGTGTCTTGTCCAATATTACCGCATTTTTGACACACATACACACACGCACACATAGAGGTTACACTCGTACACTACACCTGCCCCCGCCCCCGCCCTGCTGCTGCTCAAACACTTAGACAACGCAAAGCATTTCCTGAATCAAATGACCCCAAAGAGCAATTGACGAGAGTGCAGGCAATTGAACGCTTATCGATGAATGACAATTTAAAGAATTTGCAATCGAAATATCACAGAATCCCAACAACAGAAACTAAACGTAAAATGGCTGCGGCTGCCTGAATTTCGCTTTTTGTTGTTGTTGTCAAACATCTTCTTTGTTTATGCCAATGCGGCCATAACGAAACCACGATGACAATGGGCAAAATAAGCTCAGAAAAATTCACTACTGACCACAAATTGAGGTCTGGCCTGACTCACCACCCCATGATGCAAGCTGTGCTTGTGAAATAAGATAATAATAACAGAAATAATAATTCAAATTTACCTCGTATTTTGGTACGCTTATTAAGATTCATCCAAATCTCACCGCGTATAACTTGGCCGGCATAAAAAATGCGATCTGGATTCTCGAGTCGGATGCATAATCGTTCGCTTTCCATGCTGCTGCTGATGATGCTTCTGCTCTTATTAAATTTTCATCCAAAAATAACATATAAAACGTCACATTTGAGCGGCCGCTTTGGTATTACTTCTGCATAACTCAACTGCAACTTTATCCACTTTTTTTTATTAACTTTGGCGTTCTTCAGCACAATCACTTAACTCTCCAGATATAGCTTAATGTTTCTTAAGTTAGTCCGAGCACTATTTTATTTAAATTATATTAGCTACGACACCTATTTTAATAATTAATTAAAAACTACTCGAGTCGTTGTTGCTTTTGTTTTACCTTGCCACACGATATCGATTAACGATTACCCTAACAATATCAGCTGACGCTTAAGAAAATACGGCGTTGCCACCTAGCAGGCACTTATAGCGCGCAAAAAGCTTTGAGTTCAAATAACAATAAGCGTTAAGGCTAGCGAAAAATAAGTTTAACTGTTACAGTTACCTCTTATTAGGTAAATTCCGTTCGACATTAGCATGTTCTTTCCCGTTTTTGTGACAAAAAACAATATTCACACGCAACATGTTACCCATCAGCATATGAAATGAAATTTATTAATCGGATTCTGCTTCAGTATTAATTTGCTGTTGCTCGCGTTCAGTTGTGGTCGTGGTCGCAACGCGTTTGGTGGTCGTTGTGCTCTATAGTGCCTTACTTGCCACCGACAATAAAACAAACATTCCACACCGCGTAAACCAAACATCCTGACACTGCCTGTCACCAAGGCTGTACGAATTTTAACCTAGGATATTTAAAGCGCGACCACACATTCAAAGATGAGCAGTAAAGTAAATTTTAGCTTCGATAGCGTTTTGGGCGTCTACTATGCTGGTCAAGTCGTATCCGGAACAGCTGAACTCATCACAGAACGCTCTAAAACCATACGCTGTAAGTGTGTAGTTCAAGACGTAATAAATTGAGTCTATGGATAGCATGACGTCATGACGCCTTCCCCACACATCCAATTCCATTGCGTAGACAGAACTCGCAGGGCTTGACGAGCACCCCGCTTCATTAGTATTCGAGCCGTCGTTGTTGATATTGTTATTGCTTTTGTTGTTGTTTCTTTTGTGATTGTGCCGGTGGCCAATGTTGTCTGAGTGTCGGCTATTTGATATTGTTGTGAGAATAAAAAAAACTAGTTTTCATTTGAAGTATATGTATGGCTGCTGTTTGTTATTGCGGCTACTAAATAGTACCAGAGATTTAATAAACTATGATTTTTAAACTCAATTATTCAATAATAAAACAGACTAGAACGTGGTAAAAATGATTTTTTTGATAGTTTTAAAGCTTTAACAAAAAAAAACTTTAAGAATATAATGATGCTTTAAAACTGGTTTTCTAATGGGCCTAAACTAATGTGCCTATGTACACAAACACATGCTTACAAGAAGTCAGGGACAAGTCAAACGAAATTGAATTAGAGAAAATTGAACTGTACGGAATTGCACGCTTGAACTGTAGACAGCCCACACAATATGCAGCTTAATAATACTACAAAGAAATTAAGTCAATTACCTCTAATGACCCGATTGCATCCTCTTCTCTTTTTTTAGCAATCTATATTACAGTGAACGGTTTTTTGGAGACGCGGTGGCAGGAAAGCGTTGAAAAGCCCGGTGCCGATGGCAAGCTGGTTAAATCATTGGAGACACTTACTGCCACAGAGATCTACTATAGCAACGATAAATATGTTTATGGCCAAAGTGGTGGATCACAGCTGGAGTTACCCAAGGGCAAGTACGTGTTTCCCTTTCAGACCACGATACCGCCCCAGGCGCCCACCTCTTTCAATGGCACTCATGGGCAGATCAAACACGAAGTGACCCTTACAATAGATCGAGCCGTGCGCTATAATAATATATTCAAGCAATGCTTTACGGTTATACTGCCCAACGATTTAAATGCAAAACCAGATCTTTTGGTAAGTGTCTCATCGATAGTAAAGTTTCTTAAAATCTGATAATTGAAATCCTTTAGCAACCATTAAAACGCATTGAGGAGAAAACATTTTGGTGGGGCTCCATTTTTGGCGGAAACAAGCCCATGGTTATGGATGTGAGCACCTCTTACAGTGCCTATGTGCCCGGCCAGAAAATAAACTTTCACATTGTGCTGGATAATCAATCAGATGTACAGTGTCAGGATGTCAAGGTACGTTTATTTAAGAACGTCACTTACCGCGGCAAATCCAATGATAAGGAGCAGCTGAAAACTACGGAGGCTCGAATAGCCGACAAACACTGTGGCGAGGTGGACAAACATAATAAGGCGCAGTTTGATGAATACCTACTGGTGCCACCAACAACTCCCACAACTCTGGGCGAACGGGATCCAATACGGGTCAGCTATACCCTACGTTTTATTGCGAAAACTTTCCGCCTACATGGCGGCGGTGATATGGTGGTGGATTTCCCGCTTGTCATAGGAACCGTACCGCTGTTGGGCAGCGCGGATGACAAGGGACCAGGACAAAAACTCGAGGGACCCAGCACAAACGGAGGCTATCGCATGTTATGTAAGTAGTGTAAATGAATATTTTCATCTTAAATGGAAAATTCACTTTTGCTTTCAGCTGAGCCCAACTTTCAAGAGGATGTGAGCAATGAACACTTTGAGTCCAACACCTTTAAAGCCCGCTATCCGGTTTATCTATTCGATGGTCAGCCAGGAATCGCTAATGGAGCCGGCGGTCCAAAAGCGCCGGTGCCTAGTCTTTATCCAAAAGCAGTGGACACTCCTCCATCTGCTCCGGTTCAATACACTCCAAATCCTATTTCGCCAGCAGGAAAGCCTTCCGTTGCTGAAGCTCACAAGACCCCGCCATATCCCATACAGACGCCTGCAGCTGTGCCAGCTACTGGAAATAATTTTGAAGTTCTTGGCTTTAGCATACCGCCGGGATATCAGCCCTCTCCAAGCGCACCAGCTGATGCCCCTGGCTCAATAGGCTGGAAGTAGTAATATAATTGTATTTTAATTTTTTATATGCACTTTTGAGAGATTTTTGATTACAATCGAATATTACAAACTAAGACAAAGGTCCTGTTTTTTGCTTTTCTAAATTAAAAGCAAGTTTTTGGTTAACCAAGATTTAATTTAATTCAAATAGCGCGCAATTGCGACCCGCCATAATTTGAACTTGTTGAAAAATTGACATTTTTTGGTGGTGCATACTTTTAAGTTGAGGGCATAATTCAAAACAGTGGCGCCATCTTTTGTTTGTAAGCGCTGCCACCTATAATGTTGTTTAATTTTAGAACTAGGCTCTTATCGAACAGCTGTGTTTGATGGACATGCACTTGACGTAACTTGGAGGCCAAGTTTTGTTTTCAATTTCAGTCGTACAGCCGAAAAGCGTCAGGGAAACCGGTTTATAAATCTTTGGCAAACTGCAACGGAATTACTACAGCAGCAGCCTAAAGTTATTACGCATACATATATAAACACGGTCGGCAAAAGAAAGTTTTGACGCAATCGTATTGCCGTTACTTGTAATTTGTAATGAAGAAGCGTAGCGAAGTCGTCTTTGAGCGACCGCGCATCCAAACAGTTAGTGCTGCACTCTGGCAGCGGACAGTCGAATTTGTTGTTGGCAGACAGTGAATATTTGGAATATTTTTTAGGTAAGTTATTCATTTGTTATTCATATCGAATGCAATGTGCTTTATCTTTGTTTGGCTCGGCAGCATCACCCCTGCCACCAGTGAATACCAACAACAAAAGTGAAATCGCTGATAAAGACAGACCCCCTATTGAATGAATTTTTGAGCCTAGTCTATTTAAAGATCGTGTCAAAATTGGCGGGCAGGCCTTACATAGTTTAAATATCAACAACAATAGCAAAAGGAAGTGGAATTCGCTCTACTGGGCATGATCTCTTGACTGACTCTTTGTAGGATTAGCATTTTCCATCTCAACACATTTTAATTTCACACTTTTAATTTCGCCACAAATTGGTGGGGAAGATTGAAGTCGGTCTGGGGCGCACCTTGAATAATTTTTCAGTAGACTGACTACAAATTGTAAAGCTATTTTGTTTGTCTAACAGCAAAAATTAATGCCGTTGTTTCTGTTGTTGGTTTTTGTATGATTTACAGAAATGCCATTGAAGACGCAGCCGCAGCAATAAAAGTGAAATCAGCACGAATACTCTCACACTTACAAACATACAGCCAAACTCTCAAGTAGCAACAGAGCTATTAATATTGTTATAGACAGTTGAAAAGACAACAAACGAAATGACGCCAGCGGTAACAACTACCACTGGGTCTGCCCAAGCGTCTGCCACGCCCACAACGACACCGGTCAGTCCACGTCGCACGCACAGTACAAGGGAGCAACTGCAGCAGATTGTGGCCGGTGGCATGTCGGCTGCTATAACGCGTTCCACTTGCCAACCTCTGGATGTACTCAAAATACGCTTCCAACTGCAGGTTGAGCCACTGGGTGGCAATGGACAAAAGTTGGCACTGCAGCCAGCCGGACAGATCGTGACCCCGATCGTGCAGTCCTCCAAATACACATCCATTAATCAGGCTGTGCGAACCATTTACCGTGAGGAAGGTTTGCTGGCCTTCTGGAAAGGTCACAACCCCGCCCAGGTGCTAAGCATTATGTATGGCATCTGTCAATTCTGGACGTATGAACAACTTAGTCTGCTGGCCAAACAAACTCATTACCTCAAGGATCATACGCATCTATCAAATTTTATATGTGGTGCGGCAGCTGGAGCTGCTGCAGTTATCATTTCCACACCTTTGGATGTGATACGCACACGCCTTATTGCGCAGGATACGAGCAAAGGATATCGGTAGCTTATTTTTAGAATATATTTATTTATATTATAGCTTTATTAATCTTTAATTCATTCACAGCAATGCTACACGTGCAGTCACTGCCATTGTCCGCCAGGAGGGACCTCGTGGAATGTATCGTGGATTATCCTCGGCTCTGTTGCAGATTGCGCCGTTGATGGGCACCAACTTTATGGCATACCGCCTGTTTAGTGAGTCGGCCTGCACCTTCTTCGAGGTGGAAGATCGCAGCAAGTTGCCAACATGGACGCTTTTGGTGCTGGGCGCCTCATCGGGAATGTTGTCAAAGACAATTGTGTATCCGTTTGATCTAATCAAGAAACGTCTACAAATCCAAGGATTTGAGCGGAATCGTCAGACTTTTGGACAAACCCTTCAATGCAACGGCGTTTGGGATTGTCTGCAACAGACGGTGCGGCAAGAGGGAGTACGGGGTCTTTATAAAGGTGTTGCTCCCACGCTCCTTAAGTCCAGTTTGACGACAGCCTTATATTTTAGCATTTACGACAAGCTCAAACAGGTGCGCTTCTAGAGCATTATGAATCTGTTTTCTATCTAGCACATAAGTAGGGGAAAAGTTGACGGCACAGAAACTATTTTTTATATGCAAATTTACAACAAGAATTAATTGATATTAAGCATAGTTATCTGTTAATTATTTGTCGTTTTCATTACGGGCTTGTTTTACATTAATTAATTTGTACTATGCACTCTAGTCTCTAAGTTATGCATAAATGCATAAACGATGCGAAAATCAAAACCGTATTGTGTATTTAATTATATGTATGTCTCTTAAGTGTATTCAAAAATAGTTAACGCTTTCAGCTCAAGCTTTTCACAGCTTTTGATAATTATTTTGAAAACTTGGTCTCACTGATTGCTGAGCTTTCTTGTGAAATCAAATGCTTTTAACGTGAGCAACATTGTTGGTTTGTTTAGTTTCGGGCCATTTGTTTGTGTTTTAACTACTTGTTATTGTGTCGTCAGAGCAAATGGATTTACCTGTGGGAATGGTATCAACAGAAGATACTAACGGTATTCATAGACTTATGTGGCTATCACCTACGTGTCCAGCAACTAGTCCAGTGAAGTTCGACGGTTTGCGGATTGTCGCTTTTCATTACTTTGATCATCATCACAAGGAGCTCAATAAATGGACAAATTTAATTGAGCAATTCGCGCAGGAATATGCAGGACGTATTAAGTTTGCAGCTCAAGATATAAAAACCATTAGATCTTTCCATAGCTCATTGAATCCGGATGATTTTGGAAGCTTTCGTGCAAATGTTCCACCGCGACTTTTTGGAATGGACAACGATGATTGTATCTATACCATGCACATGCTCTTCAGCTATAAATATATTAAGGATTTCTGTGAAAAACTTCTGCAGGGAAAACTGTTTGAGGCTGTAGTATTGCGATCAACTGAAGAATTCGATTTGCCACCACAAAATTATTACCACTTGGCAGCTCAAAGTAGAAAAGATCTTTTTGTAATGTTCTACGATCCCTCCTGCTATTATTGGTTCCTGCAATTAGCCAAGCTACGAAAGCTGTCTAAACTCTTGGCCAATGAAGACGTAGATGTGGTTATCATAAACCGAGGTCGTAATTATCTAGGCGTCGATTTTGATAAATGGTCCAAATTAAGCACTTTCCACGGGGTGACAACTTTTGCAACAAAACGACCAAATGGCTGGATTTCCAATCAAAGTGATCCGCAGGATAGCACACGGGGATACCTGCGATACATTGCCCTGCATAGAAATCCAGAACTAGACGAGTACGACAGGAATGGCAATCCTAAATATCCGGAACAGACCCTTGAACACATAGGACATATGTATGAAAAGTGATAGCCAAAAGTCATTTATAAGTAAGAAGCCTTTTGTTTTTACAGTATTTGTGTAATAGGCTGAACTGATTAAGCTAAAGCTCCGTCTGAATATATTATAAGCTTTTTTTTGAGTCAGCTAGTCAGTGTTTCTTTATTTTGGTAACATTTAGAAACTTGAGCTCAAATTCATATTCCATCTTGTCTTCATGCTATGGGAATTGCAATGGGAACATAGGCTGGTATTATGGAAGATAATAATAATTGAGTTAAATATTAAACAAATTTATGTTGCCTTTACGAATGCAATACATTGCAAAATTATACCAAAACCTTTAAAGTTTTTCTTTGGTACAATTCAGATAATTTCCTAATAAAATAATATACTATTGCATAAAGCGATCTTAATAAAAATTATAATAAAAACAAAGAAAAGGTCTAGTTTGCACCAAAAAGTGCCTTTAATTTACTTTTGTATTAGAAGTTATCAAGAAAACAAGACAATGTTGAACGCGATCATCATTGGCTGGCAATCAGCTAAGAGTCCGACTCATCGTCATCATTCTCATTCTCCTCTGGATCCGGAATAGGAATTTTGGATGGACGTCCGCGACCGCGTCCCTTGCCACTATCGGGTGTTTTAATCTTCGGCTTCGGCTGCTCGTCGAGATCATCCTCGTGCAAATCGTCTTTGTCAAGATCTTCGTCAGCGCTTAGCTCTTTGGCTACCTTTGGTGGCCTACCACGAAACTTCTTGGCGCTCTTTGGCGGGCGCCCGCGTTTCCTAGGTTCTTTTGGAGCGTCGTCAACGGATTTAGCCACAACTTTAGATTCACCACCAGTCTTTGCCTTTGGCGGGCGTCCCCGCTTTTTTGGAACCGAAATGTCCTCCATTTAGGAACAATTTTATGACGTTCTTAGTATTATGAAAAACTCTATTTTATTTCTGTATTACGACTTTCGAATGAATGACGCGCTAAAAATCCCTCCAAAGCAAAAATCGACTTGGCGTCTATGTATTTGATTTTCACTTATTTTCTTCTTCGTTGCAACGGTGCTGTAAGGCCTATCGATGTAGCCACACTATCACCGATATCTATCGAAATTATATACAAAATAAATTTATTGCTTTGCTTACACAATTATTATATTACCTTTTTAATACTGGTAATTTGTTAATCCAAAGCAGATCCAATGCCTGCGTTTTTACGACGGCCGGCTTGAGTAAGTGTTATCGAGGTCAGCGTTGCCAACCTTTTGTAAGTGTAATCGTGAGGTTCACTAAAAATTGCGCCAAATTACAAAGGGCAGTCGTAATCGATAACTTTCTGTCGATATCATGTTGAGCACAAGAGATTAAAATGATAAAGTTGCAATCAAAACAAAACAACGAAAGGCACGCTTTATTACTTGATCATAGACAACTAATTAACAAAACATATAGAGAAGCAGTGGCTGATAATGTAACTTATGAACTGAAACTGCAGTTGTTTAATTTTGAACAGAAGACAAAACAACAATTGCAACAGGAGAAGCAGCAAGGGAAACGCAAACGTAAATTGGATGAAGTATTAAATGATGAAGAAGTGGATAACATTAAAGAGTACCTGGAACTGTTGCCTAAGGCAACTGAGAACTATGGGGACACTGTACTACCACGTCACTGGGAAGATAAGTACACGCTCCCACAGCTGCATGGCAGTAATCAAAGCGGAGGATTTCAAAAGTTCCAAAGGACTGAAAGCAATTCCAACAGCAGTAATGCCTTTATTATACCACAGGCTGTCCGGTTTTATAATCACAATGTTGAACAGCTGACCGCGTTGCTACCGCAGCTGTTGTCCAGCTATGATTTAATTGTAATTGATCCGCCTTGGCGTAACAGGTATATACGCCGGATAAAGCGCGCAAAGCAGGATCTAGGCTATGCCATGATAGACAATGATAAACTGGCATTATTGCCAATCCATCAGCTCACGCATGAACACACATTGGTGGCCATTTGGTGTACGAACTCAGCAATGCATCAGCAGGCGCTAGAGACGCAACTGCTTCCCAGTTGGCGGTTACGATTGATACATAAGCTACGTTGGTACAAACTGAACACGGAGCATCAACTAATTGGTAACTTAAATGAAGCGGATGTCACCAAAAAACAGCCGTACGAGATGCTTTATTTGGCATGCCATGCTAATAGCGATATCACATATGCCTCGGCTGTAAAACATACAGAGCTGCTGCTCAGCGTACCCAGCATTGTACACTCCCATAAGCCGCCAATATTGGAATGGCTGCGCCCTCATATACAGCTCAGTGAAGATCAAGCTGAGCCCAACTGCCTAGAACTATTTGCCAGGTATTTACAGCCAAACTTCACATCCATTGGCCTGGAGGTATTAAAACTAATGGATGAACGACTCTACGACACCATATTAAAGAATGTATAGCAAATAATAAAATAAACATAATTTTCTAATTCAATTTACTTTATCTTAGTTTAAAAAACCAAGGGAACTCATTAAATCTCTTGATTTAATTAAAAAAAAAAATATTGAAGGAATTTCTTCTTTTTTAAAACAATGACCCAATTAAAGATAAATAAGCTATGGGTTTATTATCAATTTTATTTGTGTACTGTTAATGAGAGCAAATGCAACAAAAATTTTGTGTGTGAGGGTAGGCGAAATGTTAAACATTTGTAGTGTTGGGTGGTGTGTTGTGTTTGGTTGTGTTGTTTTTTGTGTGTTAAATTAAGTATTAAGATATTAAGCATTATTAATACACATGTATATGATGTTGTTTGCCTATTCGTGGCCTTGAGCCATGGCTGCTGGATTGGTTGGCTCGTTGCCGCCACGCTTCTTCGAGCCGGAAACAATGTCATCGATGCGTAGCAGCAGGATAGCTGTCTCCACGGCAGTTTTATAGGTTTGCAGCTTAACAGCAAGAGGCTCCCAAATGTTCTTAACATTCATGTCAACAATTTCGCCAGATTCGCCATCGATACCCCAGGCACAGACGCCGGCGCCTGTGTGTGAGGCGTGCTTGGCGCGAAGTGCAGTTAAGGCGCGTATGGTATTGGCACCACAATTCTGCGCCAATGTGCGTGGAATGATCTCCAATGCATGTGCTACAGCAGTGTAGGGTCCCTTGACTCCCTTACGCGTAAGCAGCTGGGAAGCTGCCATTTCGACTGCACCGCCGCCAGCAACAAGGCGTGGTTCAATTACCAGATTCCGTGCCACATGCAGAGCATCTTGGAGATTACGCTCCGTTTCATTGAGTATGTCCTTGCTGGCACCGCGCAGCAGTATGGTGCAGGCCTTGGGATCCTTGCACTGTGTGACAAACGTGAAATACTCATCGCCAATTTTCTTGATCTCAAAAAGTCCGGCTCCAGTGCCCACATCCTTCTCGGTCAGCTCCTCAGTGCGATTCACGATTGTTGCACCACAGGCACGTGCAATACGCAAGTTGTCTGTCTTGCGGAGTCGTCGTATGGCTGTGATACCTGCCTTAAGCAGATAGTGCTGAGCCAGATCAGAGACACCCTTCTCGGTGAACACAACATCGGGCTTAACGGCAATTATGTCAGCGCAAACTCTTTGCACAAACTCTTCTTCAATTTGCAGCATACGCGTAAAGTCCTGTTCGCCAATGATCTCTACATTTGTCTGGCTTTCACCCTTCTTGTATTCCAGTGAGCAGTCCAGCAGCACAATGCGAGGATTCTCAATGTAGCGACGCATTTTAGCATGTGTCACATCCTTGTTAATCATGACACCTTTCAGCACACAGGAGTCTTCAATAGCGCCACCGGGAATCTTCTCCACCTTGGCATAACTAAATCACACAAAAAATCAGTAACATTTACGCTGACAATTTATTTGATCACTTACCGCTTGATGTCAACCTCCAAACGACCATTCTCATTTAGTGTAACAGTCTCAACAGCATCCAAAGCAATTTTAACAGCCATATCTGACCACTTGCCAATGAATTTGGTGCCAACGCAAGCCTTGACCACATCAGCCATTTTGGCCTTATCCTTAACGTCCAACTGAATACTCAGATCGGACTGCAGGTGATTGACAATGTCCTCAAGAGCCTCACGATAGGCACGGATGATAACGGTGGGATGGATTTGCTGTTGCAGGAATGGCTCGGCTGCGGCAAGCATCTCTCCAGCCAAAACAATGACAGAGGTGGTGCCATCGCCTACCTCTTCGTCCTGTGTGCGGGCAATCTCAATCATACTCTTAGCCGCTGGATGCTGCACAGTAATCTCCCGCAGAATAGCATTACCATCGTTAGTCATCACGATGCCGCCCATGGGATCCATCAACATTTTTAACATGGCCTGTGGGCCCAAACATGTGCGTATCACATCAGCGATAGCCTGAAAGAGCAATCAATTACAATCAAGAATTGTGTGTCTTCCAGGAGCAGATAATATTAAGGGTTCGGTCATTATCCGGACCAGTTCATCCAAAAAACCCAAACCGAAGCTCTTCTGCGAGATTCGGTTCAGAACTTGATTGGAATCTTTCAACAGATGGTCAAAAATTCACAACAAACGCATGTGAGTCACAAGCGCTCAACACACACACACACATACACAGAAATTTACACACACTCATACCTTTCCGGCTTGAATATTTTCCAACTGCACTTTGCGGCCCGATTCTCTTTTTGTGTTTTGACCTAAGTGCACAGAATTACTTAGTAAATTGTTCTGAATTATTAAAAACTTCGTACTTACTCAACACGAGGATTGGTTGCTGCTGTCCACCAAACATGATTTATAGTGGTTTTTAATTAATTTCTATGTGAAAATAAAAGAACTCGTGCCTCGCGCTGTGCTATTGCCGCTGTTCGAAAGAGAATGATTGACGTTTATTTTTGAGGTTAGAAACGATGACGCACGGTTCGAGAAGATTCGATAACATAAAATAAATTGTTCTTATATTTTAAGATATAAGCCATAATTATGACTTCAATATTACCTCGTTAAATTGTTTTTTAATTGAATAGAAAGTGATTAAAGCTCAAATTTCTTTAATTGACAGCAAAGTCGCAAAATGAGTCGAAAGATATCGAGAAGTAATCGGTATCGGTATCGTTGCGCGGACTGGCAGCACCATCTCAACAGCTGTTGCTCTTTTCTATTTGTTTATAAACGTTTTCGAAAGGCATTTTGTGCGAACGCTACCGCTATGGAAGCCAAGAAGATCTCATTTGGCTTCAGCAAAGTAGCTAAAAAGCCTAATATTTTGCCTACTAAAGCTCCAAAGGAAGAATCCAAAGTTGAGCTCATAAAATGTCTTGAGGGCAAAGAAATAAAACTGGTCGCGTAAGTAGAATGCACATTAATTTATGTATAGAGTACAATATTCCATGTTACTTTTAATTTAGGGAAAAGCAAGAGGTAGCACCGCTTATCATACAGATGGCCAGTAATCAGAAGACTTCAACTGCGCTGGCAAGTCTTATGAAGAGGCGTGCTGTATTGCTTGGCGAAGACGACCCAGAGCCCGAGGAGACAACAGCAGAGCCACAATCTATAGCTGATGTCACAGCGAATAACGACAGCATAAACTTGGAACAACGAGCCGCTCGAGAATTGCTTGCCGCAGCCCAGGCCAATGGCGATGAGATTGTGGAAGGTGAAAAGCTTGTATTACCTGCATTAAAAGCCGATGAACTACCTCTGGATGGTGCAAAAGAATCAACTATTGATGATTATGACTCCATTCCCATTCAACAATTTGGTCTAGCCATGTTACGCGGAATGGGTTGGGTGGATCCGCCGCCTGTGGCAAAGAAAAAGGGCATAGCTCCGGTGGACGATGCACCATTTATGCGACCCAAAGGAATGGGACTAGGTGCTGATAAAGCACTCAAGGCAAAGACTTTACTGGTGCAGCCGGATAAAAATGAAGTGCTGGAGATTAAGAAACAAGCTTATGTACGTATCTTGGGTGGCAAGCAAAAAGATCAGTACGGACAAATTGAAGGTTTTGACGATCATGCCGGCCGTGTTATTGTGAAAATGGCTATTGGTGGTGCAAAGGAGGCGTTCAATGAGTTCCTTTGCCAACCCGTATCTCGCAAGGAGTTCTCGCAATATGGAAAATGTATAAGTAAGCTACAATCAAAAAAAATATCTGCACTTAAAAATAGTGAACTAATGTCATGATTGCTTACAGATACGGCTAAGTACGAGGAGTTTAAGAAACATGAAAATGAGCATGGCCAAATCATTGTTAAACAAGAGAAATCAACGGATCGAAACAACATCAAGGCGGAAAGAGAACGTGAGGATGAACGCAAGTCATACAAAATAAAGGATGAAGACCGAAAGCCGTACAAAACTAAGGATGAAGACCGCAAGCCATACAAGAATGAGCAGCGGAACATTAAGCCTGAAGAACGGCGACCAGATAGCAGAAGCTACAAAGAAGAGCGAAGCACATACAAGCAGGAGGACCGTAAACCCTACAAAACAGAAGATCGCCGAAGAGATGCCGACAACAGCAGCAGTAGTCGCTACCATGATCGCGATCAAGAAACACGTAGCAACAGTTGTACATCAAAATCAAGTAGCCGGCGACGACAGCAAAGTAGTTCTGATGAAGCTGATGATACGGGTGAATCAACAGAAAGCGATTCTGATTCAGCTTATGAACGCAAGGACAAGAAAAAATCGAAAAGCGCCAGCAGCAGGAGCAGTAAATCGAAGAAAAAGTCAAAAAAATCAAAAAGTAAATCCCATCGTCATCGTCGTTCAAGCGGATCCGAAGATAGCGACTGTAGTGCAGATGAACGCTCCCGACGTCGTCATCCAAGCAAGCATAAAAAGAAAACCAAAAAGAGTAAACATGCGCGTTCTCGCACACGCTCCAGATCCCGCGAAGGGCGTGTCAGATAGTATTAAGAGAAAAAAGTAAGAGTATGCCACAATTGTTGATTCACTTGAAAACTTTATTTAAATACATATGTATCAGTAGACGCCTAAGCATGTATACTTATGCAGGATTATCATTAAATTTCAACTAACTCACAAATTAATCACAAAAATGTCTTTTTCTTTGAGATTCTTAGGGCCCCATACACAATACAAACTTAAAGTTAGAAATGTGGTGACGTATAGGAATCCAAAATATCTTATGTTTAGTCATGGTTTTCAATTGTTAGGTGAATGATAATACTTTTAATATGCGCATAGTATACTTAGCTTTTATGATATACTAAATGTAATATAATGTAATGTTTGATAATGGCAAATACATGACTTAGTAATGTGGTTTTTTGGTCAAATGTGGTGACTTATGAGTGTGTGTGTGTGTGTGCGTATGAATGTGTGAGTGCATGCCAAGTTTTATTTAATAATCCATTTATTAAAATAAATAATTTAAAATCAAATTACTGGAGCTTCTTTTTGCCGTACTGGATTTTATCATTGACTATTTTGGAAGCCTTTTGAATGACCGACTTGAAGACGTCCTTTTCATTTAATCCTGGCCACATAGCCACCAGCACAGTGGCGCAGTACATTAGCAATAGATTGTTAATTACGGCTCCAATCCAGGCTAGAGCCAACAGGCCTAGGCTTATAACAATCACCACCTAGTAAAAGTATTTGAAATATGAACAGGGAAGATGATTAAAAAATGGGACTGCAATAATTAAAACTTTTACTATTCAAAATAAAATTGTTTTAAAAATAATAATCATTATTTACAGTCACTGGAATAAAACCTAAAAAGATGTAATACACACCAATGTTGGTTTGCGTTCCTTGAACAGATAGTCATACCATTCGATGATAGCAGACTTGATGCCATATATTTGTCCACAAACTTCCTCAAACTTGGCCTCCTGTTCACCATCCCACTTGCCACCGCTACAGACCAAGCGTGATAGCATTGGAATAATAAAGTCCATAAAGAATGCCAACAAAGCCAGCAAAGAGAAAAGCGTTATAAAGGACAAGTCCAAGTACCAGAGCAACAGATACAAGATACTGATGGCTCCAAAGACTAAACCGGCATAATATTGCTTTTCCCAAGTAAGAAAGCCATAGGCAGCCACAATAGCATTGCGAAATGGTTCCAGGTCGTGCTTCAGCTTAATTTGGGCACGTTTCTGTAATGAATTCAATGTTTGTGTTATTTTCATGATGGCGGCATTTGTTGCGTGTGTGTATTTATAAAATGCAATTGCAAATTGAGTCCTTGCTTACCTGGTCAACCTGCAAAGTTGTCATCTTAATTAGTCCGCCTTGATTAAATGCTCGTTCGGATTGGTTGGTTGGTAAGTCGTATACCGTGCAATACGCTGCTTTTTTAAATTATTATTATTTTTTTTAGGAGAAAAATCAATTTGTTTGTTCGAGCTTCCCAGAAAGGATGTAAGTCGATAACAATATTTGCCAACGAAAGTTATCGCTTTGTCGTACCAGTATTGGAGTTGGGTCGTTTCGTTCTGAATAAGTTCAAATGAACGGGTAATCGAAATGAACAAATGAACTTATTCAGTATTTTATTAACTATATCGAATATTTTGCTTAGTTGGTCGATTGTTCGTCAACGAACTATTTTCGTTAGTTTCGATTATTGCGGTTATTTTTCACCAAGTTTAAAATATGCACAAATTGAAATATGAGTTGTTTAAACTTTAAATTGAATGTTTATATACCTATACCGTTCAAGAATTAATTATGTATAATGTATTGTGTGGAGTTGTCGATAATGAAGGGCGTAGTACGCACCGAGGCGGTCGCTACCTGGCATGTGTACGCACCGGCGTCTGTATTCTGAATGCCCTCACCTTGCAGTAGCAAGCGTACATAAATAAATGTAGCACGCACGCATACCAGTGTACGGCGCCTACCACACCAACAGCTCTCTAAGCAGTGGACGGTGATCCACAGAGAGCGCTGCTCAGTGCGCGCTGCTCAGAGCGCGCTGCTCAGTGCGCGCTACTCAGTGCGTGTGTATGTTCGCTGTTGAACGATTGAGAGTGCGTGTGTATGTTCGCTGTTGAACGATTGAGAGTGTGCGTGTGTTTGTTCGCTGTTGAACGATTGAGAGTGTGTGCGTGTGTATGTTCGCTGTTAAACGATTCAGAGTGTGTGCGTGTGTATGTTCGCTGTTGCCAACTGTCTCCTTGTACTTGACGCTTTCTCTCTCTCAACTGCTGCGCCGCTGCTGAGACTAGTTGGCCGGCTTGCGTTGTGTGGACCGTTCAGAAGCAATTTAGTTGCCGTCCGGTGCAGACCTTCGAGCTCGCAAGGAATAAGGATAAATTAATTTTTTTTTCGGTGCTGGGATATAAAACACAAACAAATTGTACGTATTTTCTCAACAATTATTGCAATTAAATTGTGCACAAATTGAAATCAAAGAATCAACATTTAATAAGAAGCATTGGTGAATTATTTTTTTTTAATATTTTGTCTTCATTATTTAGAATTATTTCAAGCAACAAATATTAACAAAAAGGTGTTAAAGCTATATTGATATATCGATATCGATAGATTCTCTTTTAAACTTCTTAAAATCAAATAAATAAAATTGTTTTATTAAAAGCAGAAGATTAAATTAAAGCAAACAAAATTAATTATAAATTTAAAAATTTCAAGCGGATTTATTTTATTTCGAGTTAGCAAAGTGAACTAAATGACTGATTTAGTTCACTATTCAAAAATTATCGATTGAACTTATTCAGCAAATTGAACGGAAAATCTTAGCTCTGACCAGTATAAGCTGAGCCGATTATATTCGCTACTTTAAATAAGCGATACTGAAATTCAATTCGTCGTAACAAAAATTTCGTAGAATAGCAAATTCTCCCAAAGCTTATAAAAAAGTACTCATAAAAATGACAAGTAAATTTATTTTGTAAAGTTAAGATAAACCAATCTTGCGGACTTTTCTAAAAAGTTATTCCGTGATCCGCTACTTGTAAGTGTGACAAACATAAGCGAATTATTTATTCTCTCATAAATACTCGATACTTTTGAAAATGACTTGAACAAAATTCACAAAAACAGAAACATTTTCTTTTTCAACAGAAGCTTTGAGAAACAGAAACTTCTTGAAACAGAACAAAATGAGCTGCCCAGGCTTTGGTGAAGTAAATATACCCTCCTCCCGTGCCTTTTGGGATGATTGTGAAGAGGATGAGTTTGATAGCGTTGAGCCGGCTGCGAAGTGAGTTTGCAGTTTTGTTTATAATGTGATTTGGCTATCATAAGAATATATTAACAGGTTGCAACTTAAATTTAATGAAGGCGACACAGAAGCACCTGTTGCCAGTGAACTATTTGTGCTGGTCGAGGGTCCGCATGTAACAGAATTTTGTGTCAGTTCGTTGTTTAAAGATGCAAAACGCATTTGTGAAATACCAGCAAAAGCTTCGTCACTGAATTTGAATGCCTCCAAGGGACATTTACTGGCTGGACTAGAAGAGGATCTTACCAACAGTGGTGAAATTACAGAGTTGCTCATACCGTACGCACAGTTGGCTAAGCAGGTGTTGACCATCACATTGAAGCCAAAGGTGGACTACAAATCCGAGGAGATCAACAGATATCGCGATGATGTAGCTATAATTCACAGTGTGGGTGGCAGTGGGCAAGAGAAGTCAATAAGAGAATTAGAGGCACCCAATTTTATAGCTGGAGTGGCGGCGGGCAGTAAGTTTTATTTGTTGTAGCATTGACTATCATGTAATTACAACATGGCGTTGATTTTCACAGTTGCAAGTTGGCGCAATCAAATGGAACTGCCTGTTAGTTCATATGTAATTTATGTGGATAAGTTGCCATTGGACGGAGTTGCAGCGCAGCCAGTGATCAAACTGTTGCAGAAACTGGGAGTTCAGTGTAGCGAACGTTACGTACCGCCTTCCAAGGACAGCTCCTACTTGTATTTGTAATAAAAATAAACAATAATCTAGGTGGCTGAATATATTTGAATAAAAAGGTTGCTGTTAAAAACATTTTCACTTATTTTAATACTTCAAATATACTTAAATTAAGCTCCCTGCTGCGCTGCTCCATGTGAGCCTTGGCAATAGCTATGAATTGTGGTCGCGAGAGTAATGAGTAAGCTGGCACCAGCAGCGATGAGACCAGCATATGTAGCTCCTTATGTCCACTGCTAAATAAATCGAGACCCAACTCTAAGGAAGTACCAAAATCACATTCATCAACGGCAATATTGGCGGCATTGGCAACTGGCTGTAATTTCTCTAGCACAGCCTGCTTGGCATTATCGCTGTCATCCTTGAGATCCTTACGGTCAAATAGCGCCAGAATTTTCTTAAGCTCTGCATCGCTAACAGTCAACGGTCGGTATCCTTGCTGTGACTTTCTGTCGTAAGGAACTACAATGCCAGCCCGATGAAAAGTTTTGGCCATAACACGATTGTTGCGCTCCTTCGTTAAATCATCAAGCTTCGCTAATCCCAAGGAGTTATCACTGATGTACTGTTTAACAGCTTTCTTGGTAGCAGTTACCTGGGTCACAGTGAATGGTGTGCCAACATAATCATGCTCTAAATAGTAGACAAACGCATCAAATATATTGCCAGCGACAAATTGAAACTCACAGTTCTGTGTGGAATCATTGCGTGCAATTAAAAGGCGCTCCTTATCCTGTGGCACATCCCTCCAGTAGCCATAGTGAACGCCACTACCTTTACGCACAAAAACGGTTTGAAATTCTGGAGGATCGTAATAGAAGCGCCAGTGTCGTAGATAATCGCCAGGTTCTCCGATTTTTGCTTTATGGAAATTACCAGCCAGAAACTCAAAGGGGCCAACCAGCTGCAGTTGAAACAATGTTTCAATGTGCTGAAGCGCTGCGTCCTTCTTAAGGGTATTTATGAATTTCCAGAATTCATAGAAATCTGGTGGCATTTCGACCAGAAATTTGTGTCTGATGAACTCATTGCTTTCACAGAGATTATCATACTCTTGTTGCACCGACAAACGTATACGCTTCTCCAGAATTTCCATATAATTCTTCCCAGCTATATTGTTCATTGCCTCCTTGCGGAGCTTCTCCGTTTCCGATTCATAGTTGCCCACGTCCTTTTCTGCATTGATATCTGTAGTTGTATGGTTACTGCTGGTTTTTGGACTCTCTCCATCTTCTTTCTTGTCAGTCGGCTTACGTTTTGGCGCCAATTTCGGCGTTTCTGTTTCCTTGCTGGGGTGGTTGAATCTTTCTAGATGGGCCTCATTCCGCTGATAGCATTTATCCCAGTATTTGCAGTCTTCCCTAGGCATTATTTGACAACACGATTAAAAAATTTGGCTTACAGTGGTAAAATAATGGTCTGTCTCTAAGAACAATAAATACACCGTGCTTTTTCTTTCTCTTGCCAGCATTTACAATCGGTATTGACGCTTTGGAAAAGTATCGTAATTATCGATATTCAAACAACCCCCGTTAAATGGCAACTATTTGGTCACACTTTGCACATGACGTCGCATTTTAGGATTTCAAATTGAGCGCCCTATCAAAGAAGACTTTTTCAGTTTTTCTTCAGACTTCTCAATAAATTGTTCCCTCAGTAAATTGTTTAAATTAAGAGTTTGGATTTAATTGTTGTAATTCATTCAATGAATACAAACTTTTGCAAAAGAATCAGTTTGTTATGGGTTATTATTACAATAAATGTATGTATATGGGCAGGCGTTTCAAAGAGAAAACACAATAAAACTAAAATGCTATTATTCCTCGACAGCACACATGACGGAGTAGACGCACTCCTCTTTGTTGATCAAGTGACAGGTTTTGTTGACCAAAGACATGAGCTGATTCACATCGGTTGCCCAGTTGTTCAATATGTCGGATGCACTTTTCTTGGTAGTAAAGTAGATGATGCCAGCAGGTCGATCGATCTTGACACGTATTGTGTCGCTATTAGCCAACTTCGACAGATATTCCTCACAGCGATTTGTGGGCAAATTCAGGAGCTCACTCATGCGGGCCAAATGCAATCGTGAATAATACATCGCTATTATACGAATATTCTAAAAAAAAAATCAAATAACATTACTATTATCCATTGAATTAAAGTTTTTAAGTTTCAACTTACATGCTCTATTAGGCGATCTTTCAGCTCCGTGATGCATTTCTTTCCATGCTTGGTGCTATCCTTAAACATTTCGTTTTCGGCTAAAACCATGCCAAAGTCTGCATTAAATGTATCAAAATTGATCAGCTCCTTTGACATAAACAGACGAAGTATTTCCCTAAAATAATAATAAAACATACTATAAGATTCTAGTTAAATAAAGCTTGTTAAACCTCTTACTTATAGACGGGCACATCCTCCAGCTTTTTGTTCTTTGATAAATGCGCCATCATGTCGCTCTGTTCGTTGTCATAGGGAGCTAGTACACAGTAAAGCACAGCACACACGAGCTTGTCCGTCAGCTCCTTTTTCTGGGCATCTGTCAGATCGGTTTCGAGCTCAACTGCAGCAGCGGGTTCCGATTTCTTATCTTCCTCCTCCTTAGCCTTTTTGTCATCACTCTTTTTCTTATCATCACTGGTAGATGCATCCATTGGTACTGGAGCTTTCTTACGAGGTGGTTCGGCAATCGCCTGATAGTGACGCGATGTTTTTAGGAACGATGTATCCCGATTTAGCTGTATCATTAAATTATAGAACTTTAGCTTGAGATCATGCTGTGTTGGATCATCAAAAAATTTAATGCTGATTTTCTTGGCAATGATCTGAGTGGACACATAGTCTTCCTTCAATAGACACAGGCGCATTTGCTCCAATATGAGCTCAACCTTCTCACGCTTATCCATGGAACCATAGGTTTCAACCTGTAGTTCTTCCATGACGGCCGCAGCGCCAGCCACATCGTCATCGGCTTCTTTAATGTCCGCCAAGATCTTTGTTAAACGTGCACGTTCAATTTCTACATATATCTTGCCCTCGGTAACCGAACGCAGAGTATCAATCAGCTTCAGCTTGGTCTCCTTATCAGGTGTCTTATCTACGTATGTGCAGCATTCCTGTATCATCTTGACCACCGCTTGCTTCAGCTGAGATCGACGACGCACCAGCAAGGACACGTATTCGTTCAATGCATTCCAATTTCCCGCCTCGAGACATATCTGACAGATAGCCACAAGCACACGAGAGCAGGACACCATGTCTGCTCCCAGACGGGTCTGTTTCTCCAATTGCAGCATCATTTCAATGGATTCGTGAAAGGCGTCGGGATTCTTCTTGGCAAGTTCCTTGGCCAGCGGGATTTTTTCATTGCAGGCTGGCTCGTAATCCACTTCCATTTTTGTGATGCGACCGCCATCAAACAAATATGTATCCATGATGAGCTGCAAATAGAAAACAGTCGATTGTTATGCTATACTTATACTGCGCCACCCAGCTCAGCATAAGAGCCTTGGATCACTAAAAGATTTTTGTTGATGTTGTTGTTGCTGCAGTTCTTCACTACTATGACAAGGCAACTTTTGCGGGCACCGCTACTTACATTGTTTTAGGTCGAGCTCGAACGAAACGTATTTATTGATATTCAAATAGTTAAAGAATCTTTTTTGCCGCAATTTCCAGCGGTAGCTGTGTTAAGAAATACTTTTAATTCGAGCTGAAAAGCAAATAAATGCGGCGAATTTCGATTATAACTCTGCAGAAATTTGCTTACAAATGATGTTAAGTTGGCTGCGCGTATTTTCAGTGTTGAGTAGTAACTGAAAATCGATGCATTTGAAAATTTAAATAAACACCAAAACTAGTTTGACTCAAATATTTAGTACAAATTTAAAAATGGAAATAATAAAATGACAACTGAAGACAGAACAGAAACGGCAGACAAAAATGTTATCGACAAGCAAATTGCGAAAACGTACGGTAAGTTGTGTAGCCCTAGCTAAAATAGCTACGCCTTACAACACTCTCGTTTCAGCCTTTGTTAAGCCGCGAAAAGTTTCGGTAAAACACAATTTGTAGACATTTGTTTAATGAAAATAGTTTGTAAACTGTTTTTGTTACATAAGACAGCTTCGTGCTATTTATAATTAACTCTTTGCACAGTGTCGCAAGCGATTGTTGTTTCGACGCTACAACTACAATCACATTTTACGCGCCAATTTAAGGGGCAGCCGAAAAACAAGCACCAAAATGGCCCAAATACAGGAATATCAAGATTTGGTTCTGGATGCACTAGAGACAGTGGAATTCAAACTGAGTAAGTGGATCTGAGACATTAATCTAGTATATTATGGTAATTGGCATGTTTTTCTATCTTGCAGTACGCGACAAGACGGACATCAATAATGATGCCTTGACGTTTCACCCTGCGATGGCTCATCAAATATTTGGTGAGTCGGAAACAATTTTTGGCTATGAGGGATTAAAAGTTCGCGTACTGTATACGGCCGGGCCGTTGCACATCTATCTGGGTATTGAGTACGAGAAGCGTGTAAATGAAATTTCTGGCGGCGAAATCAAAGCGGACGATGTTGTGGCCACCATTGCTCAGAGTCTGCCAGATGGCTGCTACTTTATCAATCTCGACGAGTTTCTTAAGACCCTGGATAAGGCTGACAAGTTTCAGCCATTTGGAGAAAAACTTACCGAGTACACACAACGGGGAGATGATGGCAGTGAACGTCTTTTTGAAATCTACCAATGCGACTATAAGATGTCTTCCTTTTTGAAGTTCTTTGCGCGCCTGCAAACTTTTATATTGTGGTTTGTCGATGCAGCGTCTTACATTGACACCGATGATGCACAATGGTGCTACTTTATTTGGTAAACTGAATTTAGTTTTCTATATGTAAATCGTATTTAAAATCTAGTTTATTGCAGCTATGAGAAATACAAGAACAAGGATGGACAATTTCAGTACGCCACCGCTGGCTACACAACCGTCTATGAATATTATGCGTATCCTCAAAATAAAAGGCCACGAATTAGCCAAATGCTTATACTTCCGCCATTCCAGAAATTGGGATTGGCTACACAGTTGGTGGAAACGATTTATAAGTTCTATCAGTCGCAAAAGAATGTGGTCGATATTACCGTCGAGGATCCCTCTGAAGATTTTCAACGTTTGCGTAATTTTGTAGACGCAAAATTGTGTATGGAACTGAAATGCTTCTCACGCGACGAAATGTTTAAGGGTTTCAACAAGGAAATGGTACGAGAAGCACGCGAAGCTTTGAAATTGAATCCGCGCCAAGTGCGCAAGATATATGAACTGCTGCGACTATACTACACCAATGTGCATGATGAAAAGGAGTATAGAGCATACCGACTGGAAGTTAAAAAGAGACTGAACGCCGTTTACTATAAGCAGCTAAAAGATTTGCAAAAAATGGAACGCTACAAAATGGATACTGAAATGTTACGCGCACGTTTGCCAAACATGAAACAGCGCATTGAACAGCTGCAGGAGGAATATGTCCTTATCGAGCAGGACTACAAAAATACAATTGATAAGCTGCGGGCTTAGGCCTACCAAGTATATAATAAATGAACGCCATTGAGTGTCGATTAATTTATTACGTTTTCCGTTCATCATATATGTTGATTACAAAATACAATTTGTTGCTATAAGCCTACAGTAGGATTCTGTCGAATAAATATGTATTAAAAAGTACCTACATATATGTGTAATTGGGTGTGTGGAGCAAAATTTGAGGCGTGTGGTCATTTGAGCAATAGAAAAACCATATTTGCAATTGTATACATTAAAATTATAGCTAACATGTATTGTTTTTACAATAATTAAAAAAGGTTCGCGTATTGGAAGTACATATGGGCATAAATATATATGGGGGACATTATAAATCTGGTGCTGCAGTAGCACATAATCCATACAACTAGCATGAGCCGTACTCCTCCATCCATTTTTCGAAACGTGCAACATCGTCAGCGGAGACAGACTTTTTAGTCCGCTGTTGTGCATCCAGAAAGTCCTGCAGTGTTATGGGCTGGTCAACATCCTCGCGTCGGATTTGCTTAATTTGCTGAGGTGTGCGTCCAGAGATCAGGCGTCTCATGGCCATCATCGAGGCATCGCGGCACACATTGCTTATATCTGAGCCCGAATAGCCCTGTAGTTCATCACCAATTATGGTCGTATTAAGGTCTGGAGCCAGGGAGACATCCTTGAGACAGAGCTTCAGTAAAGCTGCACGTGTTTCCTCTGAGATATTCGTAAGTAATTAGATAAAGATTTGAAGTTGGTAAAATTCTGTACCTACCATTGGGCAGTGGAATGTAGATGCGTTTCTCGAAACGGCGTCGAAAAGCTTCGTCAATATCCCAGGGATGATTTGTGGCTGCCAGCACCATGATAACCTTATCGTCCTGTAGACTAGCATTAAGACCATCCATTTGAATAAGCAATTCTGCCTTGAAGCGACGACTTGCCTCGTGCTCGGAGTCACTGCCTCGGGAGGCGCACAGTGCATCGATTTCATCAATGAATATTGTGCTGGGAGCATAAAAACGCGCCATTTCAAAGAGCAGACGCACCAGTTTCTCACTCTCGCCGCGATACTTGGATGTTAGCGTGGATGAGGACACATTGAAGAAAGTGGTGCCGCATTCAGTGGCCACGGCTTTGGCCAGCATTGTTTTGCCCGTGCCTGGTGGGCCTACCATAAGCACACCTCGCCACGGTCGACGAATTCCCTTAAAGAATTCAGGCATTATAATGGGCAACACTACAGCTTCCTGCAATATGGTCTTGGCCTCGTTTAGACCAGCAACATCAGTCCATTTGATGCACGGATGCCGCTGCAGTATGTCCTTCTCCAGGGTATCAACCAGGTGTCCCTCATAGCCGAGAGGCGAGAAATGCTTTGTCTTTGTCTTGGGCGAACATCTTGGTGTATTGTGCGTGGTAGATTGTGCATGGGAATTGTCCTCCAGCGATGTGGTCGCATCCTGGTCATCCGAATTCGAGTTCTCATCCAGTGAATTCTTCTTCACAGCCTTGTGCTTAAGCGTCAGCTGTGTTGTGGTGCTGAGTTTACGTGCCCGCAAGCGTTCCACGGAACGACTCTTCCGGACAGCTGCCGTGAGAGCAGAGTTTCTGACCGGACGACCAAGACGCAATCCGACTCCTGTATTGCTGGCTGTGCTGCTTGCAGTTAGACCTACATTACCAGCACTACCATGATGACTCTGGCTCAGACTGTTGCTGTTCAAATTGCTGCTAATGGATGGCAGCGTTGGTTGCAGTTCGGGATCCCGTCGTCGCAATGAGGACACCCAGCGACTATCCTGCTGGGAAGGAAATGGCATTGCAGGTTGATTGGGTCGTGGCTGTGGTGCTACCTCTGTATCGGAGACTGCGTTTAATTGTTGGATGAGCGAGCAAATGAACATTTGATGGACCAACCTTGTGTGGGTAATCGCTGCTTGTTGCGCAGTGGAAGCGCTCCTCCAATACCCAAGCCATTGGGTGCATTCATTCCCAGATTATTGATTGGGCGATATGAAGTGGCGGAGGGATGACCATGTGGATGTGGATGAGCACTCTCTGCCGGCGGCTTCTTGACGGCATTGCTTCGGGAAGGCCTGCTGGTTGTGGTGATTTTGGTGAAGGCAAATGGTGATAGAGAGTCCAATATCAATGAGTCCATCATGCGCGCCATATGCGAAAGGCTTGTGGGCGGCGTTGACGAGCTGCAAAAGGGTCAAAACATTCTAGCTGATTAAAGTTATTGATCATTGGCATTCACATTCAACTTGGACCATGTCTAACTAAGGTCATTTGCTTCTCTTACAAGAACAACAACAACAGCAATAACTCAAACAATTCGTCTCCCTTGCGTGCCTCGACATTGTATGCTTTAAGTCTGTCCAAAGCTTGTCTAATGTTGTCTAGCCCTGTCGCACACCCATTGAGTCTCTCGTATACAAACACACATACAAACATATAGATAATATTCAGGAATTTCTAGGAAGCCAAAGTTCGTGCGAGTCAACCTAAAGCTGCCTGTCATATATGCAAAACAGTTGTGAGTTCAATAAACTCGAGTTGGGGGGAAATTCCGCCCAGGTTATTGACGTGCCGGCGACAATTGTTATTGTTGACACTTACATGCGTCATCGTCATTAACTTCAACTCATTTTCGTCTACATACAATAGTGCAATTGCCAATTTTCTTTTTATTTTCAATTGCTTCTACATAAAGATTCCATCACGCTAAAAAGTATGCTACAAAATCCTTAACCACTGCCTAATTAAGTTGGCCGCAAGTCGGCCATATTTTTTTCGCTTTGCAGTAACAACCGGATGTGTTCTTATTGCGCGCTCATAAATATTTGGGTTAATGTTTCTGATATGTGAGCGGGCAAGCACCCACGTTCCCAGAGCTGGAGAGATTGCCGCTGATTAGTTGACCAAACTAGGGCAATGTTTGTACTCGTGGAGTCATTAAATTGGGATAATCCTTCTATTTGGCCTATATATTTATTGACTATGACTTTGTATCAATAGATTATTGTGTTGGCACGCTTTCAATGTAAATAGAAGAATATTAATAGAACTCTTGATTGATTGTTAAATAAAGGGCACAAGGCTATTTTAGGTGACAGCCGCTGGATTTTAGATGGAAACGATAGCTTCAAAACCCCCTCTTTAAGTTTGTCGCTGCAAATTCATGCCACTGAAAGAGGTGTTTATGTTAATTTTTTTTCGAGGAAAATCAGAACAGGTTGATGTCTATTTATGCAAATTACCAATCGTAGTTATGACAAGCAAAAACGTCAACTTGTCGGAAAAGCAAAGTGTGATAATAGTTTAAGGACTGCTATAATACGTTCTAAGCTAACAAAATTCTCATTTCGGTCAATTTAAAATTAAATAAACATAAGTTGTAAAATAAGGGTGTGGAAAATACACGCAACATTTTGGCGAAGGTTAAGGTTTGAATAAATAAAATATATGCTCTTACACGGAGAAAAAAACCTGTATTAAATTAAGTTCAACTAGTCACGTTAAGTAATTGATTCTTAAATTTTGTATTTGATTTAAGCATGGATTACTGAATATGATCAATTAGGTTTCTTTTTAGTGTAGCCTTTCCCTGCCGTCTTACTTGTTACGTTTCCTAATGCCATTCCTAAACTTTGATCTTACATACAATTCAAAACGATGTTCACATAGTTACCACTGATGCAGATCCCATAGCGAATGATATGGTGTGTGTCTATATCCAGTCATAAAAGGAACGGCCACTTCGTACTCCACTTTGAGATTAGGCGGTGATTGGGGCCGAAGTGTTAGGCCATTGCGCTCTAGCGTCGGATTGGAGCAAGTCATCGAACGTTGACGCATAAATGGATGTGAATGGGAATGCGAACGTCCATTGTCGTTATTGTTATTACTGTTTAGCAATTGGGCAACGTTGCCGCCAGTTGGAGCAGGTGCAGCAATCGCTTCGGTCATGCCAAACCAATTTTGTGCATTTGTATTAAACATGATTGCCTATCAGCAACAATGAAACTTGTAATTTGAAAACGCACCAAATTTCCTATTAAAACAAACTTTGACGGAATTTTCTTAAACGATACGACGCAACGCGAGGTGGCATCCACCAAACGACTCAAGGGTTGTGCGCCAACTGACCACAAAACTGGACGACGGACGACTCGTCCACAACAAAAAGCAGCTCATTATTTACTTGGCGGGTAGTTTCTGGTATTTCTAAGTATGTGTGTGTGTGTTCGGTGTGTGTGCATGCGAAATGAGGTTAAAGGAAGTATTGCTTTGAGTTTTTTTGTTGTTCATTTATTGCCTCCACCTGAGTCCAGTGGTCAATGCACGCTAGCCCAAGTCGACTCCAACAAAAGATGCCATCGATTTCTATGGCCAACCAAGTCATTTTATATATGTATGTACATGGACATACATATAAATACATGTATTTTAACGTAAAACAATGATTTCTTAATAACTATGAGTTTATTTTTGCCGGCATTAATGGCCAGCTTGCATGTAACTTCTGCTGCGAATTAAAATGGGTAGAAAACTTAAGCTATATGCTTAAAACAAATATATTTATGGAAATTAATTCAAAATAAAATGTGTTCCTTGAGTGTCTTGTCAACTATTTGTCATAAGCTGTTCAGCAAATGCTGCAAACGAAGGTCATATTTATGAATATAGTATAAGTTCTTTTAGACGAATCAGCTGCTTGAGATAAAAATCGATATTAATGGAGAGAAAAATGCACTTGTTTTTCTTTTTTTCTTGTGGTTGCCAGTCAAGGCACGTTGAAGTGGCCCGGCACGCCTTATAAGGCGTAATATATGTATGTGAAAAAGTACTGACACTTTACTTACCCCGTTGGGTTCATCATAGGCAAATAAGTGGATGTGGAGTCCACAGTGCGTATGGTGGTATTACCACGCAGCACAATCTTTTCGCGTGTGGTGCGTCTGTAGGTCTCTTCGCCCCGCATCCTTCTTTTTTTGAATTTTGCAGTCTCCAAAAACCTAAATTTTTCTGTTTTCTTTTTTAATTTTTTTTTTGTGTGTTAATTTTCACTTGTTTACTTTTGCCAAAATGATGAGTGTTGAAAAATTGTTCGTCTGCTCTTCCCACAGGCGATGCCAAACTGAGCAGAGAGCGAACGGAAACGGATGCTGCGGCTGATGATGGCGCGACAACAGTTATTGCTCTCTTTCAATTCTCTCTGCTCTCTTCGCTCAGTTGGCGAATTGCGCAACTTTCGATGTGCAGCGTCGCGACGCTGTTGCTGTTACGCTGCACAAATGGTCACTAACTGTCCGCAGTGTTGATGGTCAGCTGCATTCAATGTTTGGCCGCAAGACAGCTGGTGAAAATGGCGATAATTGGGGGATGTTTTCCTTAGTTGGGTATATACATTCTTCCATAAGGAATAGATTTGAAAAATGTATGCGCCAAATAAATATAGAGTAAACCCTTTTGAAAAAGCTGAACCGATTTTTAAGAGGAGTGTCTTTTTGGTTTTTCTTTTAAATTCCAACAAATCTAAATTTCTATCAACTTAAATCTTTTTTTTTTAATAATATCGCTTTTTAAAGCAGACGTTTTACTTTTCGGAAAAAATCTTATCTATAGCGAGAAAACTGTTGAAAAACTTTTAGAAAACTGAACGTCCTTTTTATATTGTTTAATTTGAAAGTAGATCTTTGATTTGTCAAATGCATCTAATAGTTTTCTTATAAATTCCGTAACTTTATAAATATAAGATTAACCCTTTTTATGAAATGAACCAATTTTTATTTTAACCCACTCAGAAGAACAAATAAATATGTATCTTTATTTATCGATTTTTAAAAAACTACTTATAAATTCAGATAGTAAATGACCATTCGAAAATAGTTTTACATTTTAGAAATTTACAGATTTCGTAAATTTGTTGCACAAATTGTTATCGATTGAAACTTCAAACCTTGCTTAAACACTCATATTGCATTTGAATAATCGTAATTATAAATATTTTGGGGCAGTTCATGAAATAAATTCGACACAAGCACACAAGAAACTAAATGAATGTGCTGTGTACATTATGTATGTAGTTGAATAGTAAAAACAAAAACTCATTAAAAACCATTTCAAAATTTCTTTTTAAAACTAATAGTGTCAAATATACTCATTCATATTATCAATATAGACAAATATTTTTATAAGTACTTTAATAAGTATATAAACTGTTTCTAACAAACACGAGGCACGTCGAAATGTAAGTAGAGCACAAAAAACAGAAAATTATGTTTATATATTGTTGTTGTTTTGTTTCCATTTGCTTGGGAAATTTGGTGGCTTCAGTTGCTTTGTTGTCGACTCGACTTTATAAGGTTGCACGTGTATCGTATTTATTCGTAATGATAAATGTTTATAGTTTTGATGCTTCACATATGTATATGTAACGTCTGAACGTTTTAACTTTAACAATAACTTTAACGTTGATAGATTTTATTAACTGAAAATATTATAGTATGTTTGACTGTACTAAAAATGTGCGTTTATCTAACATCTGTTAATTATTCCTTTTTTATTGTGCACTAAAGAGTTACGTTTTAGATTTTTTCATTATTATTTACAACTAGCCCTACAACTTCCTGCACTGACTTTTTACTAATTTGGCGAGTATTTAGTACTTTTCCCGACTCGTTTGATTTACTGAAATTTGCGCGTGGATGTGCGTGCCTTCCAGGCCTTGACTAGATTGTAGGCAAAGTAAAGCGTGAATCCGTGTATTTGAAAGCCCACAAAGCAGAAGGCATACCAGAATACGCCATATGGAAATCCCTAAAACAGATGTAAAAAAATATTAAAAATATATTTGGATAAATCAATTAACTGTGTACTTACATGCCATACAAAAATATCGGTCTCCTCCAGCTCGACGGACTTGTCCATGGTCATGAATTCCCATACGTCGGAGAAGTAATAGGCAAAACAGTATAATAGAGGGAGCATGGCCATTGTCAAAATGGCAATCATATACTTTTGCATATCCCGCACCTTGTTACCACGTGCCGCTGACAGGCCCAGAAACGAGGTGAGCAGTGAGGCAGCCCATACATATTCCCACCAGAGCGGCGGCGGCACCTCCAACTCTTCGATTTCTAGTACAAATATATCCAAGCGATCCAATATGTCCGACGTCAGCTTGGCCAGCATGACAAAGAATAGCAGGGCATGAAAGAAAATGCAGTACTTCAGGCGTGATTTGTTCAACAAGCTAAGAAATGAGAAATTTCAAGTTACATATGTATTAGTTTTGTCTCGATATTTTGTTTCCTTTTGTTTGGTAGGCTTCGGCCTTTGACTATCCAAAATATGTACACAAACAATGCAGTTGTTGTTGTTGCTATTGTAAACAGGCACACATGCTGAGTGTGTCTAGCTGGCACTTTGCCCACCCACTCTGCTGGCGCTGCCTGACTGGCTGGCTGATTGTCTGGCCCATACACCTAATGCCAGGAGCTGTAACTTTACTGCAGTTGATAGTCATGTCGTGACCTTTTGGTTTTTGGCACTGCTGATGCAGCTACTTGTAAGTAATTAGATAATTTTGCGGATTAGAAAGTGTTATTAACCTAATTTGATATGTGTTTGCCACTTTCTGCCTAAACTCGAAGTCGTTGCCATCGGTGCCCGCGACCATTGGACCGCCGCGAGTTGCCATTTTGGTGCGTCAATTTGATGCCGTGTTTCACGAATTTTACTATTTTAAATAAGATTAACTGTCTTTTTTAGCACTCAGCACAACATTAGCTCGGACGATATTTGGTGGCGGTCGGTCGATTCCCTTTTGTTGGTGACACTAGTGATTTAAGTGTTGGTTATGTGTAACACTTGTACCTAAAATCGATTGTTTAAATGTTGTGTGGCGGCCTGTCGATTAATGATGTGTTGGAAGATTCCACAAAAATTTAAATCCCGGCAAATTTAAAAATAATTCGGGAAAGCTTTGATTACTTACTATTATTGCTACCGCTATTTATCTGTAATATTACCATAATTTATTGCTTTTAATGTATGTAAATGGGTTCTATAATGAGCTGTAATTTGGTCAGTGGGTGTGTAGTGACCTTGAACTGAGTCTCGTTGGTGGGGTCACTGCGTCACCACCACCTGTTGTTTGTTTGCCTTCCAATCCATAAATCAATTCACAAGAGCTCAACAATGAAGAGTGCAGCAAGCGCATATTTAAAAATACATTTATATATTAAATACATTTATATATGCACATTTGACGCTCTTACTCTTTTCAAACAGTTCGGTTGTACTTACTCTTTGCCACAGCTCTTCGCTCGCTTTATGCTCGTCGGGCTACAAAAGTAGAATGTGCCTTAATGTGTCATCAGTTCAACGGCGGTATTCTTTACTACAACGTCTTGGTGCGAGTCGCATGCGATCGGTTGCGAAGCTTTTGTGTGAAACACACTATTCACGCGCACTTTTAATGCCAGTTATTGATAACTATAGTTTAACTGTTTATGCCGAGATAGGCAGCTAAATTAATACCCCCGGTAATTGACTGCCTTTCGTGATCTACGCCGTTAGTAATGTGTTTTATATTTAAAAAATTAATGTATGCACCCACAATATAATATTTGTGGTGCTGCTTAAGTTTGCCTTTCAAGACTGACCTTCTTGGCTGTCAGTCGATTGTGTTGATATTGTGCCCAAAAATTTCTAATATTTTCAACTATTTTGGCTTCGTGCACCTGACTCGACATCCGCTTGTCATCATTTAGTTTTGGCGCGATATTTTTCATTGTATTCTTTTGGCAACAATTATAACGAAACGTAAAATAAATAATGGCACATAACGATTTAAGAGTAAATTTAAAAGTCATCGATCATTGGATTCCCGCAATAGTTAGCTAAAAAATGTATCAAGAGAGATAATAAATGCAAGTCTCTGTTTATATCTTTGCAGCTGTGTTGACGAAAGTTTTAACATCGTACAAGACAAGCTGAACCAAACAAAACTCAAGTATATTTATTTCCCTAGACTAAATTATGTCTTCCCATGCCGCTGAGAAACGTGCCTCCTTCGCGCGTCGGGCCGAAAGTTTGGTGGAGCGGGTGAGAGTTTTGAATACCATTTATGAGGTAATCGGCATCAAGTGACCAAAACGCGTGAGATATAACGATTAGTTTGTTCTTCATAGTTGTTGTTGTGGCTAGCATTTGATGTTTGCATGGATTCTTTTACAGCGCAATTTAATTTAATTTGCAATTATAAAGCATACGTTGCCAAATTAACCAAATCGTATATTATTCCACAGCTGTCGATTCCACCATAAACTTCCTAAAGACAGCGAATTTAAACAAAATAAAAGAACAAACAGGAACTGAAAAGTTATAGTACACATACATATCTACATCTAGTATTGTGATATTGAATTTTATTTGATTAGATATTATGGGCGTGCATGGCATTAAGAATTTAGACACTTAGACGTGCCTATTTGACTTGGCTCTTTGCCCTAGCTTTGGTATGCTCTTTTAATTAATCTTTTATATGATACACATACTTATACAATATACACATACGATATATACAGTCTTTGGCATGCACTTGGCTTTTATATATTTATTACAACAACACTAAGTGAGGCGTTTTAAATATATAAAGTTCAAGAACATGATGTGTTTGTGGTCTTAGTAAAAGTGTTTGATCCTTATGACCAAATGGATGTTGTTTCTGGTCAAAGAGGCAGTTATAACACTTTATATGTACACCCTAAGAAAATTACCCGAAGAGAAAGCTCAATTTTAATTGTCATGGCAATTCAAAGGTCAATATATTATTAAATAAATAAAAAAAAATGATAGAGTATCGTAATTGGATCACTTTAAAGATTTTACTGGTAGGTGCACATGCAGAACATGGAGAACATTCAGAACACTCTGAACTTTACAAATTAAAAATTTTCAAAATTTTTGCGTACTATTTTCGACCAATAAGAGAAACGCAATAATATCGTAGTCTCGCTTGTTAGCCATATAATTAAGACAACGGTCTCAAATAAACAGATCGTTAACAGAGTGCATATAATTTGCTAGATAAAATTTACTTAGTATACATAATTTATGTGGCCAATGACCAATGTTGGATAAAAAAAATTCGATGTGTGCGATCTGCGGGCAAGCTAAAAATAAACCTTTAAAATTTAAATTATCTTGAAATTTGCTTAGTAATTTCTCGAATGTTGCTTTTATCAGGGTACGACTCAGACGTACTTGCAATGACATCAATTGAATAAACAGTGGGTAATAAATTGTTACATCGAAGTACACACACATTCAGAACATTAATTAAGAGGGCGAAGCAACAACAACAAGTTTACTCATACACATTTATATAGTTGGCCAATGACCGACCATTTAATTTGTTTTGTGTAACATAAAGTTTAATTGAACGCCAAATTGTGATAAACGATGGCAGCTCTTAGGTTGTTGTCAATAACTGCTTATTTTCTTTTGGCGCAATGCTCTAAGAAATGAAACCAAATATAATAAACAAATCATTTCTATTCTTTCTATCTTAAGTTTCATTTTAAGTTGGAGAACAATTTAAAGGCAAAGAATAATTGATTTTTGAAATGAGGCAATATGGGGTCAAGGGTGGGGGAAAAGCAATTCAACTTACAATTAATTGGCTATAACTTTATAATTGGAGTTTGACCACATGTTGAACAATGCTAAAGCCAAGTGGTATTCCATGCCATTCTGTTTTATTTCAAAGCTCACCAAAGCAAACAAGAAAACAAAACGTTTTGTCTCGTTACATTCTGTTTTGCAAAGGGTCTGTTAAAATAAACAAGCTCTAATGGAGGGAACACAGCTACGAGATACCCTGCATTTAAATATGTATCACATTTAGTAATACACATAGCCATAAGAACATTATATCAACAACCCTTCATAGTGTAAGAGCTATTATCTTTATTTATTCAACTCTTTGCCCAAATTCCAACTTTACTGAATTAAATAATCCTTAAATCCTTAAAATTAAATAAGAATGTTGACAGTAAGATTATTAACTCATTCAAAATAGCCCAGACATTGAAAAACCTCTGATCAAATATTAAATTTCAATAAACTTACAATCAGCAATACATTTAAATCTATCAAAACGCTCTTAGATGGAAGATAGAGAAAGCTGATCAAATATAAATTTAAAATATATAAAATTTCAATATATTTTGATTTATTTTAGCTTATGTCTGCCGTTTTTCAACAACACGTTGAACTTTCTGAATGTCTTTATTGGGCACAAACATTTGTCTTATCAAAAATAGCTAAGCAAATAAAGGAAATTAGGCGGTAAGAGATAGAGAGATACAAGAGCAAACGAAGAGTATTGTGAAGCGAACGCAACGAGCAAAATAAATGAACGATAAAAAGCTAATAAAGTGCAACATAAATAAATGCGTGCGTAAATATCGCGTGAATACATCGTGTAAATGAGTTTCACAGCGGACAGAGAAAGAGAAAAAGTGAGTACAATTGAGAGTGGGAAAGTGAGAGGCAGGGTATCACCCGGTTCTTAAGTTGATTGTCAGCTACTGAAAGAGAAGGCATTTGTCGTACTTAAATTCTCTTGCTTCTCTTGCTGATATCCTTGTAGTCTCGACACGTGTGCTTGTGTTGCCGTTTGGGCTTAAAGTGTTCCCTGTTTTTACACTGTGTGCGTCTGTGTGTGTGTGTGTTTCCCTATAAGTAATTTACTTTTGAAAGCCATGCACTTCAATTTGGCAGGGCCCCACAATTTAAAAAGCATTAAATTTCATTCAAGCATTTGTTAGAGCACTACAATTTGTCTAACGTATGTTGAGGGTCTGTAACCCGGGATACTACAAGTGCTAACTAAAATCGTATTAAATAAAATTTGATGACTTGCTCTGCCCGTGACAAATTACATTTACACAAACTAATAACTTGTATAGGGTATAACTACAAAGCCGTAATCTATTTATGCGCTTAATACATATTATCTGTATGGAGTTACATAATATTTATTCAGCTTTGTTTATTTTTTGCAAATATTTTATTTGAATTTAACCTGATGTTGTTGTTGTAGCTGTCGTTGAGCGTTGTCAGAAAGCGGATTAAAAAGCTCATTGCGTATACGCTGCGTTGTTCGCGTATATTGCATAACATTCCTTTTATCCAGAGAAAAACAAATAAAACGAAAGTGTAATGTTTTAATTTCGATTTAATTAAACAAAAAGCAAAGATGGCTGAAAGAAGAAGGGCCATGATTAAGCGGACAATGTGAGACAAGCGAAGAAATTAAGAAAAATGTGAAAGCAGAACCGCAGCAACAACAACAACAGTCATTGTATGTATATAGTATACACGTAAACAATACATTAACTGTGCTGTTACAACAAGCTGAACAGAAACAACAACAATGTCACTACAATTACCTAGGCAGGTGCGCAGAACAAACAACAACAACAGCAACAACGATTTATATGCACAGGCAAATGACTGAAAAACAAAACACAAAAGACGTGTTACTTTAGCAATGGAAGGCAGACGGTATTCAGGGCCAGGGGCGCTCAAAGGTAAAAGCAGGCGTGACAATAAGTCAACAAACAATGGCAAAAGTTGCCTAGAGCTCTGCATTGCATACTTTAAGACGCCAAAGTGGCAAACAATTGAAAGCCCTGTAAGCCACTTGCCATAGGCAATGCTAAGAAGTTTAACCAGCCAAGTTCTTAGAAGGCGTGGCAACGTCTACGCCTTTGAATTGGCATTGAAATGTGTATAACAGCAGATAATAGAGAAGTGCCAAGTTAAACAGTTAACAAAAATACAACGCAAATCTTCTAAATGAGACTGAGATTGTGTGCAAAAGTGATTGACTTAACTTCAATAGCAAAATCCAATAGCTATTAGAATAGGCAATGCGGAAAAATCCGCTAAGTTGTCTTTTGGCATTTATTTGGGGCTTAAACTGAATAGATTAGTGTAGACTCCACACAAGTGGTAAGGAACTAAGAGCTCTGTAATCGATTCCCAAACTATTCTTATATCTTGTACTCAATTTAAATACATATTAATTGCAACTAAGCATTTTAAATGTAAACGGTATAAAAATTGCACACATTTACACTCTTGTGCTATTGATTACTACTTAAAGCAGTCAAATTGGCTGTAATAAATATCTGATAGTTAAGTAGGAAAATTTTAAATTTTTGATCAGTGTTCTAAGTATACTTTTCACTAATATCGAAGTATTTATTCAGATAGATATGTTTTATATAGTAGGTATAACAAATATAATTTATTTAAGCTGTTGTCTCTAAAAATACGCTTACTTTTTAAAGCACATTAAAGTTTTTCGCAGTAATGCGAATTTTCCATAGTCCTTCGAGGGTGTCACATTATTTTTTTGCAGCCTTGAATTTCTCTGCGTCGTCATCAAATTTTTGTGCTGTGCCAGTGCGAAAAAAAACTCATCAGACTTATAGCTATGCTCATTGACAGCCGGTATACTTGTACTTGTAGTGGAACGTGAGGAGCATTCATATTCACATTTGCATACATATTCGTATTCGTGTTTCGATATCCACATCATCATTTCCACAACATTTTGTCAGCTGGAAGCGCATTGTTTTTCAATTTATGTAACATATACATATGTATGTATTTTAATACAATATGCATATGATAGTAGTAGTTGTTGTTGTTGTTGTTAGAGAGTGCACTCTCGGATTCGAACAGCATTGTTCCCACACACAGTTGTTAGATGGTTGCATCTGCAAAAGTGACAGCTGTGTCTGACATTTGCCGGCTTGACCTACGCCACGTAAATTCTAAATGCGCATATCTAATAAATTTCAGTGGGTTGTGGTAGATGGGATGACTCTGTGGTAAATAAATGAATGGCGATGGCGATGGCGTTGGCGCCTTTACCGCGCACTCCCAAATTAGCGCAGCAAAACAAAAAGACGAGAACAACAAAAGCAGCAGTCGCTGTGAAGAGTTGACAAAACAATGCAAGAATGAGAACTTAGACAAAAGGAATTTTTCATATAAAATACATACAAACCCCAACACACATACACACACACACACACTGACAGACGCAGCTAAATAGCTATGTGCAATGTGTGGGTGTCAAAAAGCATTGCGCTCGAAAGTAGGCAACGTTATTTTGCAAGGTGCTTGCCATTTTGCGTGGGAGCTAAAGTCACAGCGTTGCCAGACTGCATAAATAATTAATTGCAAATGGAAGTAAAATGCAAAACTTAAAATTATGAATTAAGTAAGTTTAATTTTGTAGATTCTGCAAATCATTTTCCATAAAGTTAGTTTTTTAAACTTAGTTGAAATTTAAGTGTAGATAAACAATCTGGCATCATTGGGTTAACTGCTCGCAGTCCCAACGCCCAACACCTAACTGCCCTACGGCAACATTCAGACGCCCTCGTCCAACAGAATTTAAAGCTTCTTTTTGCGTCGCAACATCTTGCCATACGCAGAGGACAGAGAACCATTTTCACTAAAACCATGTGCCCCTCACCCATTTACCCCTTACCCGTTACCCAAATACACACATACCACTACTATAACATTAACTACCATTACCATAACACTTTTCGGCATTTTGTTTTGCTAGCCGCTTCGTCGAATTCGTATTCGTTTTCGTTTTCGTTTGCACTCGTGTTTGCTTCGTGCTTCGTGCTGCCTCCGGCGTCATCTCGTCCAGGGAGCGTTGATAAGACCAGGCGGCAGCAGCAACAGCAGTCATCGTTGTACAGTCGAACGTGGTTGTTGCCATCGCATTGCACTGAAGAGTTGCCATTAGAAGCATCAGCATAGAAGTGAACGTGTTGTGAATTCTGTTGCAGGTGTGTCTGAGCGCCTGATAGACGCAAATCGAGAAACGTTTGTGTGTTGAAAGTTGAACGTTGCAAATTGTGTTGTGAATCTTAGTCATGTCTAAGCCGGTTACACCACAGCATCGTAGTGCTGGCGTCGCAGCTTCCGGTTCGTCTGAAAAGATTAGCGTAAGTTTGGTACTTTCGAAGACTTTTGGCATTTCTTAAATTTTTATTTTCTATTTTTTTTTTGTGTGTCAATTTCGCCACTTATACTTAATGTTGCGTACTCAGCGACGTCATTTTGTGGAAATGCGCAGTTCTTGAGTAGCTTGATGTGCTAAATTATGTGTTAGTAAATCCATGTGCCAGTTGCAGTTCCCAGTTGCCAGTTGCCAAATGCATTTCTTTGCAATTTTTTAGCCGCATTCGTGAATATTTTAACCGCTACGTGACATTCACATTTATGATGCTCACATCGCAAGCTGGGCCTTAACAAGATATATACGTATACGAGCATCAACTGCAGCCTCACAAAGTATGCAAAAGTCCGCTACAAAGCTATGGCCTTGTCGCCACTGCGGCTGTGTGTGTGTCTGTGTGCATGTGAAAGTGTGTGTTTGTGGCGGTCGCTATGGTATTTGTTATTTGGTATGTTTTGGTGGCTGGCAGGTTGGCAGGTCTCAAAGGGCATAGCATACTTTTTTGCGTGCGAATCATAAAAATTGCATAATTGTCGCTTCATCTGTGTGTGTGTTTGTGTGTAAAAATGGCTGTATATGAGTGTATATGGGTAAATGTAACTGCCATAGAGACATCTGGAAGTGTGTGCTAGGTGACCATTACCATTAACGGGCTCATTTTACGTGCCATTTGCGTTCGCATCTGGCAGGCCAAATAAATTGAGCTTCTCAAATGGCCAACGAGTGTTGCTAGCTGTTTATTAAGTTTGTTATTAACGTTCTTCCATAATTGTCAGACAAAAGACATTACAGTCTGGGCAATTAGGTACGGCTATAATTTACGGGCATTTATTTATTTTGTACCTTTTCTTACACTTGCTCTAAGTCGTATTCTTTGAGTTATTTATTTTCAACAGAAATTGTCTTTGCCATCAGCTATAAATTTCCACAAAAAAACTTATGAGCAAAATCGAATTTCTGCTTAATTAAATCATGTTATTGTGCAGCTTAGCTTGTGTTTAACTGAATCAGCAAACATAAACTATGCAGTGCTCTTGAAGCTTAACCCAGCGCAAATGTTGCATGCCTTGTGGCTGCTACTTCCGCAACCGAGTTTGAATTCAATTTCAATTTCCATTCCAAATATGCTGACAACAAAAACATATTTCTGTTGGCATCGGATAATAACAACATTCTAGTGCGCAAACATTTTTTGCCCGACTTCTTTTCCATTATTCTCATTTTTCCCATCTTGAATTTGACTCTATTGTTCACAATTCAAAACGGAGAACATAAATTTAATTAAGAAGAGATTCCTTTTTGACCCTGGAGTACTTTTCTTTCTCACTTGAGTTAAGAGAGAAAATTGGAAATATGATAATCATTTGGTATTTTTTGTTGATATCCATTTCTTTTGGTTTGTTTCGAATGTGTACTTCTTATTTTTGTGGATGTAAAATAATTTTCTCAATAAAAAATAAGGAAACTTTAAATGTAACTTCAACTGCAGTAGTATTTTATAACTTCTTATGTATAGCACGTGAGGATATCTGGAGATATATGTAAGATTGAATTGAAAATTGAATTTCTGTCGGAAAAACTCAATCTCAAATTGAATATTTTATTGTAGCTCTGAATACAGGGGATCTTGGTAGTCGTTCATTTAAGTTTTAAAGAATTGCTATATATTTTCATTTGCTTTTTTATACGATCCGTAAAATATAGAGCATGTGTACAGCGCCGCAGGTTGCCATCATGGACCACGCACACACAAACGCATTAAAACGCATATATACCCACACATTTACACAAAAATACAGACATCACACACACACACACATTACGCAGTAACACACACAAAAGCAAATGTCTTCCATTTACATGAGTCTCGTTATTTGCTGCACAAGAGAGGAAAAATATTTTGCCAATTTTTTGTGTAATTTGTTGACTTACACGGCGAACCAAAAATGGAACAGAGATCAGAGAATTCCCCTTTTCAATCCGCAACCCCCTCTACTTTCCCTTTAGCCACCCTTTGCTCGGGGTTTGGTTGCCTTTTAGATTGTCTAGGGCATCGGTTGGGCAAGTTTATGACCTTGTGCATTGAATAAACTTTCATTACACCAAATTGGTTGAGTAGTGTAAAATGTGCCACGCCTCCATTTGAGTGTGTGTTTATGTCCGTGTGCGAGTGAGTTTGTTATGTGAACCAGCTTAGAAACATTTCTCTTTGTTTGCACGAGTACACATAGTTTTTGTTTGCCAAGAATGCACTGAACGAAAATTAAACATTTTCTTAAGTTTTCTTATTTTATTTACTTGACTGAGCTTCAACTTCAATACGTTGCTGTTCGTCACATGATCTACAATCGTTGTTGGCTTTTTAATGACATTTTTAATGAATTTTTTTTTTTGATTCCATTGGCGGAAATTCCGTAGACGACAATAAAAATTGCATATACGCCGTGTGGCTTCGAAGATTACTGAAAACAGCTGCTCCCTGGGAGCTGTCACATATTCGTACATGTTTCAGCCGAAATTTGGGACATCGTTCAGTTTATTCTTTTGCGCTGGCATAACTTTGCCAATGGCAAAGTGTTGAAAGTTTTCAAGGCAACATTGCGCATTCGCCGCATAAGACAAGCAGCCTGTCAACTGATGCTGCTTGCCCCACAGGCAGACAGCCAGAGACTTAAATGACCTTTAATTTGCGGGTTTTATGGTAGGCTTTCGCTTGGTTTTGTCTATTAAAAACTCACTTAATGCGACCTCTAAAGTTTTCCTTAATTTGTTCGGCTGAAAAACTTTCAGCGTCAGTTTTTTACTTCCAATGATAGAGACAAAAGTTTTTGCCAACAAGTTGAAGGTATTTTTTCTTGCGTTTTTTATTACGCAGTGGCAAAATCCTTGCTAGGACTTGTATTTACAATTTCAATATAAGCGTGCCGAAGCATATAAATATATCACGTATACGAGAGTTTAAATTTTGCAGCCTTAAAATGAGCAAAGTTCCTTAAATGGAACGGTATTGACCATAATTCCTAATTGGGCTTAAAAGCTGAACTGGACAACTGGATGACGTAAAAGAGATAATTACCAATTAGCAGTGATTCTAATAATGGACAGCTAAGCTATGCGCCAACAGTTAATAGAAATTATGCCACCATTAAGATTAACGGCTGCCACGGACATAAGTAAGGTTTATTAAGCTTACTAAACACTGTGCTAACAATCTGAAACTAATTTAGATGCCCATAACATAAACTTTTTTGGCATATTGATCTGATTAAGTTATTTACTGTTGGGGCAGGCTCAAATATTCATTGAACTTTGTATACTTGTTGAAATGGAGATTTATATATTTTTACTGTCATTATTTATTTATTTACTTGTAAATTAAATAAATATTTATGCAAATCCTTTAGATCACCTGTTTAAATGCAAGAACTGAACTTGTTTAACAACACATTTCAACTAATTCTCTATGTTTCTAGTTTAAATTCATTGCACTAATTAGTTTTCCATTGTTAAATATTCGTGTTGCCAATTAGCAGATGTTGCATTTTTAATTTTATGCCCTATAAATGAATATAAATTGATTTTAATGTGCGGCTGTCTTTTTAATATAGCTGCCAGTGTTCATGTGAATATGTTAAATAAAATGATAAAAAAATAAACACACGTTTATCGAATTTGGATCAATAAAATGTTATTTCTGCTGTAATTTTTAAACCACATCCCCATCTCCTCTGTTTAAGAAAACACAGTTGAAATGTCAATAATTAAATTTAAATTTTGCACGCCTCAGAGACGTATTGGAATTTACGCAATACTCCCTGCCATATCAAAAGTGAAACATCAATTTGATGAACAAACCGAGACATCCGGTTCGTTGGATGCTGGGGGATTGGCAGGCGACACATGACAGCACTTAACCAAATATAAGTACCTATCGGAGCTGAGTGCTGTGGGGTCTCATCTACCAAATGGAAACTGTTTTTAATTGTACCCTGTAATAAATCATTTTTCTTTCTCTGTATTCTAAATGTTTAAATATTAAACATTCATTAGAACTTTTTAAGTTGCGTTTTTATCACCTACAAGTTATCCCTATCTTTAAATTTATTGGCGCTAACTAGACATTTAATTGGCACCACCACAATTGGATTAAAGGCATCTAAAAAAAACTTATTTGACTTTAGCTTTGGTTTAACAAACAAACAGAACATATTCACTGTGTAGGGTATCTTTTAGTGGAGCACTTTCCTCCAGGACATTTATTTTTGTGTACTTTGCCGGATGTGGCAAGCGCTGTGGGATTTCAACAATTTCGAAAGTATATGTATGTATGTGCACGAGAGTGTAGGCGTGCGAATATATATTTGTATCTGGATTTGACTGAGTGTGTGTGTGTGTGTGGTATGAATCGAAAATCCATTTACACTTGAATACATATTGGTCATCATGAAGTGGACAAAAGCGCACAAACTTTGTGTTTGGGCATAAGTAAACAAACATCATTTGTTTGCTCAAAGAGTGACAGAGAAAGAGAGAGAGAGATAGAGAGAGTTAGATTCATAGAATGTGCGAAAGAGAATGTGTGTTTAAATTATGAATGCAATAAATGTAACGAACTGAAATCCCGGCGATTGAGTTTTGCGTGTCCGGCAAAGGAATCGCTGATTAGATCCACAGTAACTGGGCAAAAGAAGTTGCCGGGTAGAGAGAATGGGAACAAGTGGAAAACTGCGACCAGAATTGAGTAACAAGCACTTTGTTAGATAAACTTTGCGCTTAAGTGTGGCGCTCTCTGTCAACCACTGTGCTTTCTAGAGCCCTTGACAGGATTTTAGCTTAGCTTTGAGCTGAGTTAAGTTGAAACACTTCTATCTGCTTGAAGAGAATGGCGACTGTTATTAAAGTAAACGTAACTTCCATTTCCCATTTCCTCAGCTTTCGCACAGTTTGCATATCAATATAGTAGTAAACCTTCAACAACAATTTGTACTGTCGGTCTTCATAAGCACTGAACACAAAGTTTCAATGCATATTTCTTTAGTTTGCAAAGCAAGAAACAAAGCTTACAAGTTTTCATGTCATGCCAGTATTACTAAAAATCATATCGTTTTTTTTTTATTTTTGCCAAGGTGAACAAAAACAAGAGCATGCAAAACAACAACTAAGAGAGCCATAAAATATAACGTTAGAGCAATTGCATTTTCATGTCCACAAAGTTTTGTTTTGCCTGTTGTTTTCCTCATTTCTAGTCCTAGCCAGCTGTCGACATATAAAAAAATACAACAGGCTTAAAAGACGACTAACAACAACAGTTGATGCTGCAGTTGCACATTGAAATACATGCACACAAATATACATACATACATAAAAAATATATACCTACGTATGTTGTAAGCTGCCCCACTAAACGTTGGCTTTTGTTGCTGTAACTATGCCTGAATGCCTGGAAAACATGCATGAAATTGTATCACTTGGTCATGATACTATATAGATATAGTTGTATGTGTTGAGGTCTTCATTCAGCCATTGCCCTCAAGCTCCAGCTAAAAGTTGCAGCTATCCATGTGTATATACACATCTGTGTGTAAGAGTGAGTGTGTGGTTATGGGTGTGTGTACGTGTCAACTCATTGACCTCATTGCTGTTACCCTCTGCTCTTGCCAGTTGCTCTTGCTGATGCTGCGACTCCTGACTGACGTGTTTTATATTTTCATTTTCCTGAAATCGTTGACGTTGCCAGTTTTTCTGCCACCACCTTCCCATTGCCTGTTTCCTGGCTGACTGCGCTTACACTTTTACCGCCTTTTCCGCTCATGTGGCCCCTTACACTCATTCACCGTGATTCTGTGCCATTATCATACCCATAGCCATACCCATATCCATACCCGACAACCGACATCTGACAGCCAACGTTTTAATGTCGTAATCGGATACCATCGACCTCAGTGCATGGAACTTCTGAGCTGACAGCAATGTGGCCAGGTCTCTGATTTTGTTGGCAGGTTTGATTAGACTTGCCATTTGCAAAGATGTGATATATGCAATGCATCTAATATACAAATGATATGCGGTACACCAAAAATTGATTGCTTAAAGTCCATTTAATTAAGAATACTGCGCACGTTATTTACAATTACAATTAAGTACCATAACGGTGTATCATTAAAATGTACTTGCACAATATAAAAAGTATATACTTTTAATGAGCTAACCAAAAACCTAAAAGTGTGTTCACCTGGAAAACTTTCAACATCCCAGAAAGGAAGTTTGTCTGCCAGAAAAGCAGATCTGTCATTGCAATTATAAAGTTTCAGTTCACACCTCTAATTATTTTAATTTTGTAATGTCTTTTAATACCAACATAAAAGTAAACACTGAACCACATTTTAAATTACTTACATGACACTTGTCAGACGTCAAAGTTTTCCCACACTCTCTGAATGAGCTCCAATTAGCAATCCCTTCAGCATTTAATGAGACGTACGTCAATTAGACGATTTCTCATCATCAAAACATGTACAACTCGTGTATCTTAATTGAAGGAGAAGCACAAACAATTCAAAATATTGACCCATTGAGAAGTCAATTAAAATGCGCACCCTTCGGCAAAGCAACTAACATTAACAAGCATTTGAAAACTGTTTGTTACATAGAACGAAATATACATCAAACGATTGAGCCAAGTCGAGCTCTTTTATAATTGATTGATGGCAATATTAAGACTGCAAAAGCAATAGGAAACAAGCGCTGGAGGCAAAAGCACAAATGAACAATTTCAATTTACAATTGAACAAAAAATAAGAAAAGGAAAAAAAATACTCAAAAAATACCGATACACCTCAAAGAGGTTGAGTGCCAGAAAAAGTTTCTTTCATTACGTATACGACATGTGCAGTTAAGGGTGCGTAGCATGAACTCTGTTCGCGACAGCTCAACAACCGCAACATCAATCATCAATGCGTCAACCTCAACGATAACAGTTGACGATGTCTTCACAGCGACATAAAGGGCAAGGTAGAACTTTACTGGATGAGCATTGACAGGTCGTAAAGTGCAGTCAGTCAAGCGGCAGGTGCTTGTGCGACACCACTGTGCAATTTATTGCCAATTTCATTATTTACAAACGTTTTTTATGGCTTTACTTCAATGCTACATTATTCGATACCATGAGCGTTGGCAGCTTAAGGATCTTTACCTGGCAACTATAGAGTCTTAAATTTGCATAACAAGTAACTGTTGTGAAATGCATGTAGCATATGTTGGATTTTAAATTTTAAGTCCGATTGAACTTCTTCACAGCTAGCAGCTGGTTTAAGGCAATTATGAGCCATTGCATCTTGGCAATTAGCTTTCTTGTATCTTAATCTGTATAGTTTCTTTTAATGACTAATTACAATTTGTTTTCCAAATTTACAAAGCAAGCTGGTTTAAAAGAGACCCTCTATTTCGCCTTTTAGGCGTTCAATAAATTGCAATTGATTTGTGACGGCAACATGCGCAAGTTCATTGTTGTTTACTTAGCATTAATTCTGGGTTATATTCACAAACGTCATGCCCAGGCCTGAGCCATTACACTTTGCCAATGCCATTACAGCAGCGTTGCCATCGTCATCGCTCTGACCATTGTCAACGCCATTATTTGCGCTGTATTGTTTGTTACCACAGCACTTTACAACACAACTGCGTTCCCTGTGGAGGGACGTGCGCCTCAGAGGCGTGGCATTGCCACAATGTGCATTGCTTGTTAACGTCAAGCTGCATTAAGGCTGAAACTGACTCTATTTTCATGTTCACAGTATTTTTTATGGGCCAACCAGCTCTATGACCCGAAACAGTTATGCAAATTTACTGCAGCAACCACAAAGCCAACATCAACATGTTTTATTTATGTTTTTAATTTGAAAGCGCAACTTTTATTGGCATTTGGCAAACAGATGACCTGCAGCTGCTTCTACCACAGCTACTGGGTCTTTTTATTTTTCTGTTACTGTTTTCTATTTCTATTTTTACTTCCTCCATTAGCTCAACACATACAAATTCTATTAAAAGTTGGTGCTACATTTACATAATACTCATTTGTTTATCAACATATCTATCTATTTACTTACTTGCGAACAAAAAAACACTTTAGACTACATTAAGGAGCTTAGGTAAATTGTGTTGCCCTCCTATGGGCCAAAGATATTGACGAGAGACCCTACAAACGAGAAATGCTATACTAGCTGGTCTTTTGACACTTTTATAGTTTCCATCAATTTCAATAAGAGTTTTCCATTAGCGTGGGTGTATGTGTATGTGAAGGATGCTCTGTCTGCGGACAATGGCTAAAGAATGTCGTATTGGGCAGAAGCTGGTTTTGTTGTGGATTCGTTATTAAAGCTTAAATAAACTATAAATAGAATTTAGGTAGCTATTTGAAGGGTTTCATTGTTTATTGTTTTCACTCTAAACCAATCAAAAATTGCTAAAATAATTGAAGTCTATAAGCAAATGAAATTTCATGAAGTAATTGATTATTTATTTTTCCATAAACTTCATGAAAATTCATTTATGTATGCATAGCATTTCCGTTTTACAGACCAACTCAAATTACATTGCCTACTTTTGAGGGCTGCACTTGGCAAGCATTGAAAGTACAAATTTGAATTTAAATTTAATTCATGCAATTGGCATTTATCATCATCATTGAGCAGACATCAAAAAGTCTCCTTTTCACCCTCCTTAGCAACAAACACACAACAACACAAAAGCCAGGATTCCTTTTTTTATTTTGGTCATTTCATGCCCAGTCATTTTTCACGCTTCAGTTTGTTTTAATGCGAACGTGAAAATGATTTTGCCTTTTGGCTTTAATTTTTTGTGATTTACTTTTTGCTTTGAAAATTGCCTGTAATGCGCTAACAGCGCATAATATAATCCAATTAGTTTATAACTCGTAATGTCAATGGCATTTCAGAAATATAACATTAGCACGGAAAAATGCGGAGATCTGACAGTCATAGTTCAGGTAATATTACAAATGAATGTCAAAATGTAAATATACACAGATAAATCTCTATTAACTCATTAAAATTTGTAGGGGGACTTGTCGCAGCAGGAGAAGCGTGCTGTATTTATTACAGTACATGATTTGGGCTGCAATCGTATGTAGAACAAATTACTGCAATTATTCATATTTCAATAAATCATTACATTACACAAACGTCAAATTGGCAGATAATTCATTTCAGGAATTTGTGAGCAGCCCCTGCATGACGGAAATAAAGGAACGTTCCTGTTTTATACATGTTGATGTACCCGGTCATGCGGACAATGCCGATGCTTTGGCTGATAGCTTCCCATTTCCATCGCTTCAGTCTTTGGGAGAAGATTTGGTCACCGTGCTCGACTATCTGCATGTGAAATATGTAATTGGTCTCGGTGAGGGGGCCGGTGCTAATGTTCTAGCACGTTTTGGCCTCGCCCATCCCAGCCGGGCCCTCGGCCTTATTTTGATCAATGCCACAGGCAGCGCTGCAAGTGTTTTGCAATCGTTTAGAAGCAAGGTGCGATGGTGAAACATCTTAATGAATGCTGTCCATTTAGCTGGCAATTAATGCGAACATTACTCTTTGATCAATTACAGTTCATTAACTGGAAAACCGATGAGGTGGCCCAATCAGCAGAGAGCTTTCTAATTTATCACAAATTTGGACATGTAAGTAGTTGTATTTACGATTGACAACATTTAATATTAAGAGTGTCAATTTGTGTGTGTGTGTGTCTGTTGTGGTTTGCAAATTAACCTAAGTGTTATTTTTTATTCACTCTCCAATTTGTTTTTCTTTTTAATCTATTTTATGTTTAACTTGGGTGCATTTCGCTTGCACTAAAGGTCTTGGAGGTAAACAAGTCAAGTCTAATATAAAGTCTCTTCAGCTTTCTTTAGCCATCTACTTAGTACAAAGCTATTCTATAGTCTACGAACATTTCAACTTTATTCAAATTTGATCAACCTTCAATTGTTTTAGGCCCTTCTAGAGCATGTTTATTAATATATATTTATTATTTATTTCTTTTTATCATCTTTCTTTTAGCCCTCGGTACGTAGACCTCAATCAAGAAATCGGCCAAAATGAAAATATAATAAAATTTCGTCCAAAATTTTGTAATTTTTTATGCTTTTGCATGCATTGTAATTTTGTAAAGCATGGTTGTAGTTTTGTTGCACACAGCTTTTAAATACAAATCAAGTATTTTCTAATGCAAATATTCTGCTTACTTACACTGCACAAAAACAAAATTTATAAAATTAATAATACACATAGCAAATTGTTGGCGAGAATCCAGACAAGGACAAGGTTGTGGCTGAATATCAAAAACGTTTGCATCGATCATTGAACAGCAAGAATGTGGGCCTTTATGTAAAAGCGTTTATGAAGTATGGCAAAATGAAGTATATAGAGAGACGCCTTGATAGTGTTGTTGTTATTTTTTTATAGTCGCAAGGATCTGACACTCAAAGGATGCAAAGTAGATGTCATATTGATTACGGGCATGCTTAGCCCGTATGCCTCAATGGTGGAGAAGTTGCATCGTGACGTGGAGAAGGAACGCGTGACCATCTTGAAGATTGAACGTGCTGGCGATGTTTTGGCCGATGCAGTAAGTTTTTTTTTGTCTATGGTTTCTTTTTTCTGTTTCTTTATTAATTATTCATTCTTTTCTTTAGCCCTCGAAGGTTGCTCAATCTATACTATTGTTTTGCAAAGGCCAAGGCTTGTTAACTTCGATCGTTATGCCCGGCGTTGACCGTGGACGATCCTACTCCACTGCCAGCTCAAGCTCTTTTGAGCGCCGCTTATCACGTGGCATTTCTATGGAGGATTACGATAAACCCAACATACGTCGCCTCAGCATAATGAACAGTGAGTCGCCCAAAAAGGAGTAATCATCAACACACAGTTACACGCAATGGCAGGAGCAAAAGAAATGCAGCGTTAAGTAGAGAAACTGAGTTAAAAGCTACGCATATTTAAATTAAATCACTTAACTTAACAATTCGTAAATAATCTGAGAGAAATGCTATATTATATGTGAAGTAGAGGCCAAACAATCATTCATGCAATCGAAATAATTTTAGCCAAATGAACAACATGAATTTGAAGCCAAATTTTAATGAATTAACAATTGTTTTTAATATTAATATGTACAACAAAAGGCAAGATAAACATCTTATGTAATTCCCAACGACCCACCTGTGAAAACCAAAGTAAATCAATCATATCTCAAATCGACTTCTTATTGTTCGAACTTTGCAACAAATGTGTCATTAACTACAAGTTTTACTATATATGTATACATATTATATGTACAAGCAATCATCTATGTAATACCTCCGATTAGTACACTGTACCTAAGTAAAAATAACTTCAACACAATTGTGACTCCCGTTTTTACTTTGTTTGTCACTAATTTTTTACACACATGTATTTGCAAACAGTTATAAATTGCTGTTTTAATAAACAATTATTATATACAATTATTACATAGTGTAAGTTCAAAGCACCACAGCGCTAAGCTGCTTATTTAAAGTATATATGAAACAAAAAGGCACACAACAAAATACTGTGTTTTATCAAATTGACGAAGCAATGAATAACTAATTAAATTTGTAGTAGTTAAGCTTACAAAGCTGTTTTTAGCATAACGGTTACATTATTGGCTTATAAGTGAAAAGCAATGCTTTATACATCAGTTTCAAAATAATTCAAGCACTCAATAGATGTAGCAACCGTTAAATAATAAAGTTTAAAAATTAAAACCAACTTTTGAATTGCATTTAACAAATATTAATTGTTATTTTAGATAACATACGTTATTTCTGGGATCATCAAAACATTTAATGATACATTTTAAACTTTGATAGGTTTTTGCGGGAAAACAATACTGTGTTGGTAAATGTCGCTTCGCTTACGTTGTTAGTGCTGGCAAACGTCCAGGTGGCTACATCGCTTCCGTTATTTACTGACTTAAAAAAAATAAAATTGGTTTACTAAAAAAAAGAGATTTAATTAAATCAAAACAAATTAATTATAAATTATATAAATGAAAACAGCTTATTTTAGTATTATGTTTGTTTATGTAGCCCCACTGGGGGCCTAGTTTCTTTAAACGATGTCAAAATGCTTTGGAATTCTGCAATATTAGAGAAAATTCTACAAAAAATTCACGAAAAGTCACGGGCTGAGTCGGTTTTGTGTCGCATTTTCAAGTAAGAAATTTTTTCGGACAAAATCAAAAATTCGGACAAATATTAGTATCGAGTTTCGGGCTCGTAAACATCGATACTTACAAATGTGGTAGTACCGATGATGCTCGATACTTTTGCCAGCAATACCCATCGCTATTGCTATTAAGAAATACCAAATACTGTGCCAAAGGTAACATATCGATTGTATAGTGTTGTTGATTGTCGATTGTTTATCATCGGTTGGCTCAAGTAGTAGTAGGAAACATACTTTTGTACTTCTTAACGCGGCTTTATTGTAATAATATCAATAAATATTACGTTATATTCGCTTACAGTAAGGAAGACGTTCTCGGATAACTTTGAATTCAAACGCTTCTCCATGGACACGCCACCGCCAACAAAGCCACCGAGAGGCATTAAATATGGGAAGGATGAGGTACATTTATTTAAGACTTGGCTGAAAACTCTTTATAAACCTGAAAATAAGTGTAATATGTGGTAACATAAAGATGTAAGGGCGTTCATTGCTTCCATTGAACCTTATGTTGGTCACTAAACCGCATATCAATCAATGATGCACTGATGACGACACTCCGGATTCTTTGTTGTTGTTGTTGTTGTTGCACGCCCTCTTTGATATTTGATAATGCTAAGTTCACATTCCACCACAGAGGTTGGCACAGAGCCTCACAGAGCATCTGACAATGAGCTTCCAAAGTTGAATTCCCGATTCTGTGGCACAATGTGAACCTCAGCACAACAAGAAGCAAACTTGTAATTTTTGGGTGTGTTTTCTTTTAGTCTGCAGGTTGCGGCTTCCTCGTCAACGTCATCAAGTCGCTGGGTTTCAGTGAGACCACTGAGGAGCGACAAAAGGAGAAACAGAAAATTGAACAGGAGTTTAAGCGTTCGGATTTGCGTTTAAATGAGTTGGTCTCTCGACATGACCAGCAACTTACTCAAGTACTGCCACTGTTTAGTCAGGTATCAACGGAGGTGACGGCCAGTCGCGAACGTATTCATGCTGTCAAGGAGAATCTGGGTGCCTGTAAGCGGCTCCTTCAGTGCCGTCGCGATGAGCTCAAGAAGATGTGGACAGACGCTGTGCAGCACAAATATGTGCTAGAAATGCTGGAACAAATGTAAACAGCTTAATCAATATCTTTAAGGGACTCAAACCGAATCGTTTGTTTCGGTGTCAGTTACGGTTACTAATGTTTAATGATTGCGGTTTGAGTCCCTGTTAACTTAGATTATTTATGTAAGACTTATGCATTGTTTTTGCAGCCAGGAGTTGCGCAAAGTGCCTCAACGTGTGGTGAGCTACACGGCAAAGCGTCAGTATTTGCATGCCAGCAAAGCCCTGACGGATGCCCTAACTACGCTAAATGGACCATTGTTGGGTGTCGAGGGATTAGCTGATCTGCGTACTGATTTGCAGATGCGTCGACAACAGCTTTACCACCGTTTGCACGAGGAGCTTGTGACTCAGGTTTACAAGAATTCGGCGAATGAGGCGTTTCAGCGAAGCAACTCAAGTCGCCTTAATTCGAGTTTCACCCGTGGCATTGGTGCTCGTCGATCGACAGATCGCATTGAGGCCAATGCTCGGGTTCGCAAGGCTTTGAGTGAAATGGCACAGGGTTTTGACTTGGACAAGTCTGAAATTGTCGAGGATGCTGATCTGGTTGACCCTGAGCTGAGTATGAACTATTTCATTGCCATTATTGTGGAATGCTTTGGCATGCTGCACAAGGTGCCCGATTCGCTAGAAACACTTCGTGTACAAATTCAAACCGAGTTGCTAAACGTGGTGCGTCAGACAACTCATCTGTTGGCAACTGGTGGATTACTTCAAGCTGGAACTGGGGACATTAATCCACTGCTAACCCTACTGGAGATTATATTCAAGCAGTTCAAGGCTATCGCCAAGACACACACTCTGCTGCTTAAGAACTATTTGGCTGTGGGTCAAAAATATGCCGTTGTCGGACCCCAACCCTATGATCTTACAGACTTTTGGGCCCAGGCGCAGTCAGTGGTATGTGAAACTATGCAAATAGACAATGACCTTCTAATAACAACTACATCTTCTACAGTTGCAATTGCTGCTGACGGACTATTTGGACATTCAAAATGCATCTGGGGATGAAGGTGCGCAAACGGGCTTTGCGGAACCGACGAATAATATCAACTCTTATTTTCTAAGACGCAAAGTTCCAAGGTAAATAATCAATAGCTACTTTTAGGCAAACAAATTGTCATTTGCTTATCATTTATAGCACTAAGAAGTCCATGTTCAAGTTTGACAAGTCTTCGCACATAGTTAACAACACAAACAGCAGCAACAGCACGCATGAGAACTTTAAGGAGCATCGTCGAAATGCCTCTGATGCCTCAGTAGATGACAATTTGGGTGGCAATCTGCTTGGGAGTGGTAAGGGCTCTCTGACTGGTCTTTTGCCCCATGAGAAGAAACAGCGTGAGAAGTTATTAATTTGTACTCCAGATCAGAATGTGATCACCAAAGTGTATTTACCACTGATGGGATACATACAGGAAATTGAGAACTTTATGAAGTGCAAGCCGGGGTAATTTTACAATACTTACTTCACATTAACCCGGTACTAACTCTCCCAATTGTCTTCTAGTCAACCCTGCAGTCTGCATGACTTTGTGGATAACTATATCAAGGATACATTCCTATCTAAGGGTCACAATCGCAACTTGCAGTTGACCATTGAGTCTCTGTCAAAGAATCAGGATGCATGGCGTGCGGTTATATCGCCCGAGGAAATGAAATCACTAAATTTGAGTCGACTGCTGTTGCAGTCCACTGTCATGGTAGAGCATCGGCTGGTGGAAACAAAGAATCTAATTGAAGATTTGCCCTGCTACTCGGAGGAGTTGCTCAAAATGGTTTGTGCGCTTTTGAAAGCCTACCGTGAGATATGCCAGGCTGCCTACAGAGGCATTGTGCAGCCGGACTCGGAAGATAAGCGCATTTATAGCGTGGCTTGGTTAAAAGATGAGGATATCAGTAGATTTTTAAAGTAAATATCCAAATTTGTAAAACTCCTACCAATTTATAAACTTATCGTCTGTATTTTTGTTGCAGAACATTGCCCAACTGGACGGATCTGAAGACATCGAGCCAGCGTTCGCGACACACTCGCAAGTTGCATCGTGGCAGCTTTGAGCCGTCGGAGGAAGAAAGCCCGTTGCAAGTGCAGCAGCGAAACATTCGTGAAGCTGAAATGCTAACGAGCAATTTGGGTGAAGGAGGCATAACACAGCAAGAGATATTGGCCGACATAAGTGTGCTCAAGGAGTTGGCTATTCTGCAAGAAAGTATGGAATGGTTCTCGGTTCGCGTCTCAGAGTTTGCCAACGAGTTGCGACGTCCACTGGTGAACGGTTTGAATTCGACGCCGACAGAGTGTACGGCAAATGTGGCCATCAAAGATGGAACAATCAAAGTAATGACTAATTTGGCATTAGAATTCGATGAGTTGGCCAATACGTGCTTGTTGGTGCTGCATCTGGAAGTGCGTGTACAATGTTTTCACTATCTAAGATCGAAGTCGAGTATTCGAACCAACAGTTATGTGGGTTCCAAGGATGATATATTAGAACCAGATCGTCAAGTATCTGTGCTAACCAAGCGGCTGTCGGAAATGGATGAGGCATTCAGTTCCACGCTTCATCCACGCAAAACGAGAGTAAGTATTTACAGCTCTCATTAGACTATCACTTTAGACTCTTTATTAACTTTGGTGTTTTTATAGTACATCTTTGAGGGCTTGGCTCATCTGGCCGCACGCATACTTATACAGGCGTCCAACTATTTAGAAAACATTGATCAGATCACCGTACAACGCATGTGCAGAAATTCAATTGCCCTGCAGCAAACGCTTAGCAACATAACAGCATCCAGAGAAATTGCCTTGGATCAGGCCAAACATTTCTACGAGTTGCTCTGCATGGAACCTGATGTGAGTGCCCTTTGGAGAGATTCACTGTTTATGACAATATTAAAATGTACTTATTTCTCTTCAGGAAATACTCAATTCGTTGTTGGAGCGTGGCACGGAATTCTCCGAGATGCAATTGCTAAATGCATTACAATTATCCTGCAAGGCGAGTGGCATTACCGATGCCAATTTATTGGCTTCCTATCAACAAAAACTTTCCGATATACTGGGCGCTAAGCCCTCTAAGGGTGTTGTTGTTTAACAGTTACAAGGAAATTGAATTTTAAATTAATTACGCCTTGTATGCCTCACCCATAATCAATAATAGTTTTTAATGTGTAAGTTCAAAAAGTATGCTAATGTTAAGCCCAAAATGATTATAAATGTTTTGAACATGTGTTGGCATGCACTTGGTGTAGCGATGTAGTTATTTATAAACCTATATTCTAAAGTTCATGAACAATATTGTAATATGGCTTATACACAATAAATAAAAATGTAACAACGAATTGTTTTTAACCTCATGTTCTTTTCTATTGAAAACTTACGTTCTTTTCAAAAGCAAACTGTCACTCGGCTATTTCGTTTTGCAGCTTACACGACAAAATTGTAGTTCCAACAATAGATGGCGCCAAAAACATTTTAATATTTTTAAAATTAGCCAGATTAAATTGCGCACTCGTTGAAATCAAGTAAAAAATGTTAGCTTTTGAATTCTAGAATTTATCTCATTATATTTTATTGATGTGCTTAAAATAATCAATTAATTACCTGACAAAATTTTTTTGAATGACCCCCGGACTGTCACTTGTACGAAAGTCACATGCCACGAACTACCGATTTCTTGAATCTTCATGTTCATGTTTTGTTTTATCACGTTAAGTAACAAACTAGCGCCACTTTAAGCTATTAGCAAATTTTATAAACTATTTTATTTCCAAATAAGCTAGATCTAGCCTGAAATTAGCTAATCTGTCCGCACTGCGTATGAAAGACATCAAACAAACCGCATAATTAAAACATAAACAATATAAAATGCCCGAACAAACAGATTCAAGTCCAAAACTAAATGAGAGCAGTGAAATAAAGTCTCCAACCTATGATTTAAAGAAGTTCCAGCTTAAACGCATTCTCAATAACAATAGTAAATCAAAGAGTATTACCTTACTCGGCACTTTTCCGGATTTGTCAGATACCGACGCGGCAATTGTAGTTTTTGAGAAAAATGGTAAATAATTATATCCTTTTAAAATAAAAAGATAAATAATGTATTTATAATGTAGCTTACCGAGAGAGTGATGTCGCTACTGAAGTACCAGCAGAGAAGGAGCCGGAGTCTGAGCAGAAGCCAAGTTATTTTAGCCCCGATTTAAAAGTACGCACCGATTTCATTAACAATATCTATGGGAGTTTTCAGTGTGTGCCCAACCCAGAGCTGTGTGGTAAGTTAAGCTAATAAACTGCTATAAATGTACACAATCTTACAATAATTGTTACTCAATTAACAGCCGTTAAGAGCACAGTCATCTACCCGGCTACTGATAAACACATTGAGAAATATTCCATATGTCAGAAGTACCTCATTAATGAAACTCCAGATCTCTATGAAACCGTAACACTTCCTTACATTACCTCAAGTCAATTCTCATTGGATTGGGTGTACAACATTCTTGATCACAAACAAGAAACGGAACGTATTGTTTTCGAAGACAAGGATCCTGAAACTGGATTTATATTACTCCCGGATCTCAAGTGGGACGGACGCAATGTGGAAAACTTATATTTATTGGGGATTGTACGACATCGTGGTATCAAATCGCTGCGTGATCTGAATGGCTGTCACTTACCCTTGCTGCGAAATCTGCGGTTGTCGGCCAAACAGGCAATTCTCGAGCGATACGGCTTGAATCCTACGCAGCTACGCATGTACTTCCATTATCAGCCTTCTTTTTATCATCTGCATGTGCACATCAATCCCATTAGGAATGATGCGCCCGGCATTTGGTGTGAAAAGTCGCATATGCTAGATACGGTCATTAACAATTTGGAACTAGTGTCGGATTATTATCAACGTGCCTCTCTGCCATTTGTATTGTATGAAGGCAATAAGTTGTTGGATTTATATGACAAACAGTTGGCTGTGCGTAAAGTAACAACCCAAAAGGAGGAAGAGGACCTAGAAATTGTGCCGACTGATGAACCAGCAGAAGCGTTCACAGACGAAGAACCTGACGAGGCTCGTCAATGCAAGCGTATTAAACTGAGCTCTCCAGAGAAGGAATCAGTTGACAGCGAGCTCGTTGCAACACCGTGTGCTTAAGTTAAGCGAAAAGTATTATCAATTTTATTTGATAACATAACAATGAATTCAATTAAAAAATGCAAATCAATTTGTCAGTTTTTGTATTCTTTATTTATTTATTTTTTAATAGTGTCGCTATGTCTGTTGTGTATTGTTTTTGTAGTTGATGCTGCTTTTTATGCTACGTTCTTGTCTGTAATTTGCTTTCGTGGCCTTTGTGTATTCTAAATATTTGTAATACGTTGAAATACATCCACTGCCTTTGGGGGATTTGTTCTTTTCGTTTTGCTCGTTAATGATCAAAAATTTATGTATGTATTATTACAAATCATATGCATAATTTGTGGTCGCCTAAATGCTATTTTAGAAATAGGTCGAGATTTTCTTAGCTTGGGAGGATTTGTGTGGCAGCTGCTTTGAAATGTTTTAAGTTTTTTTTTCGTTTATATATATGTATAACTTTTTGTTCATAGATTAAATTTTCTAGCGTTGTATTCAAAAATGCCGAATTCTATTCGGAATTTTCAAAAGTCGTGCTAAGCGAATGCTTTGATATTATAAGCTCGTCTCTGTTTGCGAGTTATAGCAGCTGCGTTTGTGTGTGTGTATGAGTGTCTGAATGTGTGTGTGTGTTGGTGAGTGTGAGTTTGAGTGTAGGATACACATCTCGGAAATCTCTAGCCTGGAAGCCTTGTACAACATCGTTTAAATATACATACATACATAAATATTATTTCAAATACATACATACATATACATATATGCAATACATATATATACGTTTATAAAAATAACAAAAATAATAGTAGCAATAAAATCGTAGTGTGTAATTTTTTCCATTAATAAAAACAATGCGCACCGCACCCCGTCGGCTTAGCCCGAATACTTTCATCAATTTTATCTTCATCTTCAATTGCTGTGGCTGTTGCTATTGTGGATCGGCGTACTTTCAGCGTCAGCAGCCTGTTCCTGTGGCACATACATCACAGCCGAGCTGGGGGAAGTGTTGACCGACATACTGCTTGTCATCGTTTTGTCCGCATCGGAAATGGACCAGTTACGCTCCAGTTGCTCCAATGCGGCCATCGTTGCTGTTGTGGTTACACCAGCCCCAGAACTCTCGGAACCAGCTCCATCATTGAGGACGCCAGCCCGCAACGTCTCTCCGAGTAGTACCTCAATTTTATCCTGATCATCTAAATGGACAAAGCCCAGGCGGACCAATTCGCTAGTCAGATCGGCTGCCGTATCCTCTTCGTTCACTTGACATGTGAGCTGCCTATTCATTTTGTCGTCCATGCGCAACAGTATTGTCATTAGAATATCATTGCTGTCCTCCTTTAGTTTCTTCACACTGCACATCATGTTTACAATGCGACGCGACTCGGTATCCACCGGCTCCGGCGTAGCCGATTTAACGGAATCCGCGCGTTCGGGCGATGCAGCGCGAGAACGAAAATGTGGTGGCTTCTTACCGCTGTATGTAATCAAAGGATAGACACCATACTTGACGTCCTCCACAAATTTCTCCAGCTTGTCGGCGCCTGGCACATCCGACAGCCGAAATTGGCGTTCATTGCTGCCGGACATTTTGAGTTGCGCCATAATCACATCCGGGTGATTATAGCGCTGCATCAGCCCATCAAAGGCTGTCTCGGAAAACATGGTTTTATTGGCGGGCGAGAAGACCAGACAGTGGGCTGCCAGCAGTTTTAATGCATGCACCTGTGAATCAATTAGCAATTAATCAGTTGGTTGAAAAACTAAAATTAAACTCAATAAATATCGTATACAGTCTATATGATGAATCTATCTATTAATAATAAATATATTCAATGCTATCATTAATATTATGAACCTTGGACTGTGATTGTTTAAATTCACTTACCTCGAAGAGCAGTGGATGAAACAGCAAATCACTGGCGCTTGGTCGATCCTGCGGCTGTGGATTAAGACATTTCAGTATTAGATCACGTTGCAGATCATTGTCCAGGCTATTGATTGTGCGCTGTATGGTCTCCTCGTTGATGGCAGTCGATTCGCTGTTGCTGGACTGGGGCTGTATCTCCAGAGCGGCCATTTCCAGGGCGCACATGCCAAAGGCGTATATGTCGACGGCGGCGGTCAATTGTTCCGCCGCTCCATATTCCGGAGCATGGAAATAGTGTGCTCCACGCTCCTGTCCTTCCCTGTTACCTTCCCGCTCTATCTGCTGCTGCTGCTCCAATTGATCTAGATGCTGACGTCGCACACTATAATGCACCGCATCCGGGACCACTGAGCCAATTTTGACCAGACCATTGTGCTGTATGAAAATGCTATCACAGGTTAGATTGCCATGAATGATGGGCGGCGTGCAGGAATGCAAATAACTGAGCGCGGACAGGATCTGTGTACACCATCGCCTCCATGATTCAAGCGGCAATCGCTTGGCATTACGCTTGGTGCGCTTGAGGAACTGTTTCAGTGAACCTGACGACATGTACTCCGTTATGAAGATGACACGCGGTCGTTCTGCTTGCTGGATGTCCGTCCAATATCGATGGAACTTGACAATATTCTGATGGTCCAGCTGTAGCAGGTTATCAAACACTTGACGCATCTTGTCCTCTTGGGTTTTGAGCTCCTGCAGCTGCGCATATTGCACCTCGTTCCAAACGACCTCAACACCTTCCTCGGTGTCCATAGCCAGATGCACACAATCAATGCCGGGCACATCGCGCTGATCCACCTCCTCGCGACGCTTCAGCCATCGTCCACATGGCGACTCTTCTAATATTTCGCTTTCATCCTCTGAATCATCGCCAGACTCGCGAGGCGATGAGTCCACAGCCAAATTGGGGACACCTCCCTCAACCGATGTTACTACTGTGGTTGTTGAGGCGCCCACTGTGTGCGGTGCTGCAGCTGTGGACGCCGGTTGCGCTGAGGAGGACTGAGATGTACTAGATGAAGTCGTCAAGTTGACAACGTTGGCGGTCGGATTAGGTGCATTTGGACTCGGATTGGGATTCGTTTCATCCACGACGCTACCGCTGCTGCCGGCATTTGCTTGGCTATTTGACATTAGGGCGCGGTCGACGTTTTGTTATTCACAAAAGCAGTTCAACCGCTGTTGTTGTCGCTTAAGTGTTGTGTTTGATCAACCTTAATATTTGAATTGTCACTTTTTGCTTAGAAATTGTAGAAATCGTGGATTCTGAGTGTTTGCTCTGCTCCAACTAACTAAACCTGCCGCTAACACCGCCGCCGCCGCTCCACAGCCACAACTTCTGCCCACACACTCACACACACAGGCACACTAACACGAACATATACAAGCACGTAGCTGACTCTCCGACACCACCCTTCTTCTCTTACAACCTCTGCTGCCTCTTCAGCCGTTGTTCAATAACTAACACACTCTGTGTCGCTGAGTCTTTTTATTGCCGTTTGCCTCCTCGATTGTTAACTCCTTCTAGTGTAGCAGTTGCGCGTAATAATTAACTGCGCTTTTGGTCCTGTTCTGCAGCCGTTTTGGCTTGTTTAGGCGTTTTTTTCAGGCTTTAAAAAACCCAAAAAATGTGAGTAAATCGATGCATCGATGTTATCGATATAATTATCAGCCGAATGTATCGCCGAATGTATACCGATGATTTGTATGCAATTTTTGGCACAAGGGTAATCGATTTTAGAAGGTAACGGCATTACAAGTAGTGACGTATGTAGTGGATTTGCTGTTGACGCTAACATATATAAAGTATTGCATTTTTAGTCATAGCTTTTATAATCAAATGTATTAAGGTATGTTAGCATGACTTTTGAATCTTAATAATGTCACAAGCGCATTTCTAGGTATCACGTAATATCTGACGATAATTGAGTATTGAAGTAATCTTTGAGTTAATTATTTCTGAATTTGAGTACTTATCGAACACATGACAGTCCATCATTAGAGTTATCGAGAACTCTGTCTCGGCTTGACTAGCGGTTTTTAGAAATAAAAATTTGTGTCTGGAATTTCCTCGCATATGCAAAATGGATAGCATTATTGGACGCAGTCAGTTTGTTTCAGAGACAGCTAATTTATTTACTGATGAAAAGACGGCCACAGCGCGAGCAAAGGTTTGTCATTGTTTGTCGTACCGAAAATGATACGGCTGCCATTTGATACATTTCTCGTCTATCCATCTAGGTTGTGGAATGGTGCAATGAGTTCGTCACAGCAAATGCAACTTTGAAATGTGAACTTCTTGTCAAAGTCCAGGAAATTGTGTTGGGCTCATGCGTTGAGTTGGCTGAGGAGTTTTTGGAGCCTGTCCTGTCTCTGGCGCACGATCAAAACCAAGAGGTGCGCAAGCAAGTCGCCTCCTTTGTCGAGCAGACATGGTATGTTGGCAAAGCACAGTTGTGGAGTCGTTAGTTTTCGATTTCACGTTTCACGTTCCATACTTAACATGTTTCCTTTACAGCAAGGTTAAAGTGGAGCTGTTGCCTTACGTGATTAATGTGATCTCCATGTTATTGAGGGATACCTCAGCACAGGTTATAAAACGTGTTATACAAGCTTGCGGCAGCATTTACAAAAACGGTCTGCAATATTTATGTGGTCTAACAGATCCTACCGATAGCGCTGAGCAGGCCTGGAGTGTGTTGAGTTTAATCAAGGCACAAATTTTGGACATGATAGACAATGAGAACGATGGCATTCGCACAAACGCAATTAAATTTCTGGAGGGTATTATAATTTTGCAAAGCTATGCAGAAGAGGACAGTATGAAAAGGGAAGGCGACTTCTCATTGACTGACGTGCCTGAGAATTGCAAGTTGATAAGACGCCAAAAATTACAGGACGAAGGTACCAATATATTTGATATAATGCTGCAATTTCATGGCACCACACATATCTCGTCGGTGAATCTGATTGCATGCACGAGCAGCTTATGCACGGTAGCTAAAATGCGTCCCGTCTTCATGGCCCCGGTGGTCGAAGCCTTCCGACAGTTGAATAACAATCTGCCGCCTACATTGACCGACTCCTGCGAGCTCGGTGCGCAAGAGTTTGCGCATGCAGCTCCAAACGCTGTTGAAATTGCGAGGTTCCTTTGAGTTTGCTGGTACCATTCGCAATATATTAATGGATCTGGGAGCCAGTGCTAATGAAATACAAAAGTTGCTACCCAAAATGGACAAACAGGAAATGGCAAGACGCCAGAAGCGAATACTGGAGAATGCGGCTCAAAGTTTGGCTAAGAAGGCGCGTTTGGTCGAGCAGCAGCAGTCAGAGAAGCCACAGCCGCGCGAAATGGAACTTGATGAGGAAGAGATGGAGCGGCAGCGTCAGAAGAGCTCACGTGTTAATGAAAAGTTTCTCACTGAACATTTTCGCGTTACCGAAACGGTGGTCAGTCTTGTTGTTGAGTTTTTGCCTACTTTGCCTGAAGCGGCACCAGAAAAGTTCCTTGAGGAATACACGCCTATCAAGCAATTATCATTACCGCAGCAGGTCAGCAACATCGCTCGTCAATTTGGACAGCAATTGACGGAGTTGCGCCTTGGACCCGGGTCAGCTGCCTTCAGCAAAGAGCCGCCCATGAGACCAAAGACTCATACTCAAATTGAGGCAAGCGATGTTACACCAGATCCTGATCCTGAGGCTATGGAGGTGGACAATACGGCTGACAAACTGAGCGAACAAGAGCTGCAGCGCAAGGAAGAGGCCACAAAGAAGCTACGCGAAACTATGGAGCGTTCTAAAGGAGAACAGACTGTCATTGAGCGCATGAAGGAGCGTGCCAAGACGCTTAAGCTGCAGGAGATCACCAAGCCCTTGCCACGCAACATTAAGGAAAAGTTTCTGTTAGAAGCAATAGTGCGTATTCTGAACTCAGAGAGACAGTGCATTATGGGTGGAGTGGCAGCCAAGCGGCGCAAGTTGGTCACAGTTATTGCAGCCACATTTCCGGACAAAGTGCGCTATGGTATAATGGAGTTCATTCTGGAGGATGTCAAGCAACGCATCGATCTTGCTTTTTCCTGGCTCTTCGAGGAATACTCTCTGTTGCAGGGCTTCACCCGCCATACCTATGTAAAGACGGAGAATCGTCCAGATTACGCCTACAATGAATTATTGAATAAGCTTATTAGTGGAATCGGGCAACGCTGTGATTATAAGGACAAAATTATTCTGCTGCGTCGTGTTTACTTAGAGGCGCCCATTCTGCCCGAGGAGGCAATTGTGCAGCTGGTGCAGCTGTGTCTAGTCGAGGAGTTTATGCCGCACGGTCTCGAGCTAGTCAAGGATTTGTCCGTGTTGCGTCCGCCGCGCAAAACTCGTTTTGTGCGTGTACTCCTAAATTATGCTGTGCATGAACGTGCTGATCTCCGCGAGCGTGCATTAGCTCACCTGGTAACCATTTATCATGTTCACAAGATTGTGCCAGCACGCATTGATGAGTTTGCTATAGAATGGCTGGAGTTTGTTGTTGCGGAAACCCCGCCAAAGAATGTATTCTCTCCGGATTACGGCAGGCCAACGCCGGAAGCAGCTTGGAAGGAAGATACAGCCAAGGTGTGTCTGTTGCTAGCTCTCACACTATTGCCATATAAGCCAGAACGTAAGTAGTAGCGAGCCCAAATCTTTATTTTAAAACAATTACACATTAGGTACAATTTATTGTAGTTTACCTGGAGAAGATCTGTAAGGTGTTTTTGGAGACATCTGCAGAATTGAAGCGTACAATATTACGTAGTTTGGACGCCCCAATTAAGAAACTTGGCGTGGAGTGTCCAGTACTGTTAAAACTGCTGGAAAGCTGTCCCAAAGGATTGGAGACCCTGGTCATACGCATCATTTACATACTAACTGAACGGGTACCCACACCTCATCCAGACCTAGTTCGTCGGGTGCGTGAGCTGTATCAAAACAAAGTCAAGGACGTGCGTGTGCTCATACCTATTTTAAGTGGACTGTCGCGATCCGAATTAATCGCCGTGCTTCCTAAACTGATCAAACTCAATCAGGCTGTGGTTAAGGAGGTATTCAATCGTTTGCTTGGCATTGGTGCCGAATTCGCCCACCAGCAGATGGCATTGTCGCCCACAGATTTGCTTGTGGCATTGCACACCATAGATACAAATGTGTGTGACCTGAAAGCAATTGTAAAGGCAACATCCATGTGCCTTGCCGAACGGGAAGTTTATACACAGGAAATTCTAATGGCGGTGCTCCAGCAGTTGGTTGAAATTATGCCTATCCCTACTCTGATGATGCGCACTACCATACAGAGTCTAACACTGTGTCCGCGTCTCTCGAACTTTGTGCTGAATTTGTTGCAGCGTCTGATCTTGAAACAGGTGTGGCGTCAAAAGGTTATTTGGGAGGGCTTCCTTAAAACTGTGCAACGCCTTAAGCCACAGTCGTTACCAGTTATGTTGCAACTGCCACCGCCACAACTGGCAGATGCACTCCAACAATGTCCAGATCTCAGACTACAACTGCTTGAATACGCAGAGAGCATACAGGACGAACCCATGAGCGGCATTACCCAGCAAATACTGGATATCATTACCGGTAAATCGGTGGACGTATTTGTTACGGTAATTAATTTGATTCTTTTGAATTTAAGTAGACATTTTATAAGGCTTTCTAATTTACAACAGGATGAAAGCGGCGGCTACATCAATCCAGACAACATTAAAAAGGAGTTAGTGGATCCCTCAGACATAGGCATATTTTCTACAGTACCCGTTCTGACTTCCCTTCCAGTGGCGAATCCAATGCCTGTGCCCGCACCACAGCCAGTCCCAGCGCCGACACAAAGCGATTTAAATCAACCGCTGCCACCTGGCGAGGATTAATATAATTATAGTATAGTTTGATTTGTTAACTTTCGTGGTTTTGAACTAAACTCGCAGAAGTTTTTCTTTGTAAAATCATCCTGTCAATTATTATTTCCAGCTAATCTCTTCCAGGTGCTCAGAAGTACTGTTTATTTAAAAATCGTTTAAAATTTAAATCAAGTTATTTTCTTTGTGGGAGTCTATTTTACGCTCAGTATTTAAGTATATATTATATCTTAAGAAGTAGCATTGTTAGGTATGCTGTTGACCGATTTGTTCCCATTGCAATTAATATTTTTTAGCCGGCCAAATTAAAGTTGTAGAACCTATTCCTTATCTGACCAAGACGGTTTTAGACGCATCTTTTGGATAGATTTATATTCATATCTTTGGTTCGCTTTTTAGATAGGCAATAAATAACGACGAGTAATAAATAACCTAAGAGGTGCAATTATTAAAAACAATGCCATCGTGGTGGGATTAATATAATCTTCGAGGGGGGTAATTGAGATTAACGATTAGTTAAGACTTGCTAGTTCGATAAGGATGTGACGTTTGTTATTCTAGGAACAATACTAGTATTTGTTAGAAATAACAATTAGTGATAATAATCCATACCACGATTGATAATAATAACACATCTGCTTCAATGTTTTTAAGTGCTACCACTTTCTTAATAGTGTTGATCTTGAAGTGTTTTCGTATTTAAATTACTTTGTCATCATTTTATTGTTTCAAAACTTGGTAGGGTCTCGTTAATAAATAATATCGTCCTTAAATTTTTAATTTACTTACATTTTCTTCAACATCGCGCGATCTGATAATACGTAAGCTCCTTGGTTTGTCCTATTTAAAGTTATTTGTATTTTATGGCTACTTATCTCAAGATTCCTTATTTATAAAAATTCCGGATAGGCAGCAACCACTTAATGATAAGCCTTCATCAGGCTACTACAAGAATTGAAATGCACTGTTCGGCCAATTTCAGTTGTTGCCCAGACTTTATACCATGCAGAACAGTTGCATCTTGACTGTGATATTCCTGATAGCCTTTGTGGTTGCTGTGAGGTCAGCGGCTGTAAATGTACAACCAGCCGACATCGACTTCTATAAGCTCTACAATAATCCAGAGGCGCATGTAAACATTAAAAATCGGCGCACAACGGTAAGGTAATATAATGACACTTTAATCTGTTCTGATCCACGAATTCCACCAGCGTGATCGCATAGCTGCACATGGATATCCAGCTGAGCATCATCACATTCTCACCGAGGATGGTTATATCTTGGGTATTTTTCGCATACCATACTCACACAAATTGAAAAATCAGGATAAACTCCGTCCGATTGTACTTATTCAACATGGGTTGACGAGTTGCTCGGATGCCTGGATACTTAGTGGTCCAAATGATGCTTTGCCTTACTTGCTTGCTGATGCGGGCTTCGATGTTTGGATCGGAAATGCACGAGGAAACACATACTCGAGAAATCACACATCACTGTCCACAGAGCATCCTTATTTCTGGCGTTTCAGTTGGCACGAGATTGGCTACTATGATATAGCAGCCATGATCGATTACGCACTAAAAACAAACGGCCAGGGACAGAAATCTATTCACTACGTGGGTCATTCCCAGGGCACCACCGTATATTTTACATTGATGTCCATGCGTCCCGAGTATAATATGAAGATCAAAACAGCTCATATGTTTGCTCCTATAGCGATTATGACCAATCTGGAAAATAAATTGGTGCGAACGGTGGGATCTTATTTAGGGCACAGGAACGCGTACTCCTTATTGTTTTCCAACCAGGAATTCATACCTTATAACGACTTCTTGTTGTCCTTACTCTTTAATCTTTGTGAGCCGGATCTGATGCTGCGACCAGCTTGCGATAAGGCAATGGAAAAGTTATATGCAGGAGATCGCGTGAACATTGTAAGGACTACCAATTATAAGTGTTTAAGCAACTTTATTTAATTTGAGTTCTTTTCAGACTGCTATGCCAGAAGGATTAGCCACACATCCAGCAGGCTGTTCAACAAATCAAATGCTGCATTATCTTCAAGAGCAGCAGTCTGGACATTTTCGGCAATACGATTATGGCACTGAGAAAAATCTGAAAATTTATAAATCGGAATCGCCACCAGATTATCCCGTTGAGAAAATAACTTCCAATTTGCATTTGTGGTATGGAGAAAGTGATGATTTAGCCGCGGTGGAAGATGTTCTGGCTCTGGCGGATCGGTTGCCCAATAAAATAGTACATCGTATGGAGGATCCCAAGTGGAACCACGGTGACTTTGCCTTTAACATGGAAATTCGCAAATCCTTGAATGAACCCGTCCTTAAGATAATGCAGACTTTTGAAGACGCTAATAATAGCTTGTAAATATTTAAGCCAATTATAAATATAATTAAACCTTTAAAACTGTTATTTAATCTGCAAATATACATTTTAATTTACTTATAGTGTATATTGGTTTTATAATTTTAGTAAAAGCGTTAAAAATATTTAGTCTTATTGATTTTATTAACACAAGACAGATATATTTCTTTAATCTGTATGTAGCTTATCTCTTTTAGGTGTTCAAAAGTACTCTGTTCATTTGCTGAACATATAAAATTTTAAATCAGAAATATGTATAGTTTGCGAGTGGTGAGTGTCTTTAATATGCGTTTCGTATGTTTTTAGTTTTTGATAAAATGTGATGTGTCGCTTTGGTTCCATTGGAATTAAGCTTATTTTACCGCCTAATTTTAGCTGAAATTTCAAGGGAAGCTGCGGAAATGATTGAATATTTTACCAAGATGGTTCTGGTGTTATCAATTGAATATATATTTACATCTTTCTTTTGAATTTGAGACAAATAATAAATAGGCAGGAGTTTTAAGGGCATTTATTATAACCCTGCTAACATATACGGTCATACTTAAGTTTTTAGATTGTTGTTAATCTGATCTATATTTAGTAAGATTAATAAATTCTTCGAGGGGGTAGTTTAAAGGTAAGTTCTTGAGCTTTTCTCATTAAGAGTTTTTTATATTTTATGGCTGTTGTGAATTTAATTCTTATCTCAAGATTCCTTATTTATAAGCGATCGTGATAATCAGTGAACACCTGATGATAAACCTTGAACAGGCTACCTATCAAAATTAAATACAATGTTCGGAAAATTGCAGTTGTCGCTCAGACTTTATACCATGCAGATCAGTTTCGTCTTGACTGTGATATTCCTAATAGCCTTTGTGGCTTTTGTGAGATCAGCGGCTGTAAATGTACAACCAGCCGACATCGACTTCTACAAGCTATACAATAATCCAGAGGCGCATGTAAACATTAAAGATAGACGCACAACGGTAAGTTAGTATTGTGCCATTTTAATCTGTTCTGATGTATAAATTCCACCAGCGTGATCGCATAGCTGCACATGGTTATCCAGCTGAGCATCATCACATTGTCACCGAGGATGGTTATATCTTGGGTGTCTTTCGCATACCATACTCTCACAAATTGAAAAATCAGGATAAATTCCGTCCGATTGTACTTATTCAACATGGTTTGACGAGTTGCTCGGATATCTGGGTAGTGAATGGCCCAAATGATTCTTTACCCTACTTACTTGCTGATGCGGGCTTTGATGTTTGGATAGGAAATGCTCGAGGCAACACATACTCAAGGAATCATACATCACTATCGACAGCGCATCCTTATTTCTGGCGTTTCAGTTGGCACGAGGTGGCCTGTATTGATATGGCAGCTATGATCGATTACGCATTGGAAACAAACGGCCAGGGACAGAAATCTATTCACTACGTGGGCCATTCTCAAGGCACCACTGTATATTTTACACTGATGTCTATGCGTCCCGAGTATAATATGAAGATCAAAACAGCTCACATGTTTGCTCCCGTAGCGATAATGACCAACCTCGAAAGCAAATTGGTGAGGACAGTGGCACCTTATCTTGGTCACCGGAATGCCTACTCTCTACTGTTTTCCAGCCAGGAATTTATACCTCAGAATGACTTCTTATTGTCTTTATTTTTTAATCTTTGTGAGCCGGATATGATGCTGCGACCAGCTTGCGATACAGCCATGGAAAAATTATACGCAGGTGGACGTGTAAACATGGTAAGGACTACCAAGATGAGATCCTTAAAAAACTCTATATAATGTGAATCTTTTTCAGACTGCCATGTCAGAATATTTCGCAACACATCCAGCAGGTTGTTCGACAAATCAAATGCTGCATTATCTACAGGAACACGAGTCTGGACATTTTCGGCAATACGATCATGGCACTGAGAAAAATCTGGAAATATATAAATCGGAATCGCCACCAGATTATCCCGTTGAGAAAATAACTTCCAATTTGCACTTGTGGTATGGAGAAAGTGATGATTTAACCGCGGTGGAAGATGTTCTGGCTCTGGCGGAACGGTTGCCCAATAGAAAGGTGTATTGTATGGAGGACCCTGGATGGACCCACGGCGACTTTGCCCTTAACAAGGAGGTTCGCAAGCATCTGAATGAACCCGTCATCAAAATAATGCAGACATTTGAAGATGTCAATAACGAAATTTAAATATTTACGCCGGGTAAAAAAATACACACGTAAGCTTAGACGCTAAAAATAGTCGTTTCATTTGGGAAAATAAGTTTACATTAACTTAAATTAACAATGGTATTAAAAATATTAATTAAATGTCGTTAAAGCATTATAGTTCTTGCATCTTTTACAACAGTCTGAATGTAGCTGATAAAAGCTTGTTTTCATCCAGTCAAAAGCTAGACAAACGTAAATTTGAGTCGATAAATATTTATAGTCAAAAATTTTTAGTTACATACAGGTATGTGCTCTGCAATTGTCCATAATGGGCAAACTTACGTATTTATAAGTATTGTCATAAATCGCCAATACGTATTAACGAAAGCTTTTTAAACTTTCTAGACGTGCACAAGCATTTGTTTAAGTTTGTAAAATATTTTGTAGTCGATCCCTTTTCGATTATGATACGTTGACCCACAGACAACTAAATCACATTTCAGTATTTGAATTCATAAACTATGTAATAACATTTTGACAAGACAGCTTTTGCTCGTTTTCCTTTACTAACTTGAAATTCTTACAAATAGTTAACTAGGAGTAAATCAAAGTGTACTAGAGCACATAACATTTTTACAACTGTCGAGGCGAAGAGTCAGCGAGGCGTTCCAAGTAAAAAAACACGGAAGCGTTAAATTGGCTCAAGTTTACACAATAGAACAGTTAACGTACCGTAGAAGAGAATACTCGACCAGTAGATACCCTCTATCAAATAATATGTAGTTGAACTGAGGGACTATTAAGATTTTTTCTTACCATGTTTAATAGATTAATTGCATCGAATAGAGGACAAATATTGTGCTTTAAATGAACTATGCACTTTTATGTATATTTCTATTATAGGGTAAAAACAAGGGAACGACAACAACAAAATAAGATCAAAGGCAAACAGGCAACTACGTCAATGACAAGAACAATAGAAACAATTTTGGATCTTTTGGTATTAAAGGAACAACAGCCAAGATAGGAGCGTAAAAAAACAAACGCCAAGGCAGGGTCAAAGGATTTTTAACGCACTTAAAGTTGAAGTTAAGCAGGCGTTGATTGTTTTCGGCGCTTGCCATAAAGTAAAACTAGATTCGCCTCCTAGATAAATTAAGAGGACGAAGTAAAGCAAGTAAATGCCCAAAAAAGTATGTACTTAGTACACTTAGTACAGGACTCATGAAAACGGGTGAAGTGTTTCCATTTGCCTTTGGTCATTATTTTGCATATGTTAAGCTGTTTTTATTTACGCTTTTTCTTTTTGTTTATCATTTTTCCAGGCCGCTCGCCCTTTATAATGTTATTTTTATTTCTTTTTAAATTTAATTAAATTTTGTGTAGTACTTTTCATCTCTGTATATACCCTAAATACGCTTTCCTTGTATTTTATTGTGGTCGACAACTGTGGGTCGACGAGCTAAGCCCAAACGATGTAAATGATAACGCCTGGCAGATAGAGTTTTATGAAATAAAAAACAGAGAATTTAATTATAACAGTTACAGCATGCGTGCACTTATCTTTAAATTACAAATTTCAGTGAATCCAAGGTTAGTCTGAGAATTCATTTATTTAAACTTGAATATTTTCCAAAAACTCTTTTGAATTTCATTTACTTGCTTACCTATTTAAAGATTTTCCTATTTTCTCTATATTTAGTGGAATTTATCTAGCTTATCTAATTTCTGGGATTTTAAAGCTTCACTTTTAACGCAGATAATTAAACATTAACCGTTTTGTAGGTTGCCAAATTAAATGTTCACACAAATTTGTTTATATAACTAACAAAGAGTTGCGAACATCACAGATTGCTTATTTTATATACATATTGTTATTGACGTCAATTATATTTAAAACATGTTTCTGTTTTCATTTAACATACGCAGTTAAACATTAACTATATAACATAAAAACTAAACATAATAATATGTTTTAATATAATTGCGCAAATTATTTTGCCTTTAATTTAATCTATTTATATCTAAATGTGTATGAACATTCATATATCTAGCATAAATTGATACACAATTCAAGCGTAAATTGTGCATTGTGCTATTGTATAGCTATTAATGTGCATTTATTCATTATGTCAGCTTTTTAAAAAGACACATTGAATGCACTAAGAACGATAAAAATTGTGCAATGGAGTAACTATGGCAACGTTTTAACAGCATAAATATTTCATGTGTTAGACTCCTGCACTGGAGACATCTTATGTAAAATGTCTTGGCTTTGTTTCAGGAATATAGTATTTTTCTCTATACTGCAAAATTCTGTTCTTTTACAAATGATGAAATATTAAAGCAATTGCATATATATAAATTATATTCAATTCAACCAAGGCTTAAACCTTTAAATCAAAATCGATTTGGTGACTATATTTGCAGCTTTCTTGTGAAATAATGTTAACTAAACCAGAAATCACTTGTAAGTAGCTGGTTAAAACCAAGTAATATATAATTTAAATGAGAACAATTAAGACACTATCAGCAATGTCAACACAACACCTCTGGCATGGCAGTGCAAATGGCGAGGTGGTAGGAAAAAACTAGAATAAAATAAAATCTTCTTGGAAACACTACAGCAGACAAGCCCGACTGTGACAGACCCTACACTTGCAGAAAAGTATACATATACATACATATATTTATTTACATACGTATTTCTAGCTAGTTATTACATTTTCATGATACTGACCGCTAAAAAGCATTAAAAAATGTATAAAATGTTCATTACCATTTGTCTTTAAACTTAAACTTAGAGAGTACATCATGGGCGTAAAGTTAGATTTTTTCTTTTTATATACTCTCTTAAAAGTATGTACTGGGAGGGACTGATGGTGTTAACTATACCGGTTCTTTTTTAAATACTGTTCAAGAATATGAATAGTTTTCCCTTTCTTTATGTTACTCAGACTTTTCCTATATCAATCTTAATAGACCCATTCTACGTTTTATGCCTATTATTTACCTAAAACCAGACGGCTCCAATATAATAGCAGACCCTTACATGCACACGGCACGTCATTCGAACATGGCGTGGGGGTGTGATTATATCTATCTATTTAATATAGTACATACCAGAGCTAAATCTGGAGATAACGGTCACTCCCACGTACAGATAGAGGCTCTTATAAGATTTACATGAATTAAGAGATCGTCTTTGATAAGCGTTGCTCATCTCAAACTCATTGAAGATGCACAGCTCGTGTCGCTTTTAAATTTAGTTTTCCGTTTCGGTCTGTGAGCTTCACTTGTATTCACGGAGTGATGGTCTTAATAAAAAATCCGAGTTAATTTATATTACTATCCTGACGATTAAGGATCAGTTGTGTGCGTGTTTTAATGTAAGAAAAGTGCTACTGCCACTATTTGTGTGATAAAATATAAAATATCTCTTTTAAAAAACCTTAATAAATTTGTATTCTGCCTAAAGTTTTTTAAATTTGCTGATTAATTCTATTTTTTAAAATATATATACTTTTTGACATAAAGATAAATCGAAGTTTTGATATTATTTAAAACATAAAAATAGCAAGCAAATACTTAAGGTAGCTAATATTTTATTTATGTGTCAAAAACTTGTTGCAATAAGCAGTTTAAGTACAATCGACTTATTAAGTAATAGAAATTTTATCTTGATGAAGCAGATGAAGAAAGTAGCAAGAGGCTGTAATTAAGATACACAACAAACTAGTGGCAAAAACTTAATGAAAAATCGAAGAAACCTGCAGCAATTGTAGTTCTCTCTGTGCCTGAGTGTATGTTTGTGTGTGTGACTAAACTACTACAAAAGTAATCAAAGCTGAATGCTGAAAGTGTGCTAAGGCAACACGACAGGAAGTCAATAAAAATAAGCACATTAAAGCAACTTGCGGTCTACGAAATAATGTCAACGACTATTGAAGCGGAGGGAGTGACGACAATGGACGCGTCGTCGACTGATTCAAAGTCAATAGTGGGCAAAGCGATTGCTCAGACAGTCCAGCTCATAATTAGCAGCTCAACAGCAAATCCAATGGCAGCAAGTGGCAACGAGAACACAGCCAGCACTACCATCTCTACCACAACTTCAACAACAACCGCAGGAGCAGCATCAGCAACAACAACAGCAACATCAACTAGCAACACTGAGAAGCTCAGCGTGAACGATTTGAGCAGCGCTCTGCAATATTTTGGAATTGTTGATTATATTGTTTTCATTGCCATGTTGGTGGTCTGCGCCGTAATTGGCTTCTATTTCGGATTCATCGAGAAGAAACAGAAAAAGGGCCAAGTGCCTACCGATGAAAAAGATGGCGCTGGTGGTGTTGGCAACGAGGAGCGTCGTGGCTCGGAAGCATTAGATTACTTAGTGGGTGGACGTAAAATGAAAGTGTTTCCGGTCTCGCTGTCACTGGTGGCTAGGTAAGTTACAACTACAGCTACAGCTGTTATATGTAAATGCGATGGGGTTTTTTTTTCCTCTGGACACTTGAATATACGAGGCTATTTTAATTGCTTTCAAGAAGCAGTTTTGTAATTATGCCCTAAATTGAATTGTACACGAACTTGGCCCATTTACTTTGACTTTTATTAATTAGATCCTGGAAAAATAGCTTTAATATCCATCAAAAAAAAAAAAAAATTTAATTTAATTTACACAGTTAGTCCAATTCAACTTCCGAAGTAATAATTAAAAAAAGATAATATTTGTAATCCCCAAAATAATATAATTTAAATTTTCGCTTTATATACATTGAACCTTTATTCGTTTGACTGCTTGGCCAATATAATTTTGCCTATTTTCTGAGAAATCAATCAAAAATATGCGCCTAATTTCACTTGATTTGCTGCAAGGGATGACGTTTAACCGTGCGTATGCGTAATCTAGCAAAATCATATAGAAAGTGCCAGCCCAGCGGCCGCCGTATCGTCTGGTTCACTGTTTGCCAAACCAAACAATAGAATTTTGTTTAAAATTGCCACGGAACACAGAAAGCAAAAAGAGCTTCGTATAGTAAATATGATAAAATATTCAGTGTTAGGGTCAGGTTTATTATGGCTGATGATTATGCAGATAATGCTCTTTGATATGGCTGTGAAACTTACGGAACTTTGTTGGTAAATACCAGTATCTGGCTCATAAATACAATTTAGCAGCTCGTTTCGCTACAAAGTCGTCCCCTCGAACTAAGCCTGATTGAAGTTATTTAAACTTACGGCAGCCGCAAACTCAAATAATTTGCCAAATTACTTTTTTGTTTTGGCTCGACCTTGGATCTGGGGGCCATTTCATTTGACACGTTTGGTCAAGCACCTTTCGAGTCGCGCTGTTGTAGTTGCTGCTGCGGTTGCTTTTGTCCTGGGCGTATTGTCACCGCATTAATGACTGGCAATAGGAAAGCTCCTGATTCTCCTGTCATGCTTTTGGTCATTTGCCTTGCTCGACAATTGTTTTGTGCGCCTTTTATTGTTATGGCATTCTGTTTGTAGTCGTTTGCTTTCTGCAACAAATTTTGTCGACGTGCTCTGAATTACAATTGCATACCAACATTTTTCTTCAATTCTTTTGAGATGTTCCATTATGTTTTTTCGTTCTCTCTCTCTCTTTCTTTCTCTCTGTGTTTCTCTATACTATATACTTCAACGACACTCGTTATCAACTTTTAATGGTGTTATGTCTTGCGAGAAAATAAACTTTTATTTATTTCACTTTAGTTTTGGTTGGAGGTAATGAATTTGCTTAAGGGCTAAATTGAAATGATTGTTATGGACATTTATCATTAGACTCTGATTATGATTTTAGTTGTTCGTTGATATGTACAATGATTTCTGAGCTTAATAAAGAAGATTACTCAGATAAGCAGCAGTATATAAGTATGTCTATAATAATAAAATGTAGTCTTTTATATTAAATCTTATTTATATTTCATAAAATTTAACTAATTCGTCTGAATTAAAATATTTTTTAGTTTTGTTTCGGGCATTTCATTGCTGGGCACCTCAACGGAGATCTATGTCTATGGAACTCAGTATGCTTTCATACTTGTTACGCTGGCTATATCGGGACTTGCTTCGTGGTACATTTTCTTGCCAGTTTTTTGCAATCTACAATTGACTTCAACTTATGAGGTAAGCAGAACGTTGTCTGATTTCTGTATAAGTGTTTCTGCATGTATTTTATACCTTTTGTATTGAAATATTTACCTTTTTAAAGCCTGCCTGTAATTGTGAATTGTGATTTATTCTTGCATGTTTATGTGTAAGTCGAAAGTCTGCATTATCTTGTACTGCAATGGCATATTTATGGTATCGTTATTTAAATCGGATATTCCCTAGCGCTGTAGTTGCAGCAAAAATCAAAAAAATACGCTTTGACTAGGATTTTTGAAAACAAAACATAGACCAGACACTAGACAAATATGTGTTCAATTTATTTGCCTGTCTTGTTGCAGAATTAATAGTACTAGGAAAAGCAGAGCATTGTTTTCGCTGCTGGAGTTGTTGTTTCATGGGAAATATTTGTGTGTGTTTTTCCAAAAATTCCAAATAGGAGATGCGTTACGTAGAAAGCCAGTCAATTGTTTTGGCAGTGCATTTAGAAATTTTGGTCGTTGCTCAAAGGCTAGCTGGTGTATTGGGCAACATGGTGTATGTGCGATTTTTGATTATGTATGCGCCACGTTGGCAAGCTCTTGTGTAGGCTTGTGTACGTGCGTGTTTATTGCTCATGTGAATATCAAACGAAAAACGACAACAACAGACAAATAAAAATATTTACAGTACTTTGAGATGCGCTTTAACCAAACCATTCGTATTGTGGCTTCCGCACTTTTCACCATAACTACAGTAAGTAAACAAAAATATTGTTTCCCCCACTGTTTCATAACGAATCTATGAATAACCAATAATTATTCCCACTAGTTAATCTGGCTACCCATAGTTATATACGTGCCAGCGTTGGCCTTCAATCAGGGTAGGTATTCAAGCTGATCCTTATACAGAGCAATCGTTTAGTTTCTTACTTTACAGTGACTGGCATAAATGTACATATTATTACACCTGTTGTGTGCATTGTCTGCATATTTTATACCACTGTTGGCGGCTTGAAAGCTGTCGTCTGGACGGATGTTATTCAAACTGTGTTTATGGTGGGCGCTGTATTGTTTGTGGTTATTAAAGGCACCATTAATGTGGGCGGCCTGGGTGTGGTAATTCAACGCAATCTAGAAAGTGGACGTCTCGAATGGCCAGAGTAGGTGGCGATTATTAAATATACTAGATTATTACAAAGTCTAATTTATTAACACTTTTGAATAGCTTTACATTTGATCCAAAAGTGCGGATGTCCGCCCTTGCTGTCTTCATAGGCTATACGGCACATGGCACCTACAATTTGGGTTGCAATCAGATCATTACTCAACGCTACATGTCACTGCCTGGCATAAAAGAAATGAAAAAGGCCTCATTTTGGTTTGTTACGGGCTACATTGTATTATCCGGCATTTGCTTATATAATGGATTGCTGCTCTTTGCCCAATATTACGACTGCGATCCACTGACCACAAAGGTAGGGTAATTTGCGTTCTTCATTCATATCAAAGAAATTAACGAACTGTTTTGTAGTTGGCCAAAGCCAAGGATCAGTTGGTACCCTTGCTTGTAATGGATACGGTGGGCATGTTGCCTGGTCTACCGGGCATATTTGTGGCTGGTGTATTTAGTGCAGCACTTAGTTCATTGTCTACAGGCCTCAACTCACTGGCCGCCGTCTTTTTGGAGGATTACATCAAGCCGCTTTGCCGGAAGCCCTTGACCGAACGGCAAACGGCCATAACGATGCGTCTCTGCACTGTCATAATTGGAACGGCAAGTGTCGGCTTGGTCTTCGTTATAGAACGTATGGGAACACATGTAATGCAGTTATCCATGACCTTGAGCTCCGTGGCCCAGGGACCATTGTTTGCTCTCTTTATAATTGGTCTGTTGTGTCCTCGCCTAAATTCAAAAGTTCGTATATCAGTATTAAAATATTTTTTGTATGCAAATATGATTAATTGATTGATGTTTAGAGTGCGCTAGTCGGTGCCATTTCTTCGTTCATCTTCATGACCTGGTTGTGCCTAAATGCCCAGATGGCCATTAATTCTGGCGAGATCCACTACGAAAGCAAGCCGACCAGCATTGAAGGCTGCCAGTACCACTTCGAAAAGCCCCTATTTACTCCGGCAAATGCCACTGCCTCTGCAATTGCCACTGAACCGGAGTAAGTATCGCAAATTGTGCTAACCTTATTGGCATCTAATCACGTTTATCGTTTTCTATAGGACTCTTAGTATTTTCCAAGAAATCTATCATATATCCTTTATGTGCTATACATTTGTTTCCGCTGGTGTGGGTGTTATCTTCGCTTACCTTTCTGGTTTCATATTCGGGTTCCGTGAACTTGAGGATATCGATGTGGAATTGCTGGCTCCCTGTGTGCGAAGATTCTATAAAGTCAAATATGCCAGTATTCAACTGGATGACACTTTACTAAAGTCAGACAATCGCAAAACTTAAATTGTACTTAGACATTCGACTTGAAATAAACAATTCGCTAAATTGTGCATCATCCTTAACTGCAACATGCAACTGACTTTTACTAATCGATTAATATGCTTTTGTTTGGATTTAGGCATGTCACTAACAAGCAAGTGCACATACTAACTAATATGGGGTGAACGTATACTTAATTTTGCACTTTCAGCATGTTCAAACTTTTACGAAAATCTGTTGCATTTTGGATATTATACTTATCCACTATTTTACATTTTCCACAAGTTGAATTTTATTTGAAATTTATTTAGTACTTCGAACTGCGTTTTGGTGCCAGCATTCGAACCTTAGGATCTGTTTTGTTTATTGTGAGCATGGTAAGCATACAAAAGTAAAAGAACATAAGCTAAAATCTCTATTTGCCTGATTTGATTATCCTGTGTGATCCCTAGCTACTGTGGCTGCCAGTTGCCATGTATGTACCTGCCATTACCTACAATCAAGGTAAGTTTTGACATGAGAATTTCCATAGAAATTTGTTTAACTCAATACCTTGCAGTGACTGGCACGAGCATCCATGTTATTACGCCCATTGTGTGCATTATATGCACCTTCTACACTTGTGTGGTAAGATTTAATTAAATTGCTGAATGAATCGAACCGAATTCAAGAACAAAACAAAATTCATTACACTGACAGGGTGGCCTGAAGGCGGTCATTTGGACAGATGTTATACAGAGCTTTGTCATGTATGGATCTGTCTTAACAGTGTGCATTAAAGGCACCTATGATGTCGGTGGCTTGAGTGTTGTGCTTCAACGGAATCAAGAGAGTGGACGCCTCAACGCACCGGAGTAAGTTTATTGTAAGGTCAGAAAATAAAAACGCATAATTGAAAGGAATGGTTTAAGAAATCTTAGTTGATTGATTGAAACGAATTAACTTTATATGTAAAACACTATAATTGAATAATCAAAGTAAAAAATATTTTAAAAATAAGAAAACGTTAAATTACATTTATTTTAGGAAGGCACGAAAGTAAACTAAATATTTGTTGGTTTATTAAACAATGTTTTATTAGCAATCTATCTAAAAGATGTTAAGTAAATGGTTTGTTGTATGGGTTTTAGGTGACTTAATGAAAGATATTTCAACTCAAAGTGTATAAATAAAATAGTATTTAAAAGTTTTATTTAGAACTATTACTTAATTTAACATTTTGTACTAAAATCGAGCTACACTTTTATAGATGGACCTGGGATCCTACTGTAAGGTTGTCCATGCTGTCGGTTATTGTGGGTGGCACTTTGCATAAGATACAATCGTCGGATGTTAATCAAGTATCTATACAACGCTTTCTATCGTTGCCTAGCTATAAGCATGCCAAGCAATCCATGCTCATATTTACAGTTCTTCTTATATTTCTGTTGAGCTGTTGCTGTTACATAGGCCTCGTGGCTTATGCCGTTTACCACGATTGCGATCCCATCAGCACCAAGGTACGCTAAGAATAAAATCCTATTTAAATGTAATCGAATATAATTCTTTCTTTCAGCTTGCCAAGGCTAGCGACCAGTTGCCCTCGCTGCTGGTAATGCGAATTCTGGGATCGATTCCCGGTTTGCCAGGACTATTTGTGTCTGGGGTTTTTAGCGCAGCGTTAAGCTCACTTTCGACAGGACTCAACTCAATGGCATGTGTCATATCACAGGATATGGTTCGACCGTTGTTAAAGAAGCCACTGACTGAACGTCAAACCGCATTTATGCTTCGCTCGATTGTCGTCATCTTTGGCATAGCCTGCATGGGTCTGGTTTCCATTGTGGAAAAACTTGGAATGGTCCTACAGCTAGCTACCATGACTTCAGCCGTAACGATGGGCCCGCTGTTGGGCATTTATGCCATGGGAGTATGCTTGCCTTGGATTAATGCAAGGGTATGATCTATTTATTCTCTTCTATACAGCTCTTCGTTAGGAGATTACATTTTTTTTAGAGTGTTCTTACTGGCAGCTTGGTATCATTTGTTACACTATCTTGGATCTGCCTTAAGTCACAATTGGCCCAGATGAGCGGCGAGATTCGATATCCAAAGATGCCTGTGTCGATCGCTAATTGTGATTACACCTTTGACAATGCCACTGCTTGGCAGACTATTCACAACTACACGTAAGAATGAAAGGATATAAGAAATGCAGCTGAAACTCAACTTTGTCATACCTCTGCCTTTTCAGCCCCTCGACTGATCGAAACATATATCATTTATCATTTTACTGGTACACTGCGCTGGGTGGTTTTATTTGCACAATTGTTGCCTTACTGGCGAGTCTTGTGTTTGGCTGGCAGGATGTTTCCCAGTTAGATCCTGCTCTAATAACACCATGCATGCGTCGCTTTCTGCCAAAGAAAAATTACCAGACTGTTGACTTGCAGGAACTTTTTAGCCGTAAAAGTCAAGCCACAGATAAAACAATAGCTGAAAGCTAAGAAGTTGACAATGTGAACTGATAAAATGTTTATTATTTTCTGTTTGTAAATATCGTTTTATTTTGTTATTGAGCTGATTTATTTAATTTATTCAATCAGACAAAGATTCTTCAATTCATTGAAGAAATTGGGCTTATGTAGGAGTTGTAGGCTCAGAAAGTAGAACAATAGATTCTAGGGTTTGCAGTAATATTTCCCCCTCTCCATAATAATAAGCTCTGTTTCAGTTTCTATTATTTTCTTGTCGTAAATCTAGTACTTTGAGAGACCTTTAAGATACTAATTGTGTTTTTAAAGTAAGTACTTAAATTCTATCGATATCCATATTAATTTTCTGTTATTTATAAATGCTGGTCTTTAACAGATAGCTTGACTTTGATTATTAATTTGGTGGACTGTGACTAAGCCTGTGGTTTGCCAATAAATTGGAATGCCCCAGTCCGTAAGTTTTTGATCCAAGTCTTATGTACTTGCTTTTATCTTATTTATATTAATTTTATTTTATAGTGATGAGATACAGTTAAAGGATTAAGCTGCAGGAGTCTATTATACAACCTAAACTGGAACATTAAACTGTACATTATATAATAAACTAATTAATAAATGTGATGAATACAATACAAGTTACTGAAGTTTTATTTTATGTGTGTAGCTATGAGATATGTTTATAACCCTTACCTTAATTCTTTAACCAATTCTTTATATTATATACAGCTGGATTCTATTTTGATACTTGAGTTCTTTTCACACAAATACTTACACACAATCACTCTTTCAGTATTTTGAGAGACGTTTCAGCCGACGCATGCGTTTGTTTGGTGCCTCTCTCTTTGTCCTCAAGGCGGTAAGTGATCAATCTATATGTAACTATAATTAAATGCAATTACTTATATATTTTATATCATGATTATAGATCATTTGGATGCCCATTGCAGTTTATGTGCCAGCTCTAACCTTTAATCAGGTCAGTGGAATTGGCATTCACACTGTCACGCCAATTGTGATCATCATATGCACTTTCTATACCGCGGTCGGTGGTATTAAGGGTGTAGTCTGGACTGATGTTGTACAGAGCGTTGTAATGTATGGTTCACTAGTTGTAATTATGATCAAGGGAACTCTAGATCTCGGTGGATTCGGTGTGGTATGGCAACGCAATTTGGAGGGTGGACGTCTTAATTTTCCCGAGTTAGTAATTTATCCCAGAATCTATATAATTTAAATTTTTACTAAATTTGCTATATATTTCCTACCAGATGGAGTCTCGATCCCACAGTGCGTTTAAGTGTCTTATCGGTTTTTGTGGGCGGCACGTTCTTCAAGCTGCAGAGCACCTCCATCAACCAGACCACCATACAGCGCTTCATGTCCTTGCCATCCTTGAAGGAAATTAAGCAGACGCTCTTCATATTTAGCATTGGATTGGTCCTGCTCTATATGGGCTGCATTTATGTGGGTCTTGTATGCTTTGCCACCTACCATGACTGTGATCCAATGAGTACTGGTGTAAGTTCGATGATAATAAAGTTTTAATCCATCTTAATCCATTTTGGTTTCCCTTTTGTAGTTGGCTGGACGTCGGGATCAGCTGGTTCCACTGTTGGTAATGCGTGTTCTGGGAGTTGTACCCGGATTTCCAGGTCTCTTTGTGTCCGCCGTATTCAGTGCTGCTCTCAGCTCGCTTTCGACACTGCTCAACTCCTTGTCTGCTGTTATATTGGAGGATTTTGTGAAGCCCCGCATGAAAAATAAAGAAATGTCGGAACGCACAGTGGCCTTGACAATGCGCCTGGTTGTAATTGTATTTGGCATCAGTTCTATTTTCATGGTCTATGTGGTGGAACATCTAGGGATGGTGCTTCAGCTCTCGGCTACACTACAGTCCAGCTTGTATGGTCCAATGCTGGGTATCTTTACTGTGGGCATGCTAATGCCCTGGGTGGGCGACAAGGTACCCAAGTAAACAACTACTTAATAACTGAAATGTAATTTAATATGCTTTTGATTTTCAGTGCATGTTTTTGAGTAGTATTATATCATTTTCTATCATGGCTTGGGTTGCTGTTAATGCACAGATCGCCAATATTACCGGCTCTTTTCGTCATACCAAGTTGCCGGTGTCTGTTGAAAATTGTGATTACGATTTCGACATGAACCGCTATCTGAATTCCACAGCAGAATAGTAAGCAGAATGCACAAATAAGTAATAATTTAATATTGACTCTTTATTTCCTTAAATGCAGTGAACCACACAGTGGAACATCCATATACCATATGTCGTTTCTACTGTACACCTTGACCGGGGCTTCTTTAAATATTATATTGTCGAACTTGGCAACGCTCGTATTTGGACGGCAGGATGTGAGTGCAGTGGATGTAAACTTATTGGCTCCGGTTCTTCACCGATATATGAGCAAGAAAAAGGAATATGAAGCTGTAAAACTAAAGCAGTAATTCATAGTTGTTAACAACTCTATTTAAGCAGTTCAGGCTTTAAATTTTCTGCTTTAAATTTTCACTAAGTATATACATATTTTCTTTATAACAATTTATTCTATTTTGTCATTCTTCTTTCTTTCTTTTAAATATGTCATTTTATATGTCATTTGCCCCTTTGAAATTTTCAAAATGTAGTAAAATTATACATAGAGTTACAAAGTTTAATATATTTTTGGCTGCTGAGCACACGTGCGTTATTCAGGTGAACTGAAAATTATACTTTTAATGTAATAATAATATAAATAATTTTTGGTTAAGGGAAATGCAATAGCTGTAATACTTTTAAAGAAGTATAATAAGAAACTTACAGACAAAATTTGTTAAATATATGCAATTTTGTAAATATTGTCTCCAACTACCTATGGCTGCCAATATTGTTCCATTTTATAATTCTTTTACTTCAATGGCACACTACTGGCAACCATAGATGATTGGTTTCCAATCGAATTTAGTCAGAAATCATGTGTGTGCTCTCACATTTTCCATACTGGGCATCGTCTTGCTTAGAGATCGTAGTTTTCGACCCAGTGATGAGTTGTTACTAAGCAGATAGTTAAAGCTCTCTGATGGAGCGGGGGAATGACAGTGGCAGCTGAATTTCTTTGAGCATGAGGGGGTTGAAGACGTTATTGGGTTCATCACATGCTGCGGACCCAACTGGCTCCAGCTACTGGGCGTGGATGCGCGTTCGGGGCGTTGAGCCTTGATCTGTATGTTGCTGTTGATTGGGCTGGATGATATCATTAAAGATTGATATAAATTTGGCATGCTGACGGTTGAGGCTCCCGTGAGCGATCGTCGTAAGAGCCTACGGTTTGGTTTCGACGACTTCTGCTGGATATTACAATTTGTACAGGGTGATTGCAGATGGGTTAATGGGTTTGCCCCTTGCTGATGCCACAGCTGATGTTGGGGTCTTTGAGATTCTTGTGGTGGTGTCACTTTAATGTTAACGTTCTGACAACGACTGCATCCATTCGTTGGTCGCTGTGTCCTTTCCGAACTAATGCTTCTCTTCTGATGATTGGGATCATTTTTAGTTTGCTGATTCAGCACCCGTTGCTGATTCAGGGCCCGATAGTGAGACATCTGACTATCGGTAAGCATCTGAGCAATACACTTGAATTGATTAAAGTTTGTCTCATTTAGCTCGGAGATTTCTAAGAAAGTGGTTAGTAGGTGAGAACAAATTAGCTGAAGGCGTGTTTGACTTACTGGCTAACAGATCGCTATTGATTTGCTTTAGCATGTTTTGTTGAACTGTCATCTCAGATTTTAGCTGAATGACCTTTGACTGAATGTCCTGAAAATGTTTTTCCATTGTTAGTTCAACGGCTCCATTCACTGCCTCCAAGACATTTTCGTATATTATGTTAAAGAAATCTGCGCAGGAGTCTTGTAGGTCGCGAATAGATTCCGGGCCACTCGATGGCATGTCGCTAGGTGAAGATGATTGCGTTTGTTGCTGTTGCTGCTGCTGATGTTGCTGTTGTTTCCGGTACAACTCTCGCTCAGAAGGTGCTGATCCTCCACTCTGACGAAGCGGGAAATGTCGCTGCTTGGTCATTGTAGGTAAGCGGAATTCCACACTACGTACTGGATTCGCTGCCTGGGACTTCAGGTCATTGCGTTCATTTTGCTCCCGAAGAGCTTGTAGTCTTATTAGCTCTTCGTAACACATTTTCGTGCATTGCTGAGGCCGCGATCGGGATCTGTCACGAGAATGGTTCATCGACCGATTCAATTGATGGGCATTTGAGCCATAGTTATCTTTTGGCATGTATAATACCTCATAGCCAAAATCATCGGCACGTTTCTTAAAGCAATAGTTGGGAAACATTGCGATTTGGAGCTGCACACAAATTTACAAAGTCAGGTTCTAAATGTATGGAGTTAAACTTTGATTTTGAGTGTGTATGACACTAGCTTCTTGTGAGGGCGTGTGACTACAGTTTCGCTTTTGTAACAAAAATTTTAAATTTATTTCTATATTCATTATGATTTATGAAGGGAAAAGCTCTCTCTCAGTTATATGTTGAGCCGGTTCTCATGAACATCTATATCTATATATTAATAATTGATAAAGTAAGCAAACTGTATTCTTCTTGGAATTCCTCATTTCCCACTGCGTCAAATTTCATTTACAATTTGCATTTTTGGTACGACTTTCAAGCAATAGCTAATGCATTTAGATTCCTTTACATTAAAGGCATAAAGTTGGCTTTTTCTTTTCTCTTTTGGGCGTGACAGTTGTCTGCCGAGTTGTTAGAAGTTGACAGCAAAAATGCAAAAATCTAACTCAAAAATTCAGTGACTAACCACTTGGGTTGATTTTAAGTCGTATTTCAAGAATTTATTTTGAATGTATCAGCTGAAATTTTTGATAACAAAACAGCAAAAAGAAAAGTCATTGATTGTAAGCATATATAGTCTCTGATTATTAAAGGAAGTTAATGAACGGAAACAACAGTGACTTTGATTGAAGTTTTGTATCAGTCTCAAGACTATTTTCTTTACTTTTGTATTTATAATATTCGCAATTATATACCATAAGGAAAGTAGCCTGTGGCTAGACAAAAATAACCATATCAAATATGTTCTCATATTTCTTCCTACATTTTTGTGTGTTGACTTTTGGTACATTCTCGTTGACGTCAAAGGCCACAGTCTCCACAACAATTATAAATGAAGTGAGAATGAAAATGAGCTGACTGCCTTGTCCTGTGCATATGTCCTTTTGCCAACACGACTGCCACTCCCAGCTGCTCGTCCTTGAGCCCATTGTGCGCTGAAGCATTGAGACTAAAGAATGAAATTTGTGGCGCGTGCCGGAATGAATTAAAATACTTAAAAGACCGCAGATTTCGACAAATTTGACCTTTATTGTTTATATTCTCCCGCTTTATTCACATTAATTATGATAAAATATTAGCTTAGACCAAATTGACTAAAACGTTATGCTCTATTAACTCTTATTCTTAAGTTAAACTTAAAATATATATAGATTTTGGTTTTTTATGCTTGGACAAGTTGTGCCTCTTAAGTGGGCCACTTAATACCAAATACGTATGTACAGTAGGAAATACGTAAATAAGTAATCTTATGTATTTGCACAATACATATACGATTACGATTAGTTGATGAGTATAGTAAAAAAATACTTAGTTGGCCTTACATTCAGTTGGGCGTTAAAGAAATTAAACTATTTTTAATTTTGTGTAAATAAATAATATCAGTCTGGTAAATAGAATAAGAGTTGGAGTTTTTCTAAAATACATATAAATATCAAATGCCGATCTGACATCACTGAGCACTAGATTGAATTTTAAATGTATATTTAATAATCTCTTGTTGATTTTAAAAGTAAAATAAGTTAAATACCAGCTCTATTTAAGTGGTTTGTTTCTTAAGTAAAGAATAACTTTAATTATATTAGGTTGGAGAAAAAGTAATCGATTTTTTTTTGTGTGTGTCACGAATCCAAGAATCTCGGGAATGCATGAATTCATGTACCAAGAATGAATCCAAGAATCCATTTACTACACTGTAATTTAAAGGGAAATCCCACCTTTCTAAAAAGCCCAAGTTTAAATCAGTGTGACCAATAGTTTACAAATTAGAGCATACAAAAGCTGACACTCAAAAAAATGGATTACTTTTTTTCCAACCTAATACTTTAAGTTTATACTTGGATAGTAAAAAAACTGTTTTTAAAAATTGGATAACCTCTTGGCAAGTCAATCAATCAATCGCATAGTGATGTTAAAACTTCTACATTAAGGGTACATATAAATAAAGGGATTTCTTAAAATGCTAATGGGTAAATACTTAAGTTAAATTGCAATGGGAGATAGAAATTCGTAAAATATCTACATACATATTTCGAATTGAGCTTCCGCTACGCATACACAACTATCGCACTTATTGTCTAAGCCTCGTATCCGGTGAGTTCTCTGCGATTTATTTAGAGAAACTCCGCATCGCTGAAAGATGTCGGACCATGGACCAAAAACGTTGAACGTTTACGGGTCGTATGCGCCAGCTATCATACCTCCGACATGGCCGGAACTGTAATCACCTTGTTGGGGCGCTCGCAGATGACGACCCGGGCGTTTGTCTTATTGGTGGAGCGACGTGACACTGTCAGGGAGGTGGTCAGTGTGCGCATGGAATCGCAGCTATTGTGCAGGCGACGACCCACTGTATGACAGCGGTTCTGTTGTGAGTTGTTGCGATAGGATTTGCAGCAGCAGGTGAACCATTTAAAGGGCGGAAAACGGCTGTGGGCGGGGCAGTTAAGAGGAGTTAGGGAGAGAATGTGAAGGGTACATCGAAGGATTTGTAAGATTCTTACCTGAGTGTGCGGAATACTTGCGATGAAAAGAGGCAGTAGATAAGTGGATTTGCTGCCGAGTTTAGTGGTGCAAGACTCTGAATGAATGTGGCTATGGCTATGTTAGTCTGAGAGTGCGGAATCTGACCAAAGACTTGCAGCAGATCAAAGATGATATAGGGTGACCAACAAATGATAAACACAAACACAATCGTCAGTGTCATCTTGACTGTTTTGACCTTGGCGCGGGGTATAATCCCCCTAGAGCTGGCACGTCTTGTTGCACCCGCACCGAAACCTATACGTTCTAGGCGAAACACCGAATGAGAAGAGGAAATACCAAGTGTTTGAGGGTTTGTATTCAACCTACCTGTGGGCACAAATATGGAGCCCTTGGCCCATATAGTCTTTACAATAATTGCGTAGCAGGCGGAGATTATTAGGGCTGGAATTGCAAACAAAGTGGCCGAAACGAGACTCATATATATCTGCCAGGCCATCGGCGAGCCCAATTCAATCCAGCACTGTGGATGGCCCTGTATCAGCTTCTCCTCATAAAGCACCAATATGGGCAACGAGAAGAGAGCGGAGAGCAGCCAAGCGCCAGCTACCAAATGACGAGCCCGTTTCCCTGCAAAAGAAGCAGAAACATTTTCCTTGTTACGTCAAGTGCCAAACATTTTCCAATTAAAAAAGTTTTATGACTAAGGGACTCACACGACTTTGAGAAGTTCATGGGATGTGTTATTGCATCGTATCTGTCAATGCTCATGGCCACCAGCACATAGGTGGAGGAGTATGTGACGCACACCTGTGAGAACCTAATAACCTTGCAGGCTAGATTCCCAGCCCGCCAAGATATTGTAATGCGCCATATAATGTCCGTGAGTACATTGAGCAATCCAACGCAAAGATCTAAAATAATAATAATGAGAAAATAACTTATATGTATTAAGTTATAATTTATGGGGTTTCCCCACACAACTCACCTGCCAGCGCCAGTTGCTTGATGAAGTAGTTCATTCTCGATTTACGGTTCTTATTGATGAACATTACAAACAGCACCGCCGAATTGCCCAGCACAATAATTGTGAAAAGTATCCATAACACAGCAAATTGTTCTGTCTGCAAGGAGGAGAAAAGTGGAGAAGATTGAAGAGCAAGAGAAGGACACTCAGAGATATGTACGTGCATGATTTTAAATACGCTTCACTAACCGCCCATAAAATTTATCGTCAACAAAGTGTTAAGAGCGGAAATCACGCATAAAACTCAATTTAATATCAGAGCAATTTCAAGGAACACACACCCAAACACACCCACGCAGACAAACATACATATACCACACACAAGCGCCTTTGTTTATAGCTCTTTAAATAGCCATAAAAATGATAGACACTAACTGAGGCGCAGGGGCCAATGTGGGCGTCTGGGCTCCGCCGACAGGATGTGCCGGCGGAAGTTTACTCTCCGAGCCAACAAGACACGTCAACAGCAACAACAACAACTACAACAACACACGTATATAAACAATGCCCGTGGTAATGATAGAAAGCAAACAGCAAATGTTGTTTCTATCAATTGAAGTCGCCGCGTTCAGTAATTAGGTTTGTCTATGTGCTCCTAGCAGGAAATTACAGCCAAATGAAGTGCCCGACACCCAAGAACTTGACTTTTCGCATACGCTATTGTTATTACCCAAAAGAAGTCGTTAATAATGTTCATAATCTTTACATAGGTTCAGACTCTACCTGCTCTCAAAGTTTGCAACTACCTCAAGGAACATAACTTACTTACTTACTCTTGCAAATATTCTGTATTAGTTTAGCTTCGAGTTTGGCTTCAGGACAACACCGTCTGTGGTTTGGCCAAAAGATAACCACACGACAAAAATAAACTTCCTCCAAAACCTTGACAGTCTTGACGCTTGCTTTTGCCTGATGGCAGACTAAAGACGCCAAAGCTTATGCTACAACTTTTTGCTCAAATTATTACACAATATTTGTTTTTCATATTATTTTATATATATTTTTTTTGTTGCCGCGTAAATGTAGTAAGTATATTTTTGGGCAGCTGCTTGACGCATTGAAGATGGCAAGAGAGGCCACGAGTTGCCCTTTTTTCTGGCTGTTGATCATGTTGCGCAAATTGCGGCATAAATCAGCAAAATCGTCAAATGGCCAGACGCGGCCAGACATCCAGATAGCCCAGCTATCGTTGTTTCATTTTATTTTATTTTCTTTTTTAAATACTCTGCTTAATATTTCATTCTCACTTTTCATTTAAATTACAGTAAGATGTAACTAATTTAACGCTTTAAATATTGGTTTTAAGTGTGTTTTTATGGTGATTATTATTATTTGTTTTCATTTTTACATCAATGACTGAACCGTATTTAAAGCCTTTGGCTTTGTTTTCTGAAGTGTTTGAGCCTGGGTTGCAATTTTCTAGCATGACTTTGACAATTTTTTCTTAAGCCTCTACTCAAAGTTAAACCCGGCAACGGCAAAAAAAGTTGTTGGAACTTTGGCCATTTGACTTTCGCTCAGCTCTTATTTTTATTATAGCCCACTTTTTTGTTTTTAGGCATATTTATAAATTTTTTCACACTCTTTGGTTGTCGCTGTTGATGTTGGTAAATGTTTCCAAAATATTTGTGCTGAGTTAAAAGCTTTGCACATTTGCGACCTAGTATGTAAGTTCTCATTCCCAAAAACAATATCTCGTTAGATTCACAGTGAATTAAATTAATTTAAAAATAAGTGCTATAATCCTAAGGACTGTTTCAATCATACAGCTTTAACTGATTTTATTGCTTACTAATAAACCCAAAATATTGACCTTATGGCATTTTATGAATTGACTATCGAATGAATCGAATAACTAATATAAAAAAAGAATACAAATATACATATAACATTACTTTTACTTTACACTTTAACTCTATCGCTTACTTGGCCAATCAAAATTGCCATCAATAATTAACGTTAAGTTTGTCAATATTTTAAATTAAATTTCTTTGGAATTTTTGTGCAGAAATTGTCGTCGGAAAATGAGTTGGGAATTGGTTTTTCGCAGAAATTTATTTGGCTCAAGTTTTTTTTTGGTATTGCTGTATAGCATACTGTGGGGGATATAAAAATGTAATAAATGGAAAGTTGTAAGCCTTTTTTAATGATCAGCCAGTACTGCTTGTGCGGCTGTGTGTGCTTTAGCGAGTGTGTTGTCCTTTTTTGTTCTTTTTCGTAGCAAGTCATTATGCCTTTTTCAATTTTGTTTTGCACCTCAAGGAAATTGCTTTTTTTGTTAGCAGCAATAAAAGCGCAAAATTTAATTTAGACCAAAAGAGTAAATGCGGCAGGCGAAAAGCTAACAGCTTAACCGGTTGCAGGATAATACCGATTTGGCAACAGTATGTCCTTATTAAAAGGCCATTTCGAAAGAGCCAGGAAGCGAGAGGTCAGTTGCAAGAGGCAAGTTGCAAGCCAACAATAGCTGCCACCTGTTGCGCAACATTGTCTGGGCCCCGCAAATATTAAGTCTGATTATTAAGTGTGCCAACCACAACAATAGCAGGCACTTCAGCCTGCGGCTGTTGTGGCATTGTGGCTCTCAAGTGCAAAATAACCAGCAAAATGGTGGAACTCTCTTGAAACTTTAAGTGTAATTCATGCGGCTTTTGCCGCAGTTAAAGTAGCTATACTTGCAGCTGAAACTGTAACAGTGGCTGCAATGTCTTCGTTTAAAGTTGTCCTTAATCGCATTGTTTGACAAATTTCAGCAGCTGCAAATCGTAAAGTGCAGCAGCAAGACAAATGTAAGGCCACAAAACACTGGCAATGGCAAATTAATTTCATTTAACTGCAAAACAGTTACAGCAGCGAGAGCTACAAGATCAATAATAACAAGAGGGAATGTTGAAGCTCAGTTGTTGCAGCTGCAGCTGTTTCTGTTGCTGTGGCGCTTATAAATCAGCAGCTGTTGCAAGGTCCACATTGTGGACTCCTCAAGCAGGGTAAAAATGGAACTATAGGCTGTAAAATATAATATAATATATAATCACTTTTGTATGCTTAAATATCCTTAATATATATTAAAAATATTTAAATATATTTAATTTTTTTAATATGCTTAAAGATTAATTTTATTTTAAAACTTAAGTACACTTTAATTGCATACCTTACGAAGATTATTTCAGATAAGTGCAGTAAAATTGATTGTATATGAAATTGAATTGACATGACTCTCGTGAATCAATCTATAATTATTAGACAATATGAGCATTTTCATTACTTTTTCATTAGTAACTACTTAAGGTATGCTTTATTGGAATTAGACTTCGATTCCGTACTCAAACTAATTAACTGTCATTTTTATTTCACTTTTCATTAAGAAATGCTTTATTGGAATTAGACTTCGATTTCGTACTCCAACTAATAAACTGTTCTTTTTATTTCACTTTTCATTAAATGCGATTACATTGGGCACGAGTGCAGAGTGCTGTAACTGGAAAGAAATATTACGTATACACCACGTACTCTGCTAGCAAGTATAGTCAGATAATAAGCTGAATGATGTTGTTGCCATAAAAGCGAAGTGGCATCTTCTTGGCTTCCACGAAAGTTCGATGAACTCTACGAACGTTGGGTGTTGAATGCTGTTTAATATTTAAGTAGCGGCATATTGTCCACGTACAGAAATACACATACACATACACATATACACACGCGGGTCGTAAAGGAGATGAAACTGAAATGGGAGCATATCTGTTAAGTAGGTATCAAAACATGCATTTGGGTCAAGCCGTGCGCATCAATCATGGCTTTTATAGCTCTTGTTTGGACAACAATGGTCAGTCGTTGAGTTTTATGAACTACGCTTGAACCAAAGCCACAGAAGCCAGCTCCATGCCACATTCGTAGGACCACTGAGGAGTGATGGGAGCAGGAACCACATGAGTGATGTTTGCCGTCCAGCACCCAAAAAAGTGCGCTTTAATTCGTCTAATGGGCACCATTTTGTCATCAGCTGGCTTAAATCATTTCGCTTGGCTCACTGGCTGCGCATATTTGGCACTGATGTTGACACAAATTGAAATTAATAAAGCGACCCCTCCATTTTGCACATTAGCCCGGGGTGTGACAGAGTTGCAAGCTGTGTGTTGTTTGCGTATTCCTGTTTATGTGCACTATATTTGTTTGCACGACAAACTGTTGACAGCTCGAAAACAAGAGAGACCGAGAGAACAGAGAGAGAGAGAGAGAAAGAGCGAAAGAGAGAGAAAGAGCGAAAGAGAGAAATTGAGAGAGAGGAGGGGAGGGAAATAGAGAAAGTCACTGGCGGTTGTGAAAAATGACCAAAATTTTGGCTAACATAATTTTGGTTAGTTTGTTGGTCACAGCTGCCTTGCTGTGGCTGCAAAAATGTGGTCAATGATAAGGGGGGAAATTCTAAATGCCGGTATAATGGCATATTAGCCCATTTTGATGCTGGTCTGTGAGTTATTGAGCCATAATATGCTACAGAATGCGGATTATGGGTTAAATATGTTACAAAAATTACTTCAATTACACGTTAAATATGAGTAGGAAATTATATAAACTTAAGAGAGTAGCACAATATTTAATAATTTTAGAAAAAACATGTACATTGTACATTCTACCTTATTCTAAAATAGTCATAAATTGCTCTCTTCTCTCACAGTTGCTATCTTATTCGAAAATAGTCAAATATGGTACGGTTCTTTCAAGTTTATTTAGTTGTACACTTTGTATATTCTTTCTGAAAATAGAAAGCTCGACAATACAAGGAGTAACTACCTAAGTCAATTTACGAAATTTATTTAGTAGAAAGAACAAAGCATCTTGCCAACTGACCCAAAAGCACATCAATAAATTTAAAACCCAAAAATTACAATTTTGCACAAGCGACTGGTAGATTCCCCAGCCCCACAAGGAGACATTAATCAAATGAGCCGAGCATAAATCTAAAGGCATGAAATACAGATAAAAAAAGAACAAAATACCGCAAAAGAAATATAAAGATGGCTGTAAAAGAAATGAAGGACATTCAGACATCAGTGCTAAATGCTGTTGCTAAGCAAAAATGAGCATAAATAAATTAAGGATTACATAAATATTTACCCAAATGGCAATGCCTGTGCCCTAATAACATGAAAAGGCCAAATTAAATTTGGTCCTAAAATACCAGAAAAATAAACATAACTTACGCGTAGACAGAGGCATTTACCGGATTGACCAGACAATCGCAAAACAAAGGCAACACTGTTTGTTGTCGAGTAAACAATAAATAGGGACACGCGCCTAGAACTATGCAAAACAAATTACACACGAAGGAGGCTTCAGTTGAATGGAGTGTGGATTTCACAAAATTATGGCCCTGTAATCGTGCGTGTATGTTAGTGTGTGCTTCAGTATGTGGTCTTGTAATTTGCATATATAACAACAACATACAGGGATAGTCGAAGGCAAATCATGATAGCCATGTTTAGAGTATCATGGAGTCTAGTAAGGCAGGCATAAATTTGAATATTTTCCTTGCCATTTGACTTTGGCTGAGGATGCCCAGTGCTAATTAACACATAAGCAGCAGACACATCACAATCTTTCTATTACTCTTACCATGCAACTAAGGATTCTCTTTTATATCTGCCAAATGATCTAAACGTCTCAACAGATTTCGTTATCGTTACATTTTGCTTTATATGTTGGGTCAGCAGTTAACAAAGTTAAAGACAAGACTGAGACTATGAAGAATCAGTGAAGCAAAACTATTAAATGCCTCGTCATGGGCTTAAAGTATTCTGTTGCTGTTTTTCTTATCCTGACGTTTAATAATCTATTTAATGTCAATCGATAATTAGATATTCCTTTGAATATATTTACACGCAACAAAGTAAAATTCTAAGAATTGTTGAGCTGCATTGTTTGAAACTATACAAAATCCCGCTTCAATAACTTAAATATCATTAGATGCCAACACCAATTTCTTATCCGTCTAACAGGAAACTTCCTACAAGAAAACTCTTTTGAAACTTTCTTAACTACCAAAAAGTTGCGCGTAAACAGTTTTTAGAGAGAAATATTTGGCTTAATGCTAGAAAAAACAACAATAAAATGTATTGAAGCCTTCTTTCAGGGCTGTCACTCGCATTTTGGCTAAGCAATCTAACAAATTTAATAAGTGTCTGGTCCACAGCTACACCTTGTGATTAACCAAAGGACAACAAAAGTGGTGTCTACTAAAGACTGACTTAAAGGACACGAAAGAAAACAATGCAGAGAATAGGGAAACTAAAGCAATGCGAATAAAAATTGTAAGCTATCGGCAGCAAAGTAAAGTTTTATTTTCTTAATTTGAAATTCCACAACTGGCAGTTGTCAAAAGAACAAGCAAACAGACCAACAGACAAAATAACACCAACAAGAATCCTGAAAACACATATAAACTAAAATAGACAAAGATGCACACACAGCAGGAAAAACGGAAGCTAGCAACGCAGCCGGAAATGCAGAAGCTTTATAAGGAAACAGCTCCGACAAGTTGGCAAGTCAGACAGAAGAAGGCTGCCAGAGCACATTCAGTCCTCTGGCAGTCAAGTGGCCCTGGTCGCAACTAAAACTAGACGCCCGAGTTGTTATTTCTGATTTTGTTGGTTTTACAGTTAACGGACTCTCGGCAGTGGCTGCAATGGGCGGCACTTGGCGGCTGACTTTGATTCTATTTAAAGAAAACCACTCGCAAATGATGCCCCTTCTGTGCCTTTCCTTGTTTTGCGTGGTCGTTGTCAGAACAAGTAATTTGGTGTGTAAATGAAAAGTGTGTGTTGCCCAGTCGTGTTATGCAAATTGCTGCGGCTTTGTTGCCATTGAGGGATTGGCTACGTGTTGGCCCTTGACCCTAATAGTTATTTCCAGAAAACTTTACTTTCTCAAGCGGTAGATACTTAAAATATGTTCTAAAGTCTGAGTTGCCTCGACGGTTGGGACTGCCTACTAATGACTTAGTTAAAACTTTGAACTTTTGAATATAATCAAATTTGTATTGCAATTAAAAAATTGTAAGAGGCTAACTTCGTGCTTGGCGTTTGAAAGACTTTTCGAGCTACTTCCTTAATCATTTTTTAAAATAGAACAATTTTATAATTTGATAATTAAATTTTAAATTTTAATTATATTTAAATTACAAAATTATTTTGAAATATCGCGTAAAAACTTCAACACTAATTAATTTACTGGTAAATTCCTTCTTAATGGCTGTTACGTATACGCCACGTGAACTGCTACAAATTGAAATTGAAACCTCAAAATGAAACATCTAATTGGAATGCAAACGCTTGATTGAATAACGTTATTTTGTGAAATGTTAAAAGCGAATCAAATGTCTCTATACGGACATTAGTGTGTGTATGAATGAGAGGGAGGGCATTATAAAGTGCTTTGTGTCAAAAGGAAAAAAGCATAGAGTGTACGTGCAATGCAAGCCAAATGCAAGCACGCACTTAATCATTTATGCACTCACACACACACACTCGCACACACATACGTATATACACACATAATGCTACAGTTTGTCTGTGTGGGTGTTTGTCACATTTGACATTGCTCACGTACAATGTCCCAATGCGTACGCGACTTTTACACGCGTTGGAGACATTTCGCTTTTAAGTTTCTATTTATTCCTTTTTGCAACTGCAATGGCATTAAAGTAAATTATGTGGCAAATGAAAAATGACAAATGCTGCGTTGAAAGCATAGAGAGAACCGAGTAAAACCATGGAACCACAAAACTTAGCAATGATGTATAAGTGTCCATGTATTTCGTAAATACTTAAGTTTAACATGTAGCGCACCACAACGGAAAAGTTTCTTAAATATTTTCCACACTCGTCATCTGTCAGCGTCATAAAAACCAAAAACCACCTTCGGGGCAATAAAGCTGGCAGAGGCAATGAGGTCTGCCAAAGGGATGTTTGAGTCAATTTTGTTGGAATTGCGTAAGTGATGTTCCGTCGCCACAGACTCTGTCTGCTGCTACTGCACTTACCTATCACATCTCACCTGTCCTATTTGATGCTTTTCCATTCATACATTCTGTTTACTCTCTTTGATTTTTTTCGAAGATAACTTCCGACACTTTGATGTGGCTGTTGGCAAAGGCGCTGAAGGTGCACTTGCTCATGAGGTGTCGTCATGAAAATTCCACGAATTTCGTATTGATTTTTCGAGAAAAGCATTTTGATAAACAACTGATTGTAGATGACGTTCATGAGTTACTCAGAAATTAAAATGAGTGCAATGTAGAATGAAAATGATAAGTTGGGAGAAAAAAAATATTACATATTTCCGTTGATGCTGCTGTAGAATAGTGTAATGCTGAGTAGTGTTTTATTTTTGTGTGTATGTTATTTTGTTATTAACCATTTTATCAGAGGTGAGCTGGCCGGACCTATTGATCGTGTCTATAGAAGATATATTTTATTATATTTAAATGAATATATAAGAAATAGTTTTCAGAAAACTTTATGCTTTTTAAAATGCTTTAAAGCTCACTTCTCAAATATCTTTTTTTTGCTTTAAACAATTGGAAACTAAACTGCAAACATAGATACTACTCTTGTTCAAAGCTTTGAGCTTTTAAAAATCCTCTTCAACGATAAATTGAGTTGTATAAAGATATCTTTTTTATCTACAATTACTATAAAAGCATATTTTGCGTCGTGAATAAAATGAAAGTATTTTTCCACAGAAAATGCTGCATTTGTCCTCTCGTAACCCCCACTCTCAATCTATCTCTCTCTACTTGCACTTTTTTTTGCTTCATTAACCTCAAAAGTGTCACACAATAAAAAGTAAATTCATCATCATGAAATTTGCTGAAGTCATTTAATTTAATTTCATTTAAAGCGCCACAATTCACTGCATACTTTGGTGCGTTGTCAACTGCTGAAGCTGACCCAGTTCCGTTCGAATGACTAGCTGTGTTGACGGGTTTCAGTTGTAGTCGAGTACTTCAAGTTCAAAAGAAGTTCTTGCCTTGGTTGTATCTCAAGTATTTACTAAGCATATTTTCGTTGTTGGTTGTCGCCTTTGCATTTTCATTAAGCGCATTACGCACTGACACAAAAGCAACTCAAGAAGGATAAAAGGATGAATTTTTACCCACTTTAAGGCAATTCAAAGATTTTTCTTTCTGTTTATTCTCTTTTTCACTTTGCATGCAATTTAGTATTACTGACGAGTATTTTTAGTGCAGTTCACATTCTGTTGCAATTATCTGGCCTGGTCCCGGTCCTTAGGCGCGGATTTCCACGCTTTTGCCATTTGCATAATTTACAACTTTCTCTCGCGTTTCGGCGACCATTTTTACGATTTTTTAAGTGCCCCTGGGTCGCGTCTGCAGTTATTTTATCTCTCATTCCCTCGCTTATTTTGTTTTCGTTTGCTTCTCAGCGACCTTCTGCCTGATGTTTGTTTGTTTTGTTTTTTTTTGTTAGTTTCTTACAGCTGCATGCACCTAGACAACACAGCAGGCGAATGTGTCTGTTGTGTTCAAGTGTGCGCTTCCGTTTCCGGGAAAAACTTGTAGCTCGCTTTACTGGGTTTGCTATTGCCTGCAAGTTGCTCATACGCACCGTGGTCGTGGTGCACAGCAGTAAAACTGTAATTGACTTGGGTTATGTTAAATTTATTGCCTGCCAGCTCATTCGCTGTTGCCACTGCTTATGCATGCAAATTGTCGTTGCAATGACGTGCGAGTGTTTTCTCACTCTCTCTCTCTCTCTCTCTCTTTTCATTTTTTCCACATTTTTGTGCAACACTTTTGTATTTACATTTGGTATATTGTGGGTGCCACATGAACTGACGGGCATTTTGTGCTTATGAAATAAAATGAAATTTGCTTTTTTTCGTTAAAATTCTGAGTTTACAGCTGACAAGTATGTGACTGTGCGACTGAGTGGGTGTATGGGTGTGAGCCAGAAGTTCCATTGTTCTGGTCGTACTCTTATCTTTTCAGAGTATATTGTTGTGCCCGCTTAAAGCACAATACGCAAATGTAGCCTTGTCTGTCATTAGGACAACTTCCGCAATGGTTACAAATAGGAAATATATCTCAAAGATAAATGTGGTAACTGCCTTTTGTTGGATATTTTAATGCACTTCCTGTGGGGATTCTTTCTGTTCTGTCGCGGTTGTTAAAAGTACTTGTAGTATTATATTTATATTAAATAGAACCTTTTATCTTGGTTTTGAATCAAATAAATTACGATTTGGAATAGTAGAAATCGTTAGATAAACTTAATGTTTTTGTTTCGATATGTTGGGCTATATATTAGATTTTATCCACTGCCATAAAGCTTTAATGAGAAACAATAAACGAGTAACTTAATTTTTGAAAGCCAAAAACATTTTTTGCAATTTTGAGAATCTTTTAAAAAAAATAGATTGGGCGTCAAATGCGGATTTACTTTCGGCATTAAGCTTAAGATAAAATATCTATGAGCTAATAAATGGCTTTCAAAATTTATGTTAGTTGACAATACTTCCGTAAAAGTGTACTTTCTTAAACTATAATTCTAATGCTATTTTACAAATACGTAAACTATTTAAATTCTTTAATTCTAGCTATATATCTCCTTTTTTATTTGCTTTGTACTCAACATGTCAAAAATGTGACCTACATTTGGCAAGGTTACAATAATGACTGTATTTATTTTATCTTTGATTGAATCCTTGTTTTGTTATTTTTAAAAGAATTCTCTTTGCTAAATATAAATATCAATAATCGTAAAATACGAGAACATATTGTCAACAAACAGGACATCAGATATGCCTTTAGGCGCTGCTTGGCTTCGACAAGCATTCCAAAATGATTACAATAACAACAATGGACTGGAAAAACAATTGTGAATTCAATGCTTGTGGCATATGGCAGTTACTCTCATCCTCTCTCTCCCCTGGTACCGTCTGCACCCGCTCCCAGGCGAGCTTGCCAAATACAAATCAATTAGGCGTTAAAGAAAAATATACAAATGGCAAGGGCCCGAAAACCCAATCCCTCTAGACGGACAAACAATCTGACATATGTGTGTGTGCGGGTATGCGTGCAAGTATGTGTGTGATTTTTATTTATTTGATGCTCCAGATCCTTGTGGAAGCCCTTGGCGACGCCTACTTAATGGTTATCAGTGAAACGCTATTAACGCCACGTTGATTTATTGCAATTTAATTTTGTTTCAATTTGGCCATGTTCAAGTATTTTATTTCACAAATTATGTGCAGACACGATTGGGGCGTGGCCAATTGCTTAGATACGTAGGCGGGTGGGCCTCTGGTTATTTATAGCGCCGGGCACATGATTTACTCTTCATGGCCCCAAACTGAAACTCGCCTTAAACTTTGTTTACCGATTACGAAATAAATCTACAAATTTTTATTGCCAGACAATAAAATGACAGTATTTTCGTATTTGGCATTGGTCTTTAATTGATTTGCTTGTTTACTTTTTATGTTTCTTTTATAGGATCACTTTAAGAGCCTGTTTACTATGCAAATTTTTCACATTTATTCAGCAACTGTTTTTGATTTCCACAGTTTCCTGTTAATCTTCATTCTTCGATTCAAACAGCTATAAATTCTTTTGAGTATCAAGCAACTAGCGTACATCAATTGAAAATTGAGAGAAACTCTGGAGAGAGCACTAACTTTTCGATTTTGTATGTTTAACATATAAAGTTGCGCCTTTGTGTATGCTACACTTATTGTTGTGTCCTTAACGTGCATGTACTTCGCGTGTAACATAATACATGAATGTGTAAAGCTGTACTTACTACTCTTGTGGCTTCGCTTTTTTCCGAGAAGATAGACTCCTGGCATTTTCAGACAATTTGAAGGATTTTTGATTGACTTTAAGAATGCTTCACTTAAGGTATGTTTAAAAGGACGTACTTTTCATTCTTGCATATTTAAATTGAATGAAAATATATTAGCATTGTAAATAAAAAACTTTTTCAATTGCCTATCGCCAGTATATGTTTATTGTGTTTATTGAGCACTTTCATTACCAGTTTCACAGTTTGTTACCCACACAATCAATTTGAGCTTTAATCAGCACTCGGTATTTGTCACAAAAGTTGGCAACCCCTTTTAATTGTGTACATTAGCCAAACAAAAATATGGGGTTCAAAGTTCAAGCGTGACAAATAAACCAACAATTAACTCTAATAGCCGTTTCCCCCAAACAGAAAGGACAAAATCCATGGGAATATATTTGTGAAATTAACACTTTCACTCATTCTTGAAGTTATTGCCATTGTTTGTCTGTCGTAAAATTTGACAAAACTCCTCATTTTGGGGAATGGTGGGATATTAATGGTCGATGCCAAAGTCAAGACGCAAATTATTGCAATTAGTTGAAGAAGTCGTTTATTGATTTTGTTGGTCAAGAGACACTTGGGAATTTGAACTATCAGTTAGTCCTTAGCTGAAAAGTGTCAAATAAAAATGATAAGGGAAGGCATTTCAAAACGAGGGTATGAAAAAAGGATCATTGAACCAGGGACCACGTAGCGTATAGGCAATGAACTATGGAGTGCCAGTGGCCGTGCTAATGGTCGTTTAATGAGTTGCTAAAAGTCAGCGAAGCTGAAAAGTCACACAACAAATATTGAACTTAAATCCAAGCATCATTGAAGTACACTTGAAGACATAACAGGCGGAAGTGCATTGACATTGTGATATTGGGAAGGAATAAATAAAACTAGTAACACTAAGGTACATATATCATAAGGTTGCCCAAGGAACAACAACAACAATCATAGGAAAATAATCGAGAGCACGCACAGTCGCAGAATCGACGAGCTGAGCTGGACACGACTAGATCTTGATGGCAACAAATCCTAATGCTTATAAATCGCCATGACGCACACACAACTTGCCGAGGCGACGTGCCAGATAAAACTCTTGTCAAAATGTATTTTATGGCAAGCGGAGCCTTGCGGCTTGCCTTGTCCAATGTTGCACGTTGGGACTGTGTCTGTGCTTTCTTAATAAAATTGATGTTGCGTCCATTTCATTACTTGGCTAAGGGCAAATAATGTTGTTAACTCATTTTTCGCCTACCAGTACACCAGCTCTTCCCCTGGGTAACATTCAAAGCATTTTGAGCTTGGGTAACATTTGTTGTCCTTGTGGCCATTTTACTTTGTCAACAGCGGTTCTGGCTAAGTGCAATTAAGACCAACTATGCGAGTCTGTGGCTGTGGCTGTCGCCTCGAAAAATGCTTTAATTTGTGTTAAAGCAGTGCAAGTGTAATTAATGCCACGCCCATCTCACATATGCTTATTTACAGCTCCAAGTGCTGGCCAAATACTTCAAGTCCTGGCACAATAAACAAGCTGGCAGCTCAGCTTCTCTGTTTCTGCCTTCGTCTTCGTCTCTTGCCAGTCTGTTGTCCTTGCGCAAATTTACGCTCACAAGCCGCTTATTTCTGCTGCCCACTGCCACCGCATTGCCAACTTGTGGCAAATTAAATTGTTAAAAGGGGAGTAAACTCCTCACTTTTTCTCTCTCTCTCCCCTTACACAGGCCAACAACTCACAGCCTTCAGTTAATGATGCCGCTTTGTGACCGCTAAGCGCTTAACCTTCAGACTCTACGTCGTCGAGACATGTGATATATTTTATATATATGTACACACATGTATATCATATTTTACATTTATTTTCTTTTTATCTGCTTTATATACATGCTTAATTTTACTTGGCAAATAAGCTTAAGACACATTTTGATGCCAGATTAATGAGTTTTTGTAAGCAACGGCTCTTCCTTAATCTTGTTACTCCAACTGACTAATTTGTGTTATCGCATTAAACACGAATTTTTTCCATGATAAAAGAATAACACATATTAATTATTAAATAATTGCTGCTATAATTTTGTGATGAATTTTATACCCATCAGATGATTAAAATTGCAACAGATGCTTCGTTTTGTTCGACATCATATTCATTCTATTCTTAAACAGCACAAGAGTAAATAGCTCCATTATTCATGTATGGAATATATAACCTGTCCACAGTTTTCGATTACAAGCTCAAAGTGAAGCCTGATGGCAACAATGTGTGTTGAGTGCATTGCCTGCTATTGAAATTTTAACAGGTAAACATATTTATTGAAATTTTGTAATATTTTCTGTGATACTTTACAAAGGGCCAATTAACGTTGGCCTTTGATGGCCAAGAGCCCCCATTGTTACTGCCATTATATAGTTACTTATATAACATATATATATACACACATATATATATATAAATAGCACAATATAACGCCGAACATGACCAGACTAAAAATAAATGTGGAATATGAAAAACAAGTGCTTAAGGTCCTTGAGACATCTGACGGCACAGAAGGCTCAGCATGCCTGGACTCTCTACCTCAGGAGGCGGCATTGAGTAACGACTACCAGGGTCATTAGCGCCGCAAACATATGTGATTATCTGGCCAAAAAGCTTGGCCAGTGGGCGACTTTGTCTGCTGATTAAGCTGATAAAAATGGACATTGGCTAAATTAAATTTTCTTTAAAGTCAAGCTGAAGAGTTTGTGCGTAGTTACTGATCAAAATGTAACAACAGTATTCGCCCACATGCCAAGTAAATAGCCTGGACACGCGCTCGTCATTGACCAGCAAATACTGCTGGAGCTGGAGCTGTAGCTGTAGCTGGAGCTCAACTAACAAACAGCACGAGGAACTGCGTGTGCGGCTGCATAATATTGTTCGATTTTGCTAGCAAACAAACATAAAATGGCGCAATGCTTTCGTTTTTGCTGCTGGCTAATCGTACATGTGTGCGTGTGAATGTATTTGATTGAGTGAAGAGAGCGTGTGGAAAAATTCCAACAGCTAGCAAGGAAAATCTCTATGTACACCAAATGAAATTGTAGCTCATTCCAGGCAGCCAACCCCATCGGGTACAACTATAGGGATACTCGCATATTGGCAGCATTGCAGTAAGAGTATTTGAGCTGGCCATGGTCAAAACTTGCTCATGGATTGGCTGTGAGCTGGCATATTTGACTTTGTCTAACCTTTCGGGCGCCCAGCTTGGAGTATGATGCAGTTGTAATTGGCATATCTGTGTCAGAGACATCAACAGCTCAATGTGCTAGGATTAGTCCCTTGGGGTGTGCGACCTTGCAATTGCGTATGTGGAAATGGACTTGTTGACGGGCTACAATGAAACCAATATACTAAATCCAGATACAGTTTGTTGGACTAATTTGTTTTTCGCTTCCATTTATGACAACTTCCCTATACTCATGTTTCACGTTCCGTATACGTAATATGCGTTGAGTAGTCTAAATGTCTTATGATTTACTATTTAGCCTGTGCTTACATTGCATAACAAATCACTTCATTAAGGCTGTAAATGTGCTAGATTGCCATAAATAAAATCCTATGCATTGTTGCTATCGGTCAAGCAAAATCCACATTAAGCCATTTAAATTTCAAATCGGACCAAACCCTTTTGCTGTGCATTGTACATCGTCCGAAAAGAATCTAGTAAATAATACTGGTTCAGTGACCTCTTTATACCAACATTTTTCTTACCCTTTTTATCCTGCAGTTAAGAATTGTGGTGATAGATTAGCTTCAACCCATCACCTATAACGCATCACCCATCGCCCGTCATCAAATTTTCTGTCACGCAGACGTCTATGAAATTTCGTATTTCTTTTTTTAGCTTGACAGGCGAATATAATTTCATTTATTTGTTTTTCATTTCTAGCAGCAAATTGTTTAGTCTATTTGTTGGGCGTTGATAAAGGATTGTTCAATGTCTTCGCTGAACTGAATCAACAGGCGGGTTTTGCAATTTTTTCTATTAATGTGATATTTTTCTTTATTACTTTGTCGCCTTTCGTTTTACCTTCACAAAATACTCCAAAGTCTGCGCAGAAATCAAAGAACATTTTGTATTTGTAAATAAATACGAGTTGATTATTTAAAGATGAAAGTAAATTAATTTTCTTTTTTAATCTCACCAATAGATCATAGACATAACCTGTTGTTCTATTTGTGGGATACAATATCACTGAACCTTACTATTATGGTATCGAATATCTGTGAAAGGCAAAACCAAAATTGATGTGCGATGAGCTAAAGATGAATTATACTATATGCTTACCCTTGCGGTTCTCTTCAAGGAAGGATACCCACTCGGATGGGGATGGGACTCGTAAAAACTATCACTCAAATCAATAAGCTGTTGGCATTTGTGTTCTGGGCCTTCATTTGATTGTGGGTTTTTATAACTTTGTTTGCCAGACGGGAAGGAGATTTCTATAGAGGACTTTAACTTTACTCTTTGTTAGCCATATGTTGTCTGGCTCTGTATGTAGATGTAGTGCTCCTACTCATTCTGTAAATTTTTTCTTTGTGCTCCTCATTTAAATAAACCCAAATTTATGGGGTACACACGCACGCACATTCTTTGAGCGATTGGTGCGTTTTAACTTGGTTTACTCTGCATGTAGGGAAGTGGGGCAGTGGGGGCAGCAAGGTTTTTGGGTTTGAGGCTATTTCCGTTCTAACAATGGTTGCTCGTTGGCGTGATTTATACGACGCAGCGTGTGGAGATTTCATTACATTTTCGATGCGTGCTACACTTTACTTGAGAGAGAGCTTTCCCCATTTTTATAGCCAGGCAGTCGGCTCCTTTGGCAAATAACGGAAGTTTAGTTTAATCGAAGTTGTTGTCACGACTTGCGACCGCTGATTGATTGCCCAATTGATAAACCAGCTGCCTGGCATGCAAATTAACTTAAAGTTAGCACAAGATCTTCGTGTATATCTCCTCAATTTTAATTTGCAACTGAGAAACAAAACACATTTGCTATTTATTGTTTGTCGTTGTCGTTTTCCGTTTGCCACCAAATTTAAGTTTGTTTCTCACATTTACCGCAACAGCAAGAACTTGAGTAAAATTCAAATTTGTATCAAAAACATGACAGCAGCTGTGTCTTCTGTTGTTTGTCGTCTGCTCGACTTTGCGGCGAACGAAAAAAAATATGAACTTTGCAGTTTGAAACTAAAGTCATTCAGAGATCGAGGGTGGTATGAAAGGTTAATAGAACTCACTAATTTAGAGTGTCTGGAAAATTGCATAATATAAAGTAGTTCTAAAGATAAAGTAACTTTCATCTGTATGTGGAGTTCTTACTCAACTTCCTTTCAGAAATGTTAAAACTACCCACAAAACGAAACTTTTTAGAAACCCAATTGAAATCAAGAATGTTGATACAAAATGCGTTTGGGCAGCTGCATTGCCAGTTGGAGTTTGGTCTTTGTCTTCGCTTTCAATTTCAATGCATACATTATTTAAGCAGAATCTGGGATTGCCTTCGAGGACAATGATAATGTGGAGATTTCAGGGCACCTACCTCATAAAAATAAAAGGAATTCAAGCTGTCCAATTCGCCTGGATGTTGTGACGTTAAATTGTTTCCCGCAGTTGCTGCCGCCTGGAAGTCGCTGCCTGGAGATGTTGTTGCTGCCGTTGCTGTTGTTGCTGCTGAAGTGGCTGTTATTGTCGCCGCTGTCGTCTGGTCTGAACTGGCGGTCGTTGGCGTTGGCGCCAACATCACGTGTGAGATCGCAGGTGTGAAATATGTGAGATTAACTGCATCCTCTACTGGCGCTGGAGCTGTTGTGCCACTCAATGTCAACTGGCTGCCATTGGACGCCTGGGCAGGTGGCAGCATGCCCGACGACACAGATGCCAGGGTATAATAGAGTGAGCTATCGAATAGCCTCAAATGCAACATTCTGTCTGTGAATGCAACTCGTCTTAAGTGTGAGCCATTGCCATCTACTGACAATTCCTGCAAAGACAAGTATTTAATTATTTATAATTTTTAAGAGCGAGACGCTAAGTAAATTAACAAGCAATCATATTACTAATCATAAATCCCAAATGAAAAGCTGCATAATAAACATTCTAAGTACTCGCCAAACACCTGCCTCAGCTAACACGGCTTCTGTGTGGAAATTTGTATTAGACTTGGAGTTGGGCCCCCATTTATATGAGTTTGTGTGTGTGAAAATTTGTATTTTTGTCTATTTGGCTGGATTAATTTTAGCTTACGGCACCAGCGGCCAGATTTTGTAGTAAGCCTGGCTATACATCTGGTGCCGCATGCGACGTTTACAGGTGCCAAAGTTTGACGCTACATGAAGCTGGAGATTGATGAGGGTGAGCATATAAAAAATTCCAATGTTCAACTTCAGAAATCAGAGTGGGGGTAAATAAATTGAAGGTAAACTTTTATCAATTGCTCAATTTTGTTTAAAGTTGTTTAAAGTTTAAAGAGCAGCTATGTGATTTTAGATTTTAAGATAAACGTTGAACTGTTGAACTGTTGAACTTTCTTGAGATGAATACAAGATGAGTAAACTTAATAATCGTTCCATTTTAATTGTATGTTTGCACAAGCACACAAATGTCTGCTAGCACAATTCGAATGATGTCCAATTAAACCTCTATTAGCAACACTTTCACACCCCTAAACACACTCACGCATTCATAGCCAGTTCAGTGAGTTGGAATGGCACGTATTAGGGTTTATTATCAGCATGTCACTAATTGAATTAAACATGTGCAAGTCTTGGGACATTTGGTCATGCAACTGATTGTTAGATGTCCATTGCTGATAACAATAACTTAAACAATTAGCTTGTTGCCAACAATGCCAATGTCCTAGAGACACGCACGTCTGTGCACCCCAACTACAACGAAAAGGACTTTTGAACTTTTCTGTGGCCTTAAAACTTATGTATGCATATGTGTCGCTGTCTGTGTATCTGTCTGTTTGTCGTCTGTCTGTTTGGCGTCTGTGTATAACTGTCTGGTGTGACCTTTGACAGCGGCTTAAAATTAAAAACGTTACAATATGTCAACTTATTAGCCACAAACTGTGGCTGTGACTGAGGCTAAGGCTGCGCAGCTGCGTCAAAACGTGCATGAAGTTTGCAAATAAATTTTATTTTAAATTCAAACTTTGTTGCGAGCTATTTTGTCTACTAATGCGAGCACGCAACTATTTTGGCAATGATTTATTAGTACATGTACCTCTGGGAAGGAGGCGAGCCCACATTCCCGAGGGCTTTTGTGTTGGCTGCCTCCGTTTTGACAGATTCAATTTAGTCGAGTGCCTGCCACTTGAGAGGCGGTTGGCCCCGCCCACATGTCGCCACTTTCGATTCTTACAAATTTATCACTTTTTATTGCATTTTACATGCGCATAGTTTCATTTATTATTATTTTTATGGCATTTTACTTTCATTTGGCGCATGGCCAAAAATGCTTTGCAGCGTCTGTTTTATGTTTCGTATACTCGCACTATGTATTATATATATGTATGTATACCATATGTATTTTCCCCCAAGTCGTTACCAATGTTTTACCTCACCCTTTCATTCAGTGATGTGTCGCCTTTGTGGGTGCTGACAATGTGACATGGTGCCATAAAATAATTACACAAAATGCGCTACTAAAATGTCATTTATGTACTAATGCTTTGAAGTGCTTTATGAAATATTGCGCATCCGCAGCGTTGCATTTGATTGTAAAATGTGTAGAAAAATAAATATAATTTTTGTTGATCATTTAGTTTTGTATTGCAGTAGTTAATGCTATTATAGTTTGTTTGTCTAGTTCTAGTTTGTTAAACTAAACAAAGTAAATAAACTAAACTTTTAGCTTAGGAACATCAAAATTACAACCAGAAAATGATTTTTATTAAAAGATGACTAAAAATATTACATTATTGCTCTCTATAACTTTAATATAATAGCCTTACTTTAATATTAAACACATTTTTAAAGAGTTTAAATTCTCCGAGCTATGCTTTTTAGATAGATAGTGCTCCCTTGTGCCTGAAACAAACATTTAATATATTTTTGTGAACCGTTTTTGTTTGAATGACAATTGGTTATGTAAATCTACAGCCCATATTTCAACTTATATACGGACCTACTGTATGCATATGTAAATTGTCAAATCTCTTTGAAGAATTATTCAGCTCAACCCATTTGGACTTTGCATAATCAGTTTGGCATTAAAGTTGCAGGCTGCTGCTGTTAATGCGAATTTAATTTGCATGCAAAATATCGGGCAAAGCTCTTTTTACGGCCTAGACCTGATTTGAGACTAGAGACGAAAGGAAGTGGGAGAGAGAGTTTTGGAATAATGCCAAGACGCCGTAAAGAATTTTATTTTATTTGTTTTGCACTGCGCTTTGGTTCAATTTGATTGACATATTTTGACTAAGCTGTCAGCCAAAATGCAGACGTATTCAGACAATAAGAAGCCAGATTTTTAGCTACGATATTATGGTTCTTTATTTTTTTTTTTGGCTCTGCCTTTGGCAGCTTGTCGAAGTTGTTGTTATCACAATTGGCGTTTGCGTCGAAAAGCATTCAATTTGATTGGAGAAATCAGTGCAGAAATCGCTCAAGTGAATGCAAGAGTACTTTGGTGTTGTTGCTGCTTCCATTGCTGCTACTATATTTGCTGAAGAACCTTAAATCTGACAATGGCAAATGAGCAGCTTTAAAGATTGTCTAAAAGGCAGAGAAGGAGAAAAAGACAGTATGATAGCTGGAGTGTGTAATCAATGAATCCGACAATCTGGCTGTCCGACAATCTGACAGCTTAAGAGCAGCCACTTTTGTTTTGCTTTGTTTCTGCAACATCGAATGTGACTTTGTGCAACGTTGCGTGTGCGTCATAAAACCCCAATGCAGATGCTCTTGGTGTTACTGTTGCTCTTACAGTTTACTTTAATGCCACTTGCACCATCTTTATGTATCTTTTCTGTTGTTTTCCTTTGATTTCAACCGCTTTAGTTATGCCATTAAACCATTCCGTTGTCTGCTGTTGCTGCTGTTGCCTTTAATGTGTCCTGTGACAATTGCCGAGCACATATTGCCAAGTGGCGGAGGACACGTCGCGGCGACGCCATGCTGCCTCAAAATGAAAAATTGATTTCATTGCAAAAATATAGCTGCAACATGGCCGGGGTACAAGCATTATTGGGTCAACAGATCGTCCACGATGTATCTGTGGTATTTCCACTTTTTTTTTTATTTCTAACTTATGGTTTGCTTTGTTCTCGCTGCGTTATGTTTATGGTTGACCCTCTGCACTCCTCATAACTGCAATTGCAGTTCATGGCAATCAGCACAATAACGACAAAAGTTTAGTATTTCATTTCAATTTTATGGAGCGTGACGTGTGCTTGCTGCATAAAGGATAATTGGCAGAGAATATAGCCGTTGGGACTTGAAAGGACTGAAATTTTTATTTCCATTTTCTCTTTAACAAAAAATATACTCGAATTGTGTTCACATATGAACTTGCTAAATAAGTAAAACAAAAAAAAAAACAGAAAAATATAAATAAGTCTGCACTGGTATTTTGTGGCTTTTTTGTGTGTCTCTCAACTTATTTGAATAGAGTCTCTAGAGTTTTTCTGTTTTAAATTTGCATCCTTGTAGCGATTTGATAAACGCAAAATTTCAACGCTTTTAAATTTATGGAAATGATTATGAATCTAAATAAAAATTCTTACTTTAAGCTGAACTCTAATAACTTTTTAATTTTAATCTTACTCATTATTATTATTATGAACGGGCGCCAGAAAATATTATGAGATCTAAAAGTTTATTTCACTGTTATAGTTAATAAACGTTGTAAATGTTATGTAATCTGCTTTAGGCTTTCTTAATTTGTGCTTTATGGCTTATCTCTTGTTAAACAAAGTCTTTAAATATCAGAGATAGCTGTCATTGGTAATGGAAGACTTAAGTCATTCCTGGCAAACACTTAGAGCCTGATAATGCGACTGTCGCGCGGCTTAAGTAGCCACTAATTTTCAATCCAAAAGACAGACATAGTTGCACGTTAAGCTGAACAAAACCTTTGGCACATAAATGCCTGGGATATAGCCAAGTCGGCTCGTTATGCTGTCTCGACGGTAAAAGCAAATGAAATGTATTTATGCCCTGTATTCGAAAAGTTTTGTAGGGTGTGCTGACTATAACGAAACAAGCAGAATTGAGGATAATTGATTCGAAGAAAAATATTCGTAGGCGTTTCTTATTAATTTTTCTTCAGCTAGTTTCCAAGAATTTCTTTAGGTATCTGGACGTCGTGCACTTACTTGGACAAATATTCTTAGTTGCTTAAATGGTAAATAGAAGACGCAACAAAATTGAAAAGTTCGTGGTGGGAGTCCTGAATGAAACTTTTGCGGCGCCTCGTCCTGTGCCTTGAGTTTCATTCTGTGTCCCCAATGGCCAAAATGCCGACGCGTCTTTCGACGTGCGGCATTGAATGGCATTTTATTTTATTATTACACACAGGTGCTTGTGCATTTATATTCAAATTTGTAGCACCTGTAAAACAGTTTGGGAAACAATGAAGTCTCACCAGCCCAGACCAGACCAGAGCGGAGCAGACGCCAGCCAGTGGGCGAGGGGTAATCGTAGAGTGTTTGGCATTATTGTCTGGCAGCTGAGCTGTCATCTGCATACACACAGCACGTATGCACACACACACACACAACCGCTTGCACACAATGTGTGTGAAAGTGTGTGTTGCAGTTGTGGCCATTTGGCAAAGTTAGACAAATAAAAATGTGTAACACAAATCGCATCAAAACATTTGCCACTTGAGCTGAAGTTTACATCAAGAGGTAACGGTAAATTTAAAGTTTGCACTCTTATCAATGGCCAGACATTATGATTATGACTTGGCCAAAAAGTTTTGGCTTACACGTGTCTGGGACGAACGGCCATTTGAGAAGGTGGGTTAAGTCGAAATACATGATTTTGCTTTCTAAGCTGACGGCCAAAGCGGGGTGGACTTAATTTACCAACTACCAGAATACCAGAGCTAAAAGAGTAAAAGAAGGCGAAAGACGAATAAAAAAAGAAAAATGCGTATACGACATGTTGCCTAGACATCTTGTGTGGGCGTTGCTTTTTCTTTTGCTTTGCCTTGCATATTCCTGGGTTTATTTAAAGCTTGGACAAATAAAACAACTGAAAGAGCTGGAAATTGATAAAGCCATAGCAGTGTCTATATATAAACCTGATTTAATATTAATTTTCAATCCACACGAAATAGGTTATATACTATACTTTGCACTTATTATAGGCTCTTATCGGCGGCTGTCTGTCAAAATGTCAACAGCTAATGTTTTATTTTCTAAAGCAACTTGTGTGTGGCTTGAGGCCAAACAGCAAACACACATTGCATATAAATGACATATGTTGACATTTAAATGAAAAGTTCATGTAAATTGATACTTTAACAATGCCCTGAGCTATGCATAGACTTGTCTGTTTGATATGAGCATTAAATGGACTTTAGCTGCCAGTTTTGGAACACTTTAAGCGCCTGCCAAGTGACCATCCAAGAAATCCCACTCAGAGCCAATGCCGAGGACGGAAAAACGCTCGTGTGTGGCACTTAAGCACATTTATTAAATGTTTACATACAAACGATTCGCACCTGTGCAAAGTGGGGAAAAAACAAAGGCATAAATTAAGTCAATTAATTAAATTCATTGGAATGAATGAATGCCGGATGCTGGATGCTGAATGCTGCCTAGACCGTCCCATTTGGCCAAGCCTATTAAGTCAATTATAAATAAATTATGCTGCCTTCAACAAATACTTGACTGCTGAGCCTGGCACTAGCGTAATCGGGCCAAGAAAAGGTAAAAGCGAGTGTCGTTAATTAGCGAGGGGTGGGCAATTGTCTGCCAAGAAGTTATTATTATTATTAATGTATGTTTGAGGTTTGAAGTGCAGTTAATTGTTTCGCTATGCGAATGAGTTGTGAGTGTTACATAAATTCTCTCTACTCTGACAGCAAACAGAGCAGGGTCCCTTTAATCAACTCCCAAGCCTAATCAGCCTTATAAAATATTCAAGAATTCTATAATTTACGGGACGAGCCGATAGACGTTGCTGGTATAATAAAACCAATGCCGCGAGCCCAGACACTGTTCAAAGATGCCACAATCTGATTTTTCACTAAGAAATACAGACAGGCAGACAGACAGATAGATAGACAGTTGGGAGAACTAAGAGATAGACAGCTAGCCAGATACTTCTATGTATAATTTATGCCACAAACACAGTTGGCAAGCAACGCGCGCTGTGTTAAGTAGAATTTTGAACTTGACTTAATTAGACATAAATGCAGAAAATAGCAAATACCACACGAAAAGACCACAGCTCCCCAGTGGTTTAAAGATTCGAACTAAATGGCAGGCAAAAGGCTAAAACTCTTCAATGTTAAACAAAAGTTAACTTAAATTCAGCAACTTTTTAATCTACCAAACATATTTAACTTTGATTTTAACATAACTAAGAAGAAATAAACTTTTGTGATGAGCATTTAAATATCTTTAATTAATTGCGTATTCCACACTTGGCTAGCGAAAAAAGCTAAATGGGTATCACTCATTTTATGCGTTTGTGGCTTTGACAAACCCAGACTCTGACTTCAATTCCAACTCAGACTCAGACTGAAGCCCATCCCCGAGTCATGCGTAAAATACCGACTGCGCGTTAATTAATCAAAAAACTGTTGATGGTGCTGCCAGCGGCTACGACTGTTGATTTTTGGTTGTGGTGGTGGTGCTGGTGGTTCTTTTGATACTTTATTATGGCTGGTCAACGAACCTGATGCTGAATCTGTCGCGCTCTGTGCAAACAATTAAGACCACCTTAGCCAATAAATGTGCATTACTTTGAGTTGAGTCAAATGCTAAAGTCATATAGTCAGTACATGTACGCGTATTTAATGAATAATGAATTTAGCACGTGCTGTGCCAGGAAGCGTCACAATCAACGTCACAGTCACAGACACCGTCGTAGTCTTCTTGTAAATATCAGAAAAGCAATTTCGCTTAACGTAAATAAAACTTGCAGTTGCAGGCCAGCAGGTCATAAAAAACGCCAAAATTCGAATTGAAAACTCACGAAAGGAAATGGACGCGACGTGGGCGATGCCAAACAAGTTACAAAGAAGACCAAGCCAAGCAGACAAGTCAACAGCCGGCAAAACAGATAGCAGATAAACAAGAAAGAGATGCAAATAGAATCGACACCTACAATAGCTGCGACAAAAGCAACGATGGATAAATCACAAATTTCTCTGGTTTCAATCTGTAGTGCCAAAAGTCTTATTGCCACATGTGGCATGGGGAAATCAAGCTGTGAATCGTTGCTTTTTTTGCAGGCCTGTAATTAGAGGAAAGCGTGGGCGTGGGCGTGGGCATGGGCGAGACACAGCAGCAGGCAAACGTATTTTAATTTGACAAAATGTATAAATTTGGAAATCAAAAGGCCATAAAGCTAAGAAAACGCTGCGTGTGTTCATACTCTATGTTGCAAATATTATGAGGTATATTAATCGCTGAGTTCATTACATAATTAACTTAAACTTTAAAGCGATTCATTGATTTCTTTTTAAATTTTATAGCATACTATTCGGGTTGATTTGCGGGTTAATTAAATGCAATTTACTCACAATATTAAGCTTAACATGTCCACAAGTAAACGTCCCTAAGTAATTTTATTTTAGCTTCTGGGATCAAGTAATTGCTAGACGATTTACTTTTCTTGTCTGGCATTGTTGTCAATCAGAGTCAAACAGTCAGTCAGTCAGTCAACTTGTCGATCTATCAGTCTGTTAGTCAGTGAGTCAATCAGGCATGTAGCCAGCTGTTAAGTCAGCCAAAAGTATCAGACATGTCTCAAATCGCTCAGGTGTAACATAATTTGTTTCGTTTCTGCCAGGAAATCGAAGCAATTGGCGTCGCGGTTGCTGCAAATGTCATTTAAGGGTAAAAGCTTTTCCATTTGATCCCGCTGCAATTGGCATTTGTCACCTGACACTTGACAGTATCGTCTCGTAGCTGTAGGTAATGTTGCTTAATTACCGTCTCCTGTCTCCTGCGACCGAATCTTCTTCCCTGAGTCTTTTGCAATCCATTTGACGTCTATGCCTTTTACCTATGCTCGACACGTACGCATCGACGGGACTGCAAAGGATTTTACTCCTTTCATGTGGGCTTAGCGCACTTTTCCCCCAACTGTTTGCATATCTCGGCATGTGACATACGGCATTTGGCTCGTGTTTAACCTTTGACTGCCGTAGACTAAATCAACTCGAGGTAAATAGAATTGAGTGCGAAACGTGAGCACACGAATTCAGTAAATATTTTGCGGTATTTAATTTTTATTGTTACAGGGAGACTTCGATCAATTTGTTTAACATATTCTATTACCAACCATGCTCAGATTTATAATCTTATAATCGTTCCGTAAATTATTAAAAAGAAACTACACTGTGATATATCAGAAATATTTATTAAGAGTCTGTTTAATACAAAAGCAAAGTATTTCTATGCAGCTAAATTTTCCTTTTGATCAACGTTTTACCTCAATTAAAACTGCACTTTGGTAATTTTCCAAGAAATCAGAACTATTTATTACTACCTGTGTTGCACAAATGGCGTAAATTACTAATCAGTGTTCAGCAATATTAACAATAATTTCTCTTAAATGTTTCTACTATTTGTAAACAATAGTGAACTCATTTATGCAGAGTTCGCAGGAAATTATACAGTTAAATTTTCCTATCGAGTATATTTCACTTCATTAATTGAAGCTGCACTCAGTCAATTTCACAAGAATTTCTCGAGAAATCTGTAAGTTGCAGAATCACACTTGAAACCATATTCTCATCCCCCACTTCTCACTTTCTACCCTTACTTACAATTTTTCAGAGAACAAGGACGCATAGAAAAACTTTTAGCATTTAAGTAAGTTGCACAAAAAGTTTATTTGCTCTCGATTTCAGTTTCTCTGTGAATCGACCAAGTTAGGCGGATGGTAGAATAACAGAACTACATTATAGTATAAAAAAGAGTTTGTTACACTTTCACGCTACTTTAGTTAGCATTACATTATTGTGCTTTGAGTAAGCCCAAGAAAGGAGTGGATATAGCTTACACTTAAGTGACAATCATATTTATATTTGCATTCACACAGTAGTCCAATCTCAAGTAATTGCTCTGGGATTAAAGAAGGATAAGTGAAAGAAGCAGAGATTGCAAAGTGATAGATTAAGCTTATGGCTTATGGACTGCTTTTAAAGTATTGCATTGTTTGTTATTTATATTTATATTTATATTCACTTAAATAAAATTTGAAATTAATCCTTCCTTGTGTAAATATACATGTCTTTCTGTTTAAAAGCTAAATGCATTTTATGTCTGCCTGGCTGTCGGCCTGATTACATGATTGTCTGACTTAACACGAGTGCAACATGTTAATGAGCTATCGTTCCCTTAGTAAATTGCTGCTTGGGTCTTTTCTGTGACAGCAGTTGCTTTTGCGGTTGTTAATAATGTTGTTGACGTCATATGTCAGTGAAATTATCAAAACTTTGATGCAGTGACTCGCGTTGCTATTGTGGTTGTTGCTCTTGTCATTAGAATATCACAGTGGGCCAAACGACAGTGGCATTTTACAACTATTTTTACTTAGAGGGACCTATATATATCCAGTTTGGTGTCTCTGAGATGTAGATGATTTTACAGATAGACATATAATCAGACAGACGCATATGGCTATATCGACTTGTTCCTTGAAGCTTCTTTAGAAAACATTCACTTTCTGTTTTTTTTGCATTCCATTTTTTTTCTTCGCTAGCTCATCCCTTTCGTCCACTGTGCATGGGCCCCATGGCAGACATTTTGGCATCATTACTGCGGCCTGCGTTTTATATTCGCAGCAGCAGCAGCAGCACCCAACCGATGTTTCTGACGTTTCACTAGATATTTGCTGACATTGCCATTGTCAACGTAGCTTATTATTGTACTAAACAGTGAATGAGTCCCAGCGCTGATAGACCTGGCATTCAACCTGCTCAGTTTATAAACATACATCAGTGCTTATCAGGACTGCCTGTCCAACAGCACACATGGTCCAATTAGCCAAAACAAAAGTGTTTTAATCATTGCAGCGATAAAAATGTGAAATATGCTGTGGTTTTAGGCTGGGCCAAACAACTGGCTGCAAGCGAAAGATTTATGAGGCATTTTAACTTGAATTTGCGGTTTTCGCCATGCGGGTAACAAGATTTGACCAACTTTTTATTTGTCTAAGCGAATCACTTTAACGAGTTAAAGACAATTTTACTGCAAGATTTCTGAGCACGAGAGGAACTCACGTTATAGTAATTTTATAAAAACAGTCCTCCGTTTTTTTTTTTTTGCTAAACAATGTCTTTAAAACTTTCCAGTAACTTTAAATGTTAGCTTAAATTTAAGCAAAGCCACCCAAATTATAGCACACCTGTAATGGTTTTTACTTAACATAGTTAACCGTGCTTTATACTTAAATTTGAACAGTGCTTAGTTATCATTTCTTATGCATAATATGAGTGTTCACTTCGCATTCATTTTTCATACTTATAAAAAAAAATATGTGCTTAATGTGGTATATTACGTATACGTAACGCTACGAAGAACACGCCAGACAAGTGGCTTTTGCACGCATACATACAACCACATTCACCCACACAGTGTCTAGTGGGTTGGCACACATGACGTATGATTAACGTGGCTGTCAACTGGATCTGTGGCTGCAACTGCAACTATGCGGAGTAAACATATCCATGTGTGTTGTTTTTTTAAATCGTATAAATTACTTTACCGCTTCACACGGATTGCAGGGACATGAAAAGCACATTAAATGAAATGATATGACTATTAAGAATAATAACAATAAAAAGTTATTGAAATGTCAACTGCGTGGCGATATATAAATATGCATAATTGCATGGCCAATAAAAATTAAATCCGCATTCAGCTGTCAGCCTACAATTATAGGCCTCAAGTGCAGTTGATAATTAAGCTCAACGTGTTAAGAGCGCATAAATTATTGAGTAATGAGTAAAATTAAATATCTCATATGAACAAAATCACTTAATGACACGTCGAAAGTTGCGGTCGCCAGAAATTGCAAGCCACAACAAGGCGCTGTATACGAACAGCCAACGAGAGAGACGGCTGCCTGGGAATGAAGGCGGGGCATCATTAAAAAAGTGCCGTGCACAGCACAAAAAAAAAAAGAATAATAAAAAGGGCGGCAGACAGGCAGAAGACACACAGACGATTGGACAGCCAGACATTCGGCACATTATTGGTAATCACAATATTTATGTGCGTTTAACGACACGACAGGCAAAATTGTTGAAACAAATCAATGACAGCTGGCACAGAGCAAAGAAGAGAATCTCCACACATTTGCGGTGGTCTTCACTTCACAACAATTTCATTCTTATCTTACTTTTACTTATGTTTTTTTTTTCTTTTTCTTTTTTTTCCAACTGTTGGTAATTTTGCAAGTTTTTTTTTTGTTTCTCGAGACTTTGCGTACAATAAATCAGTTTTTTGTCTCGAAAAGTACGAATAGAAAGGAATCCCTTCAAGACGCTGGCTAAGACAAATTTAACTCTCCAGACAAATAATATTTAGCAAACCCAAATTTAAAGAGATGAGTACAAATTTCACATTACTTAAAATGTAGCATGTTAATTTAAAGGCGCAATAAATCAGAATAAATAATTAAATTTGTTTAAACTGTTAAAATATGTAGTATTTATGAGAATTTCTTTGTTTTCCTAAAATTTTACTTAGTTTTTAATGTTACTGAATGCTTTAAATGGACGGCTGACAGCCTGCTACCCTAATTACCGGCAAAAACATTTATTTGACAATTGTCGTTTTCAATTAAATGCCCTGTAAGCGTCAAAAAAGTGTAGGGCTATTCCCAAAAGGGTACTTTGAAAATACATTATAATAATAATTATATATAATACATATAATGTATTTATATTGTACAAATACTTATATAATTTAAACGGCTGAATCAATTAGACGATTGAAAATATTTTTGCTGCATTAACTTTGAGCTAATTTTTATTAACATTTGCGGTTTATAAATTATGTTTTGTTTATTTATTAGCTCTTGATAAAATAAATTTATGTTTATGTTTATGGGCGTATATTTATGAACACATATGAGTCTTAAAATATTAAAATATTCATCACAGAGTATATTGTAGTCAAGCATTGTAGAATTAGACTTTTGTATTGTCATTTTTGCAGCGCTGCAACAAGAGCAATTAGCAATATTGTAGGAAAAACCTTGTATGACATGTAAATGTTTGTATACATATATACAAAACGTCCATGCACCAAAAAAAAAAAATATTATTGAAATTGTTTGAATTTTTTGGTGAGCTGCCTAAAATTAATTGTGAAATTCCAATAAAACTTCAACATTACAAAAACTATTCATGGCATGAATTTAAGAAAAAGCGATGTAAAAATTGACTACCGAGTGACCTACTTTCTCAAACAATTTGACTTAAAAAACTTTAATTTTGAAAACCATCAGACACAAATATTCAATTAAGAAGCCAAACAAATTTTTATTTAGCGCACTTCTGTATACTCTGATAAGACTTGCCGAAACTTTCAATAAATCAGAGACACAGACAGACACTCAGGGTGTCTATTTATATTGTATCTGTTTAAAATATCTGTATGTGTGTCAAAGAAAGTGATGTGAGTGTGTGAATAATAGACAACATCCTGTTATTGTCAGCCAGCAGTGAAGTCAATGACACGTAAAATTTGTCAACTGCCTTTTATCAAACAAACCCGGACATTTTGGCTTTCAAGCTTTGAAACAGTTTTGATTGCGCTTAAAAAGGAAGTGTCTACCCTGCTTTGAAGTCCCATTGTATTAAAGTACTGATAAAAACCTGAATACCAAGAAAATTCGATTGACAGGCGCACGTGGGCTACAAAATAGAATTAGATAGCATCTCAAAAACCACAAAATGTAAGGAACCAATAAAATTGGCTAAAAGATACCACGTTAACAATTCTGTTAACAATATGTGAGACTAAATGCAGAGAAAGAGAAAAGAAAATAAATATTTTTACCGTTCTTTCTTTACTAATCATATTATCAATGCCATTCTATTTCATTTATACAGGGTATACAAATACTTAAAAGCAACTTGTCGAAATAACGCACGACTGACAAACTAAACTCCATCAAGTGAAAAATGAGTTGAATGAGCCACATAAGTAGCTGCTAAAGCTGTTAGCCAAGCGTATAGCACAACAACTTAATCAGTAACAACTTCTCAGAAAAATGCATAGAATATGCCATATCCACCACTTGGAAATGAAAAATCAGAGGGAAAACTGCTACAAATGCCATTTGCGATTTTACACGCACGTTTTTCTATTTCTTTATGCGTCCCAGCATTACGACTACTATGGAAAGAGTCAGTATTAGTACTCAAATCGGAAAAGATATGAGTAAGTAAGAATGTGCTCATACATACGTGATCTGGCTGGTATTTCTGTTGCATACATCTCAGCAGCTGCTAAATTGACTTTGCTTACAGTTGAATGTTGGCTTTAACATTCCTTTCTACTTGACTGCCTGCCTACTATGCTTATTGCTTGTGTTCTATAGTCAATTGAATTCCAGGAAATAAACAGACTTAGTTTACACAAAACTTATCAGATTTTTAGACCGAGGCTTTTTTGAATTCTTTTCATTACATATATATGTAATTAAAAAGTTATTTGAACAGTGTAAGAATTTGAAATTTGTATTAAGTTTCTAGATTTAAAGTACAAGACTTATACTGCTGCTTTCTATAACGTGTTTAATTGAGAAGAAAGTGATTGTAAAAATGGCCATGATTCAATTTTTTTGCGCAGCTTACAGCTACTGTAAATCAGAGTTCGGCCTATCAACTTTGCCACACCCGACTACGCCCACATACTTCAACACACACATACACACATTGTGCAACGTGGCGTATGAAAACCACATGATTAGCTTGGCCAATGTATGTGAGGGTATGCTGTTTATGTGTGTGCGTTGAAAGGGCGTTTGCAAAAAACTTTAAGGAACAACTTCACATATGTTACTAGCTTGTAGTTTCGTATTGCATGACAGTGTCGATGTCCAGCTAACAACTTCATAAATATGTCGGGCATGTGTATCGCATAACAGCCCCACCATTCATCCTCATCTACCCACCGAAAACTCTACTTCTCTAACTTCTGAGCAGAGATTTGTGCGTGTCATCGTTCAAAGCAAACCATTTTTACGCTTCCGTTCAACAACAAAATGGCATTAAACGCAGATCAATCACAATCAAGACACCAATCTGACCCACATAGTCACAGGATGTTAGTTTAGTAGTGGGGACAGAGTTTGGGTCTCTCCATAACTGACATTTGAACTTTGACGCACGCACTTCTATTCTATTCTCTTCATTTTTTTTTTATTTTTGGATGTTAGCTTAAAAAGTTTTTCTATTTGCTGGGTTTTTATGCCTTTTTGGCCTGCAAGTGTGCAGTTTGCCTTCTGTTTGGGTTTATTTAGGTTTATTTACCACCATTCGGACAACAACGATAAATGTGTAGCTCCAAAGCTACTCCCTTGAATATTTTTGGCTATCTGCACAAGAATTTTCCTCATCCATTAATTCTGTAATTAATTGGCAAAAGAATTTTAAAGCTTTACTAATTTGGTTGCTGATAGATGGGAATTGGGAATGTTTCCGTTTACCAATTTTGAAAATGGTCTTAAATACGAAAGCCAAAGTTTCGCACAGCTCTGGGCACAAAATTCAATGCTGCAACCAAGTTGAGAAAACTTTTATATGAATAGTATTGCTGTTAGGATATGTGGCTTGTGGATTTTCCAATCGATTTAAATTAAATATATTTTAGTCAAACTGATTAGATTTATTTCATTAAAATGATTTAATTTAACCAAATACAAAGCATATTTAAGACAGTTCTCTAAATCAAATAATGACTAACTCAATAACTTAAATGCCCAATCGAGCAAATTGCATATTCAAATTGATTGGCTTCCTTAATTTGCAAACAATTTCAGTTATTTTGATACAAGTGCAACATTGTAGTGGCAATGCCAAAATTGTTCGCTTTCACCATAAATCAGAAAACCATGATAATCTGAGTAGAAATTTCAATTTGCAACCACATTTTCTCTCTATCAAACTGGCACATAATTTACAAATAAATGAATGCATACGGAAAGTTCAGCTAACAAAATTCAATGATTTAGTCTCTGAACTTATTCTGGTCTATCTTTAGAGCAATACAAATATAATAGATAAACATAAAATGTTGACTACACTTTTGACACTTGAACAGAGAGCTACTTAAATTAGCTATAGATACGTGTTTAATTGAAAACATGACTAAGTGGAAAATCGTAGACATTTGGCAATAAGTTAAATTAATTGCTTGACATTTTGCACGGCATTTGCATTGAATTCAAATGTTAAGATTAATCACTGTCAACTAAATACCACATATATAAATTGAATTGATACTTAAGAGCTAAGACTGAGTCCAAGGCATGGCGCTTATAATTGCGCAATTCAATACGATACTCACTCAAGTATTTGCCGTGGCATGAATTACAATTGCAATTTAAATTGCGTTTGACTTAAGTTAGAATTCGAAGTTTAAGCCGAAATTGCTGTTGAAAATTGCAATTGCATTTGCTGCAAAAGTGTTAAACAAGCGACGTCGTCAAGTTAAGCCAACAAGTTGTGATTTACACTTCAATTTTGCAAATTTGGCACGAAAATTTCACTTCGATGGCACTTGAGACTCGTTGATTTGGTTTTTCGAGATGCAAACAGTTGCAGCTCTTCAGTCTGCAGTCGGTTTGCCACAGCTCGTTTTGATCACTAAGATGCACACACAAGTCGACCAATTAATTGTTAGCCTCTTTGCAACGTCAACTACTTAGAAGTGTGTTACAAGTCGTTTAACACCAAACAGCGCTCTAATATTAACACTTGAGTTTGAGTTGCTATCAAAATTCCACACGGTACATAAATCCTAAATCTCGTTATGGTCAATTAGCTTCTGACAACTGTCCTTCCGTTAGCCAGTTGCACTTGGCTTTGGTTGGACTTTCTAAAGGTCGTTACAACACTAAGCACAAAACACTTTTCATTTGTACTTATTACGAATACTCGCGATATTCCGTTGAGAGATTTGACCGCGTTTTTTGTTTGGGCCACGCAGCATTAAGAAATTCACCGTCTGCCTCATTCACAATTTCGCATTGAACTGAATTTGTGTGCGGCATCATCGTGCGGATTTTCCTGTTTTCTGTTGCTGCTGCTGCCGCAGCCAACGCACAGTGGGCAATTTTATAGTAAAAACTAATGTGAATAGTACTAATTATGTTAACATTAAAAACATCAATAATAAAGTTACTGGAATGAAAAAATTTTTTTTCAATAGTCTGATTTATTAATTGATCTAATATCTTAAAAAATTAGCAGAAATCATTTTTTTAGAACAAAATTGCTTGCGTAGAAAAATATAATACAGTTCTTTTGATGCCAAAAAGCGAACTGATTTTATTCCGTAGATACTAATTTTGTATTATATAAATTCCAATAAAATATTATAATATTTACAATCAATTTTCATAAATTTTTCTCAAGAGAACTAATGAAACGTTAATCACTATACGAATATTAAACATGTTTGGTTTAATTTTAACTGAAATATCTTTGAATTCACTGATCATAATTTAATTATTGTTTTATTTACAATGAGTAGGACCACAGTGCAGCGTTGACGTCGCGACGCGTCGCTGCGCGCTGCTTGATTTCACTTCAGAAAGCTTTACCGGCGCCAAAATCCGAAACTGAAACAGCTGTTCTTTGTTTATGTTGCCGAACTTGTTTTCGCACACATGTTGCATATAAATATGTTGCTGCTGCACTTGAATGTTGCACGTCAGCGACTGCCACTTTACTTGATAATGAGGATGAGCTCTAGCAAATGGATTGCGTCAAGTGTTTAGTTAATATTTGTAACGATTCTGCACTTAATTAAATTGTCTATGTCGCCAGCAACATTTGTTGAGCAACAAATGATGCCACGCAACACCATAAAGCTTTTAGTAAAGCAACATTTATGTGCAACATTTTTTTTAAGCTTTCTTATCAACTGACTACTAGGCTGTCTGTTAATTTAAGCGTTCGGCTTAAGTAGGCTAAATGTAAGACAAGATAAACAGAGAATAAATCATTCACATCATGTACAGAAGAGAAAAACACGTGTTTCCATCAATTTCTGAATAAAAATAAAGATTGTATAGCAATCTCTTCAACACGACTCATAAAAAATCATTATTAATTCTATAAATAGATTTTATTGCTTTAATAAAACAAATTATCTTAAGGATATAAAGTAAACAAAAAAATGTATTTCATTCACAATTCTGCAGACAATATTTCGTATCTCTTAATAAATTTTGATTTTTATGCAGCATATTGTTTTTGAATTAATGCTTTTAATTGATTTGATGGACGTAAAGCTGTTGACCCAAATACCATTGCATTTAATTTCATTTTGTGGTGAGTTTCGCACAGAATCTTAAAGACAAACGAGCAATGCAAAAATGCGGGTGATCTCCAGAATAAGATAGCGTGATATAGTTAAAGTTATTGTTGTTGCTTTATTTTGATTTTCCATGACAAAAAGCTATCAAAATACGAATAATCGTCAACAATCAAAGTCGTACAGAGCAATTTGTTATTGGAAATAAAACGGCAACAGCTGCGTTTATGAATATCGCATTTAAACTCAATTCGAACATGTTTGAAAACTTTGCCAGCATCGCATAAATAAGCAAAGTTTTTTTTTGTTTTATCTGCTACAGGCAAATTTATTGTTGTAGTATTTATTTATTACGCACATTTAGTCATAAAGCACAACGCAGAGAAATGAGACATCGATTCTAGCGAATACGATGAATGCCGACAGTCGTCATGTTCCCCTGTCAAGTGGAAATGCTTTAAACAACAGACTAACAAAAATATGTATTATAAAAACTCTTAAATTAAGCAAATATATAAAAACGCGTGAATTTATTTACACACACTAAAGCACTTCACACTAATAAATACCCTGGAAAGTACACAACTAGTATTTTCTTGACCTACAGAAAAATTGTAAGCCGTTCAATGTTTCAAAACAATTTATATAATATTAAATATTTTATTTGGCTTATTAAATATTTTGGAAATATTTTGAATATCCCACAAAATGTGTTTTGCAATAAATATAAAAATGTTTATAAATATATATTTTTGCGACGTCTCGGGGCGTAGGTGTTGCATAAAAAGAAATAGCTTGATCTTGGCGACAGCTGACAAATTTATGCATCTGTAAGATACTTATGTATATATGTATGTGTTTCTCCGCCTGCTAATTGGCCTGCTCATAATTCTGGTATATATTCGTACTTGTTTTATTCTCATAATTCCTAACACGCTTCCTTGAAGCACGCGACAATTTCTTATTTCTATGTGCAGTTTGCTTGGGATTAACTTAAGACGGAAGCCTAGAAACCTTAAGCTGGATTAATGCTAGCAATAAAGATGTCGCTATTTATGAGTGTTTATGAGTAACATTTATTTAAATGCCAGCTCGTGATGGTAATGCTTCTCTAATTAACAGTTAACTTTACCACAAGTCCAACAAATTAACAAACCATTTGAAGGACTCAAGCTGATTGAAATAAGTGAGAAAATTATGCAACACAAGGACCTCAACTGCAACTGACACATATAAACAAATAGAGACCACAAAGAGATTCATGCAAACGATGATACAAAAAACGTTGCAATAAAAATGAACAATAATGTAGACACTCATACATAAGCAGAATGTGGTCAGCTGCAGCACGGAGCTCAGATAACGTTCAACCATGTGGCAGCCACAGTGGCAACAGGCCAGTCAGCCATAGAAAATCATAAGTTATCAAAATGTCAACTGTCGTTGACAGTGCATGACTCGTTTGAAAATATTTATACATGTATGTGTATGCAGACCTCAGTGAGCATAATAAGAAAGCTAATAAGTATATATTTATCATGTAGTGAACCTCCCGGAACCGGTTTGACTAAGACCAAAACCTTTAAAGATTTGCATTTGATGACTTTACATTTGACTTTTGGCACACAATAATAGATAAGAAAGACAAAGTTATTTGAATGACGCTCTTAACGATTGCTGTGTGTGTAGTTTTCTACGAGTCACTGTAATTGTCAATGTGCGTATGTATCCTTGCTTATCGCATGCAACAGCTTGTCAACTACATTATATACAGATATTCGTGATAGTTCGCCGCCCAGCAGTTGCCCAGCAGCGCACACACGTCGTATGCGCAATTTGCATAATGAGCAAAGAATCAAAATGGTGCCGCATGTGCCATGGTTTTGATTTCAAAGCATCTCAAGGCTGCAAACAGGCCCAACAACAGCCATCTGACCCAATTATGTTGCCCTCATTCAGTTGTTGTTGTTGCAGTCATTCTTGAAGTCTTTGGCGTCTGTAACCTGAGGCAAAGTGCGTTATTGTAAGAGCACAGACTTTGGATTTTTCTGCCTTAAAGCCATCATGTCGAAAGTGTAGCACTTAGACAGAAATTTTAAATTCCAAATGCGTTCAAGATCTGCTAAACGTTTAGTTGATACATCCCCAAAGGTTCAAAGGTAAATAATCTGATAAAAAAAAGTATATAAATAAATAAAACGTTTATATTTGTACTTATTATATACGCAAATCCACGAAGTCAACCAACCAAGAAACCACTTTAAACATCGCAATCAACTGAGCCAAAGCATCAGACCAGAGTCTGAGCCAGAGCAAAGGAGATCTCATTAGCATTTTCATTTGAAGAAATCAAACAAACATTTCCGGCAAATTGAATAGTACCAAGCATTGAGCCTCGTCGCATGTCATTGGCTTTTCACATTTGGCATAAAAAATAAATAGACAACTTTGCAAATATTTTATACAGTGAATGTTGATTGACTACAGTTTTTATTTAAGCAGAAAAATATCTAGAATGATATTCTAATGTTGTGCAACAATTGTTTTTGGATAACAATAAACATTGTTAAAGAAATTATCAAAGTTGGCTACGGACATATTGTTTATAGGTTATCAAGTCGTTTTAGCTTAACGCTCAGTTGAGTATATACAAATGTGAAACAACAAAAATTTTTAATATTTTTCAAGATTTTAGTTTACATATAAAACTATATTCTGCACTATCAAAACTTTAAGTTTTGTTGGTGAATATTGAACACAAGCAGCTTGTTTCGCATAACAAGCTGCGCTTTATTTTGGTGGTAAGTTATTCATTAAGTAAAACGGAACAGGATATTTAGGGAAACTGATATAATGGTGCGAACAAATCGACGTAAGGGCATTGAAGAGGTGTACGGCACAAAACTGGAGGCCATGCCTACAGGACGACCGCAGATTATCCCTCAGCCGGGCATGACAAAGACGGCAACAATGCGTGTCGCCTCCTCACGTCAGGGGGACGGACGCACTCAACGCAGTTATGTGACAGCCAATGATTATTATATTACAACAAATATGCCGCTGAATGCCACTAACATGCGGACTACAAACAGCAACATAATGGCACATCCATCGAAGACGTCACAGTTGCCGCCGATACAAATGCAAGTGGCATCCACACAGGCCATGCCATATGGTTCAGTGTCAAACCGCCGAAACAAATCGAGTACTCGTCAGACGATACAGAGCCAACCGCAGAAGGTTCACTTTGTGGCATCTGATAACAACAAGGGCCATGGCCATAAGCATCCACATGGTCACAATCATCCACATGCCAAACCAATGCAAATGCAAATGACTCAACGCAACGGCTATGCACACAGCATTGAAATGGAACCTAATGTTGCCGAGCTCTCAGATAAGGATATTATGGTTTCCACAAGCAATCTAAATACGCGTCGACAACATATGCATTCCCATCAAAACCAGCCGCATCCTCATCCTCATCCGTTACAGCATCAGTTACATCAGCAGCAACAGTTGAGTAACCCAATCAATACAAACAACAGCAACAATATGCAACACATGCAACAAACACAGCAGCATCACAATCATAAGCATCAACATCAACAACAGCAACAGCAGCAGCAACATCGTCAGCGTCAGGTTCAACGTGGAATGCAATTGACACCTGTAGTCGAGGAGGAGGAAAAGGATGATGATCCCGAAGAGTTCTTTGAGCTTATACGCCAAACTGTAAGGACGGCTGTTGGAGTAAGTATCCTTAGTTCTTATTACTTATTTTTGTTTCTAATTCTTTTGACCAGCAGACTACCATTTGTGATGTAGTCAGTCGTAATTTTCTTGATTTGTCCAGCAAAATGGAACGTTTTTCTAATGAACTCAAAATGACTAATGATCTCTTTTGTAAACTGCACGATGAAGTGTCCAACAGTAAGTATATTCTTTATAAAGGCTCTACTTAAGCTAACATAAATCCCTTCACAGAGGTCAAGCACTACGGGGAAGAAAATACCCGTCATTTTCGATATCTGTGCATGAAATCAGAATACGACAAGATGTTTTATCAGCATCATACGATGGCAAATGGCAAAAGCTTCTCTAACAAAGTGACCGCTGCATCACAGGCAAACCTTATCCCTGCTGCTGTGCCCAATAGAGTTACTAAGCAGTCGGCTCTATTAAATCAGAAGATTATCAAGCAACAGCTGGCAGCTGAAAAATTGGGTCAAGGCAATCTGAAGAAATTAACTAAAGAATGTCTGAAAACGCAGAATCCTTGTGCATGCCGCAGTACTTCAAAGTCACCACCTCAACAGCAGATGGACGAGCAACGGTCGTCATCAGAGCGGAGCGTCAATGTTAAGTCCTCGGAGTTGGGCGTGCGTGAAGTGTTGGGGCAAATACAACGCTTCTGCACAAAAATGCAACAGAATGATCTTAAGGATGAGCAGCCAAAATACAATTCTATGACCACTATTGAAATGAGCAAAAAGACCAACTCTGAATCAGGAATCTTAGCTGGTGGTTCAATTGGCACCGAAGCCAAGGGACAAATACTTCCTACTTCAAAAACTGCACGTTGTGATCCTCTCGCTGAGATTGAGACACCCGTTGATAGCATGGACGAGATTGAGATTGATAATTTTCAATATAGCTCCGATGAAATGTCCTCATATAGTGATGATAGTGAGGATAAATTTAGTGGAACTTCCACAGCTCGAGCTCCGCTCCCGTCATCTAGGACTAAACTAACACATCAGCACTCAAACAAGGGCGCCGGCGATGGATAGAAGAGTCTGTTGTTAAATCAAACTACCCATTTGCAAATTCTCAACACACAGCAAAACAAACTGAATATTTTAGTTAAAAAATTGGGTTACGGTTCAGTTTATTTGGATAGCGCAAAATTTTAATGACAATTACCAAGTGCAGAGAGTAAACAAAGGACGCACGCATAGGTACAACAAAATATGTTTGGACAAATTTTTACCAAATAAAATTATTTTCATGTATTAATTTTATTGAACTACAAAGACAATTAAAAATGCAAAGCAAAAAATAAAAACAAATTGATTAATCAAAAATAATTATATGTACAGTTCATTTCCATTTATGTTAAGTTAATTAACTAAGGGGGCCTCCATCTATTCATTTTTTTAATTATTTTTATTTATTAATAATACGTAATACTTCTAAGATTTTTTCTTTAGACTCGATTTCGAATGCATTCAAATTTCTTGAAATCTCTTTGACAACCAGTGGACTTCAAAGTGATTCAGATCGCAACGTCTTCTTAGTTGTTGCTGTCTACTGACCCATATAGTGTCAGACAACCTGGTAAATACAAGTAATGCCCATTGGTGTCACTAATAACTGCATAATATATTGACTGGGAAATATGAACACGCTTACAATGCTAAGCAGAAAGTGCAGTGCATATGGCACCAGAGGTGACACCAAAACTAAGCATAATTACAAGTCAAATGAATGTCTGAATGACAGAATGAATGAATGAGTGAGTGTGTGGATGAGTGAATGAGTAAGTGAGTGAGTGAATGAATGCAATATCGCCCACGCACTCTAACCCTTAAACTGAGCTCTTGCATTTTTATGGGCTTACCGCTGTGTCAGAACTGCAAGTGTTGCGGCCAAAACAGTTGAGACAGAAACGTGGACGTGGTCGTGTGAATGACTAACTGTGAAGTGAACAATGTACCGTTGCTCTGAGTGGTAATAGTTGTATGTGTGTGCAATTTGGTTACATAAATGTTAGCAGCTGAAATTCTCGTATTCCCTCGAAAATTGCATAAACAATTGGAACATTTTGTTTGTCCAAAAATCTACCAAACCCGTCAACTGTCATGTCGCTTGGCCCAATTGCAATTAAAGTGGACAAAGTCAGAAGCTAAATTAAACTTATGCAATGCTACTATTGCCTTGGGGGAATGATTTGACTAGTTGGTAATAAAGCTTACAGTTGCTGTCCACGTTGACATTAATTAAAAGTGTTATGCTAAGGCCTCTAAACCGGAAACGCGTACTAAGTTGAACTGCAATGTCAATGCCTATTTGGGGCTTAAACCGTTATGTTGCATTCCCTTTGCCAGGGACAATTGTCAAGGATGCAACCAGTGTCATTTATTCGATTGCCAAGCGATAGTTTCTTTAAAAATCTTTTTGAATTCATTAGAATTAAAATGTGTTAATTCTTGCATAAGAGTTTTCGTGAATTACTAAAAAAACAAATAATTTTCTTAGCTTGAAATTTCACTATGTTCACCCCCTGTTCAGCACGTGTAGACATATTTGTGCCTGCGTGTGTGTAACTCAAAACCTGCTTCAATCAGCTGCCTAATTGTAATGACCAATATTTGAACTTCAAGGGGCTGCCACAAGTCAACAAAAAGGGTTGCAGCAACTCAAACATGTCACAAACTACACGTTAACTGTTTATTGTTGTAATTATGGCAAACATTTTCACTCAAATATTGAATTGAGTGCATTCTCGGTTGAGTGTTCGTCGCAAATAACCATAACAACGGAACCGTAATGCCTAATATGTCGGCCTAAGCCAAATTGGCCAAAACAAAACAACCAAAACAGGTGCAAAACAATACGGGGGTGGCTCTCTGGTCTTTCTGGAACAACATTGGGAAGAAAAAAAGCAACGCAAAAACCAATAGAACATAATTGCAACGCGGCTTGGTTTGTTAACAATTTGTGTGGTGACGCCGCAGTTTCTGTTACAGTTACAGTTGCAATTGCAATTGCAATCGCAAAGCTGCACCCGTTGGCAGGCGCAACGTAAATTGATTGTCTATCCGCAAATAACAAAATACTGAAAATAGAATACAAATAAAATAAAAATAACTACATCGAACTGATGATTTTTTGTGCTGTGTTGTGTTGTGTTGTGTTACTTCTGCGTACTTCAGTGGGCAAATATAAAACGACAACCCGAAACGTTTAATTGACCCTAAAATTGTTCAAGCGTTCAGTTTCAGTTTTTGTTATTGCTTTGGTTTTTCTGCTGGGCTTGGTAGTTGAACTCCAGCTCAGAGCAGTTACAGATCATATTAAGTCGTGTATGTGATTTGAGTGAAACAACATCACAAATAATTTAACAAAAAAATAATAACTGTGCGCCATTAACAAGTCAATTTGCATGGAATATCAATGCGGGTCTTAATATTTCCCTCAGAAATAACCTATCGATTTTCTTTTTGTTGCTGACACATTTTCTGTGAGCCATTTCCAAATGAAATTAAGAAAATATGGAAAACTAAAGTATATGCCAGCGCGTATTACTTTGCACTGATAGAACGGAAGAACCCAAGAACAGCAGGAAGAGAACTATGCCAAGCCAAAGCTTTGTCTAATTGTGTGTCTGTGAGTGTCTGTGCCGTGTTAGTGTGACAATTTTTAATGCGATTAAAGTGCAACACTCTACCAAAGAGTCCAAAAGGCAATGTAGAATGCACAATTGAAAGAGAAATACAAAACAATTTACGTAGCTTGTAGTTATTTTCATTCTAAAATGTATTTGCAAGTTTTTTGTCTGGTTTCCATTTCAACAAATTGCAATATCTTCCTTTTTTTATAGATTTTACTATAGAAGTATATTAAAATGCTGTTAATTGTCTGTAAATGTTGAACGCTGTAGAAAATCGACCAAAACGAATTTAACAAGAAATTCCCAAAACATTTTTCTTAATATCAATATATAAAATCGCCATAAGAGAGAAGGTCATGCGTGGAATGCAGAGTGGTTGCAAATCGCCATTACAGTTGGGTGAGTACTTAAGTAAATGAAAGAGAAGAGTATTTATTACTGGAAGAAAGTAATGAAGAATATTTTAAGTTTGTTTAAACTGTTCAAATTATTAAAATATCAATACTAATCTGCAGAATTTGCATGGGTACTTTTAATTTTGTTCAGTTTAAGTTGTAAAATTGAAGCTATTTGACACCGAAGACAATTGTTGTTTTTTAATCAAAGATAATCATAGAGGCCGTTTTTATGTATCCAAAAATCCTTGCAGTGTTTGTCATCCTGCTAATCACAGTGCTGTGCATAAATCAATGTCATGGGGCTGGATCTGGAGCGGATGCCATTCCTACTAAAAAATCAGCACCACTTCGTATAACGAAGCCACAGCCTGTTAGCACTACAGAAAAAACAACAACAGTATCATCAACAACGACCAATGAAGCGAGTAGCCCTGGTGAACAACTGGCACCACTAATATCCTCTACCACGGAAAGCATAGCAGGAATCAGCGATAGCAGCACCACCTACGGAACAACTGGAGCTGGTAGTTTGGTGCCAGAGATTTGCATCACTGGACTCCAGTTGGCGGTGAGCAATGCTGATGGGGAGCAAACTGTTTACAGGCAACATGAGCTGGTTCAAATTATTGAAGGAGATGTGCTGCTCAGTGTATTAACAAGCGATCCTGCATCGGCTCTCTTTGTCATCAATCGCGTGAATCAAGCTAATTTAATTTCAGCCGACTTTGAAGTTGGTAAGTACATACAGACACATATGCACGTTATAGACACCACGTATTGATTGTATACTCTCCTAGGTATTCGTGCCATTAATGTGGATAATGCCAGTCTGGCAGAGAATCTTTTGATTCAGGAGGTGCAATACTTACAACAGTGCACGCAATATTCCATGGGCATATTTCTGGATTATGATCTATATAGACGACTTGAATCTATTATCCGCGATTTGGAGTACAATGTGTGGCCAATACCCACAACACGCTCCCATCTCTTTCCCAAGGTGGCACATTTGTTACATCAAATGCCCTGGGGCGACAAAATTGCCTCTGTGGAAATAGTAACCGAAACTTTGGATATATATAATGAGTTCATGGATGCAGCTCGACAGGAGCACATGTGTCTGATGCACTTTAAGAGTGATGACAATGTCTACATATTGTTTGGCAACAAGATGCCCAACCACTTTAAAGAAAATGGTACCGTATTTGCGGTGCCCATGGATCGTACGGATCACGTGTTCCTGGAGGGTAAGTGGGATTAGAAGCATTATCAACATTCTTTAATAACTTACATATTTCAGAGTTACCCAATAAGGCGTTTATATTGATGGAAAATGAAATTGAATTGCGCACTACTGACTTGGATTCCATACCCACAACGCTGGACGAAATCCTTATAAGCAAAACCGTGCTGCCTTCAAGGATTCTGGCCTTGGCAGATCCCATTGTGGATCTAATGAACTGGTTGCGTGGATCACTTGCCAAGCATTGCAAGCGCGATGAGGATCTGCATATTCTGGAAAGTTGTTTCAACTTTCTTAATTTCATTGAAGATTGGCGCACCCCAGAATATCGTCATACACATGACACTGCAGAGTTGTTGGCGCTGCTGCGCATGCGTAAACTATCCACCACTATGACCTTCCAGATGTATCAAAAGAAAATGGAAACCATGGACGTTTTAAGAGGGGAGTCACGCATGGAACTACGAGAAATTGCCTCCCAGAACTTTGTGACAAATGTAACCACCTATTACCATTACAATCGGGATAACCACACCAGTCTCGAGCTGAAGACTAAGTTCGGGTTAGTCTTCAACTGTCAGTATACGGCAGGAGATAATCGCCGTCATCCGTTTCTCTTCGATGGTGAATCTGTAATGTTCTGGCGAATCAAACTGGACACTTGGGTGGCAACAGGCCTGACGGCTGCCATATTAGGCCTGATTGCCACGTTGGCCATTCTTGTGTTCATTGTGGTGCGCATTTCACTGGGCGACGTCTTTGAGGGTAATCCAGTCACCTCCATATTGCTACTGCTATCGCTCGTACTGGTTTTCTGCTCCTTTGTGCCCTTCTCCATGGAATACGTGGGAGAACAGCGTAACTCGCATGTCACCTTCGAGGATGTCAACACTCTCAACACACTTTGTGCCGTGCGTGTTTTCATCATGACACTCGTTTATTGTTTTGTTTTCTCCCTGCTGCTCTGCCGTGCTGTTATGCTGGCTTCCATTGGATCCGAAGGTGGATTTCTATCCCATGTCAATGGTTATATTCAGGCAGTCATCTGTGTATTCAGCGTCTTTGTCCAAGTGGGCATGTCTGTCCAGCTGCTGGTCGTCATGCACATGGCATCGGAGAGCGTCTCCTGTGAGAACATCTATTACGGACGCTGGCTATGGGGTCTTCTGGCTTATGACTTTATACTGCTCTGCTGTTTGGTCAGCCTGGTACCGTTCATCTATAGATCGCAGCGTAATTATCGTGAGGGAATATTGATCGTGATTGGAGCTGTGCTGATGCTGATCATCTGGTCGGTATGGATTACACTCTCCTTATTTGGCGATGAATGGCGGGATGCCGCCATTCCATTGGGTTTACAGGCCAGCGGCTGGGCGGTTCTTGTAGGCATTCTTATACCACGGACGTTCCTCATTGTGCGTGGCATAGAACGCTCGGATATCGCCCAAGCGTTGCCCTCCCTCACTTCTCTCGCCTTTGCCCAAAACAATCAGTACTCATCGGAACAGGTAAGTTTTTCATTATCCTAATTACTCGACAGTCAGTTCAAGCTGTCTACTTACAGAGCGTATATGAGTGTGTAAATCCCGCCATGCGCCATTGCTCACAGGAGGAGATGAATCATCAGTCACCAAGTGAGATACCTACTTTGCCCTTGCGAGGTGGTGGTCCACGACGACAACAGTTCTTTGCCAATCTTCGCCAGGCCAATGCAAATATTAATCCGCAACGTCCACCTCCGCGTGCACAGCAAAGTCCTTCGCGGTCATCTGTGTGCTCCTTGCCGCCGTCACCAGAGAATAGCAAAATAACACGATTCTGAATGGAACCGCAATCTTTTCTGCTCTACTTCTAGTCAAAACCCCAAGAATGTGTATTCAGTAATTTTCTGTAACCTCTATTTGTTAACAATTTACCATCTTAATGATTAACGAACCAATAACTAAATAGATGCCATTTAAGACTTAAAGATAAATAAATGGGAATCAAAATTACTTAAAAACACTATTGAATACTGTAATAATAATTTTGCAAGTCCAACATATGCCATGTGCGAAAATTTCTCATATTATTTTGTGATTTAACAATGAATTATTTCAATTGACATATAGTATGTATTTACCAGTTTTCAGAGAATATAAAACGTCTAAAACAAATACACAATTTGAGTTTTCACTTTTAATAAGCTCCTAATGGTTAAGTTAGTAAAAATTAGATTTTCAAATAGATTCATGCAAAAGTGACAAAATATTAGGCTTGTAGAGTTCAACATGTTCCAGTTGTTACCGTTTGAGAAAAAGAAATCATAAATGTATTATTAATATTGAGTTAATATTTTTGGGCCCTACTTTCGGAATCTTGCTCTCCTGAAACGACCCTGTACCCGTTCTTTAAAGCTGTGTGGTTCATGAGATGGTTTGTGTATTTGCTAGGCGAAAAGCTTTCCTTGTCAAGCTTTGTAACGGCAAATCTAATTGGCTGTGTCAACACGTGATAAGTGAAGGGCTATTAAAGAAAATCGTCTAAGGCTCCTAGAGAGAAAATAAAAGAAAACTCAATATCCTTTTGCGTCACGCGACACTGGCGCTGGCGCCCATTGTTTGGCCTTGAAAGTGGGCGGAGACGTTCAATTGTGTGTGTGGTGCTGACGTCAGGCCTCCAATGTCCACCCCGAACATTGACCGTGGCACATGAGAGAATGCGCAACAAGATATGAACTATATGTAAGAACATGTTGCAAAAGAGGGTCCTGGCTCCGCCAAAAAAGAAACAACCAACATCGCAAGGCCGCCAAGAACACGCGACCAAAATGGCGTCGTCTTTAGCCGCCGTCGCCACGCGCCAAACATTAGATTCTAAAGTGGGGTTGGGGCTTATGGAGGGTGAACAAACCACAGTTAAGTTATGCCGACAAGTTTTATCTGGATAGCGAGTAGTACGTGGAAACCTCGCAAATATTGTGTTGCATACTTTTGAGGCAACAGCTCGAGGTCCAAACGCCACAAGAGAAACAGCAACAGCAACACCAACACCAACAGGAAGATGTGGCAGAAGAAGTTACTGTGTGAAAGCGTCTTGTTTTCCGCGCTTTCCGGCGTAATTTGCACACCATTTGCCGAACACACACCGAAAACACTCTCTAACAAGCAACGCAAGGACATTCGCGGGCTGCTCCTTAGGCTGTTTTATTTGCAGCTTGTAGCTGAGCAGATTTGCTTTTCCTTGAATCAGATAACAAGCAAAATATTTCGTGTTTCGTATTTGCTGTTGCGCATGTTTATGCATAATATTTATCACATTTTTATACCCTATATTCGCAATTGTGAAGGCTTTCTAAGCCTGTGGAGATGGAAAATGTGTGTAACCCAATTAGAGACGAATTTACTATTGTAAGTATTTAAGTAGTATTTTTACATGATGTTTATTAAAGTAGGGAAAATGCAGAATTGTCATTCAGAATAAAAATCATTTAACAATATAATTCGGTAGAAGAAGGAATTAAAATAAATAAATAAATTAAGTAATAAATATAACATTTTTGTAAAGTAGTTTAATAAGCTTCCAAAAAGAGTCTTCAAGTGGCAATTGTAACCACTTATAGACTGACTATAAATACAGAGTATAAGCTGGTCAACTCCTATTAGTTTGAATAACTTTAGTTGCAATTTAATTTGAATTGTTGCAAGTGTATGCTACTCCTTATCCTCATAAATGTTAATGCCGATTATGCAATTTAGCTAAAAGTTGATGTGACTTAAGTTCATTAATTATTTGCCTGTTAAGTTTATGGAGAGCTTATTAAACGTATTGTGGAATGTTCAAAATTCTCTAAAGAATGGTAAATGCTTTTCTAGCAGCAGTTTATCAATGTATAACTTAAGCTCTGCTAATTGCACTTAAGAGCTGAAGAGTTGACGGGATTGCTGTCATAATTGCCAGAGTTAAGCTGAATTCCCATGGTTGGTGCGGCGGGGTCGAGTGAGTTTTTGCGAATGGAGTGTGCAGCACATGGCTGTCTAAAGCTCTGCTACGTGACATTATTAGTAGTGCAGTCCACATCCTGCATATTCTGGCTAACCCACTTCCACATAAGTATATTGTCTATGATTTATGATTGGAATACAACTAATGATGGCGCATTCGTTAGACACCAAACGTACCAGGCCAAAGTACATCCTAATAAATAATATGAATCCAAATAACAAATAGTAGATGCAGATGCTGCCCAATGCATAGATGATACCAGCTCGATTAGCATAGTATCATTAGAGCACACACACAAGGGAAAACTTTTGTAATTTTAACTGAATATCAAACAGTTGCTAAACTTGTAGATTCGTGTACAACAATAACAATTGAGGCATCTGTTTATTGCACTCTCCTACTTTTACTTTTCTTTCTTTTATTTTGTTGAGGAATAGGTGGGAAGGATGAAATAAAGGCAGAGTCGGTAGTGGCTGCCTATCATTTGTCACATGCCAAGAGAGCAATAAAACGTTACGGAAAGCAAACATTGCCGGCTGTATGAATCACCATGGCTTTTGTGACGACATCAACACATGCTGTCGTCCTCCACAGTGGGAGGCATAATATTTTGTTTAAGGTTATCTGTCGTCAGGGGCGCTCAACTCGCATTTGCTAAACTCATTGGCATGTCGCCAAAAATGTCGACGCCATATCTAGAGTCGCGTTGCCCATTTGATTATATTAGTCATGCTTACAAAAAAAGCCATATGACGCTCGGGCAACCAGTTAAGCCACCCAAATAGCCTCAACCAGCCCCAAAACAACCCAAGCCAAAAGCTAGAGCTCACACACTGCCTCAGCTTTTACTATTCAACGTCAGTCCGACCCTTATTTTATGAAACTACAACGAAAATTTCCCAATTCGTTGACAAAAGCGGAGGTCTAAGGGGTAAAAAATCACCATCCTATGGCGCAGATAGCGGCAGGCCAAACAAAAAGCTTTTCATTCATCAAAAAGAATCAGACGAGAGAGGGGGAGTGGAAGTGAGGCAAAGTGTGCGGATGTGTGTGGCAGTCAGTGTAGAGTCTGCGCTGCGCAAAAAATATCAAGAGCTCTGTGCTATTTTTCGCCTATTTTATCGGAACATGACTATTTTGGATAGCCTCCCATGTTACCATTTGTCGAAAAGTCAACTTGACGAAACTTTTCTTTATGTTTCTACTCCTATTTCTATTTCTGTTCTGCTTCTGCTTCTGTTTCTGTTACTCTTTCTGTAGCCGTCTTCAATTGCTGCGGGGGATTCATTCATGAAATTTGACAGTCTGACGTATGGAAACAAACAAAGCCATTAAGCTTTTATTTTAATTGGCTCGACTTTTGGCTATTTTTAGTCACCGATGGCACGAAATAGAATTTGGAGCTTCTGAAATTCCATTGTTGTCTTTAGTTTGAATAAAATAAAATTATTTTTTGGACAAATGAATGTAATCTCAATGCAATTATTTAGCGAAGTATTTTTTCGTTATACTGCATTTTCATTTAATATTATATTTACAGGTTAATTAATTTAAAATTACTTTTAAGTCATTTATTTTTAAATGATTACAAATTGTGAGTACTACTTGTAGTTTAAAGGATCATAAGATACTTATGTTGATTCATGTTTCTCGCTGTCCCTCTTTGTCTCTCTCCGCCTTATTGCACACTCTCTCTCTCTTCCTTACTGGAGCACTTTCCCTCTCACAATCAGACAACAGCTGTATGTTAAAGCTTTCGTCAAGTTATAGGCAAAAGCTCACTAGAATGCAATCCACATGGTAACAACATCCTTGAACAAAAGGATATGCGCGTGCTCTTGTGGCCAGTACGCGACAGTAACTCATGGCATACACACGCGGCAGCGGCAAACAAGACGCGCACACCCAATACACAGACAGAAACAGACACTCTCATACACACACATAGAGAGAATCATTAACACGTTGTATGCAATAAAAAATTAAAGCGCCAATTGTCGATGGTCTACAATTTCAAAGAGAATCAAAAACCTATTATTAATCGACAAAGAGAAACCAATGCGAACAGTTGATGGTGAAAAGTGCAAGTGAAAAGTGCCTATAAGAAGCAGAAAATCACACAAAAACACACATACGCGCACACGCAAACAACACACACACACACACAAACGCACAAAGAGAACGTCATATGCCAGAGGCAGGCTGTCGCTTGGCAGGCACATTGACAGCAACAGCAACAAAGGAAGCACAAGGAGCAGGAGCAGGAGCAGCAGCAGGAGTCGCAGGAGCTGGAGAGGGAGAGGGAGTCGGAGTGAAAAGCATTTTGTGTATCCTATTTTGTGTGTGAGCGAGCGCGTGTCCATGTCCGTGTCCGTGTCCTTTGACACAGCAGAAGCAAACAGCCACAGTCACAGCAACAACAGCAACAGCAACAGCAATTACGGCGTGTAGTTGCTATAATGATAGATTTCAAAACAAAATTGAGCAAATTATCGTATAAAACGTGCCCCGATTGGAAAATCTAAAAATAACATAACGCCAATTCACAAAGCCAGAGTCACAGAGGCATTGGAATCGCAATTCGTAGTTGGATTCGCAATCGGTATCTGTTTTCGTTGTTGGTGGCAATATCAAAATTCAAGTGCCGCCTGCGTTGGGCTCTGACTTTAAATTATGCATGCACATTGATTTTCTGACGCGTCGCCGTCATTGTCGTTCTCGTTGTCGTTGTCATTTCGTCGTTTTCCTCCTCATTGCCGTCAACATCGACATTATCGAAAACAGCAAACAGAACAGGAGCAGCAACAACAACAGCAGCAGCAGCAATAACGAGAGAACGGCCTCTGTCTATTGACAATCTCGTAAAGTCATTTCCCGTCCTTCGTCCTGCCCGCGTCGCATGTTATCAGCGGAACTGACGTCGACGGCGTTGTTGAATGCGGGTTATCAGCGCACCAACGGCCTAACAAAAGGTAAGCCCATTTACACATACACTGACATACACATATACATAAAGTTAAACTCGGTACAACCGCACTTACAAGCCACAAAGTATCACCCATACGCACACTAAAGTGGGCGTATGTGTAATATTTATAGTCAAAGCTGCAAATACTATTAAAAGTTAGGAGCGCTACACTATAAATAAATGTTCATTATATAATTTAAAGAGCATAACGATACAGAAAGCAGCAAGCATTTAGATTGAGTAAATTTAAGTTTTACTTTTCTATCACTAGTAGTGAAAAATAATACTCAAACTTTGCTGCTTTACTTGCAACTTCAATATGAAGTTATTAAGTACGAAGTCAACTGAGGCCAAACAACTTTGTTGCTAATTTTTGTAGTAAAATGTAACTTAAGTGATTAATTACTGTGTTATTGTTAGGTTGATTCCATGCACCGTCGAATTCCGACAGGTAATTTGTATAAATCGATTCCGAAATCATTTTGAGCTGACAAATAGAATGATCGAAATAAAATCTATTCAATATATGAATTAAAACACCGAATTTATATGTGTGTCAGTGTTATTATTATCAGTTTTATTGATCATTCGGAGCTCCCGGTTGAGAAAGGTCAGCGTATTTAATTAAAATGTCATAAAATACATTTACAGCTCATTTTCCACGCTTATTAACACCCGCACATGCACTCATTAACACCTATTCACATACACACACACACAACGACACGTATGCACTTTGTGTTATCCTCCCACTTACTACAGTTGCTGCGTCATTGTTGCCATTATATTTGCTCTTAATCGGATTTCAATTATAATTGCATTTAACAGCGCTAATGCCATTTAGTGTCCGTTCACGCGCAGGCAACTTCAGCTCCTTCTTCTCCTATCTTTCCCTTTCCCTGGGTCCTTGGCTGAGTCAAGTTCCACGTATTTCTTACGCCTTCTTTAATGCAATTGACTGTGTTGACAAGTTCTTAGAAACTCAGGCAGCAGCAGTAACTGGAACGGTAACGGTAACGATAACTGGTACCGGAAATACAGTTATAAAATGTCGACAACAATGCAAACTCATGACATGCACTTTTACATTTCCGGTATGCAAGTTGCCCAATGACGGCGTTGACAAGAATTTACCATATGTGTGTGTGTGTATGTGTGCTAGTGAAGTTGCTGGTGGTTTGCTGACGTTGTTGTAACGATTTTACGACTTGATGTCATGCATTCGGCAACAACAACAACAACACCAAGAACAACAAAACCACAACACCCGCACATGCAACGGGCTGCAATTTTTAAGTTTATGGCCCGTATTAAGTCAACCAAATTGCATTAATTATACAAATTGTTGGCACTTTATAAATAACCGTGCAGTTTGCATAAAAGTATTGTTTACCAATCCAAACGCTTTTCGTGAAAATTCTAGTGTATGGACTTTAAATGAAACGTGTTTATATAAGTTGATATTCTTACGAGTAAAGAAATATTTCTAAGGAACTAAGTAAAGTTTTATAAACAATTATAAAATGTGTATATATAACTAGATTTTCGTTCGAGGGGTTCGGCTTACATAATCGAAATATTCGTATTTCATAAGAACTTTATCGAACGTTATTGCAGGCCATGTATTATATGACTTTTGTTATATGTACATATATATAATCTGAGTAACGTTATCTAAAGATGTACAGAAATCTGCCAAGCAAGCACAGCTCTTACATTTCCTCTCTCTATCTCTTTCTTCTTTTCAGATGAAGCTTGCCTGTCAACGACATTTGAAAAGTGCACAACAGCAACGGCAACACCAACAGCAGGAGCAGGAGCAGGAGCAGGAGCAGTCACATCATCAGCAGCAACAACCGCAGCAGCAATGACCAAACAATTGACAACAACAACTGCAACAAATGCAGCGTCTAGCATAACACAAACGGCAAATTTAGCGCCTACGGTTATATCACCCACAACAACAGGCGCGACAACAACAATAGTTGCAACAACGACAACAGCAGCAGCAGATGGCGTTGTGGCTGCAGCAACAGAGGTAACAAAAATACAGACGCCATGCGCTTTAGCACAGCCAACAACAAAGGCCACAAGTGCCGCATCTGCAGCAGCAGCAACAACGACAGCAACAACGACAGCAACAACGAAAGCAACAGCGACAGCAACAACAACAACAGCTACATCAAGTGATGCCAGCGGCCGTTCAGCGGCATTGGAACGTGCCTATGTCCATGATGTCTACGAGCATTGTGAGGAAGCCACAAGACCGGTGCGTCCAAGAGTTGCACAATTTCTGGGCAATCTGGAGCCTGGTTCGGTCGTCTGTGATGTGGGCTGTGGCAGTGGGCGTTATCTTACACAGTGTAATCCTGCTATATGCACCATTGGTATAGATCGTTGCTATCGCCTCAGCAAGGAAGCCCATGAAAAGGGCGGTGAGGTGAGTGCGAATGTCATGAATGCAATGAAATTGTAATTGATGTTAGCAAATTAATCACACTGGACAGGTGTGCATGTGTGTGCCACTTCTTGGCAAGCCAACAATTGTTCATTTTCTCTCTCTCTCTCTCTCTCTCTCTCTCTCTCTCTCTCTCTCAGTTTCTATTCATTCCTTTTGCTTCCCTTTTCCGTGACTACAATGCACAGCCATACAATTGACCCATTTTGCCTCAACGAGCAAACACAGTTGCCGCATTCAAATATTAGCCAGGGTCCACTGCTTGAGTGCCCCTCGATGGTCCTTGTTAGCCCAGTTGCCATTATTGCAACGCATAAATTATGCTTATCATTGAAATTATTTGCACATGTTCGCTGCTGCTGCTATTGCCAGCGTTGAGCTTTAATGCTCACATAATTGCAATGACCAACAATGGAGCCATAAAATGAGCATCGTTTCAGTCATTAGAGAAAACTGTAATAAACTGCAGCCGCCCGCCTCTGCAACAAATTTCTCTACAATTGCATTTAAATTGACGTTGAATCGATACTCAGTCATTTTGGGATTTAGTTCATCTGGTAATTTTCTTTACAATCGTTGAACAATTTTCCAATTAAAATACTATGTGATGGATTATTTTTAATCTAATCTAAAACTACAATTGAAAGTGTTTCTCAGAATTTTAAATTAAAATTGAGAGGTTTATAATGTAAATAGTAAGCGCTTATTCCAAGTAATTTTCTTCTACCTCTTCCGAGAATTAGTTGTACTAAATTGCTTGAACTATTTCTCGGAATTCATAGATATTTTTTAGTTCAAAAAGTGTTCATGCTTCAGGGAAGTGAACACTCCTTTAATTTGCATACAGCTGCAGTAAGTCGATGGTTAAGCAACATACATTGTATTCATTTTATTATTAGTGTTGTGGTTGAAGCCCACAACATTTCCTTTTATATATTTGCCACGAACAATAAATTTTGCTCTGCCGCCTCAGTTTCTCCTAGAGGTATGCAATACTTTTGCAATAATCTATTACAAACGCTTCGTTACGCTTTGGTTATTTATGGCGCCATTTCCAGTCAAGAAATGCAATTTTCCAAGAAATGCATAGTATGTCTTAACTCTATCCTCCCTCGCCCCCTTCTAGGCTCAGTTGCAGGCATTTTTCGCATTTAAATTGCATTTACTGGTGGCATTGCGTGGGATTGAACTTCGCATGTAATGATGGCGAGGACGCAGCGAGGACACGCCGACTTAGTTGGTTGGCTGACTGGTACAATGGCATTGCAAATGGTTGCCAGGGCTGCCAGGGTTACCAAGCTGATTACATGCCACATACTACATACTGCAAAGTGCTTTCATTTATTTAATAACCTGCCCCATTATCATTAACATGGCTGGACAGCAGTGCAATGTGTCTATGATTGTCTGATTGTTACAATTGCCAAGTCCTTGACATTTTAATGACATCCATTAATAACAATTAAATGCATTTTATTGCAATCTAGTTGTTATTATTGACAACTAATCTATCCTGTTTGGTCTGTTATTACAATTCAATTGGTTATAATTCAAAAGTAATTAAGTTAAATCTTTTAAATTCACAAAAATACTTACCAAAATCTATAAACTTCACTAAAAGGGAAGCTGTATACTTATTTGTAATATACTTATTTTATGTACTGGCAACTGATGAGAATATTAAGTATACTGCCCGTATGGCAGTCATAGTTTTAAATTGATTGCTTTTCAAAGTATGTCAAATTTGACTTTATTTAATCCTGATGACATGCAATATGTGTTCGCTTGCATTAAATAAACTCAAATGCATAAAATGCAAACGCACAAGTGAGTCACGTGACTTGGAAGCGAATACATTTTCTGTGTGGCTGCGGCTCAGGCAGAAGTACAACAAAGACAAAATAAAAGCCCAAAACAACTTTGTGAAAAACCAATTTAAGTTTGCTTCAACTGTATCTAGTGATGGAAACTTTCAGTTGTTGGCTGACAGCTTTGATTTCTCAACTCGTGCATGGCCTGATTTACTATAATTTTTATATGTATAGCATTAAACTGCCAAGTGGGGCAGACTATGCAGCAGGCATTAAGCGCGCCGCAAAGCCAAGTAACATACTACACACAGCCTGGAGGCAAAACCTCATAAATTGCTTTTTTTTCTCTTGCTGTTGGCCAAAATGACGCAAAATAAAACGGAGCATAAAAAAACGGCATAGGAAATGGAAAGCAAAGCGAGCGCAACGGCGTACATTTCTCTTCAAGAGATATCTTTCAGTGAGAGCCACAGCTTTTTGTCAGGTGAATTCTTCATACCAGTTTTACTGGAAAACTTTTGCCTTGTTTTTCCGTTTGTTTGTGGCTCGTTCAAGCGCCATTTAAATAAGCTGCGGACCAAGAAGGCCAACACAAAAGTGCATACATAAGTGCATACTTTACCTATACATAAGTATATTTTCACTGTTTTTCTTTTTCTTTTTTTTGCTTTTCTGCTGCACTCTTTCTGTGCTTTGGTCTCATTAGTACGCAACGTGGCGTATGCGTAACATATTCCACCTGACACTCGTTGCGACAACGAAGCTTGCATTGAAAATCTGTCAACATAAATTTCTAAAGAGTAATGTGACCGACCAGTGTGACATTACACACCCACAAAGCATGTGTGTGTAACTTAGTGTGTGCATATAAAAAATAGCAACTGCCATATATACAATTTGTAGAGAGCATAGAACAATTTGAGCGTGTGCATTCATGCCATAAGAACATGAGTTCAAAAGCAAACAAATATACAAAAAATAGACAGCTTGAATGCTGTTTGAATAAAGAACCCAAAGCGAATGCGTTGCATTTTTTATGCTGCGTTTTATATAAACGCAAATGTTGTCTGAGATTTCCATATAGGAGGGCAGTAAAGTTTTTCATCACCTGGCTTCTGCACGAAAAAGAATTTCTCTGTAAAATACAAATTACGAAAATATTTTAAAGAGTCTTTAATTTTTTATACATAAAAACTTATTGAAATTAATTATTAGCTCAAACCAACTCAAAAATATATAATTTTATTCTATTTTTTTCAACTTATATACAATAAAATAAACCATTGAGTAGAAAATATTAGAGAAAGAAGATGGTCACGGCAAATGCCAACAGTATTTATTAAGGTCAGTTATCAAGAAAAGTGTGACCTTTAATTATGTCCGTTTAGCGTTCTATCAAATAAATAATGAATATCAAAACTGAAACCGAAACTAAAAGGTCGACTGGCATTTAATTTGTTAATTTTAAAATTCTCGCTTATTTACGGAAAGCTCTTAATACCTGAAGCTGCAAATGCTAGATTTGAGCTTGTCTTGTTGCTGGTTGACCTCTTTGACTGACACTCCCAAGTACCTGGACAGCTGCTCTACCAGGACATACTAAAGCATATACCGAAAGAAAGGAGGACAGAAAAAGAGAAGAATATTCTTTTTTATTTGACGGGTCAAGGCTGTTTTATTTTGCAGTCGCAAACACACACACACACAGCTATTAATGTAATGTAACGTTTCTTGTACCAAAGAAGTAACATTTATTTTAAAAATCACTGGTTATTGTTAAAATATAGCCTCAAAGAGAATACAGAATAACAGCTGCAACCATAGACAACCCAAGAGAATCTTTCAACCTATCTTGAAATGCAATTGATGGTCTTTTATGGGATATTTTTAAATGATACTAGAAATGATTGAGCAGAGACACGAGAACGGACTGAAGAAAATGGCAATTGCATTAAACTTTTCTTTCCACATTCACATATCCTGAAAAGAGTTTCTTTCCTTTTCGTGTGGCTTAATTGAAGCTAATAGCACTGGCCGTGACATGAAAATCGATGTATGTATATAAAAATGACGCACATATAACAGCAAAACAAACAACCACGAACAGACCAACAACTTACACCCACTCATACACATACACACACCGCAGAGTTAGGTAAGGTCAGTTTGCTCGCCCACATTTCAAAAAAAAAAAAGAAAACAAAAAAAATACTCGTCAACTTTTTTCAATTGAAACAAGCCAAAACAAGAACTCAACAGCTGAACTATCTGTGTGTATGAATGTGTTCATACAATGTATGCACACACACTTCAATGGCAAATTGAGTAAACCAACTGCCAATTTTCATCAGGCGAACGCGTTAACCAAACATGAGTTTGTTGCAACCAACCACTGCGAGTCCTTAAGCTAATGGTTGAAAATCTATGCAAACTGTTCCCAAAACTCTTTACCCAATATTGCAGCACACACACACGCTCAAAAATGTCCTATGGAAATTGAATTAATTTTCCATTTAAGCAGTTTTTAATGTGGCACTCTATATATTTGAGTGCTTTCAGAATGAATAAACATATATTATAGTGTGCAAAAGCAATTAAAATTTTTTGATTAAAGAATTTAATTATGTAATTTTTATAAAAAATACTTTTGAGTTAACTAATTCAATTTACTTAACGATTAAACTATGATTAAAGATACATTAACACTATTATGCATTAAATTCTATAATTTATAACCATATAAATATAGATACATATCAAAGCCTGTTATTGACTGTCCTAATGTTATAGGTCAATCTAAACCAGTTCAATCTCTTTTCAATACATTTATTGTTTTGTAAATTATCGATTTGTAAAGAAAGATGAGAACAAAGAAGTTATAAACTTACGCCTACAACCAGATAAATTGTATTTTTAATTTAAGCAGACATGTGATTTTGTATCAACCGCTTATCCTGTACAATGTACCGCTCAATTCGAAGTAGAAAGTGGTTAAATATATTTACTTATACTTTAATTTAACGTTCCACTCGTTATTATGAGTATTAAGAAAATGACTGTATAAAATTAGAAGAGCATCTCTGGAATTTCATTGGTTGGTTACTTAACCATGACTTACCCAACGTTTGCTGCAGCTTGCACAATTTTTATTTCATACTTTGCGGGTTATTCATGGAGCAGGCTAAGGATGAGGGTAAGGGTAGAGATGAGGAATATGGTTTTACTTAAGGGATCTGCGGCGACAGCAGTGCGAAAATGTGTGTGGGCTCTTAAAGCTTCCCTCTTACGTTTGACGTGGGTTATTTAATTGGCTGGTGGTGGCATTGCATAGTGCACTTCTTTATATTTATATTTCCCCAGCTATTTATTTAATCATAGTTATGTTTTGCTCTTTGGCCCACAGGTGGCGCTGTGCGACAATCTGGAGCTGCCGTTTCGCGACGATAGCTTTGATGCGGTCCTCTCGCTGGCCGTGGTGCATCACTTTGCCACCACCGAAAGACGTGTTCGGGCTCTAAGGGAACTGGCGCGTATCCTGCGCATTGGAGGTCGTGTGGTTATAACTGTGTGGGCGCTGGAGCAGCGGCATCGACGCTTTGAGTCGCAGGATGTGCTCATACCATGGCAACCGCCGAAGAACCGCACCTATTCCTACTCGTATTCCGATGAGGAGGATGACGATGACTTTTTGCCGCCGTATCACGCCTACACGGAGGACTCGACAAACTCCAGTCGCTCGGCGGGTGATGGCGACAGTTCAAGCCTGAGTTCATCCTCACCAGGCGAGTCCTGCTATAGTTTTGTGCGTCGTGCCATACAAGTGAGTTGGATGTTTTTTGGTGAAGTTGCCGCCCATAAATTGCTCATAAAATATTTTATTAATGCAGAAACTTGCTGGCGGTCGTCGACATGCTTGGTTCTTGGATTCATGGACATCGAAGGAGACTAGAAACGATAGTAGTCTGGACTATGAGGACGCCAAGGATCTGCCCATTGAATTGCGTCGCCTCGAAGATTTTGAAGACTTTCCTGATCCGCCGCTATCTGCTGGCCTCAAATCTCGCAGCCTAGGCAGCATTCTGCAACCGCCTCCACGACAAATAGTACGTTCTCGCTCCAGTGTGCCAAGCCTGGGCGGTCCTCTGGTGCCCTGTGAGACCAAGGCCAGTGTCACAGCTGCTCTGCTTCTTAATGCTCCCGAGGCACAGCTCAATGGACGGCATTCGCCAACGACCACGGCCAGTGCGGGCAACACGCTCAGCCGTCGCCCGAAGCTCATCAAGCAGAAGCAATCCCTCTGCGAAGACGACATCAACTTGGCCGACCCAAGTGTCTCATCAGCAAATGCCACCGCCGCCTTTCACATGATCAGCAGCTATAACAGCTCCAGCGGCGGAGTCAGCAGTAGTCTTTATACGCGGACCGGTTGCTACGCGTCGAACTTTCATCAACACGCCTCCTCGACGGCCTCCCCTCCGACTGGAACTGAAGCTAATGGGCGAACTGCTGCTCCTGCCAGTCTGCCCAGTTTTCTGCGTAAGCAGAGTTCCTTAAATGAGGAACTGATGGCCGGCAATCGGTTGAGGGAGAAGGAGCGCGTACGCAAACGTATTCAGAAGCAGACCTCACTCAATGAGGCCTTCCTCTGTCGGTCGGCATTGTTCTCCAAGCGGTTGCAGGTGATACGTGAAGGGTTCACCACGAAAATTAAGAGCTCGACAGGTAGTCTGGAGCGTGTGACCAAAACGGGCATCAATAAACTTATGCAAAATATTAAATGTGCCACTCCGCCCTCGGCTCAATCCTCGGGAACAACCAATCAGCAGCAACAACAGCAGCAGCAGTTGAATAACAACAACAAGCAACAGATACCATCACCTGCGACACACACACATCTACATCAGCATCATCACCATCACCATCATCTGACGAGTAACACTGGCAACCTGTTTCCGGCCCATCTGCTGCTATCCAGTGCGTCCACTGGTCCAGTGAGCTACTGCAACAACGTGGACTGTAGTGCCGCCAACATCTGTCACTGCAGCTCCTATCAGCAGGAGTGTGCCACCTGTGCGGACAGCGAACAGGCCAAGGCACGTCGTCACAGCCGGGAATCCGGCTCGGATTCCTCTAAGGACAGCAGCCTGCAATCGGACACGAGCATCGAGTCTGAGGATAGCTTCGCATCGGTTATATTTATTCCCAAGCCGGAGCAGCATCAACAACAGCTCAACTATCAGCAACAGCATCAGCACTCCAATTCGAGCTCCAGTAACTCCAGTTCCAGCAATGGAAATGCCGCCCAGGCAACACTTGGCGTCGGTGCAACCGCTGCGATAACAACCACTACAACAGCTGCCACGCCCAGCAGCCAGACAGCACGTGTACCGCCCACAAACTCAGTGCCAACCTCTCCGCTCATAATGCCCTGTCCCCCGACACCCGCCCACTCCCCAGCTGCCACCCAGGGCACAGTGACATCGCCCCCACAGTCCATGGCAGCTGTGACGGCAGCAATGGCAATTTTAACGCCAGCTGCAAAGCCAGCTCGTTTCAGCTTTGATGAGGCGCACATCAAGGAGCAGCGGGAGCAACAGCAACCGTCAATAATAACACCAGCACCACACAAGATCACGCGACAAACGATACGGGAAATGCCTCCCATACCCAAGTTCCGGAAGCAACAGTCGTTGCAGCTGCAACGACAGAGTTTCCCCATTGTGCGACGCGCATCGGGATCTGGAATGGCGGGCAGCAACTCCAAGCTGCTCTCGCTGGAACTGTTTAACCCGGCCACCGATGATCTGGACAGCGACTCCAGTGAACCATCTTCACCGGACTCTATTGACAGCGTGATCAGTGCTCCACGCTCGGCACAGCTTCTATCAGCGCCTAGCACTGAAACGGGCAAATCCAGCGATGAATCTGACACCGCGCTGGCCCAGCTCATAAGTATCAATCAGCAGCAGTATCACAAGGGCGAGCTACAGATCAACAATGCCACCCCCAATGCCAATGATATTATACTTAATGCAGACAGCGCACCGTTGCTGCCGGAAAAACGCGAGTCTGGCCAGGCACAGGGTCAACAGCCGCAGGATTGCAATGAGTTTGCCGAGCAACTGACCGCACAGCTGCAGCGGGAGCTGGATGACAAGTGCAATCGTGCCGAATGCCGAAGTCTGGATGGGATTGGTGACATTGGCGAATTTCTGAGCGGAGGCAGTAGTTCCAAGAAGCGTTCCAATGGCGATTTGAGTGCACTGCGAGATGAGTTGCGGGAGCGTCGTCTCATGCTGGCCAATCTATCAACTCAGCCCAGTTTGCAGCAGTCGCCCATTTCTTCGTCCACATCTTCGCTGTCCTCGCAGACGAGGAGTTTTACCATACACGAAGAACAGGAGGGCGAGGAGGAAGAGGATGAGGAAAATGAGCGTAGCTACACGCTTGGCATTTACGAGCACTGCAAGTTCTCCAAATTCAACTACAAGCGTAATCGGAACTACAATCTTAACCCGGAGACAGCATATTTGCTGGAGGACGATGGCGACAGCGATGTGAGGGATGATGAAGATCGTAAGTATATAAAAATTGAATTTAAAATAAATCAATTAATTGACAATACTCTTTTGATAATCCAGCCATACCCGAGGAGGACGAAGATGCTGAGGCACTGGAGGCACGTGGCGGGGATCAGCTGGGTGAGGGAATGCATGAGTATGGACAAAGGCGTCGCAACTTTAGTGCCATCAAATCGGTGGCATCAAGTGCGTCCAGCTCTACAGAAACTGCATCGACCACATCACAACAACAGCCACAGCAGACACTGCAACAGCGCACCTCCACCGAATCCCTGGAGCACTCGAATAGCTCAACCACCTCGCTGGACAGTCCCTCCCAAGGTGGTGGCGCCACCACACACCATCGCTACTATCACGTATTCCGTGAAGGTGAACTGGATGCATTGATCAATCATCATGTGGCAAGTTTGCATATCGTCAGCTCCTACTATGAGCGAGCTAGCTGGTGTGTTGTGGCCGAGAAGGTGCAGGTGTGGACGATCTAAGTTAAGAACCTATGCTACATACATTACTCGTAAAAAATTGAAATTGGAAAACCTAATAAGTCTCTGAAGCCCCCAAAGGAATTGTTAAATTTAGTCTTTATTACTAGTTGAGATAACGAAAAACGCAAAATTCTAGCACTATGTACTTAAGTATTCGTAACGACTCTTGCTTAGGGTTGACAGGCCTGCTCAACGGCAGGGCTGCCGCACTGCATTGAAATTCAATTTCAAGGAAACCGTTTAGTTTTTAAGCGCAAATCGACAACGCAAACGAAGCAACGCAAATTATTACAAAGTATTGTATAAAATCTACATAAATACAACGACTATTTATCATATTTGATTAAAATCTGATTTCATGGTTATTTTCCTTTGGATTTTTTAAACTTCAATACCCATAAAATACGTCCATTTGCAACGTGACATACAAATAAACAAAATAATAAAGTTATAAAAAAAATTAATATTTAAGGAGTTGAAATTAACTTGCTTTAAAAAAATCAAATAGAAAACGCAAGAACCATATCTAGACACCTATAATATCCCAAAGCTTTATACACAAAATAAAAAAACATAAGCTCTTGACAAACAAGCCGCCATCTATCTAACTACATGAACGCATATGTATGTATGAATATTGCAATAAATAAATCGATATGTAAGTTTTCAAATATCATAAATTGCATTTACAAACGATATTTGCAATATTCCAAAATCAAAACGAAGAGTTGCAAGACATATGTACATTTTGCGTAACTGTATTGAAGCTCACAACAATAAATGTATACACATTTCAAAAATTTTTGTAATACTATTAGTAACTCGATTTTTGATATATTGCACCTATTTATTTCCCTTAAAAAACAAAACTAAAATTAATATTAAAATTAAAACTAAACCCTTCCCAAACGGCCAACAAACATAAACACAAGTAAACATAATATGTTAAAAATATTTTTTTTTCACCTAAGGCGATGTTATTTACAAAATAACGCAAGTTTTCAATAAATATATTGCGACTGTACATGTGTTTTTAGATAGCTAAACTAAACTTTATACCGTACAATATTAGAAAATGAAATGTTGAAAGATCTAAGTAAACACAACTTCAAAACACTATAAAATCGATTTATAACTACGTACATATACTATATACGCTCGACATGCTGAATATGTATTTACGAAACGATATAAATAATTAGTATTATGTAACTTGAAAATACGTATTATGTATTTGCACAACCCACACAGAGATTGACACAACAGCTGCAACAAGTAACATACACTACCAGACAAATTCAATAATTACCAAAAGAAAAAACATTTGTTATGCATAAAAAGAAACATTAAATAAACTACAACTACCAATACTTACAACTAATATTTTCATCGTGTTGTTTAAATTTAACGGTTCCCTTTATTCAGCTGTCATAGACATATTTTCCGTTTGCACATTGTGAACTTATGTATATGTCAAAACGGCCGTTACATTCAAATTTTAAATTACGCGCCAAAGTTCTACGTTTGGCAGCACTATTTCAGAATAGTCATATCGACTTATCAAAATATCGAAAATAGCTTAGCGATTAATGAAAGTTTATGACGTCAAAAGTTGTTGGACCGTTGACGAGGCAACCTTATATTTTGAATAATATCCTATGACATGCCGTTCGCGGCGTTTGTTTTGGTATAATTTCCTACGAGATGCCGTTCCTGGTATATTTGCTGGTATATTTTCCTTAAAAATTCCGTGGATATTATTTTGGAAATATTTCCTACCTCAGCCATCGTTTCGACAGCAACATTGCAAAGCTCCGTGGTTTTTATTAAAAATGCAGTGAAAAAAACGTTCAATATTACTTAAAAAGTTGTACAATGGCTACTCAAAAGCCTGGGGAATGGGCGACTGGTCTGCTGGCAAGATTTGAAGATCAGGTACGTAAATTATAGCACTTTCAATATGTTGCGTCGCGCTGCTTTGCGTAAAGTGAAAAAATGTACCTGCTGCTGGTGTTGTTTTGGTGTGGGTGTTGGTGTAAAGGGGGGTTTGGTGGCTGTGGGGCCGGCGACAGCTTCATGAATGAACTGGATAGAAACGTCGTTTATGACGTACCGAAGCGTGCATACCCTTGTAGTGGCATTTAATCAATATATATGATAAGATTTTTGTGTTAAAGATATTTAATAGATGAAGTAAATAAATATAATAAGTGCAACTAATTAGTTAGTTAGTATACTTAATATTTGTTAGTCGCCTAACATAGTTGATGTATCATTTACAAAAGTGAAATCTGAAATAATCAATGAAATGCGTTCTATCTGCAGCTGCCAAACAAAATCGGAGCCTATGGAACTCAGGCACGCATGAGCCAGGACCAATTGGTGGCATGCCTCATCCACATTTCGAGATACCGTTTCTCACTGGTTATTTCCGGTTTGACCAAGATGTTGCAACGGGTCAACGAGGCAGTAAGTAGCTTTAATGACCATTAATTGGTAATTGAAAAATATAATAATATACATTTAACAGGCACTGCAAAATCGGCATGAACCAGAACGATGTTACTTCGAGTCGTTGGTCATAATATTGACCACACTAGAACGTTGTTTGACCAATCAGACCAAGGATACGGCACGCTTCGAAGAAGCCATGAATGTAAAACTATTGCTACGGGAAATTTCACAATTTGTGGACGTGCAGAGTGACAACAATCCAAATGCTGCCCAATTAAAAGCGCTTGCCTCAAAAGTGCTCTTTGCTCTGTCCCAGAATCACTTTTCTGCCGTATTTAATCGAATCTCAGCGCGTATACAGGAGCTGACATCGTGCTCAGAAGAGAATCCGGACTATAACGACATTGAATTGATACAGCACATTGACATGGACATGATCAAGCTGACAAAGTTGTTGCAGGGTAAGTAACTAAAGGGATCTCATTTATATAAACTCATGTTTTTCCTTTGCAGAAACAATTACTAAATTTCGCTCAAAGCGCGCACCGCCGCTAATTTTGCTCTACTCGCTGGAAAAAGCCATTTGGAACTGGATTGAATATCATCCGCAGGAGTTTCAAGACTTGCAGCGTGGCACGAATCGCGATATATCAACGTGAGTAGCAAAGAATCAAAGTTTAGCAAGTTAATTAATAACTAATATACGATTTGATATAGTTGCTGGGAACCCCTTTTGGACTTTGTGGAGTACTTTAAAACGGAGAACAAGAAAAGCAAAACTTTGGTGTGGCCACTACAAATGTTATTGCTCATATTGAATCCCTCAAGCCTGGAGGCCACTGTAAACGAGCTGCAGCAATCGGAGAAGGAGAAAGAAAAAGAGAAGGTGCCCTCAAAATCCACACAATCCACTTCACGCGACAAAGACTTCTCGGCCAGACAATTCATTGAGAGCATCAAACGTGGACTGGGTCCACATTCGCCTTCAAAACAAGTGACGGAGTCATCGGCCATTGCCTGCGTAAAACTGTGCAAAGCATCTACGTACATCAACATCAATGATTCCAACAATGTGGTTTTTAAATTGGTGCAATATTTCATCAATGATCTGAAGGCGCTGCTCTTCAATCCGGTGAAGCCTTTCTCGCGTGGACAAGGCTACAATTTTGCCGACATCGAATTAATGATTGACTGTTGGGTGTCCTGCTTTCGCATAAATCCGCACAACATTGAGGCCCTGAAAGTTTGCCTCAATCTGTCTTCCCCGCAAGCGTATCACTTTGTAATCGTATGTTCGCTGTTGCGGTGAGTTCTTACTTTATAAACTCATTTATTATTCATGTTAAATAACATTCATGTTATTTCAACACTTTAGACTGGCGCATATATACGTCGACTTTCGGTTGCAAAACAAGAATCCGTTTCGCATTGTTAACCAGCCGCGTCTTCCCTGGTGGCCACAGACCGATGTAGTCCATTATCGCTCCGCTGAGCTGCGTGCTCTATTCACGGATACGCTCAATAAGGCTACACAGGGCTATATAGCTCATACGCCGCTCCGTTATATAACTTCACTAACGCTCAAATCGAAGGACACACAGAAGGGTCTCAATCGCGCCGAGGAAGGACCAGCTCACAAGATGCTGTTGCTGCTGCTTGTGCGACTCATTCACGCCGATCCCACACTACTATTAAATGTAAGTTCAATCTGATTAATATCAATATGGGATATTTAATTAATATATTTTACATTTACAGACCCAGGGAAAGGTTGCACACGAAGTGCAAAGCTCTACACTGGAGCTTATCAATGGCTTAGTCAGTCTGGTACATCAAACGACTTTACCCGATGTGGCCCAAGAGGCAATGGAGGCATTGCTAGCTTTACATGCTCCCGAAAAGATAGAAGTTTGGAACCCAGAGGCACCGATTAATACATTCTGGGACGTAAGCTCACAGGTGTTGTTCTCCATATCGCAGAAGCTAATACAGCATCAGATAGCCAACTACACGGATGTACTTAAGTGGCTGCGTGAAATACTCATTTGTCGGAATACATTCCTGCAGCGACACAAGGATTATGCGCATGTTGGCAGCCAGATTGCCATATGCAAGCAAGCGCACATCAAGATGGAGGTGGTCTTCTTTATGTACCTATGGAGTGTCGACTTGGATGCTGTGCTGACATCTCTCTCCTGTTTTGGTCTGCTCTGCGAAGAGGCCGAGATCTGTTGCAGCTCTGATGAGCTAACCGTGGGCTTTATCATGCCCAATTATCATATCTACCAAGAACTTGCCCAGCTCTCTTCATGTGAGTAACCAAATCTTTATTAATTACCAATATTTAAGATTTACAATTGTTATTGCAGCCGCGACGGACACACGCATCTGCTTCTTTGAGAACAGTCACGGCAATGTGAGTCGGCAAACTTTACAAAAGCGTATCATGACACTGCTGCGTAAGATCGAGCATTGTGTGCACGGAGTCCAGCCTGCCTGGGAGGAAACTTTTCGCAATTGGGAGGTGTCTAGTAAAGTATTACAGACTTATCCCAAACTTAAGACCGAAGATGCCCAGGCGGAAATGTTTCATCGTGGAATGGGAAAGCGTCGAGCCAGCCACCAAAGCTCCGAGCATGATCTGGAGGAGCAAATCAACGAGTGGGCCAATATGACCTGGTTCCTTTTGGCCCTTGGCGGCGTTTGTCTACAGAAACGCAACAGCAGTCGACAGATTTTATTGCAACAATCCCAAAACAACTCATCAGTAGCATCGTTGGCCCAGGCTTCGCTCTATTCCAGCTCAACTAGCTCTGGTCATGGCTCTCTGCATCCCAGCACAGTGTCCTTGTCCACCATACCGCCGGCGCCACCACAAGACGTCAGCTACTGTGCGGTTACACAGTACGTACTAAATATTATACTATAAAATTGTCTTGGCAAAAAGATTTATACCTTTCTCTTACAGATTCATTGGACAGCTGCTGCGATTATTGGTGTGTAGCAACGAGAAGATCGGCCTCAATATACAGAGCAACGTGAAGACGTTAGTGGGCGAGGAAATGTCCACACAGCTATATCCAATTCTCTTTGATCAGATCAGAGCCATAGTGGAAAAGTTCTTTGATCAACAGGGACAGGTCAATGTAAATGTTACGGATATAAACACACAGTTCATTGAGCATACCATTTATATAATGAAATCCATACTGGATCCCAAGGCTAGTAAGGATCCTAATAATGATCAACCGTCGCCATCAGAACATTTGGGCGTAACAAGTATCGAGGGCATGATGTTGGGAATTGTACGCTATGTGCGTCATTTGGACATGAATGTTTATGCGATCAGAATTAAAACAAAACTGTGCCAACTGGTGGAGGTGATGATGAAGCGACGAGATGATTTGGCTTTTCGCCAAGAGATGAAATTTCGTAACAAGCTTGTCGAATATTTAACAGACTGGGTGATGGGAACATCGCACCAAATAGCCCCACCCAGCTCAGCAGATGCCTCGATATTAACAAACACATCGCTGATCTTTCGCGATCTCGATCAGGCGTGCATGGAGGCGGTGGCTGCTCTACTGCGTGGACTACCGCTGCAACCCGAAGAGTCTGATCGTGGCGATCTAATGGATGCTAAGAGCGCATTATTTTTGAAATATTTTACGCTCTTTATGAATCTTCTAAACGATTGTATTGATAGCTCCGAGGCGGAAAAAGAGCTCAACAATACACCTCTGTTGCCACCTCGCCCACGCATGGCAGCTGGAAAACTCACAGCTTTAAGAAATGCTACCATACAAGCCATGTCAAATCTGCTGGGCGCCAACATTGACTCTGGTTTGATGCACTCGATTGATCTGGGCTATAATCCAGATTTACAAACACGCGCCGCTTTCATGGAAGTTCTGACTCAGATTCTACAACAGGGCACAGAATTTGATACCTTGGCTGAGACGGTGCTGGCCGATCGCTTCGAACAGCTCGTCCAGCTAGTGACCATGATCAGTGACAAGGGTGAACTGCCCATTGCGATGGCATTGGCAAATGTGGTGACTACTGCACAAATGGATGAGCTGGCACGTGTGCTGGTCACGCTCTTCGATGCAAAACATTTGCTCTCTCCGCTTCTGTGGAACATGTTCTATCGTGAAGTCGAAGTATCGGACTGCATGCAGACGCTATTTCGTGGTAACTCGCTTGGCAGCAAGATTATGGCATTTTGCTTTAAGATCTACGGCGCCAGCTATCTACAAATGCTGTTAGAACCGCTCATTCGACCACTACTCGACGATGAGGATGAGACATGCTTCGAGGTGGATCCAGCGAGGTTGGAGCCTACCGAAGACATTGAAGAGCATCGCAACAATTTGATCGCATTAACGCAAAAAGTGTTTGATGCCATTATAAATTCCTCTGACCGCTTTCCACCACAGCTGCGTTCCATGTGCCATTGCTTATACCAGGTGCTCAGTAAACGCTTCCCAAATCTACTACAGAACAACATTGGTGCCGTCGGTACGGTCATCTTCCTGCGCTTTATCAATCCGGCTATAGGTGAGTTACTGTTGAAATTTTCTCTTGACGATCGTCAACGTATCCTTTGCTTACAGTTTCTCCGCAAGAACTCGGAATTGTTGGCAAACAGGTGCCTAGTTCGGCCAAGCGCGGTCTGATGCTTATGTCGAAAATATTGCAGAACATTGCCAATCATGTGGAATTCTCTAAGGAGCAGCACATGCTGTGTTTTAATGACTTTCTGCGCGATCACTTCGAGGCCGGTCGACGCTTCTTTATTCAAATCGCATCCGATTGTGAGACTGTGGATCAAACGTCTCACAGCATGAGCTTCATTTCAGATGCGAATGTGCTGGCACTACATCGATTACTGTGGACACATCAGGAGAAGATTGGCGACTACTTGTCAAGCAGTCGGGATCACAAGGCCGTTGGTCGAAGACCCTTTGATAAGATGGCCACACTGTTGGCCTATTTGGGTCCACCAGAGCACAAACCAGTCGACTCACACATGATGTTCAGTTCGTATGCGCGGTGGAGCTCCATTGATATGTCCTCGACAAATTTCGAAGAAATTATGGTCAAGCATCAGATGCACGAAAAGGAAGAGTTCAAGACGCTCAAGTCCATGAACATATTCTATCAAGCAGGCACTAGCAAGTCCGGATATCCGGTATTCTACTACATAGCCAGACGTTACAAGTAAGCTAAATAGATTTAATATGAAAATAACCTATTAATGTTGTAATATTTTCTACAGGATTGGAGAAACCAATGGTGACCTGCTGATTTATCATGTTATACTCACTCTGAAGCCGTTCTGTCACTCGCCCTTCGAAGTTGTCATTGATTTTACCCACACGTGCTCCGATAATCGCTTTCGCACTGAGTTCCTGCAAAAGTGGTTTTATGTGCTGCCAACCGTAGCCTATGACAATGTGCATGCAGTTTACATTTACAACTGCAACTCCTGGGTTCGCGAATACACAAAGTTCCATGATCGCATCTTGGCACCGCTCAAGGGCAACCGTAAGCTGATGTTCCTCGAGTCACCGAATAAGCTAAGCGATTTTATTGATGCCGAGCAACAGAAGTTACCAGGTGCAACGCTCTCGCTAGATGAGGATCTTAAGGTGTTTAGCAACGCTCTCAAACTCAGTCATAAGGATACCAAAGTGGCCATCAAAGTTGGTCCCACAGCACTGCAGATTACGTCCGCCGAGAAGACCAAAGTATTAGCGCATTCCGTGCTGCTCAACGATGTTTATTATGCCTCGGAAATTGAGGAGGTTTGTCTGGTCGATGATAACCAATTCACCCTATCCATAACCAACGAAAGTGGACAATTAAGCTTTATTCACAACGACTGCGACAACATTGTGCAGGCCATAATACACATACGAAATCGCTGGGAACTTAGCCAACCGGATTCGGTTACAGTGCATCAAAAAATACGACCTAAGGATGTGCCAGGCACGCTTCTTAACATGGCGCTACTTAATCTGGGCTCTTGTGATCCCAATTTGCGGACAGCTGCCTACAATTTGCTATGCGCTTTAACTGCTACCTTTGACCTGAAGATCGAGGGACAATTACTGGAGACGCAGGGTCTTTGTATACCCTCTAATAACACCATCTTCATCAAGTCCGTTAGCGAGAAACTTGCCACCAATGAACCCCATCTGACGCTTGAGTTTCTCGAGGAATCAATTCAGGGCTTCCAACGCAGCACTATTGAGCTGAAGCATTTGTGCTTGGAGTACATGACGCCTTGGCTAAAGAATTTAACCAAGTTCTGCAAATCCAATGATGATGCCAAAAAGTTAAAGGTCTCACAGATTCTGGACAAGCTTATCTGTCTGACAATCGATCAAAAGGAAATGTATCCCTCGGTCCAGGCTAAAATCTGGGGATCAATTGGTCAAATACCAGAGCTCATTGATATGGTATTGGATAACTTTCTGCACAAGTCGATTACTTATGGCTTGGGATCGCCGCAGGTGGAGATTATGGCCGATACAGCTGTTGCTCTGGCATCCGCCAATGTCCAATTGGTGTCAAAGAAAGTCATTACACGCATGTGTCGCGTAATGGACAAGTCATGCACGAATCCCACCCAATATCTGGAGCAGCACATGATGTGGGATGACATTGCCATACTGGGACGCTATCTACTCATGTTATCCTTCAATAACTGTCTAGACGTAGCCACTTCGGTACCCTATCTCTTCCACACCATCACATTTCTGGTATGCTCTGGCTCACTCTCCATGCGCGCCTCGACCCACGGTCTGGTTATTAATATTATACACTCACTGTGCACATGTACTAATCCCTCGTTTGGGGAGGAAGCCCAGCGTGTCCTACGCCTTTCCCTGGACGAATTTTCGCTGCCCAAGTTCTATCTACTCTTTGGCATTAGCAAGGTCAAGTCGGCGGCGGTGACGGCCTTCCGCTCCAGCTGTCGCCACCCGACAGACAAATGGTTAGGCAATGAGCGAGTCACTCAGCCATTGCCTGCGGATCGTGAACGGCTCTCACTGCCTTCGCTGGAGGTTATCACAGACGCTCTTCTGGAAATCATGGAGGCCTGTATGCGCGATGTGCCCGACTGTGAGTGGCTGCACACTTGGACCTCGCTAGCGCGCAGCTTTGCCTTTTGCTACAATCCAGCTCTTCAGCCCCGAGCTCTCATCGTTTATGGCTGCATCAGCAAGAGTGTGACGGATCATGAGGTTAAGCAGCTACTGCGCATACTGGTGAAGGCACTAGAGTCCTTCAACGATCTGATCTTAATTGAAGCTTTGGTCATGTGTCTAACTCGCATTCAACCTCTCCTGCGTCCAGAGTCTCCTATACACCGTGCACTCTTCTGGGTGGCCATCTCGGTGTTGCAGCTAGATGAGATTACACTCTATGGGGCTGGCCTAGCATTGCTGGAACAGAATCTGCATACGCTCAAGTCACAGGGATGCTTTGACAAAAAGGAAACTATAGCTGAGGTTATGATGAAGACACGAGAGAAGCTCGAGTGGCACTTTAAGCAGCTGGATCATGCTGTGGGTCTGTCCTTTCGCAGCAATTTCCACTTTGCTCTGGTGGGACATCTTATTAAGGTAAATCGTTGATGCACCCCATGTGGTCTTAATCTATAGCTACCTGTCATTTCAGGGCTTCCGTCATCCCACACCTACTACGGTGTCCCGTACGTCCCGTGTACTCACCATGCTGTTGGGCATTATTGCCAAGCCGCTGCATCGTGACAAATTTGAGGTGACGCCAGACAGTGTGGCCTATCTGACAGCTCTGGTGGCAGTCTCCGAGGAGGTTCGCTCCCGCTGTCATGTAAAACATGCTCTGCCCCGCTGGCCCGCAGATCTCACCAGCAGCAGCTTGGACAACGGCGAACTACCCAATGGCGTGCAGACGGTAAAAAAAGAAGTAAATTAAATGAAATAGTACTTATTACATAGAATCTACATTTCAGATTGGTCAACCGTTGTCGCGTCGTCAGAAGAGTTGGGATATTCTGGATCAGTCAGCTCTGCAATTTGCTCGTCAACATAAAGTACCTACTCTTCAGGTAAGATGATCTATGTTAACCTATCTGATTACGTATGTAACTATTGAATTTGATAAAAAAAAAATTGTTGTACAAAAGTTGTTATAACCATTTGCTATAGTAACTTTTGGCTATCCAGTTGTTATATTGAGACTATATAAACATTCCGCCTATGTATTATCAACTCTATCGAAATCAGCCTTTGCATAACTAATTTATTAATCGTTCAATGACATTTTTTTCTTATCTCTTTTTATGTTTGTTTTGAAAAAAAAAAAATATATATATATATATATCAAATATAAACCGTAACATACATTTATCACAATGTAACTCCTATATACTCTATATACTACTATATATGCCTGCTGACTCTTACATCTAATTGGTGCTTGTAACTCTCATCATATGTTCTGTTATCTCTATATACTTACATAAACTACTACGCATGAACATGTAATTTGAGTTATGTTTTATTTCATTACAACCAAAAATAAATATAACAAATAAACAATACAACTATAACCACTACAACAACAACAACAACACAACTGTGATTTACAATCGTAGAATGCGCGAGTTTTATTCAAAACTCAACGCTCATTTTCGGTACCAACCACCAAGGATCCGAATAATGCTAGCGGCATCGAAGAACGTCAGGTATTGCCTAACAAAACTCTCTCTCTCTCTTTACTATACTATTCACTAATACCCAATTTTATGAGACCCCTAACCCACTAATTAATAATACTTACTGCTAGGCGTAGAGTTTCTATTGATTTATATTTTTTCTTTTGAGGACATTCAAACTGTGCATGGCTCGCTAAAATTCCCATCAAGTCCATCACAAACTAATCAAATTTAACACCTCTAACATAGTATTTTGAATAATTTGAAACTCTCTCAATGTCTCGTATTAGCTGATTTATTTGTTAATTCAATTTGACTATAATGTATTTCAATACGATCCCCAAACAGGAACGCGGTTCTCGTTCTTCGGTGTCAAATGAATCAAATGTTTTGCTCGATCCTGAGGTTCTGCCGGATCTGTCAATACAGGCACTGGTTCTAACTGTACTGGCGACCCTCGTCAAATACTCTTCCGATGAGGGCGAAACGCGTGTGCTTTATCAGTATTTGGCCGAGGGATCTGTTGTATTTCCCAAGGTCTTTCCAGTTATGTAAGTCAAGCGATAAATCTTTTATTGCAACATTTTCCTAATCTCTTGCCTTCAGTCACTCACTGCTGGATCAGAAAATCAATAATATTCTGTCAGTGTCACATGACCAAGTTGTGCTGAACTCAGTGCAGAGTATCATACAAAACATGCTGGCCAGCGAGGATCCGTCACAGCAACAACTACACTTCTTGCAGAGCTGCGGATTTGGTGGACTTTGGCGTTTCGCTGGACCTTTTACCAAGGTTAGTATAAAGTATACTCGACTGATCTAATACTTAATTAATTGTTTAATTATCCACTGCAGTACAATATGATGGGTGAATCGTCGGAGTTGTTTGTCAACTGCTTGGAAGCCATGGTGGAAACGTGTTTGCCTGGCGATGAATCAGCTCCAGTGCCGCCCTCACCCCGTCCCTACAACTTGAGCTCCAGTTTAAGCAGCCTAACGCTTGGCTCACCCACTGACAAAGGTGAGCGAGTAATTAAATGTAGTTCAATTAAAGTCCAATTTAGCTGCATAAATAATTGAAATTGCTTTTAGCATAGAGCGTTATTTAGCAACAATTTTTGAAATGATAATTTTGATACACTTGAATTTGATAAACGTTATATTCTCTATTTACTCTTTCTTTATGCAAACACCATAACGTTAATATTATAGCATTCTCATCGGAATCATTAGACTTTTATGAAAACTGCTCCGGCAGCGTCACATCGCTGCGACGCGCCTCACACAGCAAATCACGCGCCAAACATCGATTGAACGAAAGTCCATCACATTAAATTCTCCACAACTGCAATTAATTTCAAACCAATTAAAAATTGAACAAGCTTAGCAAAATTACAAACCCACACTCACACACACACAATCACACTCGACATTTGCATTAACAGGAAAATCGTGTGCAACAGAAACTACTTAATTTGCGAATACGATTACGATTAGTAGTTATCTAAGCGCCAACGAAACTAAACTAAATTGTCATCACACACGAAACATTCAGACAATTTCTTACTAATAGTATTGAGTATGCAAATTGTTATCAACAACTACCCATATATAAATGGGAAAAATCAGAAAAATTAAACACATAAATGCACTTTATTGTATTAGCGAATAGATGTTTGAATACTTGAGAATTGTATTTTATGATATTTATCAGTACCTTGAAGCATTTACAAAAGTTTTTCAATAAATAGCACTTTGTAGCGTAGTGTAGATGTCGTATACGTTTGTTATATTCATTCATAACTTTTAAGCAGAAATCGGCTCATGTTACTAAAAGAAAACTATATTAACTAGATCGCTAGTTTAGTAACTTGGGTCCATATTTTATTATATTCTGTATACACACATAAATAGAAAAAAGTTTAGCTAATGGAATTACGCAACATATACACAACTACAAATAACGTACCTAAAGTTAATGCATGCGATTAATCCCTCAGTGAAGAACCTGGAAATGAAAACGAATTCAACAAAAAAGAAATGCTTTAATAACATTTTCAGTTTAAACAAACTTAATATACCCCACAGGGTATAAAAAACAGTTTCATTTTACAATAGCTTTAAAGTAGTCTTAATAAAGCAAAGCATTACAGCGATTTTTTATACGTTTATAGATTGCATAGTATATACACATATATTTTAATTACTTACATAGCATACGAACTCAAATATTTAGATGTTCGAATTTTTTATATAAGAACAGAGTTATATTTCCTCCATAAACAAGCTCTTCTTTTAATTTGTGGCTTTCTATTTACCGATCCGATCCCTTTTCGGATGTCCTATTCTATTTATATTATTTTCGCATAATTTATGTATACGTTTATGCCTCTTCTATCTTATTTTCAGCTGCATGAATAACAACAACAAACCCACGCACTAGACGTACCACACTAATCGCAAAAGTTTTGCGTTTTTTTAATCTGTTTAAAAAATGTTTCTGAACCAAAAACCAAAACCACAAAATGTACAAATTGTACAAAACCAAAAACCTAAACGATAAATGTAAAGAAAACATTATATATACATTGTACAAGTGTGTTAATATGGACATGTGTATAAAGCAGAACGCAATAGCTGGTTAATGCAAGAAGCCCCACGAATATTACAAATAGATAAAGATACAACTATATATACATACATACATTTTGTCAGAGATACGAAAACAATTTTAAAACGATTATCGATTCGATGTAGTTTTTATTAATACGAGTATATATTTATGTAGTTTAATAAATAAGCACGTAAAACCTACTCACACTAGTTCCTGAGATGACCACGGCCAATGCTGAGCGTAACGGCGCCCTTTGTACCAGAGTTGATTATACGATAACTACACAAAAAATATGTAAGCAAAGAAACAACCACAACCACAAGCTTTAAGAAATTGGCATGCGAAAGCGGCCTTTTAATTCTTTTGTATTATACGAGAATCTCCCGCTGCAACTAACAAATTTGTAATTAATAGCATTTATTTTATCTTTTTTCTTAAGCTCATCTTCCATATCAAGTTGAATTTAATTTATTTCATGAACATGTATATTTTACTATTATTATTATTATTATTATTTTTTTTTCTTCGTATTAATAAATTGTTAAACACCAAAACTCCTTTACAATTAAGAAACAACACCCAGTCCGCTTTTAATGCAAATTAGTTTTAAGCGTAACAAAATAATGGAAAACATTTTAATGACCTTTATTCGAAATAGTCTTAAAGAATCGAACGTTATACATTACATTTGTACCTCTTATTGAACAGTTTAGTAAAATGATAAAGCGCAACAATTAAGTCCGTTATCTTCCCTTTCTTATAAGCCAAACTAGCACAAGAAGTTTACTTAATTATTAACGAACAAAACTAATAAATTTTAAATCAAAACTTAACTAGATCGAAATCTACTCAATGTTCGAGTATGTATTACAAACGAATATGAGAAGTGCTACTTTCGCATAGAAGTATGTATTTGTGCTATATATGAATGTGTTGCTATATGTGTATGTATTTCAAATCGAAATTTATGTATTGAATTTTACAAAAGTACGAAACAAAAACATTTGCACACGAATGCATCTAACTAATGATATTTATGAAATGTTCATGTTTCAAATCTCTAGTATCAATGTACAATTACTATATCGAGCAAATTAATTTACTCTCAATAAAATGTTTAAACAAATGCCAACAAATAGCGAATTTATTTATTTTTTGATGAGAAACAGGCGAACAGAGCTAAGTACTTATTGTTAGCATAAAAGTATGCAATGATTAGCATAAGATCGGAATATCTCGAGATCAATCAAAACACAGAATCTTTATCTGTTTTCAAAATCTAAATTCGCGTTCTTTTTAAATGCAAATGCTAGTTTTTCTTGTAAGTGTATCGGATTTGTGAATGATTGAAAACCTCCCCCACGACGATGAGGAATCAGTGGCATCATAAAATACTCCTGTTGTTGTTGTTGCTGTTGTCATTGTATTAACTTCTCGATTTCATGCATACGATTAAACGACCCTCACTCGAGCTGAGGGCGAGCACACACTCACCCTCAGTGGTAAGGCTTAGACTTAGCCTGAACTCGAACCTGAATCTGAATCTGAACCGAGCAGGTGAATTTTGTCAATGGGCCCAAATCCCAGTTGCATTCGCAAACGCGCCAAACGAGCAAGTGCCACAGCTGACCGGGCCGAATCTTGAAAACCCAATCCCAATACTTGTGGGAATGCTTGAAGTAAACTTTCTCACGATGCGACGCCAACGGCACACCGGCTGGCAAGTGCCTGGCAACTGGTACGGGTGGTGGTTGCTTGAGCGAGTGCGAGTGCGACCCGTTCCCGTACGTAAATGTAACGCAATGTCGCGCCAAAGAGGAAATGAGGTCTCGGTCTCGGTCTGGGTCTCGATCTGGCTCTGTTGTTGTCAAAGGGAAGAGCGCAAAAAAAACACAAAACACACACGCACACTCAAAAGAAGAAACAAACAGAAGAATACCAACAATGCCGCCAAGTGAGGGTAGCAAAAGGGAGCGGGAATGGCACGCATGGGGCACGGTTGCAAGAGTGTGCGCAGCACAGACACACAGCCAGGTCGAGGTCATGTCGTTGTCGTTGTCGTTGTAGTTGGCTGAGTTAAACGCTGCACGCATCCAGCTCGTGTGTGTATGCGTGTGGTGCGAGTCTTCCTCCGGTGGTGGTGGTTGCTCTGCTTCTTAAGGCTTTGTGTCTGTGGCTCATGCTCTTGCTCTTGATTTTTCCTCTGTTCCTGTTGCGCAGGCGCACGGCTACGGCACGAGAGAAAGAGAGAACGCTCTCGCTAAGGCACCGAGGCACTGTGAAAAATTATAAGTGACTTTTGATTTGTGATCCATCTTACAAATATTCCGAATTTAATTTTAATTTGATTGGTCCAATTTTACAATGTGTAACATATAAGCCAACTTAAAGATTTTTTGACGTTAACTGTATTGAAATAATTTTATTTTAAAGACAAATGCTTTCGACTTGTTATTCCTTCTGATCTTAAGTGACCGATATATACTTATATTTAAGGTGTCACATGTACCAATTTATATTTAAGAATATATTTGAGAATTGTTTTATGTTATTTACAACTATTTAAGTATTATTTATATTCAAAATATAAATATATTAAAATTTCTGCAAGTGTAACTGAATAACCTCCACTTATTTTCTACACAAAAGAATACCCTCTACCTAACAGAGATTTAGGATTGGTTGTAGATATTGAAATAGAGTTAAAATAAAATATAAAATATCGACCTACTATTAGATAAATATTAAATGTGTTACAAATGTCGTAAATTTCTAAATATAATCTCTGCAATATACGGATCAATAAATCATTTCAAATGCAAATAGCAAGGATAGCCATTTTGTAACGTCAGTTAACATTTTACTGACGTTACACAGATGAAAATTTCTCTGTTTATTTTGTCTAACAATTAAAGGTATAGGGTATTTTAAAGTTGGGCAGCCACATATATTAACTTGCTCATGTTGCACACGTGCAGCGTCGAATGAATCTTGCCACAAGCAGAGAGCCAGAGCCATAGCGACACTCACGCACAACGACACGATTGATGATCGTCTCAATCCGATACGATGCGATCCGTTTCTCTCAGTTTGAACCGCTTTGAGCGTTGTGTGGTAGCAGTTAGGGGAGGATTTTGCAAGTGTACGAGCCGCCGACGCTGCTGCAGCTACAAAAAGGATCAGTTTACCTTGCGGCAAGATCATTTCTTAAGCGACTACCGTGCGGTGAACAGCAGCAAGTGCCTGCTACGGAATAGTATTTGGCCAAATTCATAAAACTTCTTGCAACATCTCACAAACAAAACAGACACTTATAACCAGTCTAATTAGTACAATGGCCGTGGAGGGTCAAAGATTTATGACCAAGACTCAGCACTATCGCAAGGTCACCAAGCCGTTGCTGGAGCGAAAGCGACGTGCGCGAATGAATCTGTACTTGGACGAGCTGAAAGATCTCATTGTGGATACCATGGACGCACAGGGTGAACAGGTCAGCAAGTTGGAGAAGGCCGACATACTGGAGCTGACGGTGAACTATCTAAAGACCCAACAACAACAGCGCTTGGCTTGTGGCAGTGGTGGCATGACTTCAACCTCGCCCACTCCCACATCTTCACCACCAGCCCCATTGAACTTTGATAAATTTCGCGCTGGATACACACAGGCTGCCTATGAGGTTTCGCACATCTTTTCCACGGTGCCCGGCTTGGATCTCAAATTTGGCACACATCTGATGAAGCAACTGGGACATCAGCTGAAAGATATGAAAGAGCAGCTGAACAGTCCCGTACCCAGCGAAGATGCCTCCGAACCTGTCAACCTGGCAGATTGCAAGCAACAACGTGCCACAACCCCTCATGAGGATCTGGAGAAGGGCGAAGATGTCTGGCGTCCTTGGTGAACTATCGTATTTAGCGGATCCTTCAGCTTTATTAACAAGACAATTCGAGAGCTTTACATTACTCTGGTTTTAGTTTTATAAGTTTAAATCAAGTTTTCCAAGGATTACTCCAAACATTTGCCTCAGTTTTATAAGAAGTAAATAGCCTTAAGATATGATGTGATGTTCCTGTGATAGTTTTTAAGTGAGTTTTTTGTATTTGATCTCCAATAGAAAATAATGCGATAGTCAATTAAGTAATCTAATTTATTTTGATTTAATAACATTCAGCTTCCCATTGAGCTTCCACTTACAATTAGTATTAAAAATCCAATGCTTTAAAATAGACATTTTGTATACTTGTGTATCTTTAAAATATATTGTTCATTTTATCAGCTATTTATATAGAAGTAATAAAACACCGAATAAATCCTTTACAAAATAATTGAAATTATTCAGCTTCTTTTTCTTTAAAAGGTTAGATACTATATGCTGGGATCGAAATCGCTCGTTACATATTCCTTGATACTTAAAAATTTTAAAGTATATTGACAATTAAAAAGTTGCGAAATAGAGGAGGTAACTTGGGAAAGATGAACGCGAATTATTTTGAGATAATAGATTGGTTCCGATCTACAAATCTAAATAAATTCTTTTTGATTTTTAGCAATCTATAAGATAAAATATTAACTTAGTATGTATTGCATAGATAGATCTCTCTTATTGTTAGTCATAAATAATAAGGACCATTTCAATTTCAAGGTGATAAACCCTTACTTGAGAATAATACCACTACGAAAATTGGTTCCGAGCTCCGTTCCGAAAAGTTGTGTATCAAGTGATTCGAATATATATTCTAATCGGTTTAATATTATATAAAACATTTAATTAAAAAATTTGGATTATTTGGACTTGATCCTGTTTTAATTTGTGTGACCTCATTTAAAGTTAAGGTACATTGCAGTCACATTACAAAACCACTTCAATCAAATACGTATATTTTAATATTCATCCAACACCACCTCACTCCCAATCTTCATGACCCAATTACAGAAGTCCTCAACGCACACGACTTACAGTCAAAAGTCGGAAGTGTGTCCACCGTGCGCCACTCGCAAGTAACGTGCAACCAGGAGCGAGAAATGAAGTACGAGGATCGAACAGCATCGCTTGGCCCCTGGCCGACCTCGACTTACTTACAAAAAGGTCTACAGGGGCAGGGAGCAGGGGGGAGACAGGTCCTAAAAGACAACGGGAACACACACATTAAGCGCACTCGTCGCACACGAGCAATGTTCCCACAGGATCGTTGCTTGGCACAAAGCCGGCAAACAAGTGCAGGACGAACAGGGTGAACTGGAATACCAATACACGAAAACAGGAAGTGCTTCTTGCCTAAATGAAACGCCCAACGTTCCCACGCCAATGGACACAACTGAGATGGCAAGATGGCATGATGAGTGTGCAGTTCAATATCCTTTCAGTCGCCCATACGAACATTCTTAGTCAAATCATAACACAAATCTAGAAATGGCAGCTGCGCCACAAACTGCAAAAAAATAAAAATAAATAAAAATTCCCATGGTTCGGGCAGCTCTTCGTCGTTGCTCATTGGGCAGGTGAGCCCAGAATATTGGTGTGAGAAACCAAGGAGGAAAGTGTTTCCCACGATACTGGGACAAACACACACACACACATACACACGCACACACAAATGGAAACGATCCTGTGATCCTGCTCCCTGCAATGTTGTTGATAAGGGTGCCACAATAAGAAAGCGAAAGAACAATAAGAAAACAGCGGAAGGGTCGAGGCAACGTTCTCAAGCAACCCTCATGCCAGCACACTCGATACGGAATGCCAGCACAGTCTAACCCAAAACCGAAGAACGAACAACGAACACATACGAGGATTCGTTTGGGGGTTGCTTTTTGTCTGCATTCCTATAAAAGGCATCGGCACGTCGAGCAGTCCACACACAACGTCTTACACACTCAGAGCAGCAACAGCTCAGCAAAGCAAATACCAAATAAACTATACAAAAATGTCCTCAATGCAAATATCGGAAATGTCCAAGACGTATCAATACCGCAAGGTGATGAAGCCGCTGCTGGAACGCAAACGACGTGCACGCATCAACAAGTGTTTGGATGAGCTAAAAGATTTGATGGTGGCCACTTTGGAGTCGGAGGGTGAACATGTCACACGCCTGGAGAAGGCCGACATTCTTGAGTTGACCGTCACCCACCTTCAGAAGATGAAGCAACAGCGCAAGCACAAACGTGCCAATGGTGAAGCAGAAACATTGACACCAGCTGAAGGATTCCGTTCTGGTTACATCCATGCCGTCAATGAGGTATCCCGCTCGCTTTCCCAATTGCCCGGCATGAATGTCAGCCTGGGCACACAGCTGATGACTCATTTGGGACAACGACTAAATCAACTACAGCCTGCAGTCAAAGAAGTGCTTCCAGTGACATCGCCACTCTCTGTGCACATTGCCAGCCGTGATGCCTATTCGGTGCCCATATCGCCCATCTCCAGCTACGCAGGCAGTCCGAATTCCAGTGTGGTTAGCGATCACTTGTTGACCACTTGTTCCAGCAGCCTAAGCATCGATGTCACCAAAATGGATGAGGTCGACAGCGAGGATGAGGAGAATGTCTGGCGGCCTTGGTAGAACCACAAATGAAAGATAGAGAGAGAGTTAAGAGTAGCAAAAGTCTTCCAAGTCAATGGGGCAATATCCAGCTCCGTTGACTACAACTTAGTATTAAGTTTATCTAAGAAAGAGAAAAAAGAAAAGCTTTAACCGAGGCGCAGTTCATGTGATAACTAAGTTTAATAATAAACTAAATTATATAGCTAAAATGGAAATAACAACAAATGTTTTCATTATTCAACTTGACGGTTTACTTCTTCCAAGCTTTAGAGTTCTATGACTTAAATTAGCTGGAAAAGCTGCTTATCGAGATACAACAACATTGGGCTGTCCAATTGGTCAAACAGTTTCTGGGAATGTGTCCAGGTACAAATACAAATTGGTACGTATAGCGGAAGTACCTCCCGTCCTAACCATGGCCTAAACTGCTGCTACATTTAATCGAACCCTCTGAGTCCATTAGTTGTAATTTTCTGCCTTTTCTTATTGTTACGAATGCTGGCCAGAAAAAAAAATGAAGAAGATGAAATCTCGAAACAAAAGAAAGCGAAAACAATGCCAAGGCCGGAGAGAAAACCAACAAGAAAAGGAAAATAAAATAAAAATACAACGTTGTCCGTCACGAGACTACCGATCGGTCCACACAGGGCACCCCTTGAACACGTGTGCACACAATAAGAAGGGTCCGAAAGAAATAAAAAATTAGAGACTTATCTGTTGGCGTGTCTAATCGAGTTACGACAATGTCGCTCAGCCTTAGGCTCAATCTTGTAAAGAAAGCCGAGCTAAACAAAGGCCAGCAAAGGATCGAGTCATTCCATTCTCCAAGCCATCCTTTTTGGCCACTCAACTAGAAAATCGTGTGCACAATGGTCAAGGCAATACACATCCATACACACATAATTTCTTGGGTTGTCTGTCTGAGATTCAGGTAAAGATTCGAGTAGAGTAAATGATTGCCCTGCCCTAGGGCAATCCACAACTTGGGTCCGAACAGGATATCAATTTTTTGGCTGGCCCGCATCATTTGCTTATCTGTTGCTGCTGTCGTTGTTGTTGTTGTGTTGGTGTGTTGTTGTGTTGTTGTTGCCCCAAGACCAGTAGCCTCGACGCCTGAGCTGTTAACAATCAATGAAGTTTAAGACAGCAACATAAAATAGTCGAGACAGCATGAAAAATATGGGGGCACCTCAAGGGATGGATAACTCTGACCTTGATTAAGATTAACAATCTAGAGTTTTAAATCTCGAGACACTTTAGAGGATTAATAAATCTTTTAGTTAAGGTTAGGGTTAACTAAGGCGATCTTTAAATACTACATAAATTTTAAAATAACATCTTCCAATTAATCCTCGTTCATTCTTTAATATTATGTGTGATTCTCTGACTCTGATTAGAAATATTTAGGCCTAGAATTTGTAAAAAAATCTTAGCTAAATCTTAAATTTAGTGCCAAACAATCTATATTCTTGTTAAATATACAAATGTTAACTTGCAAAAATTTCAAATTTTAATTATTTGTTATTTAAAAGAGTCCTCACTTATTGTAACTTAATCTTATTAAGTGAATGCATAGTTTGTATAGAAAAGAAAAGATGGATCAAACAAAAAAATATTTGCATTTTGATTAAAATGAAAACCGTGAAAAATCACAACTCGACGCTGATCATCATCCATCCCTAGGCAGCATAATTGTAGCACGACACCAACAACAACTACAACAAGAGCAACGACAACACCAGAGACGACAATAAGCAGAATATGGCAAAAGGCAATGGCAACAACATTGGCAACGGCAAAAGGAAATTCATGCAGCAACAAAAGATACTTAATCTTAAAGGTAAACCCGATGAATGATGAACGAATGTGTTGCAACGTAACCGAAACCGAATCCCAAAATCCGAAACGCTCAAGATCTGCAACGATCGGGCTCGAACTTAAACTCAAACTCGAGCTCTCGAACGCAAGCCCAAGTCATTAAAAATCTACAATACACAAACTGCATACGAATCACTTGAAGGGTCCCAGCACACGCACACACAAATAGGCAGACAGACAGAGGGACGGAGGGACAAAGGGGCTGAGGGATGGAGGGCTGAGGAGCTGTGGTACAAAGAAATATCAGAAGCGAAGATCGTGAGAAAATGGTTTGGAACGTGGTTCTCACACGATCGACACACCTGCCCTTTTTTTATATGTAAGCGTTTGTCTGTGTGTTTGAAGGTAAGTATGTGTGTGTCCCTGTTGTTGTACGTATTTCTGTATTCAAGATACAAGACCACTTACAGGCAAGATCACGAGTAAAGAGGAACGGAACGAGGAGACGAGTTGCTGCTGCAGCGACTTGAAAGAGAAAAGCAGCGTGCGGTAAGTGTGCGGCAACGTCGACGTTAACGTCAACGTCGCCGTCGACATCGTCGCATTGGCCAACATTGTAATGACTGTGGACACACGATCGTTAAGACCACAACGTAAGCCTAAAATCAAAAAAGGGGTTGGGGTACGGGTAGAGGCAGAGGCAGGGGCATCACAAGAGGCGGCCTGTGGCGCGGCGCATGCGCGAAGCAACGACTGCGAAGTCGCAGCGTTTTGTCGAACGAACTCAATTTAGTTTGTTTATGGTCCGAGTAAGAGAGTGAATAACGAGAAAGACAGAAAGAGACAGAGAGAGAGAGAGGTGGTCTGTGTGTGTGAGCCACACTTATATGGTGTGCTATTGACTCTGTAATATCTTTAATATGGGATGTTGTTACACTGCATTGGCACACGCGCACGTTGCCACTGGACAAGCTGCCCCAGAGCTCTTTGTCTCTGTGGCAGAGATGCTGGCACGAGTTGTCGTCTTGCATACACACATTACTACACACACACACACCTCACTCCACACTCTACACTCCACTCCCCCAGTTGACTGCCCATTCCCCACCCAATCTCAATCTACCAACATTCGCCTGCTCATCTCAATGATGCCTTGGGTTGGCCGGTTTTATTTTTTCCTTCTTTATTATTATTATTATTATTTTTGTTGTTGCTGTCTTCTTATATTTAGTCTTTTCTTTAGTTTTTTTTTATTAAGTGGTGGTCTTGCGCTTACTTTAATATGGCTGCATTAAATTTTGCGGCGTGTGTGTATTATGACTGCAGTAGGTGGCACTGCCTGGCCCCAGGGCAGCATCAACTGCAGTTGCTTGAGTGAATGTGAATGTGAATTTGAATGCGAATCTCAATCTGAATGTAAATGGAATGGAATGGAACGGAATTGGTGTGGGGCCAACACTCAGAGGTCACGTGATGTGCGTACTGTACTTCATTTATTTTTTATAGACTTCTTCTTTTTATTTTTGCCATAAGTCGCTTATGAACCGTTCAAGTCGCTCCAATCAAACCGTTAACGATTGGCCCACATAATACATTATTTTTATCACCATTGTCAGTTTATTGTATCACATTATTGCATTGTCAAGGTAGCGCTATTTGGAAAAACTAAGAAGATTAATTCGTTTTGCAAATAATTGAAGATATATTAACCAAAAAAAAACTTTGACATTTTCATTTAGAAGTTTAAGAAACTTTGCACAAACAAATTCATAAGCTGATCTAGTTATTAATATATGGTTATTATTTTGCTATTTTATTTTATAAATTCATTTATAATCATTAAAAATGCATCATACAGAAATCCTTAACAATCGACAGATTTGCCAAGGCAAGTTCCTTAATGATTCTCTTGCAATCTTTGTTTTCTTTAAGCTGTAAGCTGTTTTTGTTGTGTGGCCAAAAAACGAAGCGCTAAAAATAAATATAAATTATATGTTTGTGTGTGTATAAATAACTTGTGCAGGTCGCTGTGCCAATGTTACGTGACTAATCACATTTGACGAAGATTAGCAGCAATCAGCATCAGCAACCAGTGGAGAGTAGGGTAGATAGTCATCATCATAGTTGTCCACACCAGACACAAAAGCGTTCAATTTGAAGTTCCGTAACCAAACCGCACACTTGCCAACACACACATTCATTAATATGACCAATACAGATATCACGCATACGACTCATATACCTCGATGACCAATACCGATACATAACGAAGTTTTAAGTGCCTGGTCTGGTCGCGGTCGCGGACCTTAATTTGCGATGTCTGGAGGTCTGACCGTTTGTCTGACAACGGCCCCGGCGCATGTGCCAAACGGTCAAGCGCAGTTAAAGCTGTCAAAGCAACAACAACAACAAACAACAGCAACAACAACAATGCGAGCCATTGACAGGCTAACCGAGCGGTTCTCACACTCAAAAAACTTGTAATAAATGACGTTTCCTAGAATTTAGTTGCTGCTTTTTATATATGAATGTCTATGTATATATTGTATATATGCTATATAGTATTTTTTTCCTGTGTGCTTTTTTTATTTAATTGCCGCTACAGCGCCGGCGCAAAAGGCCCCGCAGTCGAATCAGAGAGAACAGAGAACGAGCCGTCATTTAATGAGGCCAACTGGAGAGACCCCGAGAGTGTGGGAAAATATTTAGCGACTTCCGGCTGAGGTTTTTGATTTGGATTTGGATTTCTGTGGAGACCATTATTATAATTCTGTCGCCTCCGGAAGGGCTACATTGATGATTGTGCTTATCGCTAAACTGGATGACGCAGACAGGCGTCTGATGAAATTCAATCCTTGACTGAAACTTGAGCTGGTCAAAATTAAAACATATGTTTTTTTAAAGTTTTTTTTTATTGATACATATTTTAATAATTTTTCTCTGGGTTAATAAAATTAAGCCGCACTCTTTAGCCAATTTGTAGGCTCTAGCAGAGTGGGAATAGATTCCTTCATAGCCAGCTTGTTGACTTTAGCGAAGTGAGCATAGATCTGCTTGCACTGGACTTTCAAACCAGCGCGGATATCTAGACAGTTGTCCAGATTTCTGAGTAACTTGTCAATGCCTTGGGCTTCAAGGCTGCCGCCTGCAGTGCGTTCACCAGGGACGCCACATGGAACCAGAGCTGGTGCTGCCCTCACTTGGAGCTGGACTACAGCTACCGCTGGCACTGCCGCACTCAGAGGGTGGAGGTGTCACCAAGGCTGGACTTGGACTGCTGCTGCTGCTGCCAAGTTCATCGGATGTCTGCATCGGCACGGCGACACCAATGGGCAAGGTGGGCACCACAACTTGCAAGTAGTTCAGACGATGACCCAAGTGACTCATTAGCTGTGTGCCAAGGTCCACACTGACGCCGGGCACGGCAGCCAAAGTTTTGGACACCTCATTAGCTGCATGCACGTAGCCGGCACGAAAACTTTCCGCAATGCTCAGTTTGGAGTCGGAGGTGGTATTTGGGCTGCTGCCAAGGCGAAGTTGTTTTTGGGCGCGCAGCTTCTTCATGTGCTCGACGGTCAGCTCAAGAATGTCGGCCTTCTCCAATCGTGTGATGTGCTCACCCTCCTGTGTCAGGCACTCTACCATGATGTCTTTCAGTTCATCCAGGCACTTGTTGATGCGTGCTCGACGCTTTCGCTCCAACATGGGCTTCATTACCTTACGGTATTGATAGGTCTTGGACATTTCCATTTCCAGTACCATATTTTACTTGACGATATTCACGCGTAATCCACAGTTAATTTACAGTCTCTCTCTCAATGTTCTTGCTCTCCGTTTCTTAATGGCTCTGCGATGTTCACGCTGCAAAGTTGTAGCTTTGAATGATTCAGCTCGCTGTTCGCGTCGTGCTTTTTATAGGCTCGGCCTGGACTGCGCTGCGACTGTGACTGTGAATGCGCGTGCGAGCGAGATGCGCATTTTGCCTCGTGCGCGAACTAAGTTTTATTTATCCTTCTCACTCTTGCCAACAGCTGCCGTTGTTGTTGGTGGCTTCTGTTTACGTATGCGCTGTGTGTGCTCTCTCGCGCTCTCGCTCTCTCCTCAACTCCCTTGTGTTTGTGTGAGGGCAATAAAATGACTTGAGCTGCGGCTGCGCCTCTATCTTGTTGAGTGTGTTTTTGTGTGTGTGTATGTGTGCCAATGTGTTCGGTTGTATGTGTTGTGATTGTTATACCGTGGGAAACTGTTTCGCAGCCGATTTCCACGACGACGGCTGACTGCCTGCCTGGCCTGACTTCTTCTGATTGTGCATGCTTGGGGTCTTTGTCTGTCCGTCCGTTCGTTCGGCCGTCCGTCTGCTCGTCTGACGGCCCGCCTTAAGAGCTCTGACTGTGGACTGAGGCAAGCGGCAGCCAAGCGAGCACATGCCTTCCATCCATAACAAGATGTTTGCATTTCAATTCATTTGTATGTGGCCGGGTATTTGGACTCGGACTCTGACTTGGTCCGTCTTGGCTAGGGATGGAAAACGATATTTTAATAATTTTAAATATTTTGTTTACTTCAACATGACTTAACATAATAAACAATATTTTAAATAAAAATAAATTGAAGTTCGTAACGTCTTTTATTAAATATTCTTAATATCGATACAATATAAAATTATCTAAAGCTCTACATTATTAAATTTAATTTAATACCTGATATTAAATCTTATTTATTAATTTTACCAACATATTAAATTGACGTTAAGTGATAGAAAATATAATAGCAAGAGTAAGGTGGCCTGGGCGTCTGGTCGCTTCGCTCGCCAATCTCCTACTCGCTACGCTCGTATCAAACTATATTAAAATATCGATACCCAACCCTAGTCTTGGCTTCAGTTTGCCATGTGCCTTCGCCTTCGCCTTCACCCTTGCAGTAGCTTATGGCACGCTGATAATTGTGGAATCGTCATCGCACAGCATTTTTGTTGTCTTCCCTCTCTTTCTCTGCTTTTGTTTTTGTTTTTGTTGTATATATTTTTTTAACGCTTTATGGATCATTGATTGGGATCGTGGGCTTCGTGGGCCAAGCATTACGCTTTTCGTTTACATGATTATTCTTGATTGCCCATTGCGACCACTCGGCTTTGGGATCTGTCGGTGGTTTTTTATATTGAGACTGTGTATGTTGTTTTTTGTGTGTTACTTTTCGGTTCGGCTTTATGTACATGTGTATGTCTCGACTACTACTACTACTTCTACCATTTGTAGACAATTACCGGCTTGACTGGGCAAAAGGCAAAGTATTTTTGTGCGACGTGTGCGCGAAAGTCAGTTACAAGCCGCTGTTGTTGCTATTGTTGCTGTTGTTGTTAGCACACGCTATAAATGTTGTTGTTATGACTCTATGGCTTGTGAAGTGGCTGAGGCTTTTGTCACGTCACAAATGATTTGGATTTTTAGCACATATTTATATTTAGCATGGCTTTCAATCTGTGATTCATTTATTCCATATCAAAAAGTACCTAAACTGCAACTATTTATAGCAATCTTTTGACACACTCAGCTCGAATTTCACAACACTTAATTAGAAGTGGCAAATCGACGAAATCACATTGAATATGACAACACAAGAGGCGACGCATCATCAGCAACAACAGCAACAAAAGCAGCAACAATAAACGGGGCACAAGACAAATTAAGTTGGCGTTTTGTACGCATTTCAAATGAGCTACAGTTAACAAACGTTAACAACCTCATCTTCATTTTTGTCTGTCTTTATTGTTGCTGTCGTTAATGTTGTTGCTGTGGCTGTTGCTGTTGCTGTTAGCATTTGGTCCGTTAAATGAGGCGCGCGCGAGGCTGTCAAAAAGCTGCCTGCTCCGGAAATGGCTAATTGGATTGAAAGTGACGAGTGAAGAGTGAAAAGTGTCTGATAGTTCGTGTTGTAAAACATGAATGGTGAATGGAACATAAATAATAGGGGTTCGCAAATGGGATCAATTTCATGAGGGTTGCTTTCGCTTGTCCATTGAAATTCATATTAGATCTGGCATGTGCTAAATTAATATTATTATATGTATATTTAGTGAAGGAATTCTTATGACCATATCTAAGCATATGGGTACATGCATATAATATATTTCTTAAAATGGGTCAAAGAAATTTGATTGATATCCAGTGCCATTCGAATGGCAAAAAATCATAAGGGTAGTTCGAATTAGAAGTCTTGTTTCATTGTTTGGAAATCAGTTATTTAATCCATAACTGTGAGACAAGGTATTATAAAATATGCCCATATGACCCCTAAAAGTTATATTTACTTGAACAATACTTGAGCACTCATAATTTTGTGCATATTTCTTTTTCTTTACTCATATTTAAGTCATTGATATATTTTAATATACCTTACATTGCTTCTGAACTAAAAGATATATTTGCTTAAATATTTGCTTAACTATAAATAGTAAATGAAATAATGGAATATGAAATGAAATAATGGAATATATTTGTTTGATTTTAAATATGCTTAAGAATAGTAAACATTAAATTTCCGCAGTAGCCTTTTGGTACTTCTTATCTTAGTTATTTCCCCTAGCTAAAGGTTCTAATTGGAGTTTCAATGACTCATACGCACTGTGGGTCCATGCAGTTTCGCAATGTGCGTAGCGCATTCTTGAAAGTCGCTCAAGACCAACTTAAATACATACAAAGTCATACACATACACATTCATTCTCGGCTCAAGCACAACGAAGACCTCATTTCACCCATTTTAGACGATTTTTCTTTCCATTTTTTCCATTTTTGTAAAACAATTTTTATTTTTTTATCGATGGCATACGCACGCGCGAATTTTAGTGCCCCCGCTGTGCCGGCGACCAACATTGGGCCAGCAACAACAACAACAACAGCAGCAACAGCAGCAGAAACAGCAACAGCAACAACAGCACGAGAGCGTGCACAGGCACAGGCCCAAGCCCAGAGACCAAGCCGAGCAACAGCAACAACTACAGTAACAGCAACAACAACTATAGCGTGTTGTTGAATTAATTTATATCCAACAGTGCGCTTTCAACTTTATTGCGCCGCGAAAAGCAACCAGAGACAGGGACAGAAACAGAAACAGAGCCAGAGTCGTCAGTGTGCGCCTGCCCCCTTGGAGGCCCCAGACCCCCCCGCACTGCCGCTAGCAACCCACACAGAGACAGAGGCAACCCATCCATACCGACAAAAGGCATGCACACAGATACTCGACAAGGCACACACACATGCGCAATGCCAGACCGTGGGAAACAAACTCGTGCCAGTCGTTTCATTGCTGTCAAATAATATCTTGATGGGGATCAACTTGAAAAGATTGGTTGGGGCTGGCTTGTTGCCGCTGCTGTTGCCCCCAACTCGTTGTTGTTGTTGCTGTTGCTGTTTGGCTGTTGCTGTTGTTGCTGTTGTTGCTGTTTGGCAAGTCGTTGCTGGCCGCTGTTTAGGATGCGGTCGACGCTTTTGTTTTTTTTTTATTATTTTTATGTTGGTCTCTTTTTAGTCTTTTTAATACTTTACACATTTGTTCGTCATACCCCAACCGTTGAGTGTCTTGCTGCCTGAGATTGTATGTATGTATATATGTTTGTAGTTATAGCCATGGTCGTAGCTTGGCTTCAAGAAACCAGTTTGCCATCCGCCAAAGCCAAAAGCGAGGCTGCGTCTCTGGCTGCTCTGTCTGCTGTGGCTGCTGGATGCCAGCACATACTCGCTAAGATCACATAAAAGACCCGGCACGCCCCACATACCCGCCCCAAGTTTTGTCTTAACTTTCGGTCAGCATATTCGTGAATGGTGGCTCGCTTTTATGATGCACTGTTTGTGTTGTGCTGTGCACACCACATGCGAGCACTTGGCACGTTGCCCATTATCTTCAAGTCTGAAGTCTGCTGGAGGCTAAAGTTTCTCAAGTGCACATATCATATTACCACCATGGCTGAGACAAGTAAAGGCTTACAGCAACTGCACCCCCAGAGCTGAAGTATAAGCTGTCAATGCCCCCCAACAACAACAACAAAAACTACAACAACAGCAACAATAAATGACACATGCAGGCGCATCATTTTCTCCTCTTTTGATAAACATTGTCAGCTTGTCTTCAGGGGGGACTATTTCACACACTCTCAAGCACTCCATCCATTAGCTGGAAAGATAACATAAACATACCATAAAAAAGGCAACCCCCTGGCAGGAATATGACATACCATATAAGTACAAAAAAAAATAAAAGTATCTTCAAGAATGCATCTATTGCAACGTTAATCCCACAACAGTCAGCGTGCTTCACACACACGTCCCCAGGCACTCTCAGCTTAGTGATAGTTCCCCCTCTTCTTAATTAAAATATCTATAAGATTTCAGGGCTAAAATAAGGGTGCATTTGAAATGAAATCGAAGACAAGTGGCAGCCACATTTTATTGCTGCAGGGTTTCATGTTGAGGTCGAGGGTAGAGATCGAGATCGAGTTCGAGTTTGAGTTCCACCACACAAAAGTCGTGTGGGAAAGTTGGAAATCAAAACAGCATAACAAGTGATTTGAAATGCCAATACAAATACATATAACAGGACCCCAAGGAGCATAAGAACCAAGCAACCACCACCACCACCAGGACGAATGGTTGGCAATGCGTGGGAATGCAGTTGAATCTTTTGGGTATTGCCTTTATGTTGATTGCCCATTAGGACTACAATTTGCACTCCTTTTAACCGTGTGATCCCATCCACAAATATTGTATGTCCTGTCTTCCTTCGAGTCGTGAGAAATTTTACGAAGGAACACCTGCCTTTTGTTTTTTTCTTCTCTTATTTTTTTTTTGCTGCTTCCCCACTTGAATATATTTCCTTAAAATTTCAGGGCACCGAAAAATTGTTTCCCACACTTCGTATAGCCCGAACAGTTGCACTTTTTGTACAGATCAGGGGTACGTATTATATATTTCCTCGCTCCTACACACACAGGCACACACAGGCAGAGAGGAGAACAGGCTCTGGGCTACCTGCTGCCCTTACAAGAGCCTCATATTTCAGGTTCTCGCTCACCAGCTAACTATCTTATCTCTCTCTTTTTATGTGTGTCGCTTCTCTCTGCAGCCTTTTTCAATGAGGGTGAGGTGCGTACCACGTACGCGTGACTGTCGGAGGGTCTTTTCAACGTTTCCTTAACTGTGTGTGTATGTCTCTCCCTTCTTTCGTTTCTAAATGTGTGTGTGTGTGTGTGTTTGTATTTGTGTGCGGCCACAGGAAATGCATTTTGTGTTTAGCTGAGCTGCGCTGCTGAGACGGAGCGTTGTGGCAGCTATAAAAGCCGGTCGCCTTTTGGTTGGGAAATCATTCTGACATCGTCAGCGTTTCAAGCAACACACAAGCAACATTTACACACGCTTTTCCATTTCAATCTCAAAAAAAATGTGCCAACAAGCCGAAATCAACAACAACAAAATGAAGAACAACTACAGCATTAAGCAGGTCTTGAAGACTTTCTTCAAAAAGCAGCAGAAACAACAACAATTGAAGCAACAAAAACGCCAGAACTCTTTGGAATCAATTGAATCTTTTGACAATCTGCGCAATGCCGAAGTCGAAGAGGTCTACTATGCCGAAATCGATGAGAATGCCGCCAACGAGAAACTGGCCCAATTGGTCCAAGAGCAAGAGATGGAAACCGAAGAAGACGTCTATGTCCCAGTACGATTTGCACGCACTGAAGCCGGTACTTTCTTCTGGACAACCAACCTGCAACCAGTTGCCAGCGTCGATGCTGACCTCTTGCAACCAGCCTACTGCTACTCCAGCCAACAGCATCCGTTCATGCAATATCAGGATCGTTGGGCCCAGGCTTAAGACCATATCCTAGCCCAAAACAAATCATCCTCAATCAACAACAAGCTTTAAACGCATGCAACATTGTGATAGCAGCAGCAGACGCAGCAGCAGCAGTACTTAATCTTAACTCAAACTCATCTCAGCGATCCGAGCGCTTCCATTAGTTCTTAAGATAATGTGATAAAAATTCAGAGCTTTAAAAAAAAACTATACTACAAAATACAAAAGATAAAAAAAACTCAAATTACATTGACTTTTAATTGATTCTTTGGGGTATTTCAGTTTTATGATCTCAACAGATCCTTCTTCAAATTATCTCATTCATTCTCGTATTATGACGTCGGGCATTCCAATCCATTGAGTAGCTGGCACAACATGTTTACGATATGAATTTTGTTTATGTTCGCTCTTTCATAAAAATTGTTCTTCTCGTCTACGTGACAGATAAGAACAGTGTGTTTATAGCTATTTATGGATGCTACGATATGTTTCTTGATAAATGTTTTCTTTTTGGGAAAAATACTTGTTACACATGTGACGTCAATAGTGTTTTTAGGCATAGGCATAATGATCTAGGAATGGGCATAGATACTTCGACAGATAAATATGATGTCGGTATGCAGAATTAAAATGTGTTGTTGATCTGAAACTAATAAATTAGGTGTTATTGTATAGATATATTTTGTAAAAAAGAACACTTAAATTTAGCTAAATTAACAGATTCTCTTTGAATCTGATAACCTCTGTAGAGACATACCTAACCAATAAAACATCTTCAGTTTAGTTACAGAAAATATTCCTTAAAGTTGAATCTTACATTTTTATTTTATAGGTCAACTGAACTTTTGATAATATGCAGAATAAAAGTTCAAGGACCTCAAAATAATCATCTTCCTGCAATTCATCATCATGAGACGACCTTGCCTAGAACTATTCGCATACCTAATGCTGTTACAAAGCTACAACTTACATTCCTTGGTTAAAGTTACTTTGGAAGCCAGCCAATATGCCTATATTTCCACTCCAAGTTGCAAGCAGTTGCCTTGGCTAAGGCCACCGCCACCTGTGTGCCCAAATATGGAGATGGTGTGCATAACTTCACGGCAATTTCTTGCACGGGCTTGTCGCCGCATGTCGTACAACTTATTTATGTGCTTTTCCAGAAAGAAGAAAACAAACTATGCGAGGAGGGAGAAGATGAAGTCGAGGGGGAGTAAGTAAAGGAAAAACCCATATCAAAAACGACAATTAAAATGCAACATGTAGACGTCAACACCTTCCAATCACGGGCCAGTCACAGTCACAATACCAGTCACAACTCATACACACACACACACACACATTCTCCATAGTCACATGCCAAGGCGTTTCAAGGCGGACGTTGAAATTGGGCATAAAAACAGTACCGCAAAAGATAATCGCTCCCATGTTCCCAACCCATATCATTATCCCTCTCTTTTTTCTCTCCTTCCTTATTTATCAATCACAAACGCATTTCTCCTTCACTTAAAATGCAAATTTATGTCACAACAGAAAGAATAAAGAAGTAGGAAGAGCTATCGTAAAGAAATCCGAATAATGAATTCCCTAACAGAGGATTTGTAAAATATTTACTTAATTTATTAAGAACAAAACAATATTGCAAAGCAAGTTTTCATGCTATTTCCTGTAAATAATAGACTATATTTTACAGACGGGGTATGGAAAAGTAGCTTATTGAGATAGTAAAAGTTTTAAGGAGTTTATAAAATGAACTACTCTGACAGAGTTAGAACAATCCGATGAGATCCTAAACTGTGGAAGTCTCTTATGAACATGAACCTTTGTATAATATGTAGTGACAAGTTGTGTCCATCGTTTCATATGCCACAACAATTTCAGTATATTCTCCGGAAGGGTATTAAGAAGTTGAATAATATTCTGGTAGCGCCGTAACGTAAATTAAGTAGCAATATAAGTTTCTGTTAAATTGGCTCCGACAGCGCATAATTAATTTCGTATGCGTAGTGGCAAAGAATTGGAAGAAAGAACCATCTTGGAATGCCGTTGTTGATGTTTGATAATGCCTATGATGATTGCCACCGCTGAGGCCCCTGTACCGATAGGCATCATCTTCGAACCCGTACCCTCAGCTCATTTGCATTTACAAGCAAGTGCTAGTACCACACTTGCATAGGGCCCTCTGTGCGCCGCAATGTCTCTGATACTGGTAGTATTACTTGGATGGAGGGACTGGAGTTCATATTGGGGTTTAACGTACGACTCTGTGCCCAATTCTCAACATGAGTTAACCACAACGACGACGGCCTTCGCGTGCGTGACCGGCATGCGCTTAGCGGTCATTGATTGGCCAACAGCAACAGCAACAACCACAACGACTCCATCAACAACAACAATGTTGGACAGTTCTTTGACCATGTCTATGTTAGCTGAGGGCGCCGTGAGCAACAAGTGTGTGAACACATTAAACGGTGATTAGGCCCGACTCTGGGCCTTTCCTGTTCTCTTACTGTTGTTTTCTAAGCATTTTGAATCGTTTGTGTGTATTTGTAATCTCAAATTAGCCCCTAGAGTTTCAACAGTTCAAGTAATATCATTAGCGACAATGTGGGCGGTCAGATTGCACAAGTATTTACCTAATTACCAAGATCCAAGCAAAATAAAAAACAATCATCTATCAAAACAAAATAAGTTACCTGTACATATTAAGGTAAATTTAAAAAAAGCTTCACATAAATGTAGAATTAAATAAAGTTGTTTATTATTATTCAGATTTTATTCAAAACAATGCACACAATATAAGTCAAGGTGTACTTGTACATATAACTTACTTTAAATCAAAGTTAAAGCGAAGTCGAATGTTTAAAAGCAATGCTGACTAAACAGATGGCATCACTTATTTGTTTCATTAAATTTAAATATAAATCGAGACCAATAAAAAAAACCTTTCATATATTTGTACCATAAACGTTAATTATTTAGTTAAGATTATTAGCAAATCTAAAAGTTCATGATAAAGTTCGTATTAACCCTAACTTGAAAGCTTGAATACAGCATACTTTTCAGCACAGTTTGTTATTGTTATTATTTGTAAGGGGGCTCGTTCTTCGCTTATTGATTGTCTGCAAAATTCTAGAATCTTATCGATACATCTTTAATTATCTAAAAGTGGTTCAAACTTTAACTGCCAGACTTGAAAAACAAGTCATTAGTTCTGTTAAAAATATGCATATCTATTCGAAATAATATTTGTTTGTTTACATTAATGTGAAAAAGTAAACAAATTTAGAGATGACGATCGCAAATATTTGCCAATGACATTAATTTGTTGTTTATAGCGAATACTTCCCCGAAGCTATCACCAAAAAATAATACCGAAATGCTGTTCCGATGAGATAAACAAGATAACAACTGCTAGCACAACAATAATGATGTTGATTCTTGATTGATGCTTGATGGTTCGTTGATGACATGAAGACGACAGGCAATGTCAATACCAGCCAATTAGAGCATAACAAAGTGTTACTCACCATGGTTACAGTTTTAGCCAGAAGTTTATAGACCAATATATAAAAAGTTCCATGTTGCGATTGTGTTATCAGCCAACACAGTCTGATAAGGGAACCTCAATAGCTGCTGAAGTGGTCGCTTTATATATAAATCAATGAAATTCTAAACAGTCACAGCAATTGTAATCGAAAGCTAACAAAGAATACACGTAGTCCACAGTTCATCAAAATCAAATAATTTTTCATTTCCCAAGAAAATTAAATAAGAATTTTCTATTTAAAATGAGATCACAAGCTTTGTCAATCTGCTGCTGCCTGGCACTGTTGTCAGGCATAGCTGCCACATCGGTGTCCACCAACGAGACGGATTGTCCACAAATGTGTCCATCTATCTATAAGCCAGTTTGCGGCTCCGATGGCTTCAATCTTAAGGAATTCGCCAGCCTCTGCAATCTTCAGGCCAGTAATTGTCGCCGTGAACGCAATGCTCAAGCAGGTAAGTCCAAAAATTGGTTAAGCTGATCTACATTGTTCTATATATTATGTCTGTTCCTTTGTTATAGTCTTTGCCCAGACGGACATGGCTTGGTGCAGCTCGCAACAGGTTGAAAATTTGCAAGAAAAACTGGGCAACATTAAGCTGGATGTTGCCGACTGTCTGAAGCCCTGTAGTATGATCTATCAGCCCGTTTGTGTAACCAACGGCAAGTACCGTGGCCTCCTATCCAATGAATGCATTTTGGAAACCTTTAACTGCGCCCTGCAGGAAACTGGCGCCCAACCCGCTGAGCAATTGCGCATCCTTCGTGCCGATACCTGTTAATTCTAGCCTGAACACTACCTAATAAATCTGAGCACTTTTCTTACACGTAGACAATTGATTTTTATTTGCCAAAATACATTGTCTTAACAATGTGAAAACTGTTCAAACCGACTGAGAAATAAGGCTACTCTCAGCGGGGAAGAGGACATTGACTTTGAAAACGAAAGTCTTCCTACCGAAGTTCACTATCACAAGGGGTCAATAAACCTTGGCATGAACTCCATTGGAATTTAAAAAATTAATTCTCTAAATTTGTCTAATATTACCAGCCATGTAACACTGAGTGTGAATATTCATAACATATTTTAAAAGCTATGTTTTATGATGTCATGAACGGTTAGAACTTCATCTATTCTATTACCTGTCTTAGGATCTGTAAACAATATTCTTTAGCAGCTTTTCGAAAATCAATAAAAACAATCTCGATTTAAGTGTAGTACAATAGTTTTTCATTTATTTGCAAATTGATATCACATTGACAAAAGTAAATATTGCGCAAAAAGGAAATAAATAATTGTGTGAACAAATAACTAATAAGAGAATTGGAATGCATCATGCTGATCCTTGGCTGGGTTAGTTAAGTAATTAAGTACCACCAGAGGTTTCAGTCACGAGCTTACCAAATGAGATCTGTTATCCGGTTAAGGGGCGACACGTTAAGACTCTTGGCTCTCAAACACTTGGCTAGCAAAGTGTGCCGGGCAATTGGCTAAAACTTTGACAGAGCCAGGCGTGCAGCAGATCATCGTCCACACGTTCCTGTGTGTTGGCCCAGAAGAAGGTGCCGTTGTCGGTGCTAATATACTGCAGTGGGAGTTGCAGATCCCACAGTGTAGGCGTGGATGTCGACTGGGGCATAGAGGGTGTTGCAAGATTGTTGTTGCTGTTGTTGTTGTTGTGATGTCTGTGCTGACAGTTGCGTCCATGTTGGCAGGCATTGCAGCTCTGTGTGCTGGCCTTCTCCACATAGACGCTGCTGATAAGTGTGGGCGTATTGGGCGGTGGTGGTGTCTGTGTCAACTCCTCCTGTTGCACCTGCAGCTGAACTCTCTCCGCAAACTTTGTGGATAGACTCATCGGGCGTTGATTTGCTGTCATTGTTGTCATCACTGACAGCACTGCGCAGCAATTCCAGTGGTGGCAGCAGTGTCAGTTGTGTATTATTGAGATCCACATTGTTGGGATGGGGCTGGGGCGTGGGTCTGCTTTTGCCACCCACTGTCAATAGTCTTCGTAGTGGCAGCCAAACTTTACGCATACGCCGCGTTGCCTTAGGCTCCACTGTACCCATTGGTGTTGTTATGTTGTTGCTGCTAGCTGTCAAGTTTTTCGTATCCAGATACATGGCGATAGCTTTTGTTGTAATTTTTATGTTGTTGATGCTGTTATTGCTGTTGTTTCTTTTGGTCAGCGAGCGTTGCGTGTGCGCACCTCGCGAGAGTCGTTCGGTTTCTGATGCTGCTGCGCCAACCGGCGCTCATATTTATATATGAGGCGCTGCCGCAGCGCTGCCAATGGCCAGTCAAGAGTGAAATCGTATTCCGGCTGATCTCACGAGGCCCGAACACCGTACGAAATTTGAGTGCACTCTCATGCACACACACACACATACACACGCACACACATTGGTGTACACTCCTCATCGATGTTGAGGGAGAGGGAACAGTGTGCGAGTATTTCCCAAATAAATTCCAACAGGAATCCACAAGCTTGTGTGTACTTTTCCCATGCACGTACAATCGACAAGGGCCGCTTGATGAGTTTTGGTTGCAGGTAGATGAAGACGATGCCGGTTGCACAGTGGTCCAAGTGCTGATTGGATTTCAATTGTAAAATTTGATGAAACGAACATATTCAATAATATTTATCCTTCTTTTACTTGTATTATTCTATTTAAGCGTTTTAAAATATATTGTCTGTCAAAACAAATTATAAAACTGGTTACTAGGAATACAATCCATTTGGCTACCATATTTATACGACCACACTTTATTATAATAATCGTCTTATAGTCATAAAAAAATAAAACATCGCTTCAAAAGCTTATTGTTAGTTAAACTGATTATCATAAAAAAGAAACATGCAAACATACAATAAGAAAAATTGATAAACTTTACAATAAATAAAGGGAATTCATAAATTAACTGCAACAAAAATGTTGTAGAATTCTATTAAGAAACAAAAGTAGCTCTTAAGCGTGGTAGCAAAATTTTAGAGCTTTACAATAGATAAAAAGAATTCATAAATTCACAAAGTTAAGAATTGCTAAATTTGTTGACTTTTATAAATATTTGAATTAATTAACTTGTCCAACATTCACTTATCTGCAGTTGTTGTAGGAAATGCACTTTTTTTAAATTAAAAACAAATGGATTTGCAACCACTGTGCATCGCCTGTTCCGTCATTTATGCACGACTGACTTTGTTTTTACATTCACACGGTACCCGAAGCCGGAGCCAGAGCCAGAGCCCAGTAGTGGTTGTTGGTTTCTGGCTTGTCCAGCTCAAAGCCGTTTGGGCGCAGTGACGTAGCCTTTTTGGTCTCACTGTTGGTTCTGGGGGCAACAGCTGCACCTGTTCCATTGTTGCCCCTTGAAGACTAAGACACTGTGCATTTCCGTCCTGGCGCAGGCGGCGCACCGTTGCGAGTGTGGGAAAGGGCTTATAAGAATTTCACTTGGGTTATTCGGTTTTGGGTTTTTGGGCATTGTTGTTGTTGCTGTTGTTATATATTTTTGTTTCCTTTCTTGTGATTTTTTGGTGTTTTGTTGTTGCTGTTGCTGTTTTTTTTTCTTGGTGGAGAGCAGCTGTTATTGCTACTTGTTCGCCTGTTTGTTGTCATTTATAATCAAGGCTCTGAGCCCTGGCGCTGATAAGTTCATTTTACATTTTACGTTTCTCGATCCTAGCCGAAGGGGATTATGACATGTTGTTCACACGCTCGGCACAAAGGCAGATCTAATGAGGCCGTGACCTGATTCCACAACAGTCCTTTTGCTCTTTCCCACACGGAAAAACAAAACCAAGCCGGGTCTAGTCTTCAAAACTAGTCAGCACAATCAACCTGGCCATGGAACAAACACCAATCACTGAGACAGAGACTGAGACTGAGAGTTAGCCTGGCCTGTTTGCCTGAGCCCGGGGGCCAAATGCAACAAACTCGTGCCAATCGCGTGTACACCGCACGCCTTTAGCTTGTGAGCCACCGTCTCCATCGTTTTGGCCGCCATTAATCTTGAACTCTCCGCTGCACGTCGTCGTTGTTGTTGCCCCGCACATTTGCCCCCAATCAGCGCCTAGCTTTGAACTGCACGTTTGCTAAATTGAAAGCGACTTTGACTCCATCTCTGCCAGCAACTAAGACGCTGCAACTTCAGCCTCAACTCCAACATCAACGCCGACTTCGACTTCGACTCTGACTCTGACTCCGTCTCCAACTCTAAGCTGCGCATGCGCCTGCCTTAACGCCTTATTGGTAGACAACGGGACAGACTAACGCTCAGTTGGTGTCTTTGCCATTTTATACTCTTTCTATATGCTGCACATGCAATCTATCATGTCACTGCGCTGCACCTTAAAATATTATAAGCAGACTACTCTATATTTAAATATGTTGCATGTGAATTTAATTCCTTTTCTAGTATATTATTAAAGCTCTCAATGAGTTGATATCTATGTACATTAGATTACTTAAAATCGCTTGTGGTTTCATTATGCCACAATAGATAGTATCTACATTAAGAATTTAGTAAAAGGTTCTTTGTTTCAGCACTTAAAAGTTATAAATAAAAGTTTCAGCGTTCAGTGACCCTTTTCACTTAATTTCCTTATATGCGATATTAAGACTTTTAGAGACCAACAGTTCGTAATTCGTTAAAGTTCTTTTAGCTCATCTAGAGTATGGGTATCTGTAGTAATTTCAACCAAGAAAATAAATTTTAGGTAGAGTGATTGAACTTCATGCTAGAGCTTTGCATAATTTCAGCTTTTTTTAGCCACAAGCATCCAGTTGGCTTTTGGCTTTTGGTTCACACGGCAGGCGACCAAAGAGGCAACATGGCAACAAGGGGCAGACAAGGCAAAGCGGCAGACAAGGCAACAAGGCAACAAGTTTTTTGCGCAAAGTTAGCGCAAAGCTTAAAAATATATATGACAAGCAATTAGTGTGCATTGGGGTTAGTTGAAAATGGTTTTTGGTTGCGGTTAACTGGGTGAGTATGTATTAGAGTGTGTAAGTATTTTTGCATGTACTTTGTGATTGGATGCAACTGCGTTACTCATACGACACGTGTGACGACAATGTTGAAAGTTAAGGCTGCTGAAAGCTGAATCACAGCATAGATGTAGTTGTTGTGGCCACTGCTCGATGTCAGCAGAAAAAAAGGCCAAGCTAGCAGCTAACAAACCACAAACAACAAGCTAACGGAAGTCATGGGCAAAGACAAACAAACAAGAGATTCTGCAGCATCATGGGAACTGCTTGTGCCGGCAAAAAAAACGTCGCGCCAAGCACAAGTGTCATATTGCTGGGATGGCGATAAATATAAAAAAAATTACAAAAAGTATAAAAAAGACAACATTTTATACACATAGTTGTCTGTGTGTTTGTGCCAGCTGTCCAGTAGCTTGAGCCGAGATCAGCGAAAGAAAAAAATAACGAAAACAAATCTCAGAACGACAACCGGATGTTGAAGTTTATTGCTATGGGGATGAAGGCGACAATTTTGCTATGCAAAAGTTTTGTTTCTTGATTCGCTTGGTTTTCTTTCTTATTTTTTTTTGGAAATCCCAAAGCTATATTTAATACATATGTATATATGAATGGGAAAAGCTCTAAGCTGAAGCTGCTACACTTAATCGATATGCTTCAACGAAATGCTGGCCACTTAATGTTGTTCTTGTTATTGTCGTAGTTGTCGCAGTCATCATCATCAGCCAAGCATGCGACATAATTGCGCGAGTTAAAGCCCCCCAAACAAGCGGCAGCCACAACAGCAACAACAGCAACAACAGCAGCAACAACAACGGCAATCAACAACAGCAACAGCAGCAGCAACAACAACAAACAGCAACAACAATAACAACAAGCAGCAAAACATTTCAGCAATCCATCGGATCGCATCACAATCCAGCCATCCGTCCAACGTGTGGGAAACACACGACAAATCTGTTTCCCACGGTCTCGTAAAGTAGGCACAACACTACACACAACACACACTCTCAGTCGTAGTCGCAGCCACAGTAGGCTCCCATTTGTGCATAAGCATATGAGTGTGTGTGTGTGTGTGAGAGAGCAGAGCACCAAAGAGCCGACGAATAGGAGCAGCCGTTGAAGCAGCAGCGCAACTGTCATCATTGACAATAAGTATGACATGGACGACGGCAACATCGACGGCGACGGTAACAGCGGTGGCAGAGAAGCAACAGCAACGGCAACATCGACGGCACACTGAGAGCCACGCGCAGACCCGTTCTCATACTAAATCCAAAGATCCAAGAGCCTCGACTTCGGCTCCCTCTGCAATCAATTTTGAAGACGAGCGCGCGCCAGAGCGCAACCAAGGCACGCTCTCTCGCTCATGCTCATTCAGGCAGCAGTGTTGTCGAGCACAGTGGGATCAACTCTGATATTAAAAGAAATGGAAGTAGGTTATGTTACATTTATTTTGATATATACAAAATTAGGTAATCTTTCATGTCGCAAGATACTTCCAGAAAATAATTTAGAGAGCATTAGACAAAGTTTAAAATACACCTAAAGCATTGGTGTTGGCCTCCGGCTTTAGCATACTTCATATTAAGCATTTTAATCTTTCTCTCAAGCTTTGAAAATCTTAATTCATTAATTCATTCATTAATTTATTGAGAAATAATAATGGCTACAATTAAAAACTTTAAAATTATCCTTAGAATGACTAAATCTTTATTATGAATGTTTATAGTAGCCGGCATTTTATCCAGATGGGGAGGTTCAATTCAAACAATTTAATAATGGACTCTGCAACACTGTATTATGATATTAATTTTCCTCTTCATTTAATTACCAGCAATATTCAGTTAAGTTCAGAACAACATTTTCAAATTTAACGGTCAGAATTTTTAGCAGCATACTTTAGGGATTTTTAGCTTATTACATTTTTTTAAATAGCCTGCACTCGATTATAATTGAACTACCAATTTAGAGCTAAAAATACTAAAATAAAGTATATTTACAATGATTTGAAGTTCCTAATAATTGAATTTCCGCACAGTTTAAAGCAGTTTGAGCAAGTGTTTCCTTGTTCTATGCTCCCAGAAGTATGCAACAAGAACTTAAATATTTACGCTATAACACAATATTCAGAGTAAGTCAAAAATTTCAAATACATGAGAAAAGAAAATATGGTTAGTATGTTTAAAAGTAAATAGTTAAAGTGAAAAGTCAAAAATAAATACGAGTAATTTACATAATTTAAATGCAAATGTAATTATTTCTGAGACAGAAAATAGTAACAATATTTAAGCAATTCATTAGCACAAGTTTGAAAGTTTGATTGTTATTAACTTCGATCCACTGTGCGCAGTATTGCCTGGCAACTTGGCAACCCCAACCCCCAAACCTGTGCATGCAATGGACTTCACAGTAGCCTCTCTTTGTGCTGCCGAGTGCCGCTACCGAGCCGAGACCGAAGCCACGAATGCCACCACATCGTATCTGTGCTCGTGTGTGTGTGTGTGAGCGATCATGCGGGAGCTCAGTGGTTCAGTTGGCTGTAGGGAGAGCGTCGTATAAAAGTAACGTTGGGAACTTGTTTGCCACTCATTTCACAAACGTGCCGCTTGTTGAACGCAACGCTAAACGCGACGCACGCGCAATTGCCCCAAAGAATAAAATACAAAACGTTATCGTAATGTGCGCCTAACGAACAAAACGAAAAATCAAAACTATAATATTGAAAATTGTGAACGTGATTCAAATCACAACATGGTAATGGAGATGTCGAAGACGTATCAGTACCGCAAGGTGATGAAACCGCTCCTGGAGCGCAAGCGACGGGCACGCATCAACAAGTGCCTGGATGATCTCAAGGATTTGATGGTGGAGTGCTTGCAGCAGGAGGGCGAGCATGTCACGCGCCTGGAGAAGGCCGACATCCTCGAGCTAACTGTGGATCACATGCGAAAACTTAAACAACGCGGTGGCCTCTCATTGCAGGCCGTCGGCAGCAGCGGTGGCAGCAATGTTGCCGCCTCCAGCACTAGTGCCGCCCACGTCGAGTCCTTTCGCTCTGGGTATGTGCACGCAGCCGATCAGATTACACAAGTGCTGTTGCAGACACAGCAAACCGATGAGATTGGCCGCAAGATTATGAAGTTCCTATCGACGCGTCTAATTGAACTGCAAAGCCAATTGCTGCAACAACAGCAGCAGCAGCAGCAACAGCAACACCAACAACAATCTCTGCCCGCCGTCGGCTTCGCATCAGGACGCTTAGCCTTTCCGTTGCTGGGCGGGTACGGTGCTGCCGCCGCAGCCAGCTACAGCGCCTTTCTGGCGGGCAAGGACGAACTAATCGATGTGACATCCGTGGACGGGACAGCGATATCCGAAACGGCGTCAGTTAGTTCGCAAGAGTCAGGCGCCTCAGAGCCCGTCTGGCGGCCCTGGTAATCGACTTGGCTAATCGAAGATGTCTGTATCCCTGTCAGCCTGGCGACATCAACTAATTTCTAGATCTTATCTTTAGTATTCCAAATGGCTATTAACCGATTGCTGCAACCGCAGCAACAACAACAGCAAAATCCGTTGTCTTCCAAAGCAAATTGAAGCATCAAATCGATCTGTTGATCTGATTCGTTGCACTGTGCATTGTTTTTAATTTACTTTTAAGATATTTTTGATAATTTTGTATATTTTGTATTTCAACTGTGATATAACTAAAGTACGTTGCGATTCAAATTGTATTGAACTTCGCCAACTTCCTAATAATTTTGCTAAAGTTTCCTAGAGTTAAAAGTGTGTGTCGTTTATAAGTAAGTCCTAAGTAACTAAAATAAGCTTTAAATAATTTTTAATTGTTAATTTATGAATAAATAACAAATAAACAGCAATTCTCACATTTTAATTATTGGAATTCATTAAAATATTACATACATCATATCAATTTCATAACCCCAAAAGGATTTAATGTTCTCATCAGCATTGGAAAATTCCAACTGAAAATCAAACTGTGTTATTATATTGAAGCTATTTATAAATTAAAAGTGGAAGCTCTTCTAATTTATTCTGTAAAATATTTGAATAATTTAAAAATTCATTCATTAAAAGGGAAAACTTATGAATATGCAATAATGTTCTATAAGATTTGAGTTGGATTAGGTCAGTTAAGTCTCACACACGACGAACATTTGATTTCAGAGGGAAAAAAAATCTTTGTATACTATTATCGTGGAAACAATATGGGATTAATACACGTGACTAGTAGATTTGAACATATAACAGCATTCATAACAATTATCAAAATTGATTCAAGGAAAAAATGTATTTAAGATTATACTTATTATATATACATATGTATATAGTGAACAGGTCAAAAAAATACTTAATATATGCGGAATGGAGATGATTTATATAATGATCCATATATGCAGTCAAATTCTTCTATAACGAAGTGTTTTAGAGATAGAAAGTTGAGTTATGGGACCTATCTTTACATAGAATTTCATTGAGAATCCATTTACATACATATGTATATGTATACGTCTCAGATTCAATCAAAGCACAGTGTCTAGAGTTCCACATAGATGATATGAACGGATACTTATCTATGAACACAAAATATGTGCTGAGTGTGCGTTCAATAAGTTTTCAAGCATATCTTCAACATAAGTGCTCTTATTTCGAAAGTGATCTGTTGCCACACACAAGCCAAAGCACACAGATACACACACTATAATGTGTTGACTTTTACTTTTATCAGTTTGTGATCTTCACATTACATATAGGCAACAAGAACAACAGCATATCAGAAGTTGCCGTCAGACAAGCAATTAAGAACTTGTAGCTACTGTAAATAGATGTTAATGTATATGTAGATATGTATATATTCAACATGCCCGATTGATCATTTACAGAATCAATTCTGATTTCGGCTCAGCAATCACAAAATTACCCTGTCTAATTGGATGCCCGTCGATTAACTTCTGATTAGACTGAAACTGGTTGGAAAACAACCCCTAAAAATTGAGCTGGAAGCTGTTGCTTTCACTTTGATTTCTACCTGCGAGCAGGTAAACAATCAACAGTTAAGCCTTAAGGGACTCCAACAATAGGGTCTCAGCTTAGGGTTCAGGTAGTCCACAAACGATCGTTATAAATAATGACCAGTGGATTAGCCTGTCACGCTGATTAACAAAAGATTGCAAGAATATTATTTTAGGATTGCTGAAAATTGATTGTCATTGAATAATGAGAACAAAATTGTTTTTTTTTTTTTTGTAAATTGTATATATATTTTTGTAAAAATATGAGTAAAATTTATCACAATTTTTGTAAAGCTCAGTTGAGTTTTGCGACTTGCAGTTAATTTTGTTTTTGTATGTTTTGTTCAAAAATTAACAGAAGACGCTTTAAAGCAGGAAGCTGGAACCGCTGGTCCCAAATGGAAGACAATGTTGCGTTGGTTTTCAGATTGATGATGCTTTTAGGCTTGCACCCAACGATCCTGGAACTGAGCGACGGCAATTTCGTTGGCGGTGCTGCAGTACAGAGGCTCCACAAGATCGTTGTCGGCGGGCAAGTCGGAGGCGGCAGTCCAGAAGAAGGTGCCGTGGGCAGTGCGGACAAAGTGAACGGGAACTGTTGGCAATTGCTCGATTTCGTAGTCCTCAATTTCGCAGGAGGCGGAGAGACGCTCATTGGCTTCGTTCTCGTAGGACTCCAGGGAATCGGCGCAGCAAGATTTGTTGGCGATGGACTCAAGATCAGCATTGCGACTGTTCTCAATGGATTCCAGAGACTCCAAAGAGTTGGCCTTGTGTGTGTTTTGCATGTTCTGTTGCTCCTCGACCTGTTGCTGTTGTTGCTTGAAGATCTTTTGCAGCAGCTTCTTCACGCTGTATGATTTTTTGTTGGCTTTGATGTTTATGTTGTTGTTGTTGATGATGATGTTCTTGTTCTGGCACATCTTGAATTGTGGTTGTAGAATGTAGCTGAGTTGCTGTAGCTGTTTACTGTACGAAGCGTAGTGCTCGAATGATGTCTGATCCTCTGGATCGACTGCCTTTTATACCCGCACAGGACCAAAAACGAAACCCAAGCCGACAGCAGGTCGGGACTGAGAAACACAGGGGTCGGGGGCAGAGCCAGGCAGAGAGATACACCAGATATTGTGCGAGTGTGGGAAAGTACAAGGATACGTGCACGAACAAAACAAGTAAACGAGAAAATCCTGCACACACACGCACGCACACACTGACAAAAAACGGCAGGTGTGTTTTGAAACGGACAACTGGGACGGACCTGCTTGCCATTAACCTGAATGCGTTGGAGTGTATCGGCATGTGGTGCTGCACTGCTCCCACCTGCACTGTGTGCATAGCAATTTTATCCTGAGCCAGGATCGTGAGAAGCGAGACTTTCTACCAGTTCCCACAGTTTTTCGAAGGATCCTTTTTCGAGCCTATTGAAAAAAAAGAATCTTTTTGCTGATCACTTTTGGTTTTTATATGCTCCTCAGTTGTTATCGTTTTTGTTGTTGCTGTTGTTATCCTTCGTTGCTGTTGCTGTTGTTGTTGTGTTGTTGTTGGCTGGCAGCTCTTTATGCACTTATCTCGTTTTGGTTGGCATAGAAATCCCTTTTTCGGGTCTTGAACACGTGTGCAACGCTGCCCCCGAAATCGTGGGAGAATATTTTCAATTTTCAACGCTCCGAAACGACCCAAACAATTAATGGTCTGACAGTAGAAGCCCAGATCAACTAGTTGAATAGGCTCTGGGATCATTTAATGCGCTGTAATTTGAAATTTATAAAATTTTGTGTGTCTGTCTGTCTCGAGGCGTTGCCCAAACGAGCGAGAAAAAAAGAAGGATCATAAAAAGAAAAAAAAGTAAAAGGAGAATAAAATAACCAAAAACGTGTCAGGCATTTTGAAAGCCGAAGGAGTTGCTTTTAATTTTATTTCGATGGCACACAATTAGCAGGCGACTCGAAATGGTTGCCCCTACCCCCTGTCTGTGCCTTATTAAGGGGCACTTTGTGTGCTTCCCGGAGGAGCTAACACACACGCACAGCGGTGCGCCAGTGTTGTCCTTTTAGGAACAGACTTGGGATCAGAACGAAGCGGATCGGTCGCAAGTTGGACACGTGATGGCGCGTGATGCGTAGATCCATGGGAACTAGATTTAAGGTACGATCCTTTACTTAATGGATTGCCATTGACTGAGCCATAAATAATTGTAACGTATGTGCGTCCTTTTTTTTTGTGGAGCTACAATTTCTATGCCTGGGAGACAAATTAAGATTCAAGAAGCGTCTTTTCTAGTGAGAAGTTGTAGGCTGGCATTAACAGTTCGTTACAAAATTGTGTGTATCAACAGATTGTGCAGTATCTTAGATACATCCCATGATTGTTAGGTTCGCTTTGGACTTATTATTGTTGTGGGTTGGTCGAGCTGATTGTGTGTGTTTTCTTCTGAGATGAGCTCAGCTCAGCCATTGAGGTTCAATTAGAAGAGAAGGCAGCAATCTAGTTATTTGTTGAGACAGTCAAACAATAAATAGTAGAGCAGATAATGCAGAACGAGATTTGAAGTCCTGTGTTAGTAAAAGGAAGTATTATGTCTTGGACTTATATATTTGGTATAAGGATTGCCTTTATTTACAATATTCAATAAGGACCTATTTAAATGACCAAAGTGCAATAAAATTCTCACTTTTCTATTTAGTAAACAAATTAAATAATCAAATAATATTTAAATATTTATTGATTGGAAACTAAGAAACTATAATACATATTATATAAAATCAGTAAATTTTCGTAAAATAGTCGTCCAATCTGATTTACATGTATACTTACTATATTTCTTTATTTATTTATTACGTTACTCAGCAGTACAAGTATAAACTTTAAAGGAAATTTATTACTTCCAATACGGCTGACAATATGCGAAGTCAGTACTGGATTCATACTCCATAATTAGTTATATTTATTATGTATTTATTTAATGTCATTCTGCTTTTGAAACTTACTACAATATTTGGTAAATAGATTGCTCAATTTGTTCAACAATACGTACACACCAATCTATAGTCATGCCCTTTGACGACTTGATCATCTATTTGGGGAGATTGCCATTTTTATTTATAAAAGATCTGTGCATAAAAGAGTCCTGTGATACCAAGAAATTATTTTATAAAAAGATAACAACATAGTTGACCAATTCAGTCAACTGGTTGAATTTGTTGTGAATCCGTTTCATGGAATTAGGAATTACGGCCTTGAATGTTTTGGTCGAGTCATGCTACCATATCATTATTATGCACGATTGTGTGTTCTAATTGTGTTTCGTCCTTGGCTCTATTTATGTTGACTCATTCCCCTACTTTTCATTTTATGGCCCACGTGCATGCCCAGATCCAATAGAATAGCCACCAAATTTCTATGGGAAACCAAAAACCCAAAAAATAAAGTAATGTTCGAAAAGCCCCGCTGGGGGTCTATAGAAACAGGGACAAACTGAAAGATATACAGATAGCTGCTACCAATGTAGCGGTTTTTGGGCTACCGTGGTGCCTTTTAGACCAAAAATCGTTTCCAGAGAAATCTTTGACCTGCTCAGTCGATGAACACGTGCACTGATTTCTTATCGTTGTCGATCATTAAAGGTTCAGAAAATTTTAGATTAGCTCGAAACAAAAACCTGGGACACAAAAAAAAAACAACAAAAACAAAAAAGAAACGTACAAATAAGAAAAAATATATATCAACATTAACCTGACCCCTCACCGATTGCTATTGTTAGCAAGTGTTTAGGTTCCTGGCCCAAGTGTGCGTACACACATGCACTGTCGGCGACAGGGACGTGGACGTGGATTGGGAATGAGAACGTGAATCGTCTTGTTTGAACACGTGACGACCTCGTTTTCGATCGCTGCGGGGTGTTGGTGTTACGAGGCCGTCTCGAAATTGCTCCGCCGCCAACTGACACGTCTGCTTGATGCATGTACTATCCATACCATATTCAGCAAGTGCGAAGCCTGTCCAAAACCCAGGGGACAGACTCGATAGATCCATACGCTACGTGCGTAACTTGTAAGCGGCGAATTTTCACACATGTGGCCAGCACAGAGAGGTTGGGAAATGCCCGCAATCATTGGTTCGCGTCAGTCAGGTCCAGTTACAGGACATGGAATTTCCACCAAAACCTTGTTGGTGTTAACTGTCTCGATGTTACGGTATTTCCGTTTGCTGGTCAGCGTGAACTTCAAACGAGGCGTGCGAAAAATTCAACGGAATGTAACCCTAGAGACAGCGACACCAATCACTTAAGTTGGTCTAGTCTATCTCTACAATACACTTAGCGAAAAACGACATGTTTAATTGTAAATTAAACTGTAATGTTTAAACTATTATATTTCCGATGCTTCTCTGTTGGTCTTATCTAATGAATCTCAACAGTTTTGCCATTACTTTTTAAGAGTTTTTAAAGTTTTACAAATGCTGTTGGACATTTTGAAAACCTATTAAAATATTCAGTTCTTATACTATCTAAGAAATCTCAGCAAATGAACCAATACAATAAAACTTTCTTCCAATGAAAGTGTTTTTTTTTATAAGGGAATGTTTTGCTCAGTGTAACCACTTAGACAAGCGATAAACTCATATGCATTGCAGTTAAAATAACAACAGATACAAATCGCTGATACATTTGAATAACGACCCACGCGACGGCAACGGCGGTTTTTGTAATGATAAAATAACATACCATAACACATACTACACACACAAAGCGTAGCACTATAAAAATAAAAAGAATTTATGCTATCGAGACTGGCAAACACATGTGGGGTCCTTTTTTGTCATCATATTACATGCGAGACATAATGTACCGCACTTGACACGAGACAGCGCGACATGTTGAATTATCTTTTAGTTTACAAATTAGTATGTGAGATACATGCGGGAGGCAGTCAGTATTCTTGGAAGACAGACATTGTTAGTTTAGGACAATCACCATGCACCATGCAGGATCGATACCCAATAGCTCAAGTGAACACCAATTGCCAGTTAGTCGCCTTGGCCGCCCATCACTCAGCGCACGTGCAAGGCACAAAAGGGGTTGTAATTACAGTTTAACTCTGTGTTGCCGCCCTCCCTAAAAACGAGCCTTAACAACACCACACCGACACCAAACAGACACATACACCGCAGTAACCACACCAAGGGGTCCGAGTCCGGTTTTATGCAGATTCGATCCCAACAGCAACACGTGCAACCTGATGAACTGATGAGCATGCGAGGCGTGGACAGGTCTCAGACTCGTTTTTGTGTATTGCCACTCAGGGGCGTCATTGATTGTTGCAGCTAAGGTTTCATACCACATAGCTTACAGGGCAGGACCTCCTACTTAAGACCCAAGAGAGTTCGATTTCGAGTTGCCTCAACAACGTTCAGTTCTGTAGATCACAGCTGGGGTGTTTGGTTCCATTGACACGTTTCGGGGGGAGCACAAACACGCACCTACAAAACCGAATCCCCTAAAGCATTAAATTGAACACTCATAAAAAGATATCTATATTCCATTCCCGTTCTGACTTTTTACACACACATAAAACAAAAACGAAACCCTCCATATAATTTTACGTTTGCATGTCTATAGTAGTTCCACTTAATCCTTTTCAAACTAATTATAAAAATACAGACCCCGAAATCCTTTTAACAACTAATGATTCAGAGCTGTCTCTGTAAGATAACATATCTTACTTTCATATTAGGTTTCAACTCAGACATTGCTCTTAATCCTGAAATCATAGAGCATGAACTGCAATAACAGATCCACAAAGATTGATCTTGATAATTGGAGTGTTCAAGGAATTGTGTTAATGTTTTGAGGCAACATTAACAAGTCTAGACAGATTTAAGTACAAAATGGGTACAGTTGACTCACTTATAACTTTGGTTTAGCAATCTCTATTAAAATGATCTAGATAGATTTGTGTGCAGAATAGGTACAGTTTACTCACATATAACTTTGGTTAAGCAATCCTTATGAAAATGATCTTAATTTGAGCTAAACTATCAACATTTGGCTAAATATAGGATTGGTACAAGTTCATTTATTCAGATTTCTCTAAGCTGTTTCCCAAAAACAAAACTATATTCCATTTGAAATTGTATAATTATACTATAGTTAGCTAAAGAAGAGTAAAATCGAATACAGAGAAATGTATGCTATAAAAATATACATCTGATTTGAAAAATATTCACGAGGGGTCAAAAGATCTGAGAATTCGAAGTTGGAGCTGTAATATAACCAATAAGTAAAATCTCAACAAGATATATTTTGGTAAGATCCAATAAAATGGATAAATGGATTAATGGAAACAACTTAATTTTTGTTTTTCACGCCGATTTGTTATTTTATTAAAGGCAGGTTACGTTGAATTTTGCTAATAGGCTAAAAAAAATTTTATGATGGATAACTTTTGGTTTTTTTTTTAGCTTCTTAAACTCAAGTGTTGTCAATAAAAAGTCAAATAAGATTTTGTTGTTTTCTGTTCAAGTTTTAGTTTTATTACTATTAAAGCTGGCATTGTTTTTGTAATATCTAAAGTTAGTAGAATCTCTTTCATTTGTATATCTTATTACTATTAAAGCTTGAGAATAGTTTCTAGTTAGTTATAATTTGCCTAAGTCTAAGTAAAGCTCTTGTTATCACAGTTTTACATCGAGTCAATTGGAAGACATGATTCGTTGTTGTTATGGTTGTAGTTGTAGTTGTTGTTGCCGTTTACCAGGGGCGCCACATTGGACTGTTGCTGGCTGGCTGGGGGCTGGTTGCTGCCTCCGATTCCTCAGCATCACTGTGATAGCCCGAAGATGCTGGACTAACAGGACGGCTGACTGTAGAGGATTGCAGTTCGTGTTGCTGTTGCTGTTGTTGTGGTTGCTGATCAGCTTGCAACATGCGTTGGAACTCAATGCCCAGATGCGTCATCACCGTTTTGCCCACATCAACGCTCATGGCCGGAGTGCAGGCCATTACACGAGAGATTTCGCTGACGGCATTCATGTAGCCATTCTTGAAACTGTCCATGGGTACAGGTGAGACCGGCGCCTGTTGCTTGATGAGCTGTTTACGCATGAAGACAAGTGCTGCCTCGAGCATTTCAGCTTTGTCCAGTCGCAGTATGGCATCGTCGCCCTGGAACTCGGCAACAAGTGTCTTCAGTGTGTCCAGGCACTTGTTCATTCGTGCCCGACGCTGACGCTCCAGCAAAGGCTTCTTCACCTTCAGATAATGTTGTGTCTTCGAGACGTAAGCGGATTCAGTTTGTGGTGCCATTTCTTAAATTTGAGATAGAGTGTGTTGCCTGAGATGTGCACGGCTTGCAGGATGCTGTGTGAATGATGCTCTTGTCGACTGCAACATCGTCTTTTATAGGCAGCAGTGCAGTTCGGCTTCGGGTCCTGCAGCCAGGACCTGCTGCAGGTAGAGCCGAGCTGAAGAAATCTAGAAAACTCTCTCACTCTCGGATCTTAGCTCTGTGCGTGGGAAAGGAAATCGTTGATAGACCCTAAAACTGAGACTCATACAACAACAATAACAATAAATACTATAAGACGATTGTCTAGTTGCGTGTCTGACGCATTGTAACTGCAATTAAACCGTAAAATTCTGGCCAAGAATAGAGAATAGACTGTCCAGACAATTGACCCAATCGTTCTGATTTGTCTTCCTGGGGACGGAAAGTAAATTGCTGAAAATTGTCAATGTGCTGCGGGCTGTGTGGTTTTATATGGTTTGTCCTTCCAAATGCATCTTAAAATATAGCTTAAAAAGACTTGATATCGGCTAATATGACAAAGATATTTGGCTCAACTGCAACTTTATTATATTAGCCTCTTTAAACAAAATATTTGCTAAGAACTTGAATCAAATATTTCATACTTGGCTTAAGAAAATCTGAAATTACAAAACTTCGAACTGATTTTGGGCTAAATATCCCGGATTTTTTTTCTGTGTACTACTATGGACATAATAAGTCGAATGCGAATTTTGTATACAATTTCTGGTTCACTGCTTACGCATTCAATCTTAGGCTCCAGTTAGCATTCATGCTGCATGCTGATAGCCCCATTGCGGATAGTGGCACCCGCAGTTCAGCACTCGACAGACGGCACTCGGCAGTCGTCACTCTTGAGTCGTCAGTCGTCAGTCGTAAGTCGTTCGTCTGCTCGATTTTCGTATCGTGAGAACCGCTCGAGAAACGTCGTGTGTTTCCCACGCGATGTGCACACCTGCCATTTAAGTCGCTTATATGGTTACGATTACAAACACAGCAGCAGCAACAACAACAATAATAATAATAATAACAACAACAGTAACAACAGCAGCAACAGCAACAACAACAACAACAACAACATGAGGGCCTCGACTGACGACGGCACACATTTATTGCGCCGGCGCGACGCGCATTATCAACGTCGTGTGTCTGACGGACTGACTCACTGACTCACTAACTGACAAACTGTCTGTCTGTCCGTCTAAATGTCTGACTGATTACTGACTGCTTTACTTTAGTTTTTCACTCTTGTCGTCATCAAGTTGCTGTTGTTGCTGGCGTCGTCGTCATTGTCGATTGTTTAATTTAAATCGCCGTCGCAATGTCGGCGCTACTTGGCTTCAGCTTAATGATTATACCTCAAACTCAGCAGCTCCGAGGTTTCTGCGGAATTGTACGCAATAGTTATTTGTACTTTACGACATGCGCTAATTGAACCACAGAAGACTTTATGAGCCACAACATCTACAGCTTCAACTACAGCTTTAGCTACCGCTTCACCTGTTGATTGGCCAAAGCCGAAGGTGAAAAGTTGGCGCTACCATTGACGTGATTGGAATTGGAATTGACTTTTTTATAGGTGCTGCTGTCGGGCAACATCAATAGAACTCAATTGTGGATTTCATTTGATGAGCATTGGGTCATATGGCAGCGTTCTTTGATCAACAGGTGCTTAATTTAAACATTTATAATCTATCAAGTATACGTAAGTTTGTGATGTAAGAATGTCTGAGTGGGAAGAAAAGAATATTCAAAAATCGTTACTAAGCAATAAAAATGACTTCGCGAAAGTAAAATCCTATAATTATACAACCCCATAAAGGAGAACCTAGCATAAGAACCTTAGAATCTTAAGTATACATAAATGCCAAATAAGCAGCATACTCTTAAATTGCATAGCATTATGAAAGTATTGAAAAGGTTTCCCGTTATGATTTATCTTAAGTTTTTACTACTAATCAACTCTTGGTGCCACAAGCGATTAGTTTCGTTGAACTCAAACATTCAAAATATGGTCCTTAGAGGAAACTTAAATTTACTTTAAGTAAATATAGTTAGGAGAACTTCGTAAGTTTCAGAGACAGTTCCCAGGCTGTGTCAAATTAGTTGCCCTTGAGTTCTAACTAGAATGGAAAATTAGCTGGACGATAAGTGGACAATTATTATGGTCATCATTGTTAAAATACCTGTTGTTGTTGTGGGATCAGACTCGAAGTAGTTTTCCCAACTTTAACTTCCAATTACTTAAGTCAACTTAAATTTAACTAAGCCCAATATTGACGAACTAAACAAGCCATTCCAAGCACTCAATTTAATAGCAATAGACTCTAAAATTATTTCGTATCAACCGAATTTAATTAAATATCAATTTGCTAGACACTACCCCTAAGGTGTCGCGTGCCTTACAGTCCTTGAGTTTGATTAAACTTAAATGGAAAGCACTCAAATTATAATCCACAAAGTGCCCAGAGAAATTAAATCAAGTGGCGATCAAATACTGCACCTTGTGCAATTGCAAATCAAATTCATAAGTGGCACGTGACCGCCCAACGCCTGCCCAGCACGAGACAAGTGCATCTGCCACGCGGCGGCTACAGGCAGCAGCAGGCGGTGCAAGCTTTCCACAAGTGGTAAGACCCAAATAAATATCAATCAGGTGTAAATTGGGGCAGGAGGTTGATTCGGGTAGCGCTTTCGGATTTGATAAATGAACGCGTGGCAATTAAGCAACGTGAAATGCACAGGCAAACACTTGTTTGAGGCTTTAGAGGTCGCTGTGGCAGTGGCAACGAGACTTTCGCCTGGCAGCAAGTGCAATATGTGTCAGGCAGTCAATATCCACCACCAAAACAACAACAGCAACAACAACAACAACATCAGTGACAACAACAAAAACAGGAGAGCAACATAAACATGAAACGGGCTGTGGCCTAAATTGCAAGCAGCTGCCACTCGAACCGTGGGATATTTTTCCCCTAACCAACCGAGGGCCATCGAACCTTATCCATGGGAACCACAACTGCTCGACGCTCTCAATATTTATTTTGTGCGTTCGTTATATTGAATAAGTAAAAAAAAAAACGACAACAACAGCAACCCAAAGGAAACCTCGACAATAAGGGGTGAGGACGGACAACTGACAAGATTATCCTGCACGTGTTGAGCTTGTTCTCTGTTTCTTTCCATTGGCATCATGATGAGCCTGCGCTGAAAGCGTGGCAGGCAAGCGTTGGGCGGCTGTTGATGTTGCTGCTGCTGCTCTTGGTGTTGCTCCTCTGAAAGTTGCAACATCAGTCATCCGCGTGCTGGGCACATGTGTTGCCCATGTGGCACTTGTCGTTGTTGGGTGGTGCTTCGTTTATCGTGCTTTGGGTGGTGGTTTTTTGTGATTCTGGGCGCTATAAAAGCGCGACACTTGCCATCCCAGCATCACAGTTGAAATTTGCATCGCGACACGCAAAGAGCACATCAAAAAGAAACGAAAATCATGTCTAAAGTGAAGAATCTAATTGCCAAAATGTTGCAACGACGAGGCAAGTGCAACAGCAGCGGCAGCATCAGCAGTCATAACAATAACAACAACTATTGCCAACACTACGAGAGTCTCGAGGAGATAGCACAGAATCTGGCTAATGAGCGAATGTTGCAAGAGACAGCAATGGCCACACAACAAATGCTTTTCTGTCTGGAAACCGCAGACGGTTGTTTTTATTGGCATGCACAGTAGCAACATCGGCTTCAACAGCAGCAGCAACAACAACAACCGGTAGTTAGAAGCGGTCAAATGAATGAATGAAAACAGTTCTTCAATGGAGCCATCCAGTCAGCTAACCACAACATGTGAATTGAGTTGCATGCAACAAATGAGAAAATGAGGAACTAGTTGCCAATGCAACCAACAATCAACAGCAGCAATGCCAATGACAACGTCTTCTATGGCAATGTGTTAATTAAATATTTAATTCCAACTTATGCCAAGCTTAAATACCTTGTGATATATCAGTATGTTCTCATACACATGCTCAGAATCGACTTAATTTTAGTTTATAGTGCCATTAGCATAAATGTTGTTAGTTTATAAGGTAATAAAAACACAAATGCGTTGCAAATTAAAAATATGTAATCTTTTTTATGGCGGATTTTAAAACTTAAGCCTTAAATATCGTGTCTTATATAGCTGCATGCGCTATATTTCTTAGTTTTCAAGTGACAGTTGAACATGACGGCTTAAATTAGTTGACATTTCAATCGCCCACAGCTTCCAAATGCCTCTGCCTTAGCCAATTATGTGGTTTTTAGCCACTTCAGTGCACTTCTTAAAGAATGTTATCTCTAGACATGTTAATATACCCAAAGAAGCTGACCGTTGGAAAGAATTACAAAAATGTTAAACTTTAAAATGAAACATCTTTCAAGAACTCTAAAACTATTAAAGAATTATTTTCTTGAAAGAAATTACAGATATTTTGTTGTAAAAAGTATCAAAAACCAAGTATCAAGACCTAAAAGTTATAAAGATACTCATAATCAACTATTATATAAAACAACAGCTAATTGTTAAGTTAAACTTAATTTGTTGCAAGCAATTTAAGATTTAATTTGTTCCTCCTTTTACGATGCAATACGTACAACATTCTTTATACAACGCTGATAATTGCATTCTGTCTTAAGAAATTTCGCATTTAAGTTACTGGCATTCCTGATACACACTTTAAAAGAGCTTTTTATAAGTTGCATCCTTTCCAGATGAACCCTATCGCTTAACGCATGCGCCCCCTTTTTGCCTTCATGTTGCATGTGTCTGTCGTGCGGTATTACGCGGTCCAAGCATGCGCACATATTCAATTACATTGCCACAGCAACAACAACCACAGCACCAATAGCAACAACAACGATGACAAGAGCATTGAATTGACAATAACCGAATAACCAACCCCCAACCCCGTTGCATGCCCAAATGAGCCCCTGGGTTGGGATCGTCCATCCGATCTCGGTTCGCCATGTGCAGTTGAAAAAATGTTCTCACACTCGAAAAAATTGTAACGGCTTGCTGTTGAGCACACTCTCAGCACGCCATGCTCATCATCCCCTTCCCTGGTTATGTTTCGGCTCTGTCTCGCTCTGTCGGTCGATCGCCTGCTCGCACTTCCTGCCCGTGGCCAAACTGGCCACGTATATTGTTTATATAGTTAACGAATGCGATACATTTAATCTTTAGTGTGTGTCAATTTGCCGTACAGTCATTTAGTTTGCATGCCCCGCACAGCGTCCCTACAATCTCGTTACACAGTGCCCGGTTCCTGATCCCTCGTATCTGGTCTCGGGTCTCGGGTCCCACGACGTGCCCAGGCATGCCACTTAGCGTGGCCCAAGTGTTCAACAGAAGCTACAATTCAGCATTCATAATTGACAACAGCAAGAACAACAACAACAGCGACAACAACAACAGCAAGAGCAAAGAGCAACCTATGGGCCACGTCTTCTGACAAGAAGAAAAAATAAAATAAAGGGCAGGTGGTAGTTTTTTCGGTAGTACTGTCCTCACCACTCGCAATGCCTCGGTCTTGAGCTCGGTCAGATTTACAGTGGGACAAGTGCATGAATATTAGAACCAAAATTCTTATTGAAAACAATTAATATAAATTTAATTTATTTTTCACAAATAACATCCCTAAATTTTTAAACCCTGCCAAAACTAGTACGATTACCAGTTGAACCTGCGGGTGAGCTCAAATTCAAGTTCCCACCTAATATGTGTGAAAATCCCTATGAGGTGTTCCTTTTAAAAACATCTATATCAAGATTTTCAGTTTTCCTTACACTACCTTGCTTCTTGTCACATTTCCAAAACTTCATTCCCACGTACAGAATCCCTAAAAACAACCATATCAAGTACAAATCATCCCACGTAAAATCCAAAACAGATTTTTACAACAACCCACATCACCTTGCACTAGCTCACAACGGGCAGTAATGCACATAACTTCGAAAACTTTATTCCCACGCACAGGCATCTCCGGAATCTTTGAAGCTAAGCGTAGCAAGTAGAATGTATGCCACGTTAAATCCAAAACAGATTGTACATTTTTATTTCTCACCTTACACTACCTTATTGCTGGTAGTATTTCCAATATATCCACCGGCAATGTTTCAAAAATTTCATTCCCACGCACAGGCATCTCTAGAATCTGTCCGCATCAAGTAAAAGCCGTGCCACGTAAAATCCACAGCAAACTTCTACCTATCCAGAATTTTTACATCAAGTTCAACGAACACGTAGTAGAAAATCCAAAAATCCATCGAGCTCATTCAGTAGAACTGACTACAAAATTTCCGCATGTGTTATGCCCACTGTGCAATGTGCATAAGGGCTCGGCTAAGAGACTCGGTCTCTCTCTTTCTCGCCCTACACGGCCGACCGATTATAACTTATAACACCAACGAGCGAGAAAAATCTTGTGGGAAACTTGAGGGCAAAGTGTTTCCCACGATTCGAACGTCAATGTAAAAGAAAACAGAGAAGAGCTAAAAGCAGCAATAACAACAACAAGATGAACATGTGCAACAAACAACCACCACCACCAGCAGCAGCACTACCACCGACACCACCAACACAGAGACACACCATCAACTTCATCCCCTGCCAATACAGAACTTGTTTGCCGAGCCAACAAGAGAAAAACCAACCACCACCATCACCAGCAAACGAGGATCGTTGCAAGGCACAGGCGCAGCCAGCGCCGAGAGAACCAAAACGAACTGACCCGATGACTGAGTAATTTGCTCGGCAGGTGGTGTTGTTGTTATTGTTGCTGTTGCTGTTGCTGTTGGTCTTACTATTGCTCTTCGCTCTCTGCTCTCTGCATGCGTGCGCTGAGCACGAGACGTGGCGCAGTCGACGCAGGCACGTGCAGCTATAAAAGCAGCAGTAACTGGAGACGACAGCAACATTCTCAACGCAAACGTCGTGAAGTACACAACGAGTTCTAGCAACGAGTACACATTTCTTACGTCACAAAAACAAAAATAAACAAAATCATGGCCACCAAATACGAATTATCAAAAACTTATCAGTACCGCAAGGTGATGAAGCCATTGCTGGAGCGCAAGCGCCGCGCACGCATCAACAAGTGTCTGGATGATCTTAAGGATCTGATGGCTGAGTGCGTGGCACAGACAGGCGATGCCAAATTCGAGAAGGCCGATATCTTGGAGGTTACCGTCCAATACTTGCGTAATCTGAAACAATCCAAGGCCGCCAATACAACCGCATCCGCTCCCGAGCACAGTTTCCGTGCTGGCTACATTCGTGCCGCCAATGAAGTCTCCCGCGCCTTGGCTGGGCTTCCCAAAGTTGATGTCGCCTTTGGCACAACACTGATGACACATCTGGGCATGCGACTCAATCAGTTGGAGCAGCCCGTCGAACAGCCAATGTCAATGACGCTGCATACACCACTTAGCATCAACTGCGGCTCCGCCTACTCCACTGCCAGCAGCAGCAGCAGCCGCGATGTCTACAGTCCCGTCTCCAGTGGCTACGCCAGCGACAGTGATTGCTCTTCCAGCTCATCGACACCTGTTGCTGCTCAAACCCTGCTTCAGATTAGCAACACTGGTAGCGTCTGGCGTCCCTGGTAAAGAGCAGGCATGGAACAGCCATCGGGGCAAGCGCGCAATTCAAATGTAGCTTTACAATGCTTTACAATGATCCTCATTTTGACTTTAATTAAGTGTTACGCAGTTTTATAAGTTAGTTCTGTGATAGGGCACTTTTATTGACTCCATTATAACAATTATCCAGAAGTCTGTTAGCCAATATTAATGTTTATATTTTAAGTAAAACACTCGAAAACATAAATACAAACAATGAACATGAAAACAAAAACACCTGAATTACTCTTTATTTAAAATTTCTGTTGGCAGTTACTTATTTCCACAGGTTTCCAAATCCTAATAGGAATCATACTGATTGTCTACAGTATTTGATGCTAATATAATAGCTAGCTGTTGCTCATTAGCAGCTTGTTTCCAATCGGAAAGGTCGTTAATATGTTATTTAATAATTATTTGTTTTGGGTCAACTATATTCTTATCAGAATTCTTAGATGCTGTGTTACTTTATTACTAATTACATAATTTAATTAATTTAATAAGATTAAATTTTGTTTACAAATATTATATTCATTCCTTCGACTCTGGAGGCACTGTAAATAAAATGTTGTTGAATAATTTCCAAACTTTTTCTATAACAAAATTAACTTTTCAAGGTACAGGATTGGAATTCCGTTCAATTTTAAAATAATTACAATTGTTACCACTTATAAGTAAACTTTGCAACCTACTTTGCAAAATAAAATTAAAACTTAAATTGAGTAAATTGAAAACTTTTTTAAAAATCAATTCTTAAATTATATGCAAGCGTATGTGAATTAACTATATTTTGTGGCATTATAATGGGTCTAATTTGTATCTATTTATTAAATTAAACTCTTTACTTGAATCGCACTTTGTTTGAACATATCATAAATGGAAACTCACCTACAAAAGTTACATATTCATTTATTTGAAACGAGCTTCGAACTACATAGCTAATTTACTTAGGTTACACAATAAGCAGAACATATTATTATCGTTTTTATCGAACCTAATAAATTATTTACTCAATGATTATCTAATGTATATCAGCTTGGTAAGACTGACACAATACCCAATTATTGATCAATTTGTCAAATTGCCGTAATAGCAATCAACACTGAAAAATTTATAAATTATTAATGATACTTGGACACAGGTTCAATATTCTAGGGGCAAGGGGGTTGAAAGTATTACCTCAGCTCACCCAATCTCACCCAACAATCACCTCAATAAGCCCACGCGCCGATTGCTCAGTCCACGCTTTCAGCGTCTGCCTGACCTGGCGACCCAAAACCAACCCAGAGGCCAATGCCACAGCCAAACGAAGCCAATATGCCACACTAATTGTGTCCAATAAACACTCATCAGGCAATGGGAATAAGATAGGTACTGGGACAGAGACCGCATTATGCCATCATCATCTGCATACATTGATGAAACAATAAGCGAGAGATGGCACGGCAGGATAACAATGAGAATGAGAACGTCCCACGCACACGCACAGGATGAAGCAGTGAAGTATGCATTAAGGATAATAACACCGGGCTAAAGAGCAACTACAGCAACAACATCAAGAGCAAGAGCAAGAGCAACAGCAACAACTGCATGTCGATGCCCAAAACAGCGACAGCTGCAAAATTTGTGCTCTGATCCTTTAAAAAAGCGAAGCATGTGGCCAAAAGGAAAACAAACGAGAAAAAATTGTGTGAGAAACTTACTTTCAGGTCGGTTCCCACGCCACGAGCCACAAGGATTGCCGATTGTCCTCCATGCCAGCCACACATTGCAGCTGTTCCTCTGTTCATCGCCTGCATGTCAGAGGGAGAGCCCTTCGATATCAGCCCTGGGCATGCGCGTGCGAGCGAGAAGGTATGCGCTCATGCGTGCCCGTTGCCGAGGGTGGATTCTGAACTTGGACCCAGCTATAAAAGCGGCGCACTGACAACCGAAGAGCATCATTCACGATACAGCCAGCAACAAGGCAACAACGTACCAAACGAACAAAATTTTAGCAATTACTACAAATTAAATTTACGTTAAAATGGAATACACCAGCAAGACACAGATCTACCAGAAGGTGAAGAAGCCGCTGCTCGAGCGTCAGCGTCGTGCGCGCATCAACAAGTGCCTGGACACGCTAAAGACACTTGTCGCCGACCTGCGCGGAGATGATGGCATCCTGCGGATGGACAAGGCCGAGATGCTTGAATCAGCTGTGGTATTCATGCGCCAGCAAAAGATGAGCAAATCAGCAGCAACAACACCAGAGTCACCAGCAATGCCATTTGAGAGCTACCGTAATGGGTATATGAATGCCGTCAATGAGGTGTCACGTGTTATGGCATCCACACCTGGAATGAGCGTTGACCTGGGTAAATCGGTGATGACTCATCTGGGACGCATCTACAAGAATCTTCAACAGTTTCATGAGGCACAAACAATGCCAGAGTCAGACACAGCAATTGAGTTGAGCATCAACTGCAACTCGGCGCCGCTAAGTCCCGCCTCGTCTGGTTATCACAGTGATTGCGAGAGTCCAGCACCATCGCCTTTGCCAGTAGATGAGAAACTGTGGCGCCCCTGGTAAAACAACAGGAATTAGGCAGAGACCTAGAAAAAGACAAATGTAACGCAACTGTGATAACCGACTGTGATGGCAACAAAACAAAAAACAAAAGCAAAACAATTAAATAAATGCAATTAGAAACATACAATTATTTGATCTTTAATTACTAAAGGGTGGGCAACGAAATGGGCATTACACTTTCAGCATAAGTAATTCTCTGGAAGGCAATTATAACGACCTAAGAACTCTTAGCAAAAGAGAACATCTTAACTTATTAAAATAATGGTCATTACTCCAATAATTATATAATTGTTCTAGATAAAATTAAATTAAATGTTGTTGCATGCTTTAAATGAATCCATTACTATTATAAAATAGTATTATGAACAACATGTACATTGACTCATTTTTAATGTATTTATGCTTTTTTATTGTGAAATCGAAATACATTATATTTTATTATAAGATAAAAAATTATTTTAAATTAGTTTATTTGAAAATTTCATGTCGCGCCAAATCAATCGTTAGACTTCAATGTACAGCGTTGCTATGACAGTAATCGACGATAACGTCGATTGCACTGACAAAAAATGTTTGATAGTATGCCGGTCGATTTATTGTGGCGGCAAGACGATAAGTCCAAATAATAAAGTGATGAGATATATGTTACGATATATCGTCGGCGTTTTACTTTTTCCACGCTTCAAATTCATATACGCGATTTAATAACAAATCGGCAGTGTACTTTATTCGCTTTTACAAGTAATTGTGCAATTCATACTACATAAAACAATGTCAAATATCTATTAAATGTAGCCGAAAATCAAAGTGCAAAATAGACGGCTAAAGCAGATGCGAAAAAATAGAGACGAGAACGAGAACGCCACACAACACATACACGACGCTCAGGCTGGCGCTGTCAGACGTAGCGAGTCGGTCGGTCGGTCGGTTGAAGAGGCCAGTTTTTACGGGCGAAATTCGAGTAAAAAATTACGTTTTTTTGCACTGAAAAAATCGGCTTGTGCAAATATCAGTGCTGTGTATATGTGTGCGCACACAAAGTGGCAATAAAATGTGCAATTGTGCGGCCCGCTAAACGCCTAAATGTAAAATTGGTACTGCCAACAACTCCAATTTTTAATTGCTTTTGTTTATTTTTTGTAGGGCCAATTTTTCTTTTGCGCTGTGCTCGTGTATGCTTCTGTGTGTGTGTGTGTGTGAGTTTTGCCACTCGTCCGTTTGGGGTGCGCGCGCGTGTATATGTATGTCTGTCTGTCTGGTGTGTAGCTGTGTGTGTGTGTGTAAGCGAGCAACTCGCTGCCGCACCAAACAGTGTTGTCACAAAATTACAATTTATGTTGTTTCCTTTTTTTTCGCCAAAATGCAGTTCTTTAATTATTGAACAAACTTAAAGTGATTCAAGACTGCATGTTACAGATGAAGAATTATCAAAAAAGTCTATGGTTACTTAGGTCGAATAATTTTGACACGGTCAGAGGTGGCAACCCTGCGTAATTGCAGTCTGTCTGTATATGTATGTATGTATTACACGGGGTACATTTGTTTGTGCAGAGCGTGCAGCCAGCGTGCGTTGCTTTTGCAAAAAAAATTACATGCCGCAATTATGTTAAAATTGTTGAACATAAGCTTTAAAAGCTGACAAGAAAGTGAGCGATTGTTGTCTACATTAAATATGCTGCATGCCTGTTTTTTGCGTAACATTTCTCCCAGGCACATGCAACTGTGCGTTTCGTTTGATTTTTTCGGCGGTAAACACTCACACTCATACCCTCCTCTCTCGTATGTGCTTGGTGTGTGTATGTGTTCGTTCACTCGTTGTTGCTGGCATGGCTGCCATTGCTGAGATGCTCAGAAAATATACGTGAGCGCGCGAGTGTGTGTGTAGTGAATATATATGTGTGTGTGTGTGCGTGAGATTCTACGTATCGAAAAAATGGTGCAAAATAACGACCAATAACTAAAGAAACTATTGTTGTAAAATTCCATTTGCAGGATATCCGCAAAACCGCTAGACAACATGGAAACGCTGGAGTTGAATTAAATATTAAACCACAACATAAGCAATTAAACGCTTGCTAAGTTATATACACATGCTCCTCCGGTGCTAGTGCTGCTAATTTAGGCAGAGAGGAGCAGAGAGTTAAAATCTCAGGGTGCCAGCAGCAGCGGGCAGGAAGAGGAAGCATAATTCACTAGCTTATCCCCGCAGGCCACAAATAATATAAATACAACGGTACAACTAACTACAACTGTTGTTATTTGTTGCTGTTCATCTTCTCGTAAAATAAATAAAACAGCAATAGCAACAATACTGTAACAACAACAACAACAATGTACCCCCAACCGGTGCGTCACCCCGCCGCCGGGGTAAGTATATAAAAAAAATTGCAATGGGACCCAATCAAGTGTTTTACTAATTGTGTTTCGCCCCCATGTCCATGTCCATCTTCAATCCGAACAGGGACCACCACCTCAGGGCCCAATCAAATTTACCATTGCCGATACATTGGAGCGCATCAAGGAGGAGTTCAATTTTCTGCAGGCACAATATCACAGGCAAGTATCTACGACCCACGATAGAAGAAAACCCAACAGAACCCTTTTTAAAGACAACTCCGCTACTATATATGCCGAAATATCTGACATACTACAAATTCCCATATAGATTATATCATTTTGAATAGGCTTGTTTATACTTTCGCGACATTATAATTTTGTAGATGCATTATCATTTAAGAATCACTTTTAGTGACAAATTATTACTAAAAGTATACTGACCCCAAATTTTTTTATTAAATTAAATTCACTACTTAGGACAAATTTGGTGTACAAATAAAATATTTATTGAATAGTTTGATTATGTGGAAGCAATATATTTTTTAGTAAATAATTTGATTTACAAATATTTTTTTTGTTATTCATCCTCTATATCGAAACATTTTCTAATTTTCGAAAGTATTTATGAAAATGATTGATTTTAATTCTATATTTAATAACTTACTTAGACGGTTTGACATTACATTTCTGCTAGACAGTTTCCAGCCCTAACGGTAGAAAAAAAATTCAGCAAAAAGTTTAGTCAAAACTTTTGGATTGATATTCGAATGTTAGTGAAAACTTAAACGGGTCTGAATGTGTGTATTATATCTATTGTTTTATTAAACATTTATAAAGTAACATAAAACAATGCATTTAAGTATCTCAAAATAGTCCATCCTAAGCAGTCACATATTTCTGCCAAACTATTTGTATTATATATATATACTCTCTGTGAGATTGTAGAAAAAAATCACATTAACAATGCCGAATTTTAAATTCACTTCACAAAAAACAGGAGGATAAAATGTACATTTGTGTAGGTTTTTTTCATGCTATCTTGTTTTACTGGGCTGTTTCAGCCTCCAGCCTGCCTTGCCTCAGTGTCTTTTGGTGTATATAAACCGGTTTACCAGGCAGCTCGCCATATGCGCTGGCTGGTCATAGGATTTTTTAGCCGGCACGACGGCGGAAACGTTGCCCGAGATTTCTTTTTCTTTAAACTAAACTAATTTGCTCTTTTGATTATTTTTCCTGTGAATTTCAGCATCAAATTGGAGTGCGAGAAGCTGGCAACCGAAAAGACCGAAATGCAGCGCCATTATGTTATGGTAACAACACAAAAAAGAGAAAAACAAAAACTAAGTAAATTTCAATGTTAATATGTTTCTTTCAATCTTTCCTCCCACACACGGTATACAGTACTATGAAATGTCCTACGGCCTTAATGTGGAAATGCACAAGCAAACGGAAATCGCCAAGCGTCTTAACACACTGATCAATCAGCTAATTCCATTCCTACAGGCCGATCATCAGCAGCAAGTGCTACAGGCGGTAGAACGCGCGAAGCAGGTCACAATGCAGGAGCTGAATCTGATCATTGGAGTGAGTTTTAGATTTAATAAGGAAACCCAAATATAAGTACATAAACTGAACTTATTGAATTTTGCGTCCTGGTCTGACTCAGATCACTTCCTGACAACTCTCTGAAATACTTAGCAGATATAGATCAAATTCACGACTTGTAGAAAGTTGACAGCAGATCTTAAAAAATCTATATATATAATTTGCTAGTGAAACTAGTTTAATATGTTTTAATTTACTTTTTTATTTAAATAATCAATAACAAACTAAAACGAATATAAATTGATTATAAAACGATGTGCGTGTGTATATGCGGCAGCATCAGCAGCAACATGGAATACAACAACTTTTAGTAAGTTATTTATTAATTTTTTTTGTTGCAATTTGCGTTCATTTGTTTGTTTGCTCGTTGCGCTAATTTCTTTGCCCGCTCGCCGCTCTCCACAACGTGTTTATATCATTTAAGTTGAAGTCGCCGCTTGTTGTTGTTCTACTTGTTGTTAATGTTGTTGTTGGTGTTGTCTGCACACACACACACGCACCTACTACATCAAAAAACAGCTTTTGTGATGTCCCAAAGCCAAAAATAACAGAAAGGCCTGCGCCAAAATAAAAAAGTACCAGTATATCTCTATTAACAACTACTTAATCAATATTGATTTCCAAATTGCAGCAACAAATACACGCACAACAGGTGCCTGGAGGGCCGCCACAACCAATGGGTGCACTGAATCCATTTGGAGCTTTGGGCGCCACAATGGGCTTGCCACATGGGCCACAAGGATTGCTCAAAGCGCCGCCAGATCATCACAGGCCGGACATAAAGCCAACTGGCTTGGAGGGACCAGCGGGCGCTGAGGAGCGTTTGGTAAGTAACAGTTACATTTTACAATAGACAATCCATCAATTACTAAAATCCTCTTCTATTCTAGCGCAATTCGGTTTCACCAGCGGATCGGGAGAAATATCGTACGCGCTCCCCTCTGGACATTGAGAATGACTCGAAGCGTCGAAAAGATGAAAAACTGCAAGTAAGTATATAGAAATATGTATGTTATAAGATCATTCATAGTATATATGTACTCGTATCATTGTGTCATCAGCTGTTGCTGCCTCTCAACTCACCAAACCGTAGCTAATATCATATGTAGTTGTTGTCGTTGTTACTACTGCCTATATACCTAATTCCTAATCTATCACTTCATGAGCTTCTCATACAAATCGAAATCTATAACTAATCCACTAGTTATAATTGTTGTAGTCTAGTGAAATAAACATTTAAATTGTTGTTTGTGTTGAATTGTTATTGTAAGCATTTTGTTTTATTGTGTTTGTTTGTTTTTTTCAAAATTATTTGCAGGACGATGAAGGCGAGAAAAGCGATCAAGATTTAGTCGTAGATGTTGCAAATGAAATGGTGAGTTGAGTGTCGGCCCTGATTCTCATGCTGCAACAAACCAATCCACACACACACACACGCCACAGACTCACACAAAACACAATTATAAACATATAAAGAACGCAAGAAAAGTATAACAATCGTTTCAATGACCCTTGCAGGAATCCCACTCACCACGTCCCAATGGCGAACACGTGTCCATGGAGGTGCGCGATCGTGAGAGCTTAAACGGCGAACGTCTGGACAAACCCGGAAGCAGCGGCATCAAACAAGAGCGCCCGCCCTCTCGATCTGGCTCCAGTTCATCTCGTTCCACACCCAGCCTCAAGACAAAAGATGTAAGAGTTAGCTTAGTTTCTTAAAGGGGGAATATTGAAATTGTTTAGCTATAACCTATTTAATATTGTAAACTAAAAGAATCTTAGAGATATGTTAGAGATTTGAAACACCATGTAATGTGAAAGGGATATAGTAAAAACCCATGTTCAAGTTTAATATTGTAAACAAATCTTTGTAATATGTAAGAGATTTAAAACACCATGTGATGTGATAGGGCTATAGTTGTACATGGGTTTCTAACCCTCTGGCATGTTCTAAACAAACCTGTTGGAAGTAATGAACATTTGTTTAATTATATTAAGTGGTTCGTGATTTTAAGTGTTAAATGGTTTAACCAATTATTTATGACTGGGGAAAACATTATGACTAAGTTTGTTGACAAATTGAAAATAATTGCTGTTTTAATTACAAATATATTTAATAGATGGACAAGCCAGGCACACCGGGAGCGAAGGCACGCACACCGACTCCAAACGCGGCTGCACCATCTCAGGGCGCAAATCCTAAACAAATGATGCAACAAGGTGGCCCACCACCGGCTGGGTATCCAGCGTCGCCGTATCAGCGACCGGCCGATCCCTATCAGCGTCCGCCTTCGGATCCCGCCTATGGACGACCACCGCCTATGCCGTATGATCCGCATGCGCATGTACGAACAAACGGCATTCCACATCCCTCGGCGCTAACTGGTGGAAAGCCGTAAGTACACACACACACATCTGTCTAATAATAATTCATATAACTAATGTTTCTTTTCAATACATTTTTATTGGGCGAACAGTGCTTACTCTTTCCATATGAACGGCGAGGGCAGTTTGCAGCCGGTGCCATTCCCGCCGGATGCGCTGGTGGGCGTGGGCATACCAAGGCATGCGCGACAAATTAATACGTTATCACATGGAGAAGTCGTCTGTGCGGTGACTATTTCAAATCCTACAAAATACGTTTATACGGGCGGCAAGGGGTGCGTTAAAGTGTGGGACATCTCACAGCCGGGCAATAAGAATCCCGTTAGCCAGCTAGATTGCCTGCAGCGCGATAATTACATACGGTCGGTGAAGCTGCTGCCGGATGGACGCACACTTATTGTCGGAGGCGAGGCATCGAATCTATCTATATGGGATTTGGCCAGTCCAACGCCACGGATTAAAGCCGAGCTAACCTCAGCGGCGCCTGCCTGCTATGCGCTCGCTATCAGTCCCGATTCGAAGGTGTGCTTCTCATGTTGCAGCGATGGCAACATTGCTGTCTGGGATTTGCACAATGAGATACTGGTGCGTCAGTTCCAGGGACACACAGACGGTGCCTCGTGCATTGACATCAGCCCGGATGGGTCACGATTATGGACAGGCGGCCTGGATAATACGGTGCGCTCATGGGATCTACGCGAGGGTCGCCAACTGCAGCAGCACGATTTCAGTTCTCAAATATTCTCGCTTGGCTATTGCCCAACAGGTGATTTTCATTAACGCTCAATTAACGCTCTCTCAACAAATGCTAAAGTATGTTTTATTTACAATTTTAAGGTGACTGGCTGGCCGTTGGCATGGAGAATTCACATGTGGAAGTATTGCATGCATCAAAACCGGACAAGTATCAGCTGCATTTGCACGAGAGCTGCGTTCTGTCGTTGCGATTTGCCACCTGCGGCAAATGGTTCGTTTCCACCGGCAAAGACAACCTGCTTAACGCATGGAGAACACCATACGGTGCCAGTATATTCCAGGTAAGTTAGATCTTTGAACAATCAATCAATTAGTGTTATCGCTGATTCATTAATTCAAAATAAGTAAACTTTAATACATAATTATACATATGAGAATTTATACTGCATTGAAATCTAAGTTTATATACGTATTAAGCTAATTATTTTATGACTAATAATGTTGTTATTTTTTATCGCTTACAGTCAAAGGAAACATCATCCGTACTTAGCTGCGACATATCAACTGACGACAAATATATTGTGACGGGTTCGGGCGATAAAAAGGCTACTGTCTATGAAGTTATTTATTAAATGAAAACACACACACAACATCAGAGGGAAATCCACACTTTTCATTTTGTAATAAGCGCATATAGATTTTTATTACAACTTCAAAACAAAAAACAACAACAAAATCAAGATAAACACACAATGTTCGATAGCATGCTAACAACAACACGAACATAAGCAAACAACAACAACAGCATCAACAAAAGGCAGCGGCAGCAGCGCAATGCATAATAAAAGAGCGAAGCAAAAAAATTCTATAATATAAATATATTAAAACAAAAAAATAAGAAAGGAGAACTAAAAATTTAAGCGTACATTTAGCTACTAAGCTTAAGCTAAGTCCAATAAAAGTTGAACACAAATTGCAAAGTAAAACAAAACCTAAAATTAAAACAAAATAATATTGTAATAATGATGCAAAGCAAGTGCAACAGAAATGAAAAACTAAGAAAACAATTAAAAAAAACAAAACAAAAAGAGTAATAACAGTCGGCGTTACCTAATACGCTCATCAAAAGAATTAAGTGCAGGGTCCACCCAGCATGGATTAGTCATTGCAGGAGCGTTGAGATTATGATTACCAGATGAGTTACGAGATGTCAGATATGTGAGTGCTTTTAGTTTATCTATGTGTTTATAAGTCGGCGGCAGTGAAATTTTTTGTAAACAAAAAAGAGAATAGAAGGTACAGATCGTAAATCAATAATACAAATGCAAAACAAATTTATAAGATTTAATTTGTCAATTTATTTAAATTAGTGACTGCTACCCTCCTACCACTGTCCAATAGTGTCCCTCCCTTCCTTCCTCTTTGCACACAAAACACATTTGCATGCAGAAAAAGTATATATATACATACAGATATATATTTATGAGTGTATATATATATATACATATAAATATAAATGAATATAATTAGTAAGCAGTTTAGTTAAGAATTTTACATTATAAATAAATACAACAACAACCGAAGCAGGGCGCCTCCAACAGCACATAAGCCTACATCCACACACACACAAACTCCCATACACATCAGTAACGGGAGGCGCCAAAGCAGCCAGCTTTTGCTTGTATGTAATTTGGAGATAAAAACTAAAAATTGAAACCTTTTGTCATAAACCAACAACTGTAAAATCCTATGTTTTGTGCAGCTAAAATAACAACAAAAACAACATGATAAAGCAAAATGAAAACTTGTTTACACATTAGTTTATATAGAAATGAATCGTATATATATATATAAAAATATATATATTATATAGAATGTGGGCACATCTCGCGCCCAGCGAAAAAATTGTAATAAGCAAACAGAGAATAGAGTGCAGCACACGCTTCGATTTTTAATTTTACAAATATTATTATTATCATTGTGGTTATATATGTATATAATTATATTATAAATAATTGAAGCAAAACGAAAAAGAAAAATAAAAAATTATATATGTAATCAAAGTAAATTCTAGTTTTCTAAAACACATCTGTTGTATAGACACTGCGCTGTCGAGGCACTGGAGCACCCTGCTGGCGAGATAGCTTCGTATGCAGTTCCCGAAGAGTTTCGCACTGACGACCCGAAATCTGACGGAACTTTTCGATAGCAATGGGCAGCAGGTTGTCCACCAGAAAGATTTTGTTCTTCATCACAAAATTGGGCTAGAAGTAAAAAGGTTTTGTTTGTCAATGCTCACAGGTGTAGAAGCTAGTGCTCAACTTACATCTACGGCCATGTCATTTGGTGGCTTTAGCGCATGCTGTTCCAAAAGAGGTCCCGCAAGAGCTGCTCCAGGCTCTGCATCAACGCTTCACCTTTGGCTAGACAGCCGCAGTAATCGGTCAGCTGAAGAAATTGTCTTACAAAGACCAGCGTGGATTGTGTTAAATTCAGCCAAGTATCACCCGTAGTCTGGGAGCGCATATCAATACCCAATGCATCCAGCTCATGCAGCAGTCGCTTTAAATTGGATTTGGTTTGCAGATTATAAGGCTGCCAGCTCTCCTCTGTACGTCCGACTGCGTCCAACAGACGCTGCTTTGACTCTTCAATTAATGCCTCTAGTGTTGTACGCAACAGACCCTCTAAATGGTAGCTTATATCCAGACCAATCTCGGTTAGCTTTGTGGCGGGTTTGCGCACACGCTCTACACACTTGGCCACTGCCTCCAGAGAGGTGCCTTTGGTCAGATAGTGTTTTATCAGTTGGCTAGCAAAATACTGCAGCTCCGCATTGCACCACACGACGAGGGCTATAAAATAGTTCAAAAGAGAGTTAAGTTGACGTAGCTTGCTAGGATGATGCAGTTGGACTTACCACTGACACACGCCGGTTGTTGTTCAAAGGCACTGAGAAACACACAAGCCACCTGGGCAAGATCGCAAAAGAAAAGCTCTGAGATTTCAGCGTTGTTGCGGCGCGCCTCGCGTTGCGCCACTCGCAGACTGTGCGTACACACCTTAAGTAATGTGGCACTCGCCTGTCGGGAACGACCCATTTCCACAAGGATTTTGAGGGGTCGTTGAGCGGCACGTAGTGCAATTTGTAAGTTGCGATTGTGACTGTTGGAAAGCTCTTGGATAAGCACGTTGGTTAGCTTCTGCTCCTGCTGCTTTACTTTATTCTCAATCTTATCTGCCTGAGGCAATTTCTTTTTGTCTGCAAGGCGTAGAAATTCGTGTGTACGCTTGATCAACGATTGGGCGTCCTCAAAGTGACGTTGGGCCACCAACGTTTGAAGTTCCTCGCTTGCAGTGCTAAGCCACTCGGGTGTTTCATCCTCTAGCGACTTGGGTTGTGTGTCACTTGGACTCTCTGCTGGCACCTTTTCCGGCGTAGCACTTTTCGATGGAGTCTGTTGTTGCTGTTTTCCTCGCCCAGGTGGTTGCGGAGCTTGTCCCTTCTTTGATTTCTTTTGTTGATCAAAGCGAAAGGCTTCCTCCAACTTTTCAATCCACTCACTTTTACCGGCCGCTGTTATGCTCTGATATATCTTGGATCCGTCAGGAGTTATGATGTTAATCGCATTCTTGACGCCATCCAAATCCTTAATGTTTATCACGGCTATCTTCTTGGGATCGTATTCCGTGAGAAACTCCAGGCGTCTGTTAAAACGGGATTATATTATGATTCTAAATAAAGCTTTGTGGGCCGATTCATACTTATCATGCTTGACCTTGCACACAATGAGCACATCGTTGAAGAGAAAGAAGAAAACTCTTTGAATGGGTCGGTAATCATTGCCATCTAGCTCAATAAGAGCACCCTCGTTTAGGAATGTTTTGCCCTCGAGATTCCCATTGAATCCCTGCACCATTTCTTTAACAGCTCGTGTCGCATGACTGTTCTCTACATCCTCAGTGGCTGCACTTGTCTCCGCCTCAATGCTGTCCGCCTTTAAATGAGAACTCGTCTTGCCATCGGTCATGGTAGCCAAAATATTACGCTGCTCGATGAGTATATGCGACAGCTGATACATTTCCGACTCCAGATCTGTAAAATTGATTAAATTGAGTTATGCTAGGTTCACATTTCGACACAGAGCTTTGTACAGAGCGGAAGCACCCCTGTCCGATGTGCCCCTCGCCCACTGTGCCAAGCTCTGTGGGGCAATGTCAACCTAGCATTAAGCGCTAAACTGTGGGTAGATATCGTATGTCACCTACGTGAAATCTCCTTAGCTGTTTGAATGAACTGCATATAGTTCTTTTTGCAGGTTTGCTTAAGCGTTGCCGACGTCGTTTCATTGTACGCCTCTATATCTTTCTTGCGTTGCTGCAAATCACTCCCACCTACACATTCCCGTGTCAGGTCTTTGGTATCTGTGCGAGAGTTAAGAGCCAGTTAAAATTAAAATCAGCCACATATAAAGTAGAGCTTACATTTGTCAACGCTAAAGTTTATATCGTCGAATTCCTTCATTTTTAGGAAGGAAATTAATCAAAAGTTTGCGGTGGTTCAGCCACTAGAGTTGTATCGCTCCGTTCGGACTAAGTTCAATTGGACTAAGTTCAATTCACCCCACAGTTTAGTAGTTCAGTTATGAACTATATGACCGATTGAACAATATCCTTCCTATGAACTAAAACGAACAACTCTAGTATCGATAGACATTTTACCGTGATAATATATGTGATTTTATTGTTTTGGTGCAATTTTCAATCAAGTGGCAACGCCACGTCTTCGTTTGTTGTTTTGATGAGTAATTTTTCAAGAATTCATTCCTATACATTTCTCAGGTCGCAATTAGTAATTAATTAAGAATGGATTGGCTTTTCGGAAAGAAGATCTCACCGGATGAGATGCTACGTAAGAACCAGCGCGCCCTGAACAAGGCGATGCGCGATTTGGACCGTGAGCGTATGAAAATGGACCAACAAGAGAAGAAAATCATAGCAGACATCAAGAAAATGGCCAAGGAAGGTCAAATGGATGCGGTCAAGATCATGGCCAAGGATCTGGTGCGCACTCGTCGCTATTCCAAGAAGTTTATGCTTATGAAGGCAAACATTCAAGCAGTTTCGCTTAAAATACAAACGCTCAAATCTCAAAACACAATGGCACAAGCCATGAAAGGTGTGTGCTTGTGAGGTGGTGTATGTGACTCACATTTTGTTAATCCGTGTCTAATCTTTTAGGTGTCACCAAGGCCATGCAAAACATGAACCGTCAGTTGAATCTCCCGCAAATACAAAAGATACTGCAAGATTTCGAAAAGCAATCAGAAATGATGGACATGAAAGAGGAAATGATTAACGACGCCATAGATGATGCCATGGAGGATGAGGGCGATGAGGAGGAAACCGATGCCGTTGTCTCCCAAGTGCTAGACGAACTGGGTCTACAGCTAGGCGAGCAGCTGGGTGATCTGCCCTCTGCCTCTGGCTCCCTATCTGTTGCAGGCGGTGCTGGAGCACAGAAAACACCCACAGCAGTAGCCGCTGGCGGTGCAGGCGGTGGACCAGCCCTAGTAGCGGCGGCGCGGGTGGTGGTGCTGCTGGTGGCAGCGGTGGTTCCACGCCTATGTCCGATGCAGACGCAGACTTACAGGCGCGTCTGGATAAGCTGCGAAAAGATTAAATATCCGTCACCTGCCGTTTTGTATGCTAGCCCACTGTTGATTTTAAGTAACAAACGATGTTATTCACTTTGATATTTCTATATTCCCGGACAAAAAATAAACGCTTTAAAAATGTGTACATTTTCAATTACTATAACATGATAAAATACTTATGAAGGAATATACATAAAGAGGTGGACTAAAGCAATTACACAAAGTGCCCTTTTTTGCCATGTACTTTGTTTAAACACTCTTGGGCACCTCTGTATTTAGCAGTTAACAGCGTTCTCGGAAAAATTAGTTTGTTGAAATTAAAAATTATGATCTAATGAAGTTTGTAAAGAAAACAGTCTGCTCCAGTATAACAAGTTAATAGATTTTTTAGCCAAGAGCAGCTCGAAAATTGCAATTAGGGAAATAATGTGCATTTTACCAATCTATTACAGCTCGTATTCATTATCTGAAAATATAGAGATTGTGTCGTTGATTTCGATGAAATATAGTTTTGATATCAAAGTACTAGATATAAACAAATATCAAATTATAATGAATACACTTATTAAACCAGTATTATCTGGTTGTAATCGTTGTTAAAAATAAAACCATTATTATGTAAATTTTCAATTACTATAACAAGCGTAAATATATTTCATTGAGGGGAGGATACAATTAGAATTACACACAGAGGGGAACACATTATATTTCAATCTACGGAAAATCAACTAATTAAGTAAGAAGTTCACTGAAAACCATTGGCTACAAACACCCGCTCCACATCTTGGAACACCTTGTCGGCATCGGGGCTAGCATCGATGGTTTTAACCTGGCCGGCACTCTCAAAGTATTTGATAATGGGCAACGAATCGTTGTTGTATGTCTGGATGCGTTTTTTTAAGCTGTCCATGTTATCATCGGTTCGACCAGAACCGCTTTGTCCTCGTCCCAAGCAACGTAGCACACACACATCTTCGGCACAGTCGAAGAAGAGCACGAATTGCATGTCCGTCTTATCGGACATTTGGCGATTCCAGCCATCTAAATTATCTTGGTTGCGTGGAAAGCCATCGATAAGAAATCGGGATTTGCCCGAGTTCTTCATTGCATTTTCTAGCAGCGAACACGTCACCTCGACGGGTACAATTTTGCCATTACGTATATATTCCTCGATAAGCTGACCAAATTCAGAGCCCTCGCGCGCACGCTCCTCTCTCAGAAGATCTCCAGCTGATAAGTGGGTAAACTGAAAGCGTTCCACAATCTTTGAGCATTGCGTGCCCTTGCCAGCCCCAGGGCCACCCAATACAAAAACAACCTTTGGCTTTTCACTGGACATGCTGTGTATTAGTTTTACGACCGGCGCTTGGTTGTGCAAGCTGAGGTAATTACTTTTGCAGACGTTGTACTGATGGGAATGTTGGAATTGCTGAGTCAGCAGTGCTCCTCCTTGGCCAGCAGACTCAAGTGTTTTTGTTATACGCGTAAAAGCGCGCCACATTGACAACTGAGGTAGAATATCGCGGTGTGTAATCGTGTATACCTAATAATTTCCAGTGGAAACGGAAGTTGTGACGTCATAGTCATGCGCAATGTTGCCAGAATGTCTCGGGATATAAATAGCTAATCTTATTATAAAAAGTAGCTAGAAATTTCTTTAAGAAAAAAGTGTTAGCTGGAATTGTTCTCTTTGCAAAATTTCAATTGCTAATAGTTTCCAAATTGGTAATATGACACGGTGCTATCTGCTAAATATAGTATTCAAAAGCCTTAATTGCTGTTATTGTATATATGTATATAATTAATATATGGATTTTCCTAAGCCCCAGGCAATCAGAAACGAGTGGAATAATTTTTGGAAGTCGCCGGATTTTGCTAAGCAAAATAGCCTATCCTAAAAAATTCTATATCTAGCTATTTAATAGTTGAAATGACAGCACTGGTCATGCGCCAGCTGTTAAAGCAGACTGGTATGAAATTGGCGCCAACGTTTTAAACGGGTCTTTAACTTTTCTTTAAATTATTTATTAGATAAATGTAGGTCTCTCAAATGAGCTGCGCATGGTTTTTCTGTATTAAATCGGCCACCAACTGATAGGGAATTATATGCTGAGACCCAGGAGTCAGATCCACTTCCTCGTCATCAACGCCTACTATAACGCCAGAAACTAAAAAAAAATGGACAAATAAGTTAAATATGTATGTAAGGAGTGATAAGTGCAATAATTAACACACCAGCAATATTCGCCTTGAGGAAAACATGGCTCATTAGATTCGGAGTGACAATGCGTTGCTCTGCCTCACCACGCTGCTGGTTAGGCATATACTGAGTGGCCACCTTGTTAAAGTACTCATCCACATGGGTAGCAAAATCTTGGGCATATTTTGCCTCCTCCGGCGACAGTCGCTTGTCGGCAGAATCTCGTGCCGTTTCCTGATTGAGTATGTGTTGGGTGTAAGTCTCGATCTTTTGCAGGCGACAGCGTAAGTAACTGGCCATAATGTATCGTATGCGTTCCAGCTCCATTTGATGCACCACAAACCGAAAGTCATTCTTGTCGAGATCTTTCATTTGCTCCTCCATGTGCGCCACTTGTGAAAGCATTAATTCAAGCATGTCCGTCTGATGTTGCAGTAGTTCTGGTGCACAAATTTCATTTGTCCAAGCTGTCTCCAGTATTTCCAAAACCTGTGTAAATGTAACAAGTTGTAGGTTACTTTTCTAAACAGTTAAGTGTTTACCTTTTGTGCGGTAATTGGCTCCACATCTTCATCATCGTCATCCTCTTCATAAGCATTAGCTAAGGCACCCTCAGTACTCAAGTCTTGCTCATTTAAACCATCTTCTAAATTTTCGTTTTCAGACATAATTCCGCTATTAATGGCGCGCGTCGGGAAAAAGTAAACAAAAGAACAGCTGTTGACTGTGTTCGTAAGACTGACATTTCTTAACACTGGGCTGTTGATATTTTTTAAAGTATCAATATCGATGATATTTCTATTTATTTATTTAGTATTTTATTAACTATATCGAATATTTTGCTCAGTTGGTCGATTGTTCGTCAACGAATTATTTTCGTTAGCTTCGATAATTGCGGTTATTTTTCCCCAAGTTTAAAATATGCACAAATTGAAATATGAGGTGTTTAAACTTTAAATTGAATGCTCTCTAAGCAGTGGACGGTGACCCACACAGAGCGCTGCTTAGAGCGCGCTGCTTTGAGCGCGAGTAGTGAATTAAATCAATCATTTAGCTCAGTTTTCTAGCTCGAAATAAAAGAAATCCGCTTTAAATTATTAAATTTATAATTAATTTGGTTTGCTTAAATTTAATCTTTTGCTTTTAATAAAACAATTTTATTTATTTGATTTGTAGAAGTTTAAATGAGAATCTATCGATAGCAATATAGTTCTAACAATTTTTTGTAATAAGTAGCGCTTTATTTTAAAAATTGAGCACCTTAAAACCGAAAGGCTGTTCAATGCTTTTTCACGTTTATGTAACAATAAAAAAAATATTTGTAGCTTGGAATAATTCCAGATAATGAAGACAAATTATAAAAAAAATAAAATAATTCACTAATGCTTGTTATTAAATGTTGATTCTTTGATTTCAATTTGTGCACAATTTAATTGCAATAATTGTTGAGAAAATACGTAAATTTGTTTGTGTTTTATATCACAGCACAAAAAAAATTAATTTATCCTTATTCCTTGCGAGCTCAAAGGTCTGCACCGGACGGCAACTAAATTGCTTCTGAACGGTCCACACAACGCAAGCCGGCCAACTAGTCTCAGCAGCGGCGCAACAGTTGAGAGAGAGAAAGCGTCAAATACAAGGAGACAGTTGGCAACAGCGAACATATACACGCACACCCTCTCAATTGTTTAACAGCGAACAAACACACGCACACTCTCAATCGATCAACAGCGAACATACATACGCACACACTCTGAATCGTTCAACAGTTAACATACACACGCACACTCTCAATCGTTTACCAGCGAACATACACACGCTCTAAGCACCGCGCTCTAAGCAGCGCTGCTTACACCCATACATATGCAACGTGAGCGAAACTCTTGCTGTGCGAGAGCAGGCTTTGTGAGCGATCCTAGGTTCTTTCGTCGCTTGCCACTCACTTTTCCGTCTGCACGTACGCCGCTTGCCAGCCACTTTTCCGCCCAAACTAGCAGTAGTGCGCTTTTGGCCTTCGAAGAAGATGGACGCGGTAAATATTAAGCGCTGCGCTGCATCATTTGCCGGATAAATGCCAAGTCAACCGTTGCTGCTGCATAACTTAAAGGAGTTGTAATTTCTTTTTAAATAGATTCTTATACATTTGTTGGTTTATAATAAATTTAAGAGCGCTGCTTAAAGAGCCCTTCGGTTTTTTTGTTCTGTTACCGCTTGCAAGCTCAAACGCACAACACACTCACATGCACCCACCCAAGATAATCGGCATAGCACAAATTTAAATTGAACAATCAAGTCAATATTTTTAAGCTTAACGGTCGCTCAATTTTTAAAATAATGCGCCACCTATTACAAAAAGGTGTTAAAGCTATATTGATATATCGATATCGATAGATTCTCATTTAAACTTCTTCAAATCAAATAAATAAAATTGTTTTATAAAAAGCAGAAGATTAAATTAAAGCAAACCAAATTAATTATAAATTTAATAATTTAAAGCGGATTTCTTTAATTTCGAGTTAGAAAACTGAACTAAATGACTGATTTAGTTCACGATTCAAAAATTATCGATTGAACTTATTCAGCAAATTGAACGGAAAATCTCAGCTGTGGAAAGCATACATTGATATATCAGTTTCTCAACACTGACATTTCACACGCGATGGCAGCGACTACACAACAAACAGACTTCAAAAAGAATTTTCGTTTAATTGTTGAAAGAATCTTCAACAATTGGCAAAACTTACGGCTTGCTGTTGAGCATGGCATGGGAGGACGTGATGGCCAGCACGTAAGAGATTTTTGCTTTCACGTCTGTTACAATTTCTAACCTAACATCTTTGGGGCAGGTGGCCATCCAAATCATGGAGTACACATATGAATATTGTGTGGGTAACGAGAATATAACACAGGGCGAGTTGCAAGAGGTAATTGAAGAACTAATGGATCAGGAATTCAATACGCTATGCGACGATCACTCCATACCCGAAATATGCCGCAATCTGTTGCGTTATAAGCAAATGGCACTTGCGTCTCAGTATCCACAGATTGAAACAGAACTTAGCAAACTGCCGCAGGGCAAGGATTGGTTACGTCCCGATGTCAAGATCACATACACACCTGTGGAAGGCGACTCGTCTTCCGACGAAGATATGGATGAGGATGATGATGATGCCATGAATGGTGATGAGAGCGAAGAGGAGCAGGCAGCAACAAGCAGCAGTGGACGGGTAACTCGCTCCCAGACACGAAAACAGCAAGCGGAACAGTTTGTGGAGCCAGAGGATGGTTGGACGACTGTGCGTCGAAAATAAAATAAATATCAAAAACATTTTGTTAGTTATAAAAAGTGGCGTTTACTTCTTGCAAGTCTAGAAATCTAAGTGGAGGTATAGGTGCGCGAGTTTTTGGCCTGTGAGTAATCTTACACAGATTACATTGAATTGGGGATGCTTCTGGTGTTTTTCGATTAACCTCGGGGCGTTGACAATTGACCTGGGACCAGGATGTGAACTGGGTTCCCTTTGGCAACACCAATTTGAGATCAACAACTGATGCAATTGAGTCAATATTGGGCGTCAATGCCAGATTAATAGCTGGATAGATGATAAAGGCAAAGAAGGCACCCACTAGAACTAGAACGGGCACGAACGCAGCAAAATACTTGTCCGGCAAATGTGAGTGCAGCTCCAGCTCCACAGGCAGATAAGCCCACGCCACGTATATGAAAAACAGCACGGTGAAGAGGATATAAAACGCAAAGCCATAGATCGCTCTATGCGGTGTTGGTGCTGGGCTGTGCTCCGGCATCTTTGACTTCTTGGGATTGTTCTCCTCCTCCAAACAGTTTAATGGTGTCCTGACAAAGTAGCAGGCTCTCAAAGAACGAGGTTATTGCAGTGCGTAAACTCTTCACTTGGTCAGCACTAAAGTGCACCACAAGCACGTCGTTCTCCAAGCTCAGCGTTTTCCTTACAAAGTTGCGCCGGGGCTCCTGATCTACACTAAGCACGCGATAAGCAATTTCAGCGTGCTTTGGCGTATCAAAGGGCAGTCTTAACGTGCTGTAAATTGAGACTTGGTAACACTTAAAACCACTTGAATTAATTATACATACGATTCATTTGCTTTACTAGCGACGACCGGCTGTGGCATTATAAAATTTTTTAATTACAAAGAGCTAAATGACAAGTCTTGATATATCGATAGACATGTTTGGCGATATAATATATGTACGATATTTCTAAGCGGCTATCGATATTTTGGAACGATATTGCGGCGATGTGCGGATTACTTTAAAAAATCAAGGTGCACCCCCTCCCAACCAATAAAATAATTGAGATAACGTTTCCAACTTGTATTTTCTTTATTACAAAATGCTTCCACGTCCAATTCTTAATTCAATCAATATCCTTAGCATATTTACTTCTTGGACTTGTTAACACCGCCCTTGGGTGCGGGCTTCTTGGATGCAGTTTTGACAGCGGATTTGCCACCGGTCTTGCCAGCGGGCTTCTTGGTAGCCGCCGCTTTGGTTGGCTTCTTCTCCACCTTCTTGACGGGCTTAACGAGAGCATCGCGCTGGCTCTTCAGCGCCTTGACAATCTTCTGCTCCTCGATGAGGAAAGCGCGAACAATACGCTCACGCAGGCAACCATGGCACAAGACACCACCGTATGTGCGGGAGACGGTCTTGTGGCGCTTGGACAGACGTGGGCGCTCGCTGGGGCGGGATGGGGTGATGCCCTTAAGCTTCTCCTTGCACTGACCGCAGCGTGGCACGGTCTTGTTCTTCTTCACGTACTGGTATACCAGACGGCCGCCGGGAGTACGCACACTGTAAACAAACGTCCAATTAGAATACAATTACAATACATTAGTTCACTTTGAACTTACATGCGCCTCTTGTTGGATCTGGTGTTGTATGACAGACGTCTCCTCAAAGTCAAGCGCTGGACCATGTTGCGGCTGCTGTTGTTTCCATTTTAGATTTTAGTTAAGTTGTTATTCAAAAGTCCAGGTAACCAGTTCCGAAAAGAGAAGCACAAAATAGGTAGAAAAAACAATACGATTTACATAAGTAAGGTTTGATAATACGAAACAAATAATTCTTAATCATTGTGTATTGAAATTGGCAATAATTCGATAGCCGTTTAACGGATGTTCTCGGATTATTTGGCAAATTCACAAAAAGCAAGCTTTACATACTTGTAGTAAAAAACCAAAAGAGGGAAAGAAGCAGCAAATCAACGTGAAGTTGGCTGCTCTCAAAAAAGTGTTGGAAAGCGAATTTAGAAATAATCTGGTATTTTCTTAGGCCTTTCTTCGTGGTATTCTTTGGCATATCTTTTGCCTTAAATAGTTTTTAATAAAAATAAAATAAAAATAATTGCTTAATAAAATAAAACGAATGTGGGTGCTTAAATTTTCTAGTTTCGAGTGAAAAGAAAAAGAGACCACTTGAATTTGGATTTCACTTGAAAGTGGGGCAAGTGGCTGCCAGATTTCAAAACGGTGGTGGCCCCAACCGGTGCTTGCTAGCCCCGCCGCTAGCAGTAATTTTTAATTCAATTTAACTGATGGGTCTGGCAATCTTGTCACTGGCTTCAATTTTTTAGCGTTTCTTACATGTTATAGCTCTTTTAGGTTCAAAATAGCTACGTCTAGCTATATAATAGCTAAAATGGCAACACTTGCTCAAGTCCACGCGCTCTGTTGTTACCTATCGAATCCAAATACCGGCGTCCTGGACATAAACAAAGATCAGCAATGAGTTTCCTGAAGCCTAAAACTCACATAGAGCAGGGCGATGTGGTCATCCTCTATCTGAGTGTCAATTCCATGCACGCTATTGAAGCAGTGCCAACGATAGTAAACAAGAAAGGAGAAACGATAGCGCATATCTTTCAAACACCTTACGGATCACTTAAAGTTGAAAGTAAGCTTGTGAGTTTTATTGCATTTGTAAATTGTGCTAACTGATTTCTATTCTTGTTGCCGGCAGATATTATTGGAGTGGAGTATGGAAGTAAGGTGGAGTTGTCCAAAGGCTGGGCGCACGTTCTGCAGCCAAATCCGGAATTGTGGACGCAGACTTTGCCGCATCGTACACAAATAATATACACGCCGGATATTAGCATGATACTGCATCAGCTGGAAGTACGTCCCGGCGCTGTAGTTGTGGAATCCGGCACCGGATCCGGTTCATTGTCTCACTACTTTCTGCGGGCACTGAAGCCGACCGGACGCTTGCACACATTCGACTTTCACGAGGCTCGTGCGGATCAGGCGCGCGACGAATTTAAACGGCATGGACTCTCAGACTTTGTAACGGTCTATCACAGAGATGTGTGCAATTTAGGTTTCACCAGCGAACTCGATGGTGTGGCCGATGCAGTGTTTTTGGATCTACCCTCACCGGATTTGGCAGTGCCACATGCATTCAAGGCGTTGAAGTTGTCGGGTAAGTGAAACGCGACTGCCCAGTCACTGTTTGACAACAAGTTGTCAGCGCCCTTTGGCGCGTCGCCGACTGCGGCAAGCAGGAAGGCACAGCAATCAAGACTTGCTTGGCTGCTTGGTCACTCAGTTGTCTTTCTGTCTTGGCCATCTCATTGTGTTTGACATTGAATGCGCCTGCTTTTGGCAGCTGACGTGGTCAGGCAGAGCGCTGCCCAGCTTTGTCACTCATTAGTGGAATCAACTGCACTCTCGGTAGCATAGCAGAATTCGATTGCTGTGAAAATGATTGCATCGATATTGATAATTAAAGCCCATTATCACGAAATATAAATTTTTTTTTTAAATTTGTTTTTTGGGTGTACGTTTATGTCTGTTAATCCTGACCTTTTGTTTTTTTATGCTCAAAAATTTAATTTTTAATAGAAAATAGATAAATGTAATATTGTAATATTGAATTCTTCTAACCAAATATTAGAGATTTTGGCTCGAAGATGTTTTTTTTTTCGAAAATGTTTTTGATAATGTTTTATTAAAAAAACCAATTAGTGGTAAATTTTATGCAACAAATAAATCTTTTTTAAATATAGTTTATATCTTATTATACCCTTGCAGAGGTCATTATAATTTTGCTTCATTTAAAAAAATAACAAGTTATTGACTGAAGATAATTTTTAGAAATGGAAATTAAAATAAGACTACAATATAAAATATGTTATATTATTTACACATATAAATATATTTAACCTGTGTTGCAGGAGGTCGCTTTTGCTCATTTTCGCCTTGCATTGAGCAGTCGCAGCGGTGTATAAATGCTTTGACCAAGTTGGGCTTTAACGAGATCTGTTCCATGGAGGTGCTGCAGCAGGAGAGCGTGATTAAAACCCGCACTTTACCTGTCATCGATCTGGAGTTTCTCAAAGCGCCCAAAGAAATTGAAACAAACACAAACGAAGACAATAAAACAAAGGAACCAAAGGAGCTAAAGAAGTATTTAACGTCAAGTAATCCTCAAGTGCTGCCTGGACACACGGGTTTTCTCACATTTGCAACACTGCCGCCCAACATACCCAAATCATAATAAGAGTGTGACTTGTTTAATAAAATTATAGTTTTTTATTTGCCTGTTGTACTGTTATTCGTAGTCAAAGGAATAGTCATCGAAAAGTTTTCGTTCCATGCTCTTGACGCCGCCACAGTGGTAGCAACGCTGTTGCAGCTCTAGCTGCTGGTTCTTGCGGCTCGAGGATTTGCGTGGCAACGCCCATGGCAGGCGTTGCTCGGGTATGGCCACCTGAGTGCGTTCCGGATTGCCACTGCACGTCGGACAACGGCCCATAACGTTGGGTTTGGGTAACATGCCGTAAATCAATGGACCAGGCGGTGGGACGCCATAAATGGTCACAATCTGAGGTAGGCTGGAGTATGGACGGGTAGGAAAGAGCTTCTCTCGATTTAGGAAACTATGGAGAGTTTTCAAAAGAGTTAGAGTTGTTGTTGCTGCTTGAATGATTGTCATACTTGGGTCTGGGTTCCAGCCATAGGTTATTCATGCGCTTGGTGCTCATGATGTCACCCAGTTTCTGCAGCAGACGAAGATTTTCACGTTCGATTTGCTGTTGGCGTTCCCGTTCGTTCTGCTGCTTCTTCCACTTGCGCTGGACATGATCGTGCTGACGTGGCGACTTTGTATCAATCGCCGGACGGGCGGACATCACTTTCTCGCGATGCTGTGCATAGCGCAATTGCTCCCAGGGCTGCTGCAGCAATTTGTCGCGTCTCGAGATCATTGTCTGATGTTTGAATGCTTGCAACCGAAATGGAACTGATGATGAAGTTTTTGGGGGTTGAGCGGTCGGTTCCCGCTGCATGTTTACCACCACAAACAAACATTGGTGCGTCCATAACAACAACCTTGCCAGGACAACGAGAGCACACTCCGGGGGCCACTCAACAAATATTGCACAATCATGCTCACAGATTAAGTTCAACGGCGGCGGCGGCGGCTTTGCTCAGCTGTCCCGACTGTCTATCCAAACAGTGACATCCCTTGGACTTGACTTGCAAATTTGCAGTCGAAGGCAACACTGTTACATAATTCTCATTGCTTTCGGTTCTGTTTCTGTTTCTATGTAGTTCTCGTTTTGGTTTTGGTTTCGGTTCTATATCTGTTTCTGTTTCTGGTTCCTTCCTACTCCAGCTGCTTGTTAGTCAGCCGGCGGCCCGTTTCCCTGGTTCTTGTGTAGTAGCCGCTCTGTTCTTGTGGCTTCACTTGGTGTGGCGGCAAATTCTTTCTTCTTTCAGCTTCTTCAACTTTTGCTCCGCTGCTGCTGCTGCTGCTGCTGTTGCTGCTCATATGTCAACCAGCAACTCAGTTGCTGCCGTTCTAAAATCTTGTTTAGTGTTTGATTGATGCTAAGTGCTTCTGCCTAGCTCATATGCAAGTGCATACTTAATGCGAATACCAAGCTTTCAATAATTTCCAACTAAACTTTATTTGGTAGGCATCTGAAAGCTGCCTATTTCCCAATATAGCAACTTGTTTGTATAGGTATCTCACCATTAAATTATCTAACTGCTACATACTTAATTGCTTACTTAGGATTGTAACACAAAACTAATCTTCCAATTCAATATTGGAAAACAATTCTTATACCATTTATGGGAAATGGTTATGAATTATTGTTTTTTAATTCCTTATTTAATAAAATACATTTATCATATGAACACAATTTAAGCGTTATAAACTATTTTGAGAAAAACGAAGTACATAAATAATTAACTACATATAGTTTTTCTTAAATTTAATTAATTCAAAATGAATAGCAAGTATATTTACAAAAGCTTATGAAATATGAAACGAAAATTATCTTTTTGTAATTAATCTTTTATTTCATATAACCTATTCTATTTATTTTTCAGACTTAAGCAGATAATTTATACTTTTATATTTGTTAGTTATGTTACTCGTAATTGTTGTCCAATAAAAAGTATTAACATTTCTGGGTAAAATGATATGCCATTTATTGTTGTGTAACACTTCAAGGGTGTTATTGTCTGTCTATTCTATGTGTAAGTATATTCCTGTCAAAAAAAGCCCAGCAATTGTTCTGCTTTTGAGTTTATTAGCCCCCCGTTGGGGCGTCTTACAAATGCGTCTATTGTTTTTGCCTGCGTTCGTGTTGCAGGCAGCATTGCGTGTTGTTGTTGCTGCCGTTGTTGCCAACAAGTTGCTGGACGAAGTGGCCAACTGTTGCTCTGTTGCTGCCATTGGGCGTGAGTTTGCACTATTATCAAATTAAAAGCAACGCCGCTTATTGGTCAGTTAATTGGAAGATCTGTAATTTGATACCGGTAACGTGTTGCTTATCACAGCTCTTGTTGTTGTATTATTTTGCTGTTGTTGTCTTATGTTTCATTGTTGTATTTGTACAATTATCTTGTTAGCTGATCGACAACTGTAACGGATTGCCATTCAGTTATACCTATATTCATCCATAGCCCATATCCCATCATAACCTACAAACTCATAGCCATGGCCAAAAAGACTAGTCGTCTCTTGGCCCCTATGTTAACAATTTGCTGTTGCTGGCAGCGTTTGGCTCGTCACAACTAAACACCTGCTTATTTGTGCATAAATTTCATATAGAAATGCTCATATTTATTGAAAAGACTTGTATTTATAAAATGGCATATAATTGCGCTCTAAGTGTGCCGGAGTGTGTGTGTGTTTCTATGTGTGTTAGGGGGTGCAGCGTTGCCCGCAAGCAATATGGCCAGTTTCTCACCTTTAGAAGCCGACCAGCAGTCGCAGATGGCAAGGCAACAGCAACAACAACAGCAACAACAACATCAACAAAAGCAACAATAAAATGATGCCAGAGGTGACCCGGTTGATTCTCTTGAGTTGGTTATGATGGAACTTTGAATGAACTACAAACTTTATTGAATTTACAAAAAAAAAAATAGTAGCAATTAAATATATTAAAAAATTTATAATAATTAAGAGTGAAAGGATCAATAAAATTACTATTTATTATTGTACAGATATAATTTTTAAGAATAAGCATGTTCTGACTGTTCGTAACTCAGCCTCAAAAACTTTAATGAATAAGATTTTCAAAATGATTTTTAATAAAACCCTAAGCTGTTTGTGTCAATTAAAAATTTACTTTGATACCACAACCTTCTTCTTCTTTTCAAATCATGTAAGAACATATTATTAATAATTTATCCGGTTTAAAACTCCCATGTTTGCTTTTTAAGCTTACCGAGTGTTTTAGCTCTATCCAAGTCACAACTTTTACCATAAGTTCATTTTCAAATCGCTTAAAAGATCTGTTAATCTCTTTTCTCAAAGATCTGGAATTTAAATTTTGAAGTTTGTTGCAGATCCATCATACAGTGGATTATGCTCGGTTATTGTAGTGTGAAGTAAGTTTTGGGTTAGTACTCGCATATCATATACAAAGTGCATACAATAACTGGCCTGTCCATTTATTACAATATGCGCCGGCAACAACAGCAACAGTCGAAAAACTGCGATTTGCTGTCAGCTAATAATAATAATTTCGATATTGAAAATACGTTTTCTTAGTTAGGTACGACACTAAACGATTTCGCCCATTCGGAGTGTTCAAGCATCGACAGTGCTAAAAGTCAGGCAAGCACTGCAACATCAACGGCAACGGCAACAGCAACACTTGCAACAGGCGACTTGCAACGGGCGATACCAACAGGCAAACTGGCAACTGGCAAACAGGCAACAGGCAGCGTGCAACTCACAAACGGGCTCAAAGTTGACCGTTGGTGGGGGCGGTGCTATTTGCTGCTGCTTCTTCTTCAAGCGTTTTGCAGACAGGTGGTGTGTTGGTGTCGATGTTGCTGGGTCGCCGCTCGCTTGGTGTTCAATATGAGCCACAATTGAGGCATTTAATCGAGCATCTCTTAACACGCCTTGGAATGTTGACTTATTATTGGCCATGCAGCCAATGCAGTTGCCACAGTTGCTGTTGCTGTTGCATTGCTGTTGCCCGTTGCCAGTTGCCCGTTGCTCGCTCTCTCTACGGTTATGGAGTCCAAGACATTGGTATGGGCATCGCTTGTGTGTCTTCGTCTGCGTCGGTGTCAGAAGTCTGTAGTTACCTCACAGTAAAAGCGTTTATCATCATTAGACTCAATCTAAAGACGTTTTGGCTGGGGTTATCATGTTGATTATGTTGTGTGAAAACAAATTACATTTCTGCTCAGGCTTTAACACCATTTGTATGCGCCTATGTTGTCGTTGCCATTGTTGTTCTTGTTCTTGATGTTGCTGTTGCTGTTGTTCTTGTCAGTATGTTGCTGCTGCTGTTGATGTTGTTGCCATGCTGCTGCTGGCTAATTGTGAATCTGCTCGAAAGATTCAATTGTGCCATTGACAAACCAATTGGTTGTTCAATTTTTGTGAAAGCCTTTTATCCGCTCTCTCTTCCTATCTCTTTCTCTGTCGCTGGGCCGTGAGAAAATTGCAAATCAAAAATATTTCTGCTATTGCCAATAATTGCTCGATAAAATTGTGCTGGCTAGAAGCAGACTCAGCAACAATATGGGAAAGAACTTGGTAATAATTTTGCTTTTGGGCCTTGTCTAAGACACAGCTGTGTTCTATATTGTTGCTGTTGTTGTTGCTATTGTTGCTGCAGCTGCTAACATGCCACTTGCAACAGCAATCGCAACAACAACAATAATAAAGATAAGCTGTGTTTGGCCCTGACCGTCTAAAAACACTATGCAACACAAAAAGCATAGTTTCAATTGTAAAACATTATTAATTTTATTTCTTAACTGTAAGCTCAAAAAGCAGCTTAAAAATAAAATAAATCGATTTCGTTTTGTGGCTTTTTTATGTTTGTATTAAAAATTTTTAAATGTAGGCAGAATATAATTTAAAAATACTTTACTTTTAATGATAAGTTTGTTATTAAATTTTACCTCCAGGTTGTTCAGTGTTTACTCATAGTCTTGGCTGGAAAAACAAAAGCGAACTTGATTTTGCCCAGCCAATAAACATTTTTATGCACTTTTAAATGTAATGTTTGTTGTTGTTATTTTAGCTGCTGTTACGATAACATTTCTGATTTGTGCCACACACAAATAAAAATACAAATACAATTAGAAACATAGGCCAGGCCGTTAGCTATTTAACGAGGGTCAATGTCACGCCTTGACGCCTTCGCCAATATATTTAAGCTGACTTTTTGTCACAATTTATTGCATTTGGCTATATTTTATTTATGTATGTGTTTTGTGTGTGTGAGCGCCTCTGTGTGTGGTATGTGTGCAGTTTTCTTGACTTGAGCTTGCCGTTTTATCTTGTCAACGCAATCGTCTATTAGTTTTTCTTTTTTAATTAATTAACAATGTTCGCATGGGTGTCAATGGCGAAAATGGTGTGGCATGGTTGGTTGTCCCAGGTTCATTTATTTATTTTATATATTTCTATTTTATTTTATTATATTGCATTTTTTCATATGTTTGTTAAAGCTTGTCGTTTGCAGTGAACGGAAAAAATGTACATGACTTTTAAAAAAGGCCAATTAAATGTGAAAATAATAAAATTAAATGAATAGAAAAGAAAGTAAAATGACTAAATGCATTTCTATTTAGTCAAACTGTAAGTTTTTGTAGATTTAAATGGAAAGTAAACATCATTTGTGAATGCAGACAACAATTGTTTGGGTTGAGTTCAATTATTAAGCTGACATTTGAAGTCGCCATGGGGAACTGTGTTCTAAGTAACCTTTTTGATACCCCTTGCGGAGATTTGCTCATTCAACTTGCATATTCAACAGTCAATTTTCAACTGGGAATTCAAGACTCACATAACAAAAATACTTGTACTTGAGTAAAAACTATGTAGGACCCATGAATATACTTTTTCAAGACGCCGCCATCAGACGTAACGTCAATAGTGGACGATGAGAACTAATTGAGCCATTTTGAAGTCTATGATAATCGCTTGTGAGTACCTGGCATGGGTATTCAAAATGGACAAACCCACACCCATTTGGCAACGCCTTCATAGGCCAACAATGTTTTCTGATCCTCTGACTGCTGACTGTGTCAACTCGAATGTGCAATAAAATTAAAGTTTTGTTTATGAATGGAATTACACGGCGATCAGTAGACCAACTGCAACGGCAACGGCAAAGGCAACAGCAAAGACAACGATAAAGACAAAGTCGACATTTAGCAAGATGAAAACGCAGCAGGAGCTCTGGCTTAAGAGAGAGATAGAGAGAGAGAGACCCAGCTCAGATTCACAGACACTTCATCTAAATGTCAGGCCATATCTAGCGACACTCGCACAACCTACCAACCAGTCCGCCGGTGTTAGCCCTCAATTTCAACACTAGCATTCGCACTCAGCACTCGGCACTCAGCGCTCAGAGCTCAGCTTGGACAACGTCGTCGGCGGCTCTTTGGCGGCTGCTTTGGCCAAATCAATTGAGCCGCCTGCAAACGAGCCAAAACAAATGACTTGAGAGTTGCTAAGGCAAACTGGCCCCGAGGAGCGCTCAAGATCATTAGTATAATTTAAGTAAATTAAACGCAGCGATTAGGCCAGGATGCAAACGGCAACGTCGTCCACATTCACATTCACATCCACAACCACAACCTCAACCACATCTCCAGTTGAAGTCAAGTCGGCAAAACGCTTGTGTTTATTTAAATTTATTGTAACATTGGATCTGGACGCGGCGTGGATGGCGATTTCAATTTGTAAAACAAGCGAGCAAACAAGCTGTTAAAATATAATGATTGGCACCAAAAGATGCAACGCGTCTTGGTGCAAGCCGAGATATCGAGTACTCGAGTACTTTCTTCATTTGTATCTAGGTTAAACTTTCCGCATATGCATATCGCTCTCCTAACTGGCCATTCGTAAATTTATGTGGCGTTTGCTCATTGTCCAAAATGCTTATGTTCATGCCTTATGCTTATGATTGGTAATATCCCGATGCATAAACCATTTGGCATTGAAAACTTCGGACTGTGGATAAGCGGATACTACATTGTTCGCCAGAAGTTTTTACAAGCCAAGCGCGCCAGTTTCCCACACAGACAATGGGCACTCAAAAAAAAACAAAACAAACTGTGGCGGCGACAACCACAGCTACAGCCACTGCAACAACAACAACAACAACAACAACTGACAACTGGCAACTGCCAACGACTGCCGGCTCTGGTCCCTAGCTACAGATACTCCAGCACACAGAACACAGAGCACAAAGGCTGCCCCAGACAGAATTACAAGCGCAATGGAACAATGAATGCAGTCAGCACCATTCGAACAGTGGTGAAAGTGGCAAACTAGCTAAATGAATATTCGATAATGGAAAGCGAATTGTCATCAGGTTAGTAAGCCTCTTCAAATACACACACTGAGCCTAATTGGCCTATTAGAAACTAACTGTAAGGAGTATGAGAAGATGGATACGAAGATCTTTGTAGAAACTGTCCAAATTAACAGGATTGGTAAAGGGGATTAGGAACCTCCTCTAGCACTATCTCCTGAAAGGTCAGCCCAAACAACCAATTGGCTACAAATATATTTAATAAATATTATTCATTACTATGTATTATTCAACGAACAAGTATTCTTTATATAATTCACAGTTGCTTTTCGACTATTTTTAATGGCTTTCTTACTATCGCTTTTTCCTAAAACTTTAAAATATTTTAAGCTAAATAGATTCGTGAAGTCTATATAAATCGTTATATATTAGTTTTTTGCTTATTAAGTGAACTGAGTTGTCCCACTGTGCTTGGTCCGAGTCTTTGGCAATTGACAAAAGCCAACGTAATGCAGCATCAAAACAAATAAACAGTCAGCACTGAGAGCAACAGACAAAACAGCAATTCATATTTGCTCTGATTTATATGGCGTCTAGAAGTTTTCCATTTTTATTATCATTATTATGATTATGATACTTTTTTCCCAGGCACAAAAGATGCAGCGGAGTGCATAGCACACAGACTCTGTTGTAATCAATCAGTCAGAGAAGACGCTTCAGAAATGCTTGTGCTTGTGAGTTTCATCTTTCTGTTCTGTAAAATTAATGTGCTTTAATTTGCAAGTTTGTGTCCTAAGTCTTTCATTTTACTGCCAAGTTTGTGTCCTAAGTCTTTCATTTGGCCTGCCACACACAAAGCGCAGGGCGTTTTTTTGTGTGTTGTTGTTCCACAGAAATGTCATTAAAGCACCACACACAAGCAAACACACACACAAACGCATACTCACACACACACACACAGATAAGAGAAGAGGGTGTGCGAGCTGTGTTCTGTGATCTGGGCAATGTCAATTGCTGCAACGCCAAAGATCTGAATTGCTTGATATTCTAATTGCTGAAATTGTTTGTGGCAGACAAGTGTGTGTGATTATAGTATGCGCCATGCCCAATGAATAATCATTGAAATCCGTACGTTCGTTGTTGTTGTTTTTGTTTATGTTGTTGGTTTTTGTTGTTTGTTTTTGTTGTTGTTCTTGCTGTTGACAAGAGCAAACACCCGCATCATGAAGCCTGAGTCTGCGGCCCAGCCTGATGGTGGTCCTCATTGTGTCGCACTGATCAAAATCGCTGCGCCAAAGCAAAGCATCAAATTTTTGCAAAGCTCGTTTTCTTTTGTTGCTGTTGTTTTTGTTTGTTGTTGTTGCTGTTGCTGATGTTGTTGTTGTTTTTGTTGTTGCTGTTGTCGCAGCTCTTGCTTTTCCATCAGATATGAAAGCTGGAGCGTCGCCGTTGTTGGCGTCGCTCGTCTGCTCCTCGCCCAACGCAGTTTTCGGCTTGATTTTCTTAATTAAATTTTTGCTACGCCGCTGCCAAGGCTATTCTCCAGCTACAGAGCCAAGCTACAGCTCCTCCTGTCCTGCTTGTTTTAGCCCGATTGCCTGTTGATGATGCTGCCGTCGCTGCTGCAGCTGCTTCAGCTGCTGCTGCTGATGATGATGATGATGTGTGCTTTATAAGTCTGTTGCAGCGCTACGACGCAGTCGCTGATTTGAAGTTGTCGATAGGGTTTTGGTGCTTGTTGCTCTTGTTGTTGTTGTTAACACACTCCCACATTTTCAGAGGTTTTTTTTTGGATAGTATTTTTTTTTAAGGAGTACCTGCAAAGTACTTCAACCTACTTAGAGCGTTTATTCTTGGCTAAGTCGAGTAGCTTACTATAGTTAAATATCTGTTTATTCTTTTTAACAGTTTTAATTTTAACTAAAGTGCTCTAAAATTAATTTAATACTAAAAAAATTAAGTTATTTAAGGGTATTGGCAAAGTAGTAGTAGTCATTTATAAGCTCATTTAAGTTTTTAACATGTTATCTGCTAATAATTACTACACTTGCCTTGCTAGTATAATAGCCACAGATAGTTTAGCTCATAATTTAATAGTCTTTGAAGGAGGCTTCTCTCATTAACCCATCACCCATCTTGTCGCCCAAAACTTGACCCGCGCTCAACTCGACCCACAGCTCGACCCAAGTCTCTCATTGTGCACAACGAATAAAGTAACAACAGCAACAGCGCCTACCAACATCATTTACATCATCATTCACAATAAAATAAAAGTGCACACGCCCACTTAAAGGGCCTCATAAATTGTGTCGAATAATCAGTTTCAACATAATTTATTGTAATTTACGAGTACCGGCAACGTGGCAGAAGCAGCATCACAGTAGAGTAGAGTAGAGTATATCAGAGTAGAGTGGGGTAAAGTTGAGGCAAACAGATCTATAGTAACTAAGTAACAACATACAGTCCAGTCGCTAGATTCCAGACACAACCTGAATCAGTATCCGAATTCACATTGCGCCCACAAGTTGAGTTGGTTAAGTTTTTATTTTTATTATTCTTTTTTTTTTATTATTTTTATAGAGCGTCTCGCAACTAAATGCTACAAATGAAAATCCTAAACGGCACATTGAAAGCATCTTGATAAGAATATTGAAGGCAGCATTATTGCTGCCCATGTTGGAGCTAGAGTTCGGCTTATACTTTGTAGAGATGGCGTGCGAACACCTTGGAAACACAATATTTCAATGCCTAATAATATTTTTAGCGCTGCTTTCAATATGGTTTCATAGCCGACAGTCAAAAAGCCTGTAAAGATTTCTTAACCATAGTATTCCCTCCAGTTAGTTGATGCTATTGTAATTGAAACTATTGTTTCCTTTTGTGTGCTCACTTGAAGCTCTGCAATTGCTGCCAAACAGCATTTATATCAATCACTCAATAAAAATACAACGATCAATCAATTTCGACAATCATTCCGAGAGAAGATAGAGATACAGAGAGAGAGAGAGAAAGACATAGAGAAAAATCCGAAATGCGGAGATTGATTTGAGCCAGTTGAGTTTGTGATCCAGCCAGACTTGGCCTGATCTGGTTGGATCTACAGCAGGTATTGTTAGCTCCGTACCGGGCCGGAATCATCCCAATCAGAAGAATTGAAATGTCACTGTAATAAACTTCAAGCGTCAGTGCGATAAAGCCTCGTTCATTTCCACTTGACGTACTGACAGCACACTGTCCTGGCCTATTATCGCCATTTGCAATCATTCAAAGCATCATCCAAGCGACAGTAGCCTTATTAAATACTCTCCCTCTCTCTGTCTAACACTTATCTTGGTCAACCTTGTCTCTGATGTGACCAAAGATATCTCTCGAAGCTCGTTATAATATTTTAAAGCCATAAAAGAAAAGGCGGCATTACAAAGTTTAAAGTGTTTCGACTGTACATTATTACTTTTGTCGTATTCAAATAGTTCGAAAGGCGCGTAGGGGGCACAGCTATTTTGGAGTTACCAAGAAAGTTCTTGTTTTGACCAAAAATTTGTATTAAGTACTTAACGTAAATTTTTAAACCCTTGCAGTTTATGTTGTGTAATAATTCAGTTAGCACCGAACTGAGAGTGTAAGAAGATTTGTTTTAAATAGCTGGCACTTGTCTAATACCCAAATTAAGCAACTAGGCTAACCTTATACTGTGCTCATATTGAGAAGCTTTGAATGTTGGTAATACAAATATTTGTTTACAATATGTAATGGAAAATCTGTTGTTTGCGGTTTTGTGGCTCGGCAATTACTCACCTTGATAGGCGTGTGCAGAACCCGAGAGAGCAAGCAAGTTTGCTGGAGTTCAAAGTGCTTAGTCTGAGCTCTGATTGCCCAACTGACTCGGAAGACGGTCAAAACCTGAACGACTTGTTGACCAGGCCGTTGCGCATCTTCCCAACGTAATTTAAACTAAATCGGTGCGCTCGCCAAACTGCGTACAACAACGTAGCAGAAGTTGCCCCCAACAAACGTACACACTCGCACACACACAAACACAGTCACACTACATTTATACTCACAGTATGAACTGGGGGCTTGTTGGATCTTGAGTGCGCCTGTGCTCTGTCTTTGGTCGCTGTGTCTACTCGTAATAATCAATTATTTCTGTGTAATTTATGGTAATGTTCAGTCATGATGGATTGACTGCTCTAATGTCGCTCTAAATCTTTGTACTTGGCTTGGGGTATGCTGCTTGTAGCGGCATCGCACATGGCCACAGTTCAAAACAGAGCAGGCTCAGGCTAAGACTATGGTTCAGGCTAAAACTGAGATTGAGACTGAGACTGGGACGGCGACTGCGACTGAGGCTGAGGCTGAGACTCAGGCAGGTGCAATTGCTCAGTACAAAGATACTGCCTAAGCTCTCCCACTAAAAGCAGGCCGAGTCTGGCAAACAGCTACGTTCTACAGTGGAAGTAGCTCCCAAAAAATATTTAGAAAAACATTACTTGTGGGTTTTAAGAAAAATGTGAAGAGCAAAAAAATATTGTAAAATTTTAAACGCAAATCTTTTTTAGAAAATTAAATAAATATCATGAAAGTTTTATGTAAAAATTAGGTGCTATGTCCAGCTTGTTAACAAAGCTTAATACAACTATATAAATAACACTGTATAAAATATAGTTCTTTTGATTCTTAAGATAAGTATAAAGAGACTAGGAAAAGTATTATTTTAAGCAGCTTTATTTTAATTAAAAATCATCTTCAACGTTTTCAAATTTATACTTTCTTGTGTTTGTACTGAAATAAACTCACTGAATCCACTGTGCACCTGCTTCTTTACTTCCGTCACTGTGCGAAGCGAATCGTCGGTTGCCTACGCTTCGCTCCGCCTCCGTTGTCATCCTCGTCTCGGTTCAGTTGGGATCGGCTGTAATATGTAGCATATGTTTTCGTAAGTTTTTCTTGTATTTTGTTTAATGGCAGCTTAGATTACAAGAGCTACGCGAATTGGGAATCAAAGGGGGATTGAACAGACAGGGGCGGACGTGTCTTGGGCACATTTTCGCATGTTGCGGTGGCTTCCAATGGGGTTGGCTGTTCAGGTCTCTCGCTCGCTGACTCGCTCTGCGCCATGTAACTGATGTTTAAAATTGCTGTGTGATTTTCGTGGCGAAATTAATGTTAAATAAGCTTTTAGTTTATGTCCCGCCACAGCGTTGATCAATTTCTCAGTCACCCGGTCTGGCCCCATCTTCTGCTTGGCCGCTCTGCATTCTAATCGCAGCACCATTGCCTTCTCCACATCTTCTTTTCTCCATCCCTCCCCCTTGTCATAGCCACTGAGCAGCATCCTCGTGTGATGATGGTGCAGGTTTGTTTTCTTTCTTTTGCTTTTTTTTGTGGCGCGTCGTCTTGTTTATGTGTAAATTATGCTTGTACACATTTTATTTACAATTGTGTATAAATTAAAGACGAATTATTATGTTTTCTTACCCCCAAACAACTCTTCTACTCTCTTACATATTAATATAGCGCCAATGCCCATTCTGACTTGGCATTTTCTCTACAATCTGGGGTTTATTTGAAATTCAAACGTTGCATTGCGATAGGTGGGCTAGTGAATCTAAGATTTGCTTTGTATTTTATTATCAAGTTAGTGGGAGTATTGGTTCTTTTGCTTACTCTTTGTTAGAAATACTTAAAAGTTAAATTAAATGCATTTCTGGAATACAAATTGCTGTCCTTAAGGTTCGTATAGAAAAAAGTTACCTTTGTGTCTCTCCAAAATGTCTCAGAAATCCTTGAAACAAATGTGGGATCATTTCATTTAGTTATTATATTAGTTTTAGTTATAGTGTTCAAATGAACTTGGTATTGAAACTTGATTTTGCTTAACTTTTTATAGCCGTTATTTATTGATCATTTCGATTTTTTATTTTTTTTATTTTTGGTGTGATCTGTTTTTATCGTTGTATTAAATTAACTTAGTTGTAGCATGTGGCTCAGGGTGAGGGTGTAGCGGAATATATTGTTCATAAAGTTGAGTTTATTTTATAGTCTTGGATAGCGAGTACATTAGTTCCGTGGCAAGTTCATTGCTGCCGCTTAGTTCGGGCCCATTGCAAGCTAAACAATTGCTGTGAACTGCAGAAAAAGGATTTGGCATGCAGTGGCAAAGCTTTAGTCAGTGATTTTCCATGCCTACAGCGCTCATCTGGGTAGCCAGTGAGATGAGAGACGGAGCGGAAGGGGAAGGGGTGGTAATGGGGTTAGATAGGAAGTGTACTAACAGTTTGAGCTGGCTGGCAGCCTGGGAAACATCCTGTGTTGCATTTTTGGCTTGTTTTCTACTGTTTGCTTTGCTTTGCTGTGGTGTTATGCAAATGCCTTGGAACAGGAACAACACCACACCACAAGCAGAAGCACAACCACCAGGCAGCATCAGCACCACCACCCTGTGTGCAGCACAATAGCTACCGTGCGCGTGCAACGACAACAACAACAATAACAACAACGGCAACAACAACAACAACCATAGCAATAGCATCAACAAGAGGAGAACACGTACAAAACAGCAGCTGTTTAACATTTATTTGCCTATTTATTAATTTCATGTAACATTTTTTCCAAGGAAATGGCCACAATGCAACGAAATCAAAGCCAAGGAACAAGCGCAACGCATTCTCTTGACGCCAGGCAGTCGCTCTGGCTGCAGCAGCAGCAGCAGCACCAACAGCAACAGTTGCAGTTGCTGTTGCATTCGTATTCGCCATTGCCATCGGTCAGACCCTGGCCAAAATGTCCAACCGCGCCAACTGTTGCCCAAACAATAAGGCACAGGGGCAACAGTAACGTCAACCGTCAGAGACGCAGTTGCAGTTGCAGCCTTAGGCCTTGTTGCCTTTTGCCATACTTCTCCCACTATTTGACTGCGCTGACTTGGCTGCCATCGTCCGTGGCTGCCACAAAAAGTGTCGTGACCCCGGCTGGGCCGCGCCAGGTATTGCATATGGTTAGCTCTCTGACTCTTGAGTTGCGCTTTTTTGGGGGCATCGGGCGGAATGTCTGGCCAGGAGACTGAGACTGTGGCTGAAGCAGCTCAAAAATTACATGTTGTTCCTGTTGAAATGTTTTGTGTTTTGTGAGTGCAGCATTTCCATTGTCGTTGACTTTTATTTCTAAAAATTTTTTACTTTTATTTGAGGGCTTTGTTTTGTTTTGTTTTGTTTTTTTTTGTTGTTAAATACCCTTGCAGCGCTTTTAAGAATTGTTGCCTTATATTTCGTAAAGGATCTATGATGAATTTAATTATTAAATTTACTAAGACTTTGGTTTTTATATATGTAAATTTAAAATAAATGAAAATAAATAAAAAAACTAAAAGAGCATCCTGAAGGAATTAGGCAGCACTTATCAATCAATTTCAAAATCATAACTAGATAAATTTCGAACAAAGCTGCATTTTTTAAGTCAAAATCGAAACATCAGTAGCTAAAATAGGAAAATAACAAAATGGAATATATGTTTTTCTAAGGCTAGAGTTAAAATTATGTATGTCAATTTTAATTGTAAATTATTTTATAATGACAAATTAAAGCTGATTAATACCATAAATAATATTAAATTAATTAAAGAAAATAAATAACATATTTTGAATATTATATAGATCATAATACTCAGGGTATATGCGCTTCGCATTGATAAAAATCCAATTGGTTTTTATAGCTTTTTGTGTGTAGCTGTAGCTAATAACACACACATTGATGTCTGAGGCAAATATGTAACAATCCTCGTGCTCCTTGCGGTCAAAGGAGTCGTCGTTGGGCTAGGACAAAGAAAATGCAAAAATGCCAAAAATCGCACAACTCAAAACCCAATGCGAGTGCAAAGACGATAGTGAATGTGAATTCGACTAAGGCTATGACAACGAATACGAGTAGGAGAGCATGAGTATGAGTATGAGTAAGAATACGAGTACTCGGACTCGTACTCGCACACAAAACGATTCTGGCACCCATGAGCAGGAGGATCATCAGCATCAGTATGGACTGGGCGGGTGGTGGCTCGTCGTTCGTCGTTCGTCGCTCGTCGCTGATCGTGGCACATTTGCATACAATGAGGCCAGAACTAAGACCCAATCCAGCCAGCCAAAATACACACAACTCACACACAAATACACACACGCTGGCGCAGCATGTTATCTCTGGCTGTGACCTACACCAATATTTCTGAGAATGCTGCTGTGGCCCGTCGTCGCCTGTAAGTGTGTCGTTGTTGTCGTCGTCGTCGTTCAAGTCCAGTCCAAGTCTATAGCCAGTCAGTATCTCAGACGGCCGACGACGAGGAGTCATTCAATCGCGCCAGCTGCGGCGTCTGGGTCTCCAGTTTTGTGTGTTGGGTTTTGTTTGCTTTTGGGCTCCCCATTCTACTTACAATATTTGTGGGGATATCACCAAAGATCTCTGCAACTGCATCCGAAATCCCAAATAAAAACAAAATAAAGGAGCCTCATCGCATGGACAGTGACTGCTGTGTGTGAATTTCGACTTTGTCTGGCGTCTGTTCTGCGTCAGCAGCTCCCAGCCTAAAAGTTCCAGCGTCGTCGTCACCCATGAAGTGGTATGAATACGAGTACGAGTATGAGTACAACTACGGGTACTCGTAGTTTCAAACTGAAAATGTCTATGACTATGTCCCAAACTAGACACTGTTACTGTAGCTTGGGGAGTGGTTTTGCCCATGGTTTTTTGATTTTTTTTCAGTTTTTTTTTTCGGCGAAAGCGTTTTTAGCAGATTGGCCAACAGTCAAAAAAGCTGCGGCTTCGGTGGCTGGTTCAGAGTGCAATGCATTAATGGAAACTTAAAATCATGACATTTACCATAAAGTTTTTTTTTCCTTCTTTTTCTTCGGACTGATCATAAATTTCAGAGTCGCCTTGAGAGCACATAAACGGCAGACAATGAGAGATATTTGTACATATGATTTGACAACATGAAGAACATTTGACTATATCGGTAAATTTTGATTATCACGAACACTTAAATATATTTACACATAAATAATTTTGATTTGTGACTAGATCTGTTCTGACTAATTAAACATTGAGTGGCATACTGGCTTTGAAATGAAATAAATTTGTAAAATAATAATTAATATTAATTGTAAAGATGTTTAAAATAACTTGGCGTACTTTAAGTACTTTAATAAATATATCCTGAAAAACTACAATAATGCTCAAAAATATTGCAGTCCGATGTAAGCTGTTTTAATTTATCCTTGATTCATTGGTAATACTGTAAAAAAATTGAAACAATTAAAAATAAAAATCAATTTTATTGGGTCTTTAACTTTTCAATTCGATTTACTTTTGTTTGTTTATTGTATAAGCAAATGCAAAATGCGTAATGTAAATAAATATTGTGTTTATAAATAGTTTTTCATAAATAAAATAATTAACCTAATTCGTCTAAAAGATTATGATACTATAAAATTACACACTATATATGTATAAACAAATGTGAAAATACTCATAAAAATACGCCATAAAAGCGCCACTAAAAATGTTTTACAACTAATAGAGCTCTTCTGCTTTTCCAGTTTCTTATCGTAAAACTAATTTTCAAGTAAGGTCTATATACTATACTTATAGCATACTGTAATTGTATATTTTAATGTTTAAACTTTAAACAAAATTGCACAGAAATATTTTTGTTATATGAACATTACTTAAACAAATTAGTTGGTTAGTAGATAGTTAAAACTGTGCTTATAATGATATCTATACTATTACTATTAAAATTTATTGTTACTATTGTTATTGTCGTTTTTTGCCCATGTGTGTATACGTTTTTTCTTCTTCTTCTTCTTTCTATTTTGTTTAGAGTTAGATAAAAATAATTTAAACGCTAAGATGACAAGTGGCAATTAATTTAAGTATGATTATCACCTGCCCGTTGCACGTTGAGTCGCGCTGGGAATTTCCGAGCTTTTCATAATGCGCAGGTCACTAATTTTTGGGATCTGAAATAATTGAAAAGAAGAGAAAGAAAAGAGAAAAAAGGAATTTGAGAGCGGGAGCATAAGCGTGTCACACAGCTGGCGGAAGCGCCAATTGCCCCTCGAGACTTCTTTTTAGATATAATCAAATACTTTTTCAAATCTTTTACGTTTTTTTGTCTTGAACTGTTTTGTTTTTGAAGCTTATTCAATTAGCAATAGGATGTGAATTAAACGCAGATTGAAACGTGCCAATCTAAATGTACTAACCTCTATCATCGACCGGTTCTGTGGCATCAGCACGGCCTGTGGACACCAACGATTCAGTGGCAAGTTCTACACGCGCCACGTGAACACCATGCAGCGTTAGTTGTGCATGCTGTGGATGTTGTTGTGGATGATGCTGTTGTGGATGCTGGTGATGTTGCTGATGCTGCTGCTGTGCAGCTGCCAGATGCTGGGAAAGATGCTGGTGATGATCGCCTGTCGCCGGTGGCCATTGCTGATAGGCAACTGGCACCAACGGATCCGACATCCATTCAAAACTAAACGCAGGTCCAATTGTCTGAGCGCTCAGTCCGCCATGTTGGGGCGTGGCACTTGTGGGCGTTGGCGGCGTTGTGGTAATGCAGGGACTCAGTTCGTGTGAGGAGCCAAAGCTATCAAGCGAAGCCTTCTGCGCCGATTCCGACCACGGTGGACTGGGATTCCATTGCTCAATAAAATCCGCCGGATCCGGCGGTAACGTTTTATTAAGCAGTCGCGGACGTGTTGGCACAATTGTTGCATAAATAACCGAGGCGGATACATCACTGCTGCTGCCCGTTGCTGCCCCACCAGCTGCTGCGGCATAGGCACTACTCGGATGCAGGGCGTAGCAGTCTGGTTCAGGAGTTATGGCCGCCGCTGGAGATCTCTCGGCATGTAAGTAAAGAGGCTCCAATTTGTTTCGGGCTCGTTTCTTGGGTGGCGGTGGAGTCGCTGACTGCGTGGACTTTTGACTGCCTCCTGTGGCACCACCATTTACTTGACTATAGTCTACAGGTTCCAGACCGCCACTGCTGGTTCCCAGTGAGCTCGACTGAAAGCCATATAGCTGCTGATCTTCCTTGAGCTCGAGTGTCCCTTCGGCATGGTAGACTCCACCATAGGTGGCGCCCATATGTGGATGATGGTGATGATAGGATGCCGCTGCCGTTGTGTGATGGTGATGATGATGCGCATGATGACTGCCAAATACGCTGGACATACTGGCCGCTCCACTGGACATGCCCAGGCCCACACTGACAGCACCACCACCACCAAGTGGTTGCTGATGTGAACTGTAATAGCTGCTGGAACTGCTGCCTGGTGGCACACGCATTGCACTGTCCAGTGGCATGCCAAACTGTATCTTGGACTGCACAGTGTAATAATGATAGAGCCAGGAGTTGGCCAGCATTATTGATGCCTCACGATCACTAAGAGATTTGATCTCCGTTAGCTAAAGATTACTCAATAAAATAAAAGGGTTTACTTACTTTAGCACTTGGTTGGTGCACACGATGACAGGCTGTTGTGTGGAGTCGGGACTATCTCGAACCTGGAGGACCACATGTACCCAGGTGTAGTCTCCACTAGAGCGCTGCATGCGCACGAGCAATATGCAACTACGATCCTGTTCCGATTGTGTAACTGCAGAAATAAAAGAATATATGGTAACGATAAGTTGATGGAACATATTCAGCAAACATGAAACTATGACTTTACAGTCTACATAAACTAATTGATAAGAGAACAACATTTCAAATTCTAATTTTGATTTGCAAAACAAGAGTTGTGGCTGTCGTGCCCTACATTCCAGGATAATTTAAAGAATAATCATGTATATCATGTGAATCTATACTTACTTAGCCTATGTTTGCTTTGTGCTTCACGGAGATTCTCGCTATGTATCAGATTATACCAGGATGTTCCCTGTAGAGTCGCCTTTTCATAACCCAAATGGAACTCGCCACTGTAATGGAAATAATCAGTTAATACGTAAGATAAGAATGAAATTTTTTTTCTAATTTTTATTTCTTGAGAAGAAAAGAAATACAAAATTAAACGCTTTACTTTACTGCATTATTAAAACGTTAAATAAGACTTAAATTTTAGCTCCAACGCCTTCAGGAAAGCTTAAGCTATATTTTGTATATTTTCATATGTTCTAATTTAAATGTTCTCAATATTGAATATATATAAAATACGTATAACGATATATTTAAAATGTTTACAGAAACCATTTATTTTTTTTTATTAGTTTTCAATATGTACTTATTTTCCATGTATAAATTTGATTATTTTCGAATTTTTTTCGAAATTTTTCTGAATATCTTTTACTGAACGTTTTACTTACTTTTTGTCAATATGTGCGATCTTCATATCCATGGAGTGTATGGTGGTAAAGACATTGGTGGCGCCCTGAACCACACACTCACGCGTCTCGGGCATGGCGATGGGTGTGCAGGTGGCTAGAAAGACGGGCTCATTGCGACTGCAAAGCGGCAGGAATGACAAATAGTGACCCTGTACCAGAACGACCTGTAAAAGAACAGACAGAGCAGAACAGAACAGAGAGAACGATGTAGTATGCGATATTTGGGATCCCATTCAGACAACAACGGCTCCCACGAAAATTGGCGCGCACGTTGTCGCCGCTGGTTGTGGCCATTTTTGGGCTGGCATGCCCCGGCTCATAGACATTTTACTCTGATTCCATAATTTAAAAAAGGCAATCACTGAAATGTTTATTTTTTTTTTTACCAGCATACGCAGAATGGAGTCACAGCCTCCACACAAACACACAAAACAAATACAAAACCAAACATACACACCAGGCAGTCTCAGTCTCAGTCTCAGCCTCAGTCTGTGTCTCAGCCATTGTCTCCCAATTAAAACGTGCCTGCATTTAGTTTTCCATTGCAATTGCATTTCGTAGCTTATGGCCCGTTCATCTGCTTAAATGCAAATGCAGCCCCGACTTCAACTGCAACTCCAACTGCAACTCCAACTTCAACTTCGATTCCGATTCCGAACCCGATCCCAACCCATCGATGACGCAGACACTGTCGTTGTTGTCGTTGGACTTTTTTATCTTTGGTAAATGAGACGACCTTAGACTGGGGAGCAGGCGCCACTGCCACAGCGCTGTCGCCATCTCCGTCTTCTGTTATCGTTGTTGTTGCTGTTGTTGCTGGGGGTTTTCATTTTGGTCTCTTGTATATGCTCTTTGCTCTGGGTACTAGCTCTGAACTATGCTGACCTCATTCATAATTATTTATTGGTCCATTTTTATTGCATATTAACGAGTGCCGGGTGAATGTGCCGCATTTTAGTTTTTGCTCTATGGGTTATCGCAGTCGGTTCACTTGGGTCCAAGTCCCCTAACAACATTGTATACATTTCTTAAGGTTGTTTGGTAAATGTTAAGTTACCCATTCATGTACCACTTAAATATCAATTTAAATATAACATAAAACACTGCAGGAAAATGCTTTAAAATAAGTCAAAGCTCGGCACTTTCAGTAATTGTCCAAAAAAGTAGACACACCAAGAAACTTGTGTCTTGAAAATTTAATGTAACTCCCTCAAGTCAGAAGAATTTAAATTGTTTGTGTTTTAATCTGTCTTAGCTTACTCAATAGATTAATATAAAGCTGAAGTCTATGAAGCTATAGTCTAAACTTTTTGCCATTTTAAGTTAGTTTCATTGGGAAAAGCCAGAGACCTAAGTTACTTGCGGCTATCATTATAAAGATCTAACATCTTAAGAGCTTAAGAGTGTACACATGTGTGGGTACATGTGGTGTCATAACGCTGGGAAAACCTAAACCAAGTGGCAACACTTCCTGCACCTCATTAAAGTGCCAACTTGCAACTTAATTAAAAACGTTTGCAGCAACTGTCAACGCCTCGTTTTATCTCCATAACTCTCAGCGCACATCTGCGCACTTCAAGCCAAAAAAAAAAACAAAAAAATTGTTAAAAGAGGGGCAAAAACAAAAAACGAGAATGAACAAAAGTAAGATATGCTTGCATATAAAAGACCAGCGACCGCCCACAAGATTGTGACAGCACTCTGGCAACACGGTAGCATTCACATGATGATTTTTCAACGCGTCTTCAGGCTCAACACGTTGACAGATTTGGTGTTGTCTGGTCTAAACCTGCCCCTGCTGGCAAGTATTCGTATTCGCATTCGTACTCGTACTTGTACTTGGCTGACTGGATGGAAGGATGGATGGATGACTCGTTGACTAGTTGACTGTGTGACTGACAACTTCATATTGTGCTCGCATTCATTTATATATTGCTTGTAGTCTCTTTTTTACTCACAACATCATTATGATGATGATGATGATCAGAAGAGGCGGCCAATCAGAGCAGGCACCCACCCGTTTCACATCAACTGTCATCGTTTGTCAGCTTATAGTAAAGCGTCTCACTGGCTGACTGGTTGACTGGTTGTCTGTCTGATTGTCTGATTGTCTGGCTAGCTGGTAAGATGTATGACCAAACCAAGTCAGCCCAGTCGGACCAACCGGCCGGTTGGCAGACGACGCATGCGCCCGGCTCATGCATAATTCATTGCGTGGCGGTTTATTCTGACTTGTGACTGTGTGTTGCAAGCTCGCTGGTTTCCAAGTGTTACACGCAACACGCTCCCAGGTGATTCATTCATCAATTTCTGTCAGAGACTACACGCGCTTACTCATACACTTTTACAAATACTCACACACACACAAACACACAGAGACAGATACTTTATACAGATACTCACCTTCTGATCACCGAAACGCATTTGCCGTCGCGCATTGCGGCTAACATTCATGCGACAGAGAAACATGCGATGCTCCCCCTCCAGACTTGAGACGCCTCCGTTACCATTGCTGGCTGTCGAATCTCCAACGCCAACGCCAACATTGCTGCTGCTGTTGCTGCCACCTGGTTGCGGTGGCACGTTCCGATTTAGCTCGGCCTGTATGGTTGCATGATCCTGTTTGTCAATGATATCGTAAACGGAATCCCCATGTATTAGTAAATCCTCCTGTAAACAAGGCAGAGAGAGCGGTCAGAGAAAATGATAAAAGAAAAAGAAGAGTTCATAAGTCATAAGTTCATAAGTTAATGGTATGCAATTGACACTAATTGCTATTCATTTATATTAGATTTACATTTATAAATATGTTATTATAACTATTTATTTGTTAATTCTTCATTTTTTTTAAATATATGCGCGTTGTCAAATGCTTTTAAGCTAACGCAATAATTTAGGTCTGAATCAAAAATTTTTACTAAATTAGCGTAAGAGTTTTCTTTAAATGTTAGTCTACATCATATCAGGATGCCATACTATAATGTATTTTAATAATTTTATAAATATTTATAGCCAAATAAATATATAAATAAAGGTAATAAAGATTTTGATAAATAATTATTTTATTGGCAAGTCTTCATATCAAATTGGAAACTTTCAGAGCTTCGTTTAAACAAAATTTTATCAGGATGTCAAATATAATTTGTTAATGATATGTCAGATGATAGTTTCGCACGGTCATCAGGTTCCTCGACTAATGTCATTCGCTTGTGCTATATTTTTTTTATTATTGTTGACAATTATGGACAACACTGACGGACTGAGAGATAGCTGGAACCAGGCGATCGGCCAATTTACAATGCCATGTTGTTGCATATGTAATTTATTTATGGCCGCTGTCGGTACATGACACATGACAGTGGCAACTTGTTATGGCAATATGCAAAAATCTAATTGGAATTATGATGCCCAAATAACAGCAGCAACAATAAGAACAACGATAGCTACAGCTATTGCTATTGCAATTGCAACAACAAGCTCTATTGACATTTTTGGCAGTTTGTTAATTAACTTTACTTGTTGTTGTTGTTGCTGCCACTTCGACCGTTTTGGCCGTTAACTAACCGTAAGCTTGAACTGCTGCTTGCCACAAATTAAAAGGTTGGGCAATCCACTTTTGGGCCTGTTCATGTGCACAGTTATTGTGCCGTAATTATGCCAACACATGGCATTCGGTAAATTTATGAACCCGCTTGACCATCCAGTTCCTATTGTTGTGGGTGTCCCCTGATAAGGACTGGCCCAAAGGCCAAAGGCTGTCAAGTGTCTTAAGCTCTGTGGGGCCCAACAGCTTTTGTGTTACACTCGCCTCTGACAGGTCTTAAGTGTGCAGTCACTATATTGTTCGCCAAGCATATTCGATATGAAATTTAGCACAAGTCAAAGATAACTGACATTGGGCTCGAAACAAGTTGCCGGAAACCCTGTGCATTGAAAATCGGCTAATAAAGATGAAAGTATTTACATTGATCACTTGCTTAAAGACTTTTATAGCTCAAAAACATGATTTTTAAGTCGAAAGAATTCACCTCTTTACTGCAGGGGGGACGTTGATTACAAATTACACTGTTCGTATTTTATTAGAATGCTTGCTAAAACAAAGTCATGGCTGCTTTCTTTCTAATATTCGAATTAAATGTGAATTCAACATCTGCAATTATTTTTATATTCTTTTTAAATATACTCAAATTGCCGCAAACTTCACCTTATACATAGTATCGGCATTCAGCTTTTAGTAAAAAATAAAAGGAATTTAAGCTGTAAAAGAAATCTTTATATTAAAAAATATATATACTATCTTTAGTTAGGAGCTATATATATATCTAAAAAAGTGTTGAACTTTTATAAGACATATGATTTTTTAAAATTATAAAAGAAATTTTTTTTTAGAAAATGTAAAGGGGGTACCCTTATATAAAACTCCAACAAAATCGAAAAAATTGATTTCTGAAAAATAACTATTTTAAAATGTAGAATCAATTTACAGATCAAATCATGACTAAAATAACATTCCGCACAAAGATCGGATAAGTTTTGACAAAGTTATGCAAGTTTAAAGTCTGCTGACCCTTGGCACTAGCCATTTTACAAGCCAAATTTTTGGTCACTTTCGGCATGAATTTTTCCAAAAAAATGAAACTCTTCAAAATCAACTTTAAAGTATTCTCTACTACTAATTTGGGCACCAGGAGTTGATTAAAAGCAAAAACTCAAGAAATAAAATTTTGAAATTTTTTTTTTTTGAAAATGTAAAGGGGGTACCCTTAGCTAAAATTCCAACAAAATCGAAAAAATCGATCTCTGAAAAATAGCTATTTTTAAATGTAGCATCAAGTTACAGATCAAATCATGACTAAAATGACATTCCGCTTACAAATCGGATAAGTTTTGACAAAGTTATGCAAGCTTAAAGTCTGCTGACCCCTGGGACTGGCCATTTTACAAGTCAAATTTTTGGTCACTTTTGGGGTGAATTTTTACAAAAAAATAAAACCCCTAAAAATCAACTTAAAAGTAATCTCTACTACTAATTTGGGCACCAGAAGTTGATTAAAAGTAAAAACTCAAGAAATAAAATTTTGAAATTTTTTTTTTAGAAAATGTAAAGGGGGTACCCTTATCTAAAATTCCAAAAATATCGAAAAATTTGATTTTTAAAAACTAACTATCTTAAATTGCAGAATCAATTTATAGATCAAATCGTGACGAAAATGACATTCCACATTAAAATCGGATAAGATTTGACAAAGTTATGCATGTTTAAAGTCTGCTTACCCTTGGCACTAGCCATTTTACAAGCCAAATTTTTGGTCACTTTCGGCATGAATTTTTCCAAAAAAATGAAACTCTTCAAAATCAACTTTAAAGTATTCTCTACTACTAATTTGGGCACCAGGAGTTGATTAAAAGCAAAAACTCAAGAAATAAAATTTTGAAATTTTTTTTTTTGAAAATGTAAAGGGGGCACCCTTATCTAAAACTCCAACAAAATTGAAAAAAATTAATTTCTGAAAAATAACTATTTTTAAAAGTATAATCAATTTATAGATAAAATCATGACTAAAATGACATTCCGCAAGAAATTCGGGTTAGATTTGACAAAGTTATAGAAATTTAAAAACTTTTGACCCATGAGACTGGCAACTGCTGTTAGTAAAGATCATGATGTTTTTATTTTAAATACTCTTAAGTATTTCTACAGATTAATGCCAAAAATAATTTGTGGAAATACCACTCCTTGTCAATTTGGAAATGCCCGTCAAGTTCCCTATGTACTGGTAAGTCATAGTATAAAAGTGAATTCTAAGTCTACTTCATCATTAGTTTAACGGAAGCATTTCACGAACTATTTACAATATGAAACTCTTCCCAGTTATCTGTGCATTTTTACTCGGCTATCTGGCTCTGGGTGGTGGTAAGTATTTATTTATAGTGATTACTAGGTTTCTAGTTTCCAATTCTTAAATAAGCTCTAAATACTTCACAGCTGTTCCAATGACAGGCGATACGGTGATTCATGGAGACTGTGAGGATTGTAAATTGCGATTAGGATAATTTCTGTCAACGTCTGTTAATTCGAGAAACAATAAATTTAAACTTGTAAAGTTTTCTTTGCGAATCATAGTTTTGCGAATAGATTCTTACAAAATTCTCACCAATTTCAAATAAATAATCCAAGCGTATATTTTAAAAAAATTTCGTTAGGCAATAATTCATAGTTTTCTTTATTTCTTGATTGTGAATAAACAATCTGAACAACGAACAATATTTTCCGTAATTCTATTGAATACAACTAGGACAGTCTAAAATTTGATTTATTGGCCAAATGCTTCGATTTCTCACAGGTTTTTGACAGTTGTGCTACAGTTGCACTCAGATAACTCATACGCCCCCTTTGCCGGTTGGTCGGTCGCGTTGAAGCTGGAGAGTTGCAGTGAGCGGCGAAGCACATCAACAGACTTACAACAATCTCTCGGCATATGCGACTAACAGTACCTTTGTCAATGTCTGGTTGTTTGTTTTAGATGAATAAGTAACTGCACTCGCACTCGCACTCGTATTCGTATTCGAATTCGTATTTATATTTGTATCTGAACGTTATGTAGAACGGAGATACATATGTCACATGTGCTGCATGCGAGTGCATTTATATGCAGCTCAGACATATTTATTTAGCTTTAGTACTTCAAATGCAAAGTGAAAGGCCACGATGTATAACCTTGCTATTTAAGCAGCGTAAACGTGCGATAAACCAAACTTGAAACAGCCGCAACTACAACTGCAACTGCAGCAGCAGCAGCAGCAACAGCAACAACAGTAACTGCAACTGAAACAACATAAGCAGCAGCAGCAGCAGCAGCAGCAACAAAGTTGAGCTGTTTGCAACAGTTTTAAGGAACTTTTATGTAGTACAAGCTGCAGATTTATGTAAGCTCAATGAATCGAGTCACTGGCAGTCAGTTGTTGTTGACTTGTCAACGGGAGCAGCAGCCAGTATAAGGAAAAAAAAAACAAAAACAAAAACAAAAACTTCAACAAATATTTGCTGTCGTTGTTGCTGCTAGGTTGATGTCGATGTTGTTTGCTGCTGTTGTTGTCTTCGTTGTTGCCTGTTGTCGCTTGTCAGAGATTTGTATCAACGGCTGTAACAATTTTAGCCAAAACTTTCGACGACTTTGCTTTTCTAATTATTTGCGCAAATCGCTTTTACCAACTCGAGAAAAAACCAAAATCAGCTCAATTGAAAAAGAAACATCTAATGAGACTTACCATGGAATGTCCCAGGTACTCGGCAGCATTATCAGATATATAGAGCAATTTGCCATTTTGTGTAAGCATCATCAGAAATCCTGAAAGCGCCTGTAGGACAAATTAATTGATTGAATTAGTGTTAATAGCTTGATTATAATTTTTAATAATATCTATTCTTTATAGATATTGAAAATGTATATGGGAATATTATTTATTTTTGCAAAAACATAACATTGTTTTTTATAAGAATGTATTTATTAATATTAGTAAGAAGAGCCTGGGTTTATAAGCTGAAATTGTCTAGAAGTCTTACAGAAAATTCAACAATTTGCAATTTGCTTAAAGGATCAATTTAATTGATAGCTGATCGAAAGAGCAAATTAAAGCATTTGTTAAAGAAACACCCTCTATTAAGCTGGCTCTCAACAGTGTTCGAAATGCAAATTCAATTTCGCGTCTGCGCACTAATAAATTGTTAGCCCAAAGAAGTTGCCTGGGTTGACAACTAAAAATTCAATATCGACTTCTGAATACATACGTATAGTATGTATATGTATGTATATATGTATAAATATATTTGCATTTAATTCAGTCACGAGTGCGCACAGGTATGTAGATCAATCTGCCGACCATCGCAGAGTTGCCGCAGTCAGTGGCAGGCAGTTTGACTGACTACTGACTACTGTCTGCTCTTTTAAGTTGTTGTTGTTGTTGCTGTGGCTGTTATTGTTGTTGCTTAAGAGCAGCATTTATAGTTTCCTTTTTTTGTGATTTTTTTTTTGTTTTTGGCGCAGCAAGTGGCGGTAGCTAAATGATTTCTGGCTTATGATATCCCACAGTTGTGCCATTAATAGAGTTGTTTTCCCTGGAAATTTCGGCTCACTAGTTGACTTGTCAACGCGTCTCACTTAAATTGAGTTGTTTCCCCAGCTGGCATAGTGGCCACAATATAGTGGTAATTGGGTTGGCATCGCATCGATTATCATCTTAAAATTATTAGATTACTTAAACTGACTTACCCCATGACCATATATGGTACAAAGAGTACATTTAGTAAATCAAATAATGCATTTGATGTATTATAGAATCGTGTAAGTTTTGTAGCTACAACATATATGAGAGTTATTAAAATCTACTATTATGTTTTTATTTGAATATACTCATCAAAACCAACTCTAAATAGAAAAAAAATATCTTATATTCAATGAGGAATTTATTTCTCTGAATTTATTTAGTGTATGTGTATATATAATATATATGTGCCTAATTTTGCTTTTGGAAATACCTTTAAAAGTCTTAATAATTTGGAAATACTTATCAATTTTCCCCTTGTATCAATGAGTCTTAGAGGCCACTTGCTGATTAAATATTAATTTGAAATTCCCAGTCGTATGATGGAAGGGAATATAAAAGAGATTCTAAATCTAAACCAGCATCAGTTCAACAGAAACGTTCTTAAAAATGTCTATAATATGCAATTTTCCCCAGTTATTTACCAAATTTAAGAGTTTGACTTGTAAGGCTAACACAAAAATAAATGGATTACAAAATGTATTAATATTTTCGTAAGAAATATTTGATTTAACAATTATTTTTATTTAATTTTAGATTGCTTTATTTGCTGAGTTCTCTTGAAAATAGGTGAGACGAAGAAACTTTAAAGAGATCGACTCACCTGCTAATCAAACTTATTTTAACTTTTTTCGAATAGATAGTATACCTTGTTAAATATAAAAGTATTTGTATAATGCTATAGTGCTCCTATTCTCTTTTGCCCATTTTAGAATGTAATCTCTTTACATCTAATCTAACTTTACTGTTAACTTTACTAATTAACTTTACTAACTTTACTGTTAATCTTTCATGCTTACCTTTGAGAAGCCAATATTTGGTGTTGCTGTCTGATGATGTTGATGTAACGCATTGTGACGCTTGAAAACTGCAAAAAAGAAATGCATTGGGAAATGTAATTAATATAATGTAGCTTGAACTATCGACCTTTTGCGTCTTTTCACAGCCGCGCCCAGAAAACAACCGGGCTTTAAGCATCCGTTATAAGTTAGGAGGAAAATCTGTTTGAGTGTTTTGAGTTTTTCCCATGGCTTTGTTTGTGATTTGTATGCATAAAACTAAGCGGAGCTAATTAAAAAAGTATCTGTTAATAATACACTTGGTCTCTGACGGCAATTGTTAGATTGTAATTGATTGCAAATTCATTGATTATATTCTACATACAATAAGCGATGATCTTGCAATACAAAAACAAGTGAATCACAAAAAGAAAATGTGTCATTGTCACTGAGACGGCAGTAGCAAGCAGCAATAGCATCAGCATCAGCAACAGCAGCAACGCCCACAACAACAACAATAACAACAACACCAGCAACTAGAAAATCAACAGTGATCACTGAGTGCAATTGCAGTTAGCAGTTTGCAGCTGCGCCGCAGCCAGCAACCAGCATCAAGATCAATTATTTTTAAAACACTACGAGATACTCCCGCACCTGGCAAAAAGGCAACAGAAACAGTCACAGCAACAGCAACAGCAACAGCAGCAGCAACAGCCACAACAGCAGCAGCAACAGCAACAGCAACAATCACTGCGGCAGCAACCGCAACTGGTAATTTCATTGAACTTGAACGGAAAGGCCATGAATGCACTCAGATTTTTGCAGTGTTTTAATATTACAACAATACCAAGAAATCTGTTGCACAAACAAATCGTATTGCTTGCCCAGGTAAGCAGTCAAATAAAAAGGGCGTGTCTGCATTCCCAGTCAGTCTGGGAAACTGTTTGGAAAGTCATTAAAGTAGTTGCTGATGGAAAGCTTGCCAAAGGATGTTCCCTCAAAAATGTTGACAGTGATGGTTCAGCACTTTAGTTTATTTATTTGTAGCTTATTTTCTGTCACTAAACGAATATCCATATAAATTAGGGCACTAGTCAAAAGCATAAACCATTTCATTAAATTAATTTTTTAAGTGTAGATATAGAGCTGCATTTTTTTTAAATTTAGCATTTCTATTGACTGTATATAATAAATAAATGAACAATTTTTTAGGGAAGCTTTTAAAAAAGAAACTACAAAATGATCTGAAAGTTAAATAAGTTTTCATTTGAAGATTTCGAATAGCTAGTATGATTAAAATTTCAATTAATACTGGCATATATTGTTTCAAATTGAGCCAACAGATAAAAGGAAATAAAGGTCCAAATAGAATTACAGAGCTTTCAACTAAGTTTAATAGGCCTCTAAAGCAATATAAGAATCTTAAATAAGCTTTACAGCTTTCCAGATGGCGTTATTCTATTGGCCAATATGATAATTTGGAGGAAATATATTTCTGAGATGCAATTCAAGCCGTCGGCTAATCTAATGCATTAATAATTGTTTGTGAAAACTCAATTTGGTTTTATAAATATTTCATTAATCGCATAACTCAATGTGCCGCTGTAGTCAGAACCACACCCACTACTGAGACCCAACGAGCCTCACTGAAACCCACACCCACAACCACAACCATAACAACAACAAAAATATAATGCCATGAACTTGAAGATAAAGCTGAGTGTGCTCAGAGGCTCCAGAGACTCGATAGCGTGCCAATATTAACACAATTTGTGATTATAAATGCTTTTAAACGGTGCAATGACAATGAACAATAACAAAACACACACACACACACACATTGACACACACACCCAATCGACAAGCTAACAAACGCCGACAATTTCTCACACTTAGTGCTCCAAGAAGAAAAAGAGAGAAAAAATAGGTAGATGGAAGGAGGAAAAAAAAAACAGTACTTAAGTTTAATTTTTTGCAATTTGTAGAACACATAAATCGCACATTTTGATTTATCGCAATATTTATAGCAATGCCAGGCAGACGTTGCTGTGGTTGTTGTTGTTGTTGCTGCTGTTGTTGCTGTTGTTGTTACCATTGCAATTGGGAAATTGCCTCGACTGAGGGGGATCCCAGCTGTAGCGAAGGCAGAGCTAGTCTCGGGTTCACATGGCCTGGCTAAAGATGCTGGCCAAGTTAAGAGCTCAGTCCTCATAGGTAAGTACTGTGTGTATTTCTCTCTTACTTGCTCTCTTTCTGTGTGTGTATGTGTGTGTGTTATCTATGTACCGCACAACGCTAATTTGAAAAACAATTTTCGTAATTATCCACAAAAAAAAAAACGAGGAAAGAAAATAAAATGGAAAGAAGTAGAGTCGGAGTTGATCTCGTTCAGTTGCGCCTGCGCATTGACCTGTGCGCATGCGCATTAAAGGAGGATGAAACGCAAACCAAGAGGCAGATAGAGAAAGAGAGAGAGAGAGCGAGAGAGAGAGATCGCAACTATCTGTGGAGCAATTTGCAGCCTGGGTGCGTGCCTAGACGCTTAGGCAATTACTTGGCCGAAAACAATTTCAGAGACGGAGACATAGACATATGAATGATGCGATGGTACTACTCGTAATCGTACTCGAGTACTCAAAACTATGCGCCTAGCGGTTATTTGGCGTATGCTGTTTTTCTTCCCCTGTTTTTTTTTTGTTTTTTGTTTGTATTTTTTCATTTTTGGCGGCGTGGGGTCCATGCCAAAACGCCATGACTCATGCATATTCAATCAACGTGCAGCCAATTATCAACATGCATATGCATCAAGGAAACTCTCCAGCCCCCTATGCCACTCCGCTCCGCTCCGCCCTCAACAAACAAACTGCACACTCACCTTGTTGAAAGTAGTTGGCTTTGCGCACATAGACACAGACCAGGGCCATCAGTTGCAGCTGCGACAGTCTCTGCCTCGTCGATTGTGGCAACGGCAGCAAGTCCCGCAGATTGGCTATCTCCGCATTTATAAGATCGCGTCGCATTTTCGAGGCGCCCTTTGTCGATTTGTTGGCATCGAATCTGCAAAAAGAGAGGTAAAAATGGCAACATAAAGTAAGAAAAAAAATATCAAAAGATAGTTAAAAAAAAAACAATTAGAATATATATGAGCACGTTCACAGCTACAGCTCAATAATGGACAGTGCCGACACTGGCCACAGGCGCATATGTTTTCACAGCCTCCAACTCGTTATTTGTCTGTGCGCTTAACCCACTACGAGTCACTGTGGCACAAAATGTACGCAATACAACTTAAAGAATAATTCTTATCAATTTAGATATGATCTCTGACCAAAAAAGTTATATAAAAATGTAGCGGATATGTATTGTTTTCAAAGTAATGAGCTCGTTCCATGGCAGAAAATTTCTCACACAATATGTGATGATTTAAAAATTAATTAAGCGATAAAGTATTAAAAAATGTATTGTAATATATTTTCAGCTTTTGATAAAGTCTACTTTGAGATGCATTTATTTAAGTAATAAATTATACCTACTAAGAGAAATTCATATAAAATTACATTGAATTTTTAGTCTATTAAGTCAATTTCTAAATCTGAGTAAGAAATTCTCAAGAATTAGTTTTAATTTTTTGAAGAAATCTGAATTAATACTTTTGAATCATTTTTTTCAATATATGTTTAATTAAAATTTGAATAGTAAATTGGAAAGACTTTTTTAAATTTTTTGGTAAAGTCTACTTTGAAATTTAATATATGTTTTATTCTTATAATCTCTCAATTAAAATTTATAGCATATTTATTCAATGTATTTATTAAGAAGAATTAATTTTAGTTTCAAATTATAATTGGAATTTCGCAGGAATTAGGGATACTTTTAAGCTTTAATAAATTCTGAGACTACTTTTTTTACATGTTAGAGTTATCCTCTCTATTTCTAAATTTCTCATTTTTTCATTTGTTGGCTCATCGGGGGGTTAAGATGCTCGCACATACCAAAAGCGCATGCGAGATGCATAAATAACTCATCGCGCATTTAAAAATCATACAACAAGCAGCTAGTTGTTCTTGATGCTGTTGTTGTTGTTGATGTTGTTGTTGCCGGTGCTGCAATTGTGGTTGTTGCAATGCTGGTCGATGTGGGGCACACTTGCCACATGCCTTGTGCGGAAAATTGTGCAAGTAGGTTGGTCAGTTTGGTTGGTAGGTTGTCTGGTTGTTTGCTGGGTTGCTTGTTTGGCCACGCAGCTGAGTGAGTGGGGAGCGGGAAGGTAGCGAGTGGTACAAGCGTTTAGCAAACTGTCCGTGTGTACTTTTCTGAGCATATTATTTACAAGGTTGAATTCATAAATCATAAATTTGTCTTTTTATGCAGCGTCGGCGACGGCGTACGCGGCGTATAAACATTGTTGTTGCTGTTGTTGTTGTTGTTGCTGTTGTTGTTGTTGTTTTATTTGTATTTTTATATTTATGCTGACGTTACTGCCATTGTTGGCCAGTCTGGGGGGATTTGCAAGCGCTTGATAAATATTGGTAATATTGTTGTAATAACAGCAAGTGCCCGCGCCTTTCTGGCTTTCTCGGCTGGCTCTTGTTGGACTGCCATTTTGCCGCTGTTATTGCCTCTAAATGGCCATGTTAACATTTAAAACAATCACACACATGTATCTATCAGATACTCATACGCCTGTGTGTGCAGCCAGCCGCTCGTTGCATGCAACAAAATGTTTGCCGCATGCAATGCAAACGAGCGCCACGGCCACGGACCGTCTGTCGTTTTTTTCTTATATTTTTTTGCGCTTTGCTTTCTTGGCCTGCATCCGTTCGCCTTTGCGGTCAGGCGGCGACTTATTCCACTACCCATAATAGAACAGAGATTTAAGCCGAATTGAGCGGTCCGCTCACAGGGGGGGAACTCACACACACATAGAATGCTCACAATCACAATTAAGTCAAGGTGATTTGTACAATTAAAACGAATATTGATTTAAATGCTACGATAGTCGGTCGTAACATATGAATCGATTGCTTTCAACTGCCATTGCCACTGGGACTGGGACTGGGCAGCGAGTGGGCGTGGTCGTGGCAGTGGCTGTTATGAGTTGGTGAAGGGTCCATACTTGTTGATTGGTTGACTGATTTTTGTCTACGCTTTGCATTTGAGCTTATTTGCATGTGCCTGACACTTGCCTAAGCGTGGTTTACTCCAAGCAATCTTACAAATATCTGAAAAATCTTATAAATTTATACACTCGTTTTAATAAACTGCACATTTAATAAAGCAAAACATTAACTAGTAATAAATTATTTAAATAACCATAAATATTAAGATCAATTCAAAATTAGTTTATGTTAATCATTCATATATTTTTTGGTAATAAACCACACACTTAATAAATTGATGTATTAATTATAGCTGAAATATTTTCGTAATAATTATTTATTTAAGTAAATATTTTGATCAATATCTTATTATTTGAATCTATCTATTGAAAATGAATAAATATGCATGAGCATGAATTGTATTTTATTAAAGTATTTATATACAAAATCAATATCAGTTTGCTTATATCTCCACATGGCTATTGTTGTAGGCTCTGTAGGCGAATCACAATCCTCCCACACTCGATGGCGAATCGCATGCCAAGGTAACCTGAGCATCTGCCAATTAGCTGAGTAAAATGCCAGACTGTTAAGACCAAACTGGCCAAGTGGCAACGTCACTGCCTATTTGTGGCATAATTAATAAGTTTTTTAAATATTTATCATAAACAAGATGCCTGGTCAGGCGATAATATGATAATGTTCATCCTTCCTAAAGGCCCAAAAACGTGTTAATGGCTATAACAACAGCAACACAAGAAAAGCCTGTTGTACTAAGAGATTTTTATAAGAATAATGGTAGTAGATGGTATTGCTGGAGAAAACTCCCGCGCATCTTTGGCTTGTAATCTACATCAAAATTTATCTTTGGACCAAACGATGAGGTGGAGTGAGCGAGACATGTCATGTCATTTCTTAATATATCTATCGGTACCTTGAAATCTGCACCAAGTAGCACCAACTGGTTGTTGCTGTTGCTGCTGTTGTTGTTGTTGCAAGCAGATGCTGCTGCTACCGATGTTGCTGTTGCTGCAACTACTTACTGTACAAGTTGTTGTTGCTAATTAAAAGCATAAACACGATTCTTAGCGAGGCGTCAGCGACCAACCTGTGGCAAGTTGGAGGCGGCGTAGGAGGAGCAACCACTAAGTCGCCTCAGTCATCGTCGGAGTCGAACTTGCAGTTGGAGTTTGAGTTTGAGTTGGAGTTGGAGCCTCCCTCGGCGCACTGGCACATGTTTAATCTCAGTGTGGCAGTCAAGATCTTAATCAAGCCTACTTGGCCTGCAGTTTGTTTTACGCTTCACTAGAGAGATATCCAACAAAGTTTACGTGCTCCACAGAAATTAGGCTCAAATCTTGTTGTTGTCATCATCATCATCCTTCTTAAAAGGGGGGAAAGTTCGAACACATCCACACACAAAAATTCGAAATGGGGGTTCAAATTAAAGCTGCCCCATGGGCCCACTAATTAGCACATAAAGCTTAAGCATAATGCGAAACTATTAACTAAAATGCATTTTAAATACCACTCAATGGGCACCATTTTTATGGCGTCCCTCAGCGCCATCGTAAAATTCTCGGCAGCAAATAAATCACAGGCGCCCAAGGGCTGTATATGTATCTTTAGTTTTTGTTTCAGTTTTCGTTTTAGTTGCAGATGCAGATGCATCTGTATCTGTAACTCATCTGCAATACACACGTATCAATCTAAGGCAAGACTTTAATATGCATGGGGCGTCAGTCTGGCAAGTCTCAGACTCTAGGATAGCAAGTCCATCAATAGCAATTGCGGGCCAACAGAAACACGAAATTTGCGCAAATTTTTATTGCACTTTTCCTGAAGCGACTGCAAGCTGTGGTTTTTCGAATTGTCTAGCCACTCGCACCTCTCCCTCCCTTTTTCACTCTTTTTCTCTCTCTTTCCCTTTCTGTTGGTGTGTGTGTGTGTGTGTGTGTGCTTAATTTGGGCGAGTTTATTTGCCATATTCCCACGATACAGTTTGGTCCAGCTCAACGCTGCGGGCAGCTCTAATGATTTTCTCTGTGGAAAATAGTGCAAAACGGCGAATAATGAACGCTGCGTTCAACATTCAAAGTTAACTGACTGACTGCCAGACTGGCAGACTGACAAACTAACTGGCCTGGTTGGTAACCCTATACTCTGCCCAGACGGCCGGACTAAACGAACTGCGTTGAACCCACGCCCGACGACCACCACCACGTCAAGTTGGCTCACAATTAATTGCCAGGCGCCGCACAATGCTTTTCTGGTACGGCCCCAAAATTTCCTGGAATTCCTGAGAAACACTTGTCGGTCTGGTCCCTCAATCCTTTGTGATTTTTGTTTGCCAAAACAGAGTGCAACGCGTCTGCGTAAGCCGGTGGCAGTAATCGATACCTTGCTGTGCCAGTTCAGACGCTTTTAGCTCCACAGATTAACATCGGCGACGTTTAGCATACAAAAAAAAAAAAAACAGAAAAAACTGAAAAAAAAACCAAACGATCTTTGCCACGGTTATGTTGGTCATCTAATAACCATGGGGTGCTGTTTTTGTTGTGCTGCTGCTGCTGCTGCCAATGCTTCAGTCTCGGCCTTTAACCAAATTATATGGCCAGGCCAGAAGGAGCAGAAGCTTGAGGTATTTACTATATGAGCAAAGGTGGTAAATCTTTGGGCTTCTGTTTGGCCTTTTCAAGTATGCGTTTTATGGCTTTGTGATTCCATTCGAATAGGCAACCTGTCTGCTCTATCAGGAATTCAAACTTAAAGGATTGCACATCAAGCTTACGTCAGTCATTAATTGATGATAACGATGGCTATTTATATAGAAGTGCAATAAAGTTGAGTGGTATAAATTCTTTGAAAATATAATAAAAGGAGTAATGATATAAAGCCCCTTAATTTATACATTTTTTAAGCTTTATGTTCAGGTTTAATTGAAAAACTTTTAAACATGTGTCTCTAATTATATTTAAATGATCTAATAAATATTTTTTAATTCGCCTGTTTAATTTACTTCCCTTTACTGTGACACCCTGTATTATTACTTAGATCTATATAAACTTACTATATACTGATTAACGATTTACTGATATTGCTGTTGTTTGCTTCAATCAATTAAAATACTTAAGTGTTGCAAATTCGAATGGCGTCAATCTATATAATTTAGTGTGCATAAAACAACTACAGAGACTTTCTGTTTAATGTGCCAGCTACTGTTTTTTATGTGTATGTGTATACATATTTTATCAAACAGCAGACAGCAGAACTCAGAACTTCAACAAAGTACACTAGAATTTCATAAAAAAAAGGAAAAAGCATAAGAAAGAAATCAATTCGTTGATGTGGCTGCTGTTGTTGCTGTTGCTGCTGCTGTTGCTGCTGCTGCTCTCATTGTGCTCTTCAGTGTGTTGTATGTCCGATTGGCATCTTAGCCACAATTTAATGATGGACTGCCAAAAGCACACTTCGACGTCATCATCAACATCGACAAAGACGCTGTTGTTGTTGCCACCACCGCCGATGTCGATGTTGCCGCATAATTTTTCATATTTTTCTGATTTGTTGCTACCGGGTAGTAAACCCGTTTGCAGAGCGTTAACCATGGAGCTGCTACCGTTGCTGCATTTGCTTTCGATTATCTTAATTTGCGTGCGAAACTGACTTTTTTGTGCCGTAGTCGAGTCGAAGCTGAGACAGAGGCATTGGCAGAGGCAGAGACCGAGACTGAAGTTGCTACTGAGCTGCGCGGCTGAGGCGTAAGCCAAACCCCAAATTGTGTGTGTACGGAAATTTTCCCATGACTTGAGTTCTGGCTCTGTGGCCTGTATATATTTTGCCCGGCGGTGGCTTGGCCAGAAATTACCCAACTTAGCCAGAGCTCAGAGTCCCAGACGCTGGAAAGCTGAAATCTTTGAAACTCTCGGGATTGATGGTTGTTGCTGCTGCTGCTGCTGCACTTTACCGGCAGAGGCAACGGCATCGGCATCGGCAGGCAATTAGCACAAGGATGCCGCAGCTAAATAATTTGACGCGCCTTGGGGCAAGTTTTTTATTTTGATTTTAAGCCACAGTTGCCCCGACTGTCTACCTCACTGCCTCCTCCAATATCTACTCCACCCCTGCGGTGGGAGCACATGGCGCACTTACATATTTGCTCTGAATTTTTTTTTTTTTTGAGGAAAACTGGAGGCACATCAATTAGCTTGAACGCGCGTCATCAAATATTGGTTCGAACAATTAGATGGACTGCTGCTGGCAGTCAAATAAAATCTACAATATACAATGTTTTCAGATAGTAACTGGTGCAACTGCAGTTGAAATCGAGCTACAAAATTGTTGCTGGTTGTTGTTGTTACTGTGAGGTAAATAACTTGCGCCGATACCGATTCGAAATGTGTTAATGAAATTAGCAGCATAAACTGCTGCTTGCAACGTTACAGATACAAATGTATCTGCGTATGTTAATTGACAAAATTAACACCCAATGGTCAGTTGGACGGTGAGTATCTTCTGCCGGTTCATGGTTAGACCCACCGGTTGGCCCCATAATACGCAACGGTTTTGGTTAGTTTCACTCAGGAAGCAGCACTTGGGCAGAGGGGTCTATATGGGGTCTATGGTGTCTGTTTTCCTTGGCTTTGGCTTCCTTTTGGAAGTAGTTCGTTTTGTTGTTGATGTGGCATGTGTTAAAAATTTCTTGGTTTTAATTAGTGTTATTTATTATTTAGAGCATATTGATATAGTTTTCGTTGTTTAACGGTTGTTTGTTTCGGTTTCACGGCATTTGTTGTTTACCTGCTGCTAAGCGCGCACTCTACCTATATCGTATACAGATATTTATAGAAATCCATGGGATTTCACATATTTACACATTATCAGTCTTCTACTATTATACATACATATGTGTTGCCTCGTGCGAAAGAGTCGCGCGCCAGGTTGTACACACAATGAACTCTGTGCAGGTGAAAATCTTTTCTCGAATTATTGATGGATTTCGATATGGGAATTTGAAATATTTCACGTGCTAAGTGAATGGCCTGAATGAAAGTTAATCTACAGGTAAAAGATACCACGATGAATGAATACTTGGCACTTTTCCAGCAACCATATCTATTATTTATCATATATCTTTGGTTATATAAGTACTTGTGTAGTATGAATCATTTCTCTCTACTTTTAGATATTGTAAGTGAGATATTCTGGAATTAGAATGTGACAATTTTGTGTGATTCTTAGTGATAATTTGTTAATCAAAATGTAATGAAATATATAAATATAACTTATCGCTTTTGGTAAGTAATATCGTATATGTACATCTAATTGTATATTATTTACTGACCGAAAAGAATTACGTATGTAATTGTTTAGATACGTATCATTGATTTTTTCATATATTATATATGTATCATAATAGCTGATATCTCTACGAATCTTCGCTACTGCAAAATATCGTTCTGGTATATTGATATCAGAGTTGCTCTTATTGGGTGTGATTTACCCAATGGCTTCCGCTTACCAATTGGTTGCCTATCAAACAAGTACACACCAACAACAACAGCACTAACAAAGAAACACCCACAGGCAACACCCACACACACTACAGCCAAAGGAAGGGAAAAGGAGTCAACTTTTCTTGCGATATTGGTAGCAAAAGTGGGGTGGAGACGGGGATTGGAGTAGATAGAAGAACCATCAACAGCATCACACGTGAGTTTTACACATTTCAGAAGCAAACGGCCCAGAAGTGGATGCGCCATCTCGTTCCTGGTGTTATCCTCATCCTTGTGTGTTGTCGTTGTTGTCGTCGTCTTGGTTTTGGTCTTCGTCCGATTGCCAACGTGGTAATGTCAATCGCACTGTGCGGGTTTAACTTATGGCAAAACATTTGAAGCACTAATTAATTGGAGCTAAATAAAATGGCACAGCAGCCGCGAAGGAGGCGAAGTTTCCTTCTGTAGTTGCTGTTGTTTCTGTATTTTTTTGTGAGGTTTTTTTTTTAGCGAGAGTTGGCTGAACGGCGTTGGCGCTGGGTGCTGTTGCTGTTGCAGTTGATGTTGCTGGGTACGCACGGTACACTGCTATGTGAGACCCGGCGACTGTTAGCGACTGAGAAGATTACGAGTGCCAGATAAATGTGAACTACAAGTTGCCAATACAAGAGGCCATTAAAACCGGCAGCACTGGCCACAGAAATAAAAATACAAATACAAAAGCGAAAAATACAAAAAAGATAAAAAACCAAAACAAAACTAAAGACAAGCCAAAGAAATTGAAAGCAGCGCGAGAAGAAAAGCAACCTTTTTGCAGCTTCTAGAACACTTAATACACATACACTCCTACCTCAAATTGTATTGACAAATATCGAAGCGTGCGAAACAAATTGAAATTAAAAGTTTTGCATGTTGCATGTTGCACATTTTTGATGCGTTGCTGCCGCTGATTTGTTGGCTGCTGAAAGCTAACGAGATGTTGCACGATAAACGCCAAATTGGATCTGTATGTGCTTAGGTTCTTCTGTTGGGCTAAAATTGGCGCTAACTCTTACCTTGTAAACATGCCGGCTGTCTGTTGCTGCTGTTGTTGCTGTTGCTGCTGGCTTGTCTGTTGTTGCTGTTGTGCGGCTTGTTGTTGTTGTTGCTGCTGCTGTTGCTGTTGCAAGTGTTGCTGCTGTGACAATGTGGCTGGCTCATGCTGTTGAAAATTATGAAGTGTGTGCATATGCTGCTGCATATGGTGCTGTTGGTGTTGCAAGTGTTGCTGTTGCTGTTGCTGCTGCTGTTGTTGTTGTTGCTGTTGTTGCTGTTGGTGTTGCAACTGCAGTGCATGATGATGTTGCTGCTGCTGTAGGGCATGCACATGCGTGGGCGTGGCCAAATGCGTGACTGCAACTGCTGCCGCTGTTGCTGCCGCTGCTGCTGCCGCCGACAAACCCGAGCCGGGCTTCTCTAGGCCACGTTTATCCGCATACATTTCGTGGCTGGCACGTTTGCTAATATTTGTGCAGATGGTTCTAAAATTATAGAATGACATGGGCAATTTATTACTTAGTTAATAAACTCTTTTCATATTTTGGCTAAATTCTTAAGCCAATATTAATATTTCAATCATAACGTCAATAAATATCGGGATCTTAATAAATGTCTGCAGACTTTTTGCTCTGATAATGAAATGAAACAACAATTGTTGATTAGTATACAACTACACAAACTACACACTTATATCGATACACTGAAATTGGTTCAGTTTTTGTTGGCATTGTTTGAATTGTGGTCCAACAAAAAAGCATATTTTGAGGGCGAGCCATCTAAAGAATTGATTTGCATTGTTGTTGCTTGGTCAACAATTGAGCCGTTGAAATCACTCAGTGGCATTGGGCCGATTGAAGATATTTATAGTTGTATATATGGTGTGTATGCTTCTGAGCACTCTCCTAACTCTCATATCATGTGTTGCGTTTTGATGAGTTGGCAGTTTACCAGCTCTTTGCTGGATTGCATAAGGAAAATGATTTATGGCATGTGATTCGACATGGTGTTGGAGAAGTTGACGCCGAGGTTAATAAGAGAGCGTTACAAGAGCTATACTACAGCAGTGCCAGTAAGGGGTTATCCCAGCTCCTTTTTAGATAATTTTGCATTGGTTTCACACATGGCAAATGAGCCAACTTTAATGTCTAAAAGCCAGAAGAAAAAGTATGTAGCTTTTAAGCCTGTTTTTAAATAAATTTGGCGTTCCAGACTTGTTATGTTAAAAGCCTATACAAAACTGGTCATAAATAACAAATAATATAGATTTGATGACGCATTTAAATTTAAATAAGTTTTTGTCTAAAAAAAACTAATGGAAAATTTGTCACATTATAAACGTGTTTAAGTAAATGTATCTTAAAATGTGATTTATAGTGAGTGTAGTCTAATAAAATTTAATAACAGCCTTATATGTGCAGTTTTTGAAAGTCTTGAAAACATTTTAAGCCTACAAAATAATTCAAGGTTTATTAAATGATTATTAAGAATGATAAGGACGCTTTAAATTTTAAACTAACGATGAGATATAAAGTGATTTATGCTCAAAATATATGCAATGTAGACATTTTGAAATAGACAACACAATATAAATAATCCTTTAAAAATGTTACCGCTAAATAAGAGATTAATGCTCTGCATAATTCCTTTTATTCTCAAGCCTCATTTTAAAGCCCTGTTTTAATAAATCTTTTGATCATAATTTATTTGTATAATTGAAAGGTTCAATTCAGAAAATGTATTATTAACTGAGACAACATTAATATTGAAACAATATTAATTAATTAAACAACTTAAATTGATCAAGAACCAACAAATAAGAATGTATTTAAAAATTATCTACAATAAAACAAAATTTCAAAGATTTTCACATACCTGCAAATTCCCTTTCTTCTAACATATTTCTAACTTTTCCTAACCCACACATAATTCTCACTTTCCATGTCGTTATGCAGTTGGAAAATTTGGATGGCACTTTAGGTGGCGCCAAGAAATATCTCGATATAGTACTCAAACTTGTATTCATACTCATACTCATACACATGCTCGTACTCAAACTTATACAAATTCTTGAAAATGCAACAATTGAAATTAGTTTCGTAAATGAATTTCAATTTTGTACTTGAATATTCACTACCGGCTACGGCCATCTTCTGTTTGGGGCCTGGCTTTGGATGTCTGTCTCTCTATTTGTCTATCTGACTGTCTCTGACTTTGGCTTTGGCTTTGGCTATAGCTGGTTGGCCTGGCTTAGTTGCAACTCATTGTCAAGTGAACTTATCAGAGTAAAAAAAATTTGTTCGAGTTGACGTTTGGAGTGCCATTGAGTTGGTGCTTGATTTGTTTGGAGTTGTTTGAATAGGGACCACCAAAAAGTCATTGAATGAAATGAAGAACGCCGTATGTTAGATTCATTTATCTATATTTGTATGCGTGTGTGTGTGTTGACTTTGTTGTGGCTACATTTGCTCTGTTGGCTGGCTTTTTAAGTATTTTGTTATTTGATTTCTATCAAAGTTAATAATGAAATTGGTAAATCGCGTTTTCGGTTTTTGGGGTTTATTTTGCGTGTGTGTGCGTGTGTACGGGTGCGGGTGCGAGCTTTAACTGGGGCCTTGAGGTCTTACCTTTATTCAAAAGATTTAATTTGCGATATCCATTGGGTACAGCAGGTACAGACGAGTATAGAGTGATTGGAAATGTATTTGCATAAATAATAATTTATCAATTTTTATTATTATATTTCTTTTTGTTTTGCACAATTTTTGGCACTTGTACCGAACTTTTATTCAAACAATTAATATTTCAATTACTTTTGAAATATTTTGCATATAGATCTCAACTCTCGAATGGTTATTGTTTTGCACAATAAATATATTTATTTATTTTATTTTATTATAATTTTTATCATTGCATATTCATGGGGTTTCACAATATTTCGATTATATCTGATGCTCGACAAGATTTATGGGGTTTCATAGCGAGGAATCTTACAGAATCATTTGCAAATCTAATGACTCGCATATGTATTTGTCTCACATAATAATAGCCCCTCACACAGCACTTGGCACATATGTATGTATGTTTTGGGATAACTGAAGAGAACACAACGTAACGAAACGATAAAACGATTGTACCGACTACGATTCCGATACCCAATACCGATGAGGATGACGATGACGATAACAGAGTGCAGTTCCGACGGCTTTAAGTCGTCGTTATTATTGTGCCTTACTGGCTTATTGAAAATCCGTTCAGCTCGCTCAACAATACGCTCTGTGTACCCAACCGTGTAGAATGCGCGCGTGCACCTTTCTGTGCGGATCACCGAAGCGACACAGAAGCACCAAACTTGATTTCGAAACAGGTAAGGTAGCTTTCGTTCAGTTTCAACTCAAGAGCTCCCACACAGGCTCAAGTTGAGATTGTATGTGTATGAGTGCGGTTCACCCAATGCGGTTGGCGATCGTGCACTTGGAAAAATACTTAACTGTTGAATGATTTAAATTAAAAAATTATTCAACAATTTAATATACAGTTAAAAGTAGACAGAAAATACGAGATTGAAATAGTGGGGTATTCGTTGAAAAAACTATGAATTAATTTGTATAGAAATATAATGTATTAATTATGCTCATAATATAGAAAAATTATTTAGAGTGCCAAATATTTCGAAATAATAATAACAGCTTCCGTGAAAGCTTTATTAAGCTGAAAAGCCTGTTATAATAATATCTTGATTATGTATCTATATTTATATTATTTTAATACACCTTTTATATAACACTGGGATAAAAACGTATCATTTTATACTTCCTTCAACTACATCCTTCAACTATGGTTATTGAAAATTTACACTTATATACCTTTTTCTTGCAGTGTAAGCGTCTGATCTTGCTCAGGTACTCAAACACACACACAGCCAGCTGACCAATACAAAGAGAGCAACGAGTCATTTGTTGACGCCCATTTTTCACCTATGTAAACCAGGTAGGCAACGTGTTGACTGTTGTTGCCGGCTCTCGTAATTCTCATTAGCTCTTAATCTATTCAAATTAGCCATAAATCAATTAAGTTTGCATTCGTTATGCCGATGACTACCGTAAGCCAAAAATATCCACATGAAGTATTTACTCAGCGAATTATCTGATATAATCCGGAATTGGTTACAGAATGCATAATTCCCGGTATAAAACCGATATTATCAAGCCAACCAGCACTTAAAAATCATTTTTGCGATGAGTTGGCAACTCTAACGAACTGAGTGTGTGTGTGTGAGTGAGTGTGTATGATTGAATGTGTCTTTGTATTGCTTTAATGCGGCTCTCTGATTGGTCAACGTTCGTTAAGCTCCGTTAAGAAAATATTTACAGATGTTGGTTTTGTTTTTTTTTCTGTTTTGCTTTTGCTTTGTTTTCGCTTTTTACAGCAAACAACAGCGAATTTGTGTGTGAACCAATGAGACTACGAATTCGCCTTATGCGTGTGTTAATGTGTGTGAGTGTGCGCATGTGTATGTGTGTGTGATGATTTATTTTTATGCTGAGTAGGCTTTAAATTGCGGTTAATTAGTCAATTAAAATGGCGCAGGTTATGGAGTTGTTTGTTAATATTGATTACTTAGTTAACAATAAGTAAGTTATAAATATTTCAACTCTTAATTTACAATGGTAGGTTTGGTAGCCGAAACAATTTGGTTGTAGCCTTGTTACCTTTAAAATTCTTTAGGAAAACCTTACAACTGCTGGCAAGGCATGCTTGTTTCTTGCCGTTTGGTTAATAATAATAATTTTAAATCATTGCAAATAGTGCAATATTAATTCGCTCACCATGTCGTACTAGGATACAAATATAGACAAATACAATAAATAAATGAAAACCCTTTTTCTAATGTTTTTCCTATCTTATCCTTAATCGATTTTTGTTTACTTTTCTCAGCAAACATTTAATTGTTGTAATTAGCATACTTGTTAGTAAATCGATTTGTGTAATTTGTGATATGTAGTGATTTTGTATGATTTGAGGCATTAATTAATTATATCGGTAAATTGGCTTAAGTTCATTGAGAATAATTTATAGATTTGACCCAATGGTAGAAGCACGACATAAACTTTTCTGCGTACTGAACATTGTAAATAACATAAAACCAATGTCAATGACTGGAAAACAGGACTCGTGTCTTTCATTTGATGGCTTAGAATTTCAACTATCAGTATGTTTCATGGATAATGTTGGACTTTCATGAAATGTCGGACCGAGAATTAGCATATTTTGAATGGGAAATTAACAAATCGTGCTTATGTGCATTGCATATTCAATAACCCAAATCGTCGAACAGATCGAACGCCTTGGTGCAAGACAGCAAGCAGAAATCGATTGAATACAAATTACACCTTTAATTACACTGTGATTGAATATAGAACAAATGAAATATAAGAAAACGGGTATGAATTAGAAAGGAAGTTGGAATAAATTTAAGAGTCCTTTGCATTTTTTTGTAAGGAAAATTAACGGAAAAATGAGATAGAATTTTTGGTTTACTTAAAATTTGTCCTTTTTATCAAAAGCATAAAAAAATGCTCGACCTTAGTAAGCTCTGCACTTATTCTGTAAAAACACAGATGATACATGTATTATATTTTAAAAAGTCACAGGGTCTGAAAATAAAGAAACATAGTGAAACATGAAAGAAATGAGTTAGGCAAGTCAAGAAACTATTAAAATATGTAAAAGAAATAAGATGGTTAAGCAGACAATCTTAAGTAGCTAGTTTTGGGCATTTCTAGACATCAATGATGAGTCATTTAGCTAAACAAATCACATACAAATCTATCGGGCGCCCTTTGAACTGGTCGCGTGGCGAAGCGACATACTGGGGAGACACTGGAACGTGGTGAGTCAAACACGTCGGTTTAACTATCAGTTGACAGTATGCATATTAACTAGGGATACTCGTAAGTGTGGAAGGTGGGGATGAAGCCCACATTGTCGCCGTCTGCTGTCTGTCTTAGCGGAACAGTTTTGGGTCAGTCATGGAGCGGAAGTCAGGCAGCACGCGCCATTCCCTGTACTGTGTGCTTGTTAAGGTGTTTGATGGCAGCGATGAGTGTCCACAACAACTGAACTAAACTGGGCATGTTTGGCTATAATTTGAGGGCCTGCGGGCAAAATGGTGCATCGTTAAACTGGGAAGATTTCAACGCCTCTCTCACACGCATTCCAATGCTCCAGTTGGTAACAATTTAGCCAAGAGCAATCCCACGCCTATAAATACGGCCGCACGAGTCAAATGTCGTATTTCATTAGCCCATGTTAACGTTGACTCAGCGGTGGGCCAGCGGTGGGTCTCTAACTCCTAACACTAACACTCAATGCCAATAGAATTGTAAAATGGCCAGTTCAATGTGCCTACAAAGCCAATGTAATCCCAAACCCAAACCTTAAACCAAAACTGAAACCAAGCCCGAATTGAATTACTTGAAAATGCGCATTGCGTTGCGGAAATCGTACAAACTGGTCATGAAAAATGCATCACCCGGGTCTCGGACAGCCGGGACAGACAGACCGACAAACCGCCAGACGACCAGGCCATAAAAGTTTAGTCAGACAATGACGACAGCCTCTTCATGGGCTTGCACTTGGTCTTAGGATCTGTGTCTGGTTCTCTTCCTAGCCGAGTGATGAAAATGTACGACTTTTGCTTGCGGCGCTAAGTGAGTACACAAAAATTGTAACTTGAGATACCAATGGAGAGGGTATCACTGCTATATAGATTAATATGTAATATTCTTTGAACAGATCAACTCAAAATGTTTACTCCAAGTATCGAAGACAAAATGCCGTCAATTAATTAAATCTTTAAATTATTATTATTATTTGAACATTACAGTAAGCAATTTTATAGTCTAGATAAACTTACAAATAAGAACTACGTACAAATAAACTATAGAATAGAGAGTGTCAACCTACCAAAATTTGGTGTGAAGTAAAAATATACTTGTATTAAGTTACATAAATAGAGACATATATCGGAAAGCAATTGAATATTGGCTAGACCTACATTTTCCTATAACTTTTTTAGTTCCTTACACTCATATAGAAAAAAACTTACCGGAATGTCAACTAATCAAAACTTACTGTGAGCTAGCTTATAAAGGAATTCATTTATCAGAAAAAAATTAAAAATTGTTCAGACCCACACTTATTATAAAACGGGTTATATTACAGTAATATTTATTAGAATACAATTATATTACATAACAAATGAGTTCATAAGGGAATTCCTATTTCGGTGAGCAAGTTTGAGCCTCTTAACTCTCGTATTTAGTTACAGTTTCACACACAAACACAGGCACACGCACTAAAATCGAGAATGCGAGAAAGAGAGAGCTGCTTGTTGTTGAGTGGTGACTGTCTGCTCTGTGGTCCAGAGTTCCCCGGGGGCAGGCAAACTTGACCAAGTCAATTCGATCCAAACGGAGGACGACCAGCCGTCTAGGTGGTGCTAGCTGGCTGGCTGGCTGGTGGTGCTTGGAGTGGGGCTAGGCTGGACTGGACTCACTGAAATCAATCGATTCGACATTATTATTAATTTTTCATAACTTCTGCTGGCGGCCGGCGGCTGGCGGGTCCAGTGTGCAATATGGCGCCCTAAAACCCCGACTCTATGCCATGTGAAACTAATCTATTTGTGCGGGCAAAAAAGGGCCGCCGCCGCTTCCACTGCTGAGATGCAGTTCGTCGTTGGCCTCTTCATCGATTGCAGGGAGGGGGCTAGTAGTTTCGTTTTTGAGCGTGTTATCTGCTATCGCTGCGCTTTGATCTTTTACCGCTTCTGCTTTGCATAATAAATTCGCTATCGATGAAAACTAACTTGCAACTTGGTCGGTCTTGGTTGGCCCTCTGTCTTTGGGGTCTTTTTGAGGGAATTGGGATTTCCCGGCAATTTGTTTGGCAGCGCTTTACCAGCGCCTTCGGCCACTGCCTGTTTAATTCGATTGCCTGTGCGATTTCGGCTTCGGCTTAACCATTTTATTACAATAGCATAATTTTTTACTATGCTTAATGAGTTCTGCTTTGATTAGTTTTTTAGATATTTTTTTTCCTTTCCGTTTTAGATGTTTTTTTTATTGTTATTTTTTGTAGTATTGCTGCAGCTTCAGTTTTGGCTGTGGGCATTATTTGTTGTTTGTTGGGTGTCGTTGGCAAAGGCTCAATTTGCTGAGGTGAAGTCTTTGGCGGAACTGGAACGGGGACGCAAGTAGTTAGCATTTGCTTATTGAAATGTAGCAAATTGATTTTCCTTTGTCGTTTAGGAAACACAATTATCTTACCTATCTTACCAAAATGTTTTAATAAACGAATTTGATTTATTTTACATCTTTTGGCGAATCAATATAGAAATTAATTGTGGTATTTGGAGTTTGACTTTGATCAAATCTAATGTACTTCGAGCACCCAAAATATAGCACCTTAATAAGACTAACTTAACATAAAATTGCAGATTTTTTGGGACTCATTTGAAGGAACTAGGCCCCTGGAAGGGCTACAATGACGACAATGTCAAAAGAATCCTCTTGAATTTAGATAATTTCGAATTTCAAAACATGTTCAAAAAAGAATTCGCTTGTTAACAGAAAAAAGTATTTTATATTTTATTTTTAAATAAGCGCGGCCATTTAAATTTGCACAAAGCAGTGCACCCTGCTTTGCTTCGTTCTGCTGCTTGAATGTGCACTGCTTTCTTCCACTGCTTACGTTGCGTCGCACACCAAGCAGGTTTAAAGTAAGGTAGAAAGACGCTTCAAAGCTACATGCTTTGTCACCTTAACCGTTTAAATCAAAATTGGAATATATTTTAAATTTTAACTTTTCTTTGCGCATTTTAAAGAACTTTCAAATAGAAAAAAATGTTTTTTTATTATTTTCATTATTAAATATTTTAATTAACTGAGGTGTACTAACTTTTGAATAATATTGCGCATTGTGAAATGGCCATTATCAGCATAAATATATGTGAGTTTATTTATATATTCCCGTTTTTTTCTAGGGGGCGCCATGATTTATATGAGTAAACACAGACCTAATCATTTATATTTTTATACATGATACGGGACCAATATTTCGCGCGTGTCTCTCGTTTGAATTCGCCACCTGTGTACTTTATTTTTCGGTTCTCTAGAGAGGTCTTCACATTGCGCGTGTTTTATAAGTGCCTGCAATACGAAAAAAATTACCAAAAATAAAGATAAATATGTACAAAAACCCAACAATTAATTTCAGAGTTTGCAGGCCAAACCGGTACCCAAATCTAAGCGTTCGACATATTGTTATTTATATTGTTATTGTTACATGCGCGAGTCGCTGACATGTCTAAAAATATCGGCCGGACATCTATTGATAACCGAACGAAGCTGACATTATTTTGGCAAGCGAGAAAATAAAAGCGGTTCATATTTACACACGCTCTACACTCACTTCTATCGGGTATTTACGAATAGGTTTGAGTTTTCCAATATTTAATTATTATGTATACGCAATGTGGTATTATGTCTAATGATGGATGTGATCTAATTATTTATTTTATTATATTTGAAGAGTATTGAACTGTCGTAATGATAGTAAGTTCTTATTAAACACTTTCCTGTTTTTGTTCGCTTTAGCACAAAGACCATTGACCGTGTGCTGGGGAGAGGGGCCAAGTGTGGGTGGCTTAGGGGCTGGCGCGTGTTTGATTTGCTTGCAAAAAAATATTGCCGTCGCCTGATTACGCACTTTTTATGGTCATCATATCTGTTATGCTTATAACGCGTTTTGCATTGACGCAAATGGGGGGCAAGCAACTGCCACGCCCATTCCCTTAATCGTACTCCAGCCATCTGTTACAATGCAAGTACATTTTTCATTTCGCTTGCGAAACTTTTACAGCAATTCTGTTTCCATTTGAGGAAGTACCCCTCTCCATCACCTACATACTTATAATAACTGCTCCATTTGCTTCTTTTACCTATTGCCTGTTTCTTTTGTTTTGCTTTACACGTGTTGGCAATTGAATCTGAAAAGTGTCTGCCACCAAGAAAAAAAAAATAACACCCACGAGCCCATTAAAATAATACATAGACATAAGGAGAGGTGAGTGAGACAGAAGAAAGCAGAAAGCGAAGAGAGAGAGGGAGGGAGAAAGAGTAGAGGACAGCAGCTGATGATTGTCGACGGACGACTCATGTGTTATGCTAATTTCTGTATTTTTTTTTATTGTTTTCGCAATGCTCTTTGCATTGTGTATTTCATTTTATTTCATTTCATTTCGTTTGCAGCGTTCGACCAGACAAAGCATCGAAAACCGGAAATGAGACTATCTGCCGTGTTTACCGTTAGTCGGCGAACTGTTTCAGCTACCCACCTAATGCCCGTGGCCTAGGACATTGAATTACCTTTTTATTAGCACGCGCAAAGCACATCAACTGAGAGAATCTAACAAAATATTCACACCCACAAACACAAGCAGCAAAAGCCACACACCGACACAACCACACACACACATATACGGACACACACTTAGCAAGGGAAAAAAGCAATCGGCCGTAACAAAATTTCCGACACGTGCGACAAAATTGCCTAAGAGAACAGACAGAATGTGAGTGAGAGAGCGAGATAGAAGAAAGAGACATAGAAAGCGAGGCAAGAGATGGTGCCAATCAGAATCAGAAAGTTTACATGTTGAGTTTAGTTCGTTAATGTTGCTAGTAACATTTGTGATTGGCAACATAAGTTGCTGGCAACATTTACTGTTTGACAACCAGCAAAAGAATACGTGGGCGTTTTTAGCAAAAATATATGTCAATAAACGACCAAGATTAGATTTGATCTGTTTAAAAATAGCAGCAAGTAATCTTCAATGATTGTTTGTTTATCTCAAAAGCTGATGGTTTACGGTTTGATAAGTAGATTCGATAATTTGATGTGAACTTAGCGGGACCGATAAGGCTAAAGAATTAAATAAACACCTGAATTTGGTAGATAGGTTTATTAACTAATAAATAGTTTTAATTAAAGATATAAATGTTTTAAACTATTTGTTTTTTAATTTAACGTCGAATAATAGCAGGTGACAAATAGCTTTTCAAATAAAAAATAAATTGGGAAATAAGATCTTATGTGAAACAAAGGAGCAAAAATATTTTCGCATAATATTATTTCAAGTTTAAGATTCTTAATATTAGATTTACAAATGTAAAGAATACATATTTCTTAGTTAACTATTTAAAAATATCTCTCCTTTGTTTTAAGTTCTATTCTGTCTATGTATTATATAAAATTTCAACTGTTTCGACAATGCATTTTCGACAATCTCGTGGGGTGTACAGCAGCTGACGGTGTGGACGCCTATTTAAACGGCGCGCAGCTGGCAGCGCGACTTCATTCGACATTGCGCTGTCGTTCCGTGCGCTTCGCTATCACAACGGGTATTGTTAAGTTTTGAAGCTTTAAAGCTGCAAACAAACATCAAGCATTTACGTACTTCTTGTTTGTGTGTGTGTGTGTATGGGTGTGTTGGTGTGCTTGTGCATCTGTGTCTGTGTGAGTGCTCGTGTCTAAAGCGTAACGAAAGCGAAAGTTTTGCTGCGCGCGTGTTGCCAGCAAGCAGCGTTGGTGTCGTTGGCGTCGTCTGCCTCCTCCTATGATTGCACACACGTCGTCGCCGCAATCGTTGTCGCATTCGTCATTGTTGTTGTTGTTGTCTACCTACCTAGAATTGATTAAAGGCGTGTGAAAACAACAAAAATGCTCATTAGTTTCAATGAGCGCGCAGTAAATTGAATAAAAACGTGTTTATGCTGCCATCAGCCTCTGTCCCCCTCTCTATCACCATATTTATCTGTGCTTTTTCGAGTGTGAGTCTTCTGCCCAGCAACAAAGAAGCCAACAGCTGTTAATCGACAACAACACTAATCGCCATCATTCCAACAACATTTACTGTTTAACGTTCTCAATCAACCAAACGGGTAAGTCTTGCATATGAAATAAATTGGGGCATAAATCTTCTAGCATTAAGCCCGCCCCCAAAGTCAGCCCAAAAAACGGCTACACGTGTCGCCTGTAAAAATTGCATGTCACAAGCCACGTTGAATATTGCAGAGAGCTTTTAGAGTGTGGCCTCTTTCTCTCTCCCCCTTACAAACACTTTTGTCGATTACCACTCCTGTGTGTGTGTGTGGGTGTGTGTATTAGTATCCATTAAAATTTGCGCCTCTCATGCCTCTTTTACCCGCGGTCCTTTGCTCTTTGTGAGCTATGCAGCATAGCTTAAATCAAGTTTTCTTCACTTCGCCTTCTCAAGGACGGGTGTGTTGTGGGTGTATCGGTTTGTGTGACCCTTAACTGCTGACGCATCGTCTTTGGCCTTTGGCCTTTGCTCGCTGCACAAAGCGGTGACTGCACTTGCCCAACTGGGCGCACATGGCGTATGCGCAATATTGATTTCTCAACACACTTGAAATAAAAAACTAGCTACATTTGGAAACTAAACAATCAATTATCTGAATAAAGAAATTCAAAGAAAATTTATCGAAATTAAAATCATGTTCTGTTTGTTTTGTTATTGAAGATTTGTTTTTCATTGGTTCTTCTTATGCCCTGTGGGGTATATTTAGTTTTCCTTCAAAGTTACTTACCCTTTAGCAAATTTGTGTGCTAGATACGGAACAGCTTTATTTTTTGTCTTGAGTGCTTCCTAGAACTACTCGTATGTCAATGCCGTCACTCGTCCACAAATCTTTCCGGCTTGAAAGGGCGGACGTTCCCAATAGCAGACATACTTAAAAGAGTTCTCAATGAAAATTTGCCGCTCGTAAAGCGGAGCGTGTGAAGCGGCTCATATAAAGAAACCTTCGGCATTACCCCCAAAAACCCAAAACAAAACAAAACATGACATAAAAAAAAAAAATAAAAGCAAATTGTTGCTGCGGGTAAGCGAGGTTTTGGTTTTAGCTTCGTTTCAGTAGAAAACAATATCAAGCTCTGACTTTGACAACGACAAATTCAATCCGTCGAATGACAACGGTTTGTTTACTTATGTGAATCAATTCCTTTGTTTCGAGTCGACTTTGTGTCTCACAAGCACTGCAGTTGCTTCAACAACAATCGTATGCTACCTAATGCAAAGTAAATAAATTTATAAATAAGCCATACGAAAAGAAATAAACCTCAAGAGTTGTCGACTTGGAGATACCATTTAAAAATAAATCTGGTCTCCGTTTCCATTAGAGTCCGATTTTCTTGATAACTTATTCAGTTATTTAGTGATGATAATTAATATTTTAACGCATTTGGAGGAAATCTGAAATATCACTAGCTTATCACTTAAAATAGCTTTGTCAGATTATATAATAAGCTGGCTCAATATTTTCGTGGAATTCCCGAAAATTCATTAAACCGGAAGTTCTAAAAATACTCGTGCTATCCTCCTCAAACTGTTAGCTTAACGCACGCTTCTTTGAATTATTAATTTGGCATATTAATAGAGTATGGTCGCCGACCTATACATTACACCCTATATTATGGCGTCTATAATAATAGATTTTTAATTTTGGCTTCAACGCGTTGCGCATTAAAACTTCAAGATTAACCAAAATTATAAAAATGCCTCCATTAATATAAACAAACATCAACAACAATAACAATAACAATTGCCGCTCTGTTCCAATTTGTGTGGAACAAGGAGAGAGGTGAGCTGTCAGTTCGGTTACCCCAACAGCAACACGTGCGTCGTTAATTCAATAAAAAAAAAACAAAAAGCAAAAAAAAAACAAGAGCAAATCACACACACTCTCTCTCTCTCCCTCTCTCGCATACACAGATTGTTAACAGCATAAAAATTCATTAACACATGTGAGCGCATTTTTGTATCAGTGCCTGTGTGTTTCTCGGTCCGCGTGTGTGTGAATGGCTTTGAGTTTGTGTGCTAACCCAGCAGATACTTTGCGAAAAACATAGACAGACACACACATTATTTTCTCTGTTGATTTGTAAGGCAGTTTTTCAGGTATTTTTATGTGATTTTATTATGAAAATTCAATATTTAATAATAGTTAGCATAAAAGTAGCTTGCTAATAATTATAATTCGGGATTTTCGAATTGCGTGAAATGGATTTCTTGATTATCTGTTGTGCCACAGGAGTCTCAGAAGATTTTTGGCTAAATCTAACGAACCAAACCGTACGTGACACATACAAATTGAGAGACTCCATCTTCTGACACATTTTCTGAGTCACAAAATAATGACAGTTAATTGAAATTTCAGATTAACTACACGTAAATTGTTTATTTTATTAAAAATCAGATTTGTTAAAAATTTACTTTATGTATGATTTCAATAAGTAGTTGCTTTGTTTAATTAGTTGGATTTCGGATGGTTGCTTTTTAGTTGGACCTCCGTATAGAACGGTCTTACTTTTCTATCAAATATTTTGCAGGTTATTCATTATTTACATTTGATCTGTATATAGTCTTAATTAAAAATTTTATGTATATCCCAAATGAATAGTTCAAATATTCAAGAATGATTATATATTCTACCCATCTCACTTAAAATGCTAAAACTAGAATTTGTACCAGAGATGTCATTTATTTATCTCTGTTTTTTTCATTCGAGTAGATTTAACTAAAATTTGTATGTCAAACTCATTGAATAAGTATTTACATGGTATATTTTTTCTTATTATCTCGTGTATTTCTAATCTAGTCGATTCAGATTCTACTGGGTAATTAGATTGTGTCGCTGCTGCTCAATGCTCGCTCCTCGTCGCCCCTACAGACCTACAGACACATACACACACACATACACACACACATACACTCTCGCAGCACAACTTAGAGTTCGTCCGTCTATGCCAAGCTCGTGGCAACGAAATTATCGCCATTTCGTTGTATCCGTCGTAGTCGCAGTCGCTGTCGCTGTCGACGCTGACGTCGACGTCGACGTCGCAGTGCGCGTTCGCGTCACTGACTGCGATTGAATGACAAAGTCTTTGTAATTTATGCAGGCAACTACAAATTAATTCGCTTTTTCGTTTTCGTTTTAGCTTTTGATTTTATTTTTTTACCGGCTCGTCTCCCACACGTGCCTGTCATAGCTTTATCTGTCTGTGTGTAAGTGTGCATGAGCCCATATTAAAATGTAACAAACAGCTGCTGTAAAGGCCCCATAAAAGCTAAATACGATACACGCGTTTGTAGTCTCTGACAAACAGTAGCAATTATAATAAAAAATTGGTTAATTTCCAATGACACAATTAATTTTTTAACAGTTTTTGTTTATTTATTTTTTATCGTATATTATCGAGCTTAGTCGAACGAAATTGGGTGCTTTTAAGTTCGCTTTATACTGATGTGATATCACGCAAAGAAGTAAATAAATAATTTGTATTTAATAAGAGTATTATCATGAAGCAGCTATGTATACAGATATTTGAATGCTCTATTTGAAATGCAAATGAACCAAAAACGACCCAAAAACGAAGTAAAGCGGGTTTAATTTATAAACTCAAGCACCAAAATTAATTTTTTATAATGTATATAATAATTTGTAGTTTTCTGAAATTTATATTAAATTGACGACCTTTTTGCTTTGAAAATTTGGACCCAAATATGTGGCCCAAGATTTCGTTGGTACCCAGAAACTATTTGTTCTTAAAATTACTTCTAAGTTTCTCTTTGCCCAAGTTGTTATCAAAGTTCTTAAAAATAATTATAAAAATAAACAATGAACGTAAAAGCCCAGGTTGTGACGGAAAAACCCCCAACATCTTCCGTGCCAAATGCCATTTGATTGAGCAATAATTTGCTACGCTTGAATAAAGAGTATTTTTGAGCTCGCACCGTATGTGTAACTATAAATTCAAGGTTCACCCGATGCGATTTGCATACGAATGTATGTATATAAAACTTATATATGCTTACATTTGTATATCAGACATTAATCTTAAATGTAAACAACAAAAGCAGCGACAACTGCAACGATAACCATTAAGGCTAATTGCTGACCTAATAACGCGAGTCACACGCGGCACTGTTTGCAACTATAAACTGCCACACGCGTGTGGTCTTTGCCACAGAGTATGTGTGTGTGTATAGATGTGAGAGTGGCTCGAGCAGCAAGTTCAAAGTGTCATCTAACCTGACTCTATAGACTTGTTCCGCCTCTTACCGGTTGCACTTGCCAGATACATACAAACCGTTAAACATACAGACCTACATGCATACACACGTTGCCATAAAATGTCACACGTGCCGCACTTTTGTCATGATAATATAGGTTGAGGCACAGCCCAGACGCTAAATGGTCTTTGGGTTTGCAATGCCCTACAATTGCTCGCTTGGGCATTTTAGTTTTGCAATAAAACTTATTTTTAGTACCCATAAAGAATAATAATTATGAAAAGTGTTGCGTTAAGTTAAGCAACCATTGGTGACTCAAATAGATGATCGTTCATATGGATACACTTTACTTCTGCAGCGTATTAAATTAAACAGTTTTATTATTTCGAAATAACAAAGAACAAAATGTGCTTTATCCCATATATAAAGGAGTATCTTATATAAAACTTCAATATAGACGTTTGTATATTGCAAACAACAACGGGTCTAGGGTCTTCTGTATTCGAGTCAACTCACTGTCTGCATTGTTATTGTTGTTATTTTGGTTAATTTTATGGTTACATTAGCGAATTATTTTTGCTGTTATTCGCAGCAGAGTTAAGGCAAACATAAATTAAATAAGCGAATTTGCAGCCCCAGTTTCACAATGATGGTGATGGTGATGATGATAATGATTATGATGATGATGAGCAAACAATAATAAAAGCAAACACACGCGCCGCTCGTGGTTGGCTTTTGTTTTCATTTCACAAATATGCGGTATGTCTGTGTCTGTGCCTCTGTTTTGCTGTGGCTTCTAATAGCTGCAGCTCTTTCAGTGCTACGAATGTTTTGGCCAAATGGCCTGACCAGGCTCTAAATGTAATTTGAGTAAGAGACCCATCCGGCGACCTTGGTGACTGAGTGTGTAAGACTTTGACGAATGAATACCCGACTCATCAAGCCACGCGCAAGTCAGCTAATGCTTTAGGTAATACTACTAATGCTTATGAGATTTTTGCATTTGATACGAGTATCTAGAAATAGTATCGAACACGCCTTTAGAAACTGTTTTCATACTCAAATGAATAAACAATAGTACCATAAAGTGCGGCACGTGTTGCATTTTCAATGAGTTTTGCCAAGTTTTACAACCGTTTTTAACACAGGAAAATTTTACAATTTTAGTTTTGTGTTAGGCATTTTTATCAATTGATCATTCTTAGAATATGAAGTTCATGATATGTCTCTATTATTAACAACAGTCAATTCTTTGTAATTTTGTCATTTTGTTAATGACTTATGAATTTTCAAGTCAATTTATTGGTTATAAACTTGTTGACTTATAAATTAAAATTTTGGAATAAAATTTTATTTTATTGGAAATGTAATTTCTAGTGCTTAGTCACACATCATTATTTCAATATATTTATGTATAAAATTCGAATAAAAAATAATATCAATTAATACTATTTTTTTTACTAAATTGAATTAATAGCTTTTGTTAAATATTTCTGTATGTGTAAATATTAGTAGTATAATTAAAATCATTTCTTATTAGCTTCTTTTTTTATTTTTGGTGTACTTTCCGATACAAATATAATTGTTTATCGTTTGTCAATGACATTATATTTTAAAATACTATATCAACAATAAAAAAACCATTCAGGGTAGCTTCCATTATAGTACAATGTAGTATCGATTAATCTAATTAATTGGAATGTCTCTCACCAGCTCGATTAATAACTTATGGCAAACATTCGAGAGATACACAATAAAAGTTAGTTTGCTATGCTCAACTTTAAGTTATTGTCTGACATTGCCTGATGTTTCAAACTGTTGTCAGAGAACACGAATACTTGTTATAGAGCAAATCTTAGGTGCGCCACAGGCGGAAGTAATGTGACATTAAGTATACGCCCGACTGCACACTATTCACTACACGTGCCAGCTAAATTTGTGTGATACGTATGGATGTATTTGGATGTGTTCATGTGTGCGCTTGTTAATGTGTATAAAAAACCTAACATATGCAAAACTAATTAATTACGTTAAATGTTTCGTATTTTATGATGTGCCAATTAAACGAGCGACATAAAATTGCGTTGTTAACACAATGATTAAACGTTCGATATTCGAATTCACCATCATATTTTGATTTACATTAATAGTGATTAGCGTAATACATGGGCCATTAAATGCGTTTATTCATTCATTAAGATTACATTAAATTAGGGAAACCTCCAATTAGTTAACAAAACATAAATACTTTCTCATTTAAAGGTAAACATAATATATACATTAAGTCATTTCAAAAACCTAGAAGCTGAAAGTGTTTGCTTCTTTTAACGGTTGATGAATCGCAGTTTATACCTACTATTGAGTTGATTTTATATGCAACATCCACGAATGACAATCGAATTGATTTTAACCAAATTCAATCGATCTTTGTGTCATGTTTCACATTTGCATTTTATGAGTTTTCAAAACTTGTTTGGCTTACCTTAATTTTTATTACACTTTAAACACACAAAAACGTTTAGCTAATTTAATTGTTTATTGCTTTCTGTATTTGTTATGTGCCATCTACAAAAGGCTGAAAATAATTGTTCCATTATCTGCCAATGTTGACTCTAAAACAATTAAACCCTTTGTTTCAACGATTGTGCATTTTCTCATATTTCATTCACATTTTCCATGAAATGCTTGACATTTGTAATTACTGTAGACTCTCCTCAATTTTTCAACTTGTCAGCCAAACAAAGAGAAAACCCCCATCAGTGGATGTACAAATTTACGATTTTCACACGTGGATTTCCATCGTTGTATAGGTACAACTTTATAGAGCAGCAGTTAATTTAAGCGAAGAATAAGAAGAGTTGATGACCTCAGTGACCAATAAATTAAATTATACAAACTTGAATAGTTAGTGAAAAGAGATTGCTTAAAAAATCTTCTAAAGCTTATTTTGGTAACGTAGATATGATTAGACTAGTCTTGACTAAATTTAAGAGCTTATATTAAATCTGAGGCAATGCAAAAAGAAGTTAAATTCAACAGGTTTCTGATTATATTTCTCATTATTATTTATCTGGCACGTGGAATAGTCATGTTACAATGTTGATCATGCTTAGTATACCTGATTTTAGAGCACTAATTTTATTAGTGTCTAGAGCTTTTTGTCTGTGATTTGGCACATTTACCATAATACCAACGTTAATTCTGATAAATACGTGATAAACCGTCTACACGTGGCATAAACAGAAACATACTTATAAGTTCATATGTTTGTTTTTATGGTTAAACGTACATTTTGTCCAAGTTTGACGTGCTCGTTTTGTTCGGTAAGTAAATAAGACTCAGGCCTAATTAATAGCATTGCTGCTGTCACACTTTTTTGTTTTTTTTTGGCTTTTTTGGGTTCAGTGTTGTTCCTCTTTAACGAACTGCTGTCAGTGGAACCTTTTGTGACGTGGGGGTTTGGAGCTATGAGGGTCTTGGGGTTTCGGGGTTGAGTGGAAATTGCGCGTGGCTGGCTTTTGTTTGCCATTGGCAATTGGGTCATCGTTTGGCACACGTGTGGCTCGTTTAATGTTTCGCTTTTCGTTTTTATTTGCTTTGCTTGTAACCATCATAAATTTTTATCGCCTAGCTGGCAATTCAATTGCCAATAATGCACACTTTCCAAAACACACAACGCTCCCCTCTAACTAAGGTATCGTACAAATTCACATTCTGGTCTCCGTTTATCTTCTGATTCTATCATGACATTTAGACAATTTTTAGCACGGTTTTTTTTTACTTATCAAATATTGCACAAAGTTTTGGCACGTCAAGACGTATCTAAATTTTATTTCGACGCATTTTTATTGCCTTAGCTCGAATATGACAATATTTTGTTGGGTTTTTTTTATAGTTATTTCACGTTGTTGCGTTCCTCCATGAGTTTGTCCCTGCCTCTATTTAATTCATTTTTTTCCACATACCTTCCACGCGCATGTATTCAGATAGCAAAAAAGTTAGCACTTTATTTTTGTTGTCATGTTGTGGTTGGTTGTTGCAATTGCTTTTAGAAATTTTGGTTGGCAAAAAAAAAAATTGCAGATTACGGCTAATTTAGAGATATAATATTATATATACATATATATAAGTGATTCAGTATATAAATTTAAGTGTACACATGCAGTTATTTAACGTCCAATCTAGTTTTAAAAAATGAAATGAAATTTGGAATTCTAAAATTGATCTATATTAAAATTTTAAATTCAAACGTGGCGACTGATACGAAAAACTAGTTCTAGAAGAAACGGTGATGTTTTAAATATTTGTGTTGATTCAAAAATGAAAAGAATTTAAAAATTATAATTTGGTGGTTTATACTCAAAATATCTTGTGGCTTGTGCAAATTTTATATGAATATAAATCAAATCGTAAGGCATATAGCACATGTGAATGCCTTCAATGCCCACTGTGGCACCTACGAACTTGACCACAGACCCAAAATAAATAGAATTTAAGTAAACAACATAGACCTGCAATGGAATTTTTTTTTATTTTGTTTTTTTTCTTTAACCTGAATTGTTAAGCATTTTTGTCGTCAACGGCGTCTACGTTGCTGCTGTTGTCATTGTTCATGATACGCGGCACGTGTAAAGGTGTTAGATAAAACTAAGATGTTAGAGCAAGGCATAAATGGGCCGCTGATTAAACCGACGCGTCACACAGACGGCGTGTGCATATCACGTATTCGCAATGTTGGGCAAACAGCGTGCGAGACAAAACCTGTGAAATAGTTGCAGCTGATAAATATTCTAAAATTTGAAGTACATAAGTAATTATTAAGTGCTAAAATGTTATTCAAACGGCATCGTTTTTCTTAGAAAAATATCACGTTGCGTATGCTTGATACGCTTCTAACGATACTTAAGTGACAGTCATTGTATTATTTGAACCATTCAACGCCCACAAGGTTGTATAAATAAATTTGTAATTAATACCACTTGTGTATAGCTTTTAAGCTCACGTGCAAAAGTGATGTTTCAGCTAATGAATGACCGGTTAACACATACGAATAAGAATACAAGTGCGAGTATGTAAGTGTAAGAATTTAAAGGCTAATGTGAGTTGGGAATTGACGGCGACATTTAAGCAAATGAAGCCCAAGTGCAATATAAAACGTTTTTCATGACTTACGTGCAAAACATAAACAAGAAAGGCAGACAACGCGACTGTTTTATATAAGTATCTGTGTGTCTGTATGTGTGTGGTGTGAGTGTGTGTGTGTGTGTGTGCGTAGTGTAGACGTCACAAAAACCATATCATATGCATGACAATGGCCTTTTGTTGTTGTGGCTTTTGCCGTATTATACGATATTCTCATATGTTAGCCCCCGCAGCGAAACATGTACGCCAAATAAACTTCAAAATGACAACGCCTTCAAAAGCAACTGCAAACCCGAGAGTTTCTTGAACTTAAACTTTTTCTTCTTGCTGTTGTTGCTGTTGTTGTTGTTGTTATTGCTGGTGTTTTTGTTGTGCTGCGTTGACAATAACAATTTAATTTGGGGTCGACTGGGACGTCTGTATTGCCTTTGTTTGGGCTTAAGGAAAGTAATTGCCCTGAAACCGTCCCAACGCCCTAACAATTTAAGCCTGGCAATAATGCCCAATTTTCCGATTTGTGTCTTAGAAGTCAATGAGCTCTTCACGTATTCCATTGTTTCCTTGTTGAGCCCAACTTTAACATGAATTCAACAGCTGGCGTGTCGTGACGAGTTTTGCCGTGTCCAACAATTATTTGGCTAATTTATGCACACGCAGTGGCAGTTCTCATTATAGCCATTGATTGACATGACCTCCAGCAACGGCAGTAGGTAGCAGGTAGCAGGTAAAAGGCAGCTACAGGTGATGGCTTAAGCGTGTTTCAAATTATTTTGAGAACACTTTATTCACGTAGCACAACAGTCACACAGACAGTCTCACGCTACTATTCCTTTAGTTGAGTCTACATATGTATCTAAGATATTACGAGTGAGTCAAGTTACTTTATTTATATTTATTTTTTTATTTTTATTTTTATGTGGTTTTTATTTTGCCCGTAGCGGCACGTGTTACTCATTTTCTGTCGACTTCGAGGCAAGTTAGACTCATCAGAAGGCTTTTATATAAAATACTGAAAAGGCTCTTATATCATAAGTATACTTATTTATATAAATAACTTAAGAAAGAAGCTCTTGTATATGATATAAAACTATTAAATATAGTCTAAGATAACATGAGTATATAAAAACTTAGAGTGACCTTATATTAGTTATATATTTATCAATTTAAAGTTAAAGACTATAAGTTTTTTTTTGCCAGAGTATTAAAGTTTCGGCTAATGTGAATAGTCAGCTTTTTGCTCTTTTTCACATTGCTGTATCATTTGCTTGTGACTCAGTTCAGTTCAAAAGTTATTTGCCACTTTCCCACTGTCCCACCGACCCACTCGTCTTACCCAACCTTACAATGTCCAGAGCTATGGGGATATAAAAACAGCGCGTGTACGTCAAAAATGCCATTGGGGCCATTCGTTAGGCTTGGCATACGTTACGCTTCTTGGTTTTTGTTACATTTTAATACTAGGGATGTGGCCAAGATGATGATGATGGCTTAGCCATGATTCTAAGATTCTAGAGGTTAGAGAATTGTGTCTTTTATACGAATACTGCCGGATGTTCAATGAAGGCAGAGGGCATAAATAATAAAATGTAATTTCAAGCTATGCATATTGGCACATCAACAACAGTTCTGTTGGCATTGTAAAATCCGCTTAGCTGACACGCCCACACACAAGTACTTAAAATGAAAATGCCTCTAAGAGGCCGCGATGCCGCACACTTTCCAAATGTAATTATACTCAAGAGATACACGTGCCGTCAACAACATCGTTGTTGTTGCTGCTGCTGCTGTTGTTGTTGTTGATGTTGTTGTTGCTATTGGTGTTGATGCTTTTGGGCTTTTCAATTTGAATTTGACTGCCTGGCAGCCAGAGCTGCGCCTGCCTCGGCTGCTCTGTCTCTGGCAGCGACTCATCTGGCTGACAGCACAACAATAATAAGAAGAAAACAACTGAGACGAGCACTTGAGCAATTTGCATGCACGTCAAAATGTTGACTATCGATATACAGACTCGTATATATCTATATACATATATAAATATTCTTGGGGGATCTGCCACGTAATACTTACTTGCCACAACGATTGCTGTTTTAAGTTTGTTTACCTCTTGCGAAAGTGCCCCTTGAGCAACTCGCGCTAATATAAACATAGTCTTGGCCATGGTCTTTCCTAAGCTTAGATTTGGGGCATGGTTAATGAGCTTCAGCTGTGTGGGGACTGCGAAAATAATCTTGTTGCTGTTGCTACTGCTGCTGTTGGTGTTGCTGCTTTTTGGCTTCAAATGACAGCTCTGTTGGTTTCGTCAACGGTTTGGGAATTCAGGGCACCGTTACTCAAGGGTAATACCTTGTTTATCTTTCTGAATGACTAATGCACTGCGAATTTCAAGAGATTAAATGAAATGATAAAATATACATGCTTAATAATAAAGATGTTTTGCACAGCTTAGTAACTAATACTCAAGTGTGTCATTTACTTATGAAAGGCTGCTGGCACAACCTTTGAATGATGATTACATGTTATTTATATAGTATATTAGGATCCAAAAAGTGTTTGAACTCTACAGTCTGTCAATTATATTGTTAGTAAAAAGATAATTAGTGGCAAACTTTTATTATTGATTTTTAAAATGTAGTAATCTTTAAAATAATTGGCTTTGATTCATATCAAATATCATGCAAAGTGGTAGATTAGATTATAATTGAGTAATTTATAGCACGTGCAAATTTAATAATCACTTTTATTGCTCTCTTTTGATGATGATTGAGCATTAAGCGAGCTTTCGCAAGGCGTAAGTAATTGTTCAGAGAAGGTGATTGAACTCGTTACAATATTATTATTGAATTATTTTCGTTGCTTCCAAGCGGGCACGACATTTCGACATTTTGACATCGAGTCAATCAATCAATTAATTAATTTTGCATTTATTTCTTTTTGCTTGCAGTTCCAATGGCACCCACTGTCTGTTCAGAGAAGAAAGTACGCGTGGCAGGGCTAAAGGAGTCGCGACGCCCTGGCAGCATGGGCGTGGCCCAAACAAACACTAACACAGCAGCTGGAGCCACTCAGAACAGCACCGTGTTGAGCTATGGTGAGTAAAGCAATTGACAGTGCCCCAAATTCTACGTATACGTAACATGAGCCACATGTGTTGTCGTTGTCGATGTCGATGTGGATGTGGATGTTGTTTTTATTATTTTAAGCCATTTGCAACTACAGCTCACGTTACTTGGTCATGTTTAATTAATTTATGTAAACTTGGTCGCACAACGTTGTTGGCCAACTCAGCTCTGCGCCAATGCAACGTGCCCCTCAATACAGTGCACTGTACACGTGTTGCCGGCATCATATTGCCGCATGTTGCTGCTGTTTACCTTGGCACGCGACTTTGTTACGGTAACAATTTGCGTCAGCAATACAAAATCTCAACACGACAGATGCCGTCTGTTCCTGCTCTGCCTGGCAGCAGACAGTTTCCTTGGAAGTTTGTTGTATGACACATTTATATAAGCATCCTGCGGGCTAAAATAGACTATGGAAAAATTCAAACGGCTGAAATACTATCGGGTTGCTTGTGTTCAATTTCAAGTTGAGTTCATTGCTGCTTGAAATATATTTGTTTCTACAATGAGAGATCTAAATTAGGATACTGTGTTGCTTAAAATAATCATTTGTTTATGTAACTATATTTAACTCCATAAAAATCGTGATATTCTTGAATTTTGATAATTTGGCATATGTTATCACATTGTTATCTTCTCTGTTGGTTAATTTGAGCAATCGCAATTGCCAGTTTCTACGTATTTCAATCATTTCTCATAACACGACACTAATTGAGTTTTCGAGGAAAAATAAAGTGTGTTAAAGAGCAATAACGACAAACATTGTATGTAGTTGAAATTGTCGCCTCTTGAATGGGTAAATCTTCGGAAGAAATAATGGCTTGAATATTGTATTAGCATTTATTTTCACTAAATATATTTTGCACACATTGCGAGTTGCAACGTCTGCTTTGTTGCCATTTTGCTTGTCCCTTTTTGTTATTGTTTTTTTGTATTTACTATTGCTGTTGTTGTTAATGTTGCTATGAATGTGCTATTTGCCATGACTTATTTACAATTTTCCCACATTTGCTCGGTTGCTTTTGACTTTTGCCGACTTTGCTTTTTTTGCCCTGTTTGATGTTTATTCTGCTGTTTTTGTTGTTGTTGTTGTTGTCGCAACTTTTATTGGGGCCATACTCAACGCAATTCATTCGAAATGCTTTTCATATTGTATTTTGTTTATTTTCCTACTAATTTCCAGCAACACGTTAAAATGTTGAATGCTAAATGGGTGTGACGAAGCCACGTGCAAAAGCCTAAGAAATTTGTACTTCTCCATTTTTCTCCCCTCAGGCGATCGAAACGTAACAACTTAGGTGTTTGACAGTGGGCAAAATGGGAATGTAATCAGACAAAGTGTTTAATTTATACTTAAAACCATTTTAATAACTAAATTAATTAGTAAATCAGAGCTAGAGATAATTTGTGGTAGTTAAACATCTTAAAAGGAATTAATTAGCTAATTAGGAATAGGACTTGATAGAATCTTATGATTGTCGAGATATTTACTCATCACTACAACGGAAGTACTTGATATTCCTTGTTTGCTGTTCCATTTGAATTTGCTTACATTTATTTGAATGTATTCGTCTGTGTATACAGCGTACGTCCAGCGCTTGACCTGTTGGTTTTCTGTATTTATAGATGACACACATTTAGAAAGCAATTGTAGGTGACTTTTGTGGGGATTGCTAATGCCACGATGCCAACGACATTTGCTTTAATTAAGCATAAATATTAAACAAATTTGATGTGAGTGGACGGCACGTGTGTGCTCGTCGTTTGTGATGCTAACGAGGCCAAAGACGCCCCCAAACACACCCCTTCAGACGTGATGCAAGACATATGTATAAGTACATGTTTATGTACACGACATCAGAATAACAACAACAACAATAACGACAACGAATATATAGATACATGTTCATTGAGGTTGCTGAGTCGAGTGTAAGTGCCTCGTGAGGAACCTCGACACTTGCATAAGATGATGACGAACAGTGGCATTGGAGGAAGTAAACAGACAAAGGCATACATAGACAGGTGACAACAACAGCAACAACAACAACAACAACAGCAACACCGGCAAGAGCAACATTAACAATAAAGTCAACTGAACATTTCCGCATTAAATAGCGATTGCGGCTCATACATTTTCTTACGTCGCATTGATTTTCACATGTTTGCAACACGCACCGTGAATTGCTTACGTATTATGGGCAGCATATAATGCAATGTGGTGGCAACCACGGGGTGTATGAAAAGGTATGAGTTGACCTACATACACACATTTTCCCGGATTCTGCCTGTTATGTGATTATGCTTCGGAATTCGTAGGGTTGCTGACTGCCTGGCTTTGCTAAGGATATATTGAAGTTAGGGAAAACATTAGAAGTAATTGTATTGTTAATCCATTAGATGTTTGGGATTTAATATGTGTTAATAACTACATTTTGCCATAGTATTATTTATTTTAAATATGATTCTTATTATGAAATTATATTTTAAAAAAAGTGTCAAGAACGACTAATTGTTTAAGAATGCTCAGACTTTATTTATTGTTATTAATTTGTAAGTTGGTTGAATTTAATAGTAGCTATATTAAAAATACTCTTAAGTATAAAACTTTGTTTTGCCGAATTACGTGTTTATAGTGACTTTCAGCATGCAATTATATTTTGCTAAGGGGTTTTAAGACTGCTCCGATTAGTGCTCTGATTTGTTAAGTATAAAGGCTGGGAAACCCAGCGAGAAACAGAGATTGTGTGAAAGAAATATAAAAAAATAAAAAACCTATTTTTAGAATTGCTTGGATTGTTCAATTAAAAACATTATATGCTGAACTATTTATATATACGATAGATTGCAGTACTTAGTTCCTATTACAATCAACACCCCATGCGTCACTTTAAACAAACACAGACATTAACAAATCGCTGGAACCTCGTTCATCCCCCCTCCAGCCCTTGGCCCAATGTCCACGCTCACGTTTCATTACACTGGTGCAGTGTATCTAAATACTGAGTTATTTGCACAACACAAACACAACGGGGCACTGGCACTTGCACTGGAACCTGCGAAGCTTGGCCATGTGCTTCAAGTTGATGTGTTAACGCTGTTGGCGCTGCCAACTGACCCTGACCATAGACACTATGCCGGAAGCTCTAATTGTAAAATACTTTTCTGCGGAGGGTGACAAAGTCGATGTCTGTTGTTTACTATTTGCTGTTGGTGCCTAAATTTGTATGTGTGTGTGTCTGTCTGTCTGTCTGTATTTAATCCATGATTTGACAAGTAAAGCGTTTTTATTGTGCATGTGCCCAGCTACAAGCATTGCAAATGCAATGCGAGACGCGTTGCAATCGCTGATGTTGGCCCTGAGCTGTGGTCACGTTTTCCAACACACGCGATGAACACACAAGCAATCATGTATATCAGCCACATGGTTATAGATAGGTGACAATAAGGTCCGATGACTGATTGGGAAAGTAGTGAACCGTGTGCATATACCAAATATAGGCATTCTTAAACTACTACTTAAAAAATTTGATCAAAAATGTCATATATATATATTTTTTTTTTAAATTTGTTGTTCAATATAGATAAACACTTAATTACTCTATATCTTTAAGAAGGGTATTTAAAAGTTGTGCTATAAACTCTTATTATATGCATACATAATTTTGCATTGTATACTTATAGGCTTGTAGTGCAAGCTAAAACTATTTTCTGACCACTGTGCCTGTATCATATAATTTTCTATTTGTGTGTTTGGATTTTTATTTATGTTGATATATATTGTTTCCTTCCTTTTATTTGCAGTTGCTAAAGGTTCAATGAACTCAGCGAGTCTTCATCACCGGCGTCGCATTGCTCGAATGTCCTCCAGGATGCAAATCTCAAAGAAGATTGCATCAACATCGTCAGAGATCGGGAAAAAGCAGGGGGAGGAGATGGAAGTCGATGAGGACGCCACTGAGACCAACAAACAGATATCGCGCACACATTCCAGCAGCAGTACCAACTTCAAAACAGTATTACAACCCACAACTGTCAACAGCAATAGCAACACCAACAGCAACACCAGCAACAGTTTTAACGTTAGTAACAACAACGGCAACAACAACAAGACATCCACAACAGCCAAACACTGTGATCAATCATCGAGTACAGATGATGATAATGATGAAGACGATGAGGAAGAGGATCAGGGTGACGGTGATAGTGGATATGAGTTTGCACTAGAGCCAATCAAGCAGTCGCACAGTCAGCAACAATATCCCACAAACAACGAGGGACTCCTTTCTATTGCCCTCAAAACTATTAAGCTCGTGCAGCGCAACAAAATGTTGCAGAAGCGTTTGGCACAGTTGCAGCTGGAGACATCCGAGTTCATTGCCTCGGTGTTGGCCAATCCTGAGAATCGGCATATTCGTGACAAAGCCACTGTTAACTCGGAGGCGCCCAATACCGTCGTGAGCAACGTTTTGCTGCGTCACTAAGCGATAAACAATGAAGAAAAAGTACTGCATACTTTTGGGCGGCAGCCAGTAAGTGCCCAATTCCGCCGTCTCACAGAATTTCATTTTGCCAACAAATATTTTTGGTCTCACAGAAAATAAACAATTAGCAGTAAACTTGAACTCCTTATCAACTATTTGATTTAAGCTCTTTTTTTAAATTTATATTTAAATTAAATTAAAGATTTAAAAGCCACAGCATAAAGGGAATTCTGTGAAACAAGGATTTGAGTTCTGAGCAATTCGTACTGATTATATTTATAATTATAAAACAAAGAAAGCAAAATGATACTTTAACATTTTGAGTATACAAAATCACAACATAAACATATACACTAAAATCTATTTATAAAAATCAGATAAAGTCAAAAAATAAATAGTTTTATATAAGTAGATGCTAAGTATGATTATGTTCAACCTTTTTTACATCAAAAAGATTAATTTATAAATATTTAAAAATTCTATTAGTAATACTTAGTGTTTTAGGCTTAAACAACAAAAAACCTGGCATAATCATTTTAGAACTGCGACGCTTTTGGCTTTATTCAGCAAATAGTTGAATTAAGTTAACGTTTATTCAAATGCAAAGCAATTTGTTCATTAAAATAAGCAAACCTAGCAAAACCACTATACGTAATTAACTGATCGTCAGAACTATAGCCTATTGGCTATATATACACACAAATATACTAAATCGATATACTAAAACATTATAACAGAGCATAACCAAAACAATTTGAAATTAATTTATTCGAATTCTGAGTACTAAACGCAAACACATGTATTTTTAAAATTATTACATTTAGTTTACAATTTTGACTATTACTATAATTGATTAGTAAATAGACAACAATCTATAATAATCATCTTACAAAATTTAAATAAATTTCATTTAGTTGAAGTGACAAAATAAATGAAAAAATCCTTTATTATTTTTGCTGGTAATCGGAAATTGTTTATTGGCAATTTCAACAGAATTGAGAGAGTAGCAACAGAAGTATACGTATAAATATAATAAAAGCCCTGGTAAGGCCAATACTTAGTGGTCGTGTCAATAACACCAATCAAAGTGTTCAAATACCGTCGCAAAACATGATGTTGAGTCTGTCAACTTAATCAAGACAATGATGATTGTTGGGGTGTTCCAAGAAACGTTAGCCACTAAGCAAATAAAAGACTGCTAGAAACAAGAAGTGGAATATAGATGGAATAAAGCGAAGAATTCAGTATATTGACATATATTTTGTTCGACATTTAGTTGTTTTGTTTTAAAAATGTACCTTTATCTCGGAACACCATCAATCAGATGGCAAGATATTGTCAGTCAATATGAAATTACACTTGAGTTGTTTCAAGTTCATTTAATTGAACCGCTCCCCTTCGAGTCGTCAAAAGTCTTTCGAGTACCATTCAGCGGGTTTTGGCTTTTTGATTATGAGTCTTCTGTCTTCTATATTGTGTCTGTATCTCTCTTACTTACTTTTGGCTTCACACTCGAAGCTTTGTTTCAGGCTTTCATTCATCTATCAAAATTGTAATCATAAACATATACCTATGGCATTTATTATTTTACCAAACGATTTGACATTTGCTTTTGTTTAAAATACCCTGTAGCTATCAAATGTTTAAAAAGGGTATAACAATGTTTTGCAAAGCCTTTTCAAAGGCATAAATAGCAGAAGCTTTTAACTCGATTAAGTAAGTACGCAGATATATTTATGATCTTGATCAACTGTTGCTATTTAGTGACAAAAGTGAGTATCTCCTAGTTTGTATTGCTGAGTTTCATGTTGTTGCAACTATTATTAATAGTTTTAAAAACTTTTTTGTTGGCTGTTTCTACTTTTTATGTGCTCAGCTCACGTCTTCATATTTTAACGGCATTTCGGTTTGGACACGTGATTTACGAACATCAGACAAATTATAGTAACCAGACCAGACTCAGACTCAGACACCGACACCGACTTTGACTCAAAAACCACTTGACACTGAGTGGGCGTTTGTGTTGAACAACTCTGAAAATTGTTGCCACCTTTTGAAATTGAAGTTGAAGTTGAACTTGGTCATGTCTTTTATACCCTGTGCAGGTATATAAAGGGATCTCATAAATTGTATGATCTAGTATAACCAAATTTGGTATAAAAATTATAATATTTACAAATTTTTAAGGCCCCGAAAAGGACATAACAAGAACAATCATAAAGGTACAGGCTTAAAATTATTTAGCTAGATTCACTGTGAAATTTATTTAATTAAGTAAAAGAGCTTTCCGTATATTTGTTCATATGTATGTATTTTAATGTGTTATGTATATGTATATATGTATTCGGCTGAGCGCTGTGTTAGAGTGAGTAAGTGTTATGGAATCTGAGGCCCAGATTTCTATAGATAAAGTCATAGGGTATTTTTATGCCGCGCCCGCTCGACTGTTGCTTTATATATTCACTTTTATGTTGGTTTTGCCATTGTGTTTGTGGTGATTATTTTTAATGGAATCAGTTTGCAGCGTGCGATTGTTGTTTACTCTCATAGCGCCGTGGTAACCTGACTTAAATTGTTAACATCAAGATATGGGGCGATCTTTTGGACTGACCTTGGCAAGGTCGTTGGCAAGCCGCTTATTTGGATGTCCGATTGGAGTACAGCAATTATTTGTTATTTATTTTCACACTTCTTTTTGAAATAAACTTTTATGCACTATAAATAACATTTGCAACAACATTCACGGACAATGCATTTTCAATTTACAATTATTTATGTGCATTTATTATGTGCATTGAATAACTGACTAATTAGTGTATATGATATTTTCAAGCAATGCATTTGTTAAACCATACTTAACACATACTTTAGTTTACCAATTAACATGTGCAAAAAGCATGCAAACATTCAATAGTGGTTGTAAGATAGTATAATCAAAAGAACCCTGGTACGAGGTTGTTCTACAAATTTTAGAAAATTTATTGTTTGTATTTGGTCTTCGCAAATACCTCCAGTTTAGCCAATGTCACTTATCTTAAAGTATTAGAGAACTTTAGACTTATATTAAGAGGCATACATTTTTCGATTTGTAAATAGGGAAACGGTATTCAGTTTTGCATTCACACATTACATAATCAATGTTAATTTAATCTAAGGTAAAATATTTGCGCTAATCAAATTTAGTCAGAAAATTAAATCAGTGTGTTATTGTCAACATTTATAAATATATTTTTAAAGATAATTATCTATATATTTAATTCACTTAAATTTAATTTTGCCTTCTTATATAATTTAATTAATAAAAACTGAAAAGATTTTGCGATAAAAATAACACAAATTTGTCACATTTATCATTTAAATTAATTTATTACTTGTGAAACCCAAACCCTTTTTGGCATTTTTATATTTATATACAGTTGCTATTTTTGTCTTGTTTGTGAGTCGCATATCCAAAATGCTTAGTCATTGGGTGTTATGGGTTTATTATCGAGTAGACTATCACTTTTTTGTGACATTATCAATGATCAAAAACATTCGTTTTTAATTGTTTAGCGCTTTGAAATTAAATTAGCAGCGTTTTGTTTTAGCTTTTGATATTTTTGCCAATTAGGACTATGAACTACGATTATTTGAGTGTGAATATGAGTGCGAGTGTGAGTGTGTGCACTCGATTCAATTCAAACACTAGCCAATTTGACACTTGCCAAGTCATGCAAAATGAATATGCATAAAATCTGTGCAAATATCAACTATGGAAGTTTAAACAAAGGCAACGCAAAATGCAATTTGCTTGATTTTTCAGCAATAAATCCCTTGGGAGGAGAGAAGAAGCAAATGAGAAAAAAACTAAATATGTTGCTGCGTCGGTACTGAAGGTCAAATGCGCCAAAAGTTGATTATGAAAGTGGCAACAAAAGCAGCTCAAAATTGAAATTCAAACGAAGAGTATACTTGTTGTTTTTGCCATTTATGTGGTCATTAATGAATCGAACTTTAATGCTGTTCGTATGCAAATGTAACGTTAGAGCTTTAAAATTTGTAATCGATGTAATATGAAGTCATCAGCATTTAAGCGCATAGATACAGGCGAAAAGATATAAGATACTCAGAGATATCCGTCAGATACAGGTAAAACGCAGCGTTGCATGACATTGAACTTGAACAGTCAATAAGATGGTTAAATACTTATTCAATGCATAGCGGAAGCACTACAGATCATAGTTATATTTGTTCACATATATTTGTTAATCGATCACCACTAAATTTTGGATTAACACATGCTTGACACGGGCAATTTTTTTGGGCATAAAATGGGTGCTAATCAAATTTTCAACAAAAATATGCAAAAAATTATGGAATGTGACTAACCCAAGATACACAACATACTATGCCGCCTGGCGAAACGGGGCAGAGTCAAGATGCCGAAAATAGTTTCAAAAAGTAATATGAAAAAATGTAAATAAACTCGCATGAAATTTGCAAGTTCAGATGATGAACTTGAAATAAGCAACGCGCCAAAGCCTGCCCAGCTGTTTATCTGTATCTTTGTAACTGTGGACAGTGGTTCGGCGGGTTGCGTGTTGCGTGTTGTCCCAAACGTAGCGCCAATCTGACCGACTTAACCGGCAGCTACCTGTCTTGACTCGTCCGGCATAGGCTTCAACGTTGCATGCGTCGCCAGCCGCGGTTCATTCATCTAGTGGACAGCAACGCGCGCGCATGCGCAGTAGCAATCGAGTTCGAACTGCCCAATCTCAAAACAGAAACAAATACTTCAAATTATCTCAAAGCTCTGGTGTGTCTAACTAAGGAGAGCAACAAGTTCATTGCGTAAGTGCATTCTAAATGCAAGCGATAACGGGAAAACGTGTTTAGAATTTCACAACTAAAAATTAAATTAAAGCTGCTTCACATATATATTTTTTGGAAACTTTGAGCCGGATCTGTGAATTTGTGAGTGTTTCGTTTTAGCACTGTTGACGCAAGTTGTTATTACTATACTAGACGTGAAATATATATGTGATGTGTAATTGCTAAAAAAAAGCATGTGTTCTGAAAAATGTGTTCAAAGAATTGACAAATATGAGCTGATAAATATATTTGATAATTTTTATATGTAGGGTAGACGTTAATATATGCACTTATGATTTAAATAGGATAACAAAAGTAAAATGGAAGGGCCTCAGTTATGTGAATCAATAATGTCTAACTTTCCTTTAAGGGAAATAATAAATTTCTTTTTTCCTTTCCAACTTAAGACATTTTAAAGTGTAATGCAACAAACTTAAACAACCCAAAACAAATTTAGACAGTTTAAAATTGTTAACATAATTTGATAATAATTGTTGAAATATCTGATAACAATTTAAAAAGTATTTCAATCTTTGATAACTTGAAGCCCTTTAGACATTCGTCTTGCCAGCTGTAAAAACGTTGCTAATTGGACACAGTTAATAAACTTAACTGCATGAAGGGACGCAAACTCAATTAAGGCAATAGGCATGAGGCAAACGTGCGCTGCTATCGCTGATTGAAAAAAGAGTTTGTTATAAATAATAATCAGTTTTTATGAAATTACTGTAAACCTGTTTTTGAAATGTCTAGACACTTGCTACAAATTACCAACTGTTGTAGGCCAAACAAGAAGAATCTTAACGAGCGCATTGCCCTTCGTTCGTTAATAACTCTTGAAACCCTTGAGATAGGTCAGTTCTGTGCGGGAGACTGTTGACCGGTTATCGATCGACTTTTCTGAAAGCTAGCACAACAAATTGTTGTGACAAAAGAAGTTAACCATCCCAAGACAATATTACATGTATTACATTGCTTGATTGTGTGTGTCGAAAGCATATTGAAGGCTAAGCACGTAGAAGAACTTAAGATGAGGCAATGGCATACGTATCTGTATCTGTATCTGACTATTGTTACTTGTATCTGTAACTTGAAACCATGTTGCCTGGTTGTCTGCCAATTCGTAGCCTCATTTTTGGCAACGTATTGGGGTTAATTGATAAACCTTCTTTTTCCGTTATTTATTATTCGTTCAATTTTTGACTCTAATGGACTTAAAATGCTGAAATCCCCACACCAAAAATTGACCATTTAATTTACATATAAAGCAATTTTTTTGAAAAAGCAGCACACCCACGACTTTGAGTAGTTTAAAAAAGTTTATAATACCTAAAAGGGGAGTATACGCATTTAACAACGAAATTTGTTGCTGATTAAATAATTTTTAACAATTAAACAACAATTAATAAAAACTAATACTTATTGCATTCAAAGTGTCGTATGGGTTAGCAATTTCCTAAGCTGTTAAAAATGCATTTAAATATTTGAATTGATTTTTAATTTATGATAAAATGTAATCACAAATGCTAGGGTATCGAGTAATCGATCTCAGTGGAAAACTCGGTACATTTTATCGGCTTTTATACATTTTGTTTATATTTGTTATTGATTTTAATTGTGTTTGTGAGTCTGTTATGAACATCCGCGTGCGCTTTATGGGTCAACGTCAACGGGTAAATATTTTTGCTTGGATTGCGCTCGAATTATTTTTGCGAGTTTTGCTTTGGTTACTTCTTCAGTTTTTCTGTTTTGATCGCGAACCGGTTAGCGATCTTTTGTCTACGCATGTGTTTTTTTATTGCTTTTCTTTCTTTTTTTTTGCAAATACATTATCACTTTTATTGGGTGTATCGATATAAACTGAAACTTGTTGAACTTGAGCTAAAAAAGAAAATCAATAGCTTGCTATCAGAGAGAGAAAGAAAAAGAGTTATAGTTAGAATTAATTAAAAGAGGTCAAATCGAAGGTAGCCACAATTTGCAGCTTATTGCTAATATGCATCTAGAACGTTTTACTTATTAGCATTTAAATTCTAAACATGTGTGTTACCTTACAGATACAGATACTGTAGCTGATAAAGATGCGGCTACCGTACCTACTGATACTCTGGACGTGCTTCAAGTGCCTTCACTGCCAGCTGCTGGTCGATTTGGTGCGCGATTTTGAGACTTCATTGCTAAACACTCGAATACCGGACACTACGGCCTTTCTGCCAGAGTATGATTTCATCATCGTGGGAGCAGGATCTGCGGGATGTGTGTTGGCCAATCGATTGAGTGAAATTAGCACAGCTCGTGTGCTACTTCTAGAGGCGGGAGATCAGGAGACATTCATCAGTGATGTGCCCCTAACGGCGGCTCTGACTCAAACTACACGCTACAATTGGGGCTATAAAGCTGAACCTACGCCAAACGCCTGCCAGGGATTGCGGAATGGCGTCTGTAATTGGCCTAAAGGACGCGGCATTGGCGGCACCAGTTTGATTAATTTTATGTTATACACACGTGGTCATCGTCGAGATTATGATGGATGGGCAGCTGCCAACAACACGGGGTGGTCATATGAGGAGGTGTTGCCATATTTTAAGAAATCGGAACGGATTGGCATTCCTGACTTGTACAAGTCACCGTATCATGGTCGCAATGGGCCATTAGATGTGCAGTACACGGACTACAAGTCACGGCAACTGAAGGCGTTTCTCAAGTCCAGTCGAGAGTTGGGCTATGAGATAACCGATACTAATGGTGAGAATTTGATGGGATTTTCCCGAGCACAGGCCACCATACGTCAGGGCAGACGTTGCAGCACCAGCAAGGCCTTCATACAGCCCGTTCTGCAGCGTCGCAATCTTCACATTTCCATGAAAAGTTGGGTCACCAAGCTACTTATTGATCCCAACACCAAGGTTGCTATTGGTGTGGAGTTTACCAAGCAGCGTCAACGATTTGTGGTGCGTGCCAGCAAAGAGGTTATTCTGTCTGCTGGTGCCATTGCCAGTCCACAGCTGCTGATGTTGTCCGGCGTGGGTCCAAGTGCCCATCTCCAGGAGCACAATATCCCGGTGATTCAGGATCTGACAGTTGGATACAATCTACAGGATCACATCACACTAAACGGCTTAGTTTTTATGGTCAACGATTCCACGGTGAACGATGCACGTCTTCTCAATCCCCATGATATCATTCGATATTTATTTGCCGGCCAGGGACCGTATACTATTCCTGGAGGAGCTGAAGCATTTGCCTTTGTACGCACTCCCAATTCTACTTTTGGTAAGTCAGACAACGCACTTAGCCAAGGAATATATCTAATCATTTTATCTTATGAACTATAGCTAAGGACTATGCAGACATGGAGTTAGTTTTGGGCGCAGGTTCCCTGAGCGGTGATCGTTTTGGCAGTCTACGGGACTTGCTGGGCATCACAGACCAGTTCTACGAGAAAATGTTTGGTGATATACAGCACAAGGAATCTTTTGGCATGGTGCCGGTTCTGCTAAGACCCAAAAGCACTGGACGTATCTCTTTGCGCAGTCGAAATCCCTTCCACTGGCCACGTATGGAACCTAACTTTATGCAACATCCGGATGATGTACGCGCAATGATCGAGGGCATTGAAATGGTAGGTGGAAGAATGTTGCTTGCAATTGTCCCTAAAATTTCTTATTTTTCAGATCCTGCAGCTGTCACGCACGAAGTCAATGCAAAAGATTGGCACCCGCTTCCATAACCGTCACTTTCCGGGTTGTGAGCATCTAAACTTTGCCACCCACGACTATTGGAGGTGTTGCCTGCGACTGTACGGCTCCAGTTTGCAGCATCAGTCAGGCACTTGCAAGATGGGCCCTTCCACGGATGCTGCAGCTGTCGTCGACCCTCAGCTTAGGGTCCATGGCATTCAACATCTGCGTGTGGCGGACGCTTCAATTATGCCTCATGTCCCGGCGGGTCACACAAATGCAATCGTCATTATGATTGCCGAAAAAGCTGCGGACATGATCAAGAATGCGTGGCGCATGAAAATATCTCCAATAGACAAATAGGCCTGGTCACTTATATCTTAATAATTTATATGTATTGTTAGTTTGTGGTCGAGTTGTTAGTTTAAGCGGATCAAAGTTTTTATATTGTGATAGGCCTTTAATACCCTCACTGGTATTCTTCAGTCAGCCAATTTACATGGCAAAACATTGGCTTGTTATAAAATAAGTAAATTGAATTTCCACGTGCTTTTAATTTTCTATTGTAAGCTTGCCCAAAAAGTATTTTTTATCCAAACTTGTCTAACTTTTAAACTTCGCTTATAATAAAAATATTTTCTTATGCAGACTTCTCGTATACTTGATGCAATTCAAATTTATATGTTTGCCCGCCAAATTAAAAGAGTCATTAACTTCAGCCCTGGAAATATCCCTTGGACAGCAAATTGTGGGAAATTCTACCAAACAAATCCCGGAGATTGCATATGGAAAACAATACAATAGCAAAGACTTGAACCAAAAAAGTACCAAAGCGGAAAAGTAATATTTATGGAGTTTCTATATCATTAAGCTTTGAGTTGTGTACATTCATTAGTTCGCAGTTCACCCGATGGCGCTGTTTGAATATCAGCATGGCGCGAAATTTTTATAACTTTTAAACAATTGTTTAATTGTACAATAGGGTTAAAGTCAACAGCACAAATTTAAATATAAACAATTCTTAATTAAGCTGACCTAAGCTGATTAAGTTCCATAGAAGCCCACACATTACTGTAAATATATACTGCAGTGTTTTATTTAATTTGATTTGTAGATTGAAGCAATCTATTCTATTATTTTTGATTTTTCTTTCGAACTTTTAAGGAATCCGTGAGCCGCAGACGCATTCCTTTAATATTCGAAAAGAAAAGTCGAAATTAATAAAATGTGGAAACTTATATTAAGGTCATTACATTTATAATTATAACAATAAAACAAAATAGAAAATTATAGTAGTTTTTATTGGTTACCAGCCAAGTGTTAAGATTGTTTTGATTTTATGAATGTTTCTTTGCGCAGACGTCGCAACTGTCAGTATAAGCTGACGTTGCGTCGCTGCCGCTGTCTCTGCCAACACAGACGCTGGTTGCAGAAAATGTACCGTTAGTTGAATTCAGTATTTTGGCGGCTTTCAAGTGCGGTGCAGAGTTACGCTAGAAATAAGGTAAAAACGAAACGTAAGCAGCTGAAAAGTGACGTAAATTACGTGAAAGTTAATAAAATGAAAAGAATAAGTAATCAAGAAGAATTAAAGTCTGTGAATTATAGCTGAAATTAAGGAAAATCGACGTAAATGTGGGTTAAAGTGGAGGTGAATTCGAATGAATAATAAATAATATAATAACATAAGTACATGCACAGCTAATGCCGACACGTGGCTTTTGCGTGTATATGTGTGTGTGTGTGTGTGTGAGTTTGTGAGTTGTGTGCGTGTGTCAAGAAATAGAACAACACAAAAAACTTTATTACATTTGGCCCCACTGCAGTGGGCGTTTGAACCAAGTAAAAGTAAAAGCAATTTAGTTTCAGTTTTTGTTTTTGTTTTAGTGAAATTAACTATTTTTATGAACCCATACACACACACACGCACGCAGCCCTATAACCACAGGGCACATATCCAGACGGCTTTGCGTGCTTTGTTGAGGATTTTTTATGCCTTTTGCTTGGTTGTAATTGCCGCCCAGGAAACGGCCAGCCCAAGGCCTTGTCTGGCAGCACTCGCGCTTTTACAGGTTCTTAACCCAAAATAACGTATGAATATATGCAACCTACTTCGACGGTCGACCACATAGCGTATGAGCAATATTTTAATTAAATGTTTAAAGAAGTGGCATAGAAACAACCGCCCGCAGTTTGCCACAACTTATAATTATGCTGAACGCAAATAACTGAAGTACTCGTACTCGTATTTGCTTTTGGATGGAAACCCTCGAGCTTTTTTCGCTTCGTCTGTAGAAATACATAGAAACTTGTATCTGATCCGCTAAGTGCTCTTCATACGCACCAGAAAGCGACGTCAAGTGGCTAAGATTAAAACGTGGCACATCAATTATAAGATTTAATCGCCATTAACAAATATACAAGTGAGTATTCGCATCTTTTGTGTACTTAACAAATACTAATCCTGCTATGTATAAGTCAACAGAGGCCCCTGAATAATGAGGTTATTAACATACTCTGTGTTGTGTGTGAGCGAGAAAATCTCGTTATATATAGTCAAACTAATGAGATTATTATAAAAAGCTTATTATCGAATTTACGAAGGAAAATGCAATTGATTCTATACACAGGCTGATTGTATGAAAATTTGGATTAGCGCGTCATTTAAATTGTCAGCTTTTATGGTATTAATAAACTGATAACTGTTGAAACTACAATACAATATTAGTTTACCATTCAAGCTAAAATACTGGTATAGTTTACTATATTAGTTTAATGCACTGTTGAATATTGCAATCCTATATCAAGATCTTTCCATTGTATAGTCAGTTTTAAAGAACACAAAGATTTTCCTTTGCCCTTGTAATTCTAAGATAGTCAAGTTTAGCAAATATTCATCAAAATCAATTCATTTGCAAGCATTTGACGTTTAAATCTAAATGCTAATTTCAAATTCGCATCTCCATTTAAGGCCTGTCTGTTAGGCTGTCATTCTGTCAACCTGTCCTTCTCCTCCTTCACTTTTTTTGTTGTCCTTCAAGCAGCCACAGAGCCACATTCATTTGGCATATTTAATTATCTGGCAATTCATCAGCGAGTTTTGTATATGTGTATTTTGTCTTTAATTTGCAGCCCCAGAGCTAAAATAATGGCACCCGCATAAAGGCAGGAAAAACAAACAAAAACGCACAGTTGCGATAATAATAAAAGAGTAATAAACAATAAAAAAAGAGAGAAACGCAACAACAGGCTGAAAGGCACGAAGCATTACCAAGTGAGGCAGTCGCATAAATGGAATGACAATGAAGCCACATTTGTTGCCTTTCCACACACATGTGAGCAAGGTGAGAAACACACACACACACACACTGAAACAGCCTGCGGCAGTAGCGCCCAAAAAAATAAGAATAAAAAAAAGGCCAAGGCAACCGAGGCGGTCACAAATGTTGGCACAAATGTCATGCGCTTGCATTGCAACTAAGCTAAGTAGTGGATGAGTTTTGAAGCACGTCACATTACGTATACGCCCCATATTATGTTAACCCCATGCTACATACATTGCGTATACGCAAAGTTGCCACAAGAATATTGCCAACAGTCACGTAGCAAAGCAAATTCTGCCTCGCTGTTTTAGTGTGTGTGCGTGACTTGCCGTGTGTTTTCTGTCCCCTCCGTCTTCTCTCTCTCTCTTTCTGTTCGAGTCCCTTATCAGCCATCATAATAATTGTTGGGGCAATTCTCTGGCACTAAACTCACGCTATCCGCATGTAACATAAAAGTACGCACACACAAACATATCTATGTAAGCATGTATATATGTGTATGTACCACTAAACACGCAACCATTTGGTCAGCCAGTCACATTTATTGTGGCCAGTTGGAATGTTGCCCAAGGCGCTCGGTCCGAGGCATAATTACACACGCATTTGGTGGTCATAAAAAGAACATTTGTGCAGATGTTTAATGCATAAGTGTGAACAGTGAAAAAAAAAACAGAAAAACAAAGAAAAGGCAAATGTAACAACAAAACTATATACGGGCTAATGAAAGTTCAACAGTTACACAATCATGAAAATAATTTAACAATCACTCTGTATCTTTAAATAATATTATTGGACTTGTTATCCCGGGCTGACCTTTCAATTTGTTATGTTTTAAACACACACTGTTTAAATATCGTCTGAGAATCTTAAGCCTATCTGCGACTTTATAATTTTATAAATACAATTTCTTGGATAAATGTTAAGGAAGACGTTTCTGTTGGTTAAAAAGTATAACAAATGATTGATACTTATGGGAAAAAGCTTTTAGCTTAGCTTACTTAATACTGAGCACGTTATTTTCAAGGCTCAAGCATTCTTTTGGGAGAAATTGAGTCCATTCTTAGTCATGTGGTAATCAATAATGATTTATGTTTAAGAACATATTTGTTAGTCATTTTGAATTTTACGCATAGCTCAGGTTTAAAATGAAATTATGTGCATGCTTTTCGGTAAATTCCAATGTCTAGGCAAAAGAAGAAAGGAGGACAAACTCAATCGTCCAGAGAAAATTCAAAATCCCTTTGGTTAAATGTCGCCATTGCGTTATTTGCTTTCCCTTTTATTTAGGCAACATAACGCTAACGTTTTATGCCACAACCAAGGAATGGCAACATCCTTTTATAGTCAGTTAACTGCTCAAAGGCTTTTGACTATTTGAACAGGCAACAAGCCCCCAGCGCCCAAACAATATCAGAATGAAAACGGAGCCAACTGAAAGTTGCAGCTTAAATATGGCCAGGCCTAAAGGGCTTGGGTGGAGGGCGGTATCCGATATGGTGGATGATTTAAAGTGCAGTTATATCGCAAATTAAAAATCTTAAGTTACATAAAAAGAGCAAATAAAGTCAGAAAAAGGAAAATAACTTTGAAAGGTCCTGAAAAATGAATATTACTTTTCATCCTGGCAATAAACAATTCCATTAAACGAGAACGCTTGACTGTCGGAGCCCACGCATTGCTTGCGAGCTTGCCAATCAAATTGCAACGCCTGCCATGATATATAACAAGTAAACACGATCCATGTCACTGTGATACTATGGAGGGAAGGAGATTAAAGATGGCAAAGGGCCGCACACTGTTCATGAGGCTATGAAAACAAACGACACAGCAGGAACAACAACATTTGCAAGGGCCAAAATCAAATATGTATAAAGCAAATACGCTGCAGGGCAAATACACTGCTGACCATGTGGGAGGTAGTATCCAATCCATATAGATAAAGTCAATGGTCACTCACTCTGTTCACTCATAAATATATTTTCATGTTGGACTACCATAACTGCCATAGATTTAATACGTCAACTGGCTTCAATTTTACAGTTAATAATCACGAGTGAGTATGACTTTGATTATTCTTTATCTCTCCATAACTGAGGTCTGCTATAATCGCACTATATGTATATAAATTATTCATTGACCAACTGAATGATGAATGCAATTTAAAGCATACAAATAATTGCGGAGTATGAGACGTGTACTTTAAATTTGCATTAATTATACGATGTGTGATTTAAAGCAAATTGCTTGGCTGTGGTGGTGTATGAATAAGTTTCTGTAGTGCATCAATAATACACTTCAATGAACTCAATGTGTCTGTTAGTCAAATGACATTGTGTCAGCAGTAATATAATTAGGATAGAAGCTACTCTTAGGTAATTTCACGCAGTTCTCATTACGTAGATCGAATGTTCTTTTAATGTTTTCACCTTTGCTAAGAAGGAAGGCAAGAAACTGTAATTTAATTGTGAAAGGTTTTCTTCCCCTGCTGACCTCCCTCTCAATTCTATTTGCAAATTAGGAGCAAGGTAGACTTACCATCTGCCTGACTGTCGTTCTACATGGAAATAGAAGTCAAAGACAGTGTTGACGGAAACGGAAGTCAACCACTATTATTTCTTTTGTCCTACGTCATGGTTTTTCTGTTCTTCGTCCAAATGAAGTTTACTCTTATTGCATTGTATTGTTGTATTCCTGTCTGTGGTTCATAAATATATAAAACTTTGTGGCTGTCTCTCGCATCCTGGCAACAGTCAACTGGGAAGACATTCATTGTCATTGTCCTCTTTTAACGACTGTCAATGTGCTTGTTAGTTGCAGGCTTCTTGGAAGCTTCTTTGTGTATGTGGCAAGACTTATTTAATTTCGTAGCCACCTTTATGGCAAGGCATTCGCTAAATGTGTCTAGTCAACGCTTATGACTAGGCAAAATGAGAGTTTGCCTCATTTCCTGGCCAATCTTGCAGACGAAGGCCACTCAATTAGATGCTTTCTTCATCTCATAGATTCTACTCTTGCTCCACTTAACATCTATAAAAATTTTTCTTTTGTTTAGGTGTGGCTAATCTGGTTTATGTGGGAGGCTCCTTGGACAGCCCCGTGGCGCACATTAAAAATGAAAAATGACAAAGTGCTCGAAACCAAAAGTCAGCAAAACAAACCTCTCCCGTTTCCCATCTCAAAATTGCCTTAACAAAGAAGCCTTCTCAATGGTAGGCCATTAATTTCTTAATCTGCTTGTAAATGGCAACGGGAATTGGAGAAGAGGGAGTTAGATTAGATTCTGGATTTAATGCCAGGCACGAACGTATATATTTTATACGAATTCTAATTGCGGGTGCTCATTAGGTTCAGGGTCATCTTAGGTATGTAAGTGCCTTCTAAAGGAAAGATGTGGTATGATATTAAGTTACGCAAAGGAAACATAATTTAATCGAGTTGAAACTTGCGAAATAAGGATCCAAAGGTTTTCAAGCATATTCCCCTTAAAGAGCCTTGAATGAAGTTAAGCAACTTTTTTTGTCTGTTGCTGAAACCGAATGATTTATTATAATAGATTTGACAATGATAATCTGCACATAAGAAGGCTTTGGCTTGAATTTGTTTTGGATGTCCTGTACAGTAAGCTGTACAGAAGGCTGCCCTCTGTTCGAGTCCCATGATTAAGCACATTGAAAATTTGATATTATCGGCCAAGTCATCACTCCCTTTCCACTTTGGATGAGCTGACAAGGGTTCAAAGTGTCACAGGCGACAAAAAAGCCAATCCAAGGGCATAAGAGCAAATTCTGGCCTAAAGTTTAGACAAAGGTCTTCTTTTCCCTTCATGTTGTATCCCCTCATTCTCTTTCGTTCAACAACCGCGTGTGTCATTGTGCCTTAATGGCCTGGAAGTAAATGCCACATAGCGTCCGTTATTCAGCTCAGCTTTGAATTTCAATCAAAGCTAACAAAGTTTCCCGCTCTTCTGTATTGCACACACTTTCTGTAGTCTGATTGGCCATTTCACTGTCTGAATTTTAATTTCTGTCAAATTAGCTTTAAATAAATTAAACTTAAACAACCAAAAAATGCTATTCATTGCGTAAGGGAAACTTTTTGTGAAAATTGCCGATTATTTAATTAACTTTTCTTTTTGTTTTTGAAACTTTCCTTTATAATGTAGAACCCATCAGGTCGAATTGGCAAATAACTTTGTTGGCTAATTTTCATTAAATTTCGTTTGACAATTTTCATAGCATACTTTTAAGCGACCATCTTTTGTTTCCACGTATTTTACCTTATAATAACGAGTGGCAAATGCACTTCCAGCACACACACACACACACACACACACACACACACACACATACACAAATAGCTGCGAAAATTGCATTTGCATAATTGTAAAAGTTGGGGACAACTTTGTTGTCGATGGAAAGTGAGAAAAGCTGTATTCACAATGTTCAGTTGGACTATGTAGGTCACAATAGAGTGTGTGAGTTTGTCTAATTGTTGTGATCACGTATAGATGAGAACGAAAATTGTGCTAAAACGAATATAAAAGAGTTATAAGTTATTTTGTTAGTCTCTTCCATAATTTAATTTAAAATAGTGCAACGCTTGTTTAATCACTTTGCATTTTCATATTTATTTTATCAAAAAGTAAACAGAAAACTAATAATTATGCAAATGGGAATTATTGCTGAGCAATATTTTCAGTAAATTTTTCATTTATTTAAATAATTTAATTCTTTATGATTATATGTTAGCTTATAAAATAAATTTGTAATTATGATAAATAGTTACCTATAAATTCCACTTCCATCGCTTATTATTAAGGGAACTATCGTGCGTTCACATTAGATGCCAATTAACTGTGTCCTGTTTACTACGTACTCGTTCTGTCTCCACTATTTATGGGTCATGCTCTGTAGGCTTTTAACGGAAACAGAAAATAGACAACGTGTAATGGACGCACACTTTAATAATGTTGGAAGCTCACGCAAGCGTCCTTTTCCTGGGAATAATTCAGTTGAGAGGGGAGTTAAGTTTTTGTGGATAGGCTTATTGCCAAGCTTACTATTAGTTAAGAGCTTAAGCCAACTTTTTCAATCATTGCGGCCATCCGAATTAACTCTCGAAATGCCAATTGCCAATTTGAATGTTCCCGTATGCGAGACGATGCTCTTAAAAGTGCATAATCCCATTCATTGAAATATTTCTGCGGGTGTTAAAAACAATGCATCCCGAATATAACCATCCAACAGAACTGTCAAACCACCAAAACCACCGATTCCATTGCACCACGCTTGGTCTGCATTTGTGGTTGTCCCGAGGCACGCACTTTGCCATTTGCTGGTCAGTCTGTCCATCCCAATGGGAGATTTTTGTGGCCATAAATCAACAATGCGACATGTGGATTGTTGGCAATTTCGCGCTGCATCCTCAAAACATTCCAATTACGGAATTGCCATGCCCATGGTCATTGCGATAATCAAATTTGCCTGCAAGCTCGGATAATTGCTGTGCCAAATTCGAATCGACGTAATAATTATAGACAAGTTATAAAGCAGTCGGGCACTCTTAAAATATTTATATAACTCAGCGAAGTCATTTGCGAGGAATTCATTTGTAGTTTCAGTTATGAGGGTTTTCTCCAATAGTTTCAAACTTATCATTAAATAAAACTTTATTTAATTCCATTTCATGAACTTCTTCAACATTAACTGGGGCACAAATAGATTGGATTTAAATTGAATTGAACCTTTGCCATTTTAAGGCTTAAACAGGCCAATGTCCATTTGCACTTAAGGAACGCTTAAGACTTTTGCACTGATCCTGATTCAGTGCCACTCAAATGGAAGGAGACAAGATAAGAAAGGTTAAGACTGCACTCAATAGTTGGTGGATGGAAACGCAGCTTAAGATATTTTCCACTGCTGCTTCAATTGCATGCAGAGCAGCTCAGAAATACTTCCTCTCATCACAATATCTTCATTCCTCTCTTTTTCCTAAGTGCACTTCAAAAATGCCAGCTGCTGGCTGAGCTAATTAAGAACTTAATGATGTGGCAAACTGGCTGCAAAGGGGTCCGCTTGGGGGCATCTAATCTTCCTCTATTGACACCAATGGCTTAGTGAGTGTATAAGTCTATGTGTTCGTGAATATGTGTGTGTGTGTCAGTCAGTTGTGCTGTCCTCGATGACACTCGACCGCAATTGGCAAACCACAAAAGCGACCCTCTGTCTGATATTCGAGTGCTAAATGTGTTTGCCACTCAATAAGTGCCACTCGCTGGCAGTGAATGCCTCGATTTGAATCCTCCTGTACGCCTTTTGCTGTTTCCTTTTGCTGTTCACACGGTTCACTGCCCAAACGAGGTTGTTCACTTGCTGTTGGCTGAACAACAGAGAGGTTTCATTCTCATAAAGTCAATTCTACGAAAGCTGAGACAGAGGCAATAGAAAACAAAGGTGATTGAGACAGAGGCATGCACCCAACAAGAAGGTAAAGTTGACCAACATTTGAGAGTGCTTTCTAGTCAACAACTCATCTAACTGTGTGGTTATCCTGTTTCTTCAGTTCGTTGGCCAGCTAAATTAATGAATTGGCTTCACTTTACAGTTTTATCGCGTTGCTAACGTCCAAAGTTGAGAGACGAGGGAATAGAGGAGGGGGAGGGGTAGGGGTACGTGCTTGGCACGCAAAGATGTCCTAAATGAATTGCTTTACTTCAGGTTTCATTTACAAAGTCCCAGCTGCGGTTCTCAACTAATTGACATAATACACAGAACAGAGATAGGGACAGAATTGGGGTTAGGGCTTCCTTCTAATTAATTAAATTATGCCAGCAAATACTTTGTTGTTCTTCGGATGTTCTCATTTTTACGTGGAATTTTAAGAGGCTTTTTTCATTAACTTGAAGTGTGTGCCTCATACTTCTAAATGGTTCAAGAATTTGACTTGGAATAAAATTTAATGCGATTAAGTATCGAAGAAAAAATTGGAAAATACTGGGAGGGTAAAATGTTGTAGCTCATATATATTTGTGTAGTTAAGTGTTAATATGTACAATACCTACAATGATTAGGTGTCCTGCTCCTTAATCTGATTTCTCTGTCGAACTTAACTTGGAATGACAACAGGAACAATGTCACTAAATGTCATTTGCAAGTTTCGTAGCAATCTAAATTTTTAAACAATTCCATGAATAACAAAACAGCAATCAGCCCATCCATGCAGAGATCCACGCCCAGAAGGGAAGTTATCTATTACATTCTTCTAAAGTCTTCTCTTTGTGTGGGGAAGTTCTCCAAAGAAAACTCAATTTAAAGTTGAGTTCCTGAGGCTTCTGCCACATGACTCAATGACAGATTGAAGAACTGAAGTTCACGTTGTTTATGTATACGTATGAGACTGCGCGATTGTGTGAGTGTGTGAGTGTATGTGTGCAAGTGTGTAACCCTGCAAGGGTCAGAAGGTGAGAAACCGAGTGGGCAAGTGACCCAGGGGGCAGGTGTCGCCTCACATTTCCTCAAGGCAGCAAAGCTTAAACTCAAATGAAAAGTTTCCGAGGCAAAATAGAAAAGCGAACACCAAGAGAGGATAATACTTGTTTATTCACATGCAAAGGAAGAGACTAACCGACAAGGCAATTAATTTGACGTTGTCACCTCATCAGGGACCACCCAAGGACTCAGAGGGAATACAAAATGGCGACATGAAAACTTAAGCTAATTAAAGCGCTTATCAAAAATGTTGCTGCTTGTATGTATGTGTATGCGTGAGAAAATTAAAATTTCACACAGAATTTAAGGAAATTGTGCTCAAGCACATCCATACTTAAGTGCGTGTTAAAGGCTCAACAAAGAGATGTTGTCTTGTGTGGTTCTGAGAATGTGAATATGCGTGTCCTTGTTGATGTTTTTCGTTCTGTTTCCTGACACTTGATGCCTCTCCTAACCACATTCACCAAGCAAACATTATGGGAATCTCTGCTTCACCTTTGTCCCCACACATCTGTCTGCTTATCTGTCAAGTTGTGAAGGGGATTTGTCTTGTTTTAGACTTGCACATCTAATTAAGTTAATCGTCTCACGTACACTGCGTGTTGTACTTTAAAGTTACTGTGAGGCATTTAAGTGGATGTGTGATAATTTGACGTTTGATGGAAAATAAGAATGTATTCCTGATAAAGTATCACCTGCTGAGGTGTCCCAGTTAACCAAAGCTCAACAATTGATTGACCCAGATAACTTGGTGGAGTATGGGAACCAGGCAGAAAAGTGAGAATTTCTGCATGAATAGTTTTGTGGGATTTAAGAAGTGAAGCAACTGCATGAATTTTAATAATAGAACAGAATGTTGCATTACTTGAGTTCCCACACAGGATAGAAAACATTTTTAATTTATCCTTCGGCTGTAAATTTTAGCAACTTTTTTACTACATGTTGTAGCCACAATGTTGCACAAAGTCGATGAAGCATAAATCGGCAGCCAGGGCCCAGATTTTGTTGCCCAAAGAACAATATTTGTTAGTATCGCGGATAATAAATAAGGAAGCAATATTTCAACTGCCTTCTCTGGCAAGATTTGCATTTAAAGCAAACGATAAAGTATGCAAATGTGTTTTCATCTATTCTAAATATTCATCTTATACTTTCCAGATGAAATATATCTCTTTAAGAGTTCAAGTTCAGTAAATTTGGACAGTGCAGAGCAAATTAAGTGCAAGTTTCTTTCGAATTAAACTACCTGACATTGTATCCGTGACGTATACGTTATATGATCTGTCCACAACAACTTGTGTCTGTCTGATGAAACAAGTGCGACAGTCGGTCGACTCGAGGCGCATTGCGCCAATAATTTCTCATTATTTTTTCAGGAAGCTGATTTACAGAATTCGGAAAAGCAGCAGCAAAAGGAAAGTAAAGAAAAGCCATCTGTCAGCTGGCATTACCCATGTTTGTGGCCCGCTTTAAAGTAAGGGCTGTCTGCCCTTGTTTATATCTGTTTGCACGTCCCTTATTGGCATTTTCCAACCCTAGATCCAGTTGGCCAAGCAACTGTCGCTGTTGCTCATCAAACAAAGTGCATTTTGTCGTTATGCAGCAAACAAGCTCCAACAAATACGACAAGAGTATAAAGAAGAGCAATGATAAAGCAAACTACAACAGTTCATTTTTCTTGTCGTAGCTTTGTTTATTTGTGTGCTGTATTTTTCTATTTCCACTTTCCACTTTTCGCACTGAATATTTCTTTTAATTTTAACCAGCGAAGAGGCATACAACAATTTCATCTCATTTCTCTTGAAAGTATCTACAAAGTGCGCAAAACGCCGCGAAGAATGCAATGCGCAAAGTAACTGTTAAGAGTTGTGAACTTTAAATGCTTAAAGAAAAGAGAGAAAAAGGAAGTTTGGTGAAGAGGGAGCAGGGAGCAGCTAAATGAAAAGCGTATTTCGAGTAGCCCATACTCGATGTAACAACTTATGCCTTTTCTTTCACTTATTTGGCACATACAAACTATGATGGGTACTAGCAGTATTTGCCCAACTTTGTTCAACTGCAGAGTGAAACACGAAGAAGGAGAAAGTTTCTGTGCCTTTGTGCAAATATTTTGCACGGAAATTGCATTTGTGGTGCCGCTTGCAACAATTACAACAACAATGATGAGGTTGATGATGATGGCGTGATAATTAAAATTGTGTAAAAAGTCAGAGTAAAGAGAAAGGGGAGAAAGTTTTGTAATAGAGTCGCGGATGCAATGTGGCGTTTTAAATGTGGCAAGCACAACGGGGAGCTGTGCCAAATTGCAATGAATAAGTAATGAATAGGAATAAGGGAAGGGAAAGGAATGGATGCATTCAAAAGCTATGGGAGATGGTTTGATTAATAGCATACTCTTACTCCAATTGCGATGCTCACTCAGTTTTCTAAATTAGAAAATAATTTAGAAATTACTGAGGAATGCAAATCCTTTTGAACGGAATCCAACCCATAACCCTGGCTTTGTAACTGCAAGTCTCTGTACAAGTCTCTTAATATCCTGTCATTTGCATAAAACTTTACAATATGAAAACAAATTCCAAGCAGTTAAGAATCTCAGTTAAGACATTTAGAATAACAAGGGCAACAACTACAGTAAAAGGACAATTCAATTTGTCTTAGTGGCAAATGCAGAAATAATTAAGGTGCTCTTGGTACGAATAATGAACTCCATAAAGTTTTACCGGGCAAGACGGAAAAGTTGTTGCCGTTTAACTGAAAGTTCGCCTGAATAAGATGAGGAAAGAATGAATTCAAGTCAAAGTTTTTCAATAAGCGGCAAAGCCAAAAACGTGGTTTAACATGTGTACCACAGGGAAGGGATACTCAAGGAGCAGTGTAAACGGAGAGTGAGCGCACAAAGACTACAGTGAAATTATTTTGAGGCAAGTGAAACTTAAAAACAAAATGGAAAAATGGAAAAACTGGCAGTCGAGAAAATGCAAGAAAAATATAGAAGCCAAGGCCATAGGGCACTATAATTTATGATAAGCCAATAAAAATAATTGAAATACATTAAAAGCAGGCAGTGCTCAATGGCAGCCACATATAAGCCCATCAACGTGTTCATATCAGGGTACAACGAACTCAATATACTCACAATTTCTCCCCATTTGTAGCTTTTTTATCGATTGTTTTCATGGCAGAGGGAGACTATCGAAATGGTGGCACAAGAATATTAAAGTAATGGCACGCAATAAAAGGCAAGGCATAAAAAACGACACGGCAATGTCAAAGTTGAGACGGAAACCTCAAGGCATTGCGAATGTGGCTACTGCTGTGTGAAAAGTTTTGAAATAAATAAATAAAATATGGCGAGAAGTGAGACCAACAGTTGGGTTCAAATCTTGTTTGCTGGTTGATTATTTCATCTCTTTGTTTTGTTTGTTACTGAAGCTAAGATGACAAAAGATTTTGATTTGCGTGCTTCAATGAAGATTTCCCATATGACTTACCTGTCTGCGGCTCATGCTGCGTATACATAATGTGCACAGACAGCAATAAAGTGAGAAATTGCACACGTAATTCACATTACTTTCAGTTGTTTGTGACATGCTTAAATTACGAATATAATTGAGTGTTTTTATGTGTCGTTTTGACATTGATGTACCTTAAGAGGATGTACTTCAAGGATTACGTATTTCTTGGGGCACTTAATTCTATTTAAGAAAATTTAATAACCACTGACTAAGATGTAGGGAAACGCAGCTTTGTTAAACACTTTGAGTTTCTTTATCTTCGCAAATCTTTATCTTCTATTAAGTTCAAACAAGTAACAACTTAACCACTTGAGCATCACTCCTCTGGCCACAAAAAGTTTTACGCGTTATATTTCACAGCCTTGGCTTTGGTTTGTTAAGCTTTCATTCGGTTTGTTTGGATTATTTTGGCGAGTGGCCGTTGATGTTTAGCGCCCGACAACATAGCCTACATTTTATATTATACGCTTTTTTATTTAAAATAAAATTACATTTATTTTAGGTTAGACAACCTTAAATATTAATGCACGATTTAGCCTTTTGTTCATTTTTGTGTTACGAATAAATTTGCTATTGAATTTAGTACAAAGGCAACACAAAATTAACCGCTATGTCATCAATTTAAATCCGACGGACAGCAAAAATACTTTTGCCACATCATCAAAAATGCATCAGATTAATAAATTTCATTAAATTTCAATTTGCTGCTCTTTTGTGGTTTTCAACGGATGCCAACGACAACGACTACAAAACAAACAAAACCCTGTCGAGTTATTTTCATTATTATTTTTATTATGTGCCTGCTTTACATAACAGAAAAAAAAGAACAGTAAAAATGCCCCGGACAACAAAAGCAACAACATGGCAACATTTTCTTTTCATTATGTTGGATGGCAAGAGAATCGGGGAAATTGGGACGACAATAACGATAATCATAATGACACCAGCAACGGCGCGAGACATCGTTAGGGGACACGTGGAATGGAAGAAGAGGCGTATGATTGACACTTTTACATGCGACCATGATGGTCAGATTCTCTCAGAGCTGCGAGCACCGAAGCAAACCTACATATGAGTACGTGTGTGCTGTGGTTTGCATATTTGACCAAAACCACACATTTTGATGGTTCTCCCAATCTGTGGGGTCAACAATGCAGTTCAAATTACTAACTCCTGTCACAAAGCTGCATTCGCTTTACCTCTCTCCTTTCCCTTTTCTGGGGACACAGGAGTGACAACATTTAGCCTGGGCAGGAGCAGCAACGAGAAATTGCCGTTTTTAGCTGACTGTGCGCTATAGAACAAGCCGGAGGGTCAACAATTACAACAGGATGCGGTTTTATTTGCCAGCCCAACAGCAGCTACAAAATGTTAAGGCAGAAGATGAGATAGAGCGAGTGAAAAAAGAGAGAGGGAGCTGATGGATGATTGGCAAATTCAAAACGTGTGTTATGTGGAAAGTTTGTGCACAAAACTAGAACAGAGTGAAAGTCCGACAAAGTTTGATTAAAAGGCTATGTCAACATTCTGTAGGTTTAACTTGGCTCAGCCGAAATCGGATATCGAATGAAGTCAAGACCGGCACACAGTAGGGCACATAGGATAAGGCGTAACAAGTAACAAACAAATGTATTTGCAGCTCGAGTGAAGCAATGCTAAGAAGAAGAGGGCAATTAGATTGTCTTTCATTCCATTGTAGCTGGAAATGGGCAGGAGATTATTACAAAAAACCAGTATTGGTTAGCTTAAAGGTACCTTTAGGCTTTGTATTGTTTTCATAACAGCATAGGGGACAGTTCTAAGAAAATATCGAATTTAAACCAAGACCAAACCACAAAGCAATTTGCTGATTAAAAATATTATTATAAAAGGGATAACAATTTGTGGCCAATTTATTGATTAAGCTATTATAAATTTAATGCAAAATTATCCATTTATTGTGTACTTTGTTTGTTGTCAGTACTGAACATATAAAAATTAGCTTTAAATGTATCACGTACACGCACCGCATGCTGATAAAGGCATCGGAGACTGACACATAAATCAGAACGCATAAAATTTATTATCCTCCCTTTTATTGCGAATGGCTAAAGGGACTTTTTAGGGGGAGAGCAATGAACTCTCTCCCGCTGGGAAATGAATCCCCAGACGAAGTCTTTATGTGGATGGATGAGAAAATCGCGTACTTGAAATGCTTTTAACAGCGCATTTTATTAACTCTGTTGAAGTATGTGATTAGGCTTCGAGTTTGTATGTAGGTATATTTAAACATTAATAGGAAGTCATGGGATCATAAATGTCTAAAACAAATAACGAATTTTCTGGAAATCAACATAAGATATTAATAATTTCAGTTTGGGAATTCCAGATCCCATTCAACATTTGGCAGAGTAAATCTTCTCACCCAGTCAACAAGCAACATTTTAATCCAAGTGAGCAGTTTAATGAATTAAAATGATGGTCGAAATTGCCTCCGGAATAAAACATTCATCTGCCAGGATGACCCCTGCGGATGTGCAACACTTTTGGGTGGACAGTGGAGGATATGTTGCGGCTGTTGTCGGTTTCCCATTTGCCCGACGGCAACTTCTACTTCTGGTGTAAATTAAATGCAATTTAAATTGAATTTTCCAGTTTTCATTTTCATTTATTGAATACGGATAGCAGAACATGCTGAAGGAGAGGGAAGAGTAGCAGGATGCAGCTGAAACATTTCATATATGTCGCAAAATTTTAACAAGACCTTTGTCTGCCTGCAGCAGACAAATTTGTAGCAAATCTATATTGAACAATATTTGGGCAAACATTGTTTTGAATAAGCTGGTGGTTAGGGGTAAACTGTTTCTAAGTGACCCCAAGAGAAGGACCAAATTAATTGCCCATTTTTATGACAGACTGAATTCTGTCGAGGACTCGATTAGTTGTTTCCCATACATACATAAATAAACTTCATACACACCTAAAAAATGTGGAAAACAGCATTGGGTAATTATTTATTTATAATTCACTGTGCCTCGCTTGCTCCCAATATTTACCCTCCTCAGATAAGTCTTCCCTACGACAGGCTTTTTTCATTCTGCCTTAATCATTTGCTTAATTATATTTACTAAGTCTTTAGTTTTGCTTGTCTAATGCGTTATCAGCTATACCTGCAAAGAGAAAGCTAAGCGAAGGTAAATACATTAATAAGAATCGGGGCAGGAAGCGTTGTTATAAAAGAGAGAATTGAGCTACCCTCCATGGGAATGGAAATTTTCAAAGAGCTCTTAAAATATTTAAAAGGAACAACTGATTGGAAAGCGGTAGAAACCAGAACACAACAATCCTCAACCATCTACTATCTACCATCTATCAAGTAATTTGTTACAGTCTGCAGGTGAATGCTTTGATAGAATTTTTGGCAAAAATAAATAATATGTTTGTAACTTTTATTCATTGTTTTTTGTTTGTATACATTTTTGCTATGGTTTTCAGAAGTTAATAGCATTTTGTTGTATGCTAAAAAAGTCAGAAATCTTTTAAAAAGAATACAAAACGATAGGTCAGTCTTTGGGTGTAATTAAATATTTCTACCCAAGGAAGCTGACACTTTAATGGTTTTTTCCCCACATTTCATCTTCTCCTTTTAAATTGAATTTTCCCCTACCATTGGCTGTTGCTTACTTTGTAGCTAAATAAATATTTACCAGGTGAATTTTTAATTTAGGATTTTTTGTGTGGGCGTTGGGACCACATCAAACGCCCCATCACCGCCCTCTTTCAGAGGAAACTAAATAAAAACGAAACCAGATTTACAGTTAAGGTTGCCTAAACCACTTCAGAGCTTGGTTTCTTGTTTATCTTTCGCCTTTTATTCATTTGCACATGACAGACACAAAGGGTGTTCACATTGAATCCTTTTATCAGTGCGAAATTTCTGTTGACATTTGTGGGTTTAACAGAACCCTTCCCATCTGCCCCACTTCAATATATAAATTGCAATTAAAGTGGATTCTGTCGATCATTCGCTTGCCTTAAGTGCATTGACAAAATCAGATTGAATGTTATTGGTTATGTTGACGCAGTCACCCGAATTGCATTCAAATATTCCCGCATCCCCATCCCACACCGTGAGGAAGGGAGGCTCGTCAAGGTGAATTCACTGTCACGTAAATAAACAGACAGAAAAGAAAATTCCAATAGCGCGGAAATTTGATTTCCTCTGGTTTAAGGCATTCAACTGAACAAAAGTTGGCCAGCTTCCATTACCTTTCTTTCCCCTCATGATCCGTCTCTGTTGTCGTAAACAGTCAAAAACAGCAACAATTTAATTGAAAATTAATGTAACATTTTCACCAGCTGTCTTACGCATTAAATTGAGAACTTTGCGACCTCTCATAAAGTAAATAATTAGTGAGCCATTAAGTGAGCCCTGTTGTAGAGTCGCTACGGGCAAAGAGGCTTATAAGAAGTCTAAAGTTCTGTTCGCAGTCCGATTTATAAAGTCCTAGAACAGAAGCTTTTGGTTTGAGCCTTAGATCGATTCAATACAAGAAAATGTAATATTTTCTCGACTGTTTTTACTTACCTCAACTATTGAATAAATATATGTTTACTCCTTTCAGAATTGCGATCGAATAATTGCTTACCATAAATATTAATACAAAATACAAATCCAAATAGGCTTAAATAAGAGCCGCTTCATAGCAAATATTGCTTACATATATGGTAAATATCTTTATTTAACTACATAAATTTCCCAACGTTTGTTTACAGAATTCAGTAGAAAATATTTAAAAAGTAAACAAATAAGATGGAAAGCCAAAAGTAAAGCAAATGCCAAATGCAGGAAATCAGAAATTTAACGAGCTGCCAAGTAAAACAAAGGAAGGCAGAACCATTAAAAGAAAATGCGGGAGTATAATATGAGCACATATTTATATAATCATTTCGCAAAAATTCATTAACCGTCAGCAAAAGCTGCGTTTTATTTCTAATTGTGCGACAAGCTGTTTGTGAATTAAGAGGAAAATGAATTAGGTGACAATTTGTTTGGGTCTGTAATTTGTATTTCCAGGAAAATGTAGATCGACTTTAATCATCGGCATAACTTTAAAATGTTTGTCAAAGAAAAAGACAGGACTTTTTCGGAAAATTGTCTCAGTGTATTTACGTCTGGCTTCTTCTACTTTCTTGGCATAATTCAAAACTCACCTCATTCCGTTTACTTTGCTGGAAAAAAACATGAAACAACAACGGAAGCAATTTACACAATGCAAATTGGTGAGTCAAGTTGAGCACTTCCTACAGCTGTTATCCCTTTCAGACTTCCTTTCATCTACAGACAAAATATCAGAAGGCTCTTCGTAATTTCTCATCAGCCCGTTACCCCGTTACCACTTTACGCTTTGCATATAAACAAAGTCCATTAAATATGATTTATATGAGGCATACATATGACTACCTTGGCTCTTCTGGATAAACTTTTTCAGAGGCAACAAATAAATTTTTTAGATACGAAATATAAATCACCGCAAACTTTTTTAACAGCCAACAAGTTCATTTAATCAAAGTCTCAAAGGAATTTCTTTGGTAAATATTTTTTCATTTCACGACTCTATAATGTCATTTGAACAGCTTTACATATTATTCCATTTTCAACAGGGATTCGACATCTGTGCTAAGTGGTTCATCCGGCTGGGTCCACCTTCTCTTTTAGATCGTCATTTGTCCAACTAATTTTTCATTCTTAATGAGCTCGTTTCGTGCTACTTCCCTTTCTCTTCTATCTATCAATTCACATTAGACTGTGGGGTGATTATCCTTAGACTCTCTTTGTACTTCCTAGAGGCACGTAGGCGATGTCAAACAGTTTATCAAACTGGCTTTAAACTGGGTACCTCTGATTGTCGCCTTATTAATGACAGCAATTCAAGTGCTCATTATTCTTTGTCCCCACCGAGCTGTTTACACTGCAACGCCTTCACCGTTCCAATTTCATTGCCACGCCCTGAGGAAATGATGTTGTCACCAAGTCAAATCGCTTTATATCCGCTGCGGGGGAAATGATTCGGACATGAACTCACCTTTCAGTTAACTGTTTTGCTTTACTTTAGTTCTGTTCTGTTACCGCTTACTTTGTCCTTTTTCATTTTGAGCTGCATCCTGTTCTGCTCTGTGCAAGTTTCAATTATAAACATCCTGAAATTGGCTTAGTACGTTGCGCTTTATGGCCAGAACGTGCGTGGGATTGGCAACAAACGGAAGTAGCTGCAGTTCGCTGAGAGAAGTGAGGTAGAGATGAGACAAAAATTGGTTTGAGGGAAGGGGATTGTGAAATTTCCTCCTTTCAACCTTATTTAGAGTGAGTTGTACAAGCGAATAGCGAACAGGTTGAAGACATGAACGAGCTAGTTGAAAGTTTCTTATAGACTATTCTGAGGTTGACACATTTTGTGTTAAACTTGTCGTTTGTGTTTCAGTAATGTATGAAAGAATTAACCACATAAATAAAATAGTTACTTTATGGCTAATTAAGTTTGCTTGACCTGAGGTTTCTAGTAAAATCTACACAAGGCATAAAAGTTTATTGAAAAATAACTTGGGTCAGTTTATGGGCCCATTAAAAGGGTTGATCTCGGCTGTGTGTCTGTCCAGCAAAACCAAAAGCGGAGGCAGGTCTAGCGGCAAATGGCAACCGAATCTTGGAAAAAATGAAACAAATACATATTGCATATATAAAAGGCGAGAAGAAGGAACCCACAGCCAAGCGGCCACACACTTATATCCCTAGTTGACCGTAAAAAGTTTAAATGCAACTAAAAAGAGAAACAAACGGAAAAGGAAAAAAATAAGTAGAATGCAACAAGAAGCATAAACAAACAGTAGAAAAACTGAAACACAACAAACTATAAAAAAGCTGCAAACTTTTGTAATTGGGCAGCGTGAGAACACTGAAAACACATGACGAGAAAAACAAAGAGGAAAAAAGATGTAAGAGGGCAATATTGTATGAAAAACTGTTGCAGTTTGCTTATGTTTGAATGTTTGCAACATAAGTAGAAAACTAACCGAACTAGCTACATCAACAAAAAGGCAACACCCAGATAAATGTGCTGCCAAAATCCTTAAATACTTGCAATAAAGTGTGTGCAGCTTGTTGCAGTTTTAATGTAGATTTTTGGCTTCATCACACACGAATTTAATGCATATTTGGGGTTTTCTCTTTTCCTCTCCCATTTTGTCTTTTCTTACACTCTCTCTTTGCTCGGGTAACCATATCATTATTCATCTCTGGCTGAGCACAATTAATGAGCTCGGCTACGACAGAGGCAGCTGTTCATGTGGTCTGTTTGAAGCGGTCTGGCAAATAAACTTGTAAGGGATTGTCCGGTTAGTTGACTCTGTTAACTTAAACTAGGACAAATGGTACTTTTCTACTGGTGGACTTCAAATAGTTTGTGTGGAATTGTGAGGAATAATTTATTCGTTAGCTACGGATATATAAGACTACAGTTCGCTCTGTAAAAAGGAGAAGCAATCAACTTTTAGGGACATAACTATCAATGACAGCTAAACCGAGTGAAAAGTATTGGTACAATTGTGAATCCCTATTGATTACCTTTTCGAAATAGAAAATACACACCAAGAATATAAAAGGGGTCAAATACTTTCAATTGGGTCGCACTTGTTTTCAATGATTGCGTAAAAATCGATAAATGGCAATGAAATTGGGTCACAAATGAGCAATAATAACGTCAGTTGTCTGTCTATCTGAAATGCTTTTAAATTACATGCTATATTTCATTTAATAAATTAGTTTTCCATTTAAATTCTTCAATCCAAGCAATTCGTTTGAATAAATTTTAAATATGCAACTTAATCAGAAAGATTTTATGTAGAGTGCTCTAAAAGCCAACACGCTTCAAATTCTGAGTGGTAGCGGCAGAATTTTCCATGAAAAACTGAAAGCAACAGCTGTAGAGTGTGTGTTGACTGAAGTGCACGTAGCTGAAGTGCCAAAAGGATCAGTTGTGGGTCCCTGTGTGCTGGTTACTGTGGGCTGAGATTGCCATTCAGTGGGTTAGACGGTGGTTCTTTGTTGTCGCTGGCACGCACAATTAGACCCGTGAAAAACACATCGAACAAAGCGATGAACTCGGCTGGAAAGCGGAGAATGGTAATAGGCTGGTGCACGAGTGCGTATACGTGATTTCCGATGCACATCTCTTTGGTCTGTGAAACATTTAGCTGCATACTCTCTGATGACTGGCAGTGAGCAGCTGTGTACTCTAAGCAAAGTAAGATGAGTCTGTATGCAAAATGAATACCACATCGTACTGCACGTACCGTGACTTTTTTTTCGACACTTAAGCCGCATTGGAAAATTGAATTTCAAATTCATTCGCGTGTAGGAATTTTCTCACAATTGACGGAGTGCATCACATGCGAGTCGTACTCACATGTTATATATGAGTATTTGAACACACTCAACAGAAGTTTTCACATTGTGGGGCACCCCAAAATTAGATTCACTTGTAACGAGCACAACAAAACACGCTATTTCGCACGCCATCTATTTTTTATGCTGAAGGATTGTTATGGGGGAGCGGCTGGGAGGATAGAAAGACTCGGGTGTTTGCTTAATGCTCGAGTAGCAGCTGCTTATCGGGACACATCATGCACACGTTATGTTCTTCCTTTTCCATTCTTTTCTTTTTCTATTCCTTCATATTCTCCCTCTGTCAGCAGTCAAGTGTCTTCCATTTGCTTAGCCCGTTTCTCCCTCTGTTTGTTCTGCAGCTTTGCTTGTCGACGTTGCAACAGATACAATAACAAAGCACAACTAAAACACAACATAACCAGCAGCTCCTCAATTTTTCCCTTTGCTTTTCGAGAGAAGAGTTAACATTCCCTCCTGGGCAAAACTGCAATAGTTTTGACACCATTGTAAGTTCTAGAACAATTTGCGAAACTGCAGGAAATTTCTAAAATGGCCATCAAATGTTGACAATTAAAGAATTTCTACAAGTCCTTTTAACACTATCTAGCTTCTATTTAAATGTTCAAATGACTCACGGGTATTGATACACAGTTGCTTTGTGAATGAGACATCTTTGACTTTTTTGATTCGATTTTTCTAACCTTTAGCTCTTGTTCCCAAGTTCTCTTTACTGTACAGCAGTGTTCCATCTTCTATTATTGCTTACATGTGTTGCAGGTTGTAACAATAGTTGACCTTGTCCTTTCTAGCTACTTGATAAATTGAGCTGCAGCAAGCAAATTTCAAGTTTTCTCTATTCTCTCGTGTTTGGTTTGCTTACAGCCACAACTCTACGTCCTTTGGCAAGTTAGCGAACCTAGGAACCTAAACAACAGTTTTCCAGTAAAAGCTGCCTCTCGTCTGTTGCATGACTGTACAGCTAGGTTAATTGACTTTAAACTGACTTTGGGTATATCCAAAAGAGATTAAATTGAAGTAACCATTTTAGTTGCAGTAAATTCTTAATCAGAGAACTCTTGGTTATTTTCCCTTTTACTTTCTTTCCAATTTAGTAACTTTGCCATCTTTTGTGTGTGTTTTTATCAAGTTAATACGTAACATCCATAATCAGATATAATTACAGGAGAGAAGCAAGAAATGCATCGCTGTTTCAAACAAATGTTAGAAAAAAGTTTGTGAAAAGACAAAAACATCGAGCACCACGTCCATTAACTTAGGAAACACGTACTAAATTTTTATTGAATTGAACGCGGGGGAACAAAGTCAATGGTAAAGGAAACAAAAGGAAAAGCAAAAACAACAAAGAAAACAAAACAAAGTAAGCCAACAAAAGTCTACAAAAACTGTGGCATACCAACAGGCGCTACACACGCACACATATTGACAAACACAGACAGGCAGCAATCACTCGAGACTATCCACGATGGGATTATATACAACATTTTTTTCTTAATATATAAATAACTAAAGAACGAAATAAGATTTCTTAGTCTAGTTCTACTTTAACTGTTTATCTGATAGCAATGTATGTTATAGTATTATCTGTAACTTCGATCCGTCTGTCTGTCAAAAAATACTGGGTATCCAACTTTCAAACTTCCTCAACCGTAGCTTACTGCACATTTTTTATTTCACTTAACAACATTCAAAAAATGGGTTTATCCCAAACTGTGGAAAAAGTGTCCATGGTGTAATGTGAGAAGACAAAAGGAAACGAAAACAAAAACAGTTGAAAACAACGAAAAATTAAATCAGCAGAAAACAGTTAGGAATACATGACTAGAAAACACCCTATCAATAAAGTAAAATGTATCAAAACTCAACTAAATGGAACGCAGTCAACAATGTTGATGATTTTTTACGTTACAGCTGAGTGGCTTTACAAAGTCTGAGAACGCCTTTAAGGGAATAACAACAGAAACTAGAACACGCCCACGTACAAGGCACTGCAAATCTGCAACATTTTGTTGAGATGTTGTTGAATTGTTGCTTTTGCTACCTCCATCTGAGGCGGCCTTAATGTAATGCCATATTTCTTGTACTGTCTGTGACTCCGACTCCCTATGAAGCATGTCAATTGCATCATTAATAATGGCATTTGCCAATGAGCATAGGTCGTGGCCATAGAAAGAGGCAGAGGCAGTCGAACTGACTGCCTATACATTGGGATACGTGCCCAAGTCTGTGTCCTGGCAGTTGACTAATGGCTCGCACAAACGCCAAGAGGTTTACAGACAATGAACTCCAACTGAGCTAATGGTAGAAGCAGCTAAATCGACTGAGCAGGCTTCGGACAAAAGAGTTCGAATGAAGGAACTTTGCTTGTGCCACCTCCCAGCCAGAAGTGCTGAAGTGAGAACGTGATCTGCATTGCAAATCAGCTTACCCAACCCACAATCCATATTCCTGCTTCCCAACTCCCAACTTCAAGATGTGCTATTCAACTAACCATTGACCCTCTAACAATATTGCGTATGCGCTGTTTTCCACTAACTGAAATTTAATTAGTTTAGCTGTCATATCAGAAATACTTTTCAGTTGTAATGCACAATTTAACGAATTAGCAGGTCCACAGAGCATGAACATAATATCCTGCTGCTTACTCGCTTAACTTCACTTTTCAAGGAACCACGGTAACAACAAAGATCAGATTTATGCGCCGACAGTGGGGTGTACTATATCCTCTCGTTAATAAGAAAAAAATTTACGCATTATGTTGCCAGAAGCACATGTCCTGGTCCCTCCTTCAACTCCTCCCTCTAGTGCCTGTTCGAAACAGACAAGGGCCATAAATATGTTGATGTTTGTTACCGTTAAGAACCTTCCATAACTGGTATAAATGTGTGGGGGTGTGTGTGTATATTATCACAACCTAATTACATTTTAATGCCACGGCATTTGACACTTTTATGTAAGACCTAAAAATAAACTCCTCTTGCTTCCACATTGATGGGGTTTTCAACTCAAGTACCTTGCCTGCACGTCAACTTAAAGTAAATGTTCTTAACAGGATATTAAGCTAAGAACCTTATTAGCATAAGATAAAAAAGTGAAGGCACATAATATTTAAATGATATTAATATTAGATGGCTTTGCTGATTCATAGTGAAATAATTAATGAATTTAAAAGGAATCGATACATGACTTGGTACCTAATGATACAAGTCAATACCTTCTGAAAGCATTAATTGTCTGCATAAGTCATTTATAGATAGCTCTAAGTATATATCTAGCAGCTTATGTCTACATAATTATTGAACTTTTATAAGGAATTTGAAAAACTCATTATTTAGATATTACAAGAAAACTACATATCACAATTTTCGATTTAAGCAAAAATGTCTCATTCAACAGCTGCGGAAAGCTATTAATAACTTTTACAAGAAGTATTCTATCTAGGAACTTATTTAAATTTCTTAAGCACACGACTTGTTCGCAATTTGCGCCTCCAAACGCCAGGGGCAACACCAGATACACTAACGACGACAACAGCAACAACAATGATCAAAGCAGCAGGCTGTAAAATTAGAAAACTTCTCCCTGGCATACAAATGAAGCGTTTAAATTGTTCCCCTTCCATCTGTGGCACAAACAGTCAACAATTGTCCTCTTAGCAGCCAATAAGCCGCACCCGAAATCATTGTCAGAAAGTGTGCACCACGGATCTGACGTTCCAATTGGATGACAGTCTGCCCAAGACTTTTATTGCGGACCGAGATTGCCGCAACAGCCGGTGAGGAGCACACAATGGGTACGTAATTGTAACGGAAATAGTTGGACTGGAATCAAGAAATGCGATGGCTTTTGGCGCCTTTCCAAATGGACCCTTCAGCTGGTGCATGCAACTCGTAATAGTTGTGGAGGAGCTCTGCTTGTTGCCCTCCTTTAAGCTATAGTCTCCATTAACGTCGAACCATTTTAATATTTAAAATATCATTCAGAAAGCGAAAATAGCGCAGGCATGAATTTTACGACAGGCTGAATAATTCAGCAGGCGACAATAATAATAGTTAGGATATTCCTTATGCTTTGCTAGGTCTCAGGTATCAGCAAACAGACTACAGGCCCGTTGGCTTAAGTGCTTTGTGCTTTGCATGTGAAAATCCCCTAAAACACACACACATATTGTGACAAGTGGAGAGTCGACATGATACTCAACTCGTATAGACTTGGACTAAGTCTAAGCGGGATTTTGTTGAGGCGGCAGCTCAAAGTGTAGAGTCTAGTCGGGAAGAAGGGATCACTGCAAGGCGGCATTAAATATGCAAATTAAAGTGCAGCCAGGTGAGCAGTTGCCAACAGAAGAAGTCGGAGACAGAGACGCAGGTGGGCAGCCCACGAATGTTAATGCTCTGCCTTAAGTTTAAGGTGTCATGAAGTATGCAAACGCTTTTATCAAACCAAAACTTTAATTTGCTTCAACGTTGCGCATACGCCACGTGTTCCCAAGGACAACATAAGCCGTATGTGCCAATGTTTGTGTTGCCGAAGGCCATAAATTCTGCTGGCTGGGGCATTTCGAAATTCAAATTTACTTCGTTGGCATATGACTTTTGCCAACTGTCCTGCCAAAGGATATTCTCTGGGTCAAAGGAGAGTCCACAAACTGTTCTTGTTCTGATGAAATGCAAATATAATGCTTATAAGACTTGAATTGAGTTGTAGACAAAACAGAAAAGAGCAAAACGAAGAAATGAACAGCTGGGAACATAATAACCAAACATAGCAAAGCCGCGGGACAAAACAACAAATGACATGCGTGAGTTTTCCAAGAAAATATCAAGCTTAAGATAAACAAACTTTAATAAAAGTTGCATACCAGCACTAGAATATGGATTGATTTTGATTATTTTTTTAATCTTTACTAACATTATAAAGTCAGTCTTAAGCAAGGAATATGGCTAAGTTGGGTCTACAGACTCCAGGGACATGAAACCAACCTGTTAGTACGCCTGATGACAATGGGTCTGCTCTCCAATATTATTAAACAAAATTTCACGCCCACTTCTCGACGTCAAATAACTCATATTTTGACAGCTTTTATTTTGTATTTTCCCGTATGGAAATGGCTTCTTTAGTTCACTTAACAATGCAGATTTAAACTTATTAATTATGATTAATCCTTAAATTTGTGGCTGCCAGTATGCTTTGAAAAAGGTTAAATTTAATGGATTATTTTGAACTGAATAGAACTGTAAACCACCTAACAAACCTACATATTACAGATTTCTGCTTATTACTTGGTAAACACATTTATAGCTAGTCAACTGAAGTGAGTAAACCCCCTTATAGAATTCAATGTCAGCTTTTCAAGGAAAAGAAGTATCTGAATAAAAGGTTTTCACACAATGAGCATAAATGCTATACAATCTATTATGTGAATGCGAAAGGTATAAGCGATAGGTTTCATATTCAATCTGACAGTGAACAGCGATTTCAATTTTTCGCCTCTTTTCCACACCTCCCTTTCTGCGTGCCACCTCTTTTAAAAGAACACGAAAATTCAATTGCTACTGAGACGCCTCTTGGTACAATTCATGAAAATAAAAACTCCAACGATGACTTCAGCATAAAAATCCTTTTCCACAGCTTCTGTTGATCTCCTCTTCAGTCTCTAAAGGCGTCTGTCGGCGTCTGTTACCTCTTGAGTGAAATCCCTTCCTTTTCCTCACGTTTTAGATATTTCGTCAGCTACCGAGAATGAATTGTATTTTTCGTTTCAAATTCACATCAATTTCCAAATCTGGCTTTTCTTTCCCTCTGCCATCACCTCACCACAGGGGGTGATGCAAGTGGTGGCTGTCGACTGCCTGGTGAGGGCAATCGAAATAACATGTTTGGGCAATGTTTTTCTCCTTGGAAAGGGGAGGTGGCTATCAAATTGTTTTGCAGTTTAAATCGCTTGCAATCAATCCCCAAATTGCCAGTTGTTAAAATAATTAACGCTTCGTTGGGCTGATAGACTTTTATTCAGTCCACAACACCTGAGTGGTTGTTGTGGACCAGGTACTAGAAGGAGGTGACCAATGCAAATCTTCTGTGGTTGTCCGAACTCTTTAGGGTTCGCATTCACATCAAATTGCATTTTAGGATATTGTGTAGGCTAAAATTGGAATTTAAACAGATGGTTTCGCAATTAAGCAGTTCGTTTTAGATGAATGCTGAGGTCAGGAAGACTAATACTTTATTGAACAAATTTCTTGTTTCTATTTGTAATTTGTTAAAACAGGAGACAGACAGGAGAGTTTTGTTTTGTTGAATTTTATCGAATCTAATATGAACTGACAATACAGCAAATATTTTAATGTCAATTTTCCGATGTATACTATATTTGTTTTTGATTCAGAAAATTCATTATGCGTCCTGTTGACTCTATATTGAAATCGTATGCCTTTCATTTCCCTTGTGCATTCTGTTTCTAATGGCTAATTGTTGTGTGAACTTGAGTTCAACTTTGGGTCAGCCACAGGACAGTAATTTTAAATTCCCCCTTTTAAATCAAGTATTGCAAAGAAATCTCCTGCATTTAAAAAGTGTCCCACATAAAATGTCACAGACTGACAGAATGAAAAACTGACACTATGACAGTAGCACAAGAAAGAGACGTTTCATTCTTCCTAAGGCTGACACTGAGCAATGTGCGCAAGTGTTGGCCCAACTTGACTCCTCTTCTGTCTCCTGGTTCGCCCTTATTGCAGTATGAATGTGTCGCATGTGCTGCCTTCCTCCTACAAATTTCCCTGCTCTCCTCTGCCTTACTGGGACAAACGACAACATCATTATTACACAGCATTTCCATATGCTTGGTATGCAGCACCAGTATCAGAAGTAGAAGCAAAAGAAGTATCAGCAAACAGCAGCTGCGCTTTAGGCAACCCCATTTGTTTCTTTTTCATTTTGCGGATGCGATTGAACCACAAAATAGCAAAGCGACAGGCAACTATCTGCGAAATCACATTTAGCCAGGTTTCTTGTTAATGATGATGACAGCAAAAGGTGTTTTTGCTATATTAGTGTTGTTGTTGTTGCCTTCTACTTGACATTTTCAGCGCCAGTCTACAGCCATATCAACACTGACATATGTCACTCCGAGTGTCGCTCCCACTCGGGCACACTCATAGTCAAAGGCAAACAACCACAGGAGACGACACGTGTTTGTCAGCGTGTCAAGCGGTCGAGTGCACAGCAGGACTGCAAAATATATAATACATACAACATAATGTGGGATCTGGAATACGGAATGTGGAATTTTCCTGATATGGATTGAAATATGTTAACATATTGTCACAGATAGTTCGTGTTCGTGCTTTGTGGCCTAAATGTAGCTTTGGCTTCGTGTACCATGCAAATAAAAAGTGACTAAAACCTTAAGGCGGATTTAAGCTCTAAGTGAATTAGCTTGTAAATAATGAATGCAAGTTCACTTTAGTTTGTCATAGAAGAGGCGTGGCAGACCCCATTAAATATAAGAATATTTTGTTCAGCAGAATAACACACTGATCGATGTAGTTATATCCCTATGTTTCTTTCCCAGTTCCTGATAATGATAATATAGTTAGATTTTATTAATATAATATAACATTTGAGAAGTTCTTGAATTCCAATAATAATAATTATTTAAAATAAATATAAATTTTCAAGAACAAAACAGAACCTTTACCCGAAATTTATTTTTTGAGACGTACTGGACCCGGATCCGGATTTGAAAATCGGTTCGGTTTCTTTCCCAGGTATTAACAAATATGGTCTTCTTCTAATTTCAGTGACGTCCATGTGGAAGCACCACGCACCATCTAAGTGTTAAATTTGTTTTGATTTAACTGCGCAAACTCCACTAACGTCAAACGGCAGTTCTTGGCAGCGCTGCTTCTGCTTCTGCCGGTGTCGATATCGCTGCCTCTGTCGAGAATTTTGCCGTTAGCCGCGTCGTACGAGACTTCAGTTATTTTGGGGCACTTGTACACAACGGAACGCTACACAATAAAGTGTTAATGTACGCTTTCACGTAATGGCAACGTGTGTAACGTACGCGCAGCAACAACAAGAAAAACAAGAAAAATAACAAACAAAAACCATCCGGCATTATAATAAATGTTTGCATGTTTCAAAGACGCGTAAAAATAGCAAAAATCGAAGTGAACCAATAAATAAAGAAAAAACAAACTGTGTGTCTTGTGTAAACAACAACAACTGTATAAAACAAATGTTTTTTTTTGTTTTAGTTTAGTGTTGGAAGTAGAATAACAAAAGCAAGAGAGCTAGCAGTCTATGTAATGCTAAAAGGCATGTTTAGTGAAATTCACAGTAATCTTAAATACATTGATAAATAAAAACTATTAGTGTTGATTTTATCCGGGCGAGTTTTAAATAAATTAATTGTTAACTTGAACTTGAATATACTAAAAACTAATACCATTTTAAAATATATAAATACACACTATAAAGAATAATTCACCGTGTTTCTTTGAGCGATGTTTGTATTGATCCTGTTAGTTTCTTTTTTTCGTTGAATGGATATACTAGATCGAAAAGAATAAATATTTCTTTTAAGTTTTTGGTAATGGTCTGTACATTAATCGGTTTGTTTACGGTTATTTCAGTTTAATTATTTCGATTTTGGAACCGACTATAATAAACTAGTTGTATAGGTTACGCTTACGGTTTCGCTTATCGTTTGAACGCATAATATTTATAATAATATTTTTTCCCGGCTCCCTCGCGTTTTGCATCCCAAATTCATAATTTGGAACCAACGAATGGCAACGGTCACGACGCGTCGCACATTTCAAGGATTTTAACATATAAATATGCACATACGGATTTAACCTACTTGGCAACACATGGTGTATGAGCAATTTTTTAATTAAACCCTGAAATAACTCAGGCGTCAAAGGCTACGAACTGTCAGACTCGCTTCTGTGACTCCTAATTATGCCGTTCAGTGCGTGTTCTAAAGCGCAATAATATTTAAATATATTATGTTTCCCATTGCAGCATGTTAAATATATATTCATGATTGTGTAAAAGAGTGTGTATACAATATTGTGAAAGCAAATAAACAAAAGAAAGCGAATTTAACATCAATAAAATATTGAACAACGACAACGTCAACTTATAAATAATAGAGCTGACTAAAGATTAAATCACCACCATCTGGTTTATTCTCTTCTATAAACGACTGACAAGTGAGTATTTAGCTATTGTGTACTTGCAAATAAATTAGCCTTATTATTCCCGTATTAATAGCACAATTATTTATTCACTAAAGAAATTGCAAATATTTGAATTTAATTTATTGTCAGCACAGCTGGAGGCAAACAGAAATCATTGGTAGGAGCTAAGTGCGTAAGCTACGAGTGGAAAATTTATTTATGGGGATTATTCAGTACATCGATTTTGTGTGCATAAAGCATTTGTCTTGGAACAAAGCAGAAATTCAATTTTTATCACATAATTGTTGATTAAGATAGAAGCTTACACGAGTAAACAGAAACTATCAATGACTTGCAAGTCTGCATATTTTCCAATATTTAAAAAAAACATTAGACTTTTAGATGTTCAAAAATACCCCCACATAATAAAACATTTAAAACACATCTTCATTTAAATGAAGGAATGTCACTGAAGTGGAAGTGGTTATGCCTGATGAGCTAACAGAACTTCTAGCCGGAATGCTTGAAATCAATCAACATTTGCAGCTGTCGCAATTTCTATAGAAAGCAATTCATTTGCAAGCAATTGCCATATGAATCAATATGCAAATCTCACTATGTACACAAGTCCCAATTTGTCCGCTTTACCTACCCACCCTCATCCCTCATCATCTATCTCTCTCTCCCTCTCTTTCTCTTTATCTCCTCTTCTTTATCTATTTGTGTGTCAGTTGGACTGTCATGCTGCCAATGTATCTGCCTGCCATTCAACCTTAAAATCCATGCCACCCACATGCGGCACGTTGCCTTGTGCCTTCAGTTGGCATTTTGGTGTATTTAATTATCTGCCAATTCATCAGCGTGTTGTGTTTATGTGTATTGTTTGCCTTTGCAACAATGAAACGTCGAAACAATGAAACTGAAAGAAAATCTCACAGCAGTCGTAGTAATAATAATAAAAGCTTAATAAACAATAAAAAGAATGCAAAAACAGGCTAAATGTTGTTGGAAAATTACCATATGAGACCACATGTGAAGTGACAACAAAAACATCCATGACCACAGGAGGTAAAATAGGTCGGAAAGGTAGGCAGTCGGAAATACAAAGTGAAGCGGGCAAATACGGAGCTTAGTTTTAGCACCAGTCGTAATACATTAAAGCTAAACCCGAACATTACGTATACGAAGTGTTTGCACAAGAATATAAGCAGGCAGTCACGTTTTTTTTCCTTCTGTTTCAGTGTTGTTGCGTGACTTTTCCCATACAGTGTCTGTATGTCTGTATATGTTTGTACGGGTGTGTCACTTATTTGCCATCATAACAATTGTTGCGGCATTTCAGTGGCACTTAAATTCTGTGTTTGTCCATTTGCGGTCACTCTGAATTTCTACTTTAAAGTCCCCGTTCTTTTCAGAAAAGCTTCGCAAAAATTTGCTAGTTATTAAAAAATATTAAAAAAACAAACATGACAGCATAGAATGATGTAGATGATTCAGCGGAAACGATATTACATAAAGCCTTACTTGTGTATTTGGTTTACTTTTCTTGCTTGCTAAATGTGTAATCCATCAATCTAAAAATCTATTCAACACAGTTGACATGCAGTAGTCTAAATATTTATGAGATTGTTTCATTGTTCATTCACGATTGATAAAAATAAGTTGTCAATAATACATACATAAATAATTTATTCTTGTAATTTATTCAAACTATTTCACTTTTAATATACATATGTTGCTTTGTCTAACGGCTGTCACCACCCACTAAAATTCATGAACAAACAAATCTGTGGCAATTTGTTAACACATTTCAATTCATATCAGAAATATTCTACCTCATGGTATTATGTACGCTGCTGTCATGCACTCGACCGCTTGACACGCTGACGAACAAGTGTCGCTTCCGGTTATTGTGTATATATCTTAACATGTGGCATAAACTTCTCAGTCGCTCATATTTGTAGGGAAATAGTGCGGAGACGGAGTGTCAGTCGGAGTGACATATGTCAGTGATGATAAGGCTGCAGCAAGCGCAGAAAATGTCAAGTAGAAGCTAACAGCAATACTAACTTAAGCAGCAACACCTTTTGGTGTCATCATCATTAACAAGAAACCTGGCAAAATTTGATTTTCTCTGATAGTTGCCTGTCGTTGTGTCATTTTGTGGTTCAATCGCTTCCGCAAGATGAAAAAATATATAACAGTCGAGTGCACGACAGTAATAATACCCTGTACTACTGTCTAAAAAAATTAGGGTCTTTTGAACGCTAATATTTATTCAATGATCAAGAATATACACTTTATGGGGTCTGTCATTTGTTAAGAAACTTTAAATACCCGCACAGGGTAAGAAAAGAAACAAATGTGAGCACAGCTGCTATTACTGTTTTTTTCTTTCTGATTCTACTCCTGCTTTTCATGCTGGTGCTGCATACCAAGTGTCTGAAGTTGTTGCGTAATGATGATGTTGTCGTTTGCCCCAGGAAAGCAAAGGACAGGAGAACGAAACATTCATATTGCATACCCAGAAATAGAAGACATAAGAGGAGTCAAGTTGGGCCGACACTTGCGCACATTGCAAAGTGTCAGGCTCGGAATGGAGCTGCAGGAGCAAAAAAAAAAAAAATAGACTGTTTGTTTCTTGTGCTACTGTCAGAGTGCCATGTTGTCAGTCTGTCAGTCAGTGGCATTTTATGTGGGACACATTGAAATCTAGGCTTTTCCAAAGCTTGATTTGAGAGTGGGAATTTAAAATGATTGTCCTATGTCAAACTCAAGGTTGAACTCAGTTACAGCCACACAAATGCACACATCAATTAGCCGTTAATTGTTCTTGTTATTGTTCTTGACCAAATTGGTGTAACAAGCTAACATAAGAGTAAACAGCCCGCAGAAGTTTATAGAAAACATTTACATGAATGACATTTTGACTCCCACTTTGTTGCTGTTGCTGCTGGCAACGCAAATATGCAAACAAACAAAGAGATGAGAGAAGGAATATAAAAGAAAATGCACAAGGGGAAGTGAAGAATTTAATTTGAATGCTTGGTCAACAGGCCGAATAATTTGCTGATTCATACAAAAATTCACATCTGCAAAGTGACATTGAGATATTTGAAATTGTTGAACTGTATCAAAGTAAATTAACCAAATAATCTTCCTAAGTAAATACCGTGTGTACTCAATTTGATTCTAAAAATAACATTTCCTCTTGCTCTGCATACCTATCTATAATGATTTAATGTAAACAACACAAATTTGAGTAAACACTTGATTTAATTTTCGCATGAAACACAGGTGCTTCCATATTGAATTTACCGAAGAGTCGTAAATAGATATATTAGCCAGATGATGTGTTCTAAACTCTCAGATCAGAACGAAAAAGACAAATTACGTTCACTCAGTAAACTTTTCTGTTAAGCAATTTATGAAATCATACTTCAAATTGACTCAATGAAAAGAGCAATTGAAAGTAAATATCTTGCTGGCCTCAGTTTTCAATTGAAAGCCACGACTTAATCAAGCGACCATCTATTTTTATCGGTTGAAAGTCTTAAAATGCCATTAAACACGTTTGCGATCCTATTAGCTAAAAAAAGAGAAAAACTGCATCCTTCTACAAATACCTGACCGCATCATATACTCAGGTGTTACAGACTGAATACAAGTCTATCAGTCCAGTGGACAACTGCCGACAATTTAGAGATTGATTTCAAGCGATTTAAACTGCAAAACAATTTGCTAACAAAATTCCCATTCCAATGAAAAACAGTGCCCAAACATGATACTTTGATTGCCCCACCAGGCATTAGACCGCCACAACTTGGAAAGAGGAAAAGAAAAACCACATTTGGAAATTGATGTGAATTTGAAACGAAAAATACAATTCATTCTCAGTAGCTAACGAAAAGAGGAAATGAAGGGATTTCACACAAGAGGTAACAGAGGCAACTCTCTCAGAGACTACGAGAAGAGAGAGCAAAGGCCACAAAAAGGATTTCTTTCTAAGAGTTTTTATTTTTTACATTGTACCAAGAGGCGTCTCAGCAGCAATTGAATTTTTGTGTTATGTTAAACGAGACGAAGAAAGAGAAAAGGCGAACAATTGTCATCGTTTCTCAATGACATATTGAATATGGTACCTATTATGGTTTATACTTTCCACATTCACATAACAGATTGTATGGTATTTATCATTATTGTGCGAAGTCTTTTATTCAGTTCATTTTCTTCCGTTGGGGGCTATTATTGGGCTCTCACTCAAATTGTATTGAGAAGGGATCACAATAAACGGCTTTACTGAATAATAAGCAGAGAGATACGTCAGGTGGCTTTCAGTTATATTCAGCCAAATCCATTTCGTTTCACTTTCATCAAGCTTTTTGGCTTCGATAAGTCATAGGATTAATTAAAATTAATAAGTTAAACTCTTCATAGTTAACTAAATTTGAGATGTCCCATTCTAGTAAAATAATGAATCTTGACACCAAGAGTGCGTTCAATTTTGTATTAAGACATTGTAGACAGGCTGAATTATTGACTCGTGACTTAAGAAATTTACAAAGTTTTCCTGCGTTCTCTAGTAAATTTAATATGGTACTTTAATGTAGGATTAACTTGTGCAAAGTGATTGCTTACGATTAATTGTTTGCATACTTGTCAGATAATAACAAGATCATGAGATTAGACTGCCCTTATAACTCAAATAAGGATTATAAAAATTATGCAAATCAATTCATATTTCACATCCGACATTCAACTTTTATTTTCATATTTATTTTTTTTTATCTAGAAACTCGATTTTTTTTGTTCGGAAAACTCATGCATATCATTTGTGTGTTTTGCCCGGCGGCTTTGTCATATTTATTATTATGTTTCCTTGTGTTCTTGTATCCGTTTTACTCTTTTCTGTTTTGTATGCAACCCAATTCAAGTCTGCTTATAAATTTGCATTTCATCAGAAGAAATACAACAGCTACAACAAACAGTAACAGCTGGACGGGGGTTATAACTTCGAGTATATTTTTTGTCCGGGCAGTTGGCGAAAGTCATACGAATGATTTCTATGCCAACAAAGTAAATTTGAATTTCGACGTGTCCCAGTCTGCTGACTTTATGGCTTTCGGCTACACAAACACTAACACAAATACATACACATACGCTTATGTCCTTGGGAACACGTGGCGTATGCGCAACGTTGAAGCAAATTAAAGTTTTGGTTTGATAAAAGCGTTTGCATACTTCATGACACCTTAAACTTAAGGCAGAGCATTAACATTCGTGGGCTGCCCACCTGCGTCTCTGTCTCCGACTTCTTCTGTTGGCAACTGCTCACCTGGCTGCACTTTAATTTGCATATTTAATGCCGCCTTGCAGTGATCCCTTCATCCCGACTAGACTCTACACTTTGAGCTGCCACCTCAACAAAATCCCGCTTAGACTTAGTCCAAGTCTATACCAGTTGAGTATCATGTCGACTCTCCACTTGTCACAATATGTGTGTGTGTTTTTAGGGGATTTTCACATGCAAAGCACAAAGCACTTAAGCCAACGGGCCTCTAGTCTGTTTGCTGATACCCGAGACCTAGCAAAGCATAAGGAATATCCTAACTATTATTATTGTCGCCTGCTGAATTATTCAGCCTGTCGTAAAATTCATGCCTGCGCTATTTTCGCTTTCTGAATGATATTTTAAATATTAAAATGGTTCGACGTTAATGGAGACTGTAGCTTAAAGGAGGGCAACAAGCAGAGCTCCTCCACAACTATTACGAGTTGCATGCACCAGCTGAAGGGTCCATTTGGAAAGGCGCCAAAAGCCATCGTATTTCTTGATTCCAGTCCAACTATTTCCGTTACAATTACGTACCCATTGTGTGCTCCTCACCGGCTGTTGCGGCAATCTCGGTCCGCAATAAAAGTCTTGGGCAGACTGTCATCCAATTGGAACGTCAGATCCGTGGTGCACACTTTCTGACAATGATTTCGGGTGCGGCTTATTGGCTGCTAAGAGGACAATTGTTGACTGTTTGTGCCACAGATGGAAGGGGAACAATTTAAACGCTTCATTTGTATGCCAGGGAGAAGTTTTCTAATTTTACAGCCTGCTGCTTTGATCATTGTTGTTGCTGTTGTCGTCGTTAGTGTATCTGGTGTTGCCCCTGGCGTTTGGAGGCGCAAATTGCGAACAAGTCGTGTGCTCAAGAGATTTAAATAAGTTCCTAGATAGAATACTCGTCGTTAAGAATTATAGCTTCCTGCAGCTGTTGATTGAGACTTTTTTCTTTATTCGGAAATTGTCAAATGTAGTTTTCTTGTAAAATCTGAAGGGTTTTGTTTTAATATTATTTATTAAAGTACAACCATAATGTAGATAAAAGATGTTTAGAATGTGTTAAAGACGTGACATGAGCAAATGAGTTCAATTGAAACACAAGATAATTTATAAAGACAAATCTTTCTCCTTTCTATTATTTATCATTTACAGAATCAACTTCACAGCAGTATCTTTATGTGCGATATAATGTACTCAATACATTGTATTGATTCCTATTCGAATTTATTTATATTATTCTTTAAATATGAAAATCTTTCAGTAATACGATGTATCACATTTTCATCTTTTGTAAATAAAGATGCTTAACTTTAACTTCAACTGGAAATTGTAGGTCAGTTAACTGAGTTGAAGACCAGATAAGAGGGGAAGGAAGATGAGTATTTTTAGGTCTGGCATAAAAAGTGCCAAGTGCCTTGGCATTAAAATGTAATTAGGATGTGATAACATACACAGACACATTCATACGCATACCAGTTATGGAAGGCTCTTAACCGTAGCAAACATCAAAATATTTATGGCCCTTGTCTGTTGCGAACAGGCAGGAAAAGTAGCAGTTGCAGGAGGGACCGGGACATGTGCTTTTGGCAACATAATGCGTAAATTTTTTTGTTGTAAACGAGAGCATATAGCACACTCCAGTGTCGGCACATAAATCTTATTTTTATGTTGCTGTGGTTACCTGAAAGCTGAAGTGAAGAAAGACAGCAGCAGAGAAGTACTTTCAGCAGGCACTGAAGACTTGCTAATTAGTTAAATTGTGCATTAAAAGTGAGAAGTATTTATCTGGTAAATCAATTAAGCTGCAATTAATTGATAAATTGCGTATACGCAATAAGGTAAGAGGGTCAATGTTTAGTTGAATAGCACATGTTGAATAAGCAGTAGAATGTAAGGAGTAATAGTAGGAGTGGGACCATGCAGTGTGAGTTGGGTATGCTGATTTGCAATGCAGATCACGGTTTCTCTTCAGCACTTCTGGCGAGGGGGTGGCATAGCAAAGTTCCTTCATTCCAACTTCTTTGTCCTGCTCAGTCAATTTAACTGTTGCTGCCATTAGCTCAGTTGGAGTTCATTGTCTGTAAACCTGTATGTGCAAGCCATTAGAGAGCTGCCAAGACACAGACTTGGGCACGTATCCCAATGCCATTATTAATGATGCAATTGACATGCTTCTAGAGCAGTCGGAGTCAAAGACAGCACAAGAAATATGGCATTACATCAAGGCTGCCACAGATGGGGGCAGTAAAAGCAAAATTCAACAAATGTAGCAGATTTGCAGTTCCATGTACGTGGGCGTACTCAAGTTTCTATTGTCAGCCTCTTCAAAGATATCTGATAAAGCGGATCAACTGTTAAGAGAACTGTCTCAGTTTAGATTCAGTTTATCTGTTTTTTTGGGCACTGTGCTATGATCTCTAAAAATTGTTATACAAATTTAAGATAACTTTAAAATAAAAGTGTACAAAAGTTACTCTATTAATTCGTAGGGTATTTAGTTGAGTATCCGAATAAAATATATTTTTCGTTACTGTCAACAGTTTTTGTTTACGTTTCCTTTTTTGCTTCCTATATTGTCTCTGTGTCTGTGTTGCGCCTGTTGGCACGCCACAGTTTCTTTATACACACTTGTGTTTTCTTTTGTTTGCTTTGCTTATTTTGTTATCTTTGTTTATAGATAGTTTCTAATTTGTTGTTGCTTTTGCTTTGCTACTTGTTTTCCTTTTTCACTTCCCTCACGTCCAATTCCAAAAGAAAATTTTATACGTGTTGCTTGAGGTAATCGACGTTATTTTTTTGTTGTTTTGGTTTTTACTCGTTGTTTGATTAACCCACAAACCTCCTAAATTTCTCTTGCAATTAAGTCTGGTTATAGGTGTTAAATATTCACCTGATACGAACACTCAAGAGATTGTCTATAAAATCAAATTATGCCATAAAAAGGATAGTCTTTTGGATTTTTCTTGTCAAAGATGGAACTAAGAGTTGGACATTAAAACAAACAACACACTGGAGACTAGGGAAGACTTCAAATTTGCATGCAGGGCAGCAGCTCAATTTTTTCAAATGGCTAACGAAGACGAAGGTCAAAGATTGTAGAAGTAAATATATAGTAGAAATAATATGTGAAACGTACCATGAAATAAGTAAATGAATACTATTTACAAAGTAGCTCTTTGACAATAACTACTTTGTAAATTAAAACGAGATATTTTCCAAATGGATTCAAAGCAAAGTTGCAAATTCCAACAATTTTCACCACATTCATGACATTTCTCAACATTTTCACATATTTTTTCTGTAAATTACAATGGCGTGAATGCTCCTGCAATTTTACACAAGCACACATGTTAGCTTTTCACTCGAAAAGCAAAGAAAAACATTGAGGAGATGCTGGAGATGTTGTTTTGTTTTTGTTATATCGTTGCAATGTCAACAAGCAAAGCTGCAGAGCAAACAAAGGAAAAGACATCTACTGACAGAGGAAGGAAAGGGAAAATAAGGAAATGTGAAGAGAAGGAAGGATATAACGTGTGCACGATGTGTCCAGATAAGCAGCTGCTAGTCGCGCATTAGCCGTACACCCTACTCGGATACTTCATTCTTTTAGCCTTTCTATCCCCATTTCTAAGCCATAAAAAATAGATGGCGTGCAAAATGGCGTGTTTCGTTGTGCTCGTTGCAAGTGAATCTAATTTTGGGGTGTCCCACAATGTGGAATGTTCTCTTGCTTGAGTGTATTCATATACTCATACTCATATGGTGCTCATCCACATCATGGAAATAAACGAACTCGCGTGTGATGCACTTTATCAATTGTGGGTGAATTCCACACGCAAATGAATACAAAATTCAATTTTTTAATGCAATTTTTCCGTTTCGGCAGAAACCACGTTGCGGGTTATTCTCCAGCATGAATGATGTACTATTCAGTTTCTGTTGCTCCTCACATACCAAGTAGCCTTTCACATCTACCTACTCCACATATGCCACATGTACATATTCCATTCTCATGTTTAAGTTATAGCGCCTTTCATTTCTGTCAGACAGTATTAAGTTGTAGCTGAAAGGTTCTCAAACCACAAAAAAGTGCAACGGAAATTACGTATACGCACTCCTGCAACAGTCTATTGGCATTTTCCGCTTAACAGCTGAGTTCATCGATTTGTTCGATGTGTTTTTCACGGGTCTAATTGTGCGTGTCAGCGACAACAAAAAACCACCGTCTACCCCACTGAACGCAATCAGAGCACATAGTCAACATCCCACTGGGACCCACAACTGATCCTTTTGGCATTTCAGCTACGTGCATTTCACTCAAAACACACACTTTTCAGTTGTGCTTTTCAGCTTTTTATGGAAATGACATAGAAATTGTCCAACATTTTTGTCGCTTCCAGTCAGAATTTGAGTTTGTTGGCGTTAAGAGCATTTTGAAAGCCTTTCTGATTGACATACATATTCGAGAATTAGCCGAAAAGATTGCGTGAATCTCAGAGAATTTTATTTAATGAATATTTAAGATTAAATATTGTACTTTAAGAAAAACATTGCAGACAACTGACGTTGTTACTGCTTACTTGTGACCAAATTTCAAAGCCCTTTATCGATTTTCAAACAATCATTAAAAAACAAATTTCACCCAACATTGTGAATTTAGGAAAACCAAGCATCAACCGTAATTTTCATTCTGTTTTACTGCCGTTAATAGTTTTCTTTGTCTCTGTCACCATCTTTTTAAAGAGGGAGCTTTAGTTTAACATATCTATAGACTACTAAAGTATTATTCTTCACAATTCCACACAAATTAGTTGAACCACAAGAACTTATATCCCATTTGTCGTAGTTTAAGTTAACAGAGTCAACTAGCTAGACAATCCTTAACAAGTCCATTTGACAGTCTATTTTAAACAAACCACAGGAGCAGCTACCTCTGTTTCAGCCAAGCTCATTAATAGTGTTCAGGCAGGAATGGAAAATGATATAGAGTGAGACAAAGAGTGACCCGGAGAAGAGAAAAGGCAAACCATAAGTAAGCATACAATTTATGTGTGATGAAGCCAAAAATCTACATTTTAATTTGCAACAAGCTGCACAAACTTTGTTGCAAGTGCTTAAGGATTGTGGCAGGACATTAATCCGGCTGTATCATGTATGTGTTTCCTTTTCTGTTGCTTTTGCTAGTTTAGTTACTTCCTGCAACAGTTTCTCATGTCGATTTCTCCCCATTCTTCTCTTGTTTCGTTTTTACTGTTTCCGTCATGTGTTCTCAATTTTTTTAGCTGCCCAATTACAAAAGTTTGCAGCTTTTTTACAATTTGTTGTGTTTTAGTTTTTGTACTGTTTGTTTATGCCTCTTGCTGCATTTTATATTTTTTTCTTATTTCCTTTTTCCTTTGTTTCTGTTTTTAGTTGCCACTTCAGCGCATTTAAACTTTTTACGGTCAACTAGGGATACGAGTGTGTTGTCCTGCTTGTTTGTAGGTTCCTTCTTCCAGGCTTTTTATATATGCAATATGTATTCTTTCTATTTCGTTCCCAAGTTTCGGTTGCCATTTGCCGCTTGACCTGCCTTCGCTTTTGGCTTTGCTGGACAGACACACAGCCCAGACCAACCCTTTTAATGGGCCCATAAACTGACCCAAGTTATTTTTCAATAAACTTTTATGCCTTGTGTAGATTTTGCTAGAAACCTCAGGTCATTCAAACTTAATTAGCCATAAAGTAACTATTCTAATTACGTGATTGATTTTTTCAAACATTACAAACGACAAGTTTATCACAAAATGAATCATCCCATAAGAAATTTATTGACAACTTTCAACTAGCTTTTCGTGTTTTCCACCTACTTAATTGCTATATCGCTTGTACTTTTTACTTTAAACTCAACTGACAGGAGAGAATTCCGCCATCCATTTTCACGAAAACATCTTTTCTCTCACTCTCCACCTTCCGTTTCTCAGCGGATTGCAGCTACTTCCGTTTGTTGCCAATCCCACGCACGTTCTAGCCATAAAGCGCAATGTACTAAGCCAATTTCAGAGGGTTATAATTGAAACTTGTCAACAGCAGAACAGGATGCAGCTCAGAATGATAGAGTAAGCGGGGAGAGAACAGAACTAAAGTAAAGCAAAACAGTTAACTGAAAGGTGAGTTCATGTCCGAATCATTTCCCCCGCAGCGGATATAAAGCGATTTGACTTGGTGACAACATCATTTCCTCAGGGCGTCACGATGAAATTGGAACGGTGAAGGCGTTGCACTGTAAACAGCTCGGTGGGGACAAAGAATAATGAGCACTTGAATTGCTGTCATTAATAAGGCGACAATCAGAGGTACCCAGTTTAAAGCCAGTTTGATAAACTGTTTGACATCGCCTACCTGTCTCTAAGAAGTACAAAGAGAGGCTAAAGATAATCACCCCACAGCCTAATGTGAATTGAGAGATAGAAGAGAAAGGGAAGTAACACGGAACGAGCTCATTAAGTATGAAAAATTAGTTGGACAAATGACGATCTAAAACACCAGGTGGACTAGCAACAACTTAGCACAGGTGTCGAATACCTGTTGATAATGGAATAATATGTAAAGCAGTCCAAATGACATTATAAAGTCCTAAAGAAAAAAGCATTTACCAAAGAAATTCCTTTGAAACTTTGATTAAATGAATTTGTTGACTGTTAAAAAAGTTTGCGGTGATTTATATTTTTATTTTTTACCCCTGAAAAAGTTCATCCAGAAGAGCCAAGGTAGTCATATGTATGCCTCATATAAATCATATTTAATGGACTTTGTTTATATGCAAAGCGTAAAGTGGTAAAGGGGTAGAGGGCTACGGGGTAACGGGCTGATGAGAAATTACGAAGAGCCTTCTGATATTTTGTCTGTAGATGAAAGGAAGTCTGAAAGGGATAACAGCTGTAGGAAGTGCTCAACTTGACTCGCCAATTTGCATTGTGTAAATTGCTTCCGTTGTTGTTTCATGTTTTTTTCCAGCATAGTAAACAAGATGAGGTGAGTTTTGAGTTATGCCAAGAAAGTAGAAGAAGCCAGACGTAAATACACTGAGACAATTTTCCGAAGAAGTCCTGTCATTTTCATTGACAAACATTTTAAAGTTATGCCGATGATTAAAGTCGATCTACAGTTTCCTGGAAATACAAATTACAGACCCAAAAATAACAAGTATTGTTACCTCATTCCCTTTCCAGCTAATTCGCAAACAACGGGTCGCACAATTAGACATAAAACGCAGCTTTTGCTGACGGTTAATGAATTTTTGACGGAATAAATATTTAAATTTGTGCTCATTTTATTGCCCTGTTTTTGTTTCAATTGTTCACCCTGGCTTTGTTTTATTTGACAGCTCGTTTAGTTCTTGATTTCTTACATTTGGCGCCTGTTTTGCTTTTGTTTTTCCGTCGCATTTTTCTTTTGTTTATATTTCTAATGCTTTCTACTGAATTTTGTAAACAGGCCAAAATTGTTTAGTTAATTAAAGATATTCGCTAAATATGTGCACACGTTTTGAGTTCTAATTAAAGAGCATGATGTTGCTCCTATTGTAGTCTATGGAAATTTATATACTTATTATGTATTAAGTACCTTATATGCGTATTATTTAACCCATTTGGCTTAGTCATGCAAGATTCTGTTAGAGAGTTCTATCTGCCTTATGAGTCTCTTTTAGTTGGCCCACTCAGTTCGCCAAGTAATTGTTTACTTAATGCGAAAAAGAGCATTTGAAAATGTGGCATCTATTCTCAATAAAACTCAGTGGAAATTAAATTTTTGCGCTATTGGAATTTTCTTTCAATTTGTTTGCTTGGCAATGAGTGTACCTGGATGAACCTTCCCTCTGAATAAAGTGCGATGCAGTGAAATTTTGAAAGAAAATCGGGCTACCCATAAACGTACCGATTGACACGTAAATCGGACATTCACAATGAATTTAAAGAACCCACCATAAAAATTTGTTGCTATACAAACAAGAAACCACACGACAATCAGTTTTTCATATAAATATCTTGAAAATTTCAGGGAAACCTCCTTGTTGAATTTTGCGCTCTTCGGTAAGGCCATCTGCCACAAATTTCCTTTCAGTATTTGGCTTTGGTTTGCTATCTCTTTGCAGGCACCGCTGGGATAATGCATTAGACAAGCAAGCTGAAAGACTTGGTAAATATAATTTAGCAAGTTATTAAGGCAGAATGAAGGAAGCTTTGTGGAGGGACTGCTTATCTGGGCAGGGTAAATATTAGAGGCAAACAGAGCACAGCGAGTGAATTATACGTAATGCTATTTACCAAATTGTGTAGGAGTGTGTGGTGTTTATATATGTGGGACAACGAATTAACGATTCAAGTGTAACAGATGACAGAGATTTATGTCTGTTTCCTCTACAGATTTCAGTCTGTCAGCAACAGGAGCCATGCATAACTTTATTCTTACAGTCCTCAGCAAGAGGTCACTTGTACTCAAGTCCTTGTCTGCCCACACATTGTTCATCTTTGCTTTGCTACAAATTGGAAGCATGTCCTGCTGTTGCATACAGACAAAAGTCTTGTTCGACATATTATGGGTCATATATGAAATGTTCCAGCTGCATCCTGGTGTTTTCCCTTCCGCGCTTGCATGTCCTGCAATGCGTATTCAATAAATGAATGCAGGAATTTTCAATTTAAATTGCATTAAATTTACACCAGGAACAGAGAGCGAAAAACGGGCGAGGGGGAAACCGACAACAGCCGCAACATATCCTCTGCGTCTACCCCAAAAGTGTTGCATATCCGCAGGGGTTGTCCATGCGGATGCATATTTCTTTCCGAAGGCGATTTCGACCATCAATTCTATTCATTAAATTGGCTGATGTTGCTGCTAATTGATTGGGTAAGAGAGATTGTCCTGTTAAATATGTTATGGATTCTGTAATACCCCACCTAAAGCGATTATTGTCATCTGTTGAAACCCATCCAATTTTAGACATTTATGATTCCATCCCATCACATTAATATTTGAAAAAACCCACAGAGAGGATTGATCAGCTTAATCATATAATTACACAGAGTTAATAAAACGCTCAGTTTAAATCATTTCAAGTATATGATTCCTCTCATCCCTTGTCCTTTTCATACGAGGGGATTTCGTTCTCTGCAAGGAAATTCATTGCTCTCACTTCTAAAGGCCTCTTAGTCATCTTCAAAAAAATGTATGCGTTTTGATGTACGTGTCAGCTTCAGATGCGGTGCGTATACGTTATCCTTAACAAGTAAATTTCGGTATGGTGGCCATGGAGAAACATTAAGCGAAATGCCAAAAACCAGAGTGTACATAATAAAAGTAATTTTTAACATTAATTTTATGAAAGCGTAATAAATACATTTGCCACACTTTGTTATCCTTTTTATATTTTAATCTGCAAATTGTTTTGGGGTTTGGTCTTGGTTTACGTTCGTTAGCCTGTGGCAGACAACTTTTGCTTCATCTCCCCGCTCTGTTGGTTTTGTAAAAGAAGTCTGAAAGCAACTTTAAAGTTTAAGCTTATCTCTGATGCAAAGTCAGTGTAATGAAGATAATTATCATCTATATTAGATCTTTCACTGAAAACTTCTTTGCCATTATACAGAACTGTAGATGATAATATTGATGACTTCATGTGATTTCCGATTTGAATTGAACTTCGTTAAGTCACCTGAATGTTGCCGTAGTCATTTAATAACACTTTGTTTGGTTCAGGTTTCAGAACTTTGTTCTTGTTTTTCACTGTCTATACACACTTGCAATTTGCCAATTATCTTTCCTTTAGCTTCTTCTCTCCCTCTTTCATTTTGCAGCTACTGTCTGGCTAGCAAACAAAACCGCATCCTGTTGTAATTGTTGACCCCTCGTGTTGCCCAGGAGACACGCTCTACTGCACACAGTCAGCTAAAAATGTCAGTCTCGTATTGCAGCTCCTGTCCTGGTGAACTGTTGACTCTCCTGTCCCTCTTGAGAGGGGATTGAGTTGAGGTGAAACAGATGCAGCTTTGTGACATGAGTTAGTAGTTTGAATTCTAGCTTTGACCCCACATATTGGTAAAGCCACCATATGTACTCTTATGTATGAGTGTTTGTCTGTATTCCTTACTTCGAGAGAATCTGACCAATATGCTCGCATGTAAAAGTGTCAATCATACGCCCCGTGTTTCCTAACGAGGTTTATTTTGTGTCATTATGATTATCGTTATTTTTATCTTATTACCCCCAAGTCAGCTCGATTTTCATTTTCATTTTGTCATCTTACCACATAACATAATAAAAAGAAAATGTTTCCATGCTTGTTGCCTTTGTTGGCCCTGGAATTTTTACTGTTTTTATTTCTGTTATTTAAAACAGGCACATAATAAAAATAATAATGAAAATAACTCGACAGAGTTTTCATTGTGCTGATATTGTATAAAGTTGGCATCCGCTGAAAACCACAAAAGAGCAACAAATTGAAATTTAATGAAATTTATTAACTTGATGCATTTTTGATGATGTTGAAAAAGTATTTTTGTTGTTAGTCAGATTTAAAATGATGACATAGCGGTTGATTTTGGGTTGTCTTTGTGTTTAATTCAATCGAAAATTTTCCTATTCAAAGATTAGAATTCACTTAAATTTTTAGGGCTGTCAAATCAGGAATAAAATATGTATGAAAATGTTGTTTTACTTAAAGTAAAAAGGCGTGTATAAAAATAAAATAAAGTTCCGCTGTCAAGCGCTAAAACATCAACGGCAACTCGTCAGAATAAGTGAAATAAACCAAACGGAAACTTAACAAGCCAAAGCTGTGAAATTTAACGCGTAAAACTTTTTGTGGCCAGTAGAATGACGCTCAAGTGGTTTAGCTGTTGCTGGTTTTAACTACAGAGAATATAAATTTCTGACAAGTAGCTGAAGGAAAGTTTAGAAAGAAACTCAAAGTGTTTGATAAAACTAAGTTTCAAGCAAGGCAGCTCTTCTGCGCTTAGACAAGGGTTATGTTACTGTTAAATCGAATCAAGGGCCCCAGGAAATGCGTAATCCTTGAAGTACATCCTCTTAAGGTACATCAATGTCAAAACGACACATAAAAACACTCAATTATATTCGAAATTTAAGCATGTCACAAACAACTGAAAGTAATGTGAATTACGTGTGCAATTTCTCACTTTATTGCTGTCTGTGCACATTATGTATACGCAGCATGAGCCGCAGACAGGTAAGTCATATGGGAAATCTTCATTGAAGCACGCAAATCAAAATCTTTTGTCATCTTAGGATTTGTAACAAAGAAAAGCACGAGAAGAAATCATCAACCAGCAATCACTTAGTTTATTCCCTCTTTCAGAAGTATTAACAATCGAAATTCGAACTCATCTGCTGGGTTTACTTCCCGCAATGTTTTATTTATTTATTTCAAACCTTTCACACGACAGCCGCAATCACAATAGCTTGAGGCATTCGTCTCAACTTTGACATTACCTTGTCGTTTTTTATGCCTTGCCTTTTATTGCGTGCCATTACTTTAATATTCTTGTGCTTCCATTTCGATACTCTCCCTCTCTGCCTTGATAGCAATCGATGAAGCAGCTATGGACGGGGTGAAATTGTGAGTTCGCTGGGTTCGTTGTACCCGCATATGAACACGATGACGGGCTGATGTGTGGCTGCCATTGAACGCTGCCTGCCTTTAATGTATTTCAATTATTTTTATTGGCTTATTTCATATCATAAATTATTATGCCCTCTGTCCTTGGTTTACATATATTTCCAGCATTTTCTCGACACTTTTTCGTATTTTGCTTTCACTTTCACTTGCCTCAAAACATTTTCACAGTTCTGTAGTGTTTTTTTCTTTTCCCTTGACTGTTCTTCGAGTATACCTCCGAGTTCCCCTCCATGCGGAACACATGTTGAGTCTTGTTTTTGGCATTGCCGCTTATTGAAAAACTTTGACTTTGACTTGGATATTTTCTTCCTTCATCTTCTTCAGGCGAACTTTCAGTTAAACGGCAACAACTTTTCCGTCTTGCAGCATTTTATAATTTCATGGCATTTCTTCCATATTTTATTCAGCTGGTAAAACTTTATGGAGTTTATTATTCGTGCCAAGTGCGCCTTAATTATTTCTGCATTTGCCACTAAGACAAATTGAATTGTCCTTTTACTGTAGTTGTTGCCCTTGTTATTCTAAATGTCTTAACTGAGATTCTTAACTGCTTGGAATTTGTTTTCATATTGTAAAGTTTTATGCAAATGACAGGATATTAAGAGACTTGTACAGAGACTTGCAATTGCAAAGCCAGGGTTATGGGTTGGATTCCGTTCAAAAGGATTTGCATTCCTCAGTAATTTCGAAATTATTTTCTAATTTAGAGAACTGAGTGAGCATCGCAATTTCAGTAAGAGTATGCTATTAATCAAACCATCTCCCACAGTTTTTGGATGAATTCATACCTTTCCCTTCCCTTATTCCTATTCATTACTTATTCATTGCAATTTGGCACAGCTCCCCGTTGTGCTTGCCACATTTAACACGCCGCATTGCATCCGCGACTCTATTACACCACTTTCTCCTCTTTCTCTCTTTATTCTGACTTTTTGCACAATTTTAATTATCACGCCATCATCATCAACCTCATCATTGTTGTTGTAATTGTTGCAAGCGGCACCACAAATGCAATTTCCGTGCAAAATATTTGCACAAAGGCGCAGAAACTTTTTTCTTCTTCGTGTTTCTCTCTGCAGTTAAACAAAGTTGGGCAAATACTGCTAGTACCCATCATAGTTTGTATGTGCCAAATAAGTGAAAGAAAAGGCATAAGTTGTTACTTCGAGTATGGGCTGCTCGAAATACGCTTTTCATTTAGCTGCTCCCTGCTCCCTCTACACCAAACTTCCTTTTTCTCTCTTTTCTTTAAGCATTTAAAGTTCACAACTCTTAACAGTTACTTTGCGCATTGCATTCTTTGCGGCGTTTTGCGCACTTTGTAGATACTTTTAAGAGAAATGAGATGAAATTGTTGTGTGCCTCTTCGCTGGTTAAAATTAAAAGAAATATTCAGTGCGAAAAGTGGAAAGTGGAAATAGAAAAATACAGCATACAAATAAACAAAGCTACGACAAGAAAAATGAACTGTTGTAGTTTGCGTTATCATTGCTCTTCTTTATACTCTTGTCGTATTTGTTGTAGCTTGTTTGCTGCATAACGACAAAATGCACTTTGTTTGATGAGCAACAGCGACAGTTGCTTGGCCAACTGGATCTAGGGCTGGAAAATGCCAATAAGGGACGTGCAAACAGATATAAACAAGGGCAGACAGCCCTTACTTTAAAGCGGGCCACAACCTGGGTAATGCCAGCTGACAGACGGCTTTTCTTTACTTTCCTTTTGCTGCTGCTTTTCCGAATTCTGTAAATCAGCTTCCTGAAAAAATAATGAGAAATTATTGGCGCAATGCGCCTCGAGTCGACCGATTGTCGCAGTTGTTTCATCAGACAGACACAAGTTGTTGTGGACAGATCATATTACGTATACGTCACGGATACAATGTCAGGTACTTTAATTCGAAAGAAACTTGCACTTAATTTGCTCTGCACTGTCCAAATTTACTGAACTTGAACTCTTAAAGAGATATATTTCATCTGGAAAGTATAAAATGAATATTTAGAATAGATGGAGACACATTTGCATACTTTATCGTTTGCTTTAAATGCAAATCTTGGCAGAGAAGGCAGTTGAAATATTGCTACCTTATTTATTATCCGCGATACTAACAAATGTTGTTCTTTGGACAACAAAATCTAGGTCCTGGTTGCCGATTTATGCTTCATCGGCTTTGTGCAACATTGTGGCAACAAAATGTAGTAAAAAGTTGCTAAAATTTACAGCCGAAGGATAAATTAAAAATGTTTTCTATCATGTGTGGGCATTCGAGTAATGCATTCTGTTCTCTTATTAAAATTCATGCAGTTGCCTCACTCCTTATATCCCAAAAAACTACTCCTGCAGAAATCCCCACGTTTCTGCCTGGTTTCCATACTCCACCCAGTTATCTGGGTCAATCAATTGTTAACTGGGACACCTCAGCAGGTGATACTTTATCAGGAATACATTCTTGTTTTCCATCAAATGTCAAATTATCACACATCCACTTAAATGCCTCACAGTAACTTTAAAGTACAACACGCAGTGTACGTGAGACGATTAACTTAATTAGATGTGCAAGTCTAAAACGAGACAAATCCCCTTCACAACATGACAGATAAGCAGACAGATGTGAGAAGCAAAAGGTGAAGCAGAGATTCCCATAATATTTGCTTGGTGAGTGTGGTTAGGAGAGGCATCAAGTGTCAGGCAACAGAACGAAAACCATCAACAAGGACACGCATATTCACATTCTCAGAACCATACGAAACAAGATCTCATTGTTGAGCCTTTAACACGCACTTAAGTCTGGATGTGCTTGAGCACAATTTCCTTAAATTCTGTGTGAAATTTTAATTTTCTCACGCATACACATACATACAAGCAGCAACATTTTTGATAAGCGCTTTAATTAGCTTAAGTTTCCATGTCGCCATTTTGTATTCTCTCTGAGTCCTTGGGTGGTCCCTGATGAGGTGACAACATCAAATTAATTGCCTTGTCGGTTAGTCTCTTCCTTTGCATGTGAATAAACAAGTATTATCCTCTCTTGGTTTTCGTTTTTCTATTTTGCTTTGGAAACTTTTCATTTGAGTTTAAGCTTTGCTGCCTTGAGGAAATGTGAGGCGACACCTGCCCCCTGGGTCACTTGCCCACTCGGTTTCTCACCTTCTGACCCTTGCAGGGTTACACACTTGCACACATACACTCACACACTCGCGCAGTCTCATACGTATACATAAACAACGTGAACTTCAGTTCTTCAATCTGTCATTGAGTCATGTGGCAGAAGCCTCAGGAACTCAACTTTAAATTGAGTTTTCTTTGGAGAACTTCCCCACACAAAGAGAAGACTTTAGAAGAATGTAATAGATAACTTCCCTTCTGGGCGTGGATCTCTGCATGGATGGGCTGATTGCTGTTTTGTTATTCATGGAATTGTTTAAAAATTTAGATTGCTACGAAACTTGCAAATGACATTTAGTGACATTGTTCCTGTTGTCATACCAAGTTAAGTTCCACGCATTTGACAGAGAAATCAGATTAAGGAGCTCACAGGACACCTAATCATTGTATGTATTTTAAATATCGACACTTAACTACACAAATATATACGAACTACAACATTTTACCCTCCCAGTATTTTCCAATTTTTTCTTCGATATTTAATCGCATTAAATTTTATTCAACGAGAAATTCTTGGATCATTTAGAAGTATGAGGAAGACACACACTTCAAGTTAATGAAAAAAGCCTCTTAAAAATCCACGTAAAAATGAGAACATCCGAAGAACAACAAAGTATTTGCAGGCATAATTTAATTAATTAGAAGGAAGCCCTAACCCCAATTCTGTCCCTATCTCTGTGCTGTGTATTATGTCAATTAGTTGAGAACCGCAGCTGGGACTTTGTAAATGAAACCTGAAGTAAAGCAATTCATTTAGGACATCTTTGCGTGCCAAGCACGTACCCCTACCCCTCCCCCTCCTCTATTCCCTCGTCTCTCAACTTTGGACGTTAGCAACGCGATAAAACTGTAAAGTGAAGCCAATTCATTAATTTAGCTGGCCAACGAACTGAAGAAACAGGATAACCACACAGTTAGATGAATTGTTGGCCAGAAAGCACTCTCAAATGTTGGTCAACTTTACTTTCTTGTTGGGTGCATGCCTCTGTCTGAATCACCTTTGTTTTCTATTGGCTCTGTCTCAGCTTTCGTGGAATTGACATCATGAGAATGAAACCTCTCTGTTGTTCAGCCAACAGCAAGTGAACAACCTCGTTTGGGCAGTGAACCGTGTGAACAGCAAAAGGAAACAGCAAAAGGCGTACAGGAGGATTCAAATCGAGGCATTCACTGCCAGTGAGTGGCACTTATTGAGAGGCAAACACATTTAGCACTCGAATATCAGACAGAGGGTCGCTTTTGTGGTTTGCCAATTGCGGTCGAGTGTCATCGAGGACAGCACAACTGACTGACACACACACACACACCCACGAACACATAGACTTATACACTCTCTAAGCCATTGGTGTCAATAGAAGAAGATTAGATGCCCCCCAAGCTGACCCCTTTGCAGCCAGTTTGCCACATCATTAAGTTCTTAATTAGCTCAGCCAGCAGCTGGCATTTTTGAAGTGCACTTAGCAAAAAGAGAGGAAGGAAGATATTGTGATGAGAGAAAGTATTTCCGAGCTGCTTTGCATGCAATTGAAGCAGCAGTGGAAAATATCTTAAGCTGCGTTTCCATCCACCAACTATTGAGTGCAGTCTTAACCTTTCTTATCTTTTCTCCTACAATTTGAGTGGCACTGGAGCAGGATCGGTGCGGGAATCTGAAGCTCGGCGCCAAAAGCTTAAAATGGCCAATCCATTCGAGTCGAGGAAATGGAATTAAATTAGGTTGTATTTCATGATAAGTTCACAATAATTACAACTATAACTTAAATAGAACTACTCGATAATAACAACGTCTGAGTTATATAAATATTTTAATTCTTTCAGACGGCATTACAATTTTTGTATAATTGATTCGACAAATCGAATTTGGCACAACAATTAGCGCACCATGCAGGAAAATTTGATTATCGAAGTGGCATTGGGCATGGTCAATCCGTAATTGGAATGTTTTGAGAATGCAACGCGAAATTGCCAACAGTCCACATGTCGCATTGTTTATTTATGGTCACAGTAAGCGCCCCTAGAGACGAACAGTCAGCAAAACAAATGGCAAAGTCCGTGACTCTTGGCAACCACAAAAGCAGCCCAAGCGTGGTGCATTGGAATCTGTGGCTTTGATGATTTTCAGGGCTGTGTTGGACGGTTACCTGCAGGCTGCATTTGTTTCAGCACCCACACAAATATTTCAATAAATAGGGATTATTCCCTTTTAAGGGCTTACGTATACGGGGACATTCAAATTGGCATCTGACATTTTGAGAGCCAATTCAGAAGGTCACAATGATTGAAAAAATTGGCTTAAGTTCTTAACTAATGGTAAGCGGGGCAATAAGCCGATCCACAAACATCCTTCCACAAAACTTAGCTTCCCTCATGACCCTGACATAAGTCTCCTGTTATTTGGGGTGAACGATTCCCAGGAAGAGGTGAATAGCGTGAGCTTCCAACATTATTAGAGTGTGCGTCCATTAAACGTTTTCCGTTAAAAGCCCACAGAGCATGGCCCATAAATAGTGGGGACAGGACGAGTAAGTAGTAAACAGGACACAGTTAATTGGCTTTCAAAGTGAACACACAAAATGGCTCGTTATGAGTAGCGAATTTAGGAACATTCTGTTTGTCATTCACTGTGAGCCCCATCAATATAAAGTGGAATTTATATGGTTCTTTTATTAGATTTTCAATTTTTTCTAAAATGTTATTTAAAAAGTTTTTAAGCCTTCAAGTTAAATTAATAAAATAAATGTGTGCATATGCATATTTAGAAGCTTTGATAAAATGTAAATGTAAATGAAAAGTAATTAAGCAAGCGAAGCCATATTTTTAATGAAATTATGGAAGAGAATAACTAAATAACTGACTAAGTAACATTTAACTCATGTATATCACATTTTACTCTATTTGCATATCATCTGTACGTGAGGGGATCACAATAACTACACACACTCAAACACACAGGCACACAAACTTAAATGCAAATCTATATGCAAATATCAAATACAAATTTTCCCATTATGCAGCAACAAAGTTGTCGTTATGGAAATGCATTTTTGTGTATGAAATTGTATAAGTGGGCTTTTGTGGTCATTTGCACAAGAGGTGAACTACAATCCAAATAAAAGATGGGCGCTGAAAATTGTGCAACGAAAATGAACAATTGAATTTTAATGAAATTATCAAAGAAAATTATTTGCCAAAAATAGAAAATAATAAGGGAAAGCTGCCGACGAGACGGCCTAAAACTTTTCCAGACAAAGAAAAAGCTAATTTAATAGTCGCCAATTTCCAGAGGAAGCTTCCATAAACCGATGAATGGCTGCTCTTTTGGTTGTTTAACTTTAATTTATTTAAAGTTAATTTGACAGAAATTGAAATTCAGCTAGTGAAATGGCCAAGCAAAAAACAAGAAAAGTGTGAACAAAAAGGAGGGCGGGAAACTTTGTTAACTTTGATTGAAATTCAAAGCTGAGCTGAAAAACGGACGCTCTGTGGCATTTACTTCCAGGCCATTAAGGCACAATGACACACGCGGTTGTTAAAAGAGGGAGAGAGAAAGAGAGAAAGAGAGAGAGAGAGAGGGAGAGAAAGAAAACCTTTGTCTAAACTTTGGGCCTGAATTTGCTTTTCTGCCCATGGATTGGCTTTTTTGTCGCCTCTGACACTTTGAACCCATGTCAGCTCATCGATAGAGAAAAGGGAGTGATGACTTGGCCGATAATATCGAATTTACAGTGTGCCTAATCATGGGACTCGAACAGAGGCGCACACTTAGCTGACTGCACAGGACAAGCAAAACAAATTCAAGCCAAAGCCTTCTTATATGCAGATTATCATTGTCAAAGCTGAAATTATAAGAAATCATCAGCAGGCAACATAAATATCTTGTTCTTTTGCAAAGCTCTTTAAAGAGCATGTTCTTAAAATCATTTAGTATCCCTATCTTTAAAATTACAATTCTATTAAATGATTTCTCCTTTCGTTACCAAATAACACAAGCCACAGTTTACCCGCAGAAGGTAAAAGCTGACCCTGAACCTAATGAGCACCCGCAATTAGAATCCACTTGAAATATATACACTATTGCTCCGTATTAAGTTCAGAATCCAACCCCTACTCCCATTCCCACCGTCATTTACAAGCAGATTAAGAAATTAATGGCCTACCATTGAATAGGACTCTTTGTTAAGGCAATTTGGATAAGAGAAAAGCGGAAGAAATTTGTTTGACTGACTTTTGGCTAGGAGCGTTTTGTCATTTTTCATTTTTAATGTGCGCCACGGGGCAGTCCAAGAAGCTTCTCACATAAACTAGATTAACCGCAACCAAACAAAACAACCAAAAACAGGATCTGAAGACATTAAAGAATTCTGGTTTCAAGTGGAACAAAAGTAGAGTCTTGGAGATGAAGAAAACTTCTAATTGAGTTGTCTTTGTCTGCCAGACCTTAAGATTGTCAAAGAATTGAGGCAAACTGACATTTTGCCTAGTCATAAACGTTGACTAGACACATTTAACTGTTGCCTGGCCATAAAAATAGCCACGAAATTAAATAAGCCCCACACAGAGAAGGTTGCAACTAACTTGCACATTGACAGTCGTTAAAAGAGGACAATGACAACGAATGTCTTCCCAGTTGACTGTTGCCAGGATGCGAGAGACAGCCACAATGTTTTATATATTTATAAGCAGCAGAAAGGAATACAACAATACAATGCACAAAAGGTGAACTTCATTTGGTCAAAGAACAGAAGAATGACGAGGTAGGACAAAAGAAAGAATGGTGGGCAATGTTTGACTTCCGTTTCCGCCAACACTGGGACTGAATGCTATTTCCTTGTAAAACAACAGCTAGTCAGCCCGTTAGTCTTCTTTGTTGCTAATTTGCAAATAGAATTGAGAGGAAGGTCAGAAGAGGGAGGGAACAACTTTGCAATTTAATTACAGTTTACTGCCAGCCTCCTTGCTAAGGTAAAAACATTAAAGGAACTTTCGATCTACGTAAAGAAAACTGCGTGAAAATACCTGAGAGTGGCTTCTATCCTTGCTATATTACTGCTTACACAATGTTAAGAGGCTAACAGGCATATTGAGTATTACCAGTACACCACAGACCACAAATACAACAAAAACCAAATGATTAAATAATGGATGCAAACAATTGTGGCATATGTCAAAAAATATCAAGCATACGCCACACAAGCCACTATGATTTGCACGCTTCAAACAATGAATATAAATTCAGTTCAAGTATAAATGGTCTCAGTTATAGACAGATAAATTTATTACAAATCATCGTAGCCATGCTTGTTTGTTATGATTGGCTGTAAAATTTAAATCATTTGATATGTCAAAGTTATGTCAATCTTTATTATTCAAACATGAAAATTTATTTATGAGGGACTCAGTTAGTGACCGTTGACTTTATCTGTATAACTAGATGGGATACTATCTACCAAATAGTCAGCCAAGCGCCTACAGTGATTTGCTTTACACATATTTGAAATGGCCCTTTGCAAAAGCTATTCGTTCTGGGTGGTCTGTTTTCATAGAGCTCCCAATATTCATTACTAAGACCCCTTTCAATTCCCATTTAATACGGATATGAATCGTGTTTGCTTGCTATACATGTATGTATCAAGGCAATCAATGCAATTTCATTGACAAGTGAAATGAATTGAATGGAATTATTTATTGGCAGGAACGCAATGGAAAGTAATTAATATATTTATGCAGTAGGTGCGTGAGAAACGAAACTCATTCCCAACTCATATTTAATCCACACGCTTGGTGCACATAAATTATGTTCTTCTAGTCTAAGTATAGCTCTGACATGTTTTTCCTCGTAAGTCGAAATCATTTGTCATAATTTGCGAAAGAGAAAAGAAATGGGAAGAAAAATTAAGAAAGGAAAGAAAAATGCCCAACACAATTGACTTTGGCCATTAAACTGCCAATAACAACAACAACAACTATTAACAACAACAACAACAATAAACAAGTATGGCGCGCATTCGACACGAAAATCGACTGAAAAGCAATTATTTACACTCCTGCAATAAAAATATGCCACACGCTCCGTCCGCAAGTCACCTCTCCTTATTCCACTTCCTTCTCGTTTTTCCCGAGAAAAGTTGTGTCAAAAATTGGCGTTGGAAAATTTATTGCCATTCCTTTTTGGCTGGGTGAGCGACTTCATTGCTGGAATTGCATTTCGCGTGTCCCGACGAGATTTTTATGGCCTCAGTCTGCAAATTGTGATGGTGCCGAAAGAGGCGGGAGGCACGCAAACTTTTTGATTTTTACGAGCCTGAAGCTTTCAACCATTGGGTCGACAAATCCGAAATCTGAATTGGCTTTTCCCATGAACAGATCTGGAATTTGCACAAAAGCCAATTATGAATATGAAAAAAATCAACATACTCAGCATATGCCAAACTCTTGCCTGACTTGGCACTTTCAATTTGTTGGCCACCAAAAGGAAGCCACATAATCAATCAGTCATAATGTCTGTTCTTTACTTTTCTTTCAGGCCAAATATGTTGAGGTGCTCCAATTGGCAGTCGGCCACATAACGTTGCCCCTATTCAGCATCCCACGAATCGAGTTCCAAAAATGGTGGCGCCCACGTCAATGGAAGTCTTCAGCTGCCTGGCGCTGCTGCTCGGTGTGTTCATCAGCAGCGGTAAGTCCATTGTGTCATCGATAATCTCCTCTAATCCTAATCCATCCCATATCGTATCCCCTCTTATTCTATTCAATAGGCTACTGCATAGACTGTTTCAAGTGCGTTTCATACAATGGCGCCAATAAGGCGTGCGATGATCCATTTCATAACAATTATTCAACCGCCATACTCGAGTCACCCTGTATGGGCGGTCGCAAAGGTCGCGATGGCCTCTTCCCAGCAACGGCTTGTATTAAAATCGCCGGGTATTATGGTGAGTGATAAAAGATATATGGTTTATCGGATTACAATGTGATATTTGAATTAAATTCAATTTACCACAGATGACAACGGCGAGACGATAACTGTGCGAGGATGTGCACTGGACAGTGGTACACTCACGACAGACACAGAGATTATAAGAATGTCGCATTGTGGTAAATTCTACTATGATAACAGGTGTGTGGCTTTCACAAATCTATCATTTTATTTTATTATAAGCACAAACTTGTGTGAGAAAAAATGTCACAGCAATTACAGTACCATTTATTTTATGCACAGGCTATTATTAAAAACTAGACCCACTTAGGTATAATAGCCTTCTTACATTGTAATAAAAATGCACAAATTTTCAACCTGAATTTATATTTATTAAATTTGTTTTTGTATTTTTAAAACCACTAGGTTAATTTGTACAAAAGTTAACCGACTGTTAAACAATTTACTTTAATTATTTTCACTGCAAATTTAACAGCAAATAAATGCAAAATTCGCATTATTGTAGACCAGATGCTCAACTTAATAAGCAAATGTTAGTGCATGCAAGCTTTTTATTGTTCTACTACATATGCAAGCAAAAGCATCTGATAAATACCATGTTTACTTCGTCGTATAGCTTCATACCAACGTGTTCCATTTCTGTGACGTACATACATTTATTAAATAATGTATATGTATGGTAGTTGTGCACTAACAAAATTCATATGTTACCTTTGTGTGTAACATGCTGGCAATAAAATATTCCCATTGTCGCAGACATAACTTAGCATTATCACTCACTCCCTTTTCCCCACTTTCTTTCTCATTTTCTCTCTGCGTCGCTTAGATACGTGCACGGCTGCCTTCAGAGCTGCAGTGATGCGGATGCCTGCAATGGCAGTCACCCAAAGGACGTCGAGTCCCTATTACTTAGCGTTGCGCTGCTGCTGCTGGCTGCAAGGTAGCAGTGACAAACAACAACAACAACGGCAAAAACAAGGATAACGAGAACAGCGACAACAACAACAGAAGCTGAAGCTGGTATCCCATAAAAGTTAAAGGGACTTAGCTAAAGTGAACGTGAAAAAGCATTTAATATAATTCAGCTGCGCGAATATTTTTACACAACTCATACGCTATTTTCCAGACGTCGGCTATCTCTTTCTCTCTCAGTGTCTACAATTGCACCTTACAGTAACTGCACAAACACACACACATGCATACACAAGGATAACACAGGATAACACAAGACAGAAGAGAAGCTAAAATATTTATATGAAATTCATCAAGCAATTATGTGATTTATAAATGAATATTTAACAACTATTTAACAATAATTGATGAAAAGCAAAACGGAATGATAAATTTCAAACTAAACTAAACTAAATTTAAACTATGTATTAACGCTAAGCGCTGCTAGTCAAATATTGAGTCTAAAATCAAAGCTAGTAAAAACGAGAATTCAAATTCAATTGCAATTATTTTTAGCTAATAATATTAAGTATTTACTTTTATGTACTTACAACTCACCTGTGTACTATTGTTCGACTATTGTAAATAGGTTGATTTATTCGTTAGAGTATGCTGAATTTAATTAGGCAAATTAAGTAACAATTATTAATAATTAATATTTAATGGCCACATAGATAGAGTTAACAAATGTTATAAACTGCGAAAACAATTCATTTTACAAGTCCTAAGACCTTTTTCGTCATCTTCATGTCACCTTTAAATCCAGTTTGTCGTGCTGTCAAAATAGATTTGTTCGATTGACAATTTCACTTTCTTTAATGTCAATTAAAATCCCACTCTAATGCAAGACGCACTCTAAATCATGTCGTAAAGTGTCGCGTCTATCGTTGCTTTACGATCTGATATGGGCAGTTAATGGATTTGAGTCATCAGCTGATTGCAGACTGAGTCTTATCAATAGCCGGGTTTATCAACAGTCTTTTCGCTGCTTGAAGACCCAATAAGTAATATTCCATAACATACTCTTAGTACTTACTCGCAAGTCGAACATAATGGATGGTAAGCAATGAAGCGTTTAAAATATTAGTTGGTCCACTAAAATTGCGACTGATCCTTTGTAGGAAATAATTGGTTACACTATAGTCACGGTGCCTTGCCACAGGAGGCTGTTGTAGCTGGCCACGATTCCGATGGAGATACAATTTTCGTCGGCCGCGCCTACTACAACAACGATCTTCTGCCAGCGAAGATAATTCCCAACAAGGGCAAGGCCTACGTGACGTTTGCCTGCCAAGAAATTGAGCTTGAGAACTACGAGGCTCTCAACGGTCAAAACTACGAGTGGTTGCCCGGTGCCAATGGAGAGGTGCCACATGGTGCTGTCCGAGTGGGTCGCAATGTGGATGGCGAGGATCTGTATGCCGGACGTGGATACCATGCCGGCAGCCTGACAGTGGGCAAGGTTCATCCTTCTCACGGTTGCCTCTACATTCCATATGACGCCGATGAGGTCAAGATCTTCGAGTATGAGGTTCTCTCTCGTCGCATGGAGATGCGATAAGCGTGTTTTGAAAGAATGTTCAGAAATAGTTAGATTTTGTACAATAAATTGAAACTTTTATAAATCTTTATCTTATCTTAATTTGGGGTCCTCATAAAGTTTCATGGGTAAAATACCTACTGGTCAATCTATTTCCAGGAATTGAAATTAGCTCTTAGCCATAAATGACGTCACTTTATGATCGGCTTCCTCTGTTTCGCAGTTCTTTTTATAAGTTAACTCCATTCTAGCCCGTTTATGCAGGAATTTAATACGACAAGCAGTTTTTAGTTAACAACTTAAAACGAAAAATGAAGAAAACAAATTAATGGCAATTAGAAGAAAAAAATTATGTTATCAATTTGGAGAATTACATTAAGCCTAAAAGTTTAACTATAAAGTCTAGCTAAATTTAACATTCTCATACGATAATGAAATACCAATAGGACCAAACTAAATCTATATGCAAAGCTTAAGAGATCAATAACAATAGCATTTTATAACTGACCATTGTTAGTAATACTCTTACTGAAAAATAATTATTGTTACGATTACATTTTAAATCTGTTTCTTCATCGTTACATTTAGGTTTTTCATACAAAAAGCGAGCTTGCAATGGTTTCCGCATTGATAAGAAAATTAACTATGTAAAAATAAAAAATATAACAAGTAAAGAATGTTTGCACACGTTTTTGATAAGATATCAAAATTTTGCTGAAATTGCATGCTTGCAATGAAACAAAAAAAAAAGAAAGTATTTAATCAAAAGAAAAAGTTTAAACATTCTAAGGCACCTGATTGGCTAGCAACCGATACAGAATTCAAATTCTTTAACTCACAAATCACAACAGATCACATACCTATGTATAAGTATATAAATATATAAGTACATACAATGAACGACCAAGCAAAGTGTATAAAACATTGAAAGTTTCATGGCAATTACAATTGCTAAACATTTGTATTTAGCACTTAAGAAGTTTATATTTACATTCAAGCGCAAGCGGATAACTGAATAACTAGATAAATGAAGCTACTAAACTAATCGAATTAAATTAAATTGAATTTGTTTCTTTTGCATTTGAATGCGAGCGTACAACTTTTTCTAGCGCTAATTAAGGCATCAAACATACAGACACACACAAAACTATAAACATTTCTGAATAAAAACTGCATACATATATTGAAAAATTTAATATGCTTACTGAGTTTAACTAATGCTATACATATTTACAATCTGATTGCGAGACGATGGGTTATTTAATCTAGCAGACTCTTAACATAGGCAGCATCCTCTTGTACAAAATTATCGGCCTGATCGGCTGGCACATCGACAATTTTGTAGTTATCCAGACCAATTTCTTCCTCCTTTCTACAAGAATTAGACTTTTAGTTGGGCGTTTGCTAAAGTAAATTTGAACTTACTTGATAAGAATATCCACAACATTCTCACAGGCCAGTATACAGTCACTATCACGACCCACCTTGGCCTCCCATTTGTGGTACTCCCGCAGAATCTCATAGACGCCTTTAGCGCGCAGTACCTCTCGACATCGCCGTGTGGCACACAGTTGCAATAGACACTCGAGCAACATTTTTCGTAGATCCGGATCCGATTCACGGGTCTTACTCTCGGGCATGTACTGCATTTGATAAAGGGTCAGATGTTACACCCTGTTTATAGCACAATTGTTGACTTACTTACCTGCAATTCAATGGGAAGCTTTTCATTGTCCTCATCGCTGAACTCTTCGGGTCCGCACAGCGGTTGCAATATGGCGACTAATATGTCATCCTGTTCATTTAGTATCACATCATGGTACACTGCATCAAAGCATATGTTTTTTATGATACCAATGGTGCCGCCACGACGTACCACACTCTCCTCGAACGAGGCAAAGGGCAGAAGCTTTTCCAGCAGCCGATACTTCGGCTGGCAGCACAGCTCGCGACCGCGCGACACCTGAGTTAGATTGCAGAAAATGGGCGCCAGATAGTGAAGTTTTGACTTTTTCTTATTGTAGTCTAGCTGGGCAAAGGTTTTGGCCAATTGGGATAATGTTGGCTCCAGTATGTCAAGAATTGCATGCACGAGGGACTCGACTCGAGTTAAATTACTCAGCACCATGCTCCAAGCATCTGCCAGCTCCGCCTGCTCATCGATAATCTGCTTGGCAGCAACATCGACAATGGCAAAGGTCTGCAAAGGTTACGAGTTAGTGTAGGATTGAGATGGAGTCGATTTCAGCTTACGGGTTGCACTTGCTTTCCTAACTCGTACACTTTGATGGCTCCGTCTTCCTCTGCCGTCAAGTTAATCAAGCTCAGCACCGCATCTTTTGCAATAGTAGCGTTGGCATCAAATGTAAGTCCAAAAATGGCCATTAGCATATCGTCAAGCGAAAGAATAGCTTCCTTGCCCTCCGCACTGCCGGTCAAACCTATTCAAAAACAAATACAAATGAGCACCTGAGAGCACGTGTTATGCTAGCCGCATTTTGTTTACAACGCTCGTTGTGTGAACATTTACTCACTCAAGACATGTGTTAACGCCACTGCTTTTAGATCTAACCGCTGATTGAGCTGCAGAAATTGTATGAGCTCCCTTACATTGTCCATTGTTTCTGTATTTCTTAATTATTTCGTGAATTCTTTTATTTAATAGTAATATATATATAATATGCTGCTGCTGTTGTTGTCCCCTCCCGGCGCTTACGATAATCACTAGAGTTGGGTCGTTTCGTTCTGAATAAGTTCAAATGAACGGGTCATCGAAATGAACAAATGAACTTATTCAGTATTTTATTAATTATATCGAATACTTTGCTTAGTCGATTGCTCGTCAACGAGTTTTTGAACGAATGCTATGAACAAACCTAAAAGAGATAGTAAACACACTTTAGAGATATATTTCATTGATTCCCTCAAAAGTCTTTACTTACTTGTGACACCAGCTACATTTTACCATTTCCTTATATGCTGCTGCTCGATACGCTTTTTTGCAGATTGAACAAGAGAATCCTTTGTTCCTCTGCTAATAGCACGAGTCACAGATCGTATAATGACTATGCCATCGAGATGAACTGCCTCCACCGGGTTTTCTTGATCCACAATCTGTGCAAACACGACATCGCTGAAATTAATAAGAGTTAAGATTATTCAATTATTTGCAAGGACATTCAACCTTTTTGTTTTCTTAAATTTATTATAAGCCAACAAATGTATAAGAATCTATTTAAAAAGAAATTACAACTCCTTTAAGTTGTGCAGCAGCAACGGTTGACACAGCATTTATCCGGAAAATGATGCAGCGCAGCGCTTAACATTTACCTCGTCCACCTTCTTCGAAGGCCAAAAGCGCACTAACGAAAGAACCTAGCTCATGCTGTGCGAGAGCAGGCGTTGTGAGCGATCCTCTCGCATAGCTTCGCTCACGTTGCTCTTGCTATGCGAGAGCAGGCGTTGTGAGCGATCCTTGGTTCGTTCGTCGCTTGCCACCCACTTTTCCGTCTGCACGTACGCCGCTTGCCAGCCACTTTTCCGTCTAGACATACATATGCATTGTGAGCCAAGCTCTCACTATGCGAGAGCAGGCGTTGTGAGCGATCCTCTCGCATAGCTTCGCGAAAGAACCTAGGATCGCTCACAATGCCTGCTCTCGCACAGCAAGAGCTTCGCTCACGTTGCATATGTATGGGTAGACGGAAAAGTGGCTGGCAAGCGGCGATTGAGAGTGTGTGCGTGTGTATGTTCGCTGTTGAACGATTCAGAGTGTGTGCGTGTGTATGTTCGCTGTTGAACGATTGAGAGTGTGCGTTTGTGTGTTCGCTGTTGAACGATTGAGAGTGTGCGTGTGTTTGTTCGCTGTTGAACGATTAAGAGTGCGCGTGTGTATGTTCGCTGTTGCCAACTGTCTCCGAGTACTTGACGCTTTCTCTCTCTCTGGACCGTTCACAAGCAATTTAGTTGCCGTCCGGTGCAGACCTTTGAGCTCGCAAGGAATAAGGATAAATTAATTTTTTTTTCGGTGCTGTGATATAAAACACAAACAAATTGTACGTATTTTCTCAACAATTATTGCAAATCAATTGTGCACAAACTGAAATCAAAGAATCAGCATTTAATAACAAGCATTGTCGCTCAATTTTTAAAATAAAGCGCCACCTATTACAAAAAGCTGTTAAAACTATATTGATATATCGATATCGATAGATTCTCATTTAAACTTCTTCAAATCAAATAAATAAAATTGTTTTATTAAAAGCAGAAGATTAAATTAAAGCAAACCAAATTAATTATAAATTTAAAAATTTAAAGCGGATTTCTTTTATTTCGAGTTAGAAAACTGAACTAAATGACTGATTTAGTTCACGATTCAAAAATTATCGATTGAACTTATTCAGCAAATTCAACGGAAAATCTCAGCTGTGATAATCACACCGAGGCCACTACAATTGGTAGTTATAAAAAAGAGGCGCTAGCAAACAAGAGATGGCGCCAAAATTGGACACACCTGACAACTCTGGTCACCGAAATCGAGTGGGCACTCGAGGCATTCACTCGAAAAATGAAAATCATTGAAATTTTGTATACATTTTTTTTAGAATTTTCTTTAGCTTTCCTGAAGTTTCCAGATTTTTTGGGACTCATTTGAAGGAACTAGGACCCAGGAAGGTCTGCGCGCGTGTCAAAGCGCAACGACGCCAACTGACGCCACCTATAGAGTGCGTACGTACAAAGTAACCCAGAACTGTCACTTCTTTCTCACTATTACTACTTAGTTATATGATAAAACAAAGCGCCTTTTTAATTTTCAGAAATCGATTTTTTCGATTTTGTTGGAATTTTAGGTAAGGGTCCCCCCTTTACTTTTTCAGGAAAAAAAAATTTTAAAAATTTTAAATCTTGATTTTGTACTTTTAATCAACTCCTGGTGCCAAAATTAGTATAAAAGAACACTTTAAAGTTGATTCTGAGGAGTTTCATTTTTTTTGTAAAAAATCATGCCAAAAGTGACAAAAAATTTGACTTGTAAAGTTTCCAGTTCCCAGGGTCACCAGATTTCAAACTCGCGTAACTTTGTCAAATCTTACCCGATTTTTATGCGAAATGTCATTTTAGTTATGATTTGATCTATAAATTTGTTCTACATTTAAAGATAGTTAATTTTCAGAAATCGACTTTTTCGATTTTGTTGGAATTTTAGGTAAGAGTCCCCCCTTTACTTTTTCAGGAAAAAAAATTTTTAAAAATTTTAAATCATGATTTTGTACTTTTAATCAACTCCTGGTGCCAAAATTACTATAAGAGAACACTTTAAAGTTGATTCTGAGGAGTTTCATTATTTTTGTAAAAAATCATGCCAAAAGTGACAAAAAATTTGACTTGTAAAGTTTCCAGTTCCCAGGGTCACCAGATTTCAAACTCGCGTAACTTTGTCAAATCTTGCCCGATATTAATACGGAATGTCATTTTAGTTATGATTTGATCTATAAATTTGTTCTACATTTAAAGATAGTTAATTTTCAGAAATCGATTTTTTCGATTTTGTTGGAATTTTAGGTAAGGGTCCCCCCTTTACTTTTTCAGGAAAAAAAAATTTTAAAAATTTTAAATCTTGATTTTGTACTTTTAATCAACTCCTGGTGCCAAAATTAGTATAAAAGAACACTTTAAAGTTGATTCTGAGGAGTTTCATTTTTTTTGTAAAAAATCATGCCAAAAGTGACAAAAAATTTGACTTGTAAAGTTTCCAGTTCCTAGGGTCACCAGATTTCAAACTCGCGTAACTTTGTCAAATCTTACCCGATTTTTATGCGAAATGTCATTTTAGTTATGATTTGATCTATAAATTTGTTCTACATTTAAAGATAGTTAATTTTCAGAAATCGACTTTTTCGATTTTGTTGGAATTTTAGGTAAGGGTCCCCCCTTTACTTTTTCAGGAAAAAAAAATTTTTCAAAATTTTAAATCTTGATTTTGTACTTTTAATCAAATCCTGGTGCCTAAATTAGTATTAAAGAACACTTTAAAGTTGATTCTGAGGAGTTTTTTTTTTTGTAAAAAATCATGCCAAAAGTGACAAAAAATTTGACTTGTAAAGTTTCCAGTCCCCAGGGTCACCAGATTTCAAACTCGCGTAACTTTGTCAAATCTTGCCCGATATTAATACGGAATGTCATTTTAGTCATGATTTGATCTATACATTTGTTCTACATTTAAAGATAGTTATTTTTCAGAAATCGATTTTTTCGATTTTGTTGGAATTTTAGGTAAGGGTCCCCCCTTTACTTTTTCAGAAAAAAAATTTTTCAAAATTTTAAATCTTGATTTTGTACTTTTAATCAAATCCTGGTGCCTAAATTAGTATTAAAGAACACTTTAAAGTTGATTCTGAGGAGTTTTTTTTTGTAAAAAATCATGCCAAAAGTGACAAAAAATTTGACTTGTAAAGTTTTCAGTCCCCAGGGTCACCAGATTTCAAACTCGCGTAACTTTGTCAAATCTTGCCCGATATTAATACGGAATGTCATTTTAGTTATGATTTGATCTATAAATTTGTTCTACATTTAAAGATAGTTAATTTTCAGAAATGGATTTTTTCGATTTTGTTGGAATTTTAGGTAAGGGTCCCCCCTTTACTTTTTCAGAAAAAAAAATTTTTCAAAATTTTAAATCTTGATTTTGTACTTTTAATCAACTCCTGGAATCAGCTGAATGCATACAAAGCCATATATGGCCCCATTTCCCCCACCCCAAACTATGCCCCCCAAAAAAAAAAAAAGTCCAAGTATATATTATTTTGGCCTAAATAAACACATAATTACATTCAAAAAATTTTTTCCTTTATTATTTCCATGCTCATGCAGTAGAGGGTTAAACGAAAACAAACAGTTTTTTCATTCACAATAATTTGTCTACAGCCAGTACTAATTTTGTTTTGTTTTTTGATTTATTTGAATGCATCGCGCACAGCTGAGAAGATTGCCAGATGGTAATAAGAAACTAGTTTTGAATGTGAACAAAATGAAAGTTGGCGGCGCTAATAAACAATAGAAACGTGGCAGCCTTGGTTTATTTATGTTTCGCAATACAGAAGAAAGATGGCGCCACAAAAGCAGCAACTTCACAAATTTTCCGCACTTTCGAACAAAACAAATTACACAGGTGACGCTTCGTAGTTCCAAATGTGACCAGTGGCGGCGCTGTGTAGTTCCCTATGTGACCATTGGCGCCAAGTATTGCATTAACTAAAATAGATTTTTTAAGCAATAATATGATTTTAAATATGTCTCGATTTTCTAGCTCCACTGGGGCATAAGTTCCGTTAATAGCCGTGTGGCCTTTTTGAGAGACAAATTTTTTTAATGTTATGAATATGTTAAGTTTTAGGCACTCTGCTGTTAACGCAGATTCATACATAACGAAAACCTGAATGCTACAATATGGTTGTACACATCAGCTAATTTGAGAGAGCATGAAACTTGGCGCAAATTTTAAATATTTTATGTATAAAAGTTGTACTTTTTATGTTTAGACACATTAAAAAATCTATCAAAGAATGTTATGCATTATCAGAGCTTGAGTTACTCATAATATTTCATTCATTCCCAATGTATATTCTTATAATAAGAAGGAAGACATTGAACTTCCAAGAAAATAGATAGAAAACTTCTAAGAACTTCTTCAAGATAAACACACAATAGACAGGGAAATAGGTTCTAGTAATGCAAATTGAAGGAATGCTCACTTGACTTGAATTGAATTTAAACTTTAGCGATTTCATTGCAAACTGCGAACTGTGACAACGATACAAACCGAATACCTCACAGTTGCAAAAGGATCAACAATTGCAATTGAGAAAGGATTCGGCAAAAGAGTTTTGCTCGCCTTTGGATTCGTTGAATGAATCCCCGAAGCGGCTTTATGCGCAAAACTTTTGCTTGTTATTTTTAATGGCCGGCAATAATCGTTAAATGTGTCGACTGTGTCCTCGCCGGGAACGTCGGTGATGCTGCTGCCAATGTGAACGTTCCAGTTTCTATTTGGATGCCAACTTCGTTGCACTAGCAACAACAACGTCAACTCAGCAATATTCCCCATCCCAGTGCCCAGCCTCAGCCTTAGCCTTAGTCCTGCATAGGAGCGATGAAGGGCGTGTGATGCTGGCAACTCAACTGAAAATTTCATTTCGTTTCGGAAGAGCTCCGCACCGCAGCTTGGCACAGGGAGACCGAAAACTTTTTAGACTTTTTGTCGACTTTTCGCATTTTTAGTTGCGGCCAACTGGCAAGTGCTGGCTCAGCAGGCCGACAGAGAGGACAGAAGGGAGACGTTAGGCGTAGCCTCAGCTTAAATTGAACCCTGCTCTGGCGCACGGCAAAGCTGCAAATGTTAATTTCATAACCCGATTCGTGCACGGCTAACTGTTGTTTCATTTATTTGCGTTCTATGTAAATTTCATACGCCCACAGGTTTACCTCATTTGGGCGTGGCACTGGAGGAGTAAAAGGGAATGGGGACAAAGTAGTTCGGATGCTAGCTGGAATGCGAATCTACCTGTTTGCTTTTGTTGTGCCCAATGGGCCATGCCGTCGTTTTTGTTCTTTTTATAAATATTTAAGAATTCTAATCAAGATCCTGTCGGTGGCTGGCTGCGAGGACACTCGCTAACAAAGACCCCACACACGGGCATCCCTATCAAATGGTGAAAATGTCGTGTTGATTCTTTTTTGGTAGCATTTTAATGTTCTGGCAAATGTGCAATTCTAAAACAAACTACAGCCCCAAATAGTTTATAAATTAATTCACTCTTCAGTCACAATTCGAAATGTAAGTATTGGAGAGTAATGATAGCTTTTGCATAAGATAAGGAATATTTCAGTTCAACATTTAAACTCTAACTATCTAATACTTTATTATTATATTGAAGAATTTTTTTTTTAATTTTCTCTTCTGCTAGTACCAACAAAACTATTATATTTCCAGTATTAGAATTGTCTCTGGAGCCAAAATTTTGTAAATTTTTTAGCGTTAATTTAAAATTATTTGAAGAGTTTAAAGTTGTTTTATTTTAATTCTTTCCCAAGAGCAAAGTATTAATAGTATAGTTCTAGAAAAGTTCCAGCTAATATGGTTACCCCCAGTACATTCGAATGAATACAAAATTTGACTCACGTGTGGTCCGTCGCTCAATTAAGATAAAAGCAACAACAAGAAAAACAGCAGCCCAACCGCAAAACGAAGAACAGAGCAAAAAAAAAAGATAGAAAGAAATGGTTTCATGAAGAAAAACGCCATTAAAAGGAACGTTGATTGGATTTATGACTTAAACTCGATGGGGAGTGCTGAGACACAACGGAGACGGCGGAGACAAAGACAAAGAAACTCGTTTTGGGCCACTCCTCCGCCATACTATGGTTGGGCTTGTATCCGACATGGACCAATACCAATGCTGAATTCGGCCATAACTTCCATTTGTTGTCGACAGTCGCGGCACACTCAGAGGCGAAAAAGGTCATAATTAACTGGTAACATGCCAACCAATCCGCAGCGTAATTAATTTCAACATTGCAACTTGTCAGCGTTGTTATTGTTGCTGTTGTTGTTCCTGTTGTTAATGTTGTTGCTTTTGTTCATTAGTGCGCGGTGAACAGGTAACACAGGTAAGTGGACGGCTGCGGCTGCTATACGAGCAAGTATGGCGATTGTTATGAAGTTGACATTTAAATTAATTAACAATAGTGGCTACTACAACGTATATATGTATATATTTCATACCTTTAATGTCCAATTAAAATAATACTTATAGGTAACATAATGGATGTATAAAGCACAGTTAAAGGGAGAGATATTTGTTTATTTATAAGCTATATATACAGAGCTTTGTTTTATTCAGCTTGCCCTATGTTTTTCCAATTCCAGATAAATTTGAGAGATATTGAGATATTTTTTTTAAATTGAAATGCTCTTCATATAATTAAAATAATGATATAATTTATTGTATACCTTTCATAAAATCATTACATCAACAAAGTACACGCCAGTGACTTAACATCGCTTAAACATAAATGAGTATTTAAATAAATTGTAAACTTATATTTTTAATTAAAGAATTCCGGAATTTCCAATAATTTGGTATATGTAAAGGAAAGGAAGACAGTCCGGGTCTTGAATATTTTGCATGTTTTGCGAATATTAAACATATAAATGGGAATTTTCAAAGACAAAGCGTACGTCTTAACGATCCCAAATGGCAATCCCACACACATTTGCTGAGCTGGCTGAACACGCCGGATATGAATATGGCTGTAAAGGTCGAGCCCGTAAGGAACACGACGCGCAAGCCAATTGAATGGGAAAATATGTAAGTAAGTATAAGAAAAAGGGGTTTGTTTCGCCATCTTTGCTCGTAGTCATTCATATTTATGCATTGTTAGGACATGGGGACATAAGGACGCATCTCCTGCCATGGTATCCTTGTACGTGTTAATATCCTGCCTGGCACACAGAGCTTTGGGCGGTGCCGTTGTAAAAATGAAATGCCGCTGCAGTTGTTGAACAAGCATCTTGGTAGGGGAATTGAAACAGGGAAAAGCAACGTGCATCCAACTCTATATGGCCATCGATATGGAGTTGGACGACAGAGACCATGGGCGGAGAAGAATACAGATGGGGCAGCGGTGGATGTGTTGCGTATTCATTAAAACTTTATAATCACCAAACATGAACGATACGTGTTTCGATTGCAAAGTGCGTCATATACAGACACATACATCTATTTACACATATCGTACATACATGTGAATTTAAACAGTCAAGACAACCATTTATTTTACATTAACAGAAGTTGAGGGGAGTGTATTGCAGCATATGTGAACATAATACTTACTTATTACCCGCAACATGTATTCCCTATGATGTTTATAATGTGGTCATAAATTCAAAGCTCTGAAAACTAACGATATGTAAGTCATTTAAATGATTTACTAATTTTCATTAACTCATTGTTAAGTCCTTAAAAAATAAGCGATGATAAATGAGAAATTAGTATAAGAATAACTTTTTTTTTAATATCGGAGACGTATTTTCACAATGTCATATATGTATAATTTTTAGACGTATTATTTTAAAAGAAACTTGTGCTTAAGAATTTTCAGTAAAAGACTTTGTTTAGAGAAAGTAGGGACAATTCTTACAATATCTGAAACACCTACAATAATTTGCATACTTAAATATAAATATTTTTATTGGACCCAAATGTGTACTTAATTATTTTCATAAGTATTTTTTATGCTTAAATACGAGAAGTTGCGAATGTGTTTGGGTCTTATGCATTTTATTCATGTAGTATAATGGAGTCTCTAGCATAATAATTTCAATTTGCACATGAATATTGCTTTTGATTCGGTTTTTTTTCGAATGCAATTTTAAATTTCCGTTTCATAATTATATTTATGCAAATGTGCAGCGCACACACACTCAAACACACGAGAGGGGGTAAGTTGGCATGAACATGTATAAATATATATAACATATATGTATGTACGTGTAGTAGTGGCAGCTTCTGGGTAGAATATAATTTTCGTTTTTAATATTCTCTCGCATGCCCGGAGTTTGTACATTAAATTTATTTATTGGCACAAATATTGGATCGGATGCCGTTGTCTCGTCTCTTCTGCCATTTGCATTATGTGCTCCAACGTTGCCCAGTGAAATACATAAGTAGACATGCACATGCGGCATGTGGCAAGTATGGGATGCAGAATCTGTGGGTGTTTAATGCCGAGTAACAACTCGCTGCATGTCCACATAAAGCGTAGGGGTGCTACTGAAATTATATAACAACTAAGAATTCATTTTTCTCTATAGCAGATGGTATTCTCCAACTTTGCTCAAGCAAATATATAGAAGAACACCGAAGATTTGTGTAGACTCTACCACTGTAGAGCACAACTTGTTCAAGCTTGTACAGCCGAAGCCAAGTCCAACTTTGAGTGTGTGTGTGTGTGTGTGTGTGTGGGGGGGGGCAGGGAAAGGGGAAAGGGAGGCGTTGCCTGTTGTTTGCTCAAATGGAATTTCCAAAGTCGTTTAGCTCCTTATTTTTCTCGTTTCGCTTTTCTTAAATGCCATTTTTTTCCATTTCGTGCGTCCGCATTCAGACAGCTGCCGTTGCCTTTGCTGTTGCTGTTGCTGTTGCTGTTGCCGGTGCTGGTGCCGGAAGCTGCTCCGGGGTGGCTGTGCGGAATTCCTGAGTGGAATAACAGCAAATGCGAGAGCCACAACGATGCCGAGAGCAACATGGCTGACTGCTGCCACATAACCCACCCCTAACACAACGATTCCATGGCCACTGCCATTTGTTTGCTTTGCCGCATTTCTTTGGCTCAGCTCCTTGGCTGCCAACTGTTTCTTCTTCATCAGCAGCAGCAGCAGCATCAAGAGCAGGAGCAGGAGAAGCAGCAATAGCGTCTTCGGTTCTTCCTTTGCTCCGAAATGCCATTCGAATAGTTTGCTTAGGTTCATTTTCCCCTTACCAGAGCTGGATGGGCTAAAACTGAAGCTGAGGCCAACAACAGGATGAGGGTGGGCACGGCCATTGTTGCCAGAGTGTGCGCTCGTAAAGAAGATTTATTGCGAAGACGCGCGCGTTTCTTGGCATTGTGCTAGGGTGGGGGTTGGGTGGTGGGTTGCACGTAGCAAGTAGCAAGTAGCATGCCACAGCAGATTCCATTTCACCGAGCTGCGACCCAAGGAAGGAAATTGGGTTTGCTTTTCCATTTCCCATGCCGCCACTTGGCCTGAGACTTGGCAGGCTACAGCTTACTAAATTGCTTTTGTATGGATAGGGGGACGGACACGGCGGGGGTAGGGGCTCAAGAAAAATTACTTTGCTCACAAAAACAAAGATTGTATCTGTGGGTGTGTGTGTGTGGGTAGATAGGAATACTCTTATTCCTATATCACATTTCTCACATCTGAGACTAATGCGATTGTATTTTTTGAGAGTTTTTCTAATTTGCATTTAATTTTTTGCAGCTGTTACTATCTGCCTGCTGCTTTCGCCTAATTTTGCCGCCTTTAAGTCGTTAAAAATTCTGAAAACGTTTCGCTTAAGTTTAATGATGCCTCACATTGAAAGATAAACATTTAAATGGTCTCGGATTAAACGCACAGAAACACTTTGTATGCAACAGGATGCCGCTTGGTTGAGTTTCTCTACTTCTTCAGGTTAGTTGCTTTCTCCTTCTGCAACATTGGTGGTGGCCACGAGTGGCTTTTATTATAAACATTATGTGCATAGCCTTAATATTGTCAGATACAAATTAAAACTGAGGTACAAATCACAGATTTATTTGTCCCACAAGATAAATGCTTATTTATTAATTTAGACACGAACCATTAATTTGTATTAATAAGTATTTATATATATTTTTAAGTACTTAAAATACACTAAAAAACTTGTAAAAAATAGTGACAGCGCCAAGAACCAAAACTATTTGCAAGCAATTTTCATCCAGTCGATTTTATAATATTCAAATTAATATACTATTCAAGACTGCAAAAACTAAAAGTTTAGAGAGTCTTCTACTCGTGCTTTAGAGCAAAATGTTTATATTTAAATCGCTTAATTATTATTTATCAATTTTATATAATATTATATATTTTATAATTTATGTAGTACAATTGAATTTTCAGCAGAAACTATATCCCACTTGAGTTTCGACAGATTTGAATTATTACTTTATATTTAAGTTATGAGTTTTCTGAAATATGAATATGAATATTCTCAAGGACACTCGTTAGTGTTATTTAAGTTATTATCTTTGCAGTTATTAAATGAAATGAGATCAGTAAAAATACGACCAAGGTTAATGGCCAAAGGCAATAAAAAACACAAAGCATCTTAGAGGATATCATAATTCACGGTTATTTGCCTCACCTGCGTATCCTGCACATCGAATTGTACTGACATAAAAAAACCAAAACAGGTAAAAGATAGAAGTGCAAGAGCCGTAAGTGACCTTCTCACATAGGACACGATACAGCACGAAGTCAAATATATCTAGTTTAAGTACCATTTGCTTAAAGTACAAAAAAATAAGAGAAAGAAAAATAAAACTAAATATTAAAACATGCGCGAGAAACGTTCTTGAAATTTCCCACAAGACCCATAGACGAAAATCGAATCCGAGTCACGAGCTGGCAGCTCCAACTACCTGGCCCCGTTTCCATTTGCTTCACTTGCTTCTCTTCTCTACCTCTGCGCATATCGTTACGGTATTTGCGCAGTCTCAACCTCGTCCTTAATCTCGTATATCCTGCTCGCTTTGCCAGCAGATATGCGATGGGGTAGGGGCGAAAGGGTCCTGCGGCGGCGCCGGTAGAACGCCCATTATAATAAACAACAAGGCGGCGGCTCCATCGCGTATCGCGTTCGTATCTTCGGATGTCCTTTTGCCATCATTGGTGGAGAAAAAGTCAAACGGTTTTTCTTTCATTTTTTTTTGCCTTTTTCTTTTTTCTTGCTCATTTTTTTTGGCGCTTCACTCGCCGCCTTATCCCTTTGGGATTTTTGCGCCATTAACGTGAATTGCTTTTTGGGGAAATTATGTGTACCCCGCACACAGAAGCTTTAATGTTTTGTAAATTCACATAAGGAAACCATTATCACCTGAAATATGAAAGCAATTTTCCTGCATCCTTTCCACTTTGAAGTTGTTGTTGTTGTTCGTCCCTTGGCTCGCTTATCTTCATGTTCTTTCTGTCCCTTCGTCTGCCATGCTGCTGGAATTCGGAATTCTTCAATGTATTGTGTAAGCTGGCTGAATGCAAAGGATTGCTTTAGCGGCTCAACAATAATCGATTTAGATATCAGAATTTGCGCAGAGTTAGCAACTACTCGGTATCCAGTATCGGACCGAGGTTACTCGACCCGAATCATAAGCCAAACCATTAAATTATTTACACAAAGGTATTGATCCACTAATCATGAATGTTTTTCGATTTTCGAAATAAACGACTTGGCTTAAATGTTATTTACATTCAATTTTTATTTTTGAATTCTATAATAAGAGCTTATGAACACTATTTGTTTTTGATTTTTATACTAAGAATTGGTGAATAATTTTTATTTCATGGTTTTTCTAATGAAAATTTATGAATAACTTTATTTATTTTTTCGTGATTTTTTTTAAAATTATAATAATTAAGATCCCTGCAAAAAAATGAGACAGTTTAGAATGAACTTTGAAGCATTGTCTTATACTAATTTTGGCACCAGGAGTTGATTAAAAATTAAAGATAATATAGAGGGTGTTCCACAAAACTCAATCAACTCAAAAGCAGCTGAAAGACAATTGTTGGTATCCTTAAACAAGCAACCATTGCTTTCAAATGTAAATAAATATTTAAAGAAACTCAAAATGTATTGAATTCAATTCAAATAATCAATAAAAATAAACATTTGGAATAGTTATTTACAAAAGCAGTTGTCGGCAAAAGATGTAAAGCTTTTTGGAACACCCCTAATAATGATGATTTTTAAATATTCATTAAATCAAACAATTGAATAGTATTTGCAATAAGATTTCAATTGACAATAAGTTCAATAATACATTGATAATATTGTGAGTTTTTTTTTAGGTTGTGATAACCTTTCGATAAACTCCAATGGTGCTTCGATGTCAATTTTCGGAAGCAACAACTTGAAATGCAGTTGAGGGGGCAGCTGCTGTTTGTGGCGCTTCTTGGTCAACAAGAAAAAGCAAAAGAAGATGACGACAAGAAAAGAAAAGGAAGCAGAATCGGGGAGGGGCAACATCAATTGCTGGCAACATCGTGGTATCGTTTCGTTGGCGCTATTTCGGTGGCCATAACAATTCTCGTAATACTTCGGGCATCGCCGACTAAACGATAATCGCGCGTAAATGCCCCACTAAAATCAATACAACGACTGCGACGACAATAGCAACAAGGACGAGGACGAGACGAGCTCCTTGGTACAGCAACAGCAACAGCGAGTGGCATTCAGTTTCAGTTTCACCTTCGTTGAAGACGTCTTTTCATGTTGCTATCCTTTTTATACCAGCATCTGGTTGTGCACATGCGCTTCCCAAGTGCGACTTCGCTTCGTTCTGTCTTTTGCTTAAGCAGATTTTTTCCATTTTTCTTTTGATTTTGCTCCTCTGAAAATAAGTGTGTCCATTTCGTAGAAGTTCAGTCTATTTGGAGTGTATCAGCAATGGATTTATTTAAGCTCAAACGAGTCTTTGCCATGCGATTGCAAGTTAATGATAAGGGTAACTAGCTATATTCATATTTGCATGATTACAATATTGTCATTTAACATAATTCAATTTTTCTTAGAAGCCATCTGTCAAGTTCTACATTTAGTTCTGACTTTCATGCTGTCTATTCAGAAATAAATGAATAGGCAAAATAGTGACCGTTTTGTTAGGATTCTGTAGCTCAACGTTGTATATTATTTATTTCAAAATATTTTTATTTACATATTTTGAATAAAATCTTCTTTTTCTTATTATTTTAATATATATTCTTTTTAAAAATGCATACATAGTATATGCATCAACTTATTTATAAATTAATTTATATTTACTTAAATCCACAATCACTTTCTTCATAACATTTTCTTTTCAATTTACTTGTATTTTTCGTATTTCCAGATGTAAACAGGATGTTTACATGTGACTCCTGGTTAACGTAGTTAAAAATTGCAATTTAAATGTGACACATTTATGAAGTTACGCCTCTCTTAAAGTTGCACCAACTTCACCAACAACAAGCAACACCAACAGGATGGTCAACGTCGACAACCACAATATCAACACATCAACAACAGCTTAAAAAACGCATAAATATTAATTTGCATTTTCTTAAATGATTTAGTTGCAGATTAATTTCAATTAATGACGATGTCATTTTTGTGATCATTAAGATAAATATAGAGAAATGCTAAGGGAAACAAGTCGAACAGCATGGAGGTAATTGTAACTAACTGTAGTTTATTTGTTTATCAGTTTAAAATTGGCGTGAAAAACATAGAAATATTTCTAGCGTCTTTGCATCCTACTATTTGGATCATAATGAGAATGAAGTGCTTATATTTTCAAAGAAATATTATGTGAAAACAACTTTTCAATAATATTTTTTGTATTAGGATGACTATTATTAACATATTTTTTTATTTGAAGGATAAGCAGTACTCTTTATATATTCAATTATGAAATTAATAATAATATAAGTCAAAGGATTTGGAATTCCTAAGATAAATAATAAGTTTGAAAATGCAGTTTCTTTATGTATGTTATTCTTAAGAGACCATTCGAATTGAATTTTCTAAATGAAGACTTCTCCTTAAATTCTAGAAATAAGAGATTTCACTTAAGAATTATTTGTCCATTGGTAATCCACAATACTGATTGATATTATAATTAATTTTGAAAATGCGCTTACTCACCTGTCGTTAAATAACTGTGTGCTATTGCCATTGTACCTGCCTCATTCTCAGTCTCAATTGTAGACTCAGCTTCCCACGAGCATCGCTGTCGCTGTCGCAGTCGCTGCCGCTGGCAGCGCATGCAAATCGGACCAGGGACAAACAGTTGACATTTTGTGGCCGCAGCTGAGCGACAAATATACGAGTAACCATAAAAATAGTTTATGACTTTTAATTACGGGCTCAGCATGAGGTCGCCAAGTGAATCGTCGTCGAAGTCGATGTCGAAGTCGCTGTCGAAGTCGCTTCTGAGCAGCAGCCAACCGCGGGCAAACGCACAACTGCCATTGGTAGAAGAATGCGTCAGGAATTGAAAGAGAGCCATGTTGGTGCCTGGAGGAGACGTGAGTCCAGGGCTCAGAGGATAGCAGGCTGCCCTTACTTTTGTTTCTGCGTAGTTATTTATTGGTTTTTTAAGCCACCATTTTTGTGAATGCGCCGTCTTTGTAATTTCTTTGAATTATATCTCAATTCATGCCCGACAATAAATTTGATAAATTTCTCATTTTGTTTACCTGCCTGCTGTGTTCTTCGAATGGATCGACTGTATACAGGGGAGGGGCAAAGGCAAGGGCAGGGGCAGGAGAATAAATTAATGGATGACATCGCCATGTGCGTTGCAACTCGGCGACCAGGGTTGCCGCTGATTAAAATGTTCGGGTCGAGTTCCTTGATCGTTAATTACAAATGCGGCTCGATCTCAGGCGATCCAACCGATAAATGAAACTAAATTTAAATGTATAATTCAACTGACTCAAATGGAAAATTAATTACAAGTACGAGTTTATATGAATATGCAGAGGCTGAAATGAATGACTACATCTTCATGTAATTAATATGATATTTGAATTGTTCGCTAATTGCATTGCAATTTAAAATGTCCGCAGAATACTTATCAATTAATCGTTTAAAATTTTAATAACATGTGCATATTAGGTGTGCAACAAAGTTGCCAATAGCTTGCTCCATAAATAAGTATTAAGCAATTTTGACATATGGTAAACATCATGCACCAAGCTTATACATATTAATAGGTAACATAACTCTGTACCATAAGCTATGCAAGCTCTACCAGAAAGTTGCGAAAAAGTTGTATAAATGATGATTGATATGTTACCATTTTATTTTACAATAAAATGTAATTTTCATCAAAAACAAAAAAAAAGAGTTGCTTATTTGATATAACTATTTTATAACCTATTCAATGGGCCATGGACAAATAGGCTTTCTTGTCAATGTGGATTTCACCTGCTCCAAATTAAGGATGCTCCACTGCTAACCTCCTCTCCTGGCTAAGAGAATTTTTCATGGTCAACTAGTAAGGTTTCCGAATGGACATACCACATCAAATTTTATTTCCAGCTTGTAATCTAACAAGAGGCATTAATCCCTTGAAATTTCAATGTGCCAGAGACAGATCCTTACAGATGAAGAATATGCTGGGAGGTATATTCGGTATGATCAATAAGGATATTTTTTTAATGATATTCCATTTTTGTTCTGACATTCAAGTCAAGCAGAAATGAGAATAAAAGTACTTCCAATATTGGATCTCTCAGCAAGTTGCTAAGTCCAAGCCATATATTGACATCTGTAAATATTTAAGTGTGCCCAGGATCCCTTAGCAATCATTCAGACACGCATTCGTGTAGCTGTATCTGTATCTGTTAGTGCACATATGTATATGTATCTTTATTTGTCTGTCTGTGTGATCTTCTGGCAAGTGCAAATATTTATGCGTATTTGATAGCACTAATGGGCCATTAAATGCGTACGCAAATACAAACACACACACATGCAGGGATGGGATGTGTGTGTATTTGGGTGTGGGTGTGGCAAGGATGAAAATGTACCTAAGCGAATCTAAATGGCATCAGGGGCGCAGAACATGCAAAATCATGTACTCGTAAATCTCTTTAATGCCAACGGCCTCCGGCCAAAGCTGTGAGACACCAAGTGGGCGCAGGTGGAGGGATATTGTGGGAGCCCGTTCCCGGGATGTTGTTGGAGTCCCGGTTGCCAGTTCCCGGGTCCGACCACGACCCGCCCACATGCAATCACATGGTAGATGCTTGTTTACCCCCGAGCCAAAAGAAGAAGAGCTCCGGCATGTGGTTGGGTTGCTTGCGTAATGAAATTGGATATGTGTGTGTGTGTGTGTGTCCGGATACTGGAGAGGGTGAATGTGTGTGTGTGTGTGTAAGGTGCTTTCGAATACGTATTACGTAACTAACGAAAATTAACGTTAATAGCCCTGAGTATCAAAATAATGGCTAGCAGCTCCGCTGCCAGTTGCCTGTTGGTTGCCCTCTCATCTCGGCCGTGTTTCGGATTGGATGGGTCGTCGTCATTGGGGGCAAGAGATGTGGCAGGAACCGTGGTCGGGGCTGTCAGCCATATAAATTGCAAAAACTCATTCCGGACTTAGGCAAAACGTGAAAATATTGTTACGACCTCTTGTGCTGCTTCTGTTGCCGTTCTCCCCATCTCTGGTTGCCACATTTTGTGTAGCTGCAGCTTCGGCAGATTCCGCCCATCGAAATAAATTTGATTTTAGTCGCAAAATTACGATATTCGTGTACTTAATTGAGAAAAGTGAGCAGCAATTTTTAATGATGTTGTGATTGCAAACAACAATCTCAAGTTAACATTTTCGTGTGCCGGACACATTTCCGTGCATCCGGGGGGAAGAAGATAAAAGTAGATGATGACAATATTTAAGAATGCTGATCACACTTAATAAAAGAGTGGTTGATACTACAACCAGTCAGTTGTGGAAAAGATTGGGAAATAGTAGTGGGAATATGCAATTCGATATTCAAATTAATTCTTATAATATTTTTAAAGAGTTTTAAAGTAAAGCACGCCACATAACATCTCCTAAGATGTGCGAATTTATGTGAAAGTACAAATAATTGATAGATACATTCAAGTAAAGACATTCTAGTGTGGTTACCCATAAAGCAGAATTACTTGTGAAGAAAAGCCTAAGATAATGGCAAATCTATCATAGAAAAACATAGAGTTTATTTTTTATCCAGATCTCTAAAAACAATCATTGATAAATAGCTGCCTATAATTTATTTACTTGCCTTTCCGAATTATTTGTAGAGGATATTTAACATCCTGTACATTCATGAAAATGAAGAAAGATCTTTATAATTATTTGTAAAAATTTGATAATTTTCCGAGCCCAAACTTTGGGCTTAAGTACCCTTTAAATCTAAGTCTTGCTTAGTGCTTCAAACCACCAAACCAAACATCTATAACATTTTGCGAGGTTTACAGCCTTGCCTTGTACTTTAATGCATGTTCAATTAGATTAAAGTATTGCATATTTACAGAGTGCAATTGCTTTTGAACAAAATTAAAATTTCAATTTGAAATCCAAAATGTGGAAATGTCCTGCAGGACCATCCCGGCCTCACATCCGAAGTCGCAGTCCAATATTTTGCGCACTTTGTGTGCGTACGAGTATATCGTTAATTTTTATTGGACAGCTTTTGAGATCCTTTTCGCATTGAAATCGAATGAAATTCAGTTGGTTGTTTGCTTGTTGCTGTGGCTGATATGGTCTCCCGGGATGGTTGGATAAATGGAAACTGCGTGCGGTGGGATACGTTCAAAGGAGGGGTTTACTGTACTGTGTTCGAGTTTGTGTTTGTGTTCGACTACGACCAAAACGCAATAAGCAGTTAAAAAATACTCGTAATTGCAACGGGAATCATGGCACTCGAAACTCCCATGGTTCATGCCCCATATGAGTTGTTATTGTTGTTGCTGTTCTTGTTGCTGTTGCTGTTGCTGATGTGGAACGTGAGCATTGTCATCTACAACGACAACAACAAAAACGATCCACTGTGGAATAATATCTTGGAAAATTCATTCATGTAAAAATGAAATTGCTTCACGAGCTGCCTTCCTTCAGATTCTATGCATATTATTGGCCAATTTTACAAGCCATACAGCGAAACCTTAAAGCTCTTACTAAAAATCTTAATTTTTGAACCTTAAGCTCTAAAGATTTCCTTATTTTCCATCACTTTTTAAAAACTGGAGTGAAAAAATTCACGGATAGTCGTACACTTTGGGTGTAAGAAAGTGTAGACAAATTATTATTATGGCACAGTTAATGCTTTTTTCTAAAATATCCGCACAATTTCTGTATTTTACAAAAATAAGAAGAAAAAACTACGGGTCGGAGAAGCGAACGCATCTCACACATTTTTCTTTTAATACTCTAACTGAACAGCATATTTCTGGACATTTTGTAACGTAGATTCTTCTTCAATGATAGTGGTTTTCTTGCCACAGATACTCGATGTCTTTCTTTTAAATAACTTATATTCTAAATATGGTTTTCAAACAAAAAGAATTTTAGTTAAAATTATATTTTTTTAACTCTTTTTGATGCCCTTAAAATTTGCAGTGCATATACAGTTCGGCTATTTCCAGATGCCTTTCTGTTTGCTTCTTTCTCTTTAGTGAGTTTGAATTTTCTTTTTGTCCGTTCGTTATTGCTATAATATTGTTTGGCCGTGTGCGGACCTCACTGTAGCTCCTTTTGTTGCTGCTACTGGCCTTTGTTGTTCTTGTTGTTGTAGTTATAATGGGCTAGTGGCAACAACGGCAGCAGCAGCAGCAGTTATTCTGTGCCCCGCCACCGGCAACGGCAGCAGCAAAATGTTGCCCAAATGGGTTCATATTTTGACGTTTAATGTAGCGAAAATGAAGCAAGGATTTATGAAATGCGCACGTTGCCCTCACAGACCATGGACTAATATCAAAATGGAAGCGAATATTCCCTTCTGAAAGATGGCAAAAATTGCAAATCAAAAATCAATTGCATTATTAGAAGCCATTGGAAATCACAGGGGCGTACAAATATATATCGAGTAACTCAATTGGATGCCAAGCGGATTGTCTAGAGTCTAGACTGTCTAGGGTTGTACATTTTGCATTGTCTACCACAATTACAACTTTAAGAAGATCTGAAACTTTAGTAAGATTTTCTCTTTGGAGGCTGTCAGGTGGCACCAGTGGCATTTATGGGCCGTAGGAAATGATGAAAATGCCACTCGAAGCTGGCTTAAATATGTCTAATCGACTGTTTTGGGCACTTGACGGCAGCAGTTACCAGTGTACTCCCACTTGGGCTACCCGAGGGACTCCATTCTGTTGCCCGCCCGTCAGGGGATCAAGCAAATTGCGAAAACTATGTGCAAGATGGGCTGTTATTGCAGCAAAAACGCTTGTAATGATGACTCTAAGTGCCGTTTCCTTGAGTGTATTACCTATAAAAAATTTATACAAAGATGCTGCCAAATTACCCGTACACAAAACTGAGACTGTGTGTACATCCCACCACCAAGTCACGCCGTCCCCTCATCCCCCATCCTCACTAAATAGATACAACAACCGACAAGCGTGCTATGGCGGCCACCTCATCAACTTCACCTTTGTGCCGAGCTGCGATAAGAATGCCGAAGGCTGGCTTTCACTTGCTTCTTCGCCTGGCGATAAAATGCAACATTAAATTGCTGATTTTTTTCTTCCTTTTCTGTTGTGCCCCGAGCGTGAGTCGCAACCGGCGACCCTCAAGTGGCAGCAGTTCATTAGGGTGGCATTCTGGGTTGCTTGCCAATGGGCAATGCATACCAAAAGGTTTCTAGCTGGAGACAATCACCACAAGTGGCTCTTTGCCACGATTCCTGCTCTGATTCCAGACTCTTGCATAGAAATTGCAATTATTATTTTCGTAATTATCAGATCTCTTCGCTAAAGCCGCAAGAGGATAACTGGGGTTCACATATAGATAAGTAATATAAATATTACTTGTATTTATATTATTTATATTATTTATATTATTTATATTATTTATATTATTTATTGGGTATCATTAATTCGATGGATTTCAATAGAAATCACTACATTTAAATAACACATATGTATTCACAGGCGTCCTAAAAGTTCCTTTAATTTGAGTTTCAGCCCAAAACCGTCTTAAGCTTTACTCAAACTCAAACTAAGTGGAATGTAGCGAAAAATGTATTCAATTGAAATTTTCTGTGTACGGGGGATTTTTAAGCCTAATTCAGTTTACTTAGTCATTGATTTAAGTTATTTCATTGAGCTTTTGAATTCAATTCTTATTCATAATTTCAATAGAATTTTCCTTTGCTAATTAAAGTCACGTTTTGTGCCCTTGCTACTTATTAAACACCTTTGTTTTAAAATTGATTTGACTGTACGTTTTTTCAATATAAAGTTAAATAAACGACTGTTGTAATTCGCACCCGATTCACAGCAAAAGTGCTAAGAAATTTTTTAAGCTGATTTAAATATAGTTCTTTATAAAGATAGTAGAAAAGATAAATTTTAAAAATTAATTTACTTTTAAGTCATTTTAAATATCTTTATTTCATGCTATACCCAAACTAATTGGGCTCTCCCTTAACTCTTCGTTTGTTCTTAACTAAAAACATATCAATTCTTATTTGAAATTAGAAATTAGAAAGAGCCCAGCCATTTCACATGCTCAAGCTCGTCCTGTAGCGTGCAGGGTTATCCCTTAGCGCTCGTAGTTTATGTTTACGTAGAAATTAAAATAAACGCCAGAATGAGATTTATGCAATGTTTGTATTAAGCCGCTGTCCACGCGGAGCACCAACGCCATCAAAGAGCAACCCAAGGACAACAACAACAACAACAACAACTACAGTAGAAATCAGGAGCAACAAGAAAACAATCCAAACCCACCACCATGGTGGCTCAACTCGGGCGGCCATCACGAGTCTGTGGCAGCATAAAGCGCAGTTCAAACCCATTTGGGGTGATATCCATAATGGTCGAGCCAGCGACTGCGTCAACCCGAGCCCGCTTTGTGTTTGCTTACACGCGCCACCAACTTCAGCGGGTGGTGGTGGTGGTTTTGGTGGTTCGCTGTCTGCTTCTGCTGGTGGTCCTGCCAATGGATTTAAATTCTAATCTAACAGGCACAACAGAGCCAACATAGTAGAGACCGCTCCGAACGCCGCTCACACTTATCCGGCATGGCGGTAATAGCTTTATCTGCCGACAGAATTATGGGCAGCCGCTTGATTCATGATTCGGCATTGTGAACGTTGTTGAGCTTTTGTTGTCACTCGTTCCAAATTCCGTTTCCGTGAACCTTTCACGGGTTCTGGTCGCTTTTGGGGTTGGCCACCCCCACGGGGGACAGGAAACTCTGGTGCTGCCACTGTGACGTTCAGTCGTGAATTTGAATGGATGCATTGGCCATCATCAGCCAGGAGGTTACGGCTACGGTACAGTGCGCGTCACCAGTATAGCATCATGTAGGTATAACCAATCACATCAAACTTGTATAAATTTGTAGGAACTAGACTGCTTTTAATATGAAATGTCATTTCAGTCTTTATATGTTTTATATATTAATTATTATTAATATATAAATATTAATTATAATATATTAATTATTATTAATGCGCTTAAAAATAGTGCGTTTGTTTGTTTAAATACAGATATATATATTTAATTTTTCGGTGTCCATATATTTATGAACTTCATTTTAATGCTCATAGAAAAGCGCTGATCAACTATGAAGCTCTGCGATGAGCGGGCGGAGGTCACACTGCAATATTTTGCTATCTGCACGCGCAACAGAGGATATCCTGTTCTGCTAGAGAAGGCTCGGGCTCCACAAAGGCTGCTATGTAGAATACACAACCTCGATGGCACATGGAAAATCGATTTATACAACAATAAGACAGGACAGCAGGCAGGGTACTAAGCGGAGTTGGGGTTAGATCTGGGGTTGTTTGTTTAATTTTCCGCAGTGCAAGTGATGAAAATCTATTGAATGTGTGGCCATGCTGGAGTTTCCGTCATTTTGGTAGCGCACTGTAAAAATATTTACTCAATGCAGTAACTGAGCTGCCAGCGAGGATTGAAACGGAAGTTGGTTCAAGACCCAAGGCGATGACGACGAGACGATGATGACGATGAGCGGAGACTTTGCCTGCCAATCCTGTGCGATGTTACACAGAAGGGGACGGGGACAAGGACAGAATGACTGGCCGTGAATGATACGCACTCGTTTAAATTGCCATTTAATGTCAATCCAATGACAGTTATTTTAATTGTGTTTGGGTGTTGAGACAATTTATGCTATGGCTGTAATTGTTATAGCTATTGCGATGCGAGTTCCTGATATTAAAACATATGTCTAGCAACAACTTGTAAGATTTGAGACTCATGGTGATTGGGAAAATAAGGTTTTACCTTTAGAAATATCTTAGAAATATATATATATTTTTTTTTAGAATATACTGGAAACATCTAAAAACAATTTATATAAAATTCATTACCGATCTGATAAAGAAAATAAAAATCTTGTATCTGTGAGGTGAAAAATCTCTAAAATATTGTGAAATTATTTTAAAAATACTATCTTATACTACTATTAAAATACCTATCTTCCGTTTTCAAAATACATTTAAGTTAGTCAAAATTTAGCGTTTCCTATATTGCCACTATTATTTGGGGCCCAATAAACTGCGAGACTAAGAACTTCGCTCCTGTTTTCGCTGCCAAAAACCAGTTTTGAGTCTCTATGCAGACGTATAAGCAGCGCAGGAGCGGCCAGGTAGGTTTGTTTATGGCTAAGACGGTCTCCCTAGCTCCAATTGCGATCCACAGGCATTTCATCAACATCCACAAGCACACATACACACACAGCCCACGTTTTAAAGTTTTGGTTTGTTGGGAAGAGGGAGGGGTATCTGATTGTGAACTCCATGACCACCGCTTGGTGCACTCACATGCCGCTAGATGGCGCGCGGGTCAATTTAGTGGAATTAATGGAATTGGAATTCATGGCGCGGAAATTGAATTTATGCGCCTCGCTGAGCCGCGCCGACGGGCCGGCGGGCAATCGGATTTAAATGCGCCATTGAACGCTTCGAAATGGCTGCGATTTTCAACATTGGCATTGGCAAATGCAACGGGACTGTGTCGGGACTGGCACTGCCGTCCCTTGCCTACCAACAGGACCACCTACCGAAAGGGCCACCTACTAGTTAAAAGGGCCAACAAAGTTTGTCGAACTGTACTCGTAATGTCACAAATAAGGAAAGGGCTTCCTATAGAAATGCCAGTACGAGTAATTAAAAACACGTTTGTCCTTTTTGGGTGGTGTCCCAAGAGCAGGACCATAAGACAGCAACAAAAGTTGCTCACATTCCGTTGCTGTTGCATGGGAAAAGTTGAAAATAAACTTTGCGGCATGACAACGACAACAAAAACAAAAACAGAAACAACAACAACAACAACACATTCACATAGCTCGGTGATGTCAACTCTGGCGTTTGGTTTTCGCATTCCCATTCTGCTTTTTCCACTTCCTTGTCTTTGTTTTGCTTTTTGTCCCGTTGCCGTTGCTCACCTTTTTCCCGTTTGCCAGTTTAGTGTTTGGTTGTCGTGTCGCTTGTCGGTTGATTAACGCCAAAAGGACACGATATGTTTTTGTTTTCGGCACTTTTTCTTTCCGAATCGGATGAAAATATTTGAAATATGCGAAAAGTAAATGGCAATGAAAACGTGTAAGATCGATAATTAGGGTTAGGGTTGGTATACGGATAGCTAATGAACAACAAACTTTCTGAGTAAAGAAACAGCTGCAAGCTCTTAAATATTACAATTTATGACTAGCTCCAACTGTCCTGAACAGAATTTACCTCTGATTTTCATTAGATTTATAGAATATTTTTCTATTTTTGTATTCACTTCTATAAAATACTTTAATTTACATCCATCTTTTGATTTATTCAAAGATACTTTACTTTTAACAAAATTAATAGTGAAATTTTGCTTGTACATCACTTTATTTAAGTATTGGTTGAATATTTTCATAATTTGCGACGCCATTTCCTTTTAATGCAATGAAACACTCGAAAAGTTGAATTTATGCGAAGAACTTGGCCAAGAAAGGACTTTTGGCAAAGTGCTGAATTGTCCTGTTAGAGACAGGACTTGCGTTCGGTCTTTTGGGCCGTGGCCAAATTGTGCAAAGTTGCGAACTTTGTACGAATTAATTTGTTCAACTTTTCCTGATATATGAAATGAATAAGTGAGGGGTGTTTGAATGTTTGTGTGTGTACGACCGCTAAGACCGCAATAAACCCACATGAGCCCTGGAAAATAATTCCGAGTGTCGGCCAGAAATCCAATCTCACAAATCACATCGATAAAGCGCCAAAAGGCACGCAACCCTTTCGACGCTCCAATACACATACAAACTCATTCACAAACACATATCTAAACACATATATGGCCGCTATAAGCTTGCCTTAATTACACTTTACAGGCCAACCCTTAGGCCGGTGTGATGCTGGAGAATTCCACCCACAATGGCCGACAACCCGGGGACAATCCGAGGAAGACATGCGAGACAATTAAGCATTCATGGTCGGCCTCACGGTTGAGCTTAAATTTTGACATTTAGTTGTTTATTTTGGGTCGCAGGGACACGTTGATATGGTCCATAATCAGACACACGTCCTATGTCCTTCTCTTGATCCTGGCGACCATTTTATAATGTGTATATAGCAGCTTAGTGCACCCGGGAGACCCATTGTCGTCGGCACTAAACAATTTTATCATTTTTAATCATCAAAGTGGATTTTTCCCTCTTTGCCCAGATCCTTACCGATGACACAGAGTCGGATTAAAAAGACATATTAAGCTATTATCAGACTCTGAATACATGTACGTAGTATTAGAAAGAGAGTTGCAACTGTGACAAAGAGTTGGACAATTCATGAATACTCGAGCTCAGACTTCTCTCGTTCACTCGGTGGATTTAAAGCCCTCCACGTTGCCAAATAAAAATTCATTCGCCGCAGCAGAGTGAAAATATCTCAGCGTATGTATAAAACATGGTCTGCTCTGCCGGGGAAGGGATCGGGAATGGGCACGGACACGGGCACGGACACGGGCACGACTGGGTACTTGGAACAAAGGATTGCTGCCAAATTGGTCTTGGCCAGGCAGCTGAGCACAGGAGGAAGCAAGGGAAAAGAAGAGCTAGTGCTCATGGTTAATGCATGATTTAATGTAATTTGGACGCTTGCACGCATTCTCCAATCTCTTCAACCTCCATTTTCGTTGTGTGCTGTGGTTGCTGTTGTTTTTGGCCTGGTCCAAGCCAATTTGGCAGCGCATCAACACGCCATTTGGGAACCAGAGCCGAAGCCGGAGCTGGCAGTTGAAGTTGTAGCTGTAGCTGGAATTTAACGCAGGTGCGGCAAGAGCCGAGGTCAGGCCAAGTTGCTGGCTCAGCTGAGGCAATGCGCAAATTTCCATTAATGGTCACATCCTTGGTGGCAAATTGGAATCAGTTTCAGCGGCACATAACTCTGCCCCGACGGCTACTTAACTGCCGTTTATAGCGTTTGCCTGCATCACTAGAAATGCCTCTACTTCGATTGTTTGTGTCTGTTTCTGCTCCCTGCCTCATGCCTCATGCCTCAATTCGCCTTCATACCTCGCAGACATCAAAGATCCATTGTTTTCGTCATAGCGCGGGTACGCTAATTTGTTAAACTATTGCCTAAAGCTTAAAATTACCTAAGAATTTGTATTCAACGAATTTTGAAAAGTTCTTGATATATACCCTGTACTGCATTAGGTCTTGGGAATATTATACTAACTGCTGTTAATGAATTTTTTGTTAAATAAATTCCAATTTTTATTTTGACTATAGAAAAATATAACAAAAAGCATTTCAAATATATCAGTGTCGATTTCATTGTGGATTAGAATATTTAAAACCTTCAGATATAAAATAATAACAAACTTGAAAATCTATACAATTTTCTTTAATTTTTAAATAATTTATTTAAAAGTAATCAATAACTAATTTTATCTCCTGAAAGTTTCGTGGAGAAAATAATCAAAACATAATAAATATAATTATGAACTCCATTCATAATCGAAACATAATAAATAATAATAGACAGATAATTATATCAGTAACAGAAACATACAAATAAATTAATTATAAATGCAGAATTTAAAAAGTTAAAGAGATACTTTTTCTTTCGATTTAATCAAGGTTTAAATGTTTCAAGCGATAAGAAACTCCCTCAGTAATTTCAGTTTGAGACTCAACAATGGCCATATCCATTGTCCTTGGCTGTCAGGAAACTGTAAGTGTATGCAGAGTAAGAAGAAGTTTTGTGCATTTAATTGGCCATTTGGCTGATCAAGTTGCACGTGGTAAGCAGAGTAAAAGTTTTAGATAGAAATGTCGTAATTGCAACACGTTCAACGTACACCGTTAACTCCATTAGTTGTATACCACAAGTGGGAGTACGGACAGTAAACGTATTCAGTATCCATAGCCATAGCCGTAGCCGTAGCCGTATCCGTATCTGCCTTTTGCCTGTTGTGACTCACAATTTTAGAATTAAAACCCCAAATGCATAAATTGCCGTAAACCGCAAGAAACTTTGGCCTGCCCTGGGGCTGCCTGGGTTAGCCTGGTTTGCTTTGGCTGGCCTGAAACGGAGCTACGGCTCCTCCGGCAACAGATGGAGATGCTCTCGAAGACGCAGGCACAAAAAGCTGCTTAATTTAATGTTATTTGCGTTTTAGCATATAAAGAATTTTGTGTCTTAATCTTTTGACTTTGCGGCAGCATTCGACTCTGACGCTTTGAATATGCTAGCACTATTTATGCCCCAGACGTGAGTCGAGACGTGAGCCAACCTTATATCCATTGAATCGCAGTTGAGACTGTCGTGACTGGCTGCACTTTGAAGAGATCTCTCCTCTCTGCACTCAGTCTGTTTCAGTCCTCGTTTACTCTGTTTGTGCATCACCAAAAGGGATGCAAATTTATTTCTTCATTTGCATATTTTAAGAAGCTCGATACGATATATATTTTCGCCATCTTTTGCCGACGCCTCGATTTCCAATATTCATGGGTCTCCTCGATTGAGGTTCCATTGTGTACCTAATCCTCAGCCCAATCTCTCACACTCTCTCTCTCGCAGTCTCTCTGTCTCTAGATTGAGCCCAAACCCTTCTCTACCTACTGCCAGCTTGATGAAACTTTATGAACTTTGGCTTTGCCGCTGCGAGTGTACTATAAATTTTGGGCTGTTCGCCTGATTGCCATTGTCGTTGTATTTGTTGTTGCTGTTGTTGTTGCTTTTGTTGTTGCTGGCCCCATCGTGCATGTAAATTGTATCTGTATCTTTTCAATTGTGCGCAATCAGCGAAATTGTAACGCAGCTCGTTTTTCACCAGCTCCTCCAAAGCAAGCCCGTTCCCGTTCCAAGCTGATCCACCATCTCTGACGCATCATGAACATAAATATTGTAGCATTCGAAAAGCATAAGATCGAAAATGTTTTAATTAAATTGAAGCAGGAATTAATATTGTAAAATGAATATAATTATACCAAAGTACAGTCAAACTATTTTATAATGAAATCAAACTTCAAATGGCAGAAGAAGCAATCACTTAGACCTCTAGATAATTGCGTATTCCATTGAAATGAAACGCGGCATAAAATAATGCGTTAACCTCCAGGGGAGTAACATTGCTTGGACAGAAATCACATTAGAATGCTGTCCATATCCTTATTGATTTATAATACGAATGGGAATCGACTCGGCGACACTCACTAATAACTCATTTAAGGCGAATGCCGTGCGAGGAATCGAAAGCGATTATGCAAATGGCAGAAAAGGGGCATCGAAGAAGTGGGGGAAAAGAACGCGTCACGCGTCCCATAAATATCTGCAAATGCTTCTAATAATAGCACAATGGAGTTCTGACGACTGGAAATGGAACTTGCAACTGGCAACTCTAATGAAGCGTCAGCAATTGAGGAACCATTCGGTTTGCCGCCATTTGCTGGCAGTAGCATGGAAATATGGAAGTAGCATGGAGGTTGCAGGTTGTGTTTTTTATTTAATTTTTAATCTGGCAAAATTTATTTCACACTCGTTGCAAGCACAACCTCGCCTCGCCTCACCTTGCCCCTCCCCTTCATGACATTTGCAATTGTGTCAGCGGCTTCCGGGCGTATTTATGAGTTGCGGGCCGGGACATTTGAGCCATGTTGATGCGGCCAGACAGATATTGTTGGCATGGCAAATTGAAACTCGGATTTAATTTCAGTATGCTGCTCGCCCGTAAATAATGCAATTACTCATCCGTGTTGCAATCTTCTGATAAAAATATTTAATTGGCTTTTTACATATTTTTTTTGCTTTTCTTGTTTTTTTTTTTTAATGCCGACACTGGATATATCGAAACGCATTTTTGCTACCGCGCATAAATCCTTGAATATATATTTTTCCACTCGCTGATGCAAAAACCTGATAAATAATTTAATCGAAATTGTTTCCATTAAAAGCGAAAAACAACAGAAAAGTAGAAAGAAAAAAAATTAATATCACGCACTTCATTTAATTTTAATTTATAATGACGCCGCTGCCGCTAGTCAGCTAGTCGACCAGCCCCAGTCATGTTTTATGTCTAGGATCGCCTCTGGCCAAATCCGTGCTGGCTCTAGTCGAATAGATTGCCAACTCGACCGCCCATTCGGCCAGTGATCTCATCTTACAGCATTGCATGTTGCAGTTATTTTTATAACTAAATTATATACGCCTTGTCTCTGGGCCGAGCCTGAGTCTCTTAGCCAGTCTCTGAGCCTCACATTGGAGTCAGCCAACCCAATGTCGACTTGAGCCTCTGTTTTTGGTTCGATTTATGGCGCACAAGGAGCGCGAAACCATAAACAGCTTTTATGGCGTTCTACTGGATTATAGCTAAGCCAGTCCATCCTCAGTCCTCGTACGATCCGATCCCTTTTTCTCTCATTCTACACAGCCCAGTAATCCTTTTGATTTAATCAATTCCATAAATTTGTGGCCCACGTGCAATTGTTTGTTAGTTGCAATGCCTCGTTCGCATTGAGTTTCAATTAAATATTCAAGTTGTTGAATTTTCTTTTTACGGCAAACATTTGTTGGTTGCTGAGAATCGATGGCAATAAAAGTCATTAAACATGAGTTTAATGCAACAGTACTCCAGATCCTACTTTTAACTTAAACATCGTTTTATTGTTTAATTAAAATTAAATTTAAATTGAATTCATTGATTCCTAGTATTGCAAGCTACAAATATTAAAGCTATTTATAATTATTTTATATATTTATATTTATTATATATTTATATTTAAATTGAATATTTATCGCTTAACTCACGTTTTCCACTCTTTACTTTGGAAAATGCTTTATAACTTATGCTTTAATAAATGAAACGAAAAATCGATGACACGCCCTATATAAATATCGATCTAAACTAAAATAAATACAACATTTTCTATTCAAGCTCAATGCATTTATTGGCATTTGTATAATGAGAAAATGTACTCGGATTGCCGGTATACTTTAATATACTCTACTTATAATAGTATATCGTCTCTATATTTGAGGAAAACTTTAAGTCAGTGTTACTGTTGTTGTTGTTGTTGTTATTGCCGACTGTCGTGTTGTGCTTGTACTGTTACAGAGTCCCCTGTTGCCCCCTTGGGTTTATTCATGACGCATAAATCTGGTCGGCAACACTTTATGCGAATACACAAACAACACGCCACCACTCGCCATGTACTCCTCGTAAATTTCGCAAGAGCAACTTTTTTACGAAATTAAATCTTGTTACACCAACAACATAGGCAGCATGTAAGCGACTCCATATATATACAAATATATATATGTAAGTATATAAATATATATATGTTGGTGTTGGTTGCTACGCAAGTCGCCGCTCTGTCGTCTAAGGCAAAGTTTTTGGAGCCAAATCTGAAATCTGGTCAAGCTTTGAGTGGTGCCAGTGGGGCGAGGGGGCCTCGTGTTGTTTGGTGGGTGTGTTGACTTGGGCGTACGCGTGTTTATTGCGCCGTTGCCGTCGCCAGAGGCAAGAGATTTAGCATTCGAGCAGCCGTGCCACATAAATTGCCACAGCCCAGAAGGAAAAGGTGGGCGGATAGTGCATTCAGCTTATGTATCAGTATCTGTACCTGTATGTGTGTGTGTGTGTAGGGTATAAGAGGGTTCTCTAGGATCTGTGGATGTAGGATCTCTAGAGCAGCACTACAGTTGCCACGGCTGATGTTGCATGTGCTGCCCCTTGCAAACAAGAGCATAATGAATGCGGTCAGCTAATTGTTAATGCACTCGCCATTATGACCACACAGCGGCAAACTCGTAAATGTAAAATTCATTTTAATTAACCCTCATATATTTCACTTAAAGCATTTCAATGCAAATTGCAACACCTAACCAACCCACCTTGCCCCCACCATCATCTCTACTTGCCATATTAAATGTAATTATTTGGCACAAATTGCGTGTTTAGGATTAATTATGATATGGATAGCCTAATAACGCGATTCTAAAGTGCAAAAAACCACATTTGAAATTATGTGCCGCTTTAAATGCATGTTGATTGGTGGATTTCATATTATAGAAACTAACCACACGTCCAAATTGAGTCCGACCTATGCGTGATTTGAATTTAATAAGCTTCTGGCTTAAATGCACTAAACAATTTGTTTCGCTTTTGGGCTTATCGTTTATAGTCAAAATGTATATACTTAGATCGAGAAACAGAGGCAGTAAAAATTAAGACAGTTAAATTTGAAACAAGCTTGATAAATTGTTGATTGATTTATTGATATCAAATAATCTACTAAATATTGTATGAGAAATTGCTTTTGCGTAGGCTATTCCATTAATACAGACCTCTTTGCTAATTTTAAATCGATTTAAATGTAGCTTAGTAGTTGCCTTCTATATAATTTTAATTTTTAAATAAATTCCCTGTTACTTTTATTTTTTAAATTGATAACTTTTTATTACAAAATCGACTCACAAGACACATAAACTCCTTTTAATTACACAAATTCATGTTCGTGTTTATGTAAAATCTGCACTCGTTCATTATTAAGTGAAACCCAACGCTAGATATTGGAAGTGGTCTATAAAACGGACTGAGTTAGAGGAGGCACAGGGAACAGAGGATGCCAGACATAGTCTGGTCATGGGTCAAGCTGTTGCAGCAGAGATTAAATTTGCAACGAACTTGCAACAATTGCAACACACGACGACAACAACGGCTTCAATGGCCACAGGCTTTTGGGAGGTTCGAATTATGCACTTCATAAATTGAAACTGTTTTGTGGCAGGGGAAGGTCAATTCAGTGCAGCTGGAACCTTGGCAATAATCATTATGCACGACTTTCACAGCAAATCTGCAAAGGGCAGGTTGCATCATTTTCCACACCTAATAAAAAGATGAGCCAAAAAATAAATCATAATTATGACAAAAAAGAATAGTCAAGGTTGACCAGAAGGTGAGGTCAGGTTCTCAATGCGCATACAGCTCATTAAAAACGCACAAGTGCAGGTTCCTAACGATCCATCAACAGCTGAGTTTGAGTCTTTCTGAAACTGTCCGTCTCATTCGCTCATCTTACTGTCTCACTCTGGCAAAGGTGATGGTGTGTTGCACCTTTTTTAATGGCCGACAGTGTTGACGACGAGTTGACCTTGGTGCAAATTTTAAGCGGAAATTTTGAGCAGACGATTTTTTACGATCTTTTTATGGCAAAAATATTAAAAAACAAAAGAGAAAGAAAAATATTCCCGTCGCGTTTCACGGCGCGTAGCAAACGGTTTTGGATTTGGTTTTTTAGCTGCAACCTCTGGAAATTTATGATTTATGATGATGTCCGTGACCCTTTAGCAAACACACAAGATCGCCATCGGGTATAGCATCGCTTCAGAGATCGGCGACTGCTGTTTTGTAAACACTCAGTATGAATCCCAGTACCTGACCGCTTAGACGTCCCGGCTGAACTTAAAAAAACATACTATATTCGCGACGGTAAATGCATTTTTAATGTAAATAATTTAAAAAAGTATTTGAAATATGGCAAAAATGTTAATAACATATGGTATTGGAGTACACATTTGATAATGTGTAGAATAGTGTGTCCAAAGTGCATGTGTGAGTGTTATGTTCATCAGACTATATTGTGAAAAGGGTTTAGTAATGCTAGTGAATATTTAAATTAGTTGGGTTAACAGTTTTAATTATTAATTAAACAAAATTCGATCTTTATATCTGTGAAGAATGGATTATTTAAAGAAGGATCAAACTACTTCAGTGAGTCAGGTAACACTTTTCTTTTGACATGTAAATATTTTATATTATAAAAAGCGATATTTTAATAGAATATCAATAAGTAGCTTAACGACAGCTTTTGGTTTAAAACGAGAATAATAAAATTTATATTGTCTATATTATAAATCAATGTAATGTTTTATTTTATATATAGTCTTATACATTTTTAGAAACTGAAATATTATGGCCTGATTAAAAATCTGAGCAACATAAGGTATAGAAACAGTTTTTTCCAAACTTCATAATTTGTTTTTAAATCTAACTGCATTTAAAATCTTTTTTCAAATGTGCAGAGAAAAGAGGCAAACAGGCGAAGATTGGATAAGAAAAACCGGGTATAAAAACTGAATTAAAAAGGAGAAATAAATCAGAGAGGTAGCAGATTCATCTGATGGGGCGACTCGCATCTTCAATTCTCATGATTTTCAGAGGCGTTCGCTTTAAGTTTTGAGTAATTCCGCGGAATACGCAGCGAGGCAGCCATGAATTTTTTTCTGAAAGGAGAAAACTAAGAAGAAGAACAGGAACAAAAACGGAGACTGAAGAAAAATCTTAAGAGAGCAATAAACAACATGGTTGACAATCTTAAATCTTGCAACTTGCAGGGCACCGCAACGAAAAAGATACAGATACGAATGCGAATGAATGTCGCAGCCATTATGGTAGGTTGCCCTGATTGTTGTTGTTGTTGTTGACGTTGTTGTTGTTCTTTTAAGTTGGTTGTTGCGACCAACACAATCACAAATTCCCAACAACAACCCGAATGTCTGCTGCGGTCATTGCTATGCTGGAATGCAGCAACAATGACAACAAAACCAAAGACGACGACGTCGACTTCGAGCCAGGCCAGTTTAAAGGCTTGGCCAGGCCATGCCCGGGCCAAGACCCAGACCCAGGGCTCACGTCTCTTAGGTAGAAAACAACCACGCTTTGAGTTGCCTGCTCCAACATTGTTTTAGCCAGGGCCTGGACGGTTTGGCCATTGCCTTTCTTGTTGTTTGTCTCCTTTATGGCTTCTTTTCGTACCCTTTTATCTATATCTGTGATTTCAGATGTTTCTTGGCGTCGCACAGTGGATAAAAGTGCCAATATATTGAATAGTTTTATTTATACAAATTTTTAATATGAAGTACATCCCAATGCTACAAGTACAAAAAGTATTATTAAATATTACATTGGAAATTTTCTAACATTTTATATTTATTTTGGAAAAATAATCATGTTTAACTTATAAATGTTTTAGTTCGGCAGAATTCTGATCTTTAAAATTTCCTGCGATTGCCATCAAAGACATTTCTTATCACAAATAAATTATTTCTTATTTAATTGCAATCCGCAATTTATTTTTTAATAGGTTCTTTCTGCCCATTGTGCTTTTTCGTCTGCTGTCAGTTCTTTTGGGGTCACATTTTCGTGCTTTTCAGGTAAAAAAAGGAATCGAATTTTCCCCTGTTTTGCTGATATCGTGTGGCAGCGACTTGGCCATGGCTGATAAGCGGCACGCACACTCTTGAGTTATGGCTGCCAAGTTGCTGGCCATTAAAACTAGCCAACCCGTTAAGTCGATCATAATTGGCAGATAGTCTCCCTGCAGCTCTTCTTTCAGTTGGCAACTGTTTAACGACATTTTAAACACTTTTGTACTGGGGCATGCTACAAGCGGCAGGCGTAAAAATTCAATGATAAAATACACACACACACACACACACACATATAAAGGCTGTGACGATGACAGACACAAAATCATTTGGAATTTGATGTTTATTTAATTTACCGCAATTCATAACAATTTCGTTTACGACATTTTTACTACTGGAAACAGCCGTAAACAAAATGCGTCCGTCGATTTGTTTGATGGCACGAGCCGTATGCCACGAGTGGCGTCTCCGTCTGGCTTTATGAGCCACCTTGTAATACACAACCTCCCCGCTTTAGTTATACTCCTGGGCCATTGCATTGGTCTGGGCTACCGGCAATTAAACGCCAAGTGCAGTCGCCCCTTGTCCCACCCCTCATCATCACCCGCCCCGCACCCCAGCGATTTATGTGCGTTTTATAGATCGTAAAAGCAACACTAACAACTAACAAACAACAAGGCCGTTGATTTTATGATGTGTTGAATGGCAAAACAGAGAAAGGACGACTGCCAGTCACTTGTCCACATCGAAATCCACATCCTCATCAGCCACAGACTTTTCACTTGGCCTTCGGTGTCCCTTTGAACTGCGTTCCTGATTGGACTCAAGTGCAAGCGCCATCGTAAAACTCCGTTTAATGTCTGAAAGAACCATAAAGCGACTATAAACAAAAGTGTTTGGTCCAAAAGACAGAGAGAGAGAGGTAACTATATTAAGAGGGAGAGCGACAGAGATAAACGCCATTTGGAAAAATATTTGTGTTTCATGTATTTTACTTGTGATTTGATATGGATAATTAGGTGTCAGACATGCCATAAAAACGCCATAAAACCAACTAATCAACAACAAAGATTGAATCATTGCAATCAGCTTTGATTTATAGTAGTTAAGTAAAGTGTAAAAGCTGTTTTGATCTTAAATAGACACATATTATTAAATTCGTTGAATATAAATAATAATTAATCTAAGCTTTCTTGTATATATGATATAGATATGTACATACTCTATAAACTACACTTAGGCTCGCTCCTTCATGGTCCCTTGCGAATATCTCTTTACTCTTCTGTCAACATAAGCACTATCAAATATTTATTGCATTTAATTATTATTTACCTCAATAATTTAATAATTTAATAATAATGACTTGGCCCTTAATGTCTTCAAGTTAATTGAATATTGAGGTACAACAAGTCTTTTGATATTTTATATACTGAATGCATATATAAAGTCTACAAAAGTTGCCAAGGTAAACAAACTCAAGTACAAGTATAGCTAATTAAAAGAACGCAAAAAGCCAATGAAGTCTATATGTATATATGTATATATTATACACTCGTATCTGTATCGTGTACGCGCTCCATTATTAAGCCAGCCGAAGACGTGTTGATAAGCAGTTCCAGACGCATACACAGACCCAGATCGAGATCCAGACCCATAACCAGACCCATAACACAGGCCCACGTAACAGACACGGCAGACAGAAAACAATTGAACTAATGACGTGACTATGGACAGTCGGCATCGGTCGGTTGTTCATTCGTTTATTCGACCGTTCAACAGTTTGCCCCAAGTAGCCAGTTGAACTGGTGAGCTGGAGAGCTGGAGCCCAGTGCCTCATTGTTATCATTCGGAATGGCAGACTTATGCATTGAAAGTGTTGTTAAATTACGCCAAATTGCTTAATTCCAATAATGAAACGGACCGACCTCAGCGCACAACCACTCAATGAAATTATAAATTTTCATTCAAGTTTTGGGATGGAACCAAATGATATGCAAAGCGCATGAAAATGAAGTCCCATTCGCGAATTCAATTTCGTATCTGTTTTCGGGTTTCCGTTTCTGTTGCTGTTTCTGTGAATCGCTTTGGCGGTGATCGCACCTCATTGCAAACACTTCTCCGCCCGAAAGCATTCCCGATCCCGGCCAGACGGCGACGCGATGGGAGCCGTTTAATGGGCCCATTCAATTGGTCATTAATGTTGCTTTTTATTTGCCTTTTATTATTTCTGTTGTTTTCTGTTGTTTTTTTGTTGCCTTTGCTGTAGACTTACTCAATTTTATTATTGTTTATTTATGCGATTTTAAATAATGCGCCGCAATTCAAAAAGATAAGACGCGGCCCGTGAACTTTTTATCTTTTTTTCTTATGTACATTGATTTACTGCCAAATTATTTATTAGACGGGTGCGGGCGGGACTAAACTTTTCCTTTAGATTGTTCCAACTACTTTGGTAATATTTTATTGAACAGATTTTTTTCTTCTGAATTTTTGTTTGTTTATTCTGCCTTCCAAACAAAACATTATGAGCTTTTGTAAGTTTCTTTTTGTTTTGGTGTCAGATAAAAGCAAACAACAAATCCTAAGTCTATCTGAAGTTCGTTTTTATTTATGCCCGTTGTTATCGTTGGCGTATACGCAATATTTCATAAATTTCTATTTACGCCAAGAAGAATTCGTGGGTGGCTCGACTTGGCTTATTGTTAGATGAACAATGGAAACTTTGTGATATTTTAAAACAGTTTATGTAGCAGATTTTCTTGTGCTTCGTAATTCATTTCAGTAAGAAATGCGTGGACACTGAATTTGATGAGAGAAAATAGTAATCCTAGAATAATTCAAAGATGATTTTAATTATAACTCAACTTTTTAGCACAATTGAGTATTTTCATAGCACTTGGGTGGTATAACAAAGTTTAATATTTAAAATGAAGAATAAGTAAGTATTTAGAGTCCTATAGGAAAAATAGTTTGGAGATGCTGATATCTTTTAGCTATATCTTAAATTGCAAGATTAAAAGTACAGCAGCTTAATGAAACATAATAATAAATATTATTGCATTCATTTAAAGTTTAAACTTTAAACCAAACATAAAGTAGTAGATAACTTTTAGGTATAGTCTTTTAAATTTTACTAATTGCAATACTTGAACCTTTTTTCTGAAAATAATCAGTTTGAAATTCTTACTGCTACCCAATATGCAAATGCACACTTTTAAGTTTCTCTTAAAATTTTCTGGCGCCTTTTGATCAAGCACTTTTATTGTAATAGTAAAAATCAGGCGACTCACGTCCTCGTCAGTATGCAGTCCACTCCAGCATAGGTAATGCCTAGCTGTGGTCAGAGCAAGACGTTGACTGCGCGGGTGTACAATGAACAGCAACATCAACAACAGCAACAACAGCAACAGCAACAGCAACAGCAACAACGTGCACAGCAATTGTGAGTTGGTTCTGATGACGTTTGTTGCCACTTTATCATGGTCGCGTATCATAATTTAAGCGAATCGCATGCAAACAGACAGACCGAAAGATGGACATACAAGTCGTTACCTACACCCACACATGCTGGGTTGTTGTCACGCTAACAACAGCAACAGCAACAACGACAATGACAGCAACAGCAACAACAACTGACAACTGTAATGAATAAAATTCGTTGACATTTGTTGTGCTGAGTAAGCTGACTGTTGTGGCAAGAGGAGAAAGAGGAAATGGGGAAAGGGGAACTGAATACTGAACGTGTGCAATCTTGGCTATGTTTAGATGCAGATACCCTCCATGTTGATGGACAAAATGTCTGGCCACGCCCCCTATTCAGTCAATGACTTCCTGGGACATGTTTTTGTGCTAAAAATTAGTTTAAGTATTTAATGGTTTTGTTTTCATTATGCGGTCCCCCAAAAAACGTCGACAGTTTTCTGGCCATTGATTAAATGACCACTGCCAATGCCCCTCGCTTCAGTTGGCCAACAGTGTTTTGGTCAAAACACTGAAATTAGTTGGCATTTAACACGAACACCTGACGCTATCAATGTTTCAGGGGTTTGAAGCTTCCTGCAGACTCCGGTGAAATGGGCTGGTACTAGTATCTCTTTAGCCAAATGGATTATATTACTCGAATCAGGGGAAGAGAGGGAGAGAACAAGAGGCCCATATCGATGGGGCATGCCACAACAGACACAACAACAACGTCAGCAGCAGGCAACAACTACAACAATGGGTTATTGAACGATAATTCCATTTAAGCAAATGTTCGCGTTGAGCACCAGAATTGTCCAAATTATACCCCTGAACCCTCGTGCCCCCTCTACCCCTCACCATATAAGTAACTGTTGTCCATATAAATTAAAAAATGTAAAAGTTTCTTCAAAATCAACTCGATTGCAACTCTTTTTGCTGAAATGCTCGTAATAACAGACGCAACGAGCAAAGGAACTGTACATACGGACAATGCTCACATATCTTCCAACTTACCTCCTTCTATATCCCTTGATGTTGCCACATGTGTGCGTTTGTCGCTGGGGACTGCAACAGCATCCAATCCGTCGAGAAGATGCATTTTCTCTTAAACGTTTTACCCGTCGTATAATGGCTTTAATGACTTTAATGGCGTATGGATAATTTGGCCAACGGGCAGCTGTACCCGCCCCTCCCAGTCTACTAACCTCTTCTCAACTCTTCTGCCTTAATTGATGAAAGTTACGGGCCGTCGGTGAGTTGCACACACACTCATTGCAGCTTCTCCCTCTTGGCCAACGAAAATTCCTGTAATTTGTTGTTACTGTGTTGCGTTTAAAATGCAGTTGATTGGCCAAGATACAGAAGGCTATGATCTAGAATAAGTACTCGTTGTATTAAAAACTTTACTCTGAAATAAATTAATGCAATTCATCATACATTTTATGCACAGCAAGTTATGAATTATCTTAAGTGAATACTTCAAAGATACGTATTGTATTACCAATTTAGTCAGGTTAGCCAATCGCATAAATGTGATATGTCTGCCAGGATTGATATAAGAGTATAGGATTATTTCGAAAAATTTATCAAATGATAGAGTTTTTCCTCAGTTTCAGTTTCTTACTAATAGACGGTTAGAAAAGCCTCGTTGATTAAAATTTATTTATAAAAGTTTTCTGTGGACTTCAGAACTTTCTTAACCTATCGTTAACGATGAATTCATGTAGCTAAAATAACCTTGAAAACTCACAGCAGTTGAACGTAAATGACGCTACATATACTTAAAAATAATGGAAAAAAGCAACAAACAGGTATGAGTTGTAGCAAAAACAAGACCCGAATAAGAGATACAAAAAGACAGAACAACGTGACAAGGTGACACAAATCAAAAGGTGCAACATAAAAAATGGCATTGAAAAAACAGATAATTAAGTGAAGTGAAAGAGGAAAAGTGCCAAATGACCACCGACGAGTCGGGTGGAATGACATGGGACGACAACAAATAGACTGCAAGTCGGGGGGAGAGAGCGGGAATTTGTTGAATGACAAGTCGCTCATTTTCAAAGAAATTACAAAAAAAAACATGCAAGAAAGAAAACATTGGGAAATGCACATAAATTTTGGAAGACAGAACCAACAGACGCAGACAATTTGGAAAAGTGGAGAGGAAAACTGACTAACAGCTGCCAGAGGGTACGGGTGCGATCCCCTTGCTGACGGACATGTGCGCTCTGGGGACGGGGCGGATCTGATGCCAATACGTTCCCAAATTAGTCAGAGAGAAGTCAATTAAAAATAAATGTATAAAAAAAATAAGAAGGAATGGAGGGGAGTACTTAAAAACGCATTTATTAAGAAATACTTTTCATAATTATTTACAAAAACATTCCTGCTGACCATTGAAAATGTCGCCCGGTTAAATTTATAATACAAAGAAACGAAATGCGATTTTTTCATTAAAATTCCAGAGGCATCATTCGAAAATGACAAAAAAAAATGCTTTTATTATTTTAATTACCAATTTCGTGCGGACTGACAAACTCAGCTGGCATTTTTGGCCAGTCAATATTAATTTCATAAAAAAAACTTTGTTGTGCCGCCATTTTACTCTCTTGGTGTTTGTTTTTCTTCATTACTGTCCCTTTCTGAAAACGTGTCTTTTGTTTCTTGTCGCACAGCTGCGCCCAAAACCATACTGAACCACTGGGATCTAGGGGATGGGGAGTGGTTGGGGAAAGGGGGGAATTTAACAACTGGGAGCTGGAGCGGCGGAATGTTTTCTTTATAAAAACTCCCAATAGAGCGCGACAGACATGCCAAACATTCATAGATAGATGCGCATTTGTGGCCCCTTCGATAAACATTTATTGGGCAATCCAATCACGGAATTCACGTTCAGCAGTCGTGACAGTTTCGTTAAAATGCTTTTTGTTTAATTTTCTTTTTAGTATTTTTTTTTTTGCTATTGGACTAAAGAATTATGTTTGCTATATGAAAAACAAATAAATAATCAAATATGTGCACGGGATTGCTAAAAAGAAAACATATGAAGCAAATGAAATCGAAACTGATTATGATGGGAATTCGCTAATTTTTAAAAATCTTAAATTAAAATTCTTTGAAATAAACAATCTATGAAATAATATCTATTATAATTTGAAATATTTATAAAGCCCTTAAGATATTATCCGATTAAAGTTTTTTTTAAGTGGTTTTAAATTACTCCAAACCACTTGATATTTTACTAAGTCTTAAATGCAAATCATAATCAAACGAAATAAAAATAAACGAAATAATAATTATTAATTATTTAAAAAATATTTTCCCATAAACTTATTATGGTGAATTTAAAAATATATTGATATAACTATTCAGCAAGTGAATCATTATTAGTCTCAGAGTTTCGATAGTTTATTTTTCGAAGACTTGCTTGTCAACCATCCAATAAAAAGCCCATCTCATATATTTTCGGCAGATATTATTAATTTAAACATTTTCTTAAGACAGTAAACTTAATGTACTAACAGTTACTTAATGTTGTATCATAACTATCATATGTATATTTACTCCCAGCACGCATATTATACAGCAATTACGTAAAACACTAGAGCAATTTTCCAGATTCATCTAATATAGAAAGAGACTGAGACGAAGATAAATTAACATTTGATTCAATGAGGTCTAAATGGCACACAAAACACAGTTAGCTTCTTGATGGGGCAAGTTGGTGATTAGGCGCATCATCTTGGGGCAATTTGTCACCACACAACGAGCGACGGCAGGCAAATGGCCACTAAAAATCATTTAAAGCGAAATAAAAATATTTTTTATAGCATTTTTATAGTTGTTGCAACAATCTAATAACAATCCAAATAATTATCCAAACAAACAATTTCACCGACGCCAAAGCGACGGCAACGGCAACGCCAATGCTCAGAGCCCAGTTACAGTTACTGTTGCTCCGACGGACGACGAAAATGAGCCATAAAACGGACATAAAACCCCAGTGCAAAGCGCTACTGCTTAGATAGGCCACGCCTCCGCTGCGACAGCGCTGCCGACAACAACGACGCGCATACGGAAGCCATAACGGCCATAACGATAAGTCAAAGCAAATGGCGTGTGCAAGCGAGACAGATAGAGCAACAAAGAGAGCGAGAGTGCGCCTGCAAGAGAGCCAAACTGCGCACCCTAATGGCTGCGCATTAAGCGCTGACTGGTTTGTTGTTGCTTTTTGCCTCTGTTGCTGTTGCTCTCTCTCGCAATCGTTCTCACTCACACTGAGAACCTGTGTCTGTACATGTGCATGTGCCTGGGCCACGTGTCTCTCGCATTAATGCAAGTAAATCGCCAGTTGAGCATAATCGATACGTAGCTCGTTCTGATTTCATTCGTGAGAATTGCTTTTCTCACGCTCTTCGACTCTTTGGCAGCGCGCCGACGTCGCCGGTGAAGTGGCTGTTGTTGTAGCCATAACTGTCGTCGTTTATGGCCGTTTTAAGTGCGACTGAGATGGCCTCATAATCGTTTGCTGAATGTTGCTCAATTGTTTGCCGTTACCGACGCTCTTTTTGAGTTCCTTTCCTTTCCCCTTGCCTCTTGCCGCAAGGCATTTGCATGTTTGTTTGCCAATGCTACCTAATGATGTTTGCGCGCATTAATTAGTATTGATTTAATTAGTGTGTTGACCAGTGCTGACTAAAAGTTTCACTCCACTCTTCATTCTCTCCTCTCACTCATACACCTATAAGTCGTATTTGTCTCTCGCTCTCTTGGCGCTTTTTTTCGGGGGCGCTTTTAGCTGCTGCTCCAGCAACAAAATCCAACACACAACAGCAACTACAACAAAAAAGCTCTCGCGCGCGCATCTGCCAACTTAGCACGGCTGCCAGAATGGGACATAAAATGTGCCAGGCAGTTAAAATGTAGATTTAAGTAAGTGGAAACGAGATCGTTACGTTGTCGCATAAAAATAAAAATCATTGTTGTTGTGCACTGATTGAAATAAGCCGCAACAGCAACAGAAGCAGCAGTAACAGCAGAAAGAAAATCGCACGATTTTTCCGCCCCAGCCACCAGCCAACGTTCATTTCGTGTTTGTTTTCACTCGGATTTTCTTTGAGTGAAAAGTGTAGTACTTTGAGTTCATTTCACATCTGGGGGCGAACATGTTGCGACCATTGCTCCTTTTTTCTAGACCCCACGCTCTCTTCTCTCTCTCTCTCTCCCAGTCTTACACAAGATCAATTGGAGCTCTAGGCACCTTAATAACACCTTAAACCTGTTTATTTCGATTCTCTGGGCATTATGGAAGTTTCTTTATCAGCAACGCTATTGTTTTTACCTTTAACACACGCCACCTCATACTCCCGCTCTCTCACTCCCTCCACCATTTTACTATTCATTAATTCTTGTTGCTTTTTTTAAGATTCTTTTCATTTTCATTTTCATTTTATGCCTTTTATGCGGGTCTTTATGACTTTTATGGGGTTTAGTGCGTGCCAAAAAAAAAAAAAACAACCAACAACTTTTAATTGAATAATGCCCAAGCGGCCGCCGGCGTCGGCTTTTCGGTTTGTTATTGTTGTGGTTGTTAGCTGTTGTCTGGGGCGTTGGCGTCTACGCCCGCAATGGTAATTAGGCAGATAAACATTTAATTGGCAAACTCAAAATTGGAAACCGCCATGAAATCGCCATATGCACTTTAATTGGGTCATAGAACTGAGAGACAGCAGCTCAACTTTAGGAAGTACCAGAAGAAATTTTTGATTTTTGAGAAAATAAATACCTAGGTGAAATGTCTCTTGGCAAATAAGAATTTATAAATTTGTGTAAGCTGATAATATATATGAGATATAAAAATATTTCATTAAATTTTCTTAATTTCATTAAATTATTTTATTGACTTTACTTTACTTTACTTTACAAACTTTTAATTTAATTTATTCTAATAAAATTTTAACTAGTAGACTATATTCAATGGTTAATGGCAATCAAGAATGTTTAATAATTGACTCTCGATAGTAATATATTGATCGAAAAATTAATTTTAATGCAGGAATATAATTTTTGATAAATGTTGAAATGTTCATTGCAAGTGTTGCCACTTTTATGGCCCCGAATAATTAGTGATATTTAAATGCAGGAAAAGGTACATTATTAAATTATAAAATAAAGTAAAATGAAAAAAACTTAATAATATAAATAATCAGGAACTGCAACTTGTCGCATCAAGCACTTTCCTGCCACCCGGACGCATTAATTGCAGTTTTTAATAGGGTTGCCCTCTTTCTGAAGAGTGGACGGTGGCAGGGTTAACGCCCAACTGCCCAGAAAGGGAATGGACGGATGGACGGGAAGTGAGTGTAAACACGACATGAAATGCTGCTATTGCCAGCTACTTACACGACTGCAACAGGAATTTGCGTGTGCAGCACATGCAGCAATCAACATGCCACATGCAACATGCCACATGGCTACTTGGACTCGTACTCGGACTCGCACTATAGGACCCCCTGGCCAGGCAATGCCAACTCCTTTGGCATGCCGCGCGTGAAAGGCTGTAAAGGATGAAATTTATGACACTCAGAGGCTCATGTAATTGCACGCAATGCCGTCGCCATTGCCGTTGCTGGTGCTGGGGCTGTTGCAGTTGCCGTCGTTGCTGCAACATTCGCAGCCAGCAAGGAGTCGCCGACCTGAACGGGTCGACTCGGTGCCGGTCACACGAATTTCAATTTTTAAAAATTATGAAAGCAGCAGAATGCGAAATGAAAAGTACAACTACAAAATATGAAAAAAGAAAAACAAACAAACGTGTCCTGGGTACGTCCTCGTCCTCGTCTTCATCCTGGTCCTGGGTCTGGTCCTGGCCGCATGTGGCGCTGACTGCCTGCAGCGAGAGTCCATTTGCCACACCAAGTGCCACACGGATCGGTTACGTGGAATGTCCTTTTAATGGACTTTACACACTCACATTGGCAGTCGAGTCGCATCCTTTTACAAACCTTTTAGAGGTTGCACTCGTGTTCCGCGCCGTTTGATTGCCGTGAATTGCTGCTGCATGATTTTCATCCTTTTTTTGCCAGTTTTTGCCTCTTTTGTTGCCACAGTCGTCACAGACACGTCATAACTTTACTCTCTGCGTCCTGCCAGGCAATTACGGGACATTGTCCGAGCTAGAAGCGACGGAACAACAGATGACCAGTTGAAAGCGGAAAAGTTGACCAGCTGACAAATTCTTTGCGGTCATTAGAAGAACATAAAATAGAGAATTTCGCTTTGGTTGAGCACTAAAAATAAAAACTCTTAATAATTTAAGATAACAAAGTTCCTTAGGCATTGTGTTTTAGTTAACGAAAGTAGCAGAAAACGTATTTAGAAATGTTTCTCTTTTAATAAATACTAAATTGGATTTTAATAAAAACATCTTACAAAGATCTATTTAAATAAATGTACTCTTGATCTCTCTCAATGTCTTTTCTGGTCTTTTAAGCGTCCGAGTGTTACTCCAAGCTCATCCAAAGGGTCCTTGTCAAGCGTTTTGTGTGGTAAAATGTCATGTCGAGTGTTAGCTTTGGAGTTTCTGTATGGAGATTTGCAATGGCGTTGGCAATGACGTTGGCTGTGTCAGAAGTGACGCTGAATTTATTACTGTCTCGTTATTTATGGGCTTATCGTGTTGCCAGTTGTTGGCCTTAGCACGTTGTCAAGTGTTTATCTTGGCCCGGACACAGCGGACACGCTGCCAGTGTCAAGCGTGAATCGCGCCAACCACAGCGAGAGAAGAACTCAAATGAAACGAAATGAAATACCCAAAAAAGCTTAAAATTAAATTTATGACTGCACCTAAATCATGCGACGAATAAAAAAGAAGATGATAAAAGATAGAATAACAACAACTAAAGCGTGTAGTACGAGTATCTGTATCTGAATCCGTATCAGTATCTGTATCTGTATCTGTATCTGTGTATCTTGTAGGAGTGTTGTAGCGCTTGAATGAGCCTGTAGCATGATTTAGATGCCATGCCAGATTCAAATTTAAATAATAAATATTTCATAGTTACAACAATGCGGCACGAAAATCCAAAAACGACATGCGAGAAAATCGAAAGGCAAATGCGTAAAATATTCAAAGTGAAATATACACAGAAACACACACAGGCACACTCGCACACTCGCACAACAAAAATGTGCGACTAAATCAAAATGTTGTCGAAATAAAACGTTTGAAAATTGAATTTCGGGTTTTTTCTCTTGTGTTCAACCAAATTGAAAACATTTGTAACGGAAATGAAAACCATTTTTCTCTCCCTCTCTGTATCTCTTCCCCTGTGTCAATCTCTATCTTTCTCCCTCTATCCCTCGGTTTTTTTTTTGTTTTTCGGTTTGGAGCTGCGTCGGCAAAAAACCCCAAAAACTCGACTCACTGGCAAGTCAATGTTGGGGTCTGAATTTAAATTAAGAAATTTATCTTTTGAATGCGTCTTTTTTCCATTTCGTGTTTCTTTTGTGGCTGCCTTTGTTTTGTAAGTGTCTTTGTGTTTACACACTAAAAAAAAAGAAGAAAAGAAAAAGCTACACGCTATAAAAAATCTCTCACCTTCCGGCGAATTAAATTGAAATACATTTCATTATTTTTGGTGCTCTTACTAAAAGTATTTTACTATAATCACAAATTTGACATTTAATATGTTTGACTAAAAAGTGCTAATTATGTTTCTTGTGTGGATAACTCTTGAAAGAATCCTTTGAAACAAACAGTCAATAATGAATTCTAAAATTATTTAACTTTTAATAGGCGTTTTATAAATTAAATCGAATCTGTTGAATCCCAGCATTTATCTGTTAGAGTATTAGACAGTTAATATACTGCAAATATAAAATATAAATGTTTTCTGTATTTTTAAAAGCCGACAACAATCTTTTGATTTATACAAAAGTATTTCCAATATTTGATCAACAAAATGTTGCTAAATGAATTTAAATCGTAGACCCTGTTTATTTGGCATGCGCTAAACGAGTTTCAAGTTGCTTAATTTAATTTATAAGATTTATATATACGTAGATTTTTGCACCTTTAGATCTGTTCTGTCCGAATATTCCCCTGGCCTGGGCACAAATTTATGGCAGACTTTGAAACAGAGTAGAGATGAAAATACATAAATAAGAGGCCCACAAATTAGCATACGATATTACGCATCTTGAAAATAATTGCCTTAAATTAGTTGATGTTTAGCAATCGATAAAATAAATCTATAGAGCAAATAATGTCATTTGTCAATGGATTTTCGGTTGCGGCTGTGCAATAATTTCTCAGTTTTTATTGTCCCCCAATTGGGTTTATGTTCGTTTCATGCTAAATTCAGCAAATAAAATGCCCAAATTATGTGCTAATGGTGAATCAGTTAAGTCCCGTCCAAGTGCCCATAACAATTTATAAACACGTATTTAGAATTAATCGATAAATATTTCTCAACATATTCGATTCATTCACATACTGTTTTAATTTTCTTGAATATTCGCAGCGAGTCACCAACTGAATAAATAATTTGTTTTTATTGTGTGAATTAATGCGTGAGAATTCGAAGCAGATGAAACTTTAAATTTACAAAATTCGAGCAGCAGCTAAAGTTAACAACTAATACTATTTTATTATTTCTCTATTCATCTTGACATCTGATAAACTTTCTGTAATCCAATTAGAAAGCAATTCAACTGAGAAACTTTTGATTATGAATAATTAGATATATTTTGAATGCCAACAATAATTTAAAATTTGAATTTAATGGTGATTTTTATATGAGGGTACTTATTTCCATTTAATTATTATATGAGGGTATAATTAGATATCTGTAATTTATGACATTAGCTTTGGGTGAAACATTTAAAAGCTTTTTTATTTAAGTTTATTTAAGTATCAAAAAAGATATTTCTAAATATGAATTGTTTATACATATCTTTGATTACCTTAAAGAATTTAAAATTGACTCTAAATATTAGAGATTCTAATTAAAAATCAGCATAATTTTAAAAGTATATTTCTGCTAAATATGCCTGGATTCATTTTGATCACAGAACCATTAATTTTAATAGTTCTGCCAAATAAAAAATGGAACCCTTGAAAATTTGGGATCCTACCACTTTCCATTTTCCAATTAGAGAGCGGCACATATTTAATTACATAACCATCTAACAGATGCAGTTAGATTCCACCCTGGAAATTGCTGACCAGTAACAAAAAAGGGACTTTACATCATATAAACATTAAAAATTCCAGACGCATTTTTGGTGAGTGCTTGTCCACTCACATATGACAAAATAAATGTAAATGTGTCTTCATATTTATGAGTCCTTCCATGCGAATGTATGTGTGTGTGTGCGTGTGTGTTTATAATGAACGAGAACTCCATTGAATGTGTTGATGATATGTGGAGTTCAGTAGAGACCATTGTAAGTGGCACAGCTTGGATGTGTGTCAGTGTGCCTATGGGGTAGCTAAGCAAAGGATAAAGGTCAGCAAGGAGAGCGGGTAAAACGGACGTGCGGTCCAATTTGGGCCATGTGTGGCATGTGGCATGTTGCTGTTTCTTTTAGCCCAAAAAACAGGAAAATACAAAGCCCAAAAACAAGATACAGATACAAAATGTAGGTGAAGTGCGGACTCTGGCCAAAGCTCGTTGACCGCTGGGCGTTGACCGGGACTCATACGAATCTCCGAGTCAAAGCGGGCGGCATAAAATACTCAAAGACTCATTTGCATATTGTGGCAAACGGTAACTGTAACAGGGAAAGTGCCCTGGCTGAGAAATTCATTTGGTGTGAGTTTTAATTCAATTTTTGAGACTGTGTGTTGGTGTTTGTAATTAACAAAAGAATTTTGTGCGTATTATTGTAATTTACGGCCGCCATTTCACAACTTTTGACCTATCGCCGTTCGAAGAGCTTCTTGTGACGTTTGAATTATATATGTATTATACTCTCGCCGCGATAGCGATCTAATTAAATGATTTATGATCTCGTCATAATGTTGAACTATTTTAGTCTCGGGATAAGCGACACCGCATAATCCTCGACCAGTCGCAACTTTAACAGCCCTTGATCCTTTTCCTCTCCCTCTGCCTCGGTTAGAATAACATACATGAACCCCTTTCAGATAAGCAGAGCTGGATAGATTTGCTGCCGTTGCTGCAGCTCTGGCGATTTATGAGCTCGCATTTTGCATAGTTTCAAATGGCTGTTATTCTCGTTGGACTACACAAATTCAAGCCCAAAACACAATTCATTTTGGGCCCAGCCCAGCCCAGCCCAACTAACCAAATCCATAGCATCGCACAACGGCATACAAATCAGATGTTTTGCATTTGGCGGCCGTATATCATGCCAGGCCGAGCCAACAGTAGTCCTCAAAATATCAGCAGAGATAGCTCAAAGTACAATGGGATTGCCATAAACCCAAGATAATACAAGTTATATAAAGCATTAATATTAAATTGCAGATACTGAATTTTTACATATAAAAAAAATTAAAAAAGGTTATATCTTCAAACAGAAACATTAAATTTACAATATAAACTATTATTACGGATGTAAGAAGGTTCAACTCCCTGTATCCAAATTGCAGAAGCCACAGTTATTTTCTATTTTGATAAACTTGCTTTCTTTAATTTAATTAAGATATATGTATACCAAAACAAAGAGAAGGATTTTAAAAAGATAGATAATTGTGCTTAAACTCTTCTCTTCATTTACTTTCGATCAATCCATAGAAATAATATCCATCCACAATGTTTCTTAGGTAAATTTAAGACCGTTTTTACAATTTTCTTAATTAATTTTTAAGACTATATATATATTATTTATTATCTGTACAACTTATAGAAATGTACAACTTGAAATATACCAAAATATTTATTTCAATATTTACTGTGGTTTTCCTGTTTTGTAATAATTATTTTATTATACAATTATTTTTATGTATTTCTACCAATTTTTCCTCCATGGTATTCAGTTTGTGTGCCTTGAGCGGGTTTTTGGTCCTGACCAGCCGTTAAATGAGTGGATCCACTAAACCACAAAACCTAACTCACGGTTTCAGTTGGCCGTTGAATAGCAACAAAATTTATGCATATTTTATTGACCAACACTGAGAAAAAACACAGTGCGTGTTGTTGTTGCAGTTGTTGGTTGGCACAACAACATGTCTAAAAGTGTTTTATGGTCGTTGTGGGTGCTCAAGTGGCCATTTTGGGCTGTACCCGATTCCGGCAGAGGAGGAGAGGAAAGACCTGCATATATGCACTCGCCCATCTTGTCCGACAAGCACTTGACGGAGCAATATGTGTAGAACCCTGAATACAGATGAGCTCTGCTTTGCTTAGTAGAGAGAACTAGCTGGCAAGTTGCGTCTGGGAATCAGTTGATTTATTTGAACTAAGGTTTGTTGAGGAACGATTTAAGCTAATCGCAATTACGGCTGCATTGTTTGATGTCAATGACCTGGTTCAATCAACGAACCACACACCAATGCGGTTCAAAGTCAAAAACTCAATTAGCTACTTGATGGGCGGGATGAGGTACTGAGAGGGCTTGAGGAGAAGTCGGAACTCTGACCGTGGCATCGTCTAAAAATAAACATTGAAAAGCGCAATGGAGTCGACGGGCGGGCTGAAAGTGGAAATCTCGTTAAAAGTCAATAACAGACGCCATTAAATGCGCATGAAAATGAAATGAGAACCGCTTGATGATGAGACAGTCTATAGACTGCAGACTGAGACTGAAGATTGGAGAGGAAGGGGCCTCTAAATGCCCCAATAGCCACGCGACCACTTGAGCCACACTACCACAAACGTTCATATCAATTTTGTGGAGTAATTTGAAGTGACCTCAGAGCAACCAGACAAGTTCAATGGCATTGATGCATAATAAAAATGAAGATAGATAAATGTATTCTTTTTAAATACTTGTTAGATAAGAAATGATTTCTTATATCGTGGAAATATTACTATAGTTTTAGCAATATAATGGTATTTTAGAGAGCAAGCGAGAGTAACTTTGATTCGACCTGTACCTTCCTTCTTAAAATTATTTTTCCAGCGGTCATTTTTATTTCCCCCACCTTAGTACACAAATTTTATGTCTATTGAGACGGACAAGATAAAAAGTCATATTTGTAGTTAAAAAGACTTCAGTAGAACAAAATTTCCCAACAAAGCAGTACCTGCAAACAAACTTATCGTTAAAGCTAACTCAAATTTTCTAGCTTAGTCTTACCGTATATATCACATTAAAAAATATTTTATTTAAAAATATACAATTTTAGTATTCAGAAAAAGATTTAATTTAAATCCAAAATGAATCGCGTGTTGGAGGATGTTATCCATAAGAACGCCGCTAACACGGAGCGGATTACGTCTGAAAATACCTTGGGCTATGTTGTATCCGATAATGCCTCTGGAAGTGTGGCTGCAACTTCATTCGATAATACCACAGCCCAGGGCATTGTGAAGCACATGAATGGAGCACTCGTTGGAATCGTCCAGAGCGCTGTCCGAGATCTTGATCCGACCAATCAGCTATGCTACTTACGTGTGGCCACACGTAAATTTGAATATCTAGTTGCCCCGGAAGATGTATTTACCATAACCGTATTGCAGTAATTTATATCAAGTTGGTGGGATGCGTGTGTGTGGGTGTAAAATAAATCAAAAATAAAATGACAAATGACTATATAGAAAATCTTTCTAGTTGCCTGTTTCTTTTTGGTATATTATTTGTTCAGTTTATTTTGAGTTATTATTTGGAACTTGAACCTGGTTAAAGCGAATCCGTAACCGTCTCTGTATTGAGGGAAGAAATGTTTGAATCAACAATGCGAGTACGATAAATGGCAGACCGAAAATCCTTTTATAATACCCAAGTGACATTGGTAATATTTACGACATGGCTTCATTGGGCATCGGTCTAGGAAATTCATCCATGAGAATGCGGCAGTCTAATGCGATAATTCAAAAGATTTACTTCTGTCAACATGACCATTTTGTTAGACAAACTCGGGGTGGAAATGGCCTTTGACCTTTTTTTGTCGTTCCATCTTGGATGCTGCCTGCTATTTTAATTTAAAATGGCAGAACTCGTAACTCATTTTAACGGCGCACCCTCCAGCGTATGTGTCTGTGTGTGTGTGTGTGTGTGTGTGTCCGTGTATATATGTATATGTGCGTGAACTTGTCCTATTTTTACAGGCCTAGGCCCTTGCAGGGGTTGCTCGCTCGTTACAATAACTTATCTGCCCTTTTTTGTTACCCCTCGGCCTCAGTCAGGTCTCGGCAACGCCATAATCACCACGACGCAAGACGCTCCTGGGGTGCGCTTTGTAGTATATCCAATCTCTTTCCCATTCCCATTGCTCTTCCTTTTCCCACTCCATATCCCTTTGCCTTATCCAAATCTATTCTTCCATTGCTATCTCAGAGCATTTGTCCATTGTCTTGAGTCGTTTTGTGGTACATACAAGATATAGAAATAAATAAAAATTTGTACAAAAATTTTAATTCATCCAATGCCAAAAATTCCTTGAATAAATATAACTGGCTTTTCGTCTCGGGGGTCTTTCTTTCTCTATTGTTCACAAGGTCGGGTTCATCCTGACACTTCATTTTATGCACCGTGAAATCGAATTATTCCGTGGACCATTGCTGATGACTTCATTTCAAGAGCTTGTCTCGCCGCTCTTCCCCAAAATATTTAATAATTCATCCAGAAATTAGAAACACTTTGAATCATTCTCAAATAAAATGTTTCTCCTGGCTTGAAATTGAATTTGTAGCGAAAATATACTCACATACTCACGGACACTAATGTCCCCCGGGGCGTGTCCAGCTAAAATGCGAGTTGCTCTATGAATTTAATTAAGTTGTGCGACAAACCCAAAAGTGGCTTTGGAACGCACAAAACAATAACACACAAACATGCATCATATATGTACGTATGTTTGTATTTCCCCCTAAGGCATATTTAGAAACTTGTTAATATTACTATGAATATTAATTTAGTCGCATTTTTCAGGCATAAAATTGTTAAATTTATTTTTTCAGATAAAAAAAACATTGAAGTTTATGTTTCCTTTTGATAAGTTTTCATTCTCTATCAAGTTATGTTATAAAGCATTCAACAAATCTTAATCTGTCTGTAAGAAATCAATTAAGTTAATTCAAACATCGAAATTCTATAACACGGCGATTTAAGTGAGTGCCACAAAGGCAAAAGCAACTGCTAAATATAGAAAAAGAAAAGAAAAGAAATGAAAGACACACATACACAAAGTGAATGACAGAGACAGGGATGAAGATGGAGACTGAGACGGAGCTAAATGAGCAGCAGAAATCCTCTCACTTAAATGCGCAGACCAAGCCCATTTTGCCTGGTACTGGCTCTGCCCCTTCCTCTGCACTGAAAGAAAGAAAGTTGGGTAGATTCTTAAACAAAATACATATATTTATGAAACGTTTGGTTATATTAGAAATTTTGTATATTATACAATTATTTTATTTTAAATCATCTTGATTATTTAGAGTTGCAAATAATAATGTAAAATTAGTTTCATTTTTTGTAATTTACAGATTGCATCTTATTTATTAATATAAAGCTATAAATATAGTTTTAAAATGTTGATAACAAAAAGTAAAATTTTTAATTTAGCTTATTTTGTTCTTTTCAAAAATCATTTCAGTAAATTATTTTTTAATTTAACGCAATGTTTCTCAACTTAAATTTCTTACAGTGTAGCGCAGCACGAACCCGTTTTGATGAAATGTTGGATTTTTCTGACTTGTTCAACCACCGAACATTTTCAGTTGAGACTCGCAGCGGCGCAGACGTCGACGATGAACAACGGTGGAGGCCATAGAAACATTTTGTTCACGGACAGACAGACAACGAGCAGGCAATGAAAGCAAACTAAATAAAACCAACAAAAATTTAAAAAATAAAACACTTTAATTAAAGCAAAACAACAAATTAAAAATTAAAAACATTACACGTCAAGTGTGGAACAAAAACTCTTAAAGAAAAGAATAATCACATAAATTGCATAAATAAAAAATTACGCAACAAAAAATATATATATATAATTAATAAAATCAATACAAAAGAAATTCATTAACAATACAAAACTAAATTCAAAACTTCCAAATAACAAAATAAGTTTTTTTCTGTATTTGCTTCCGCCTCTCTTGTTCTTCTGTTTCTGCTGGCCTCCATTTTAGGTACTTTCAGCAGTTGCAACAGATATGCAGTAGATGGCGGCAGAATGTTGCATGCGCCATCTATTGGTCATTAGCCGCCGATGTCGATGTTGGTTTGAGAGTCATTGTGCAAGTAGTTGTAGATTCATTGTGACTCCTTTAAAGTTGCGATTCTCAAACTGTTACCAAATCAGTATATTTAAATACAATTTTTATTTCATTTTGAAAAAGAAACAAAAAAGCGTAACTATTTTAATGAATGTTGGTTGTACACAGCTCCTTAGGGGTAAAATTAATTAAATACCAATGCAGAAAAATATAATATTTAAAGTACGACTTCTTAACCAAAATCCGTATAAATTTCAGAAGTTTTCAGCTTCAAATTTTTAATTTTTTTTCTACAAAAATGTATTCTATATTATTTCTTAACAGATGTTTGCTTGAGTGTGACATCACAACCCGAAATAATATGACTCAGAAAATCAGGTTTCCTTAATATTTCTAAAGGTAATACATTTTTGTATTTTTAATAAAAACACACTTTATATACAGCTAGTCATATATTAATCTATTAAATAAATTAAGTGCAATGTGACTTTGATTAATATTGTCATCTACAACTTCAAGATAGATCTATAAAATTAAAATGTATAATTTTTAATTGAATTTCTATCTGTTGATTTACATAAATAAAGTTAACAATATTATTTAACAAGTCTCTTTATAGACAGAGATATTTATTCAGCTTTACTTTCTTGACATTCTCTTTAATACAACTGACTTCAAAGCATCTGCATTAATCATTTCGGCTAACTGTAAATAAAGTAAACCACGAAATGTAGTTGCGATTCAAATTAATTTGATGATTGACGTGCTAATAAAACGAAGTCAAGCTATCGTTGCTTGTTAAGAAGGAAAAGTCCGTCCAAAGCATGTTGCCAATCAAAGATTTCAATTCAATTTCGACCGCTTGTCACAATATTCGAAATGGGGCATTAAATTGAAGAGCGGGTGACGCAACGCGAACCATTTCATTCAAAATCGGAGCAATCGAACCATCAAGATGTCTGTAAACGCGGTTAAGACAAGAAGATTGCATCGAGCATCGTTAGGACCATGACTCCATTCGAACCAAGCCAAGTCAACGGAATGGCCATTGGCTTGGGCCAGCGGATGAGGGCAGTTGCTGAGGAAAAACATGAAAATCATCTTTCAACGCGTTGCGCTTGCAGTTGCTTTTGATGGGAATGCTGAGGAGGGAAGGCCAAGGAGGGGAGATTTGCAACCAGGTGAAGTGGGCGATGGAGGACCACTAAAGCTGGGCGTAGCACTAAAGGATGAAGGGTGTGGAGGATGCACATGTGTTGCCAACAAGTGCAAAAAGGCAAACCGAAAAGTTTAACTAAAACTGATACTAAGACTGAGTCTGAGTTTGAGTCTGAGTCTGTGACCGGGACGAGGACTGGTACTGAGATTGGTACTAAGGTTGCCACTAAGACCTCTTCGAGTTGCATTTCAGCTTTTCATTTTGCTGCCGGCGGCTCTGTCCACAAAATGTGCTGCACGCGACGCGCCGCTGCACAAGAAGCACGAGATGGCGGTGCAACCAAAACCCAATGCAAAATCCAACTGGTTTTCTGGACAATGTGACGCTATCTTGCTCTCTCTTTCCCTCTCGCCCTTTCATCAGGCTCAATGGCTGGCAGCTTATAATACCAAATATAGTATATATATTCAAGTATTTATATATTCCTTTACGGGATTTACAAAAGAAGAAGGAACGGACTTTATTGCATGTATTACATCATTTATGCGATCTTCTATGGTTTGTTATTGTTTTGTAGAATCTTGTTTGTTTATAAATCTAAACTTTGTATTCTAAAGCATTATTTTGTGAGTTCTGTACGAAAAGGCTATATTTTTTTGGAATGAGTAGAGTAGTGATTTAAAACTAAACTTAGATTTCAGCTTCGTTTTTATTCATAAGATTTAAATGGCTTAAGTTTTCAAAAGTCGTATATTAGAGTTGGTACTCTTAAACGATTTTGTAATATAATCTAAACATCATAAGCACTTTTTTATTTCAATTTGTGAATTTAATAAAAGTCCATTTATTCATATTTCTACCAAGAACAATAATTTCAATCAGATTAAATTTAAATTAATTTATTTACAATGATATTAAGTGCAACCTTTTTAGCTCTGTGGGCTTAACAAACGATATCAATATATATTTTTATATAAAATATATATACTATAATCTTCTTCTGAGCTTCAATTCTCTCATCAGGTTAAGGTCTCGTATATATTATAATATAATTTAATTTATTTTTGAGAAAAACCAACCAATTCTTAATGCCACATTTCATAAACCATAATTCTATTAGCTTTCATTTAAATATTATATGCGAAGTTTTCTGAATTGGATATTAGTTTTACATACTTTTGAAGCATTTCTGTTGAGTTTTGCTATAATTGTGAACGTCTTCACGTAGTGTCTTAATTTTAGTGTGTTTCTCTAAAAACTGACACCAACAGGCAGCTTGGGAGCGACAATAGAACCAACAACATCAAAACTATCAACGCTGCATCGATACAGAAACAGTTTCTAGTTGTACCCTTAGTGGAGATAAGTACTGTCTCTCTCTCTCTATCTCGCTTTCTGTCTTACTCTTTCTCTATAGAAGTATTTTGTCTCTGTTTGTGTGTCAGTTCCGTGTCTCAGTTCGTTTTGGTTTTGTTCCGTAAATTACACTTTTGATTTTTAGTGGCCGTAAAATAATCGTAAATGTCGTGGTTATTGCGACCGAAAGTGCCCATTTTGAGTGTTGCTGCTGTTGCCTGTTGTTGTTGCTGTTGTTGCTGCTGCTGGTGCTGATTCTGAGCTGCGCATTAACTGATATTCTCGCTTCGCTCAGTGCAGCGTTGTCCAACTGGGACTGAGACGTGCTGCCACTGCACAAACAGCTTATATCCCGCTAAGCACAGTCTCACTACCCCCTCTCAGTTCGCATCCTCTTAGCTCCCACAGCTCCAAACTCCAAGCTGAGCTGCACTTGTTGTTTTTAATAAGTTTATGCTTGCCGTTGTTGTTGCTGTTGTTGTTGTTGTTCCTTGGCTTTCTTCCTTTGATGTTTCGATTAAGTTCGGAGTTCGCGTTGTCGAACTGGTTGGTTGGGTCTGCCTCCTGCCAGCTAGCCCTCCCCATTCTCCCTTCTCTCTTGTCTCACTTCACAGTTTCAACTTCTGCAACCATTTGGCTTAAGTTTATGGCCATTTCGTTTGCACTGTCTTTGCAGCAGTTGCCGTACTTGAATTGCTGTTGTTCCTCGTTGAGTTGATTTTCTTAAGCATTTCACCCATTTACCTTTATGCTTTGTCTTGTGCAGCACATTTTCTTACATTGCCTACTCCCTCTCTCCCTCTCTCTCGCTCTTTCTCCTTCTATTTCTCTCTTAGCTGATTCCATGGCTATTCTCCTTTCTCCTGATTGCTCTGAAGCAACTGGTTGCCAATTGCCCATTGCCAGTTGCCAAGTTGCCAGTTGCGGTCGCCGACTTGCCTCGTACTCACAATTTTCGAATTTGATTTTATTGTTATGCTTTCAATTGTATTCGCTATGTAAACACTAGAGATTTTCAAACATTTTCGATAAGAACCTATCGACTTTTCAACTTTATAATTATAAAGAAGTTGTAACTTAAAACTTACAATCAAATGTATGTCAACTTAAATAAAGAATATTGATTCAGCTTAAAGATATGTGAAAAGTTTCTTAAATCAACAATATGTAAAATGCCTTTTAGATCACATTGCATTATACATTTATTTCAAATTAAACCAAAAGTCATAAAATATATTTTCAAGGAATTTATTTGTTTTATAAATCAAAGCAATATTTTATAATTTTGATGACATTATAAATCAAATTAAAAGCCTCTAGAGATTTGTGGAACATACCAAAATATCTTGATTTCATTTTGCAGATTTCATTGATTCGCTGACTTATTACTCTGGCTCTGGGCTCATTACAATTTTACCAAAAGTCACATCATAACGCCCAAATTTCACATAATACAAGAAAAAACAAAGAATCTTAAAGATGATCATAATGGCAGGATAGGCTGTTAAACTGTTTTGAGGCCAGAGGCCCTCCCAGTGCACTGAAGGTCGCGTTCCCAAAAAAGTCAAAACTACAAAGATAATAAACGGGACGATCGGTGTTAAAGTGTCCGGACTAGAAAACCAAACCAATTCATAAATCATAAAGATGTGTCATAAAATAAAAAAACAAGATGGAAACAACGTAAGATGCGATGTAGTATGAAGCTGCCTTTCAACATGTCCTCGAAAAGAGCATAAAAAATTCTCAAGGAGAAAGACTTTTTAGACTTACCTTAGAGGCTGTTTGAGGATTTGTTTTGACTCCTAACTGAGGCTTGTTATCTGGCTTTGGCTCACACATATCTAGGGTATAAAGGACACACACATACACAATCGTATTGTCCTTACAGCCTGTTCGATTATTGCCGGCGTGGTAATAAATCATAAAAATATGTTTCAGTTACCCAAAAAGCCGACGGTTTCATGCCGATCGCCTCGTTACACGGTGGAATTCTAAATGCCTGTAAAATTGCCGAGATTGCCAGGACGTTGGTGGTGTCCCTCTAGGTAATTGGGAATGGGACTGGGACTGAAACTACAACTGATTTTGTTACTGGGATTGGCTCCGTCACGGGGCTGCTGTGGTGATCGCGCCCTCGTCCATCTGATAACAAAAACCACTGGCAAATGCCAAACAAAAGGGCCAACAACTTTCTCTTTTTTGCCATCTGATTTGGACTGTATTATTCTGCTCACTCTCTGACCGTTTTGCATTGCCAAATATGAACAAATTTTGATTTATTTGCCAAAAATTATTTGTATTTGTGTTTGTGTTGCTGTCACCAAAAGGCGCCTGAATTTGTTTGCGATTGTTTCATCTTCTTGAGTGTCTCGGGCTGCTGTTAAAAGCACTTTGTAAATCTTTAAAGAAATGTAATAATATAATAAAATATAAAATAATTAAAATATATATATTTTGTTTTTAATATTCTAATGATGATGAAAATATATAATGTAATAAGTAAGTGTTATTATTTTTATTATATTTTTGATTAGAAAACTTATTAATTTTCTTTATTTTATTCTTGCCAAAGCTGCCAAAAGAAGTAAAGTTTTACTAAAAGACTTTAATTTCAAATATGTTTCAAATACACTTGTTAAACTAGAACATAATATATATAAATATAGCCAGCAGTTTTGTAAGTTTACAATTATAAAATAAGTATATAATTTGTATCTGTGCTTCCCAAAATAAAAAGCAAGCAAGTGTTTGTAGAATTATTAACAAGCAATTGAACAATCTTAATACTCGTAATTTATTTCTGCAATAAGTACATTTCTCGAGCTGCACAAATCTAAATTAAAATATGTTTCGTTGAGTTCATCGAGAGACAAATGCGCAGCTCATTTATTGTTCTCATTGGATGGTGATGAAGATGACGATGACTTCATTTCCAAGTACGAGTGTATGATTGTATTTGTATGTGTTTGTATATGCATATGAACCATATAAGTATGTAGTAGGGTATATTTGTCAGGGCTGTACTTGTGACAGTTCCTCCTTCTACTCTTTCTCCATTTCGAAGCGGACATGATATACTACAAGCAGATGATTTAATGTGACCGCATATTGTGCAGGCACTTAAGATACAGTCTGCTCGAACCAGAACCCGAACCCGAATCCGAATCGGAATCCGAGCTCGTAATGCACACCAAGTACAGGCGTTCCACATATGTTTCAATTCGAGCATTCAGAATTTAGGATGGATGTATCTGAAGACTGGAAACCATCTTGAAAATTGAGCTCTTTACAGTTTTGGATTGCAGAATGTTTATTTACAATTCATTCTGTTTATATATTAAATATTTAAAAAGTTATTGCAATTGGTACATATATATTGAAAGTGTTTACTATTGGTATCATTTATTGACTAATCCAGTTATTGTCTGTCATTCCTGTAGATCTCTAACCTATTTTCTTAATTTTATTACAGCGAGGAAAAGCTGTTTCCCAGGCTGTAAATCAGTGTGGCAACGAGCTGTGGCATCGCACGCATAGCTCATCATCAAGAGATTGGCCAAATCCGCAGACAAAACAAATCGTTAAAATGCTATAAAAAGTCCATATGCAGTCCAAATAGAGGAGGAGAAAGAGAAAGAGACAGAGGCAAAGCAAATGCATTCGAATAAAATTTTACCACCGTTTCCTCAAACATCATCAACATGAAACTAACAGCAGCAACATCCGAGTCACCTCATAAAAGTAACGATGTCTATGAAAATGTATCTGATGGATACGATGGCAGCCTCCATTGAGATGTTGAGGGGTATCACACAATAATTATGGCATACGTCACGGAACTTGGGTTTTATGTCTTTTATATTGATTGTCATCATGTCACACTAACAGATCGTAAAAAAGTCGTAAAATCCATGGCCTCACTCAGGGGCTCACTTGAGTGCAAAAGCAAATGAACGCACGACCCTCGCGCTCTGCACTCAAATCCCAGGATCAGGCTCAACCCAAGGCTCTCTCGGAGGACACTCAAACACAGGCACAGGATGCTGAGAGATCGCAGAGAGTGAAATAATTGAGCAACTAACTGACGAGTGGATTTGGATTTGGTCGAGCTCGTTGCTCAAGTGGCGTCAAGTCGTAAAAAAAGACCATAAAATTTGGGCTGATGTTTGGTATTAACCGCAATTTGTTTATATAGTTGTTAAAATGCCATTTTAGCTTGTTCTATTCTGCTTGGCATTTAATTGTCGACTGCCGGTATTTCACTGCTTTCTTATTTTTACGAGCACACAAGTGGGCAAACCTAATAAAATTCATTTTTACGACAATTTAAATGGTTTCATTTCGAGTAAGCCAAACAGCAATAGATGACAACGAGACTGTGCAACAGTTAGCAGATTAGGTAAATTATATATGGCATTAATAAATGTTGACAAATGAGCAAAACTTGCATAACTTTAATAGATTTACGACTATTATCAGATATACAATGTTGACAAATGAGCAACATATGCATAATTTTAATAGATTTATGAGTATTATCAGAAACACAATTAAATGATGGTATGAATAACAATTATATATATTATTTTATTTACTAAATAAAGAATTACAGTTGGAATGCTTCTTTCCTCTTTTAGATTAATATTAGTTATTTAATAAATACTAAGGGCTCGTCAAATACATAGATTTTATTACCATATTGCTGTGAATTAGGTTTCTGTAACTATTAAAATCACATATTGTGTATATAGTTATTATATTGATTGGTAATTTTAAAATATTCAGAAATCGGAGTAATAGTAGTTCAATATTTTATAGTATATTCTTACATTAAGTTGCTCTTAGCTTTAACTTAGACCTAGAAGTAATTTTACTTCCGCTTTATTTCTATTTTGTATTAATTGTATTGAAATATGAATAAAATATCTTTTCTTGAGACATCAATTGCAATGACGTAGCTCTATCATTCAAATTGCTTAATTACAAAGTTCTCGAGTGGTAGTAAACCGCAGAGGGCAAGTGCTGAGACACGGAATTACCCTGTGGGCGTTGCCAACCCTCTTTTGAAGCGGTCTGGTTGCAGTCATCATTGCCATTGCCGCCTTGGCGTGTTTGTGTGCAAAGCAGTCATAAAAATTACAATAAACAATCATCATCGCGATCCGTTTACACCCACTTTGCACGTTTTCGCAAAGAGTCGTCCATGGAAAGTGAAAAAAGGATTTCCCACTCACCTAAGTTACCACAGGTAACCCTGGTTGGTCGTAGGCGCTAACCAGCTGGGCTAACAAGTAGGCAAAACCGTGAGGTAAAGCAGTCAACAAAAATGCTCAATTAGGTTGGCTAAAGGACTCACTGCCATTTTGGCCGGATTAGATGAACAGAAGGAAGCAGAAGAGTGGGAGTGGGAGTAAACAGTAAATGCAAATGCTGCCAATTGTTTGACGAATGAAGTCAAGGGTTTATTGCCTGGCCTACGATTATATACTAGGTAAGTCTAACCGAAACGAATGTCTTTATTGTACTACCATCATGTCCGCTACTGTTTCCTCTCCCTATCCCTATCCCTATTCTTATCCCTCTCGTTGTACCTATCCAGCCAGCCAGCGGCGGGTCTTTTGTCTGGTCATTAGAGTTTTGCATAAGGAGGCGGTTAGTTTTTGGTGTTTGGACTGCAATTGATTCTTGACCTCATAATGAGCCGTTTGCGGCACAGCCACTTTGTGGTTTTCTGGAATTAAGTCATCATCACGGCGGGTTTTCGAAAAACTGAGAAACCACTTTTGACCACGTCAAAGGTGATGCGATTGAGCTGGATTTGCATTTTAAGCATCTTCAACTCGAGTTAACCAATCGAGCTGCAGAAAATAAAATAAAATGTTGAATAAAATAAAATAAATATGTACTCAATTTTGTATGCCGATTAACTTTTACAAGTCTACAGTCTACATTTAATTTGTTATATTCAATAAGTCATTGTCGCTGATAGTCTTCAATAGATCAATCCAACTGGCAATCATCTCGTAAGTGCAACAACTGAATTGAAAAGACTACCAGACAAACACGCACCTATTAGCTGGTTTTGGATTGAAGACTGAGTGGTACCAGTTCTGCTTGTAGTTCTTGTTGCAGTTGCAGTTGCTGTTGCTGTTGCGGTTCTGGTTTGTTTTATGGCCAAGACGCTGATGGAGCCGTGGAACACCAGTTGAAAGCATAAATTAACGGCAACGTTTATGAAATGGCGCTGGGGGGCGTTTATGATGCATTTTTAATTGACGTTCATTTGAAGAAACGCGCAGAGAGAACGCTTCAATTCAATTATGCGACGCCCTCTCCTCTCTTAACCCCTTTCCCCACAACATATCCCCTTTAAGGCCCAGCCTGGCGACCATCAAACATCAACCATCAACTAGCAGCTGCAGCTCAGCTCAGCTCCGCTCAGCTTGAGCTGTGTGTGTGTGTGTGTGTGTGTGTGTTTGGGCCCATAAAAGGCGCTCGCAACGGTTTTTGGGGCCAAATTGCCACTTTGTGTGCAAATTTGAATTGTGAAAATGCTGGGCATAAAAATGAAAATAGCTTTGAACAATTGTTGAATCCGTTCAAAACGCAGTACGAGTCGTACATATCTCTCGCATGCAATCTCGCAAATATTTTAAACGACGCAAGAAATCAGTGAGCCGTCGAGCAAAGAGCAGCTAAAGTGGGCTCAAGTGGGCTTGGGGGCAAGCAGCGCGTGGCATTTACCTTAAGGGAAACCGAGTTTTAGTTGATTCTAGGCTGCTCGGGTTGCTCTTGGCTCCTGGCTCCTGCCACCAACAACCAACGAACAGTAACACGCCCCGTTTCGCCCACGCTAACGCTGATTCATGCCACTTGGCAATTACCGTGCCTCCAACGTTGGTGGCAACTGGCTCCTAACTCTCCTAACGAATGCACGCCCAATTGTTGCACATCCATTGACAGTCGATCGCTCTGCAGTCAGTGGCACGTCAACTTATTCATTAATTCATCAAAATGAATGCCCGTATCTACACGTAGCTCCCCGTGAGCTTGCCACATGCCCCCTCGTCTGCCTATCCTGCCCCTTACAATTTATTTGCAATGCAGAGTCGCATTCGCTGTTGAATCGTTGATAGTCTTAATTGGCTTCGTTTCTTCGTTTCGATTGCATAAAATAATCGTTAGAAAACGTGTTTTGCTTAATTGGAAAATTTGTATGTCTTGTCTGTCTTCAACTGCGAATCTCTCTATCTATCTCTCTCTTTCTCTTTTTCTTTCTATCCATCTCTCTTTCTTCTGCTCCTCATCTCGGTCTTCTACTGCGTCTTCCTCTTGGACTCAACTTGATGTGCGTGCTGTTTATTGATTTTCCACAGTCTAATGAAGAAAAATGTTTTTGCCCAGTTCGCGAACAGCTACATTAAACTAACAGCACCTCTAGAATTCTAAATAGTTTTGGCAAACAAACAAACAAACAATCACAATCGATAGTTAAAAGTAGCTACTACTAAACAAACATGTACAGACATATTATCAGATTATATAAAGATAAAATCAAACTCATAAAAAATACACGAAGAATTTCCATGTTATAAAAATATTTACATTTTAAATTTTAGCTAGTCTTTTGTGAACTTTATTGCTTACTTAAAAAGTCAACTTTGGAAATTAATTTAAGAACTAGAACATGCTTAAAAAGAGTCTCTAAATATTTTAACTTTACTTCTGCATAAAAATAGCAGACAGTTGACAGATATTGAATGTATTAAAACGATTAAAATAAATGTAAGAAAATTAAGAAATAAATGTATTAAATTCTTCTAAAATAAAATCAATTATTTTCTATTTATCTCTGTTTGAATTGATCAATGTCCTAGAATTTCACATTGAGTATAGTTTAATAAAATTGAAATCCAGTCCAATATGTTCGAATCAAAAAGAAAGCAACGAAAAACTGAAACTGAATTGAAATGCGTGCAACAACAATGCGAACTTCCTCCGCTATCCTGTCCTGGTAACAGGACTCGTAATGTACGCATGGATTAACCAATTACATTGCAATTTTAATTTGCAGGCTGGCGAAATTTTATTGCGAAATTGCTGGGTGCAAAAATGAAATCAGTGCGTCGCGAATATGGAATGGCAATGATAAGGAAATCCTGAGCGTAAAGCTCGAACAGCAATGCGAAAAGGGGAAAAAAAACAGAAGTAAAGGAGAACAGAGTAAAGCAGTGACATGAAAATGGAGAATACGAAATGCAATCCAATGGATTTAAGTTCTTTATTAACACTTAATAAATCATAGAGCAGCGGGCAGACGGATCTCAGTGGAGACATAACTGCTCTTCCCCTCTCTCCACTGTCTCTCCCCTGACTTCGAGTGACGTGGTGCATGGGAAGTGGAGGCCATAAAACTAGCGCCAATGCCAGGGACAGGGCTCCCAGCTCCATACTGAGTGCTGTAAATGTTTGTCCATTCATCCATTCATGCAGCTGTCCGACTGTCCAATTGGACGTACGTCTGTCTGTCTGTCTGTCCGACGCTATCTGCCACACTGCGACAGTGTCAAGCATAAATCCTCATCATAATTCAAAGCATTGATCATCGCTGCAGCTACCCGCAACCCACACAACCTCCTCCCATCCAACGGTTGGCGACGCCATTGGACGAGCAAAAAATGACAAATTGTTTGGCGCTCGATTGGCGCAGGAATTGAGCGCCACATCCATGTCGCCGGAGTGGAGTTGCAACTTGCCACATGCGACGTGCATTGCCTACTTGCAACGTTCCAACGTTTCGAACGTTCCCACCTGCCACGCTGCATTTAGTCACAATAAAATTGTCGTAAAATGCAGTGCGCCAACAATAGGTAGGCGAAACATTTTCCTCTTTCATTGGAAATGAAAGTTTATTATTGTTTTTGTGTGACAAGATAAGGTAAAAGCCGTAAAATTTTATTATGTATTTATGCATTAAACATTCTACATTATGAATTTAATACGGAATTATAAATATTTGCGGATTTAAACTTAACGCCGATTTGTGTGCGAGTTTTCCCAAAACCCTCCCAATCATTCCATTTACCATTTGTGAGTATAATTAAAGAAAAACATACAATAATTGGGGCAAAAATAGAATGACTTTAAGTTCAATTGCGAATTAGCAAATGAGTTGGATAGGATACTTAATCAAGTGATTGAAAATATGTATCTCATATATAGTTTATTTAGAATGTAGATGATGTTTGCGATGATCAAGAATCATTTATTTATCAACTTTAAGTAAAGGAAAGTTTTTAGGACAAACATGTATCTCAATATGATAATGACAAATACATCTTGCATTCTGTTTTCTTTTTAAAAATATATAAAATCTAAAGCGTTGTTGAATTGCATTTGTTGGGAATTCTTCTGTTACTTATTTGGCTCAGATTCCGATTTGCATACAAAGCAATTTCATTAACATATGGCCCACCTCCCTGTCAAGACTGTCAACGGTAGCCAAGTATGAAATTTACGAGTACTACCGGTCAGTTGTAAGGGGAGATATTCTTGTGTAGAAAAAGAGACTAGCTGTAGGGGGAGTAAGAGTTCATTTCTTCTTCCACTCCATAAGAATCTGATTCGGAGGCACAATGAGAACTACATTGGGCATCTATTCATGCTGACCACCTTTGGATCACTTTCAGATTTAACTGGGCGCCACACCTGATGATGAATCAAGTCTTAATTTACAAAGCTTATTTCCCTTTCAAAGTACATAGCTGTCGGCAATTACATGGCTTATTTAATTACCACTCCCACCTACTGTTTAATTGGCCATAATCGCTCAAAACAAGCGCCGGTGCTGATTGCCAGGCGTTCGATATATCGAGACGCCCATTTCGAAAAGTATCTGTATCTAAATGTATCTGATTGTGAGTAGACTGTAGTGGGTTGGGTGAAAATTTCATGTGCTGTGCCTGCCACTTACGCAGCTAATAAAGCAGCAATTTGGCAGCTGACGCCGCTGCCAACGCAAACAAAACATCAAAAGGCAATGGACCCCACTAAGTCCCCCACCCCCTCTATCCAACACACTGAGATCAAACGCCAACTGTGCTGAGGTTTATTTACAAAGCAAGAAAAAAAAGAAAAACAAAAACAAAAACAAGTACAAAACACTCGATCGCCCCTTGTTTATGTGTGTGTCTGTCTATAAAGATATTTGAAATTTCGGCTACTGCCCGGCTACTTCGGCACCTGTTGGATGTTTTGAAGGGCGCTGTTATCGCCACATCCCAGATTTATTCCAGCAATCGTTCAGATTTTCAAAGTCAATACTTTTACCGTTACCATTTTGCCTTTGATGCAACCGCCGCAGACATTTTTATGGCCCGACAAATGAGCGAATTTGATGCATAGCCATTGAAATTGTCTAGAACTTCACCTTAAGTGGACCCATGTCGAAAATAATGGCCAGTCTGACACTTTACTTTGATTAGTTGGAGTAGAGCTACCTTAAAAAGGGAACTGTAGTGTTGTGCATAGTACTTTTAGATTAATTTCCAGTATGCTTAAATAAGAATAATATTAGAAATAAAAATTTAATTTAAGAAAAATTTAAATATTACTGTTAAAATCTAAATAACATTAATATTACTTCTTTTAATTCATTATTTGTTTAATGAATTTTTAGAATATTTATTTTAAAACATAATTTGAAAGTTCAAATTTATATGAAATTAAATTAAACTGATTGCAAAAAAATGTGACAGCGAGTCATCAAAACTATAATTTATCATCTAAATGTACACTCTAAAATATTTAAATCTAAAGTCGAAATTAAATTGATAATTTAACATTATAAACATTTTTTTAAGTTCATATTGAACTATAAAATTGATTTTTCTTTTATTAATAAAAATATAGACCTCATTAATTGAGATGCGGCTTGATGAATTTGTAAAACCATAATGACCCGATAATGCCAACATTACCAAAATTTCAGCAAGGACAAAGCAGAACAGTCATCGATATAGAGCAGCATCCACTAAACTGAAACTCGCACAGTGAGCAGCATTCGCATCTGAACAACAGTTACAACACCAACAGCAGCAGTAGCAGCAGCAACAACAACAAAAATAACAGAAATGTGGCAACCAGCATCAGTGGCAGCCACATAACGAACCAAGTTTGAATATACTCGTAAGATTCCTGAGTATATTAGGTAGCAAAATTTTTACGAGCTCATTATGGCTCATTTCGGCGATTGTTGTGATCCTTTTATGCGCCTTCGAATGGCTTCAAATGGTTATGAGGCTATTTTGTCTGTCATGGCGTCCCAGTGTCCCAGCTTTCCAGCGTCCTGCTTCAGCGCGTTTCGTTGGAGTCGTCCTGTCCCTGCTTGTCTCCTGTCCCTGCTACTCACGATATTTAGTTTGCAGTTGCGACTGCGATTTTTACTTTTGCTGTTCTTTACGTTTCGTTTGCTTTGCTCTGCTTTGCTTTGCTTTGCTTGTACTTTTTGCTCGGCTTTCCGCTCATGTTACTTGGCAGTTTGTTTGGTCCTCGCATATTTGGGGAAAATGTCGCCGTCTGTCTGTGCATATATCTGTGTGTGTGTGTGTGTGTGACATCCGTGCAAGTTTTTGTATCTTTTGCTTGTTGTTGATTTTAGAGACTTGGCAACGAATGTGAGCGGCGACTGTGACTCTGACTGAGACTCTGGTTTCTATTGGATCAGGGCGCGAGGGCGAGGGCGAGGGCGAGGGCGGGACAAAAGTAAATTTCTTCTTATAATAAGTTTATTTTGTAAACACTTGTGGCAAGCAACTTTGTTTGTTCATCCTCGGTTTTGGCCTCTAATCTACGAGCCGTTTGTGCGAATGTGCAAACTTTGACAAATATTTGCTAAAGTTTCGGCAATAGCGCAACGATCTCTTTGCATTATGCATATGAATTTATTACCATCAATTTGGAGACACATTTGCCTTCGCATTAATAACGAATCTCAAAATATGGATATCCATATGAATTGAAATATTGTATTCTTAATTTTATTATTCGCGTCAATATGAGTTTAGCTAAATGCACATGTAATCATTATATTTGAGACTTTTTCTGCATTTTGATTTGTAATTATCCGTAAAATGATAATATTCTAAAAACAAACAATTGTTCAACAAATAAATCTTAAGTGTTTATTGTTAGTCTTAAATTTAATTCAAATTCTTTAAATGCAGCTGAATATGATTTGTATTTGAATGGAAAGTCTATTAGGGAATTTATGGTTAAGTTAAAAAATAGTTGTATAAAGAGGTTTTACTTGATAAATTTTTTAAAAATAATTTACTTATTTATAATGTATGTAGTTGTCTAAAGAATTTTTGTTTAAAATATTACAGACATTGAAATAAAATTATCCTTGCAAAAATATTTATTTTATATTAATATAAGAACTTTTAACAAAAGAAATCAGCCTGAAGGCATCAGTTGCTCTGACTACATTATTGTAACGAAGTATCTAATTCTAAACTTTAATTAATAATAAATAAATAATTATCCAAAGAAATTTTTTCAGTTTCATGCAATTACATTTTCAAATAAAATAATTTATGTTAAGCATTTGGCTGACTTTAAATACTATTTACCCTGTTCAAATAGTAAAATAATTTTTCGTAAGCTCAATAATATTTTATTATATGAATTATTATTTAGACAAAATTGTCCTCCCGATTTACTGAGATGCATTCAATACGAATATTAATACCATTAAGTAATTCAACATTTTCGATAATAAATGTATTAATAAAATTGCATAAGAATTTAAACTGTTTTTAGATTTTATGTGTAGTTAATTAAATAATAAATGCTGTATAAATGTTTAATGTCGAAATAAAAAATAATATTGCATAACATTTAAAATTAAAAATAATTGTTTTAAGTCGCATAGAATATAATGGATATAAAATATAAAATCATGAGAAGCGCACAAAATTCACAGTGCAAATTCATAAATGCGAAAAAAGTATCTGAAATTGAATTCGTATCTGCAGCGAGTGCCGTGCAATTGGCAACTGGCAACTGGCAGCGGTCGACTGTCTACTGACAACTGGTGAGCATTCAATGGAGTGCAAATGAGTGTAAAATCGGTTGAGTGGAAATGAATGCGTGTAGGTACGCTCCTGGCCTGGCCTGGCCTGGCCTATAAGAAAAATCAGCCCTCCTCCATGATGAATTTCCACGAGTAAATTTTCCATACGAACAAATGATGTATACCAAACGAGCTGGCACTCAAACATGTTCGAATGAATGCGCTCAAACGCAAAGAATGAACACATGAATGTTCACTGAGTGAGAACGTGAGCGAGAGCGAGCAAAGAGGTTTGAGTTGCCCTTATCACTTGCTGAGCGCAATGTGAGTGAGGCTCACATTCTGTTTCAGTTTCGCTCATTCATTTTATCGTTTCGCCTCTCTGTTTTGGCTGCTTCTTCTTCTTGCTGGTACTGCTCTGTCTCTGCTGTCGCTGCTTCTACTGTTGTTGTTGCTGCTGCTTCTACTGCTGCTGCTGCTGGGTATCGGGGGAGCTCTACAGGCAAAATGACTCTGCCGACGTTCGCTGCTTGTGGCCCGTTTGCCATTCAGTTGAGTTTAGTTGAGTCTCAGTCAAAACACAACCAACTGCGATTTGGTGGCACATTCGTTCGATGGCAACGGTTTGGATAACAGGCGCGCGCTTTGTTTTATTATCCCACATTATCAGCGGCATTATTGTTATTGGTATTGTACGCTCAATTTTAATGTTGAATGGCCCTCGCGCTCTGTATTCGTATTCGCAATCGCATTCGTATCTGTAGTGGGCAGTGAACAGTATCTCAAGCTGAATTTGAATTTGAATTTCAATCTGAATCTACACTTTTGTATTTCAAAACTGAAACCGAAACTGAATTCTGAATTGTCAGTTGAACGTGTAGCGTGAGCGCGCGTCGCCGTCGTCGGTCGTTTCGGTCAACGCTAATAATAATAAAAATAACAATAATAATTATAATAACAATAACAATAATAATAACAACAATAATAATAATAGTTTGTAATAACAATAATGATAACGCTATGAATGTTAAACGAGTCATTCAGCTCTAAAGTATTGAATAGGCGCCACTTCAAATACTTCAAATCAATATTTACTCATTAACAAACAAAATGTCTATGATGCGAGTGTCAAGTGAATAAAATACGAGTGCAATTTCAATAAAAATAAATAAATACGAAACCAAAATCAAGTATACGCCAGACAAAACTCTGTTACAATAATAAATATATACATATTTAAACTTAATTAATTTATTGAATTTTACAAGTTATACGAGCCGGCAAAAGTGCAATAAAATTAAAATTATACGAATTTTGAAAATTTCAAAATTGATTCAATCAACAGAAAATTCAATTAAAAAAGCTAAATAAATAATTTTATTAAAATTGGAACACCCAAAATTATTAATAACTTATACGCTCAGCACAACTGAGAGTTAACAAGTTTCTTATACGAGTGTAAAGTGCGCCGCGTGCAGTTACTTTTAGTAGCTGCTGTAGCCAACCGCCAAAATTCTCACCGCCAGCAACAGCCACAACATGAACTCCTATTTTGAACAGGCCTCCGGCTTCTATGGCCATCCGCACCAAGCTTCGGGCATGACAATGGGCACAGGCGGTCATCATGATCAGACGACGGCCAGCGCTGCGGCGGCTGCCTACAGAGGCTTCCCGCTGTCCTTGGGCATGTCCCCCTACGCCAACCATCATCTGCAGCGCACCACACAGGACTCACCGTACGATGCAAGCATCACGGCTGCCTGCAACAAGATCTACGGCGATGCAAACAGCGCCTACAAGCAGGACTGCCTCAACATTAAAGCAGATGCCGTCAATGGCTACAAGGACATATGGAACACGGGCGGTGCCAATGGCGGGGGCGGAGGAGGCGGCGGTGGCGCCGCTACCGCTGGCAACACCTCAAACGGCTCCAATGCGCCCAACGCTGCCAATGGACAGAATAATGCGGGAGGTGGTGGCATGCCCGTTCGACCATCCGCCTGCACGCCCGACTCCCGCGTCGGCGGCTACTTGGACACATCGGGTGGCAGCCCCGTCAGTCATCGTGGTGGCGGTAGTGCTGGTGGCGGCAATGGTACTGCCGGCGGCGTTGCTCAGAATTCAGCCAGCGGCGTGGGCGCGGCCACAGCCTGGAATGCCAATTGCACCATCTCGGGCGCTGCAGCGGCCCAAACAGCGGCTGCAAGCAGTTTACACCAGCCCGGCAATCACACCTTCTACCCCTGGATGGCAATCGCAGGTGAGTCCACAGCAGATCCAATCAAAAGTGAGTGTCCAAGCTCTTTGGCAACATCTCTCTACTCCAATCTACTCATAACTTATGATTGAGTTATGTTTGCTTTAGTTTTTCATTTTCATCAATATTTTGTTATTGTTATTGTTCTTGTTGTTGTTCTTGCTCTAGTTGTTGTCTGTTGTCATAGTTGTTTCTCTGGTCAAGCGATGAAACATTAGATACCAAGTGAACAAACCCACTTAGTAATTATAAATCAAATGACTAATATTTGATAATTGCTGACAAAACATAAACAAAACGGTCATTCAGAAAAACAGTTTAAGAAATGACATCAATAAGCTATAATAATATTATCAAGAGCTGTAATTAAAAACATAAATCACAGCAAGTGCTTCTATTAACTTTAGAAAATATTATTATATTATTGACTTTTTTCTTTTTTATAAAATTTGAATTTTTTTTCTCTGAATTTAAAATCTACTAAATTATTTAGTTAAATTAATTTGATTCATTAAAATAAAATAAGAAAACAATTTCGTGTGCAAAACAAAGTTTTTATTTATTTAATCAAAAAAGAGAACAATATACAAAAATATTTACATATTAAAAATTTTAAAAATATGAAATTTGATTAATTAAATTTTAGCTACAAAAAGTTTTTAAAATTGTTTTTCTACCTTTGATAAAGAAAATCTATTTACACTTTTATAAAAATATTTTCAGGTACAAGATAATATTTTAAATTCGCTTTAAAAGCAATTAATTAAATAAAAAGTATTGTTTCCCACATTAAGAAATATGCATTAAATAATTGGATGCTAATACAGAGAGATGATCTTGTTAAGAAGAGTTTAAGAAGAAGAAATTTTTATAAACTAAATATTTTGTCGGGTATATTTTTAACTAATAGATAATAATTTTTTTATCAATTTTATGTACTGAGAACAATACAGAACACATGCTGCTCAGCTTGAAATAATTTTTGTAAACATATTTTATTTAAATAGAAATTATGCAAATTTTATACATTTTTAGCGTAATTTTAATGGAATGCTTAACACATTTAAAGCGCTATCCATCAATTCAAAGTCTAATCACAGGTTTGCTAAGCATAAATTTCGCTTAAAGTCTGTGCAACAGACTCATAAACCAAGTCAACCACTCGAACTGAACACGGGGCAACCAATTGAGGTGCAACCACTTGTGTCTGGTTGTTACTGGTGCACTGCCACACGCCTTGCAGCAAGCAGCAAGTAGCAAGCAGCAAGCAGCTGCAATGGTTGTCTCATAATTTTCAACACTTTGTTTACTAATTTTTGTCACCTTTGGTTTTAATGATGCTCCACAACGTTGTCAGTAATTGTTGCAACGAAGACGAGGACAACAACAACGGCAACGGCAACGATGCGTCGTCGGCGGCAAAGTGGCAAAAGTGTGAAAAGTGAGCGGCAATTTGTGCAACAAGAGGCAGCCGACTCCGCGGCAGCCAACTGGCAATGGCAAAGGCAAAGGCAATGGCAACAGTAAATTATGACCATGCGGCTAAAAGAGCTGCAAAAATAGTCAAGCAGGCAGCAGCGTGAAGAAATCCTTTTGCCAGGACACACACTGAGCGCGTCGGGCGGTTGAGCAGAAGTTGCGCTTATTACAGTTAACAACGCCATTATGTAATTATGTACAGCACGTTGCAGGAGTCGACAGCCCTTTCAAGTGGCAGCAAAACACGGCCACCAGCCGAGCAGAGTCCTCTCAGTTCCCGTTTGCCATATTCCCCATCACTATCACCTGCTTCTGACGTTTCTGTCTATAACAACTACAGCCTTATCAGTTCCCTAGCTGCCTTTCGGGTTAAAGTCACTGATAAGCATTGTCGTAACACCTTCAACAATCATAAGCGAAATTTCATTTCACAATCAATTACATGAACAATGCGAAAAGAAATATATATTTCAGAATTCCCAAAACTGACCAGCTAAAATTTATGACTGCCCTCATGTAGGTGGTCAGCGGTCAAACATAAACATAAATTTAATTTCGCGTTAAAGCTTGTAACATTTATGAACCTCTTTCAGCCGCAGGCCACAAATGGTTGAGAGAGGAAAGCTCCCTTCGAAAATCAATCAAATTTCACTTGGGCTATCGATAATTACAAAACTTGGCACCCAAAGCCCTAAAAAGGCGACGCGGCTGGTTAAAAAACAATTAAAGTTGAACTAAATACGAGCACAAGGAACTTGCAAGCGACAGGTTTTTATGACAGGACTGGTTCGATTCCTGACTCGATCTCATGCTCGGTATGCTCCCTACAAGTGGCTTAATCTCAATCAATCGATTCTGATATAACACTGAGATGATCGTAATGAAATTTATGCGCTCCGCAACCTGGCAACCTGAAATACCGATGATGAATTGCAATTTCCATTTTGTTGAAAACTGCATACAGGGTGCTGCACTCATGAGTACTCGTTTATGATCTTCAACACTCAAAGACTAACTGCTATGTTAAAATTAGAAAATCCAACTGATGTTCAGTATAACAGAAGTCAAAGGTCTTACGAAAATTCTCATATGGTTAAATTTACCTGAGTATCTTCCGAAATTATACCCTTGATATCTCCAATAAGAATACGATATGTGTTTCGAGCTCACCACACTTCGGAGTTTTTAGGGTGAATTTCTTTTAATATGTTTTGAAATTAAAAACAAATGATTGTGGAGCTTCTTTACTTCGAATTGAACACAAAGAATTTTTCTCACATAAATTTAATTTGCTGATTTTAATATTTAATTTCATTAATTTTCTGTCAAAATCAACACTCAACTCTCGATTAAAATCAATATTCATTGCAATTTGTTGTCACTTTATGATTTATTTAATATACTCAAAACAATTTGCAATGTGAAAATAATTCAATATAGAGTGTTTTTGGCTCTGAGCTGAACTGAACTGAGCACTGATCTGATTCGATCGCACATACACACATATACATATATTCGCAGAGGAAGGAAAAGCAAATCAAGCCATAAATAAATCGGCGCACACTTCCAGCGATCATCGATCATTTGTAGCGGCCTCCAAAGCCAAACAAAATCAAGAAAAATAATGAAAAATTCCGTTTTTATCGTATCTAAACATGGTTTAAGATTTGAGAACCTACTTCAGCATTGTTGGATGTTGTGTGTGTGTGTGTGTGTGTGTGTGGTGTGTGCGAGTGTGTTGATGTTGTTGTTTGTGTGTTATGTGTGAACACGTTGAGCGCGGAGCCATTAAATCATTGTCCTGAAGGCTTTTAAGTCATTATCGATAAATTTCAACATAAATTCGCAAATTCGTAAATTTGCTTTATTTGCCTGGACCCCACGCACATACACAGGTTGTGTTGTGGATATGTATCTGTGTGTGTGTGTGTTTGTGACATGTTGTGTTTTGGGGCTAAATTTGTTTGGCTAATTTCTTTGCTTATTTCAAACAAATACAGATTGATATCTGAGTTAAAGACAGACGCCTCGCACATGTTTTTATTCTCTTAATTTTTTTTGTCACAAAATGACCTTGAGAATCTTGTAGCTGATCCTGCAATTGACACGTCCTGTGGCAATCATAATTCATATTTTGAGGCAGCCTCCTTGCTGCGTCTGTAAATGGGACGCAATTATCTGTGGACATTGTGTCTTTGGCTCAGGTAGGCTGGACCTATCGACCTTTGTCTGAGTTCCGGGACTCTATCAATTAGTTGCACTGTAACGCAATTGTGGTTCACACGTACAATGACCAAAGACACGTTGAGTTCTGATGCTCTCAAGGTTAATGTTCTCTGTTCATAACTCATAACTCACAAACATATTCGTATTTTGCAAGTTGTAAGGTTCAAATGCCAATGTACTGCCAACTTTGGCATGTCATGCAACTGCCACGGCAACTGCAACTGCAATGCATGTAACATACAATTAATAGGCCACAAGTGGCACGCACACCCCAACCCTAACCCCAAACAAAACACGACAACAACAAGAGATGAATTGATGTGGTTGCAAACAGGAAAACATTTTCAACGCGCGCTTTTAATCATATTTGCCACAAAATGCGAAATGCAAAATGCAAAATTCCAAATCAAAAGCAAATCAAATCCGCTTTCAGAATTGGTTCACAATTTACAGCGGATGCAGCAGCTGATGAGTCCCAATGGCCAGCCGATCATGGATTGGTCTGTGTTCTCTGGGGCAGCTTCTTGCATTTTTTAATGTATTTTTAAATAAGGAATTTAATAAGCACCTTGGCGGCCGTCGGACAACGACTCGACCGTCTCGAGGAACTTGGCCGACCGACAACGACGACGACGACAACACAAAGTGGCCCAGACATATAGCCCAAAAAAACCAAAAAACCAAAAAAAAAAATGTATATGAAAAAATAAGACTGCAGGGCGAGAGCAATTTTTGGTTATACTTCAAAGCAAACAGTGGGTAAAGTTACATTTCTGATTATAAAACTCAAATCAATTTAATAAAAATGTTTTAATATTAATATTCTATTTTAAATGGAAATAAAACCTAAAATTTAATTGAGAAAGAAGAAATTGTTGAATGAAATTATATTTTGTAATATTTATACTATATAGGTTTTTGTATGTATATCAAATAATTTAAATATCATAAAGTAATTTTCTCAGAAGAGCAAAATGTATTCAAGTCCTCGAAAGTAGAATTGCAATGAAAAATATGAAAAATAAATGAAAAACAAAACATAAAATATAAAATACATATATTACATGTACACAATTATGATAAAGTCTAAAGAATTTAAAGATTTAAATAAACAGGTTTATTCAAATAATAATATTTAGACTATTTATTTTTAAAATTTCATTGGTAAATTGGAAAAAAGAATAAAAGAATAATATAAAAAATATATATAAAAAATAAATTAATTATTTAATTGGCATAATCTATAAGCATACTAATTTTTAATGTGCCAACTTTTTGATCGTAAACATTCAGTATTTGCAACAGTTTCGCGAGCAACTTTCTTAAGTTTTGCACCAGTGTTCATTGATCGTTTCTTGGCAGTTGCAAAATCATGTTTTAAGGTGTTTTTGATACCTAATAAAAACAACAACACGGTCCGGCAACAAACACATATACACACACACACACTCTTATAAAAATGCAACGAAAAACGCGCCATACCAAAGGGTCAAATGAAGATGGGAAGATGGGGAAGTTGGCGGGTTTCAAAGGGAAGAAGAGCTTGCTCGGCTGTAAACGCAGCGAGCGCCGCAGTGGCCAACACACAAACACACACACTCACACTCAGATACATTTACAAAAAAAAACAAAATAAGTTTTGGGGCTCAGGTCCCCCATCATACGTCATAGCCACGACGCCGACTGCGACGCCGTTCGGCGTGTTTATTATAAAACAACAAATCATTCATTATAACCACTTGTGTGTACAGATACACACACAACCACACACATTTATATGTACATCATATATGAGAAAGTGGCGTAAACATGAAAAGAAACACAAGTTGGCAACGCCATGAAGTTTTTGGATATGGCCATCTACCATATGTATCTGTATCTCAGTATCTCAGTATCTGTACCTGTATTTGTATGTATTTGCTGTCGTATAATATGCATATTTGCGTATTATTTTGATTTTAATAATGATTTATTTATTATTAATAATTCATTGGTGGTGGGCCCTCGCCTGGGATCGCATTGGATTCGATTTGTGCTCTGTAGCAACTGATTGCGATCTGATCTCCAAGCCAACCAAGTGCAAAAGCTACAGCTACGCACAAGCTGGACAACTTGATCTCCAGCCAGGTTGCCATTTGAATACAAGTATCTGTTCAGTAGAGTCTGAGTCTGAGTTCGAGTCTGAGTCTGAGTCTAAGTCTCTGACTGAGTCTCAACTCCATGAATGGGCTTATGCCCAGCTGGGCTGATCACCGGCGATCGGTTTGGTAATACAAGTTGCGTTATGTTGGTAGGAAACGCATATTATAATGAGCTTCAATTAAGATAGAAATCTTGAAAACAAAAGAGTCAAAGATTTATAGGTTCACAATTATTCAGTGACTACCTTGAGGCACTAGACCAAAGACTACAAGCTCTCCAACTACTAGTCAACGATCTAACACACACTAACACACACACTCATACACACATTTTATTAAACTATTTCGAGAACGTTTGCGCTACTGGGAATGCCTTGAACTTATGTAAAGGGTTGCAGATCATATTAGATTGTATTTTATATATGCATATTTGAAGAAAACAAACAAACCGAATAAGCAGCCATGTGTATCTGTTAACTTTTTACATATATAAATAATTTTTGTTATGTAATTTAAAGAATTTAAAAACCAGCTGAAGTATTTTTGTTCAGAAGTAAATTGTAAATATTGCTAGTATATTATATATTATTAATAACAGATTAACTTGTTTTAACTTTACAAAACTGAAGAAAATTTTGTAACTTGTATAATTCAAAAATAGTTATAATCCAAATTGTATTAGAAAACAGCTAGTAATATAAATATATGTACAACATCGAATTTATTATGGTTTACTTACAATCTGCTTACGACATTTCACTTTCAATCAGTTGAGAATATTAATATGCATAAATTTTTAATATTTAATAAGAAATAGATGGTAAATTAAATATACAAGTATTCTATAAATAGTATCTTCTATTTAATGATTACAATTCGGCTAGGGCATTTCACTTTCGATCACTTTTGCCCCAAGTTTGCCAAGTCTCTAGCTGTGATTTACGAGTGCTCCATGCAAAACTGGGTAACTGTTATACCAGCTTAAATATTTGGGAAAGCGAATCGATGTGTTTCATGCATGAATTATAGACTTACTATTTTGATTTAGAGCCGTACATTGAACTCAATGAAGGGCCTGGCGCCTCAAGTCAACATAACAACAACTCCTACTCCGAATCCCACTCGGACCTAGACTTCGACTTCGTCTCCGTCTCCGACTCTGACTGTGATTCCGTGTCCGGGGGCCTGACCACTTGAGGGCTCTCCGCCTGCGCCTTTGCACATTAATGTCAATTTAATGTTTCCTTAATGACTTCTTTCGTTGCAACTTGTTTGCCTCTGCTTCTTCTTGTTGTTGTAGTTCTTATCAGTTGCTGGTCAAACTTGTCGCTTGGCTGGAAAGTGTTTATGCTAAATAGCTAACGAGTTTTCCCCACGAAAGTGAAGACACTCTCTGGAAATGTACCAAATAGTTTCATCCATTTCTTTGGGTTCGGCATTTAACTTAAGAGAGCTACTGCCATGGTATGATACACCATAGTCTATACTATAGTCTCTGACATGTGCCCGACTCGTTCGTCTATTTATTTGGGTCGGCAATTAAGATTTATATCTTCGCCTTTGATGGGGCTATAAAAACCCTGAGCGCAAGCTGCAGCCAATGTGCAAACAAATGAAGCGAATCAGTAGCTATCTGCTATCTCTCTTTGTCTTTCTCTCTGCCTCATCTCTCTCTCTCTTTTTGTCTCTGTTTATCTCTCTCACGCTATGCAGCTCATTTATGCGACTGGGTATTCTGTCTGGAGCGTGCGGCGCTCTAAAGAGTCATAAAAATCAGCCAAATGCGCGTCCAAAAGGTGTGAATATACAATCACCCAGTGTAGGGTAGGAGCAGGGTAGGAGCATCGTAGACGATTAGAGGGTAAAGAGAATAGTCTGCACTTGACGAACTGGTTACCAACTCGAGACGTTATGTAGACCACAAACTAAATGTTTAATTTTGCCGTCACATGTAAACACTACCCCTCCGTTTCCTCCTAGACACCTCCTCGGGTCACAGACTCTCGGGGCCAGACCCTAGGCCAGCTGACTGTCTGCCTGCCGACTATACGGCGACCCGCCAACCATTTGTTTGAATTTGTCTAAAGTGGCTGCCCTTTTGCTCTTCCCGCCCTCTCTCTCTCTCTCTCTATGTCTCTAGTTATTTGTACAATTTTCATAATTTTCATTGCTGCTGCAAAAAAAAAACATAAGAGAAAAAAAGCGTTTGTCAAATTTTCCGTTTACTTTTAGTTGGCGCCCCTTTGGCATCTCACACCACTGCACCACCGCACCATCGAGCAAGCACCACATAGTTGTGTTTCCTTTTCTTTTTAATTTAATATTTTCTTTGTTGTTTCTTTTTGGGTGCTGTGTCTGCTGTCTGCATCTACAACTGGGTGGGTGTCCGTCTGGTCCTCTTTCTTTCTTTCTTTCTCCCTCACTATTGCTGTCTCTCTTCAGTGGGAAATTACGTTTACTCAGGCGCCAGGCGCGAATATTTAAATACACACGTGTTTTATCGCTGCCATTAAATCATATTTTTATACTTTACCTTTTTGCTATGCCACCTTCAACGACTCCAAGCCCCATCCCTTTATCCTCCCTCCCACAGTCTCCTCTCACGTTTAAGCTCGTTGGCATTTTGATTGTTTACATTTTGCACTTTCACGGCGTAAACAAACAAAAAACGGCGCTAAATATTGTGAAAAAAAATGAAAAGAAATACGAGACTATGAGAAGACGCGTCGAAGCACTTGGCGCTTGAGTGGGAGAATTATTGAGAGGGGGAATGAAAGAACTAAGATAGGGTTGTAGCCTATTTGAAGACTCTTGTTGTGCCAGACGAAATGTCAAGTGGAAATTTTCAATCAGCTAAGAGACAAAAGCAAACTGTTCGCAGACAGTCACCGATATCTGTAAAGACTATTATAATTTTAAGAGATTTGATATTCTAAGCGAATATAAATTTATTTGAAAAATTTGGTCAACTTAAGATGGTTCATACATCCTACTATATAACAAAGATGAACAAAGATCTTACAGATAACTTTTTATCTTAACTTTTATCAAAATACAATAATTTAGCAGAACTTAAAAAACATTCATTTATCAGTTATCTCTTTATGGTATAGTTTATTGTTTTTTTTAATAAATTGTAATTTGAAAATTGTGGATAATAGAACTGGGTTATTTTTAATATTTACTTACTGTATGTGATTTAGTTTATAATTTAAGTTATAGCCAGCAACAATGTAAGCTGCTCAATCATAGAGCTAAGATTGTTTTAATATTGCAATCCAAAATAGTTCAACACTTAAGCTCGAAAGTATCGACTTACTCTCGTGCTTCTGTATGATCAGTAGCATAGATAGGTTGAAGATCAAAGGAACGTGTCTTTAATTGGCCACCGTGCAATACTCTCAATTTCAGCCTTCACCCCCTTGGCCCTAATTCTCATTTAGCAATTTGCTGCATTAAAAGCAAGAACAACAACAACAACATAGCTTAGTTTCAATTTACCCAAGTGCCCCACCACGTGCGGCTGCTTAACCTTAATTCCCCACAACAACAACAACAACAACCCACTCTCTCTCTGTCTCTCTCTCTCTTGTTCACTCTGCTGGCCATCTACCCCATTAGCTGTTACCTTGTCTGGTGATGGCCAAGTAAAGATGTGGCAAGATGTGGAGAGTTAACAATTTTTTAGCATTTTTTAAACGTTTCTTTTCTCTGGTCTTCTGTATTTTCAGGTAAGATAAGATCTGATTTAACACAATACGGCGGCATATCAACAGACATGGGTAAGAAAATTTCCACATTATTTTTTATTTATTTACATTTTTACTTAGTCTTTAAAGTTTGCAGGCCCTTGACTAACGTAGCGTTGACTATTAATATAATAAACTAGATATTAGTTAAGGTGTTGGTTCTAATTTCTAGCATACATCTTGGCGTTAGCAAAGCAAAATCTAAAGTCTTAGACACATCCCCACTACATGCATATTCATGTGGCAAGTTGTGGGCGTCAAATGGTAACTCAAATATGCCAGCCCCGACGTGTTCAAATGATTGATTAGCCGTAGCTCTATAAGCCTACCACCTGATTAGGCCAAAATGCAAGCATTGCAGCACGCAACGTTGCCTCGTTGCAATTAATGTTAACATCAAACAGCGTCAAGTTGCAGCAACTTGTGGCAACCGCCACTCGTACTATCTCGAAGTTGCGGCAGCTTCTGTGGCTCTGGAGGCGTTTAATTTTCAGCCTGTTGCATGGAACCTTTTGCAACGTTGCAAGGTTATCAATCAGCTCGTCGTCGTCGTTGTCTCAGCTACTTCTTAAAATCCAATTACACGCACAGACTGACAGACTGAGAGACGGACAAACTGACAGACTGAGCGACTGAAAGATTGCAAGACTGATCAGCTCTTGTTGTTAAGAGCACTCAAATTACATGAATCGCCTGGCACAAGGCATGAATTGAGTCTCAAAATTACCGAGACGGAGCCACCCAGACTTTGACTACTTCCCTACCTCTCTCGATCTGTCCATCCCTCCAATTCCCACCATTCATTCCTCTCTATGCTCTGTGCTGTAGCTTATTATTTACTATATTCAATTGATTATCTCGTGCAAATCGGTAGCTAAATATTGGCACAGGCGCAACAAGTGGGCAGCCAGACCTGAGCGTGAGCGGTTGCAAGTAGTTCGATAGGTTGCCCAAGGATTCCAAAAAAAGGGGGGCATCCAGGTCTCCATAGTCTCCATCATCCTCAATGCGGTGGGCAGCACTTTTGGCACTTGGCAATTAAGTGCCCGTAGATAAGATGCAAGATATAGATTAAACCTGGCAAGTAGGTGCCACCGTAGAGAGCTACCACTTTGCATTGCAAAGTGAGTGGGAATTAGTTAGCTGCTTAACGGAACGATTACTGAACTTGTATCTACTAGTTAATCATTCTCACGATCTGTTTTTCTAGATAAATCAAAGCGAAGCCAAAGTGTTCGAAAAGGTTCTTGCAAAGTTGTTCAAGTTCATTATATAGTATAGATGAATGTTATTTGTCTCAAGTTCAAGAGCCAAAATCATTTCATCAGAGCAACATTTTTATGTAGAAGTTATATAGGGAAATAATACGTTAAAAAATATTGATAAAAATGTTATTAAGGATAAATACTCAGGACTATTAATGAAACCAAAAAAGGAAGAAACCGGTTCAGCATTTAACACTTTATGATTGTAGTTTATACAAAATACTTAGCGGAACAATTATATATTGGACTTGTATCTATGCTTCTTGATATGCCCAGCATACACCTTTAGTCATATTTTAATCACTGTCTAAAGCTTTTACTAAGTAATGACAGCTTTGAATGGCTTTTAACTAATAAATACAGCCACCCTGCAATTAGAACCCTTCGATGTATCGTGCAAAACAGTTAAAATCACATAATTTTGCTGTCATTTCTCACTCATTTCATCTCGGGACAAAAACACAATGTTGGGAGGGAAGGCAACGGACATTTGCGTAGTCGAAGAGGGATGGGAGAGGGTGGACAGAGGGGCGGGGTCGGTATTAGCCATCGCAATGCTGCTGACATTGAACATGACATTTTCCCCCAAAGAGATAATTAAATTGCGGGCTTAATAGAATTAAATGCCGTGTTTGCATTTCAAAATCCAAAACGTGCCCCAGTTGCATGCCCCAGACCAAGCGCGGTTCGCCTGGTTGGTCAGACAGAAACACCAAAACAAAAAAAAAGAACAGAAAATTCACAAAATTAAAGGAAAAAAATGTCAATTTGGACAAGTTTTGATAATTGCAGGCGCGGCACAGGGTCCAGTGTCCAGAGCAGCATTTGGTTTTGTGGTGGCAGCTACTGTGCTGCATGTGGCACGTAGCCGTGCTATTGTTGTTGCTATTGGTGTGCGTGTGTGGTGCTCCATGTTGCATGTTGCAGTTAATAATTATTGAAATGTGCGGCCGCCAGGAATTGTGCTCGTGCTCCTTGTGCTTCCTGCGCGGCTTCCGTCAACAGCGGCAGCAGCAGTGGCAGTGGCAATGTTGCATGCATCGTTACCTTTAAGCTCTGCTCTTACTGCTGCTGCTGCTGCTGTTGCTGGTGCTGGTGCTTTTTCAGTTGCTGCTGTTGTTACTGAGCAAAAGACTAACAATGCTTGCATTTTCCCACCTTTTTCACATAACTTTTCAGTTGTTGTTGTTTTCGTTTTCTGTTTCTGTTTCAGTTTCGTCTTCGCCTGTTTTTGCCACTGGCCGTTGGCAGGGTAAACAAGTCGGCCACCAACTCGTTAACCCTCCCTCTATCCTCTATCCTCTATCGTCCCTCCTCTTGAACACTCTTAACCCTCTGCACACACATGAAGTCGAGTCGATGTCGAACTTGTTACCACTTTGAAAGCAGCCCGGCCTCCGTTCGGACTGGCCCCTGTAATAAATTCATATTCAAATTGTTAATTGAATATTATTTGTTAAATTTGCAAGCATTAAATGTAAATGTCGGCTGGCTGGGCAAATGTGGCGGGGGCGTGACCAAACTCCGTGTAAATTCCTGTTTATTTTTATCACTTGTATTTTTTAATAAATTTCTGTTTACTTTTTGGCGAGTCTTTTTAATTGAATTTATGCGATTTTAACACATTCCTCAATGGGTAACTGTTTACTGTACCAATTTTCAATTGTGTGTCAACCAAATTTTGGTTACTGTACCAACGACCTCC